>OZ014523.1:564453935-565824435 GCA_963966055.1 Lathyrus aphaca
CATAATATATTATACACTAGTTTAGGTTAAAAAATTATAATTAAATCGACTACTGTTCGAAATGATACAAATCTTTTCAGATCCTCTCAATATGATATGAGGGAAGGTTATGATGGAAGTCCATGCAAAAAATCATCTGAAAATTAAATTCTATGAAATGCTTTGAAATGCAAGTTTCATTCAAAAATTCATAATATTTTATACACTAATTTATACTAGTTTTGGTAAAAAATAAAATTAAATCAGGGACTGTTCGAAATGATACGAAACTTTACTGATCATTTATATATGTTAGGAGGAAAGGTTATGATGGAAGTCCATGCAAAAACTCATCTGAAAATTAGTATCTATGAATCTTTTAGAAATGCATGTTTCGGTCAAAAAATCATGATACATTATACACTAGTTTCGGTCAATAAAATTAAATTAAATCGAGGACTATTCGAATTGATACAAACCTTTTTAGATCCTTTCTATATGTTACGAGGGAATGTTATGATGGAAGTCCATGCAAAAAATTATCTAAAAACGAAATTTTTTTAAACGCTTTGAAATGCAAGTTTCGGTCAAAAAATCATAATATATTATACACTAATTTATAATAGTTTCGGTCAAAAATCAAATTAAATTAGGGACAGTTTGAAATGATAAGAATATTTTCAGATCATTTATATATGTTAGAAGGGTAGGTTATGATGGAAGTCCAAGCAAAAAATCATATGAAAATTAGATTCTATGGAACTTTTCGAAATGCAAGTTTAGGTCAGAAAATCATAATATATTATACACTAGTTTAGGTTAAAAAATTATAATTAAATCGACTACTGTTCGAAATGATACAAATCTTTTCAGATCCTCTCAATATGATATGAGGGAAGGTTATGATGGAAGTCCATGCAAAAAATCATCTGAAAATTAAATTCTATGAAATGCTTTGAAATGCAAGTTTCATTCAAAAATTCATAATATTTTATACACTAATTTATACTAGTTTTGGTAAAAAATAAAATTAAATCAGGGACTGTTCGAAATGATACGAAACTTTCTGATCATTTATATATGTTAGGAGGAAAGGTTATGATGGAAGTCCATGCAAAAACTCATCTGAAAATTAGATTATATGAATCTTTTAGAAATGCATGTTTCGGTCAAAAAATCATGATACATTATACACTAGTTTCGGTCAATAAAATCAAATTAAATCGAGGACTATTCGAATTGATACAAACCTTTTTAGATCCTTTCTATATGTTACGAGGGAAGGTTATGATGGAAGTCCATGCAAAAAATTATCTAAAAACGAAATTTTTTTAAACGCTTTGAAATGCAAGTTTCGGTCAAAAAATCATAATATATTATACACTAATTTATAATAGTTTCGGTCAAAAATCAAATTAAATTAGGGACAGATTGAAATGATAAGAATATTTTCAGATCATTTATATATGTTAGAAGGGTAGGTTATGATGGAAGTCCAAGCAAAAAATCATATGAAAATTAGATTCTATGGAACTTTTCGAAATGCAAGTTTTGGTCAGAAAATCATAATATATTATACACTAGTTTAGGTTAAAAAATTATAATTAAATCGACTACTGTTCGAAATGATACAAACCTTTTCAGACCCTCTCAATATTATATGAGGGAAGGTTATGATGGAAGTTCATGCAAAAAATCATCTGAAAATTAAATTCTATGAAATGCTTTGAAATGCAAGTTTCATTCAAAAATTCATAATATATTATACACTAATTTATACTAGTTTTGGTAAAAAATTAAATTAAATCAGGGACTGTTCGAAATGATACGAAACTTTACTGATCATTTATATATGTTAGGAGGAAAGGTTATGATGGAAGTCCATGCAAAAACTCATCTGAAAATTAGATTCTATGAATCTTTTAGAAATGCATGTTTCGGTCAAAAAATCATGATACATTATACACTAGTTTCGGTCAATAAAATCAAATTAAATCGAGGACTATTCGAATTGATACAAACCTTTTTAGATCCTTTCTATATGTTACGAGGGAAGGTTATGATGGAAGTCCATGCAAAAAATTATCTAAAAACGAAATTTTTTTAAACGCTTTGAAATGCAAGTTTCGGTCAAAAAATCATAATATATTATACACTAATTTATAATAGTATCGGTCAAAAATCAAATTAAATTAGGGACAGTTTGAAATGATAAGAATATTTTCAGATCATTTATATATGTTAGAAGGGTAGGTTATGATGGAAGTCCAAGCAAAAAATCATATGAAAATTAGATTCTATGGAACTTTTCGAAATGCAAGTTTAGGTCAGAAAATCATAATATATTATACACTAGTTTAGGTTAAAAAATTATAATTAAATCGACTACTGTTCGAAATGATACAAATCTTTTCAGATCCTCTCAATATGATATGAGGGAAGGTTATGATGGAAGTCCATGCAAAAAATCATCTGAAAATTAAATTCTATGAAATGCTTTGAAATGCAAGTTTCATTCAAAAATTCATAATATTTTATACACTAATTTATACTAGTTTTGGTAAAAAATAAAATTAAATCAGGGACTGTTCGAAATGATACGAAACTTTACTGATTATTTATATATGTTAGGAGGAAAGGTTATGATGGAAGTCCATGCAAAAACTCATCTGAAAATTAGATTATATGAATCTTTTAGAAATGCATGTTTCGGTCAAAAAATCATGATACATTATACACTAGTTTCGGTCAATAAAATTAAATTAAATCGAGGACTATTCGAATTGATACAAACCTTTTTAGATCCTTTCTATATGTTACGAGGGAATGTTATGATGGAAGTCCATGCAAAAAATTATCTAAAAACGAAAGTTTTTTAAACGCTTTGAAATGCAAGTTTCGGTCAAAAAATCATAATATATTATACACTAATTTATAATAGTTTCGGTCAAAAATCAAATTAAATTAGGGACAGTTTGAAATGATAAGAATATTTTCAGATCATTTATATATGTTAGAAGGGTAGGTTATGATGGGAGTCCAAGCAAAAAATCATATGAAAATTAGATTCTATGGAACTTTTCGAAATGCAAGTTTAGGTCAGAAAATCATAATATATTATACACTAGTTTAGGTTAAAAAATTATAATTAAATCGACTACTGTTCGAAATGATACAAATCTTTTCAGATCCTCTCAATATGATATGAGGGAAGGTTATGATGGAAGTCCATGCAAAAAATCATCTGAAAATTAAATTCTATGAAATGCTTTGAAATGCAAGTTTCATTCAAAAATTCATAATATTTTATACACTAATTTATACTAGTTTTGGTAAAAAATAAAATTAAATCAGGGACTGTTCGAAATGATACGAAACTTTACTGATCATTTATATATGTTAGGAGGAAAGGTTATGATGGAAGTCCATGCAAAAACTCATCTGAAAATTAGATTCTATGAATCTTTTAGAAATGCATGTTTCGGTCAAAAAATCATGATACATTATACACTAGTTTCGGTCAATAAAATCAAATTAAATCGAGGACTATTCGAATTGATACATACCTTTTTAGATCCTTTCTATATGTTACGAGGGAAGGTTATGATGGAAGTCCATGCAAAAAATTATCTAAAAACGAAATTTTTTTAAACGCTTTGAAATGCAAGTTTCGGTCAAAAAATCATAATATATTATACACTAATTTATAATAGTTTCGGTCAAAAATCAAATTAAATTAGGGACAGTTTGAAATGATAAGAATATTTTCAGATCATTTATATATGTTAGAAGGGTAGGTTATGATGGAAGTCCAAGCAAAAAATCATATGAAAATTAGATTCTATGGAACTTTTCGAAATGCAAGTTTAGGTCAGAAAATCATAATATATTATACACTAGTTTAGGTTAAAAAATTATAATTAAATCGACTACTGTTCGAAATGATACAAATCCTTTCAGATCCTCTCAATATGATATGAGGGAAGGTTATGATGGAAGTCCATGCAAAAAATCATCTGAAAATTAAATTCTATGAAATGCTTTGAAATGCAAGTTTCATTCAAAAATTCATAATATTTTATACACTAATTTATACTAGTTTTGGTAAAAAATAAAATTAAATCAGGGACTGTTCGAAATGATACGAAACTTTCTGATTATTTATATATGTTAGGAGGAAAGGTTATGATGGAAGTCCATGCAAAAACTCATCTGAAAATTAGATTATATGAATCTTTTAGAAATGCATGTTTCGGTCAAAAAATCATGATACATTATACACTAGTTTCGGTCAATAAAATCAAATTAAATCGAGGACTATTCGAATTGATACAAACCTTTTTAGATCCTTTCTATATGTTACGAGGGAAGGTTATGATGGAAGTCCATGCAAAAAATTATCTAAAAACGAAATTTTTTTAAACGCTTTGAAATGCAAGTTTCGGTCAAAAAATCATAATATATTATACACTAATTTATAATAGTTTCGGTCAAAAATCAAATTAAATTAGGGACAGATTGAAATGATAAGAATATTTTCAGATCATTTATATATGTTAGAAGGGTAGGTTATGATGGAAGTCCAAGCAAAAAATCATATGAAAATTAGATTCTATGGAACTTTTCGAAATGCAAGTTTTGGTCAGAAAATCATAATATATTATACACTAGTTTAGGTTAAAAAATTATAATTAAATCGACTACTGTTCGAAATGATACAAATCTTTTCAGATCCTCTCAATATGATATGAGGGAAGGTTATGATGGAAGTCCATGCAAAAAATCATCTGAAAATTAAATTCTATGAAATGCTTTGAAATGCAAGTTTCATTCAAAAATTCATAATATTTTATACACTAATTTATACTAGTTTTGGTAAAAAATAAAATTAAATCAGGGACTGTTCGAAATGATACGAAACTTTACTGATCATTTATATATGTTAGGAGGAAAGGTTATGATGGAAGTCCATGCAAAAACTCATCTGAAAATTAGATTCTATGAATCTTTTAGAAATGCATGTTTCGGTCAAAAAATCATGATACATTATACACTAGTTTCGGTCAATAAAATCAAATTAAATCGAGGACTATTCGAATTGATACATACCTTTTTAGATCCTTTCTATATGTTACGAGGGAAGGTTATGATGGAAGTCCATGCAAAAAATTATCTAAAAACGAAATTTTTTTAAACGCTTTGAAATGCAAGTTTCGGTCAAAAAATCATAATATATTATACACTAATTTATAATAGTTTCGGTCAAAAATCAAATTAAATTAGGGACAGTTTGAAATGATAAGAATATTTTCAGATCATTTATATATGTTAGAAGGGTAGGTTATGATGGAAGTCCAAGCAAAAAATCATATGAAAATTAGATTCTATGGAACTTTTCGAAATGCAAGTTTAGGTCAGAAAATCATAATATATTATACACTAGTTTAGGTTAAAAAATTATAATTAAATCGACTACTGTTCGAAATGATACAAATCTTTTCAGATCCTCTCAATATGATATGAGGGAAGGTTATGATGGAAGTCCATGCAAAAAATCATCTGAAAATTAAATTCTATGAAATGCTTTGAAATGCAAGTTTCATTCAAAAATTCATAATATTTTATACACTAATTTATACTAGTTTTGGTAAAAAATAAAATTAAATCAGGGACTGTTCGAAATGATACGAAACTTTCTGATTATTTATATATGTTAGGAGGAAAGGTTATGATGGAAGTCCATGCAAAAACTCATCTGAAAATTAGATTATATGAATCTTTTAGAAATGCATGTTTCGGTCAAAAAATCATGATACATTATACACTAGTTTCGGTCAATAAAATCAAATTAAATCGAGGACTATTCGAATTGATACAAACCTTTTTAGATCCTTTCTATATGTTACGAGGGAAGGTTATGATGGAAGTCCATGCAAAAAATTATCTAAAAACGAAATTTTTTTAAACGCTTTGAAATGCAAGTTTCGGTCAAAAAATCATAATATATTATACACTAATTTATAATAGTTTCGGTCAAAAATCAAATTAAATTAGGGACAGATTGAAATGATAAGAATATTTTCAGATCATTTATATATGTTAGAAGGGTAGGTTATGATGGAAGTCCAAGCAAAAAATCATATGAAAATTAGATTCTATGGAACTTTTCGAAATGCAAGTTTTGGTCAGAAAATCATAATATATTATACACTAGTTTAGGTTAAAAAATTATAATTAAATCGACTACTGTTCGAAATGATACAAACCTTTTCAGACCCTCTCAATATTATATGAGGGAAGGTTATGATGGAAGTTCATGCAAAAAATCATCTGAAAATTAAATTCTATGAAATGCTTTGAAATGCAAGTTTCATTCAAAAATTCATAATATATTATACACTAATTTATACTAGTTTTGGTAAAAAATAAAATTAAATCAGGGACTGTTCGAAATGATACGAAACTTTACTGATCATTTATATATGTTAGGAGGAAAGGTTATGATGGAAGTCCATGCAAAAACTCATCTGAAAATTAGATTCTATGAATCTTTTAGAAATGCATGTTTCGGTCAAAAAATCATGATACATTATACACTAGTTTCGGTCAATAAAATCAAATTAAATCGAGGACTATTCGAATTGATACAAACCTTTTTAGATCCTTTCTATATGTTACGAGGGAAGGTTATGATGGAAGTCCATGCAAAAAATTATCTAAAAACGAAATTTTTTTAAACGCTTTGAAATGCAAGTTTCGGTCAAAAAATCATAATATATTATACACTAATTTATAATAGTATCGGTCAAAAATCAAATTAAATTAGGGACAGTTTGAAATGATAAGAATATTTTCAGATCATTTATATATGTTAGAAGGGTAGGTTATGATGGAAGTCCAAGCAAAAAATCATATGAAAATTAGATTCTATGGAACTTTTCGAAATGCAAGTTTAGGTCAGAAAATCATAATATATTATACACTAGTTTAGGTTAAAAAATTATAATTAAATCGACTACTGTTCGAAATGATACAAACCTTTTCAGACCCTCTCAATATTATATGAGGGAAGGTTATGATGGAAGTTCATGCAAAAAATCATCTGAAAATTAAATTCTATGAAATGCTTTGAAATGCAAGTTTCATTCAAAAATTCATAATATATTATACACTAATTTATACTAGTTTTGGTAAAAAATAAAATTAAATCAGGGACTGTTCGAAATGATACGAAACTTTACTGATCATTTATATATGTTAGGAGGAAAGGTTATGATGGAAGTCCATGCAAAAACTCATCTGAAAATTAGATTCTATGAATCTTTTAGAAATGCATGTTTCGGTCAAAAAATCATGATACATTATACACTAGTTTCGGTCAATAAAATCAAATTAAATCGAGGACTATTCGAATTGATACAAACCTTTTTAGATCCTTTCTATATGTTACGAGGGAAGGTTATGATGGAAGTCCATGCAAAAAATTATCTAAAAACGAAATTTTTTTAAACGCTTTGAAATGCAAGTTTCGGTCAAAAAATCATAATATATTATACACTAATTTATAATAGTATCGGTCAAAAATCAAATTAAATTAGGGACAGTTTGAAATGATAAGAATATTTTCAGATCATTTATATATGTTAGAAGGGTAGGTTATGATGGAAGTCCATGCAAAAAATCATATGAAAATTAGATTCTATGGAACTTTTCGAAATGCAAGTTTAGGTCAGAAAATCATAATATATTATACACTAGTTTAAGTTAAAAAATTATAATTAAATCGACTACTGTTCGAAATGATACAAATCTTTTCAGATCCTCTCAATATGATATGAGGGAAGGTTATGATGGAAGTCCATGCAAAAAATCATCTGAAAATTAAATTCTATGAAATGCTTTGAAATGCAAGTTTCATTCAAAAATTCATAATATTTTATACACTAATTTATACTAGTTTTGGTAAAAAATAAAATTAAATCAGGGACTGTTCGAAATGATACGAAACTTTACTGATTATTTATATATGTTAGGAGGAAAGGTTATGATGGAAGTCCATGCAAAAACTCATCTGAAAATTAGATTATATGAATCTTTTAGAAATGCATGTTTCGGTCAAAAAATCATGATACATTATACACTAGTTTCGGTCAATAAAATTAAATTAAATCGAGGACTATTCGAATTGATACAAACCTTTTTAGATCCTTTCTATATGTTACGAGGGAATGTTATGATGGAAGTCCATGCAAAAAATTATCTAAAAACGAAATTTTTTTAAACGCTTTGAAATGCAAGTTTCGGTCAAAAAATCATAATATATTATACACTAATTTATAATAGTTTCGGTCAAAAATCAAATTAAATTAGGGACAGTTTGAAATGATAAGAATATTTTCAGATCATTTATATATGTTAGAAGGGTAGGTTATGATGGGAGTCCAAGCAAAAAATCATATGAAAATTAGATTCTATGGAACTTTTCGAAATGCAAGTTTAGGTCAGAAAATCATAATATATTATACACTAGTTTAGGTTAAAAAATTATAATTAAATCGACTACTGTTCGAAATGATACAAATCTTTTCAGATCCTCTCAATATGATATGAGGGAAGGTTATGATGGAAGTCCATGCAAAAAATCATCTGAAAATTAAATTCTATGAAATGCTTTGAAATGCAAGTTTCATTCAAAAATTCATAATATTTTATACACTAATTTATACTAGTTTTGGTAAAAAATAAAATTAAATCAGGGACTGTTCGAAATGATACGAAACTTTACTGATCATTTATATATGTTAGGAGGAAAGGTTATGATGGAAGTCCATGCAAAAACTCATCTGAAAATTAGATTCTATGAATCTTTTAGAAATGCATGTTTCGGTCAAAAAATCATGATACATTATACACTAGTTTCGGTCAATAAAATCAAATTAAATCGAGGACTATTCGAATTGATACAAACCTTTTTAGATCCTTTCTATATGTTACGAGGGAAGTTTATGATGGAAGTCCATGCAAAAAATTATCTAAAAACGAAAATTTTTTAAACGCTTTGAAATGCAAGTTTCGGTCAAAAAATCATAATATATTATACACTAATTTATAATAGTTTCGGTCAAAAATCAAATTAAATTAGGGACAGTTTGAAATATAAGAATATTTTCAGATCATTTATATATGTTAGAAGGGTAGGTTATGATGGAAGTCCAAGCAAAAAATCATATGAAAATTAGATTCTATGGAACTTTTCGAAATGCAAGTTTAGGTCAGAAAATCATAATATATTATACACTAGTTTAGGTTAAAAAATTATAATTAAATCGACTACTGTTCGAAATGATACAAATCTTTTCAGATCCTCTCAATATGATATGAGGGAAGGTTATGATGGAAGTCCATGCAAAAAATCATCTGAAAATTAAATTCTATGAAATGCTTTGAAATGCAAGTTTCATTCAAAAATTCATAATATTTTATACACTAATTTGTACTAGTTTTGGTAAAAAATTAAATTAAATCAGGGACTGTTCGAAATGATACGAAACTTTACTGATTATTTATATATGTTAGGAGGAAAGGTTATGATGGAAGTCCATGCAAAAACTCATCTGAAAATTAGATTATATGAATCTTTTAGAAATGCATGTTTCGGTCAAAAAATCATGATACATTATACACTAGTTTCGGTCAATAAAATTAAACTAAATCGAGGACTATTCGAATTGATACAAACCTTTTTAGATCCTTTCTATATGTTACGCTTTGAAATGCAAGTTTCGGTCAAAAAATCATAATATATTATACACTAATTTATAATAGTTTCGGTCAAAAATCAAATTAAATTAGGGACAGTTTGAAATGATAAGAATATTTTCAGATCATTTATATATGTTAGAAGGGTAGGTTATGATGGGAGTCCAAGCAAAAAATCATATGAAAATTAGATTCTATGGAACTTTTCGAAATGCAAGTTTAGGTCAGAAAATCATAATATATTATACACTAGTTTAGGTTAAAAAATTATAATTAAATCGACTACTGTTTGAAATGATACAAATCTTTTCAGATCCTCTCAATATGATATGAGGGAAGGTTATGATGGAAGTCCATGCAAAAAATCATCTGAAAATTAAATTCTATGAAATGCTTTGAAATGCAAGTTTCATTCAAAAATTCATAATATTTTATACACTAATTTATACTAGTTTGGGTAAAAAATTAAATTAAATCAGGGACTGTTCGAAATGATACGAAACTTTACTGATCATTTATATATGTTAGGAGGAAAGGTTATGATGGAAGTCCATGCAAAAACTCATCTGAAAATTAGATTCTATGAATGTTTTAGAAATGCATGTTTCGGTCAAAAAATCATGATACATTATACACTAGTTTCGGTCAATAAAATAAAATTAAATCGAGGACTATTCGAATTGATACATACCTTTTTAGATCCTTTCTATATGTTACGAGGGAAGGTTATGATGGAAGTCCATGCAAAAAATTATCTAAAAACGAAATTTTTTTAAACGCTTTGAAATGCAAGTTTCGGTCAAAAAATCATAATATATTATACACTAATTTATAATAGTTTCGGTCAAAAATCAAATTAAATTAGGGACAGTTTGAAATGATAAGAATATTTTCAGATCATTTATATATGTTAGAAGGGTAGGTTATGATGGAAGTCCAAGCAAAAAATCATATGAAAATTAGATTCTATGGAACTTTTCGAAATGCAAGTTTAGGTCAGAAAATCATAATATATTATACACTAGTTTAGGTTAAAAAATTATAATTAAATCGACTACTGTTCGAAATGATACAAATCTTTTCAGATCCTCTCAATATGATATAAGGGAAGGTTATGATGGAAGTCCATGCAAAAAATCATCTGAAAATTAAATTCTATGAAATGCTTTGAAATGCAAGTTTCATTCAAAAATTCATAATATTTTTTACACTAATTTATACTAGTTTTGGTAAAAAATAAAATTAAATCAGGGACTGTTCGAAATGATACGAAACTTTACTGATCATTTATATATGTTAGGAGGAAAGGTTATGATGGAAGTCCATGCAAAAACTCATCTGAAAATTAGATTCTATGAATCTTTTAGAAATGCATGTTTCGGTCAAAAAATCATGATACATTATACACAAGTTTCGGTCAATAAAATCAAATTAAATCGAGGACTATTCGAATTGATACAAACCTTTTTAGATCCTTTCTATATGTTACGAGGGAAGGTTATGATGGAAGTCCATGCAAAAAATTATCTAAAAACGAATTTTTTTTAAACGCTTTGAAATGTAAGTTTCGATCAAAAAATCATAATATATTATACACTAATTTATAATAGTTTCGGTCAAAAATCAAATTAAATTAGGGACAGTTTGAAATGATAAGAATATTTTCAAATCATTTATATATGTTAGAAGGGTAGGTTATGATGGAAGTCCAAGCAAAAAATCATATGAAAATTAGATTCTATGGAACTTTTCGAAATGCAAGTTTAGGTCTGAAAATCATAATATATTATACACTAGTTTAGGTTAAAAAATTATAATTAAATCGACTACTGTTCGAAATGATACAAACCTTTTCAGATCCTCTCAATATTATATGAGGGAAGGTTATGATGGAAGTCCATGCAAAAAATCATCTGAAAATTAAATTCTATGAAATGCTTTGAAATGCAAGTTTCATTCAAAAATTCATAATATATTATACACTAATTTATACTAGTTTTGGTAAAAAATTAAATTAAATCAGGGACTGTTCGAAATGATACGAAACTTTACTGATCATTTATATATGTTAGGAGGAAAGGTTATGATGGAAGTCCATGCAAAAACTCATCTGAAAATTAGATTCTATGAATCTTTTAGAAATGCATGTTTCGGTCAAAAAATCATGATACATTATACACTAGTTTCGGTCAATAAAATCAAATTAAATCGAGGACTATTCGAATTGATACAAACCTTTTTAGATCCTTTCTATATGTTACGAGGGAAGGTTATGATGGAAGTCCATGCAAAAAATTATCTAAAAACGAAAATTTTTTAAACGCTTTGAAATACAAGTTTCGGTCAAAAAATCATAATATATTATACACTAATTTATAATAGTTTTGGTCAAAAATCAAATTAAATTAGGGACAGTTTGAAATGATAAGAATATTTTCAGATCATTTATATATGTTAGAAGGGTAGGTTATGATGGAAGTCCAAGCAAAAAATCATATGAAAATTAAATTCTATGGAACTTTTCGAAATGCAAGTTTAGGTCAGAAAATCATAATATATTATACACTAGTTTAGGTTAAAAAATTATAATTAAATCGACTACTGTTCGAAATGATACAAATCTTTTTAGATCCTCTCAATATGATATGAGGGAAGGTTATGATGGAAGTCCATGCAAAAAATCATCTGAAAATTAAATTCTATGAAATGCTTTGAAATGCAAGTTTCATTCAAAAATTCATAATATATTATACACTAATTTATACTAGTTTTGGTAAAAAATTAAATTAAATCAGGGACTGTTCGAAATGATACGAAACTTTACTGATCATTTATATATGTTAGGAGGAAAGGTTATGATGGAAGTCCATGCAAAAACTCATCTGAAAATTAGATTCTATGAATCTTTTAGAAATGCATGTTTCGGTCAAAAAATCATGATACATTATACACTAGTTTCGGTCAATAAAATCAAATTAAATCGAGGACTATTCGAATTGATACAAACCTTTTTAGATCCTTTCTATATGTTACGAGGGAAGGTTATGATGGAAGTCCATGCAAAAAATTATCTAAAAACGAAAATTTTTTAAACGCTTTGAAATACAAGTTTCGGTCAAAAAATGATAATATATTATACACTAATTTATAATAGTTTTGGTCAAAAATCAAATTAAATTAGGGACAGTTTGAAATGATAAGAATATTTTCAGATCATTTATATATGTTAGAAGGGTAGGTTATGATGGAAGTCCAAGCAAAAAATCATATGAAAATTAAATTCTATGGAACTTTTCGAAATGCAAGTTTAGGTCAGAAAATCATAATATATTATACACTAGTTTAGGTTAAAAAATTATAATTAAATCGACTACTGTTCGAAATGATACAAATCTTTTCAGATCCTCTCAATATGATATGAGGGAAGGTTATGATGGAAGTCCATGCAAAAAATCATCTGAAAATTAAATTCTATGAAATGCTTTGAAATGCAAGTTTCATTCAAAAATTCATAATATTTTATACACTAATTTATACTAGTTTTGGTAAAAAATAAAATTAAATCAGGGACTGTTCGAAATGATACGAAACTTTACTGATCATTTATATATGTTAGGAGGAAAGGTTATGATGGAAGTCCATGCAAAAACTCATCTGAAAATTAGATTCTATGAATCTTTTAGAAATGCATGTTTTGGTCAAAAAATCATGATACATTATACACTAGTTTCGGTCAATAAAATCAAATTAAATCGAGGACTATTCGAATTGATACAAACCTTTTTAGGTCCTTTCTATATGTTACGAGGGAAGGTTATGATGAAAGTTCATGCAAAAAATTATATAAAAACGAAAATTTTTTAAACGCTTTGAAATGCAAATTTCGGTCAAAAAATCATAATATATTATACACTAATTTATAATAGTTTCGGTCAAAAATCAAATTAAATCAGGGACAGTTCGAAATGATACGAATATTTTCAGATCATTTATATATGTTATAAGGGTAGGTTATGATGCAAGTCCAAGCAAAAAATCATATGAAAATTAGATTCTATGGAACTTTTCGAAATGCAAGTTTAGGTCAGAAAATCATAATATTTTATACACTAGTTTAGGTTAAAATTTTTTAATTAAATCGACTACTGTTCGAAATGATCAGACCTTTTCAGATCCTCTCAATATGATATGAGGGAAGGTTATGATGAAACTCCATGCAAAAAATCATCTGAAAATTAAATTCTATGAAATGCTTTGAAATGCAAGTTTCATTCAAAAATTCATAATATATTATACACTAATTTATACTAGTTTTGGTAATAAAATTAAATTAAATCAGGGACTGTTCGAAATGATACGAAACTTTACTGATCATATATATATGTTAGGAAGAAAGGTTATGATGGAAGTCCATGCAAAAACTCATCTGAAAATTAGTATCTATGAATCTTTTAGAAATGCATGTTTCGGTCAAAAAATCATGATACATTATACACTAGTTTCGGTCAATAAAATCAAATTAATTCGAGGACTATCCGAATTGATACAAACCTTTTTAGATCCTTTCTATATGTTACGAGGGAAGGTTATGATGGAAGTCCATGCAAAAAATTATCTAAAAACGAAATTTTTTTAAACGCTTTGAAATGCAAGTTTCGGTCAAAAAATCATAATATATTATACACTAATTTATAATAGTTTCGGTCAAAAATCAAATTAAATTAGGGACAGTTCGAAATGATACGAATATTTTCAGATCATTTATATATGTTAGAAGGGTAGGTTATGATGCAAGTCCAAGGAAAAATTCATATGAAAATAAGATTCTACGGAACTTTTCCAAATGCAAGTTTAGGTCAGAAAATCATAATATATTATACACTAGTTTAGGTTAAAAAATTATAATTAAATCGAGTACTGTTAGAAATAATACAAACCTTTTCAGATCCTCTCAATATGATATGAGGGAAGGTTATGATGGAAGTCCATGCAAAAAATCATCTGAAAATTAAATTCTATGAAATGCTTTGAAATGCAAGTTTCATTCAAAAAATCATAATGCATTATACACTAATTTATACTAGTTTTGGTAAAAAAATAAAATTAAATAAGGGACTGTTCGAAATGATACGAAACTTTACTGATCATTTATATATGTTAGGAGGAAAGGTTATGATGGAAGTCCATGCAAAAACTCATCTGAAAATTAGTATCTATGAATCTTTTAGAAATGCATGTTTCGGTCAAAAAATCATGATACATTATACACTAGTTTCGGTCAATAAAATTAAATTAAATCGAGGACTATTCGAATTGATACAAACCTTTTTAGATCCTTTCTATATGTTACGAGGGAAGGTTATGATGGAAGTCCATGCAAAAAATTATCTAAAAACGAAATTTTTTTAAACGCTTTGAAATGCAAGTTTCGGTCAAAAAATCATAATATATTATACACTAATTTATAATTTTTTCGGTCAAAAATCAAATTAAATTAGGGACAGTTCGAAATGATACAAATATTTTCAGATCATTTATATATGTTAGAAGGGTAGGTTATGATGCAAGTCCAAGAAAAAATTCATATGAAAATAAGATTCTATGGAACTTTTCCAAATGCAAGTTTAGGTCAGAAAATCATAATATATTATACACTAGTTTAGGTTAAAAAATTATAATTAAATCGAGTACTGTTAGAAATAATACAAACCTTTTCAGATCCTCTCAATATGATATGAGGGAAGGTTATGATGGAAGTCCATGCAAAAAATCATCTGAAAATTAAATTCTATGAAATGCTTTGAAATGCAAGTTTCATTCAAAAAATCATAATGCATTATACACTAATTTATACTAGTTTTGGTAAAAAAATAAAATTAAATAAGGGACTGTTCGAAATGATACGAAACTTTACTGATCATTTATATATGTTAGGAGGAAAGGTTATGATGGAAGTCCATGCAAAAACTCATCTGAAAATTAGATTCTATGAATCTTTTAGAAATGCATGTTTCAGTCAAAAAATCATGATACATTATACACTAGTTTCGGTCAATAAAATTAATTTAAATCGAGGATTGTTCGAATTGATACAAACCTTTCTATATTCTTTCTATATGTTATGAGGGAAGTTTATGATGGAAGTCCACGCAGAAAATTATCTAAAAACTAAATTTTTTGAAACGCTTTGAAATGCAAGTTTCGGTCAAAAAATCATAATATATTATACACTAATTTATAATAGTTTCGGTCAAAAATCAAATTAAATCAGGGACAGTTCGAAATGATACGAATATTTTCAGATCATTTATATATGTTAGAAGGGTAGGTTATGATGCAAGTCCAAGCAAAAAATCATATGAAAATTAGATTCTATGGAACTTTTCAAAATGCAAGTTTAGGTCAGAAAATCATAATATTTATACACTAGTTTATACTAGTTTCGGTCAAAATTCAAATTAAATCGAGGACTATTCGAAATTATACGAATCTTTTCAAATTATTTATATATGTTAAAAGTGAAGGCTATGATGGAAGTCCGTGCAAAAAATCATATGAAAATTAGATTCTCTAGAACTTTTCGAAATGAAAGTTTAGGTCAAAAAATCATAATGCATTATACACTAGTTTATACTAGTTTCGGCTAAAAATCAAATTAAATCGGGACTGTTCGAAATGATACGAAACTTTTTAGATCATTTATATATGTTAGGAGGGAAGGTTATAATGGAAGTCCATGCAAAAAACTCATATGAAAATTAGATTCTATGGAACTTTTCTAAATACAAGTTTCGGTAAAAAAAATCATAATATATTATACACTAGTTTCGGTTAAAAAATTATAAATAAATCGACTACTGTTCGAAATGATACAGACCTTTTCAGATCCTCTCAATATGATATGAGGGAATGTTATGATGGAAGTCCATGCAAAAAATCATCTGAAAATTAATTTGTATGAAATGCTTTGAAATGCAAGTTTCATTCAAAAATTCATAATATATTATACACTAATTTATACTAGTTTTGGTAAAAAAATTAAATTAAATCAGGGACTGTTCGAAATGATACGAAACTTTACTGATCATATATATATGTTAGGAAGAAAGGTTATGATGGAAGTCCATGCAAAAACTCATCTGAAAATTAGTATCTATGAATCTTTTAGAAATGCATGTTTCGGTCAAAAAATCATGATACATTATACACTAGTTTCGGTCAATAAAATCAAATTAATTCGAGGACTATCCGAATTGATACAAACCTTTTTAGATCCTTTCTATATGTTACGAGGGAAGGTTATGATGGAAGTCCATGCAAAAAATTATCTAAAAACGAAATTTTTTTAAACGCTTTGAAATGCAAGTTTCGGTCAAAAAATCATAATATATTATACACTAATTTATAATAGTTTCGGTCAAAAATCAAATTAAATTAGGGACAGTTCGAAATGATACGAATATTTTCAGATCATTTATATATGTTAGAAGGGTAGGTTATGATGCAAGTCCAAGAAAAAATTCATATGAAAATAAGATTCTATGGAACTTTTCCAAATGCAAGTTTAGGTCAGAAAATCATAATATATTATACACTAGTTTAGGTTAAAAAATTATAATTAAATCGAGTACTGTTAGAAATAATACAAACCTTTTCAGATCCTCTCAATATGATATGAGGGAAGGTTATGATGGAAGTCCATGCAAAAAATCATCTGAAAATTAAATTCTATGAAATGCTTTGAAATGCAAGTTTCATTCAAAAAATCATAATGCATTATACACTAATTTATACTAGTTTTGGTAAAAAAAAAATAAAATTAAATAAGGGACTGTTCGAAATGATACGAAACTTTACTGATCATTTATATATGTTAGGAGGAAAGGTTATGATGGAAGTCCATGCAAAAACTCATCTGAAAATTAGTATCTATGAATCTTTTAGAAATGCATGTTTCGGTCAAAAAATCATGATACATTATACACTAGTTTCGGTCAATAAAATCAAATTAAATCGAGGACTATTCGAATTGATACAAACCTTTTTAGATCCTTTCTATATGTTACGAGGGAAGGTTATGATGGAAGTCCATGCAAAAAATTATCTAAAAACGAAATTTTTTTAAACGCTTTGAAATGCAAGTTTCGGTCAAAAAATCATAATATATTATACACTAATTTATAATTTTTTCGGTCAAAAATCAAATTAAATTAGGGACAGTTCGAAATGATACGAATATTTTCAGATCATTTATATATGTTAGAAGGGTAGGTTATGATGCAAGTCCAAGAAAAAATTCATATGAAAATAAGATTCTATGGAACTTTTCCAAATGCAAGTTTAGGTCAGAAAATCATAATATATTTTACACTAGTTTAGGTTAAAAAATTATAATTAAATCGAGTACTGTTAGAAATAATACAAACCTTTTCAGATCCTCTCAATATGATATGAGGGAAGGTTATGATGGAAGTCCATGCAAAAAATCATCTGAAAATTAAATTCTATGAAATGCTTTGAAATGCAAGTTTCATTCAAAAAATCATAATGCATTATACACTAATTTATACTAGTTTTGGTAAAAAAATAAAATTAAATAAGGGACTGTTCGAAATGATACGAAACTTTACTGATCATTTATATATGTTAGGAGGAAAGGTTATGATGGAAGTCCATGCAAAAACTCATCTGAAAATTAGATTCTATGAATCTTTTAGAAATGCATGTTTCGGTCAAAAAATCATGATACATTATACACTAGTTTCGGTCAATAAAATCAATTTAAATCGAGGATTGTTCGAATTGATACAAACCTTTCTATATTCTTTCTATATGTTATGAGGGAAGGTTATGATGGAAGTCCACGCAGAAAATTATCTAAAAACTAAATTTTTTGAAACGCTTTGAAATGCAAGTTTCGGTCAAAAAATCATAATATATTATACACTAATTTATAATAGTTTCGGTCAAAAATCAAATTAAATCAGGGACAGTTCGAAATGATACGAATATTTTCAGATCATTTATATATGTTAGAAGGGTAGGTTATGATGCAGTCCAAGCAAAAAATCATATGAAAATTAGATTCTATGGAACTTTTCAAAATGCAAGTTTAGGTCAGAAAATCATAATATTTATACACTAGTTTATACTAGTTTCGGTCAAAATTCAAATTAAATCGAGGACTGTTCGAAATTATACGAATCTTTTCAAATTATTTATATATGTTAAAAGTGAAGGCTATGATGGAAGTCCGTGCAAAAAATCATATGAAAATTAGATTCTCTAGAACTTTTCGAAATGAAAGTTTAGGTCAAAAAATCATAATGCATTATACACTAGTTTATACTAGTTTCGGCTAAAAATTAAATTAAATCGGGACTGTTCGAAATGATACGAAACTTTTTAGATCATTTATATATGTTAGGAGGGAAGGTTATAATGGAAGTCCATGCAAAAAACTCATATGATAATTAGATTCTATGGAACTTTTCTAAATACAAGTTTCGGTCAAAAAATCATAATATATTATACACTAGTTTCGGTTAAAAAATTATAAATAAATCGACTACTGTTCGAAATGATACAGACCTTTTCAGATCCTCTCAATATGATATGAGGGAATGTTATGATGGAAGTCCATGCAAAAAATCATCTGAAAATTAAATTGTATGAAATGCTTTGAAATGCAAGTTTCATTCAAAAATTCATAATATATTATACACTAATTTATACTAGTTTTGGTAAAAAAATAAAATTAAATCAGGGACTGTTCGAAATGATACGAAACTTTACTGATCATTTATATATGTTAGGAGGAAAGGTTATGATGGAAGTCCATGCAAAAACTCATCTGAAAATTAGTATCTATGAATCTTTTAGAAATGCATGTTTCGGTCAAAAAATCATTATACATTATACACTAGTTTCGGTCAATAAAATCAAATTAAATCGAGGACTATTCGAATTGATACAAACCTTTTTAGATCCTTTCTATATGTTACGAGGGAAGGTTATGATGGAAGTCCATGCAAAAAATTATCTAAAAACGAAATTTTTTTAAACGCTTTGAAATGCAAGTTTCGGTCAAAAAATCATAATATATTATACACTAATTTATAATAGTTTCGGTCAAAAATCAAATTAAATCAGGGACAGTTCGAAATGATACGAATATTTTCAGATAATTTATATATGTTAGAAGGGTAGGTTATGATGCAAGTCCAAGCAAAAAATCATATGAAAATTAGATTCTATGGAACTTTTCGAAATGCAAGTTTAGGTCAGAAAATCATAATATTTTATACACTAGTTTAGGTTAAAAAATTTTAATTAAATCGACTACTGTTCGAAATGATCAAACCTTTTCAGATCCTCTCAATATGATATGAGGGAAGGTTATGATGAAACTCCATGCAAAAAATCATCTGAAAATTAAATTCTATGAAATCCTTTGAAATGCAAGTTTCATTCAAAAATTCATAATATATTATACACTAATTTATACTAGTTTTGGTAATAAAATTAAATTAAATCAGGGACTGTTCAAAATGATACGAAACTTTACTGATCATTTATATATGTTAGGAAGAAAGGTTATGATGGAAGTCCATGCAAAAACTCATCTGAAAATTAGTATCTATGAATCTTTTAGAAATGCATGTTTCAGTCAAAAAATCATGATACATTATACACTAGTTTCGGTCAATAAAATCAAATTAAATCGAGGACTATTCGATTTGATACAAACCTTTTTAGATCCTTTCT
The DNA here is from genome assembly GCA_963966055.1 of Lathyrus aphaca. Taxonomy (NCBI): domain Eukaryota; kingdom Viridiplantae; phylum Streptophyta; class Magnoliopsida; order Fabales; family Fabaceae; genus Lathyrus; species Lathyrus aphaca. The sequence continues at coordinate 564,474,441 of OZ014523.1, forward strand.
ATATGTTACGAGGGAAGGTTATGATGGAAGTCCATGCAAAAAATTATCTAAAAACGAAATTTTTTTAAACGCTTTGAAATGCAAGTTTCGGTCAAAAAATCATAATATATTATACACTAATTTATAATAGTTTCGGTCAAAAATCAAATTAAATTAGGGACAGTTCGAAATGATACGAATATTTTCAGATCATTTATATATGTTAGAAGGGTAGGTTATGATGCAAGTCCAAGAAAAAATTCATATGAAAATAAGATTCTATGGAACTTTTCCAAATGCAAGTTTAGGTCAGAAAATCATAATATATTATACACTAGTTTAGGTTAAAAAATTATAATTAAATCGAGTACTGTTAGAAATAATACAAACCTTTTCAGATCCTCTCAATATGATATGAGGGAAGGTTATGATGGAAGTCCATGCAAAAAATCATCTGAAAATTAAATTCTATGAAATGCTTTGAAATGCAAGTTTCATTCAAAAAATCATAATGCATTATACACTAATTTATACTAGTTTTGGTAAAAAAATAAAATTAAATAAGGGACTGTTCGAAATGATACGAAACTTTACTTATCATTTATATATGTTAGGAGGAAAGGTTATGATGGAAGTCCATGCAAAAACTCATCTGAAAATTAGATTCTATGAATCTTTTAGAAATGCATGTTTCGGTCAAAAAATCATGATACATTATACACTAGTTTCGGTCAATAAAATCAAATTAAATCGAGGACTATTCGAATTGATACAAACCTTTTTAGATCCTTTCTATATGTTACGAGGGAAGGTTATGATGGAAGTCCATGCAAAAAATTATCTAAAAACGAATTTTTTTTAAACGCTTTGAAATGCAAGTTTCGGTCAAAAAATCATAATATATTATACACTAATTTATAATAGTTTCGGTCAAAAATCAAATTAAATTAGGGACAGTTCGAAATGATACGAATATTTTCAGATCATTTATATATGTTAGAAGGGTAGGTTATGATGCAAGTCCAAGAAAAAATTCATATGAAAATAAGATTCTATGGAACTTTTCCAAATGCAAGTTTAGGTCATAAAATCATAATATATTATACACTAGTTTAGGTTAAAAAATTATAATTAAATCGAGTACTGTTAGAAATAATACAAACCTTTTCAGATCCTCTCAATATGATATGAGGGAAGGTTATGATGGAAGTCCATGCAAAAAATCATCTGAAAATTAAATTCTATGAAATGCTTTGAAATGCAAGTTTCATTCAAAAAATCATAATGCATTATACACTAATTTATACTAGTTTTGGTAAAAAAATAAAATTAAATAAGGGACTGTTCGAAATGATACGAAACTTTACTGATCATTTATATATGTTAGGAGGAAAGGTTATGATGGAAGTCCATGCAAAAACTCATCTGAAAATTAGATTCTATGAATCTTTTAGAAATGCATGTTTCGGTCAAAAAATCATGATACATTATACACTAGTTTCGGTCAATAAAATCAATTTAAATCGAGGATTGTTCGAATTGATACAAACCTTTCTATATTCTTTTTATATGTTATGAGGGAAGGTTATGATGGAAGTCCACGCAGAAAATTATCTAAAAACTAAATTTTTTGAAACGCTTTGAAATGCAAGTTTCGGTCAAAAAATCATAATATATTATACACTAATTTATAATAGTTTCGGTCAAAAATCAAATTAAATCAGGGACAGTTCGAAATGATACGAATATTTTCAGATCATTTATATATGTTAGAAGGGTAGGTTATGATGCAAGTCCAAGCAAAAAATCATATGAAAATTAGATTCTATGGAACTTTTCAAAATGCAAGTTTAGGTCAGAAAATCATAATATTTTATACACTAGTTTATACTAGTTTCGGTCAAAATTCAAATTAAATCGAAGACTGTTCGAAATTATACGAATCTTTTCAAATTATTTATATATGTTAAAAGTGAAGGCTATGATGGAAGTCCGTGCAAAAAATCATATGAAAATTAGATTCTCTAGAACTTTTCGAAATGAAAGTTTAGGTCAAAAAATCATAATGCATTATACACTAGTTTATACTAGTTTCGGCTAAAAATCAAATTAAATCGGGACTGTTCGAAATGATACGAAACTTTTTAGATCATTTATATATGTTAGGAGGGAAGGTTATAATGGAAGTCCATGCAAAAAACTCATATGAAAATTAGATTCTATGGAACTTTTCTAAATACAAGTTTCGGTCAAAAAATCATAATATATTATACACTAGTTTCGGTTAAAAAATTATAAATAAATCGACTACTGTTCGAAATGATACAGACCTTTTCAGATCCTCTCAATATGATATGAGGGAATGTTATGATGGAAGTCCATGCAAAAAATCATCTGAAAATTAAATTGTATGAAATGCTTTGAAATGCAAGTTTCATTCAAAAATTCATAATATATTATACACTAATTTATACTAGTTTTGGTAAAAAAATAAAATTAAATCAGGGACTGTTCGAAATGATACGAAACTTTACTGATCATTTATATATGTTAGGAGGAAAGGTTATGATGGAAGTCCATGCAAAAACTCATCTGAAAATTAGTATCTATGAATCTTTTAAAAATGCATGTTTCGGTCAAAAAATCATGATACATTATACACTAGTTTCGGTCAATAAAATCAAATTAAATCGAGGACTATTCGAATTGATACAAACCTTTTTAGATCCTTTCTATATGTTACGAGGGAAGGTTATGATGGAAGTCCATGCAAAAAATTATCTAAAAACGAAATTTTTTTAAACGCTTTGAAATGAAAGTTTCGGTCAAAAAATCATAATATATTATACACTAATTTATAATAGTTTCGGTCAAAAATCAAATTAAATCAGGGACAGTTCGAAATGATACGAATATTTTCAAATCATTTATATATGTTAGAAGGGTAGGTTATGATGCAAGTCCAAGCAAAAAATCATATGAAAATTAGATTCTATGGAACTTTTCGAAATGCAAGTTTAGGTTAGAAAATCATAATATTTTATACACTAGTTTAGGTTAAAAAAATTTAATTAAATCGACTACTGTTCGAAATGATACAAACCTTTTCAGATCCTCTCAATATGATATGAGGGAAGGTTATGATGGAACTCCATGCAAAAAATCATCTGAAAATTAAATTCTATGAAATCCTTTGAAATGCAAGTTTCATTCAAAAATTCATAATATATTAGACACTAATTAATACTTGTTTTGGTAAAAAAATTAAATTAAATCAGGGACTGTTCGAAATGATACGAAACTTTATTGATCATTTATATATGTTAGGAGGAAAGGTTATGATGGAAGTCCATGCAAAAACTCATCTGAAAATTAGTATCTATGAATCTTTTAGAAATGCATGTTTCGGTCAAAAAATCATGATACATTATACACTAGGTTCGGTCAATAAAATCAAATTAAATCGAGGACTATTCGAATTGATACAAACCTTTTTAGATCCTTTCTATATGTTACGAGGGAAGGTTATGATGGAAGTCCATGCAAAAAATTATCTAAAAACGAAATTTTTTTAAACGCTTTGAAATGCAAGTTTCGGTCAAAAAATCATAATATATTATACACTAATTTATAATAGTTTCGGTCAAAAATCAAATTAAATTAGGGACAGTTCGAAATGATACGAATATTTTCAGATCATTTATATATGTTAGAAGGGTAGGTTATGATGCAAGTCCAAGCAAAAAATCATATGAAAATTAGATTCTATGGAACTTTTCCAAATGCAAGTTTAGGTCAGAAAATCATAATATATTATACACTAGTTTAGGTTAAAAAATTATAATTAAATCGACTACTGTTCGAAATGATACAAACCTTTTCAGATCCTCTCAATATGATATGAGGGAAGGTTATGATGGAAGTCCATGCAAAAAATCATCTGAAAATTAAATTCTATGAAATGCTTTGAAATGCAAGTTTCATTCAAAAAATTATAATGCATTATACACTAATTTATACTAGTTTTGGTAAAAAAAATAAAATTAATCAGGGACTGTTCGAAATGATACGAAACTTTACTGATCATTTATATATGTTAGGAGGAAAGGTTATGATGGAAGTCCATGCAAAAACTCATCTGAAAATTAGATTCTATGAATCTTTTAGAAATGCATGTTTCGGTCAAAAAATCATGATACATTATACACTAGTTTCGGTCAATAAAATCAATTTAAATCGAGGATTGTTCGAATTGATACAAACCTTTTTATATTCTTTCTATATGTTACGAGGGAAGGTTATGATGGAAGTCCACGCAGAAAATTATCTAAAAACTAAATTTTTTGAAACGCTTTGAAATGCAAGTTTCGGTCAAAAAATCATAATATATTATACACTAATTTATAATAGTTTCTGTCAAAAATCAAATTAAATCAGGGACAGTTCGAAATGATACGAATATTTTCCGATCATTTATATATGTTAAAAGGGTAGGTTATGATGCAAGTCCAAGCAAAAAATCATATGAAAATTAGATTCTATGGAACTTTTCGAAATGCAAGTTTAGGTCAGAAAATCATAATATTTTATACACTAGTTTATACTAGTTTTGGTCAAAATTCAAATTAAATCGAGGACTGTTCGAAATGATACGAATCTTTTTAAATTATTTATATATGTTAAAAGTGAAGGCTATGATGGAAGTCCATGCAAAAAATCATATGAAAATTAGATTCTCTAGAACTTTTCGAAATGAAAGTTTAGGTCAAAAAATCATAATGCATTATACACTAGTTTATACTAGTTTCGGTTAAAAATCAAATTAAATCGGGACTGTTCGAAATGATACGTAACTTTTTAGATCATTTATATATGTTAGGAGGGAAGGTTATAATGGAAGTCCATGCAAAAAACTCATATGAAAATTAGATTCTATGGAACTTTTCTAAATACAAGTTTCGGTCAAAAAATCATAATATATTATACACTAGTTTAGGTTAAAAAATTATAAATAAATCGACTACTGTTCGAAATGATACAGACCTTTTCAGATTCTCTCAATATGATATGAGGGAATGTTATGATGGAAGTCCATGCAAAAAATCATCTGAAAATTAAATTCTATGAAATGCTTTGAAATGCAAGTTTCATTCAAAAATTCATAATATATTATACACTAATTTATACTAGTTTTGGTAAAAAAATAAAATTAAATCAGGGACTGTTCGAAATGATACGAAACTTTACTGATCATTTATATATGTTAGGAGGAAAGGTTATGATGGAAGTCCATGCAAAAACTCATCTGAAAATAAGTATCTATGAATCTTTTAGAAATGCATGTTTCGGTCAAAAAATCATGATACATTATACACTAGTTTCGGTCAATAAAATCAATTTAAATCGAGGATAGTTCGAATTGATACAAACCTTTTTATATTCTTTCTATATGTTACGAGGGAAGGTTATGATGGAAGTCCACGCAGAAAATTATCTAAAAACTAAATTTTTTGAAACGCTTTGAAATGCAAGTTTCGGTCAAAAAATCATAATATATTATACACTAATTTATAATAGTTTCGGTCAAAAATCAAATTAAATCAGGGACAGTTCGAAATGATACGAATATTTTCAGATCATTTATATATGTTAGAAGGGTAGGTTATGATGCAAGTCCAAGCAAAAAATCATATGAAAATTAGATTCTATGGAACTTTTCGAAATGCAAGTTTAGGTCAGAAAATCATAATATTTTATACACTAGTTTATACTAGTTTTGGTCAAAATTCAAATTAAATCGAGGACTGTTCGAAATGATACGAATCTTTTCAAATTATTTATATATGTTAAAAGTGAAGGCTATGATGGAAGTCCATGCAAAAAATCATATGAAAATTAGATTCTCTAGAACTTTTCGAAATGAAAGTTTAGGTCAAAAAATCATAATGCATTATACACTAGTTTATACTAGTTTCGGTTAAAAATCAAATTAAATCGGGACTGTTCGAAATGATACGAAACTTTTTAGATCATTTATATATGTTAGGAGGGAAGGTTATAATGGAAGTCCATGCAAAAAACTCATATGAAAATTAGAGTCTATGGAACTTTTCTAAATACAAGTTTCGGTCAAAAAATCATAATATATTATACACTAGTTTAGGTTAAAAAATTATAAATAAATCGACTACTGTTCGAAATGATACAGACCTTTTCAGATTCTCTCAATATGATATGAGGGAATGTTATGATGGAAGTCCATGCAAAAAATCATCTGAAAATTAAATTCTATGAAATGCTTTGAAATGCAAGTTTCATTCAAAAATTCATAATATATTATACACTAATTTATACTAGTTTTGGTAAAAAAATAAAATTAAATCAGGGACTGTTCGAAATGATACGAAACTTTACTGATCATTTATATATGTTAGGAGGAAAGGTTATGATGGAAGTCCATGCAAAAACTCATCTGAAAATAAGTATCTATGAATCTTTTAGAAATGCATGTTTCGGTCAAAAAATCATGATACATTATACACTAGTTTCGGTCAATAAAATCAATTTAAATCGAGGATAGTTCGAATTGATACAAACCTTTTTATATTCTTTCTATATGTTACGAGGGAAGGTTATGATGGAAGTCCACGCAGAAAATTATCTAAAAACTAAATTTTTTGAAACGCTTTGAAATGCAAGTTTCGGTCAAAAAATCATAATATATTATACACTAATTTATAATAGTTTCGGTCAAAAATCAAATTAAATCAGGGACAGTTCGAAATGATACGAATATTTTCAGATCATTTATATATGTTAGAAGGGTAGGTTATGATGCAAGTCCAAGCAAAAAATCATATGAAAATTAGATTCTATGGAACTTTTCGAAATGCAAGTTTAGGTCAGAAAATCATAATATTTTATACACTAGTTTATACTAGTTTTGGTCAAAATTCAAATTAAATCGAGGACTGTTCGAAATGATACGAATCTTTTTAAATTATTTATATATGTTAAAAGTGAAGGCTATGATGGAAGTCCATGCAAAAAATCATATGAAAATTAGATTCTCTAGAACTTTTCGAAATGAAAGTTTAGGTCAAAAAATCATAATGCATTATACACTAGTTTATACTAGTTTCGGTTAAAAATCAAATTAAATCGGGACTGTTCGAAATGATACGAAACTTTTTAGATCATTTATATATGTTAGGAGGGAAGGTTATAATGGAAGTCCATGCAAAAAACTCATATGAAAATTAGATTCTATGGAACTTTTCTAAATACAAGTTTCGGTCAAAAAATCATAATATATTATACACTAGTTTAGGTTAAAAAATTATAAATAAATCGACTACTGTTCGAAATGATACAGACCTTTTCAGATTCTCTCAATATGATATGAGGGAATGTTATGATGGAAGTCCATGCAAAAAATCATCTGAAAATTAAATTCTATGAAATGCTTTGAAATGCAAGTTTCATTCAAAAATTCATAATATATTATACACTAATTTATACTAGTTTTGGTAAAAAAATAAAATTAAATCAGGGACTGTTCGAAATGATACGAAACTTTACTGATCATTTATATATGTTAGGAGGAAAGGTTATGATGGAAGTCCATGCAAAAACTCATCTGAAAATAAGTATCTATGAATCTTTTAGAAATGCATGTTTCGGTCAAAAAATCATGATACATTATACACTAGTTTCGGTCAATAAAATCAAATTAAATCGAGGACTATTCGAATTGATACAAACCTTTTTAGATCCTTTCTATATGTTACGAGGGAAGGTTATGATGGAAGTCCATGCAAAAAATTATCTAAAAACGAAATTTTTTTAAACGCTTTGAAATGCAAGTTTCGGTCAAAAAATCATAATATATTAACACTAATTTATAATAGTTTCGGTCAAAAATCAAATTAAATCAGGGACAGTTCGAAATGATACGAATATTTTCAGATCATTTATATATGTTAGAAGGGTAGGTTATGATGCAAGTCCAAGCAAAAAATCATATGAAAATTAGATTCTATGGAACTTTTCGAAATGCAAGTTTAGGTTAGAAAATCATAATATTTTATACACTAGTTTAGGTTAAAAAAATTTAATTAAATCGACTTCTATTCGAAATGATACAAACCTTTTCAGATCCTCTCAATATGATATGAGGGAAGGTTATGATGGAACTCCATGCAAAAAATCATCTGAAAATTAAATTCTATGAAATCCTTTGAAATGCAAGTTTCATTCAAAAATTCATAATATATTATACACTAATTAATACTAGTTTTGGTAAAAAAATTAAATTAAATCAGGGACTGTTCGAAATGATACGAAACTTTATTGATCATTTATATATGTTAGGAGGATAGGTTATGATGGAAGTCCATGCAAAAACTCATCTGAAAATTAGTATCTATGAATCTTTTAGAAATGCATGTTTCGGTCAAAAAATCATGATACATTATACACTAGTTTCGGTCAATAAAATCAAATTAAATCGAGGACTATTTGAATTGATACAAACCTTTTTAGATCCTTTCTATATGTTACGAGGGAAGGTTATGATGGAAGTCCATGCAAAAAATTATCTAAAAACGAAATTTTTTTAAACGCTTTGAAATGCAAGTTTCGGTCAAAAAATCATAATATATTATACACTAATTTATAATAGTTTCGGTCAAAAATCAAATTAAATCAGGGACAGTTCGAAATGATACGAATATTTTCAGATCATTTATATATGTTAGAAGGGTAGGTTATGATGCAAGTCCAAGCAAAAAATCATATGAAAATTAGATTCTATGGAACTTTTCGAAATGCAAGTTTAGGTTAGAAAATCATAATATTTTATACACTAGTTTAGGTTAAAAAAATTTAATTAAATAGACTACTATTCGAAATGATACAAACCTTTTCAGATCCTCTCAATATGATATGAGGGAAGGTTATGATGGAACTCCATGCAAAAAATCATCTGAAAATTAAATTCTATGAAATCCTTTGAAATGCAAGTTTCATTCAAAAATTCATAATATATTATACACTAATTAATACTAGTTTTGGTAAAAAAATTAAATTAAATCAGGGACTGTTCGAAATGATACGAAACTTTATTGATCATTTATATATGTTAGGAGGATAGGTTATGATGGAAGTCCATGCAAAAACTCATCTGAAAATTAGTATCTATGAATCTTTTAGAAATGCATGTTTCGGTCAAAAAATCATGATACATTATACACTAGTTTCGGTCAATAAAATCAAATTAAATCGAGGACTATTTGAATTGATACAAACCTTTTTAGATCCTTTCTATATGTTACGAGGGAAGGTTATGATGGAAGTCCATGCAAAAAATTATCTAAAAACGAAATTTTTTTAAACGCTTTGAAATGCAAGTTTCGGTCAAAAAATCATAATATATTATACACTAATTTATAATAGTTTCGGTCAAAAATCAAATTAAATCAGGGACAGTTCGAAATGATACGAATATTTTCAGATCATTTATATATGTTAGAAGGGTAGGTTATGATGCAAGTCCAAGAAAAAATTCATATGAAAATAAGATTCTATGGAACTTTTCCAAATGCAAGTTTAGGTCAGAAAATCATAATATTTTATACACTAGTTTATACTAGTTTCGGTCAAAATTCAAATTAAATCGAGGACTGTTCGAAATGATACGAATCTTTTCAAATTATTTATATATGTTAAAAGTGAAGGCTATGATGGAAGTCCATGCAAAAAATCATATGAAAATTAGATTCTCTAGAACTTTTCGAAATGAAAGTTTAGGTCAAAAAATCATAATGCATTATACACTAGTTTATACTAGTTTCGGTTAAAAATCAAATTAAATCGGGACTGTTCGAAATGATACGAAACTTTTTAGATCATTTATATATGTTAGGAGGGAAGGTTATAATGGAAGTCCATGCAAAAAACTCATATGAAAATTAGAGTCTATGGAACTTTTCTAAATACAAGTTTCGGTCAAAAAATCATAATATATTATACACTAGTTTAGGTTAAAAAATTATAAATAAATCGACTACTGTTCGAAATGATACAGACCTTTTCAGATTCTCTCAATATGATATGAGGGAATGTTATGATGGAAGTCCATGCAAAAAATCATCTGAAAATTAAATTCTATGAAATGCTTTGAAATGCAAGTTTCATTCAAAAATTCATAATATATTATACACTAATTTATACTAGTTTTGGTAAAAAAATAAAATTAAATCAGGGACTGTTCGAAATGATACGAAACTTTACTGATCATTTATATATGTTAGGAGGAAAGGTTATGATGGAAGTCCATGCAAAAACTCATCTGAAAATTAGTATCTATGAATCTTTTAGAAATGCATGTTTCGGTCAAAAAATCATGATACATTATACACTAGTTTCGGTCAATAAAATCAAATTAAATCGAGGACTATTCGAATTGATACAAACCTTTTTAGATCCTTTCTATATGTTACGAGGGAAGGTTATGATGGAAGTCCATGCAAAATATTATCTAAAAACGAAATTTTTTTAAACGCTTTGAAATGCAAGTTTCGGTCAAAAAATCATAATATATTATACACTAATTTATAATAGTTTCGGTCAAAAATCAAATTAAATTAGGGACAGTTTGAAATGATATGAATATTTTCAGATCATTTATATATGTTAGAAGGGTAGGTTATGATGGAAGTCCAAGCAAAAAATCATATGAAAATTAGATTCTATGGAACTTTTCGAAAGGTTATGATGGAAGTCCATGCAAAAACGCATCTGAAAATTAGATTCTATGAATCTTTTAGAAATGCATGTTTCGGTCAAAAAATCATGATACATTAAACACTAGTTTCGGTCAATAAAATCAATTTAAATCGAGGATTGTTCGAATTGATACAAACCTTTTTATATTCTTTCTATATGTTACGAGGGAAGGTTATGATGGAAGTCCACGCAAAAAATTATCTAAAAACTAAATTTTTTGAAACGCTTTGAAATGCAAGTTTCGGTCAAAAAATTATAATATATTATACACTAATTTATAATAGATTCGGTCAAAAATCAAATTAAATCAGAGACAGTTCGAAATGATACGAATATTTTCAGATCATTTATATATGTTAGAAGGGTAGGTTATGATGCAAGTCCAAGCAAAAAATCATATGAAAATTAGATTCTATGGAACTTTTCGAAATGCAAGTTTAGGTCAGAAAATCAAAATATTTTATACACTAGTTTATACTAGTTTCGGTCAAAAATCAAATTAAATCGAGGACTGTTCGAAATGATACGAATCTTTTCAAATTATTTATATATGTTAGAAGTGAAGGCTATGATGGAAGTCCATGCAAAAAATCATATGAAAATTAGATTCTCTAGAACTTTTCGAAATGAAAGTTTAGGTCAAAAAATCATAATGCATTATACACTAGTTTATACTAGTTTCGGTTAAAAATAAAATTAAATCGGGACTGTTCGAAATGATACGAAACTTTTTAGATCATTTATATATGTTAGGAGGGAAGGTTATAATGGAAGTCCATGCAAAAAACTCATATGAAAATTAGATTCTATGGAACTTTTCTAAATACAAGTTTCGGTCAAAAAATCATAATATATTATACACTAGTTTAGGTTAAAAAATTATAAATAAATCGACTACTGTTCGAAATGATACAAACCTTTTCAGATCCTCTCAATATGATATGAGGGAAGGTTATGATGGAAGTCCATGCAAAAAATCATCTGAAAATTAAATTCTATGAAATGCTTTGAAATGCAAGTTTCATTCAAAAATTCATAATATATTATACACTAATTTATACTAGTTTTGGTAAAAAAATAAAATTAAATCAGGGACTGTTTGAAATGATACGAAACTTTACTGATCATTTATATATGTTAGGAGGAAAGGTTATGATGGAAGTCCATGCAAAAACTCATCTGAAAATTAGTATCTATGAATCTTTTAGAAATGCATGTTTCGGTCAAAAAATCATGATACATTATACACTAGTTTTGGTCAATAAAATCAAATTAAATCGAGGACTATTCGAATTGATACAAACCTTTTTAGATCCTTTCTATATGTTACGAGGGAAGGTTATGATGGAAGTCCATGCAAAAAATTATCTAAAAACAAAATTTTTTTAAACGCTTTGAAATGGAAGTTTCGGTCAAAAAATCATAATATATTATACACTAATTTATAATAGTTTCGGTCAAAAATCAAATTAAATCAGGGACAGTTCGAAATGATACGAATATTTTCAGATCATTTATATATGTTAGAAGGGTAGGTTATGATGCAAGTCCAAGCAAAAAATCATATGAAAATTAGATTCTATTGAACTTTTCGAAATGCAAGTTTAGGTCAGAAAATCATAATATTTTATACACTAGTTTATACTAGTTTCGGTCAAAATTCAAATTAAATCGAGGACTGTTCGAAATGATACGAATCTTTTCAAATTATTTATATATGTTAAAAGTGAAGGCTATGATGGAAGTCCATGCAAAAAATCATATGAAAATTAGATTCTCTAGAACTTTTCGAAATGAAAGTTTAGGTCAAAAAATCATAATGCATTATACACTAGTTTATACTAGTTTCGGTTAAAAATCAAATTAAATCGGGACTGTTCGAAATGATACGAAACTTTTTAGATCATTTATATATGTTAGGAGGGAAGGTTATAATGGAAGTCCATGCAAAAAACTCATATGAAAATTAGATTCTATGGAACTTTTCTAAATACAAGTTTCGGTCAAAAAATCATAATATATTATACACTAGTTTAGGTTAAAAAATTATAAATAAATCGACTACTGTTCGAAATGATACAAACCTTTTCAGATTCTCTCAATATGATATGAGGGAATGTTATGATGGAAGTCCATGCAAAAAATCATCTGAAAATTAAATTCTATGAAATGCTTTGAAATGCAAGTTTCATTCAAAAATTCATAATATATTATACACTAATTTATACTAGTTTTGGTAAAAATATAAAATTAAATCAGGGACTGTTCGAAATGATACGAAACTTTACTGATCATTTATATATGTTAGGAGGAAAGGTTATGATGGAAGTCCATGCAAAAACTCATCTGAAAATTAGTATCTATGAATCTTTTAGAAATGCATGTTTCGGTCAAAAAATCATGATACATTATACACTAGTTTCGGTCAATAAAATCAAATTAAATCGAGGACTATTCGAATTGATACAAACCTTTTTAGATCCTTTCTATATGTTACGAGGGAAGGTTATGATGGAAGTCCATGCAAAATATTATCTAAAAACGAAATTTTTTTAAACGCTTTGAAATGCAAGTTTCGGTCAAAAAATCATAATATATTATACACTAATTTATAATAGTTTCGGTCAAAAATCAAATTGAATTAGGGACAGTTTGAAATGATATGAATATTTTCAGATCATTTATATATGTTAGAAGGGTAGGTTATGATGGAAGTCCGAGCAAAAAATCATATGAAAATTAGATTCTATGGAACTTTTCGAAAGGTTATGATGGAAGTCCATGCAAAAACGCATCTGAAAATTAGATTCTATGAATCTTTTAGAAATGCATGTTTCGGTCAAAAAATCATGATACATTATACACTAGTTTCGGTCAATAAAATCAATTTAAATCGAGGATTGTTCGAATTGATACAAACCTTTTTATATTCTTTCTATATGTTACGAGGGAAGGTTATGATGGAAGTCCACGCAAAAAATTATCTAAAAACTAAAATTTTTGAAACGCTTTGAAATGCAAGTTTCGGTCAAAAAATCATAATATATTATACACTAATTTATAATAGATTCGGTCAAAAATCAAATTAAATCAGAGACAGTTCGAAATGATACGAATATTTTCAGATCATTTATATATGTTAGAAGGGTAGGTTATGATGCAAGTCTAAGCAAAAAATCATATGAAAATTAGATTCTATGGAACTTTTCGAAATGCAAGTTTAGGTCAGAAAATCATAATATTTTATACACTAGTTTATACTAGTTTCGGTCAAAAATCAAATTAAATCGAGGACTGTTCGAAATGATACGAATCTTTTCAAATTATTTATATATGTTAGAAGTGAAGGCTATGATGGAAGTCCATGCAAAAAATCATATGAAAATTAGATTCTCTAGAACTTTTCGAAATGAAAGTTTAGGTCAAAAAATCATAATGCATTATACACTAGTTTATACTAGTTTCGGTTAAAAATCAAATTAAATCGGGACTGTTCGAAATGATACGAAACTTTTTAGATCATTTATATATGTTAGGAGGGAAGGTTATAATGGAAGTCCATGCAAAAAACTCATATGAAAATTAGATTCTATGGAACTTTTCTAAATACAAGTTTCGGTCAAAAAATCATAATATATTATACACTAGTTTAGGTTAAAAAATTATAAATAAATCGACTACTGTTCGAAATGATACAGACCTTTTCAGATTCTCTCACTATGATATGAGGGAATGTTATGATGGAAGTCCATGCAAAAAATCATCTGAAAATTAAATTCTATGAAATGCTTTGAAATGCAAGTTTCATTCAAAAATTCATAATATATTATACACTAATTTATACTAGTTTTGGTATAAAAATAAAATTAAATCAGGGACTGTTCGAAATGATACGAAACTTTACTGATCATTTATATATGTTAGGAGGAAAGGTTATGATGGAAGTCCATGCAAAAACTCATCTGAAAATTAGTATCTATGAATCTTTTAGAAATGCATGTTTCGGTCAAAAAATCATGATACATTATACACTAGTTTCGGTCAATAAAATCAAATTAAATCGAGGACTATTCGAATTGATACAAACCTTTTTAGATCCTTTCTATATGTTACGAGGGAAGGTTATGATGGAAGTCCATGCAAAATATTATCTAAAAACGAAATTTTTTTAAACGCTTTGAAATGCAAGTTTCGGTCAAAAAATCATAATATATTATACACTAATTTATAATAGTTTCGGTCAAAAATCAAATTAAATTAGGGACAGTTTGAAATGATATGAATATTTTCAGATCATTTAGAAGGGTAGGTTATGATGGAAGTCCAAGCAAAAAATCATATGAAAATTAGATTCTATGGAACTTTTCGAAAGGTTATGATGGAAGTCCATGCAAAAACGCATCTGAAAATTAGATTCTATGAATCTTTTAGAAATGCATGTTTCGGTCAAAAAATCATGATACATTAAACACTAGTTTCGGTCAATAAAATCAATTTAAATCGAGGATTGTTCGAATTGATACAAACCTTTTTATATTCTTTCTATATGTTACGAGGGAAGGTTATGATGGAAGTCCACGCAAAAAATTATCTAAAAACTAAATTTTTTGAAACGCTTTGAAATGCAAGTTTCGGTCAAAAAATCATAATATATTATACACTAATTTATAATAGATTCGGTCAAAAATCAAATTAAATCAGAGACAGTTCGAAATGATACGAATATTTTCAGATCATTTATATATGTTAGAAGGGTAGGTTATGATGCAAGTCCAAGCAAAAAATCATATGAAAATTAGATTCTATGGAACTTTTCGAAATGCAAGTTTAGGTCAGAAAATCAAAATATTTTATACACTAGTTTATACTAGTTTCGGTCAAAAATCAAATTAAATCGAGGACTGTTCGAAATGATACGAATCTTTTCAAATTATTTATATATGTTAGAAGTGAAGGCTATGATGGAAGTCCATGCAAAAAATCATATGAAAATTAGATTCTCTAGAACTTTTCGAAATGAAAGTTTAGGTCAAAAAATCATAATGCATTATACACTAGTTTATACTAGTTTCGGTTAAAAATAAAATTAAATCGGGACTGTTCGAAATGATACGAAACTTTTTAGATCATTTATATATGTTAGGAGGGAAGGTTATAATGGAAGTCCATGCAAAAAACTCATATGAAAATTAGATTCTATGGAACTTTTCTAAATACAAGTTTCGGTCAAAAAATCATAATATATTATACACTAGTTTAGGTTAAAAAATTATAAATAAATCGACTACTGTTCGAAATGATACAAACCTTTTCAGATCCTCTCAATATGATATGAGGGAAGGTTATGATGGAAGTCCATGCAAAAAATCATCTGAAAATTAAATTCTATGAAATGCTTTGAAATGCAAGTTTCATTCAAAAATTCATAATATATTATACACTAATTTATACTAGTTTTGGTAAAAAAATAAAATTAAATCAGGGACTGTTTGAAATGATACGAAACTTTACTGATCATTTATATATGTTAGGAGGAAAGGTTATGATGGAAGTCCATGCAAAAACTCATCTGAAAATTAGTATCTATGAATCTTTTAGAAATGCATGTTTCGGTCAAAAAATCATGATACATTATACACTAGTTTTGGTCAATAAAATCAAATTAAATCGAGGACTATTCGAATTGATACAAACCTTTTTAGATCCTTTCTATATGTTACGAGGGAAGGTTATGATGGAAGTCCATGCAAAAAATTATCTAAAAACAAAATTTTTTTAAACGCTTTGAAATGGAAGTTTCGGTCAAAAAATCATAATATATTATACACTAATTTATAATAGTTTCGGTCAAAAATCAAATTAAATCAGGGACAGTTCGAAATGATACGAATATTTTCAGATCATTTATATATGTTAGAAGGGTAGGTTATGATGCAAGTCCAAGCAAAAAATCATATGAAAATTAGATTCTATTGAACTTTTCGAAATGCAAGTTTAGGTCAGAAAATCATAATATTTTATACACTAGTTTATACTAGTTTCGGTCAAAATTCAAATTAAATCGAGGACTGTTCGAAATGATACGAATCTTTTCAAATTATTTATATATGTTAAAAGTGAAGGCTATGATGGAAGTCCATGCAAAAAATCATATGAAAATTAGATTCTCTAGAACTTTTCGAAATGAAAGTTTAGGTCAAAAAATCATAATGCATTATACACTAGTTTATACTAGTTTCGGTTAAAAATCAAATTAAATCGGGACTGTTCGAAATGATACGAAACTTTTTAGATCATTTATATATGTTAGGAGGGAAGGTTATAATGGAAGTCCATGCAAAAAACTCATATGAAAATTAGATTCTATGGAACTTTTCTAAATACAAGTTTCGGTCAAAAAATCATAATATATTATACACTAGTTTAGGTTAAAAAATTATAAATAAATCGACTACTGTTCGAAATGATACAGACCTTTTCAGATTCTCTCAATATGATATGAGGGAATGTTATGATGGAAGTCCATGCAAAAAATCATCTGAAAATTAAATTCTATGAAATGCTTTGAAATGCAAGTTTCATTCAAAAATTCATAATATATTATACACTAATTTATACTAGTTTTGGTAAAAAAATAAAATTAAATCAGGGACTGTTCGAAATGATACGAAACTTTACTGATCATTTATATATGTTAGGAGGAAAGGTTATGATGGAAGTCCATGCAAAAACTCATCTGAAAATTAGTATCTATGAATCTTTTAGAAATGCATGTTTCGGTCAAAAAATCATGATACATTATACACTAGTTTCGGTCAATAAAATCAAATTAAATCGAGGACTATTCGAATTGATACAAACCTTTTTAGATCCTTTCTATATGTTACGAGGGAAGGTTATGATGGAAGTCCATGCAAAATATTATCTAAAAACGAAATTTTTTTAAACGCTTTGAAATGCAAGTTTCGGTCAAAAAATCATAATATATTATACACTAATTTATAATAGTTTCGGTCAAAAATCAAATTAAATTAGGGACAGTTTGAAATGATATGAATATTTTCAGATCATTTATATATGTTAGAAGGGTAGGTTATGATGGAAGTCCAAGCAAAAAATCATATGAAAATTAGATTCTATGGA
Source organism: Lathyrus aphaca (assembly GCA_963966055.1). Taxonomy (NCBI): domain Eukaryota; kingdom Viridiplantae; phylum Streptophyta; class Magnoliopsida; order Fabales; family Fabaceae; genus Lathyrus; species Lathyrus aphaca. The sequence continues at coordinate 564,492,351 of OZ014523.1, forward strand.
ACTTTTCGAAAGGTTATGATGGAAGTCCATGCAAAAACGCATCTGAAAATTAGATTCTATGAATCTTTTAGAAATGCATGTTTCGGTCAAAAAATCATGATACATTATACACTAGTTTCGTCAATAAAATCAATTTAAATCGAGGATTGTTCGAATTGATACAAACCTTTTTATATTCTTTCTATATGTTACGAGGGAAGGTTATGATGGAAGTCCACGCAAAAAATTATCTAAAAACTAAATTTTTTGAAACGCTTTGAAATGCAAGTTTCGGTCAAAAAATCATAATATATTATACACTAATTTATAATAGATTCGGTCAAAAATCAAATTAAATCAGAGACAGTTCGAAATGATACGAATATTTTCAGATCATTTATATATGTTAGAAGGGTAGGTTATGATGCAAGTCCAAGCAAAAAATCATATGAAAATTAGATTCTATGGAACTTTTCGAAATGCAAGTTTAGGTCAGAAAATCATAATATTTTATACACTAGTTTATACTAGTTTCGGTCAAAAATCAAATTAAATTGAGGACTGTTCGAAATGATACGAATCTTTTCAAATTATTTATATATGTTAGAAGTGAAGGCTATGATGGAAGTCCATGCAAAAAATCATATGAAAATTAGATTCTCTAGAACTTTTCGAAATGAAAGTTTAGGTCAAAAAATCATAATGCATTATACACTAGTTTATACTAGTTTCGGTTAAAAATCAAATTAAATCGGGTCTGTTCGAAATGATACAAAACTTTTTAGATCATTTATATATGTTAGGAGGGAAGGTTATAATGGAAGTCCATGCAAAAAACTCATATGAAAATTAGATTCTATGGAACTTTTCTAAATACAAGTTTCGGTCAAAAAATCATAATATATTATACACTAGTTTAGGTTAAAAAATTATAAATAAATCGACTACTGTTCGAAATGATACAGACCTATTCAGATCCTCTCAATATGATATGAGGGAAGGTTATGATGGAAGTCCATGCAAAAAATCATCTGAAAATTAAATTCTATGAAATGCTTTGAAATGCAAGTTTCATTCAAAAATTCATAATATATTATACACTAATTTATACTAGTTTTGGTAAAAAAATAAAATTAAATCAGGGACTGTTTGAAATGATACGAAACTTTACTGATCATTTATATATGTTAGGAGGAAAGGTTATGATGGAAGTCCATGCAAAAACTCATCTGAAAATTAGTATCTATGAATCTTTTAGAAATGCATGTTTCGGTCAAAAAATCATGATACATTATACACTAGTTTCGGTCAATAAAATCAAATTAAATCGAGGACTATTCGAATTGATACAAACCTTTTTAGATCCTTTCTATATGTTACGAGGGAAGGTTATGATGGAAGTCCATGCAAAAAATTATCTAAAAACGAAATTTTTTTAAACGCTTTGAAATGCAAGTTTCGGTCAAAAAATCATAATATATTATACACTAATTTATAATAGTTTCGGTCAAAAATCAAATTAAATTAGGGACAGTTTGAAATGATACGAATATTTTCAGATCATTTATATATGTTAGAAGGGTAGGTTATGATGGAAGTCCAAGCAAAAAATCATATGAAAATTAGATTCTATGGAACTTTTCGAAATGCAAGTTTAGGTCAGAAAATCATAATATATTATACACTAGTTTAGGTTAAAAAATTATAATTAAATCGACTACTGTTCGAAATGATACAAACCTTTTCAGATCCTCTCAATATGATATGAGGGAAGGTTATAATGGAAGTCCATGCAAAAAATCATCTGAAAATTAAATTCTATGAAATGCTTTGAAATGCAAGTTTCATTCAAAAAATCATAATGCATTATACACTAATTTATACTAGTTTTGGTAAAAAAATTAAATTAAATCAGGGACTGTTCGAAATGATACGAAACTTTACTGATCATTTATATATGTTAGGAGGAAAGGTTATGATGGAAGTCCATGCTAAAACTCATCTGAAAATTAGTATCTATGAATCTTTTAGAAATGCATGTTTCGGTCAAAAAATCATGATACATTATACACTAGTTTTGGTCAATAAAATCAAATTAAATCGAGGACTATTCGAATTGATACAAACCTTTTTAGATCCTTTCTATATGTTACGAGGGAAGGTTATGATGGAAGTCCATGCAAAAAATTATCTAAAAACGAAATTTTTTTAAACGCTTTGAAATGCAAGTTTCGGTCAAAAAATCATAATATATTATACACTAATTTATAATAGTTTCAGTCAAAGATCAAATTAAATTAGGGACAGTTTGAAATGATACGAATATTTTCAGATCATTTATATATGTTAGAAGGGTAGGTTATGATGGAAGTCTAAGCAAAAAATCATATGAAAATTAGATTCTATGGAACTTTTCGAAATGCAAGTTTAGGTCAGAAAATCATAATATATTATACACTAGTTTAGGTTAAAAAATTATAATTAAATCGACTACTGTTCGAAATGATACAAACCTTTTCAGATCCTCTCAATATGATATGAGGGAAGGTTATAATGGAAGTCTATGCAAAAAATCATCTGAAAATTAAATTCTATTAAATGCTTTGAAATGCAAGTTTCATTCAAAAAATCATAATGCATTATACACTAATTTATACTAGTTTTGGTAAAAAAATTAAATTAAATCAGGGACTGTTCGAAATGATACGAAACTTTACTGATCATTTATATATGTTAGGAGGAAAGGTTATGATGGAAGTCCATGCTAAAACTCATCTGAAAATTAGTATCTATGAATCTTTTAGAAATGCATGTTTCGGTCAAAAAATCATGATACATTATACACTAGTTTTGGTCAATAAAATCAAATTAAATCGAGGACTATTCGAATTGATACAAACCTTTTTAGATCCTTTCTATATGTTACGAGGGAAGGTAATGATGGAAGTCCATGCAAAAAATTATCTAAAAACGAAATTTTTTTAAACGCTTTGAAATGGAAGTTTCGGTCAAAAAATCATAATATATTATACACTAATTTATAATAGTTTCGGTCAAAACTCAAATTAAATCAGGGACAGTTCGAAATGATACGAATATTTTCAGATCATTTATATATGTTAGAAGGGTAGGTTATGATGCAAGTCCAAGCAAAAAATCATATGAAAATTAGATTCTATGGAACTTTTCCAAATGCAAGTTTAGGCCAGAAAATCATAATATTTTATACACTAGTTTAGGTTAAAAAATTTTAATTAAATCGACTACTGTTCGAAATGATACAAACCTTTTCAGATCCTCTCAATATGATATGAGGGAAGGTTATGATGGAAGTCCATGCAAAAAATCATCTGAAAATTAAATTCTATGAAATGCTTTGAAATGCAAGTTTCATTCAAAAAATCATAATGTATTATACACTAATTTATACTAGTTTTGGTAAAAAAATAAAATTAAATCAGGGAATGTTCGAAATGATACGAAAGTTTACTGATCATTTATATATGTTAGGAGGAAAGGTTATGATGGAAGTCCATGCAAAAACTCATCTGAAAATTAGATTCTATGAATCTTTTAGAAATGCATGTTTCGGTCAAAAAATCATGATACATTATACACTAGTTTCGGTCAATAAAATCAATTTAAATCGAGGATTGTTCGAATTGATACAAACCTTTCTATATTCTTTCTATATGTTACGAGAGAAGGTTATGATGGAAGTCCACGCAGAAAATTATCTAAAAACTAAATTTTTTGATATGCTTTGAAATGCAAGTTTCGGTCAAAAAATCAGAATATATTATACACTAATTTATAATAGTTTCGGTCAAAAATCAAATTAAATCAGGGACAGTTCGAAATGATACGAATATTTTCAGATCATTTATATATGTTAGAAGGGTAGGTTATGATGCAAGTCAAGCAAAAAATCATATGAAAATTAGATTCTATGGAACTTTTCAAAATGCAAGTTTAGGTCAGAAAATCATAATATTTTATACACTAGTTTATACTAGTTTCGGTCAAAATTCAAATTAAATCGAGGATTGTTCGAAACGATACGAATCTTTTCAAATTATTTATATATGTTAAAAGTGAAGGCTATGATGGAAGTCCATGCAAAAAATCATCTGAAAATTAGATTCTCTAGAACTTTTCGAAATGAAAGTTTAGGTCAAAAAATCATAATGCATTATACACTAGTTTATACTAGTTTCGGCTAAAAATCAAATTAAATCGGGACTGTTCGAAATGATACGAAACTTTTTAGATCATTTATATATGTTAGGAGGGAAGGTTATAATGGAAGTCCATGCAAAAAACTCATATGAAAATTAGATTTTATGGAACTTTTCTAAATACAAGTTTCGGTCAAAAAATCATAATATATTATACACTAGTTTCGGTTAAAAAATTATAAATAAATCGACTACTGTTCGAAATGATACAGACCTTTTCAGATCCTCTCAATATGATATGAGGGATGGTTATGATGGAAGTCCATGCAAAAAATCATCTGAAAATTAAATTCTATAAAATGCTTTGAAATGCAAGTTTCATTCAAAAATTCATAATATATTATACACTAATTTATACTAGTTTTTGTAAAAAAATAAAATTAAATCAGGGACTGTTCGAAATGATACGAAACTTTACTGATCATTTATATATGTTAGGAGGAAAGGTTATGATGGAAGTCCATGCAAAAACTCATCTGAAAATTAGTATCTAAGAATCTTTTAGAAATGCATGTTTCGGTCAAAAAATCATGATACATTATACACTAGTTTCGGTCAATAAAATCAGATTAAATCGAGGACTATTCGAATTGATACAAACCTTTTTAGATCCTTTCTATATGTTACGAGGGAAGGTTATGATGGAAGTCCATGCAAAACATTATCTAAAAACGATTTTTTTTAAACGCTTTGAAATGCAAGTTTCGGTCAAAAAATCATAATATATTATACACTAATTTATAATAGTTTTGGTCAAAACTCAAATTAAATCAGGGACAGTTCGAAATGATACGAATATTTTCAGATCATTTATATATGTTAGAAGGGTAGGTTATGATGCAAGTCCAAGCAAAAAATCATATGAAAATTAGATTCTATGGAACTTTTCGAAATGCAAGTTTAGGTCAGAAAATCATAATATTTTATACACTAGTTTAGGTTAAAAAATTTTAATTAAATCGACTACTGTTCGAAATGATACAAACCTTTTCAGATCCTCTCAATATGATATGAGGGAAGGTTATGATGGAACCTCATGCAAAAAATCATCTGAAAATTAAATTCTATGAAATCCTTTGAAATGCAAGTTTCATTCAAAAATTCATAATATATTATACACTAATTAATACTAGTTTTGGTAAAAAAATAAAATTAAATCAGGGACTGTTCGAAATGATACGAAACTTTACTGATCATTTATATATGTTAGGAGGAAAGGTTATGATGGAAGTCCATGCAAAAACTCATCTGAAAATTAGTATCTATGAATCTTTTAGAAATGCATGTTTCGGTCAAAAAATCATGATACATTATACACTAGTTTCGGTCAATAAAATCAGATTAAATCGAGGACTATTCGAATTGATACAAACCTTTTTAGATCCTTTCTATATGTTACGAGGGAAGGTTATGATGGAAGTCCATGCAAAACATTATCTAAAAACGATTTTTTTTAAACGCTTTGAAATGCAAGTTTCGGTCAAAAAATCATAATATATTATACACTAATTTATAATAGTTTTGGTCAAAACTCAAATTAAATCAGGGACAGTTCGAAATGATACGAATATTTTCAGATCATTTATATATGTTAGAAGGGTAGGTTATGATGCAAGTCCAAGCAAAAAATCATATGAAAATTAGATTCTATGGAACTTTTCGAAATGCAAGTTTAGGTCAGAAAATCATAATATTTTATACACTAGTTTAGGTTAAAAAATTTTAATTAAATCGACTACTGTTCGAAATGATACAAACCTTTTCAGATCCTCTCAATATGATATGAGGGAAGGTTATGATGGAACCTCATGCAAAAAATCATCTGAAAATTAAATTCTATGAAATCCTTTGAAATGCAAGTTTCATTCAAAAATTCATAATATATTATACACTAATTAATACTAGTTTTGGTAAAAAAATAAAATTAAATCAGGGACTGTTCGAAATGATACGAAACTTTATTGATCATTTATATATGTTAGGAGGAAAGGTTATGATGGAAGTCCATGCAAAAACTCATCTGAAAATTAGTATCTATGAATCTTTTAGAAATGCATGTTTCGGTCAAAAAATCATGATACTTTATACACTAGTTTCGGTCAATAAAATCAAATTAAATCGAGGACTATTCGAATTGATACAAACCTTTTTAGATCCTTTCTATATGTTATGAGGGAAGGTTATGAAGGAAGTCCATGCAAAAAATTATCTAAAAACGAAATTTTTTTAAACGCTTTGAAATGCAAGTTTCGGTCAAAAAATCATAATATATTATACACTAATTTATAATAGTTTCGGTCAAAAATCAAATTAAATTAGGGACAGTTTGAAATGATACGAATATTTTCAGATCATTTATATATGTTAGAAGGGTAGGTTATGATGCAAGTCCAAGCAAAAAATCATATGAAAATTAGATTCTATGGAACTTTTCCAAATGCAAGTTTAGGTCAGAAAATCATAATATATTATACACTAATTTAGGTTAAAAAATTATAATTAAATCGACTACTGTTCGAAATGATACAAACCTTTTCAGATCCTCTCAATATGATATGAGGGAAGGTTATGATGGAAGTCCATGCAAAAAATCATCTGAAAATTAAATTCTATGAAATGCTTTGAAATGCAAGTTTCATTCAAAAAATCATAATGTATTATACACTAATTTATACTAGTTTTGGTAAAAAAATAAAATTAAATCAGGGAATGTTCGAAATGATACGAAAGTTTACTGATCATTTATATATGTTAGGAGGAAAGGTTATGATGGAAGTCCATGCAAAAACTCATCTGAAAATTAGATTCTATGAATATTTTAGAAATGCATGTTTCGGTCAAAAAATCATGATACATTATACACTAGTTTCGGTCAATAAAATCAATTTAAATCGAGGATTGTTCGAATTGATACAAACCTTTCTATATTCTTTCTATATGTTACGAGGGAAGGTTATGATGGAAGTCCACGCAGAAAATTATCTAAAAACTAAATTTTTTGAAACGCTTTGAAATGCAAGTTTCGGTCAAAAAATCAGAATATATTATACACTAATTTATAATAGTTTCGGTCAAAAATCAAATTAAATCAGGGACAGTTCGAAATGATACGAATATTTTCAGATCATTTATATATGTTAGAAGGGTAGGTTATGATGCAAGTCCAAGCAAAAAATCATATGAAAATTAGATTCTATGGAACTTATCGAAATGCAAGTTTAGGTCAGAAAATCATAATAGTTTATACACTAGTTTATACTAGTTTCGGTCAAAATTCAAATTAAATCGAGGACTGTTCGAAATGATACGAATCTTTTCAAATTATTTATATATGTTAAAAGTGAAGGCTATGATGGAAGTCCATGCAAAAAATCATATGAAAATTAGATTCTCTAGAACTTTTCGAAATGAAAGTTTAGGTCAAAAAATCATAATGCATTATACACTAGTTTATACTAGTTTCGGTTAAAAATCAAATTAAATCGGGACTGTTCGAAATGATACGAAACTTTTTAGATCATTTATATATGTTAGGAGGGAAGGTTATAATGGAAGTCCATGCAAAAAACTCATATGAAAATTAGATTCTATGGAACTTTTCTAAATACAAGTTTCGGTCAAAAAATCATAATATATTATACACTAGTTTAGGTTAAAAAATTATAAATAAATCGACTACTGTTCGAAATGATACAGACCTTTTCAGATTCTCTCGATATGAAATGAGGGAATGTTATGATGGAAGTCCATGCAAAAAATCATCTGAAAATTAAATTCTATGAAATGCTTTGAAATGCAAGTTTCATTAAAAAATTCATAATATATTATACACTAATTTATACTAGTTTTGGTAAAAAAATAAAATTAAATCAGGGACTGTTCGAAATGATACTAAACTTTACTAATCATTTATATATGTTAGGAGGAAAGGTTATGATGGAAGTCCATGCAAAAACTCATCTGAAAATTAGTATCTATGAATCTTTTAGAAATGCATGTTTCGGTCAAAAAATCATGATACATTATACACTAGTTTCGGTCAATAAAATCAAATTAAATCGAGGACTATTCGAATTGATACAAACCTTTTTAGATCCTTTCTATATGTTACGAGGGAAGGTTATGATGGAAGTCCATGCAAAATATTATCTAAAAACGAAATTTTTTTAAACGCTTTGAAATGCAAGTTTCGGTCAAAAAATCATAATATATTATACACTAATTTATAATAGTTTCGGTCAAAAATCACATTAAATTAGGGACCGTTTGAAATGATATGAATATTTTCAAATCATTTATATATGTTAGAAGGGTAGGTTATGATGGAAGTCCAAGCAAAAAATCATATGAAAATTAGATTCTATGGAACTTTTCGAAAGGTTATGATGGAAGTCCATGCAAAAACGCATCTGAAAATTAGATTCTATGAATCTTTTAGAAATGCATGTTTCGGTCAAAAAATCATGATACATTATACACTAGTTTCGGTCAATAAAATCAATTTAAATCGAGGATTGTTCGAATTGATACAAACCTTTTTATATTCTTTCTATATGTTACGAGGGAAGGTTATGATGAAAGTCCACGCAGAAAATTAACTAAAAACTAAATTTTTTGAAACGCTTTGAAATGCATGTTTCGGTCAAAAAATCATAATATATTATACACTAATTTATAATAGTTTCGGTCAAAAATCAAATTAAATCAGGGACAGTTCGAAATGATACGAATATTTTCAGATCATTTATATATGTTAGAAGGGTAGGTTATGATGCAAGTCCAAGCTAAAAATCATATGAAAATTAGATTCTATGGAACTTATCGAAATGCAAGTTTAGGTCAGAAAATCATAATATTTTATACACTAGTTTATACTAGTTTCGGTCAAAATTCAAATTAAATCGAGGACTATTCGAAATGATACGAATCTTTTCAAATTATTTATATATGTTAAAAGTGAAGGCTATGATGGAAGTCCATGCAAAAAATCATATTAAATTAGATTCTCTAGAACTTTTCGAAATGAAAGTTTAGGTCAAAAAATCATAATGCATTATACACTAGTTTATACTAGTTTCGGTTAAAAATCAAATTAAATCGGGACTGTTCGAAATGATACGAAACTTTTTAGATCATTTATATATGTTAGGAGGGAAGGTTATAATGGAAGTACATGCAAAAAACTCATATGAAAATTAGATTCTATGGAACTTTTCTAAATACAAGTTTCGGTCAAAAAATCATAATATATTATACACTAGTTTAGGTTAAAAAATTATAAATAAATCGACTACTGTTCGAAATGATACAGACCTTTTCAGATTCTCTCAATATGATATGAGGGAATGTTATGATGGAAGTCCATGCAAAAAATCATCTGAAAATTAAATTCTATGAAATGCTTTGAAATGCAAGTTTCATTCAAAAATTCATAATATATTATACACTAATTTATACTAGTTTTGGTAACAAAATAAAATTAAATCAGGGACTGTTCGAAATGATACTAAACTTTACTGATCATTTATATATGTTAGGAGGAAAGGTTATGATGGAAGTCCATGCAAAAACTCATCTGAAAATTAGTATCTATGAATCTTTTAGAAATGCATGTTTCGGTCAAAAAATCATGATACATTATACACTAGTTTCGGTCAATAAAATCAAATTAAATCGAGGACTATTCGAATTGATACAAACCTTTTTAGATCCTTTCTATATGTTACGAGGGAAGGTTATGATGGAAGTCCATGCAAAATATTATCTAAAAACGAAATTTTTTTAAACGCTTTGAAATGCAAGTTTCGGTCAAAAAATCATAATATATTATACACTAATTTATAATAGTTTCGGTCAAAAATCAAATTAAATTAGGGACAGTTTGAAATGATACGAATATTTTCAGATCATTTATATATGTTAGAAGGGTAGGTTATGATGGAAGTCCAAGCAAAAAATCATATGAAAATTAGATTCTATGGAACTTTTCGAAAGGTTATGATGGAAGTCCATGCAAAAACGCATCTGAAAATTAGATTCTATGAATCTTTTAGAAATGCATGTTTCGGTCAAAAAATCATGATACATTATACACTAGTTTCGGTCAATAAAATCAATTTAAATCGAGGATTGTTCGAATTGATACAAACCTTTTTATATTCTTTCTATATGTTACGAGGGAAGGTTATGATGGAAGTCCACGCAAAAAATTATCTGAAAACTAAATTCTTTGAAACGCTTTGAAATGCAAGTTTCGGTCAAAAAATCATAATATATTATACACTAATTTATAATAGTTTCGGTCAAAAATCAAATTAAATCAGAGACAGTTCGAAATGATACGAATATTTTCAGATCATTTATATATGTTAGAAGGGTAGGTTATGATGCAAGTCCAAGAAAAAAATCATATGAAAATTAGATTCTATGGAACTTTTCGAAATGCAAGTTTAGGTCAGAAAATCATAATATTTTATACACTAGTTTATACTAGTTTCGGTCAAAAATCAAATTAAATCGAGGACTGTTCGAAATGATACGAATCTTTTCAAATTATTTATATATGTTAGAAGTGAAGGCTATGATGGAAGTACATGCAAAAAATCATATGAAAATTAGATTCTCTAGAACTTTTCGAAATGAAAGTTTAGGTCAAAAAATCATAATGCATTATACACTAGTTTATACTAGTTTCGGTTAAAAATAAAATTAAATCGGGACTGTTCGAAATGATACGAAACTTTTTAGATCATTTATATATGTTAGGAGGGAAGGTTATAATGGAAGTCCATGCAAAAAACTCATATGAAAATTAGATTCTATGGAACTTTTCTAAATACAAGTTTCGGTCAAAAAATCATAATATATTATACACTAGTTTAGGTTAAAAAATTATAAATAAATCGACTACTGTTCGAAATGATACAAACCTTTTCAGATCCTCTCAATATGATATGAGGGAAGGTTATGATGGAAGTCCATGCAAAAAATCATCTGAAAATTAAATTCTATGAATTGCTTTGAAATGCAAGTTTCATTCAAAAATTCATAATATATTATACACTAATTTATACTAGTTTTGGTAAAAAAATAAAATTAAATCAGGGACTGTTTGAAATGATACGAAACTTTACTGATCATTTATATATGTTAGGAGGAAAGGTTATGATGGAAGTCCATGCAAAAACTCATCTGAAAATTAGTATCTATGAATCTTTTAGAAATGCATGTTTCGGTCAAAAAATCATGATACATTATACACTAGTTTCGGTCAATAAAATCAAATTAAATCGAGGACTATTCGAATTGATACAAACCTTTTTAGATCCTTTCTATATGTTACGAGGGAAGGTTATGATGGAAGTCCATGCAAAAAATTATCTAAAAACGAAATTTTTTTAAACGCTTTGAAATGCAAGTTTCGGTCAAAAAATCATAATATATTATACACTAATTTATAATAGTTTCGGTCAAAAATCAAATTAAATTAGGGACAGTTTGAAATGATACGAATATTTTCAGATCATTTATATATGTTAGAAGGGTAGGTTATGATGGAAGTCCAAGCAAAAAATCATATGAAAATTAGATTCTATGGAACTTTTCGAAAGGTTATGATGGAAGTCCATGCAAAAACGCATCTGAAAATTAGATTCTATGAATCTTTTAGAAATGCATGTTTCGGTCAAAAAATCATGATACATTATACACTAGTTTCGGTCAATAAAATCAATTTAAATCGAGGATTGTTCGAATTGATACAAACCTTTTTATATTCTTTCTATATGTTACGAGGGAAGGTTATGATGGAAGTCCACGCAAAAAATTATCTGAAAACTAAATTTTTTGAAACGCTTTGAAATGCAAGTTTCGGTCAAAAAATCATAATATATTATACACTAATTTATAATAGTTTCGGTCAAAAATCAAATTAAATCAGAGACAGTTCGAAATGATACGAATATTTTCAGATCATTTATATATGTTAGAAGGGTAGGTTATGATGCAAGTCCAAGAAAAAAATCATATGAAAATTAGATTCTATGGAACTTTTCGAAATGCAAGTTTAGGTCAGAAAATCATAATATTTTATACACTAGTTTATACTAGTTTCGGTCAAAAATCAAATTAAATCGAGGACTGTTCGAAATGATACGAATCTTTTCAAATTATTTATATATGTTAGAAGTGAAGGCTATGATGGAAGTACATGCAAAAAATCATATGAAAATTAGATTCTCTAGAACTTTTCGAAATGAAAGTTTAGGTCAAAAAATCATAATGCATTATACACTAGTTTATACTAGTTTCGGTTAAAAATAAAATTAAATCGGGACTGTTCGAAATGATACGAAACTTTTTAGATCATTTATATATGTTAGGAGGGAAGGTTATAATGGAAGTCCATGCAAAAAACTCATATGAAAATTAGATTCTATGGAACTTTTCTAAATACAAGTTTCGGTCAAAAAATCATAATATATTATACACTAGTTTAGGTTAAAAAATTATAAATAAATCGACTACTGTTCGAAATGATACAAACCTTTTCAGATCCTCTCAATATGATATGAGGGAAGGTTATGATGGAAGTCCATGCAAAAAATCATCTGAAAATTAAATTCTATGAATTGCTTTGAAATGCAAGTTTCATTCAAAAATTCATAATATATTATACACTAATTTATACTAGTTTTGGTAAAAAAATAAAATTAAATCAGGGACTGTTTGAAATGATACGAAACTTTACTGATCATTTATATATGTTAGGAGGAAAGGTTATGATGGAAGTCCATGCAAAAACTCATCTGAAAATTAGTATCTATGAATCTTTTAGAAATGCATGTTTCGGTCAAAAAATCATGATACATTATACACTAGTTTCGGTCAATAAAATCAAATTAAATCGAGGACTATTCGAATTGATACAAACCTTTTTAGATCCTTTCTATATGTTACGAGGGAAGGTTATGATGGAAGTCCATGCAAAAAATTATCTAAAAACGAAATTTTTTTAAACGCTTTGAAATGCAAGTTTCGGTCAAAAAATCATAATATATTATACACTAATTTATAATAGTTTCGGTCAAAAATCAAATTAAATTAGGGACAGTTTGAAATGATACGAATATTTTCAGATCATTTATATATGTTAGAAGGGTAGGTTATGATTGAAGTCCAAGCAAAAAATCATATGAAAATTAGATTCTATGGAACTTTTCGAAATGCAAGTTTAGGTCAGAAAATCATAATATATTATACACTAGTTTAGGTTAAAGAATTATAATTAAATCGACTACTGTTCGAAATGGTACAAACCTTTTCAGATCCTCTCAATATGATATGAGGGAAGGTTATGATGGAAGTCCATGCAAAAAATCATCTGAAAATTAAATTCTATGAAATGCTTTGAAATGCAAGTTTCATTCAAAAAATCATAATGCATTATACACTAATTTATACTAGTTTTGGTAAAAAAATAAAATTAAATCAGGGACTGTTCGAAATGATACGAAACTTTACTGATCATTTATATATGTTAGGAGGAAAGGTTATGATGGAAGTCCATGCAAAAACTCATCTGAAAATTAGATTCTATGAATCTTTTAGAAATGCATGTTTCGGTCAAAAAATCATGATACATTATACACTAGTTTCGGTAAATAAAATCAATTTAAATCGAGGATTGTTCGAATTGATACAAACCTTTTTATATTCTTTCTATATGTTACGAGGGAAGGTTATGATGGAAGTCCACGCAAAAAATTATCTAAAAACTAATTTTTTTGAAACGCTTTGAAATGCAAGTTTCGGTCAAAAAATCATAATATATTATACACTAATTTATAATAGTTTCGTTCAAAAATCAAATTAAATCAGGGACAGTTCGAAATGATACGAATATTTTCAGATGATTTATATATGTTAGAAGGGTAGGTTATGATGCAAGTCCAAGCAAAAAATCATATGAAAATTAGATTCTATGGAACTTTTCGAAATGCAAGTTTAGGTCAGAAAATCATAATATTTTATACACTAGTTTATACTAGTTTCGGTCAAAAATCAAATTAAATCGAGGACTGTTCGAAATGATACGAATCTTTTCAAATTATTTATATATGTTAGAAGTGAAGACTATGATGGAAGTCCATGCAAAAAATCATATGAACATTAGATTCTCTAGAACTTTTCGAAATGAAAGTTTAGGTCAAAAAATCATAATGCATTATACACTAGTTTATACTAGTTTCGGTTAAAACTCAAATTAAATCGGGACTGTTCGAAATGATACGAAACTTTTTAGATCATTTATATATGTTAGGAGAGAAGGTTATAATGGATGTCCATGCAAAAAACTCATCTGAAAATTAGATTCTATGGAACTTTTCTAAATACAAGTTTCGGTCAAAAAATCATATTATATTATACACTAGTTTAGGTTAAAAAATTATAAATAAATCTAATACTGTTCGAAATGATACAAACCTTTTCAGATCCTCTCAATATGATATGAGGGAAGGTTATGATGGAAGTCCATGCAAAAAATCATCTGAAAACTAAATTCTATGAAATGCTTTGAAATGCAAGTTTCATTCAAAAATTCATAATATATTATACACTAATTTATACTAGTTTTGGTAAAAAAATAAAATTAAATCAGGGACTGTTTGAAATGATACGAAACTTTACTGATCATTTATATATGTTAGGAGGAAAGGTTATGATGGAAGTCCATGCAAAAACGCATCTGAAAATTAGATTCTATGAATCTTTTAGAAATGCATGTTTCGGTCAAAAAATCATGATATATTATACACTAGTTTCGGTCAATAAAATCAATTTAAATCGAGGATTGTTCGAATTGATACAAACCTTTTTATATTCTTTCTATATGTTACGAGGGAAGGTTATGATGGAAGTCCACGCAAAAAATTATCTAAAAACTAAATTTTTTGAAACGCTTTGAAATGCAAGTTTCGGTCAAAAAATCATAATATATTATACACTAATTTATAATAGTTTCGGTCAAAAATCAAATTAAATCAGAGACAGTTCGAAATGATACGAATATTTTCAGATCATTTATATATGTTAGAAGGGTAGGTTATAATGCAAGTCCAAGCAAAAAATCATATGAAAATTAGATTCTATGGAACTTTTCGAAATGCAAGTTTAGGTCAGAAAATCATAATATTTTATACACTAGTTTATACTAGTTTCGGTCAAAAATCAAATTAAATGAGGACTGTTCGAAATGATACAAATCTTTTCAAATTATTTATATATGTTAGAAGTGAAGGCTATGATGGAAGTCCATGCAAAAAACCATATGAAAATTAGATTCTCTAGAACTTTTCGAAATGAAAGTTTAGGTCAAAAAATCATAATGCATTATACACTAGTTTATACTAGTTTCGGTTAAAAATAAAATTAAATCGGGACTGTTCGAAATGATACGAAACATTTTAGATCATTTATATATGTTAGGAGGGAAGGTTATAATGGAAGTCAATGCAAAAAACTCATATGAAAATTAGATTCTATGGAACTTTTCTAAATACAAGTTTCGGTCAAAAAATCATAATATATTATACACTAGTTTAGGTTAAAAAATTATAAATAAATCGACTACTGTTCGAAATGATACAGACCTTTTCAGATCCTCTCAATATGATATGAGGGAAGGTTATGATGGAAGTCCATGCAAAAAATCATCTGAAAACTAAATTCTATGAAATGCTTTGAAATGCAAGTTTCATTCAAAAATTCATAATATATTATACACTAATTTATACTAGTTTTGGTAAAAAAATAAAATTAAATCAGGGACTGTTCAAAATGATACGAAACTTTACTGATCATTTATATATGTTAGGAGGAAAGGTTATGATGGAAGTCCATGCAAAAACACATCTGAAAATTAGTATCTATGAATCTTTTAGAAATGCATGTTTCGGTCAAAAAATCATGATACATTATACACTAGTTTCGGTCAATAAAATCAAGTTAAATCGAGGACTATTCGAATTGATACAAACCTTTTTAGATCCTTTCTATATGTTACGAGGGAAGGTTATGATGGAAGTCCATGCAAAAAATTATCTAAAAACGAAATTTTGTTTAAACGCTTTGAAATGCAAGTTTCGGTCAAAAAATCATAATATATTATACACTAATTTATAATAGTTTCGGTCAAAAATCAAATTAAATTAGGGACAGTTTGAAATGATACGAATATTTTCAGATCATTTATATATGTTAGAAGGGTAGGTTATGATGGAAGTCCAAGCAAAAAATCATATGAAAATTAGATTCTATGGAACTTTTCGAAATGCAAGTGTATGTCAGAAAATCATAATATATTATACACTAGATTAGGTTAAAAAATTATAATTAAATCGACTACTGTTCGAAATGATACAAACCTTTTCAGATCCTCTCAATATGATATGAGGGAAGGTTATGATGGAAGTCCATGCAAAAAATCATCTGAAAATTAAATTCTATGAAATGCTTTGAAAGGCAAGTTTCATTCAAAAAATCATAATGCATTATACACTAATTTATACTAGTTTTGGTAAAAAAATAAAATTAAATCAGGGACTGTTCGAAATGATACGAAACTTTACTGATCATTTATATATGTTAGGAGGAAAGGTTATGATGGAAGTCCATGCAAAAACTCATCTGAAAATTAGATTCTATGAATCTTTTAGAAATGCATGTTTCGGTCAAAAAATCATGATACATTATACACTAGTTTCGGTCAATAAAATCAATTTTAATCGAGGATTGTTCGAATTGATACAAACCTTTTTATATTCTTTCTATATGTTACGAGGGAAGGTTATGATGGAAGTCCACGCAAAAAATTATCTAAAAACTAATTTTTTTGAAACGCTTTGAAATGCAAGTTTCGGTCAAAAAATCATAATATATTATACACTAATTTATAATAGTTTCGTTCAAAAATCAAATTAAATCAGGGACAGTTCGAAATGATACGAATATTTTCAGATGATTTATATATGTTAGAAGGGTAGGTTATGATGCAAGTCCAAGCAAAAAATCATATGAAAATTAGATTCTATGGAACTTTTCGAAATGCAAGTTTAGGTCAGAAAATCATAATATTTTATACACTAGTTTATACTAGTTTCGGTCAAAAATCAAATTAAATCGAGGACTGTTCGAAATGATACGAATCTTTTCAAATTATTTATATATGTTAGAAGTGAAGACTATGATGGAAGTCCATGCAAAAATTCATATGAAAATTAGATTCTCTAGAACTTTTCGAAATGAAAGTTTAGGTCAAAAAATCATAATGCATTATACACTAGTTTATACTAGTTTCAATTAAAAATCAAATTAAATCGGGACTGTTCGAAATGATACGAAACTTTTTAGATCATTTATATATGTTAGGAGAGAAGGTTATAATGGAAGTCCATGCAAAAAACTCATATGAAAATTAGATTCTATGGAACTTTTCGAAATGCAAGTTTAGGTCAGAAAATCATAATATATTATACACTAGTTTAGGTTAAAAAATTATAATTAAATCGACTACTGTTCGAAATGATACAAACCTTTTCAGATCCTCTCAATATGATATGAGGGAAGGTTATGATGGAAGTCCATGCAAAAAATCATCTGAAAATTAAATTCTATGAAATGCTTTGAAATGCAAGTTTCATTCAAAAAATCATAATGCATTATACACTAATTTATACTAGTTTTGGTAAAAAAATAAAATTAAATCAGGGACTGTTCGAAATGATACGAAACTTTACTGATCATTTATATATGTTAGGAGGAAAGGTTATGATGGAAGTCCATGCAAAAACTCATCTGAAAATTAGATTCTATGAATCTTTTAGAAATGCATGTTTCGGTCAAAAAATCTTGATACATTATACACTAGTTTCGGTCAATAAAATCAATTTTAATCGAGGATTGTTCGAATTGATACAAACCTTTTTATATTCTTTCTATATGTTACGAGGGAAGGTTATGATGGAAGTCCACGCAAAAAATTATCTAAAAACTAATTTTTTTGAAACGCTTTGAAATGCAAGTTTCGGTCAAAAAATCATAATATATTATACACTAATTTATAATAGTTTCGTTCAAAAATCAAATTAAATCAGGGACAGTTCGAAATGATACGAATATTTTCAAATGATTTATATATGTTAGAAGGGTAGGTTATGATGCAATTCCAAGCAAAAAATCATATGAAAATTAGATTCTATGGAACTTTTCGAAATGCAAGTTTAGGTCAGAAAATCATAATATTTTATACACTAGTTTATACTAGTTTCGGTCAAAAATCAAATTAAATCGAGGACTGTTCGAAATGATACGAATCTTTTCAAATTATTTATATATGTTAGAAGTGAAGACTATGATGGAAGTCCATGCAAAAAATCATATGAAAATTAGATTCTCTAGAACTTTTCGAAATGAAAGTTTAGGTCAAAAAATCATAATGCATTATACACTAGTTTATACTAGTTTCGGTTAAAAATCAAATTAAATCGGGACTGTTCGAAATGATACGAAACTTTTTAGATCATTTATATATGTTAGGAGAAAAGGTTATAATGGAAGTCCATGCAAAAAACTCATATGAAAATTAGATTCTATGGAACTTTTCTAAATACAAGTTTCGGTCAAAAAATCATATTATATTATACACTAGTTTAGGTTAAAAAATTATAAATAAATCGACTACTGTTCGAAATGATACAAACCTTTTCAGATCCTCTCAATATGATATGAGGGAAGGTTATGATGGAAGTCCATGCAAAAAATCATCTGAAAACTAAATTCTATGAAATGCTTTGAAATGCAAGTTTCATTCAAAAATTCATAATATATTATACACTAATTTATACTAGTTTTGGTAAAAAAATAAAATTAAATCAGGGACTGTTCAAAATGATACGAAACTTTACTGATCATTTATATATGTTAGGAGGAAAGGTTATGATGGAAGTCCATGCAAAAACTCATCTGAAAATTAGTATCTATGAATCTTTTAGAAATGCATGTTTCGGTCAAAAAATCATGATACATTATACACTAGTTTCGGTCAATAAAATCAAATTAAATCGAGGACTATTCGAATTGATACAAACCTTTTTAGATCCTTTCTATATGTTACGAGGGAAGGTTATGATGGAAGTCCATGCAAAAAATTATCTAAAAACGAAATTTTTTTAAACGCTTTGAAATGCAAGTTTCGGTCAAAAAATCATAATATATTATACACTAATTTATAATAGTTTCGGTCAAAAATCAAATTAAATTAGGGACAGTTTGAAATGATACGAATATTTTCAGATCATTTATATATGTTAGAAGGGTAGGTTATGATGGAAGTCCAAGCAAAAAATCATATGAAAATTAGATTCTATGGAACTTTTCGAAATGCAAGTTTAGGTCAGAAAATCATAATATATTATACACTAGTTTAGGTTAAAAAATTATAATTAAATCGACTACTGTTCGAAATGATACAAACCTTTTCAGATCCTCTCAATATGATATGAGGGAAGGTTATGATGGAAGTCCATGCAAAAAATCATCTGAAAATTAAATTCTATGAAATGCTTTGAAATGCAAGTTTCATTCAAAAAATCATAATGCATTATACACTAATTTATACTAGTTTTGGTAAAAAAATAAAATTAAATCAGGGACTGTTCGAAATGATACGAAACTTTACTGATCATTTATATATGTTAGGAGGAAAGGTTATGATGGAAGTCCATGCAAAAACTCATCTGAAAATTAGATTCTATGAATCTTTTAGAAATGCATGTTTCGGTCAAAAAATCTTGATACATTATACACTAGTTTCGATCAATAAAATCAATTTTAATCGAGGATTGTTCGAATTGATACAAACCTTTTTATATTCTTTCTATATGTTACGAGGGAAGGTTATGATGGAAGTCCACGCAAAAAATTATCTAAAAACTAATTTTTTTGAAACGCTTTGAAATGCAAGTTTCGGTCAAAAAATCATAATATATTATACACTAATTTATAATAGTTTCGTTCAAAAATCAAATTAAATCAGGGACAATTCGAAATGATACGAATATTTTCAGATGGTTTATATATGTTAGAAGGGTAGGTTATGATGCAAGTCCAAGCAAAAAATCATATGAAAATTAGATTCTATGGAACTTTTCGAAATGCAAGTTTAGGTCAGAAAATCATAATATTTTATACACTAGTTTATACTAGTTTCGGTCAAAAATCAAATTAAATCGAGGACTGTTCGAAATGATACGAATCTTTTCAAATTATTTATATATGTTAGAAGTGAAGACTATGATGGAAGTCCATGCAAAAAATCATATGAAAATTAGATTCTCTAGAACTTTTCGAAATGAAAGTTTAGGTCAAAAAATCATAATGCATTATACACTAGTTTATACTAGTTTCGGTTAAAAATCAAATTAAATCGGGACTGTTCGAAATGATACGAAACTTTTTAGATCATTTATATATGTTAGGAGAGAAGGTTATAATGGAAGTCCATGCAAAAAACTCATATGAAAATTAGATTCTATTGAACTTTTCTAAATACAAGTTTCGGTCAAAAAATCATATTATATTATACACTAGTTTAGGTTAAAAAATTATAAATAAATCGACTACTGTTCGAAATGATACAAACCTTTTCAGATCCTCTCAATATGATATGAGGGAAGGTTATGATGGAAGTGCATGCAAAAAATCATCTGAAAATTAAATTCTATGAAATGCTTTGAAATGCAAGTTTCATTCAAAAATTCATAATATATTATACACTAATTTATACTAGTTTTGGTAAAAAAATAAAATTAAATCAGGGACTGTTCAAAATGATACGAAACTTTACTGATCATTTATATATGTTAGGAGGAAAGGTTATGATGGAAGTCCATGCAAAAACTCATCTGAAAATTAGTATCTATGAATCTTTTAGAAATGCATGTTTCGGTCAAAAAATCATGATACATTATACACTAGTTTCGGTCAATAAAATCAAATTAAATCGAGGACTATTCGAATTGATACAAACCTTTTTAGATCCTTTCTATATGTTACGAGGGAAGGTTATGATGGAAGTCCATGCAAAAAATTATCTAAAAACGAAATTTTTTTAAACGCTTTGAAATGCAAGTTTCGGTCAAAAAATCATAATATATTATACACTAATTTATAATAGTTTCGGTCAAAAATCAAATTAAATTAGGGACAGTTCGAAATGATACGAATATTTTCAGATGATTTATATATGTTAGAAGGGTAGGTTATGATGGAAGTCCAAGCAAAAAATCATATGAAAATTAGATTCTATGGAACTTTTCGAAATGCAAGTTTAGGTCAGAAAATCATAATATATTATACACTAGTTTAGGTTAAAAAATTATAATTAAATCGACTACTGTTCGAAATGATACAAACCTTTTCAGATCCTCTCAATATGATATGAGGGAAGGTTATGATGGAAGTCCATGCAAAAAATCATCTGAAAATTAAATTCTATGAAATGCTTTGAAATGCAAGTTTCATTCAAAAAATCATAATGCATTATACACTAATTTATACTAGTTTTGGTAAAAAAATTAAATTAAATCAGGGACTGTTCGAAATGATACGAAACTTTACTGATCATTTATATATGTTAGGAGGAAAGGTTATGATGGAAGTCCATGCAAAAACTCATCTGAAAATTAGATTCTATGAATCTTTTAGAAATGCATGTTTCGGTCAAAAAATCTTGATACATTATACACTAGTTTCGGTCAATAAAATCAATTTTAATCGAGGATTGTTCGAATTGATACAAACCTTTTTATATTCTTTCTATATGTTACGAGGGAAGGTTATGATGGAAGTCCACGCAAAAAATTATCTAAAAACTAATTTTTTTGAAACGCTTTGAAATGCAAGTTTCGGTCAAAAAATCATAATATATTATACACTAATTTATAATAGTTTCGTTCAAAAATCAAATTAAATCAGGGACAGTTCGAAATGATACGAATATTTTCAGATGATTTATATATGTTAGAAGGGTAGGTTATGATGCAATTCCAAGCAAAAAATCATATGAAAATTAGATTCTATGGAACTTTTCGAAATGCAAGTTTAGGTCAGAAAATCATAATATTTTATACACTAGTTTATACTAGTTTCGGTCAAAAATCAAATTAAATCGAGGACTGTTCGAAATGATACGAATCTTTTCAAATTATTTATATATGTTAGAAGTGAAGACTATGATGGAAGTCCATGCAAAAAATCATATGAAAATTAGATTCTCTAGAACTTTTCGAAATGAAAGTTTAGGTCAAAAAATCATAATGCATTATACACTAGTTTATACTAGTTTCGGTTAAAAATCAAATTAAATCGGGACTGTTCGAAATGATACGAAACTTTTTAGATCATTTATATATGTTAGGAGAGAAGGTTATAATGGAAGTCCATGCAAAAAACTCATATGAAAATTAGATTCTATGGAACTTTTCTAAATACAAGTTTCGGTCAAAAAATCATATTATATTATACACTAGTTTAGGTTAAAAAATTATAAATAAATCGACTACTGTTCGAAATGATACAAACCTTTTCAGATCCTCTCAATATGATATGAGGGAAGGTTATGATGGAAGTCCATGCAAAAAATCATCTGAAAACTAAATTCTATGAAATGCTTTGAAATGCAAGTTTCATTCAAAAATTCATAATATATTATACACTAATTTATACTAGTTTTGGTAAAAAAATAAAATTAAATCAGGGACTGTTCAAAATGATACGAAACTTTACTGATCATTTATATATGTTAGGAGGAAAGGTTATGATGGAAGTCCATGCAAAAACTCATCTGAAAATTAGTATCTATGAATCTTTTAGAAATGCATGTTTCGGTCAAAAAATCATGATACATTATACACTAGTTTCGGTCAATAAAATCAAATTAAATCGAGGACTATTCGAATTGATACAAACCTTTTTAGATCCTTTCTATATGTTACGAGGGAAGGTTATGATGGAAGTCCATGCAAAAAATGATCTAAAAACGAAATTTTTTTAAACGCTTTGAAATGCAAGTTTCGGTCAAAAAATCATAATATATTATACACTAATTTATAATAGTTTCGGTCAAAAATCAAATTAAATTAGGGACAGTTTGAAATGATACGAATATTTTCAGATCATTTATATATGTTAGAAGGGTAGGTTATGATGGAAGTCCAAGCAAAAAATCATATGAAAATTAGATTCTATGGAACTTTTCGAAATGCAAGTTTAGGTCAGAAAATCATAATATATTATACACTAGTTTAGGTTAAAAAATTATAATTAAATCGACTACTGTTCGAAATGATACAAACCTTTTCAGATCCTCTCAATATGATATGAGGGAAGGTTATGATGGAAGTCCATGCAAAAAATCATCTGAAAATTAAATTCTATGAAATGCTTTGAAATGCAAGTTTCATTCAAAAAATCATAATGCATTATACACTAATTTATACTAGTTTTGGTAAAAAAATAAAATTAAATCAGGGACTGTTCGAAATGATACGAAACTTTACTGATCATTTATATATGTTAGGAGGAAAGGTTATGATGGAAGTCCATGCAAAAACTCATCTGAAAATTAGATTCTATGAATCTTTTAGAAATGCATGTTTCGGTCAAAAAATCATGATACATTATACACTAGTTTCGGTCAATAAAATCAATTTTAATCGAGGATTGTTCGAATTGATACAAACCTTTTTATATTCTTTCTATATGTTACGAGGGAAGGTTATGATGGAAGTCCACGCAAAAAATTATCTAAAAACTAATTTTTTTGAAACGCTTTGAAATGCAAGTTTCGGTCAAAAAATCATAATATATTATACACTAATTTATAATAGTTTCGTTCAAAAATCAAATTAAATCAGGGACAGTTCGAAATGATACGAATATTTTCAGATGATTTATATATGTTAGAAGGGTAGGTTATGATGCAATTCCAAGCAAAAAATCATATGAAAATTAGATTCTATGGAACTTTTCGAAATGCAAGTTTAGGTCAGAAAATCATAATATTTTATACACTAGTTTATACTAGTTTCGGTCAAAAATCAAATTAAATCGAGGACTGTTCGAAATGATACGAATCTTTTCAAATTATTTATATATGTTAGAAGTGAAGACTATGATGGAAGTCCATGCAAAAAATCATATGAAAATTAGATTCTCTAGAACTTTTCGAAATGAAAGTTTAGGTCAAAAAATCATAATGCATTATACACTAGTTTATACTAGTTTCGGTTAAAAATCAAATTAAATCGGGACTGTTCGAAATGATACGAAACTTTTTAGATCATTTATATATGTTAGGAGAGAAGGTTATAATGGAAGTCCATGCAAAAAACTCATATGAAAATTAGATTCTATGGAACTTTTCTAAATACAAGTTTCGGTCAAAAAATCATATTATATTATACACTAGTTTAGGTTAAAAAATTATAAATAAATCGACTACTGTTCGAAATGATACAAACCTTTTCAGATCCTCTCAATATGATATGAGGGAAGGTTATGATGGAAGTCCATGCAAAAAATCATCTGAAAACTAAATTCTATGAAATGCTTTGAAATGCAAGTTTCATTCAAAAATTCATAATATATTATACACTAATTTATACTAGTTTTGGTAAAAAAATAAAATTAAATCAGGGACTGTTCAAAATGATACGAAACTTTACTGATCATTTATATATGTTAGGAGGAAAGGTTATGATGGAAGTCCATGCAAAAACTCATCTGAAAATTAGTATCTATGAATCTTTTAGAAATGCATGTTTCGGTCAAAAAATCATGATACATTATACACTAGTTTCGGTCAATAAAATCAAATTAAATCGAGGACTATTCGAATTGATACAAACCTTTTTAGATCCTTTCTATATGTTACGAGGGAAGGTTATGATGGAAGTCCATGCAAAAAATTATCTAAAAACGAAATTTTTTTAAACGCTTTGAAATGCAAGTTTCGGTCAAAAAATCATAATATATTATACACTAATTTATAATAGTTTCGGTCAAAAATCAAATTAAATTAGGGACAGTTTGAAATGATACGAATATTTTCAGATCATTTATATATGTTAGAAGGGTAGGTTATGATGGAAGTCCAAGCAAAAAATCATATGAAAATTAGATTCTATGGAACTTTTCGAAATGCAAGATTAGGTCAGAAAATCATAATATATTATACACTAGTTTAGGTTAAAAAATTATAATTAAATCGACTACTGTTCGAAATGATACAAACCTTTTCAGATCCTCTCAATATGATATGAGGGAAGGTTATGATGGAAGTCCATGCAAAAAATCATCTGAAAATTAAATTCTATGAAATGCTTTGAAATGCAAGTTTCATTCAAAAAATCATAATGCATTATACACTAATTTATACTAGTTTTGGTAAAAAAATAAAATTAAATCAGGGACTGTTCGAAATGATACGAAACTTTACTGATCATTTATATATGTTAGGAGGAAAGGTTATGATGGAAGTCCATGCAAAAACTCATCTGAAAATTAGATTCTATGAATCTTTTAGAAATGCATGTTTCGGTCAAAAAATCATGATACATTATACACTAGTTTCGGTCAATAAAATCAATTTTAATCGAGGATTGTTCGAATTGATACAAACCTTTTTATATTCTTTCTATATGTTACGAGGGAAGGTTATGATGGAAGTCCACGCAAAAAATTATCTAAAAACTAATTTTTTTGAAACGCTTTGAAATGCAAGTTTCGGTCAAAAAATCATAATATATTATACACTAATTTATAATAGTTTCGTTCAAAAATCAAATTAAATCAGGGACAGTTCGAAATGATACGAATATTTTCAGATGATTTATATATGTTAGAAGGGTAGGTTATGATGCAATTCCAAGCAAAAAATCATATGAAAATTAGATTCTATGGAACTTTTCGAAATGCAAGTTTAGGTCAGAAAATCATAATATTTTATACACTAGTTTATACTAGTTTCGGTCAAAAATCAAATTAAATCGAGGACTGTTCGAAATGATACGAATCTTTTCAAATTATTTATATATGTTAGAAGTGAAGACTATGATGGAAGTCCATGCAAAAAATCATATGAAAATTAGATTCTCTAGAACTTTTCGAAATGAAAGTTTAGGTCAAAAAATCATAATGCATTATACACTAGTTTATACTAGTTTCGGTTAAAAATCAAATTAAATCGGGACTGTTCGAAATGATACGAAACTTTTTAGATCATTTATATATGTTAGGAGAGAAGGTTATAATGGAAGTCCATGCAAAAAACTCATATGAAAATTAGATTCTATGGAACTTTTCTAAATACAAGTTTCGGTCAAAAAATCATATTATATTATACACTAGTTTAGGTTAAAAAATTATAAATAAATCGACTACTGTTCGAAATGATACAAACCTTTTCAGATCCTCTCAATATGATATGAGGGAAGGTTATGATGGAAGTCCATGCAAAAAATCATCTGAAAACTAAATTCTATGAAATGCTTTGAAATGCAAGTTTCATTCAAAAATTCATAATATATTATACACTAATTTATACTAGTTTTGGTAAAAAAATAAAATTAAATCAGGGACTGTTCAAAATGATACGAAACTTTACTGATCATTTATATATGTTAGGAGGAAAGGTTATGATGGAAGTCCATGCAAAAACTCATCTGAAAATTAGTATCTATGAATCTTTTAGAAATGCATGTTTCGGTCAAAAAATCATGATACATTATACACTAGTTTCGGTCAATAAAATCAAATTAAATCGAGGACTATTCGAATTGATACAAACCTTTTTAGATCCTTTCTATATGTTACGAGGGAAGGTTATGATGGAAGTCCATGCAAAAAATTATCTAAAAACGAAATTTTTTTAAACGCTTTGAAATGCAAGTTTCGGTCAAAAAATCATAATATATTATACACTAATTTATAATAGTTTCGGTCAAAAATCAAATTAAATTAGGGACAGTTTGAAATGATACGAATATTTTCAGATCATTTATATATGTTAGAAGGGTAGGTTATGATGGAAGTCCAAGCAAAAAATCATATGAAAATTAGATTCTATGGAACTTTTCGAAATGCAAGATTAGGTCAGAAAATCATAATATATTATACACTAGTTTAGGTTAAAAAATTATAATTAAATCGACTACTGTTCGAAATGATACAAACCTTTTCAGATCCTCTCAATATGATATGAGGGAAGGTTATGATGGAAGTCCATGCAAAAAATCATCTGAAAATTAAATTCTATGAAATGCTTTGAAATGCAAGTTTCATTCAAAAAATCATAATGCATTATACACTAATTTATACTAGTTTTGGTAAAAAAATAAAATTAAATCAGGGACTGTTCGAAATGATACGAAACTTTACTGATCATTTATATATGTTAGGAGGAAAGGTTATGATGGAAGTCCATGCAAAAACTCATCTGAAAATTAGATTCTATGAATCTTTTAGAAATGCATGTTTCGGTCAAAAAATCATGATACATTATACACTAGTTTCGGTCAATAAAATCAATTTTAATCGAGGATTGTTCGAATTGATACAAACCTTTTTATATTCTTTCTATATGTTACGAGGGAAGGTTATGATGGAAGTCCACGCAAAAAATTATCTAAAAACTAATTTTTTTGAAACGCTTTGAAATGCAAGTTTCGGTCAAAAAATCATAATATATTATACACTAATTTATAATAGTTTCGTTCAAAAATCAAATTAAATCAGGGACAGTTCGAAATGATACGAATATTTTCAGATGATTTATATATGTTAGAAGGGTAGGTTATGATGCAAGTCCAAGCAAAAAATCATATGAAAATTAGATTCTATGGAACTTTTCGAAATGCAAGTTTAGGTCAGAAAATCATAATATTTTATACACTAGTTTATACTAGTTTCGGTCAAAAATCAAATTAAATCGAGGACTGTTCGAAATGATACGAATCTTTTCAAATTATTTATATATGTTAGAAGTGAAGACTATGATGGAAGTCCATGCAAAAAATCATATGAAAATTAGATTCTCTAGAACTTTTCGAAATGAAAGTTTAGGTCAAAAAATCATAATGCATTATACACTAGTTTATACTAGTTTCGGTTAAAAATCAAATTAAATCGGGACTGTTCGAAATGATACGAAACTTTTTAGATCATTTATATATGTTAGGAGAGAAGGTTATAATGGAAGTCCATGCAAAAAACTCATATGAAAATTAGATTCTATGGAACTTTTCTAAATACAAGTTTCGGTCAAAAAATCATATTATATTATACACTAGTTTAGGTTAAAAAATTATAAATAAATCGACTACTGTTCGAAATGATACAAACCTTTTCAGATCCTCTCAATATGATATGAGGGAAGGTTATGATGGAAGTCCATGCAAAAAATCATCTGAAAACTAAATTCTATGAAATGCTTTGAAATGCAAGTTTCATTCAAAAATTCATAATATATTATACACTAATTTATACTAGTTTTGGTAAAAAAATAAAATTAAATCAGGGACTGTTCAAAATGATACGAAACTTTACTGATCATTTATATATGTTAGGAGGAAAGGTTATGATGGAAGTCCATGCAAAAACTCATCTGAAAATTAGTATCTATGAATCTTTTAGAAATGCATGTTTCGGTCAAAAAATCATGATACATTATACACTAGTTTCGGTCAATAAAATCAAATTAAATCGAGGACTATTCGAATTGATACAAACCTTTTTAGATCCTTTCTATATGTTACGAGGGAAGGTTATGATGGAAGTCCATGCAAAAAATTATCTAAAAACGAAATTTTTTTAAACGCTTTGAAATGCAAGTTTCGGTCAAAAAATCATAATATATTATACACTAATTTATAATAGTTTCGGTCAAAAATCAAATTAAATTAGGGACAGTTTGAAATGATACGAATATTTTCAGATCATTTATATATGTTAGAAGGGTAGGTTATGATGGAAGTCCAAGCAAAAAATCATATGAAAATTAGATTCTATGGAACTTTTCGAAATGCAAGTTTAGGTCAGAAAATCATAATATATTATACACTAGTTTAGGTTAAAAAATTATAATTAAATCGACTACTGTTCGAAATGATACAAACCTTTTCAGATCCTCTCAATATGATATGAGGGAAGGTTATGATGGAAGTCCATGCAAAAAATCATCTGAAAATTAAATTCTATGAAATGCTTTGAAATGCAAGTTTCATTCAAAAAATCATAATGCATTATACACTAATTTATACTAGTTTTGGTAAAAAAATAAAATTAAATCAGGGACTGTTCGAAATGATACGAAACTTTACTGATCATTTATATATGTTAGGAGGAAAGGTTATGATGGAAGTCCATGCAAAAACTCATCTGAAAATTAGATTCTATGAATCTTTTAGAAATGCATGTTTCGGTCAAAAAATCTTGATACATTATACACTAGTTTCGGTCAATAAAATCAATTTTAATCGAGGATTGTTCGAATTGATACAAACCTTTTTATATTCTTTCTATATGTTACGAGGGAAGGTTATGATGGAAGTCCACGCAAAAAATTATCTAAAAACTAATTTTTTTGAAACGCTTTGAAATGCAAGTTTCGGTCAAAAAATCATAATATATTATACACTAATTTATAATAGTTTCGTTCAAAAATCAAATTAAATCAGGGACAGTTCGAAATGATACGAATATTTTCAGATGATTTATATATGTTAGAAGGGTAGGTTATGATGCAAGTCCAAGCAAAAAATCATATGAAAATTAGATTCTATGGAACTTTTCGAAATGCAAGTTTAGGTCAGAAAATCATAATATTTTATACACTAGTTTATACTAGTTTCGGTCAAAAATCAAATTAAATCGAGGACTGTTCGAAATGATACGAATCTTTTCAAATTATTTATATATGTTAGAAGTGAAGACTATGATGGAAGTCCATGCAAAAAATCATATGAAAATTAGATTCTCTAGAACTTTTCGAAATGAAAGTTTAGGTCAAAAAATCATAATGCATTATACACTAGTTTATACTAGTTTCGGTTAAAAATCAAATTAAATCGGGACTGTTCGAAATGATACGAAACTTTTTAGATCATTTATATATGTTAGGAGAGAAGGTTATAATGGAAGTCCATGCAAAAAACTCATATGAAAATTAGATTCTATGGAACTTTTCTAAATACAAGTTTCGGTCAAAAAATCATGTTATATTATACACTAGTTTAGGTTATAAAATTATAAATAAATCGACTACTGTTCGAAATGATACAAACCTTTTCATATCCTCTCAATATGATATGAGGGAAGGTTATGATGGAAGTGCATGCAAAAAATCATCTGAAAATTAAATTCTATGAAATGCTTTGAAATGCAAGTTTCATTCAAAAATTCATAATATATTATACACTAATTTATACTAGTTTTGGTAAAAAAATAAAATTAAATCAGGGACTGTTCAAAATGATACGAAACTTTACTGATCATTTATATATGTTAGGAGGAAAGGTTATGATGGAAGTCCATGCAAAAACTCATCTGAAAATTAGTATCTATGAATCTTTTAGAAATGCATGTTTCGGTCAAAAAATCATGATACATTATACACTAGTTTTGGTCAATAAAATCAAATTAAATCGAGGACTATTCGAATTGATACAAACCTTTTTAGATCCTTTCTATATGTTACGAGGGAAGGTTATGATGGAAGTCCATGCAAAAAATTATCTAAAAACGAAATTTTTTTAAACGCTTTGAAATGCAAGTTTCGGTCAAAAAATCATAATATATTATACACTAATTTATAATAGTTTCGGTCAAAAATCAAATTAAATTAGGGACAGTTTGAAATGATACGAATATTTTCAGATCATTTATATATGTTAGAAGGGTAGGTTATGATGGAAGTCCAAGCAAAAAATCATATGAAAATTAGATTCTATGGAACTTTTCGAAATGCAAGTTTAGGTCAGAAAATCATAATATATTATACACTAGTTTAGGTTAAAAAATTATAATTAAATCGACTACTGTTCGAAATGATACAAACCTTTTCAGATCCTCTCAATATGATATGAGGGAAGGTTATGATGGAAGTCCATGCAAAAAATCATCTGAAAATTAAATTCTATGAAATGCTTTGAAATGCAAGTTTCATTCAAAAAATCATAATGCATTATACACTAATTTATACTAGTTTTGGTAAAAAAATAAAATTAAATCAGGGACTGTTCGAAATGATACGAAACTTTACTGATCATTTATATATGTTAGGAGGAAAGGTTATGATGGAAGTCCATGCAAAAACTTATCTGAAAATTAGATTCTATGAATCTTTTAGAAATGCATGTTTCGGTCAAAAAATCTTGATACATTATACACTAGTTTCGGTCAATAAAATCAATTTTAATCGAGGATTGTTCGAATTGATACAAACCTTTTTATATTCTTTCTATATGTTACGAGGGAAGGTTATGATGGAAGTCCACGCAAAAAATTATCTAAAAACTAATTTTTTTGAAACGCTTTGAAATGCAAGTTTCGGTCAAAAAATCATAATATATTATACACTAATTTATAATAGTTTCGTTCAAAAATCAAATTAAATCAGGGACAGTTCGAAATGATACGAATATTTTCAGATGATTTATATATGTTAGAAGGGTAGGTTATGATGCAATTCCAAGCAAAAAATCGTATGAAAATTAGATTCTATGGAACTTTTCGAAATGCAAGTTTAGGTCAGAAAATCATAATATTTTATACACTAGTTTATACTAGTTTCGGTCAAAAATCAAATTAAATCGAGGACTGTTCGAAATGATACGAATCTTTTCAAATTATTTATATATGTTAGAAGTGAAGACTATGATGGAAGTCCATGCAAAAAATCATATGAAAATTAGATTCTCTAGAACTTTTCGAAATGAAAGTTTAGGTCAAAAAATCATAATGCATTATACACTAGTTTATACTAGTTTCGGTTAAAAATCAAATTAAATCGGGACTGTTCGAAATGATACGAAACTTTTTAGATCATTTATATATGTTAGGAGAGAAGGTTATAATGGAAGTCCATGCAAAAAACTCATATGAAAATTAGATTCTATGGAACTTTTCTAAATACAAGTTTCGGTCAAAAAATCATATTATATTATACACTAGTTTAGGTTAAAAAATTATAAATAAATCGACTACTGTTCGAAATGATACAAACCTTTTCAGATCCTCTCAATATGATATGAGGGAAGGTTATGATGGAAGTCCATGCAAAAAATCATCTGAAAACTAAATTCTATGAAATGCTTTGAAATGCAAGTTTCATTCAAAAATTCATAATATATTATACACTAATTTATACTAGTTTTGGTAAAAAAATAAAATTAAATCAGGGACTGTTCAAAATGATACGAAACTTTACTGATCATTTATATATGTTAGGAGGAAAGGTTATGATGGAAGTCCATGCAAAAACTCATCTGAAAATTAGTATCTATGAATCTTTTAGAAATGCATGTTTCGGTCAAAAAATCATGATACATTATACACTAGTTTCGGTCAATAAAATCAAATTAAATCGAGGACTATTCGAATTGATACAAACCTTTTTAGATCCTTTCTATATGTTACGAGGGAAGGTTATGATGGAAGTCCATGCAAAAAATTATCTAAAAACGAAATTTTTTTAAACGCTTTGAAATGCAAGTTTCGGTCAAAAAATCATAATATATTATACACTAATTTATAATAGTTTCGGTCAAAAATCAAATTAAATTAGGGACAGTTTGAAATGATACGAATATTTTCAGATCATTTATATATGTTAGAAGGGTAGGTTATGATGGAAGTCCAAGCAAAAAATCATATGAAAATTAGATTCTATGGAACTTTTCGAAATGCAAGTTTAGGTCAGAAAATCATAATATATTATACACTAGTTTAGGTTAAAAAATTATAATTAAATCGACTACTGTTCGAAATGATACAAACCTTTTCAGATCCTCTCAATATGATATGAGGGAAGGTTATGATGGAAGTCCATGCAAAAAATCATCTGAAAATTAAATTCTATGAAATGCTTTGAAATGCAAGTTTCATTCAAAAAATCATAATGCATTATACACTAATTTATACTAGTTTTGGTAAAAAAATAAAATTAAATCAGGGACTGTTCGAAATGATACGAAACTTTACTGATCATTTATATATGTTAGGAGGAAAGGTTATGATGGAAGTCCATGCAAAAACTCATCTGAAAATTAGATTCTATGAATCTTTTAGAAATGCATGTTTCGGTCAAAAAATCATGATACATTATACACTAGTTTCGGTCAATAAAATCAATTTTAATCGAGGATTGTTCGAATTGATACAAACCTTTTTATATTCTTTCTATATGTTACGAGGGAAGGTTATGATGGAAGTCCACGCAAAAAATTATCTAAAAACTAATTTTTTTGAAACGCTTTGAAATGCAAGTTTCGGTCAAAAAATCATAATATATTATACACTAATTTATAATAGTTTCGTTCAAAAATCAAATTAAATCAGGGACAGTTCGAAATGATACGAATATTTTCAGATGATTTATATATGTTAGAAGGGTAGGTTATGATGCAAGTCCAAGCAAAAAATCATATGAAAATTAGATTCTATGGAACTTTTCGAAATGCAAGTTTAGGTCAGAAAATCATAATATTTTATACACTAGTTTATACTAGTTTCGGTCAAAAATCAAATTAAATCGAGGACTGTTCGAAATGATACGAATCTTTTCAAATTATTTATATATGTTAGAAGTGAAGACTATGATGGAAGTCCATGCAAAAAATCATATGAAAATTAGATTCTCTAGAACTTTTCGAAATGAAAGTTTAGGTCAAAAAATCATAATGCATTATACACTAGTTTATACTAGTTTCGGTTAAAAATCAAATTAAATCGGGACTGTTCGAAATGATACGAAACTTTTTAGATCATTTATATATGTTAGGAGAGAAGGTTATAATGGAAGTCCATGCAAAAAACTCATATGAAAATTAGATTCTATGGAACTTTTCTAAATACAAGTTTCGGTCAAAAAATCATATTATATTATACACTAGTTTAGGTTAAAAAATTATAAATAAATCGACTACTGTTCGAAATGATACAAACCTTTTCAGATCCTCTCAATATGATATGAGGGAAGGTTATGATGGAAGTCCATGCAAAAAATCATCTGAAAACTAAATTCTATGAAATGCTTTGAAAGGCAAGTTTCATTCAAAAATTCATAATATATTATACACTAATTTATACTAGTTTTGGTAAAAAAATAAAATTAAATCAGGGACTGTTCAAAATGATACGAAACTTTACTGATCATTTATATATGTTAGGAGGAAAGGTTATGATGGAAGTCCATGCAAAAACTCATCTGAAAATTAGTATCTATGAATCTTTTAGAAATGCATGTTTCGGTCAAAAAATCATGATACATTATACACTAGTTTCGGTCAATAAAATCAAATTAAATCGAGGACTATTCGAATTGATACAAACCTTTTTAGATCCTTTCTATATGTTACGAGGGAAGGTTATGATGGAAGTCCATGCAAAAAATTATCTAAAAACGAAATTTTTTTAAACGCTTTGAAATGCAAGTTTCGGTCAAAAAATCATAATATATTATACACTAATTTATAATAGTTTCGGTCAAAAATCAAATTAAATTAGGGACAGTTTGAAATGATACGAATATTTTCAGATCATTTATATATGTTAGAAGGGTAGGTTATGATGGAAGTCCAAGCAAAAAATCATATGAAAATTAGATTCTATGGAACTTTTCGAAATGCAAGTTTAGGTCAGAAAATCATAATATATTATACACTAGTTTAGGTTAAAAAATTATAATTAAATCGACTACTGTTCGAAATGATACAAACCTTTTCAGATCCTCTCAATATGATATGAGGGAAGGTTATGATGGAAGTCCATGCAAAAAATCATCTGAAAATTAAATTCTATGAAATGCTTTGAAATGCAAGTTTCATTCAAAAAATCATAATGCATTATACACTAATTTATACTAGTTTTGGTAAAAAAATAAAATTAAATCAGGGACTGTTCGAAATGATACGAAACTTTACTGATCATTTATATATGTTAGGAGGAAAGGTTATGATGGAAGTCCATGCAAAAACTCATCTGAAAATTAGATTCTATGAATCTTTTAGAAATGCATGTTTCGGTCAAAAAATCATGATACATTATACACTAGTTTCGGTCAATAAAATCAATTTTAATCGAGGATTGTTCGAATTGATACAAACCTTTTTATATTCTTTCTATATGTTACGAGGGAAGGTTATGATGGAAGTCCACGCAAAAAATTATCTAAAAACTAATTTTTTTGAAACGCTTTGAAATGCAAGTTTCGGTCAAAAAATCATAATATATTATACACTAATTTATAATAGTTTCGTTCAAAAATCAAATTAAATCAGGGACAGTTCGAAATGATACGAATATTTTCAGATGATTTATATATGTTAGAAGGGTAGGTTATGATGCAAGTCCAAGCAAAAAATCATATGCAAATTAGATTCTATGGAACTTTTCGAAATGCAAGTTTAGGTCAGAAAATCATAATATTTTATACACTAGTTTATACTAGTTTCGGTCAAAAATCAAATTAAATCGAGGACTGTTCGAAATGATACGAATCTTTTCAAATTATTTATATATGTTAGAAGTGAAGACTATGATGGAAGTCCATGCAAAAAATCATATGAAAATTAGATTCTCTAGAACTTTTCGAAATGAAAGTTTAGGTCAAAAAATCATAATGCATTATACACTAGTTTATACTAGTTTCGGTTAAAAATCAAATTAAATCGGGACTGTTCGAAATGATACGAAACTTTTTAGATCATTTATATATGTTAGGAGAGAAGGTTATAATGGAAGTCCATGCAAAAAACTCATATGAAAATTAGATTCTATGGAACTTTTCTAAATACAAGTTTCGGTCAAAAAATCATATTATATTATACACTAGTTTAGGTTAAAAAATTATAAATAAATCGACTACTGTTCGAAATGATACAAACCTTTTCAGATCCTCTCAATATGATATGAGGGAAGGTTATGATGGAAGTCCATGCAAAAAATCATCTGAAAACTAAATTCTATGAAATGCTTTGAAATGCAAGTTTCATTCAAAAATTCATAATATATTATACACTAATTTATACTAGTTTTGGTAAAAAAATAAAATTAAATCAGGGACTGTTCAAAATGATACGAAACTTTACTGATCATTTATATATGTTAGGAGGAAAGGTTATGATGGAAGTCCATGCAAAAACTCATCTGAAAATTAGTATCTATGAATCTTTTAGAAATGCATGTTTCGGTCAAAAAATCATGATACATTATACACTAGTTTCGGTCAATAAAATCAAATTAAATCGAGGACTATTCGAATTGATACAAACCTTTTTAGATCCTTTCTATATGTTACGAGGGAAGGTTATGATGGAAGTCCATGCAAAAAATTATCTAAAAACGAAATTTTTTTAAACGCTTTGAAATGCAAGTTTCGGTCAAAAAATCATAATATATTATACACTAATTTATAATAGTTTCGGTCAAAAATCAAATTAAATTAGGGACAGTTTGAAATGATACAAATATTTTCAGATCATTTATATATGTTAGAAGGGTAGGTTATGATGGAAGTCCAAGCAAAAAATCATATGAAAATTAGATTCTATGGAACTTTTCGAAATGCAAGTTTAGGTCAGAAAATCATAATATATTATACACTAGTTTAGGTTAAAAAATTATAATTAAATCGACTACTGTTCGAAATGATACAAACCTTTTCAGATCCTCTCAATATGATATGAGGGAAGGTTATGATGGAAGTCCATGCAAAAAATCATCTGAAAATTAAATTCTATGAAATGCTTTGAAATGCAAGTTTCATTCAAAAAATCATAATGCATTATACACTAATTTATACTAGTTTTGGTAAAAAAATAAAATTAAATCAGGGACTGTTCGAAATGATACGAAACTTTACTGATCATTTATATATGTTAGGAGGAAAGGTTATGATGGAAGTCCATGCAAAAACTCATCTGAAAATTAGATTCTATGAATCTTTTAGAAATGCATGTTTCGGTCAAAAAATCATGATACATTATACACTAGTTTCGGTCAATAAAATCAATTTTAATCGAGGATTGTTCGAATTGATACAAACCTTTTTATATTCTTTCTATATGTTACGAGGGAAGGTTATGATGGAAGTCCACGCAAAAAATTATCTAAAAACTAATTTTTTTGAAACGCTTTGAAATGCAAGTTTCGGTCAAAAAATCATAATATATTATACACTAATTTATAATAGTTTCGTTCAAAAATCAAATTAAATCAGGGACAGTTCGAAATGATACGAATATTTTCAGATGATTTATATATGTTAGAAGGGTAGGTTATGATGCAAGTCCAAGCAAAAAATCATATGAAAATTAGATTCTATGGAACTTTTCGAAATGCAAGTTTAGGTCAGAAAATCATAATATTTTATACACTAGTTTATACTAGTTTCGGTCAAAAATCAAATTAAATCGAGGACTGTTCGAAATGATACGAATCTTTTCAAATTATTTATATATGTTAGAAGTGAAGACTATGATGGAAGTCCATGCAAAAAATCATATGAAAATTAGATTCTCTAGAACTTTTCGAAATGAAAGTTTAGGTCAAAAAATCATAATGCATTATACACTAGTTTATACTAGTTTCGGTTAAAAATCAAATTAAATCGGGACTGTTCGAAATGATACGAAACTTTTTAGATCATTTATATATGTTAGGAGAGAAGGTTATAATGGAAGTCCATGCAAAAAACTCATATGAAAATTAGATTCTATGGAACTTTTCTAAATACAAGTTTCGGTCAAAAAATCATATTATATTATACACTAGTTTAGGTTATAAAATTATAAATAAATCGACTACTGTTCGAAATGATACAAACCTTTTCAGATCCTCTCAATATGATATGAGGGAAGGTTATGATGGAAGTCCATGCAAAAAATCATCTGAAAACTAAATTCTATGAAATGCTTTGAAATGCAAGTTTCATTCAAAAATTCATAATATATTATACACTAATTTATACTAGTTTTGGTAAAAAAATAAAATTAAATCAGGGACTGTTCAAAAT
This sequence comes from Lathyrus aphaca, assembly GCA_963966055.1. Taxonomy (NCBI): domain Eukaryota; kingdom Viridiplantae; phylum Streptophyta; class Magnoliopsida; order Fabales; family Fabaceae; genus Lathyrus; species Lathyrus aphaca. The sequence continues at coordinate 564,530,916 of OZ014523.1, forward strand.
GATACGAAACTTTACTGATCATTTATATATGTTAGGAGGAAAGGTTATGATGGAAGTCCATGCAAAAACTCATCTGAAAATTAGTATCTATGAATCTTTTAGAAATGCATGTTTCGGTCAAAAAATCATGATACATTATACACTAGTTTCGGTCAATAAAATCAAATTAAATCGAGGACTATTCGAATTGATACAAACCTTTTTAGATCCTTTCTATATGTTACGAGGGAAGGTTATGATGGAAGTCCATGCAAAAAATTATCTAAAAACGAAATTTTTTTAAACGCTTTGAAATGCAAGTTTCGGTCAAAAAATCATAATATATTATACACTAATTTATAATAGTTTCGGTCAAAAATCAAATTAAATTAGGGACAGTTTGAAATGATACAAATATTTTCAGATCATTTATATATGTTAGAAGGGTAGGTTATGATGGAAGTCCAAGCAAAAAATCATATGAAAATTAGATTCTATGGAACTTTTCGAAATGCAAGTTTAGGTCAGAAAATCATAATATATTATACACTAGTTTAGGTTAAAAAATTATAATTAAATCGACTACTGTTCGAAATGATACAAACCTTTTCAGATCCTCTCAATATGATATGAGGGAAGGTTATGATGGAAGTCCATGCAAAAAATCATCTGAAAATTAAATTCTATGAAATGCTTTGAAATGCAAGTTTCATTCAAAAAATCATAATGCATTATACACTAATTTATACTAGTTTTGGTAAAAAAATAAAATTAAATCAGGGACTGTTCGAAATGATACGAAACTTTACTGATCATTTATATATGTTAGGAGGAAAGGTTATGATGGAAGTCCATGCAAAAACTCATCTGAAAATTAGATTCTATGAATCTTTTAGAAATGCATGTTTCGGTCAAAAAATCATGATACATTATACACTAGTTTCGGTCAATAAAATCAATTTTAATCGAGGATTGTTCGAATTGATACAAACCTTTTTATATTCTTTCTATATGTTACGAGGGAAGGTTATGATGGAAGTCCACGCAAAAAATTATCTAAAAACTAATTTTTTTGAAACGCTTTGAAATGCAAGTTTCGGTCAAAAAATCATAATATATTATACACTAATTTATAATAGTTTCGTTCAAAAATCAAATTAAATCAGGGACAGTTCGAAATGATACGAATATTTTCAGATGATTTATATATGTTAGAAGGGTAGGTTATGATGCAAGTCCAAGCAAAAAATCATATGAAAATTAGATTCTATGGAACTTTTCGAAATGCAAGTTTAGGTCAGAAAATCATAATATTTTATACACTAGTTTATACTAGTTTCGGTCAAAAATCAAATTAAATCGAGGACTGTTCGAAATGATACGAATCTTTTCAAATTATTTATATATGTTAGAAGTGAAGACTATGATGGAAGTCCATGCAAAAAATCATATGAAAATTAGATTCTCTAGAACTTTTCGAAATGAAAGTTTAGGTCAAAAAATCATAATGCATTATACACTAGTTTATACTAGTTTCGGTTAAAAATCAAATTAAATCGGGACTGTTCGAAATGATACGAAACTTTTTAGATCATTTATATATGTTAGGAGAGAAGGTTATAATGGAAGTCCATGCAAAAAACTCATATGAAAATTAGATTCTATGGAACTTTTCTAAATACAAGTTTCGGTCAAAAAATCATATTATATTATACACTAGTTTAGGTTATAAAATTATAAATAAATCGACTACTGTTCGAAATGATACAAACCTTTTCAGATCCTCTCAATATGATATGAGGGAAGGTTATGATGGAAGTCCATGCAAAAAATCATCTGAAAACTAAATTCTATGAAATGCTTTGAAATGCAAGTTTCATTCAAAAATTCATAATATATTATACACTAATTTATACTAGTTTTGGTAAAAAAATAAAATTAAATCAGGGACTGTTCAAAATGATACGAAACTTTACTGATCATTTATATATGTTAGGAGGAAAGGTTATGATGGAAGTCCATGCAAAAACTCATCTGAAAATTAGTATCTATGAATCTTTTAGAAATGCATGTTTCGGTCAAAAAATCATGATACATTATACACTAGTTTCGGTCAATAAAATCAAATTAAATCGAGGACTATTCGAATTGATACAAACCTTTTTAGATCCTTTCTATATGTTACGAGGGAAGGTTATGATGGAAGTCCATGCAAAAAATTATCTAAAAACGAAATTTTTTTAAACGCTTTGAAATGCAAGTTTCGGTCAAAAAATCATAATATATTATACACTAATTTATAATAGTTTCGGTCAAAAATCAAATTAAATTAGGGACAGTTTGAAATGATACAAATATTTTCAGATCATTTATATATGTTAGAAGGGTAGGTTATGATGGAAGTCCAAGCAAAAAATCATATGAAAATTAGATTCTATGGAACTTTTCGAAATGCAAGTTTAGGTCAGAAAATCATAATATATTATACACTAGTTTAGGTTAAAAAATTATAATTAAATCGACTACTGTTCGAAATGATACAAACCTTTTCAGATCCTCTCAATATGATATGAGGGAAGGTTATGATGGAAGTCCATGCAAAAAATCATCTGAAAATTAAATTCTATGAAATGCTTTGAAATGCAAGTTTCATTCAAAAAATCATAATGCATTATACACTAATTTATACTAGTTTTGGTAAAAAAATAAAATTAAATCAGGGACTGTTCGAAATGATACGAAACTTTACTGATCATTTATATATGTTAGGAGGAAAGGTTATGATGGAAGTCCATGCAAAAACTCATCTGAAAATTAGATTCTATGAATCTTTTAGAAATGCATGTTTCGGTCAAAAAATCATGATACATTATACACTAGTTTCGGTCAATAAAATCAATTTTAATCGAGGATTGTTCGAATTGATACAAACCTTTTTATATTCTTTCTATATGTTACGAGGGAAGGTTATGATGGAAGTCCACGCAAAAAATTATCTAAAAACTAATTTTTTTGAAACGCTTTGAAATGCAAGTTTCGGTCAAAAAATCATAATATATTATACACTAATTTATAATAGTTTCGTTCAAAAATCAAATTAAATCAGGGACAGTTCGAAATGATACGAATATTTTCAGATGATTTATATATGTTAGAAGGGTAGGTTATGATGCAAGTCCAAGCAAAAAATCATATGAAAATTAGATTCTATGGAACTTTTCGAAATGCAAGTTTAGGTCAGAAAATCATAATATTTTATACACTAGTTTATACTAGTTTCGGTCAAAAATCAAATTAAATCGAGGACTGTTCGAAATGATACGAATCTTTTCAAATTATTTATATATGTTAGAAGTGAAGACTATGATGGAAGTCCATGCAAAAAATCATATGAAAATTAGATTCTCTAGAACTTTTCGAAATGAAAGTTTAGGTCAAAAAATCATAATGCATTATACACTAGTTTATACTAGTTTCGGTTAAAAATCAAATTAAATCGGGACTGTTCGAAATGATACGAAACTTTTTAGATCATTTATATATGTTAGGAGAGAAGGTTATAATGGAAGTCCATGCAAAAAACTCATATGAAAATTAGATTCTATGGAACTTTTCTAAATACAAGTTTCGGTCAAAAAATCATATTATATTATACACTAGTTTAGGTTATAAAATTATAAATAAATCGACTACTGTTCGAAATGATACAAACCTTTTCAGATCCTCTCAATATGATATGAGGGAAGGTTATGATGGAAGTCCATGCAAAAAATCATCTGAAAACTAAATTCTATGAAATGCTTTGAAATGCAAGTTTCATTCAAAAATTCATAATATATTATACACTAATTTATACTAGTTTTGGTAAAAAAATAAAATTAAATCAGGGACTGTTCAAAATGATACGAAACTTTACTGATCATTTATATATGTTAGGAGGAAAGGTTATGATGGAAGTCCATGCAAAAACTCATCTGAAAATTAGTATCTATGAATCTTTTAGAAATGCATGTTTCGGTCAAAAAATCATGATACATTATACACTAGTTTCGGTCAATAAAATCAAATTAAATCGAGGACTATTCGAATTGATACAAACCTTTTTAGATCCTTTCTATATGTTACGAGGGAAGGTTATGATGGAAGTCCATGCAAAAAATTATCTAAAAACGAAATTTTTTTAAACGCTTTGAAATGCAAGTTTCGGTCAAAAAATCATAATATATTATACACTAATTTATAATAGTTTCGGTCAAAAATCAAATTAAATTAGGGACAGTTTGAAATGATACGAATATTTTCAGATCATTTATATATGTTAGAAGGGTAGGTTATGATGAAAGTCCAAGCAAAAAATCATATGAAAATTAGATTCTATGGAACTTTTCGAAATGCAAGTTTAGGTCAGAAAATCATAATATATTATACACTAGTTTAGGTTAAAAAATTATAATTAAATCGACTACTGTTCGAAATGATACAAACCTTTTCAGATCCTCTCAATATGATATGAGGGAAGGTTATGATGGAAGTCCATGCAAAAAATCATCTGAAAATTAAATTCTATGAAATGCTTTGAAATGCAAGTTTCATTCAAAAAATCATAATGCATTATACACTAATTTATACTAGTTTTGGTAAAAAAATTAAATTAAATCAGGGACTGTTCGAAATGATACGAAACTTTACTGATCATTTATATATGTTAGGAGGAAAGGTTATGATGGAAGTCCATGCAAAAACTCATCTGAAAATTAGATTCTATGAATCTTTTAGAAATGCATGTTTCGGTCAAAAAATCATGATACATTATACACTAGTTTCGGTCAATAAAATCAATTTTAATCGAGGATTGTTCGAATTGATACAAACCTTTTTATATTCTTTCTATATGTTACGAGGGAAGGTTATGATGGAAGTCCACGCAAAAAATTATCTAAAAACTAATTTTTTTGAAACGCTTTGAAATGCAAGTTTCGGTCAAAAAATCATAATATATTATACACTAATTTATAATAGTTTCGTTCAAAAATCAAATTAAATCAGGGACAGTTCGAAATGATACGAATATTTTCAGATGATTTATATATGTTAGAAGGGTAGGTTATGATGCAATTCCAAGCAAAAAATCATATGAAAATTAGATTCTATGGAACTTTTCGAAATGCAAGTTTAGGTCAGAAAATCATAATATTTTATACACTAGTTTATACTAGTTTCGGTCAAAAATCAAATTAAATCGAGGACTGTTCGAAATGATACGAATCTTTTCAAATTATTTATATATGTTAGAAGTGAAGACTATGATGGAAGTCCATGCAAAAAATCATATGAAAATTAGATTCTCTAGAACTTTTCGAAATGAAAGTTTAGGTCAAAAAATCATAATGCATTATACACTAGTTTATACTAGTTTCGGTTAAAAATCAAATTAAATCGGGACTGTTCGAAATGATACGAAACTTTTTAGATCATTTATATATGTTAGGAGAGAAGGTTATAATGGAAGTCCATGCAAAAAACTCATATGAAAATTAGATTCTATGGAACTTTTCTAAATACAAGTTTCGGTCAAAAAATCATATTATATTATACACTAGTTTAGGTTATAAAATTATAAATAAATCGACTACTGTTCGAAATGATACAAACCTTTTCATATCCTCTCAATATGATATGAGGGAAGGTTATGATGGAAGTGCATGCAAAAAATCATCTGAAAATTAAATTCTATGAAATGCTTTGAAATGCAAGTTTCATTCAAAAATTCATAATATATTATACACTAATTTATACTAGTTTTGGTAAAAAAATAAAATTAAATCAGGGACTGTTCAAAATGATACGAAACTTTACTGATCATTTATATATGTTAGGAGGAAAGGTTATGATGGAAGTCCATGCAAAAACTCATCTGAAAATTAGTATCTATGAATCTTTTAGAAATGCATGTTTCGGTCAAAAAATCATGATACATTATACACTAGTTTTGGTCAATAAAATCAAATTAAATCGAGGACTATTCGAATTGATACAAACCTTTTTAGATCCTTTCTATATGTTACGAGGGAAGGTTATGATGGAAGTCCATGCAAAAAATTATCTAAAAACGAAATTTTTTTAAACGCTTTGAAATGCAAGTTTCGGTCAAAAAATCATAATATATTATACACTAATTTATAATAGTTTCGGTCAAAAATCAAATTAAATTAGGGACAGTTTGAAATGATACGAATATTTTCAGATCATTTATATATGTTAGAAGGGAAGGTTATGATGGAAGTCCAAGCAAAAAATCATATGAAAATTAGATTCTATGGAACTTTTCGAAATGCAAGTTTAGGTCAGAAAATCATAATATATTATACACTAGTTTAGGTTAAAAAATTATAATTAAATCGACTACTGTTCGAAATGATACAAACCTTTTCAGATCCTCTCAATATGATATGAGGGAAGGTTATGATGGAAGTCCATGCAAAAAATCATCTGAAAATTAAATTCTATGAAATGCTTTGAAATGCAAGTTTCATTCAAAAAATCATAATGCATTATACACTAATTTATACTAGTTTTGGTAAAAAAATAAAATTAAATCAGGGACTGTTCGAAATGATACGAAACTTTACTGATCATTTATATATGTTAGGAGGAAAGGTTATGATGGAAGTCCATGCAAAAACTCATCTGAAAATTAGATTCTATGAATCTTTTAGAAATGCATGTTTCGGTCAAAAAATCTTGATACATTATACACTAGTTTCGGTCAATAAAATCAATTTTAATCGAGGATTGTTCGAATTGATACAAACCTTTTTATATTCTTTCTATATGTTACGAGGGAAGGTTATGATGGAAGTCCACGCAAAAAATTATCTAAAAACTAATTTTTTTGAAACGCTTTGAAATGCAAGTTTCGGTCAAAAAATCATAATATATTATACACTAATTTATAATAGTTTCGTTCAAAAATCAAATTAAATCAGGGACTGTTCGAAATGATACGAATATTTTCAGATGATTTATATATGTTAGAAGGGTAGGTTATGATGCAATTCCAAGCAAAAAATCATATGAAAATTAGATTCTATGGAACTTTTCGAAATGCAAGTTTAGGTCAGAAAATCATAATATTTTATACACTAGTTTATACTAGTTTCGGTCAAAAATCAAATTAAATCGAGGACTGTTCGAAATGATACGAATCTTTTCAAATTATTTATATATGTTAGAAGTGAAGACTATGATGGAAGTCCATGCAAAAAATCATATGAAAATTAGATTCTCTAGAACTTTTCGAAATGAAAGTTTAGGTCAAAAAATCATAATGCATTATACACTAGTTTATACTAGTTTCGGTTAAAAATCAAATTAAATCGGGACTGTTCGAAATGATACGAAACTTTTTAGATCATTTATATATGTTAGGAGAGAAGGTTATAATGGAAGTCCATGCAAAAAACTCATATGAAAATTAGATTCTATGGAACTTTTCTAAATGCAAGTTTAGGTCAAAAAATCATATTATATTATACACTAGTTTAGGTTAAAAAATTATAATTAAATCGACTACTGTTCGAAATGATACAAACCTTTTCAGATCCTCTCAATATGATATGAGGGAAGGTTATGATGGAAGTCCATGCAAAAAATCATCTGAAAACTAAATTCTATGAAATGCTTTGAAATGCAAGTTTCATTCAAAAATTCATAATATATTATACACTAATTTATACTAGTTTTGGTAAAAAAATAAAATTAAATCAGGGACTGTTCAAAATGATACGAAACTTTACTGATCATTTATATATGTTAGGAGGAAAGGTTATGATGGAAGTCCATGCAAAAACTCATCTGAAAATTAGTATCTATGAATCTTTTTGAAATGCATGTTTCGGTCAAAAAATCATGATACATTATACACTAGTTTCGGTCAATAAAATCAAATTAAATCGAGGACTATTCGAATTGATACAAACCTTTTTAGATCCTTTCTATATGTTACGAGGGAAGGTTATGATGGAAGTCCATGCAAAAAATTATCTCAAAACGAAATTTTTTTAAACGCTTTGAAATGCAAGTTTCGGTCAAAAAATCATAATATATTATACACTAATTTATAATAGTTTCGGTCAAAAATCAAATTAAATTAGGGACAGTTTGAAATGATACGAATATTTTCAGATCATTTATATATGTTAGAAGGGTAGGTTATGATGGAAGTCCAAGCAAAAAATCATATGAAAATTAGATTCTATGGAACTTTTCGAAATGCAAGTTTAGGTCAGAAAATCATAATATATTATACACTAGTTTAGGTTAAAAAATTATAATTAAATCGACTACTGTTCGAAATGATACAAACCTTTTCAGATCCTCTCAATATGATATGAGGGAAGGTTATGATGGAAGTCCATGCAAAAAATCATCTGAAAATTAAATTCTATGAAATGCTTTGAAATGCAAGTTTCATTCAAAAAATCATAATGCATTATACACTAATTTATACTAGTTTTGGTAAAAAAATAAAATTAAATCAGGGACTGTTCGAAATGATACAAAACTTTACTGATCATTTATATATGTTAGGAGGAAAGGTTATGATGGAAGTCCATGCAAAAACTCATCTGAAAATTAGATTCTATGAATCTTTTAGAAATGCATGTTTCGGTCAAAAAATCATGATACATTATACACTAGTTTCGGTCAATAAAATCAATTTTAATCGAGGATTGTTCGAATTGATACAAACCTTTTTATATTCTTTCTATATGTTACGAGGGAAGGTTATGATGGAAGTCCACGCAAAAAATTATCTAAAAACTAATTTTTTTGAAACGCTTTGAAATGCAAGTTTCGGTCAAAAAATCATAATATATTATACACTAATTTATAATAGTTTCGTTCAAAAATCAAATTAAATCAGGGACTGTTCGAAATGATACGAATATTTTCAGATGATTTATATATGTTAGAAGGGTAGGTTATGATGCAATTCCAAGCAAAAAATCATATGAAAATTAGATTCTATGGAACTTTTCGAAATGCAAGTTTAGGTCAGAAAATCATAATATTTTATACACTAGTTTATACTAGTTTCGGTCAAAAATCAAATTAAATCGAGGACTGTTCGAAATGATACGAATCTTTTCAAATTATTTATATATGTTAGAAGTGAAGACTATGATGCAAGTCCATGCAAAAAATCATATGAAAATTAGATTCTCTAGAACTTTTCGAAATGAAAGTTTAGGTCAAAAAATCATAATGCATTATACACTAGTTTATACTAGTTTCGGTTAAAAATCAAATTAAATCGGGACTGTTCGAAATGATACGAAACTTTTTAGATCATTTATATATGTTAGGAGAGAAGGTTATAATGGAAGTCCATGCAAAAAACTCATATGAAAATTAGATTCTATGGAACTTTTCTAAATGCAAGTTTAGGTCAAAAAATCATATTATATTATACACTAGTTTAGGTTAAAAAATTATAATTAAATCGACTACTGTTCGAAATGATACAAACCTTTTCAGATCCTCTCAATATGATATGAGGGAAGGTTATGATGGAAGTCCATGCAAAAAATCATCTGAAAACTAAATTCTATGAAATGCTTTGAAATGCAAGTTTCATTCAAAAATTCATAATATATTATACACTAATTTATACTAGTTTTGGTAAAAAAATAAAATTAAATCAGGGACTGTTCAAAATGATACGAAACTTTACTGATCATTTATATATGTTAGGAGGAAAGGTTATGATGGAAGTCCATGCAAAAACTCATCTGAAAATTAGTATCTATGAATCTTTTTGAAATGCATGTTTCGGTCAAAAAATCATGATACATTATACACTAGTTTCGGTCAATAAAATCAAATTAAATCGAGGACTATTCGAATTGATACAAACCTTTTTAGATCCTTTCTATATGTTACGAGGGAAGGTTATGATGGAAGTCCATGCAAAAAATTATCTAAAAACGAAATTTTTTTAAACGCTTTGAAATGCAAGTTTCGGTCAAAAAATCATAATATATTATACACTAATTTATAATAGTTTCGGTCAAAAATCAAATTAAATTAGGGACAGTTTGAAATGATACGAATATTTTCAGATCATTTATATATGTTAGAAGGGTAGGTTATGATGGAAGTCCAAGCAAAAAATCATATGAAAATTAGATTCTATGGAACTTTTCGAAATGCAAGTTTAGGTCAGAAAATCATAATATATTATACACTAGTTTAGGTTAAAAAATTATAATTAAATCGACTACTGTTCGAAATGATACAAACCTTTTCAGATCCTCTCAATATGATATGAGGGAAGGTTATGATGGAAGTCCATGCAAAAAATCATCTGAAAATTAAATTCTATGAAATGCTTTGAAATGCAAGTTTCATTCAAAAAATCATAATGCATTATACACTAATTTATACTAGTTTTGGTAAAAAAATAAAATTAAATCAGGGACTGTTCGAAATGATACGAAACTTTACTGATCATTTATATATGTTAGGAGGAAAGGTTATGATGGAAGTCCATGCAAAAACTCATCTGAAAATTAGATTCTATGAATCTTTTAGAAATGCATGTTTCGGTCAAAAAATCTTGATACATTATACACTAGTTTCGGTCAATAAAATCAATTTTAATCGAGGATTGTTCGAATTGATACAAACCTTTTTATATTCTTTCTATATGTTACGAGGGAAGGTTATGATGGAAGTCCACGCAAAAAATTATCTAAAAACTAATTTTTTTGAAACGCTTTGAAATGCAAGTTTCGGTCAAAAAATCATAATATATTATACACTAATTTATAATAGTTTCGTTCAAAAATCAAATTAAATCAGGGACAGTTCGAAATGATACGAATATTTTCAGATGATTTATATATGTTAGAAGGGTAGGTTATGATGCAATTCCAAGCAAAAAATCATATGAAAATTAGATTCTATGGAACTTTTCGAAATGCAAGTTTAGGTCAGAAAATCATAATATTTTATACACAAGTTTATACTAGTTTCGGTCAAAAATCAAATTAAATCGAGGACTGTTCGAAATGATACGAATCTTTTCAAATTATTTATATATGTTAGAAGTGAAGACTATGATGGAAGTCCATGCAAAAAATCATATGAAAATTAGATTCTCTAGAACTTTTCGAAATGAAAGTTTAGGTCAAAAAATCATAATGCATTATACACTAGTTTATACTAGTTTCGGTTAAAAATCAAATTAAATCGGGACTGTTCGAAATGATACGAAACTTTTTAGATCATTTATATATGTTAGGAGAGAAGGTTATAATGGAAGTCCATGCAAAAAACTCATATGAAAATTAGATTCTATGGAACTTTTCTAAATACAAGTTTCGGTCAAAAAATCATATTAAATTATACCTTAGTTTAGGTTAAAAAATTATAAATAAATCGACTACTGTTCGAAATGATACAAACCTTTTCAGATCCTCTCAATATGATATGAGGGAAGGTTATGATGGAAGTCCATGCAAAAAATCATCTGAAAACTAAATTCTATGAAATGCTTTGAAATGCAAGTTTCATTCAAAAATTCATAATATATTATACACTAATTTATACTAGTTTTGGTAAAAAAATAAAATTAAATCAGGGACTGTTCGAAATGATACGAAACTTTACTGATCATTTATATATGTTAGGAGGAAAGGTTATGATGGAAGTCCATGCAAAAACTCATCTGAAAATTAGTATCTATGAATCTTTTAGAAATGCATGTTTCGGTCAAAAAATCATGATACATTATACACTAGTTTCGGTCAATAAAATCAAATTAAATCGAGGACTATTCGAATTGATACAAACCTTTTTAGATCCTTTCTATATGTTACGAGGGAAGGTTATGATGGAAGTCCATGCAAAAAATTATCTAAAAACGAAATTTTTTTAAACGCTTTGAAATGCAAGTTTCGGTCAAAAAATCATAATATATTATACACTAATTTATAATAGTTTCGGTCAAAAATCAAATTAAATTAGGGACAGTTTGAAATGATACGAATATTTTCAGATCATTTATATATGTTAGAAGGGTAGGTTATGATGGAAGTCCAAGCAAAAAATCATATGAAAATTTGATTCTATGGAACTTTTCGAAATGCAAGTTTAGGTCAGAAAATCATAATATATTATACACTAGTTTAGGTTAAAAAATTATAATTAAATCGACTACTGTTCGAAATGATACAAACCTTTTCAGATCCTCTCAATATGATATGAGGGAAGGTTATGATGGAAGTCCATGCAAAAAATCATCTGAAAATTAAATTCTATGAAATGCTTTGAAATGCAAGTTTCATTCAAAAAATCATAATGCATTATACACTAATTTATACTAGTTTTGGTAAAAAAATTAAATTAAATCAGGGACTGTTCGAAATGATACGAAACTTTACTGATCATTTATATATGTTAGGAGGAAAGGTTATGATGGAAGTCCATGCAAAAACTCATCTGAAAATTAGATTCTATGAATCTTTTAGAAATGCATGTTTCGGTCAAAAAATCATGATACATTATACACTAGTTTCGGTCAATAAAATCAATTTTAATCGAGGATTGTTCGAATTGATACAAACCTTTTTATATTCTTTCTATATGTTACGAGGGAAGGTTATGATGGAAGTCCACGCAAAAAATTATCTAAAAACTAATTTTTTTGAAACGCTTTGAAATGCAAGTTTCGGTCAAAAAATCATAATATATTATACACTAATTTATAATAGTTTCGTTCAAAAATCAAATTAAATCAGGGACAGTTCGAAATGATACGAATATTTTCAGATGATTTATATATGTTAGAAGGGTAGGTTATGATGCAAGTCCAAGCAAAAAATCATATGAAAATTAGATTCTATGGAACTTTTCGAAATGCAAGTTTAGGTCAGAAAATCATAATATTTTATACACTAGTTTATACTAGTTTCGGTCAAAAATCAAATTAAATCGAGGACTGTTCGAAATGATACGAATCTTTTCAAATTATTTATATATGTTAGAAGTGAAGACTATGATGGAAGTCCATGCAAAAAATCATATGAAAATTAGATTCTCTAGAACTTTTCGAAATGAAAGTTTAGGTCAAAAAATCATAATGCATTATACACTAGTTTATACTAGTTTCGGTTAAAAATCAAATTAAATCGGGACTGTTCGAAATGATACGAAACTTTTTAGATCATTTATATATGTTAGGAGAGAAGGTTATAATGGAAGTCCATGCAAAAAACTCATATGAAAATTAGATTCTATGGAACTTTTCTAAATACAAGTTTCGGTCAAAAAATCATATTATATTATACACTAGTTTAGGTTAAAAAATTATAAATAAATCGACTACTGTTCGAAATGATACAAACCTTTTCAGATCCTCTCAATATGATATGAGGGAAGGTTATGATGGAAGTCCATGCAAAAAATCATCTGAAAACTAAATTCTATGAAATGCTTTGAAATGCAAGTTTCATTCAAAAATTCATAATATATTATACACTAATTTATACTAGTTTTGGTAAAAAAATAAAATTAAATCAGGGACTGTTCAAAATGATACGAAACTTTACTGATCATTTATATATGTTAGGATGAAAGGTTATGATGGAAGTCCATGCAAAAACTCATCTGAAAATTAGTATCTATGAATCTTTTAGAAATGCATGTTTCGGTCAAAAAATCATGATACATTATACACTAGTTTCGGTCAATAAAATCAAATTAAATCGAGGACTATTCGAATTGATACAAACCTTTTTAGATCCTTTCTATATGTTACGAGGGAAGGTTATGATGGAAGTCCATGCAAAAAATTATCTAAAAACGAAATTTTTTTAAACGCTTTGAAATGCAAGTTTCGGTCAAAAAATCATAATATATTATACACTAATTTATAATAGTTTCGGTCAAAAATCAAATTAAATTAGGGACAGTTTGAAATGATACGAATATTTTCAGATCATTTATATATGTTAGAAGGGTAGGTTATGATGGAAGTCCAAGCAAAAAATCATATGAAAATTAGATTCTATGGAACTTTTCGAAATGCAAGTTTAGGTCAGAAAATCATAATATATTATACACTAGTTTAGGTTAAAAAATTATAATTAAATCGACTACTGTTCGAAATGATACAAACCTTTTCAGATCCTCTCAATATGATATGAGGGAAGGTTATGATGGAAGTCCATGCAAAAAATCATCTGAAAATTAAATTCTATGAAATGCTTTGAAATGCAAGTTTCATTCAAAAAATCATAATGCATTATACACTAATTTGTACTAGTTTTGGTAAAAAAATAAAATTAAATCACGGACTGTTCGAAATGATACGAAACTTTACTGATCATTTATATATGTTAGGAGGAAAGGTTATGATGGAAGTCCATGCAAAAACTCATCTGAAAATTAGATTCTATGAATCTTTTAGAAATGGGTGTTTCGGTCAAAAAATCATGATACATTATACACTAGTTTCGGTCAATAAAATCAATTTAAATCGAGGATTGTTCGAATTGATACAAACCTTTTTATATTCTTTCTATATGTTACGAGGGAAGGTTATGATGGAAGTCCACGCAAAAAGTTATCTAAAAAATAATTTTTTTGAAACGCTTTGAAATGCAAGTTTCAGTCAAAAAATCATAATATATTATACACTAATTTATAATAGTTTCATTCAAAAATCAAATTAAATCAGGGACAGTTCGAAATGATACGAATATTTTCAGATGATTTATATATGTTAGAAGGGTAGGTTATGATGCAAGTCCAAGCAAAAAATCATATGAAAATTAGATTCTATGGAACTTTTCGAAATGCAAGTTTAGGTCAGAAAATCATAATATTTTATACACTAGTTTATACTAGTTTCAGTCAAAAATCAAATTAAATCGAGGACTGTTCGAAATGATACGAATCTTTTCAAATTATTTATATATGTTAGAAGTGAAGACTATGATGGAAGTCCATGCAAAAAATCATATGAAAATTAGATTCTCTAGAACTTTTCGAAATGAAAGTTTAGGTCAAAAAATCATAATGCATTATACACTAGTTTATACTAGTTTCGGTTAAAAATCAAATTAAATCGGGACTGTTCGAAATGATACGAAACTTTTTAGATCATTTATATATGTTAGGAGAGAAGGTTATAATGGAAGTCCATGCAAAAAACTCATATGAAAATTAGATTCTATGGAACTTTTCTAAATACAAGTTTCGGTCAAAAAATCATATTATATTATACACTAGTTTAGGTTAAAAAATTATAAATAAATCGACTACTGTTCGAAATGATACAAACCTTTTCAGATCCTCTCAATATGATATGAGGGAAGGTTATGATGGAAGTCCATGCAAAAAATCATCTGAAAATTAAATTCTATGAAATGCTTTGAAATGCAAGTTTCATTCAAAAATTCATAATATATTATACACTAATTTATACTAGTTTTTGTTAAAAAATTAAATTAAATCAGGGACTGTTCGAAATGATACGAAACTTTACTGATCATTTATATATGTTAGGAGGAAAGGTTATAATGGAAGTCCATGCAAAAACTCATCTGAAAATTAGTATCTATGAATATTTTAGAAATGCATGTTTCGGTCAAAAAATCATGATACATTATACACTAGTTTCGGTCAATAAAATCAAATTAAATCGAGGACTATTGGAATTGATACAAACCTTTTTAGATCCTTTCTATATGTTACGAGGGAAGGTTATGATGGAAGTCCATGCAAAAAATTATCTAAAAACGGAATTTTTTTAAACGCTTTGAAATGCAAGTTTCGGTCAAAAAATCATAATATATTATACACTAATTTATAATAGTTTCGGTCAAAAATCAAATTAAATTAGGGACAGTTTGAAATGATACGAATATTTTCAGATCATTTATATATGTTAGAAGGGTAGGTTATGATGGAAGTCCAAGCAAAAAATCATATGAAAATTAGATTCTATGGAACTTTTCGAAATGCAAGTTTAGGTCAGAAAATCATAATATATTATACACAAGTTTAGGTTAAAAAATTATAATTAAATCGACTACTGTTCGAAATGATACAAACCTTTTCAGATCCTCTCAATATGATATGAGGGAAGGTTATGATGGAAGTCCATGCAAAAAATCATCTGAAAATTAAATTCTATGAAATGCTTTGAAATGCAAGTTTCATTCAAAAAATCATAATGCATTATACACTAATTTATACTAGTTTTGGTAAAAAAAAATAAAATTAAATCACGGACTGTTCGAAATGATACGAAACTTTACTGATCATTTATATATGTTAGGAGGAAAGGTTATGATGGAAGTCCATGCAAAAACTCATCTGAAAATTAGATTCTATGAATCTTTTAGAAATGCATGTTTCGGTCAAAAAATCATGATACATTATACACTAGTTTCGGTCAATAAAATCAATTTTAATCGAGGATTGTTCGAATTGATACAAACCTTTTTATATTCTTTCTATATGTTACGAGGGAAGGTTATGATGGAAGTCCACGCAAAAAATTATCTAAAAACTAATTTTTTTGAAACGCTTTGAAATGCAAGTTTCGGTCAAAAAATCATAATATATTATACACTAATTTATAATAGTTTCGTTCAAAAATCAAATTAAATCAGGGACAGTTCGAAATGATACGAATATTTTCAGATGATTTATATATGTTAGAAGGGTAGGTTATGATGCAAGTCCAAGCAAAAAATCATATGAAAATTAGATTCTATGGAACTTTTCGAAATGCAAGTTTAGGTCAGAAAATCATAATATTTTATACACTAGTTTATACTAGTTTCGGTCAAAAATCAAATTAAATCGAGGACTGTTCGAAATGATACAAATCTTTTCAAATTATTTATATATGTTAGAAGTGAAGACTATGATGGAAGTCCATGCAAAAAATCATATGAAAATTAGATTCTCTAGAACTTTTCGAAATGAAAGTTTAGGTCAAAAAATCATAATGCATTATACACTAGTTTATACTAGTTACGGTTAAAAATCAAATTAAATCGGGACTGTTCGAACTAATACAAAACTTTTTAGATCATTTATATATGTTAGGAGAGAAGCTTATAATGGAAGTCCATGCAAAAAACTCATATGAAAATTAGATTCTATGGAACTTTTCTAAATACAAGTTTCGGTCAAAAAATCATATTATATTATACACTAGTTTAGGTTAAAAAATTATAAATAAATCGACTACTGTTCGAAATGATACAAACCTTTTCAGATCCTCTCAATATGATATGAGGGAAGGTTATGATGGAAGTCCATGCAAAAAATCATCTGAAAACTAAATTCTATGAAATGCTTTGAAATGCAAGTTTCATTCAAAAATTCATAATATATTATACACTAATTTATACTAGTTTTGGTAAAAAAATAAAATTAAATCAGGGACTGTTCAAAATGATACGAAACTTTACTGATCATTTATATATGTTAGGAGGAAAGGTTATGATGGAAGTCCATGCAAAAACTCATCTGAAAATTAGTATCTATGAATCTTTTAGAAATGCATGTTTCGGTCAAAAAATCATGATACATTATACACTAGTTTCGGTCAATAAAATCAAATTAAATCGAGGACTATTCGAATTGATACAAATCTTTTTAGATCCTTTCTATATGTTACGAGGGAAGGTTATGATGGAAGTCCATGCAAAAAATTATCTAAAAACGAAATTTTTTTAAACGCTTTGAAATGCAAGTTTCGGTCAAAAAATCATAATATATTATACACTAATTTATAATAGTTTCGGTCAAAAATCAAATTAAATTAGGGACAGTTTGAAATGATACGAATATTTTCAGATCATTTATATATGTTAGAAGGGTAGGTTATGATGGAAGTCCAAGCAAAAAATCATATGAAAATTAGATTCTATGGAACTTTTCGAAATGCAAGTTTAGGTCAGAAAATCATAATATATTATACACTAGTTTAGGTTAAAAAATTATAATTAAATCGACTACTGTTCAAAATGATACAAACCTTTTCAGATCCTCTCAATATGATATGAGGGAAGGTTATGATGGAAGTCCATGCAAAAAATCATCTGAAAATTAAATTCTATGAAATGCTTTGAAATGCAAGTTTCATTCAAAAAATCATAATGCATTATACACTAATTTATACTAGTTTTGGTAAAAAAATAAAATTAAATCACGGACTGTTCGAAATGATACGAAACTTTACTGATCATTTATATATGTTAGGAGGAAAGGTTATGATGGAAGTCCATGCAAAAACTCATCTGAAAATTAGATTCTATGAATCTTTTAGAAATGCATGTTTCGGTCAAAAAATCATGATACATTATACACTAGTTTCGGTCAATAAAATCAATTTTAATCGAGGATTGTTCGAATTGATACAAACCTTTTTATATTCTTTCTATATGTTACGAGGGAAGGTTATGATGGAAGTCCACGAAAAAAATTATCTAAAAACTAATTTTTTTGAAACGCTTTGAAATGCAAGTTTCGGTCAAAAAATCATAATATATTATACACTAATTTATAATAGTTTCGTTCAAAAATCAAATTAAATCAGGGACAGTTCGAAATGATACGAATATTTTCAGATGATTTATATATGTTAGAAGGGTAGGTTATGATGCAAGTCCAAGCAAAAAATCATATGAAAATTAGATTCTATGGAACTTTTCGAAATGCAAGTTTAGGTCAGAAAATCATAATATTTTATACACTAGTTTATACTAGTTTCGTTCAAAAATCAAATTAAATCGAGGACTGTTCGAAATGATACGAATCTTTTCAAATTATTTATATATGTTAGAAGTGAAGACTATGATGGAAGTCCATGCAAAAAATCATATGAAAATTAGATTCTCTAGAACTTTTCGAAATGAAAGTTTAGGTCAAAAAATCATAATGCATTATACACTAGTTTATACTAGTTTCGGTTAAAAATCAAATTAAATCGGGACTGTTCGAAATGATACGAAACTTTTTAGATCATTTATATATGTTAGGAGAGAAGGTTATAATGGAAGTCCATGCAAAAAACTCATATGAAAATTAGATTCTATGGAACTTTTCTAAATACAAGTTTCGGTCAAAAAATCATATTATATTATACACTAGTTTAGGTTAAAAAATTATAAATAAATCGACTACTGTTCGAAATGATACAAACCTTTTCAGATCCTCTCAATATGATATGAGGGAAGGTTATGATGGAAGTCCATGCAAAAAATCATCTGAAAATTAAATTCTATGAAATGCTTTGAAATGCAAGTTTCATTCAAAAATTCATAATATATTATACACTAATTTATACTAGTTTTTGTAAAAAAATAAAATTAAATCAGGGACTGTTCGAAATGATACTAAACTTTACTGATCATTTATATATGTTAGGAGGAAAGGTTATAATGGAAGTCCATGCAAAAACTCATCTGAAAATTAGTATCTATGAATCTTTTAGAAATGCATGTTTCGGTCAAAAAATCATGATACATTATACACTAGTTTCGGTCAATAAAATCAAATTAAATCGAGGACTATTCGAATTGATACAAACCTTTTTAGATCCTTTCTATATGTTACGAGGGAAGGTTATGATGGAAGTCCATGCAAAAAATTATCTAAAAACGAAATTTTTTTAAACGCTTTGAAATGCATGTTTCGGTCAAAAAATCATAATATATTATACACTAATTTATAATAGTTTCGGTCAAAAATCAAATTAAATTAGGGACAGTTTGAAATGATACGAATATTTTCAGATCATTTATATATGTTAGAAGGGTAGGTTATGATGGAAGTCCAAGCAAAAAATCATATGAAAATTAGATTCTATGGAACTTTTCGAAATGCAAGTTTAGGTCAGAAAATCATAATATATTATACACTAGTTTAGGTTAAAAAATTATAATTAAATCGACTACTGTTCGAAATGATACAAACCTTTTCAGATCCTCTCAATATGATATGAGGGAAGGTTATGATGGAAGTCCATGCAAAAAATCATCTGAAAATTAAATTCTATGAAATGCTTTGAAATGCAAGTTTCATTCAAAAAATCATAATGCATTATACACTAATTTATACTAGTTTTGGTAAAAAAATAAAATTAAATCAGGGACTGTTCGAAATGATACGAAACTTTACTGATCATTTATATATGTTAGGAGGAAAGGTTATGATGGAAGTCCATGCAAAAACTCATCTGAAAATTAGATTCTATGAATCTTTTAGAAATGCATGTTTCGGTCAAAAAATCATGATACATTATACACTAGTTTCGGTCAATAAAATCAATTTAAATCGAGGATTGTTCGAATTGATACAAACCTTTTTATATTCTTTCTATATGTTATGAGGGAAGGTTATGATGGAAGTCCACGCAAAAAATTATCTAAAAACTAATTTTTTTGAAACGCTTTGAAATGCAAGTTTCGGTCAAAAAATCATAATATATTATACACTAATTTATAATAGTTTCGTTCAAAAATCAAATTAAATTAGGGACAGTTCGAAATGATACGAATATTTTCAGATGATTTATATATGTTAGAAGGGTAGGTTATGATGCAAGTCCAAGCAAAAAATCATATGAAAATTAGATTCTATGGAACTTTTCGAAATGCAAGTTTAGGTCAGAAAATCATAATATTTTATACACTAGTTTATACTAGTTTCGGTCAAAAATCAAATTAAATCGAGGACTGTTCGAAATGATACAAATCTTTTCAAATTATTTACATATGTTAGAAGTGAAGACTATGATGGAAGACCATGCAAAAAATCATATGAAAATTAGATTCTCTAGAACTTTTCGAAATGAAAGTTTAGGTCAAAAAATCATAATGCATTATACACTAGTTTATACTAGTTACGGTTAAAAATCAAATTAAATCGGGACTGTTCGAACTAATACAAAACTTTTTAGATCATTTATATATGTTAGGAGAGAAGGTTATAATGGAAGTCCATGCAAAAAACTCATATGAAAATTAGATTCTATGGAACTTTTCTAAATACAAGTTTCGGTCAAAAAATCATATTATATTATACACTAGTTTAGGTTAAAAAATTATAAATAAATCGACTACTGTTCGAAATGATACAAACCTTTTCAGATCCTCTCAATATGATATGAGGGAAGGTTATGATGGAAGTCCATGCAAAAAATCATCTGAAAACTAAATTCTATGAAATGCTTTGAAATGCAAGTTTCATTCAAAAATTCATAATATATTATACACTAATTTATACTAGTTTTGGTAAAAAAATAAAATTAAATCAGGGACTGTTCAAAATGATACGAAACTTTACTGATCATTTATATATGTTAGGAGGAAAGGTTATGATGGAAGTCCATGCAAAAACTCATCTGAAAATTAGTATCTATGAATCTTTTAGAAATGCATGTTTCGGTCAAAAAATCATGATACATTATACACTAGTTTCGGTCAATAAAATCAAATTAAATCGAGGACTATTCGAATTGATACAAATCTTTTTAGATCCTTTCTATATGTTACGAGGGAAGGTTATGATGGAAGTCCATGCAAAAAATTATCTAAAAACGAATTTTTTTTAAACGCTTTGAAATGCAAGTTTCGGTCAAAAAATCATAATATATTATACACTAATTTATAATAGTTTCGGTCAAAAATCAAATTAAATTAGGGACAGTTTAAAATGATACGAATATTTTCAGATCATTTATATATGTTAGAAGGGTAGGTTATGATGGAAGTCCAAGCAAAAAATCATATGAAAATTAGATTCTATGGAACTTTTCGAAATGCAAGTTTAGGTCAGAAAATCATAATATATTATACACTAGTTTAGGTTAAAAAATTATAATTAAATCGACTACTGTTAGAAATGATACAAACCTTTTCAGATCCTCTCAATATGATATGAGGGAAGGTTATGATGGAAGTCCATGCAAAACATCATCTAAAAATTAAATTCTATGAAATGCTTTGAAATGCAAGTTTCATTCAAAAAATCATAATGCATTATACACTAATTTATACTAGTTTTGGTAAAAAAAATAAAATTAAATCAGGGACTGTTCGAAATGATACGAAACTTTACTGATCATTTATATATGTTAGGAGGAAAGGTTATGATGGAAGTCCATGCAAAAACTCATCTGAAAATTAGATTCTATGAATCTTTTAGAAATGCATGTTTCGGTCAAAAAATCATGATACATTCTACACTAGTTTCGGTCATTAAAATCAATTTAAATCGAGGATTGTTCGAATTGATACAAACCTTTTTATATTCTTCCTATATGTTACGAAGGAAGGTTATGATGGAAGTCCACGTAAAAAATTATCTAAAAACTAATTTTTTTGAAACGCTTTGAAATGCAAGTTTCGGTCAAAAAATCATAATATATTATACACTAATTTATAATAGTTTCGGTCAAAAATCAAATTAAATCAGGGACAGTTCGAAATGATACGAATATTTTCAGATGATTTATATATGTTAGAAGGGTAGGTTATGATGCAAGTCCAAGCAAAAAATCATATGAAAATTAGATTCTATGGAACTTTTCGAAATGCAAGTTTAGGTCAGAAAGTCATAATATTTTATACACTAGTTTATACTAGTTTCGGTCAAAAATCAAATTAAATCGAGGACTGTTCGAAATGATACAAATCTTTTCAAATTATTTATATATGTTAGAAGTGAAGACTATGGTGGAAGTCCATGCAAAAAATCATTTGAAAATTAGATTCTCTAGAACTTTTCGAAATGAAAGTTTAGGTCAAAAAATCATAATGCATTATACACTAGTTTATACTAGTTACGGTTAAAAATCAAATTAAATCGGGACTGTTCGAACTAATACAAAACTTTTTAGATCATTTATATATGTTAGGAGAGAAGGTTATAATGGAAGTCCATGCAAAAAACTCATATGAAAATTAGATTCTATGGAACTTTTCTAAATACAAGTTTCGGTCAAAAAATCATATTATATTATACACTAGTTTAGGTTAAAAAATTATAAATAAATCGACTACTGTTCGAAATGATACAAACCTTTTCAGATCCTCTCAATATGATATGAGTGAAGGTTATGATGGAAGTCCATGCAAAAAATAATCTGAAAACTAAATTCTATGAAATGCTTTGAAATGCAAGTTTCATTCAAAAATTCATAATATATTATACACTAATTTATACTAGTTTTGGTAAAAAAATAAAATTAAATCAGGGACTGTTCAAAATGATACGAAACTTTACTGATCATTTATATATGTTAGGAGGAAAGGTTATGATGGAAGTCCATGCAAAAACTCATCTGAAAATTAGTATCTATGAATCTTTTAGAAATGCATGTTTCGGTCAAAAAATCATGATACATTATACACTAGTTTCGGTCAATAAAATCAAATTAAATCGAGGACTATTCGAATTGATACAAATCTTTTTAGATCCTTTCTATATGTTACGAGGGAAGGTTATGATGGAAGTCCATGCAAAAAATTATCTAAAAACGAATTTTTTTTAAACGCTTTGAAATGCAAGTTTCGGTCAAAAAATCATAATATATTATACACTAATTTATAATAGTTTCGGTCAAAAATCAAATTAAATTAGGGTCAGTTTAAAATGATACGAATATTTTCAGATCATTTATATATGTTAGAAGGGTAGGTTATGATGGAAGTCCAAGCAAAAAATCATATGAAAATTAGATTCTATGGAACTTTTCGAAATGCAAGTTTAGGTCAGAAAATCATAATATATTATACACTAGTTTAGGTTAAAAAATTATAATTAAATCGACTACTGTTAGAAATGATACAAACCTTTTCAGATCCTCTCAATATGATATGAGGGAAGGTTATGATGGAAGTCCATGCAAAACATCATCTGAAAATTAAATTCTATGAAATGCTTTGAAATGCAAGTTTCATTCAAAAAATCATAATGCATTATACACTAATTTATACTAGTTTTGGTAAAAAAAATAAAATTAAATCAGGGACTGTTCGAAATGATACGAAACTTTACTGATCATTTATATATGTTAGGAGGAAAGGTTATGATGGAAGTCCATGCAAAAACTCATCTGAAAATTAGATTCTATGAATCTTTTAGAAATGCATGTTTCGGTCAAAAAATCATGATACATTCTACACTAGTTTCGGTCATTAAAATCAATTTAAATCGAGGATTGTTCGAATTGATACAAACCTTTTTATATTCTTCGTATATGTTACGAGGGAAGGTTATGATGGAAGTCCACGTAAAAAATTATCTAAAAACTAATTTTTTTGAAACGCTTTGAAATGCAAGTTTCGGTCAAAAAATCATAATATATTATACACTAATTTATAATAGTTTCGGTCAAAAATCAAATTAAATCAGGGACAGTTCGAAATGATACGAATATTTTCAGATGATTTATATATGTTAGAAGGGTAGGTTATGATGCAAGTCCAAGCAAAAACTCATATGAAAATTAGATTCTATGGAACTTTTCGAAATGCAAGTTTAGGTCAGAAAATCATAATATTTTATACACTAGTTTATACTAGTTTCGGTCAAAAATCAAATTAAATCGAGGACTGTTCGAAATGATACGAATCTTTTCAAATTATTTATATATGTTAGAAGAGAAGACTATGATGGAAGTCCATGCAAAAAATCATATGAAAATTAGATTCTTTAGAACTTTTCGAAATGAAAGTTTAGGTCAAAAAATCATAATGCATTATACACTAGTTTATACTAGTTTCGGTTAAAAATCAAATTAAATCGGGACTGTTCGAAATGATACGAAACTTTTTAGATCATTTATATATGTTAGGAGAGAAGGTTATGATGGAAGTCCATGCAAAAAACTCATATGAAAATTAGATTCTATGGAACTTTTCTAAATACAAGTTTCGGTCAAAAAATCATATTATATTATACACTAGTTTAGGTTAAAAAATTATAAATAAATCTAATACTGTTTTAAATGATACAAACCTTTTCAGATCCTCTCAATATGATATGAGGGAAGGTTATGATGGAAGTCCATGCAAAAAATCATCTGAAAACTAAATTCATTGAAATGCTTTGAAATGCAAGTTTCATTCAAAAATTCATAATATATTATACACTAATTTATACTAGTTTTGGTAAAAAAATAAAATTAAATCAGGGACTGTTCAAAATGATACGAAACTTTACTGATCATTTATATATGTTAGGAGGAAAGGTTATGATGGAAGTCCATGCAAAAACTCATCTGAAAATTAGTATCTATGAATCTTTTAGAAATGCATGTTTCGGTCAAAAAATCATGATATATTATACACTAGTTTCGGTCAATAAAATCAAATTAAATCGAGGACTATTCGAATTGATACAAACATTTTTAGATCCTTTCTATATGTTACAAGGGAAGGTTATGATGGAAGTCCATGCAAAAAATTATCTAAAAACGAAATTTTTTTAAACGCTTTAAAATGCAAGTTTCGGTCAAAAAATCATAATATATTATACACTAATTTATAATAGTTTCGGTCAAAATCAAATTAAATTAGGGACAGTTCGAAATGATACGAATATTTTTAGATCATTTTTATATGTTAGAAGGGTAGGTTATGATGGAAGTCTAAGCAAAAAATCATATGAAAATTAGATTCTATGGAACTTTTCGAAATGCAAGTTTAGGTCAGAAAATCATAATATATTATACACTAGTTTAGGTTAAAAAATTATAATTAAATCGACTACTGTTCGAAATGATACAAACCTTTTCAGATCCTCTCAATATGATATGAGGGAAGGTTATGATGGCAGTCCATGCAAAAAATCATCTGAAAATTAAATTCTATGAAATGCTTTGAAATGCAAGTTTCATTCAAAAATTCATAATATATTATACACTAATTTATACTAATTTTGGTAAAAAAATAAAATTAAATCAGGGACTGTTCGAAATGATACGAAACTTTACTGATCATTTATATATGTTAGGAGGAAAGGTTATGATGGAAGTCCATGCAAAAACTCATCTGAAAATTAGTATCTATGAATCTTTTAGAAATGCATGTTTCGGTCAAAAAATCATGATACATTCTACACTAGTTTCGGTCATTAAAATCAATTTAAATCGAGGATTGTTCGAATTGATACAAACCTTTTTATATTCTTCCTATATGTTACGAGGGAAGGTTATGATGGAAGTCCACGTAAAAAATTATCTAAAAACTAATTTTTTTGAAACGCTTTGAAATGCAAGTTTCGGTCAAAAAATCATAATATATTATACACTAATTTATAATAGTTTCGGTCAAAAATCAAATTAAATCAGGGACAGTTCGAAATGATACGAATATTTTCAGATGATTTATATATGTTAGAAGGGTAGGTTATGATGCAAGTCCAAGCAAAAACTCATATGAAAATTAGATTCTATGGAACTTTTCGAAATGCAAGTTTAGGTCAGAAAATCATAATATTTTATACACTAGTTTATACTAGTTTCGGTCAAAAATCAAATTAAATCGAGGACTGTTCGAAATGATACGAATCTTTTCAAATTATTTATATATGTTAGAAGAGAAGACTATGATGGAAGTCCATGCAAAAAATCATATGAAAATTAGATTCTTTAGAACTTTTCGAAATGAAAGTTTAGGTCAAAAAATCATAATGCATTATACACTAGTTTATACTAGTTTCGGTTAAAAATCAAATTAAATCGGGACTGTTCGAAATGATACGAAACTTTTTAGATCATTTATATATGTTAGGAGAGAAGGTTATGATGGAAGTCCATGCAAAAAACTCATATGAAAATTAGATTCTATGGAACTTTTCTAAATACAAGTTTCGGTCAAAAAATCATATTATATTATACACTAGTTTAGGTTAAAAAATTATAAATAAATCTAATACTGTTTTAAATGATACAAACCTTTTCAGATCCTCTCAATATGATATGAGGGAAGGTTATGATGGAAGTCCATGCAAAAAATCATCTGAAAACTAAATTCATTGAAATGCTTTGAAATGCAAGTTTCATTCAAAAATTCATAATATATTATACACTAATTTATACTAGTTTTGGTAAAAAAATAAAATTAAATCAGGGACTGTTCAAAATGATACGAAACTTTACTGATCATTTATATATGTTAGGAGGAAAGGTTATGATGGAAGTCCATGCAAAAACTCATCTGAAAATTAGTATCTATGAATCTTTTAGAAATGCATGTTTCGGTCAAAAAATCATGATATATTATACACTAGTTTCGGTCAATAAAATCAAATTAAATCGAGGACTATTCGAATTGATACAAACATTTTTAGATCCTTTCTATATGTTACAAGGGAAGGTTATGATGGAAGTCCATGCAAAAAATTATCTAAAAACGAAATTTTTTTAAACGCTTTAAAATGCAAGTTTCGGTCAAAAAATCATAATATATTATACACTAATTTATAATAGTTTCGGTCAAAATCAAATTAAATTAGGGACAGTTCGAAATGATACGAATATTTTTAGATCATTTTTATATGTTAGAAGGGTAGGTTATGATGGAAGTCTAAGCAAAAAATCATATGAAAATTAGATTCTATGGAACTTTTCGAAATGCAAGTTTAGGTCAGAAAATCATAATATATTATACACTAGTTTAGGTTAAAAAATTATAATTAAATCGACTACTGTTCGAAATGATACAAACCTTTTCAGATCCTCTCAATATGATATGAGGGAAGGTTATGATGGCAGTCCATGCAAAAAATCATCTGAAAATTAAATTCTATGAAATGCTTTGAAATGCAAGTTTCATTCAAAAATTCATAATATATTATACACTAATTTATACTAATTTTGGTAAAAAAATAAAATTAAATCAGGGACTGTTCGAAATGATACGAAACTTTACTGATCATTTATATATGTTAGGAGGAAAGGTTATGATGGAAGTCCATGCAAAAACTCATCTGAAAATTAGTATCTATGAATCTTTTAGAAATGCATGTTTCGGTCAAAAAATCATGATACATTCTACACTAGTTTCGGTCATTAAAATCAATTTAAATCGAGGATTGTTCGAATTGATACAAACCTTTTTATATTCTTCCTATATGTTACGAGGGAAGGTTATGATGGAAGTCCACGTAAAAAATTATCTAAAAACTAATTTTTTTGAAACGCTTTGAAATGCAAGTTTCGGTCAAAAAATCATAATATATTATACACTAATTTATAATAGTTTCGGTCAAAAATCAAATTAAATCAGGGACAGTTCGAAATGATACGAATATTTTCAGATGATTTATATATGTTAGAAGGGTAGGTTATGATGCAAGTCCAAGCAAAAACTCATATGAAAATTAGATTCTATGGAACTTTTCGAAATGCAAGTTTAGGTCAGAAAATCATAATATTTTATACACTAGTTTATACTAGTTTCGGTCAAAAATCAAATTAAATCGAGGACTGTTCGAAATGATACGAATCTTTTCAAATTATTTATATATGTTAGAAGAGAAGACTATGATGGAAGTCCATGCAAAAAATCATATGAAAATTAGATTCTTTAGAACTTTTCGAAATGAAAGTTTAGGTCAAAAAATCATAATGCATTATACACTAGTTTATACTAGTTTCGGTTAAAAATCAAATTAAATCGGGACTGTTCGAAATGATACGAAACTTTTTAGATCATTTATATATGTTAGGAGAGAAGGTTATGATGGAAGTCCATGCAAAAAACTCATATGAAAATTAGATTCTATGGAACTTTTCTAAATACAAGTTTCGGTCAAAAAATCATATTATATTATACACTAGTTTAGGTTAAAAAATTATAAATAAATCTAATACTGTTTTAAATGATACAAACCTTTTCAGATCCTCTCAATATGATATGAGGGAAGGTTATGATGGAAGTCCATGCAAAAAATCATCTGAAAACTAAATTCATTGAAATGCTTTGAAATGCAAGTTTCATTCAAAAATTCATAATATATTATACACTAATTTATACTAGTTTTGGTAAAAAAATAAAATTAAATCAGGGACTGTTCAAAATGATACGAAACTTTACTGATCATTTATATATGTTAGGAGGAAAGGTTATGATGGAAGTCCATGCAAAAACTCATCTGAAAATTAGTATCTATGAATCTTTTAGAAATGCATGTTTCGGTCAAAAAATCATGATATATTATACACTAGTTTCGGTCAATAAAATCAAATTAAATCGAGGACTATTCGAATTGATACAAACATTTTTAGATCCTTTCTATATGTTACAAGGGAAGGTTATGATGGAAGTCCATGCAAAAAATTATCTAAAAACGAAATTTTTTTAAACGCTTTAAAATGCAAGTTTCGGTCAAAAAATCATAATATATTATACACTAATTTATAATAGTTTCGGTCAAAATCAAATTAAATTAGGGACAGTTCGAAATGATACGAATATTTTTAGATCATTTTTATATGTTAGAAGGGTAGGTTATGATGGAAGTCTAAGCAAAAAATCATATGAAAATTAGATTCTATGGAACTTTTCGAAATGCAAGTTTAGGTCAGAAAATCATAATATATTATACACTAGTTTAGGTTAAAAAATTATAATTAAATCGACTACTGTTCGAAATGATACAAACCTTTTCAGATCCTCTCAATATGATATGAGGGAAGGTTATGATGGCAGTCCATGCAAAAAATCATCTGAAAATTAAATTCTATGAAATGCTTTGAAATGCAAGTTTCATTCAAAAATTCATAATATATTATACACTAATTTATACTAATTTTGGTAAAAAAATAAAATTAAATCAGGGACTGTTCGAAATGATACGAAACTTTACTGATCATTTATATATGTTAGGAGGAAAGGTTATGATGGAAGTCCATGCAAAAACTCATCTGAAAATTAGTATCTATGAATCTTTTAGAAATGCATGTTTCGGTCAAAAAATCATGATACATTATACACTAGTTTCGGTCAATAAAATCAAATTAAATCGAGGACTATTCGAATTGATACAAACCTTTTTAGATCCTTTCTATATGTTACGAGGGAAAGTTATGATGGAAGTCCATGCAAAAAATTATCTAAAAACAAAATTTTTTTAAACGCTTTGAAATGTAAGTTTCGGTTAAAAAATCATAATATATTATACACTAATTTATAATAGTTTCGGTCAAAAATAAAATTAAATTAGGGACAGTTTGAAATGATACGAATATGTTCAGATCATTTATATATGTTAGAAGGGTAGGTTATGATGGAAGTCTAAGCAAAAAATCATATGAAAATTAGATTCTATGGAACTTTTCGAAATGCAAGTTTAGGTCAGAAAATCATAATATATTATACACTAGTTTAGGTTAAAAAATTATAATTAAATCGACTACTGTTTGAAATGATACAAACCTTTTCAGATCCTCTCAATATGATACGAGGGAAGGTTATGATGGAAGTCCATGCAAAAAATCATCTGAAAATTAAATTCTATGAAATGCTTTGAAATGCAAGTTTCATTCAAAAATTCATAATATATTATACACTAATTTATACTAGTTTTGGTAAAAAAAAAAAATTAAATCAGGGACTGTTCGAAATGATACGAAACTTTACTGATCATTTATATATGTTAGGAGGAAAGGTTATGATGGAAGTCCATGCAAAAACTCATCTGAAAATTAGTATCTATGAATCTTTTAGAAATGCATGTTTCGGTCAAAAAATCATGATACATTATACACTAGTTTCAGTCAATAAAATTAAATTAAATCGAGGACTATTCGAATTGATACAAACCTTTTTAGATCCTTTCTATATGTTACGAGGGAAAGTTATGATGGAAGTCCATGCAAAAAATTATCTAAAAACGAAATTTTTTTAAACGCTTTGAAATGTACGTTTCGGTTAAAAAATCATAATATATTATACACTAATTTATAATAGTTTCGGTCAAAAATTAAATTAAATTAGGGACAGTTTGAAATGATACGAATATGTTCAGATCATTTATATATGTTAGAAGGGTAGGTTATGATGGAAGTCTAAGCAAAAAATCATATGAAAATTAGATTCTATGGAACTTTTCGAAATGCAAGTTTAGGTCAGAAAATCATAATATATTATACACTAGTTTAGGTTAAAAAATTATAATTAAATCGACTACTGTTTGAAATGATACAAACCTTTTCAGATCCTCTCAATATGATACGAGGGAAGGTTATGATGGAAGTCCATGCAAAAAATCATCTGAAAATTAAATTCTATGAAATGCTTTGAAATGCAAGTTTCATTCAAAAATTCATAATATATTATACACTAATTTATACTAGTTTTGGTAAAAAAATAAAATTAAATCAGGGACTGTTCGAAATGATACGAAACTTTACTGATCATTTATATATGTTAGGAGGAAAGGTTATGATGGAAGTCCATGCAAAAACTCATCTGAAAATTAGTATCTATGAATCTTTTAGAAATGCATGTTTCGGTCAAAAAATCATGATACATTATACACTAGTTTCAGTCAATAAAATTAAATTAAATCGAGGACTATTCGAATTGATACAAACCTTTTTAGATCCTTTCTATATGTTACGAGGGAAAGTTATGATGGAAGTCCATGCAAAAAATTATCTAAAAACGAAATTTTTTTAAACGCTTTGAAATGTAAGTTTCGGTTAAAAAATCATAATATATTATACACTAATTTATAATAGTTTCGGTCAAAAATTAAATTAAATTAGGGACAGTTTGAAATGATACGAATATGTTCAGATCATTTATATATGTTAGAAGGGTAGGTTATGATGGAAGTCTAAGCAAAAAATCATATGAAAATTAGATTCTATGGAACTTTTCGAAATGCAAGTTTAGGTCAGAAAATCATAATATATTATACACTAGTTTAGGTTAAAAAATTATAATTAAATCGACTACTGTTTGAAATGATACAAACCTTTTCAGATCCTCTCAATATGATACGAGGGAAGGTTATGATGGAAGTCCATGCAAAAAATCATCTGAAAATTAAATTCTATGAAATGCTTTGAAATGCAAGTTTCATTCAAAAATTCATAATATATTATACACTAATTTATACTAGTTTTGGTAAAAAAATAAAATTAAATCAGGGACTGTTCGAAATGATACGAAACTTTACTGATCATTTATATATGTTAGGAGGAAAGGTTATGATGGAAGTCCATGCAAAAACTCATCTGAAAATTAGTATCTATGAATCTTTTAGAAATGCATGTTTCGGTCAAAAAATCATGATACATTATACACTAGTTTCAGTCAATAAAATTAAATTAAATCGAGGACTATTCGAATTGATACAAACCTTTTTAGATCCTTTCTATATGTTACGAGGGAAAGTTATGATGGAAGTCCATGCAAAAAATTATCTAAAAACGAAATTTTTTTAAACGCTTTGAAATGTAAGTTTCGGTTAAAAAATCATAATATATTATACACTAATTTATAATAGTTTCGGTCAAAAATTAAATTAAATTAGGGACAGTTTGAAATGATACGAATATGTTCAGATCATTTATATATGTTAGAAGGGTAGGTTATGATGGAAGTCTAAGCAAAAAATCATATGAAAATTAGATTCTATGGAACTTTTCGAAATGCAAGTTTAGGTCAGAAAATCATAATATATTATACACTAGTTTAGGTTAAAAAATTATAATTAAATCGACTACTGTTTGAAATGATACAAACCTTTTCAGATCCTCTCAATATGATACGAGGGAAGGTTATGATGGAAGTCCATGCAAAAAATCATCTGAAAATTAAATTCTATGAAATGCTTTGAAATGCAAGTTTCATTCAAAAATTCATAATATATTATACACTAATTTATACTAGTTTTGGTAAAAAAATAAAATTAAATCAGGGACTGTTCGAAATGATACGAAACTTTACTGATCATTTATATATGTTAGGAGGAAAGGTTATGATGGAAGTCCATGCAAAAACTCATCTGAAAATTAGTATCTATGAATCTTTTAGAAATGCATGTTTCGGTCAAAAAATCATGATACATTATACACTAGTTTCAGTCAATAAAATTAAATTAAATCGAGGACTATTCGAATTGATACAAACCTTTTTAGATCCTTTCTATATGTTACGAGGGAAAGTTATGATGGAAGTCCATGCAAAAAATTATCTAAAAACGAAATTTTTTTAAACGCTTTGAAATGTAAGTTTCGGTTAAAAAATCATAATATATTATACACTAATTTATAATAGTTTCGGTCAAAAATTAAATTAAATTAGGGACAGTTTGAAATGATACGAATATGTTCAGATCATTTATATATGTTAGAAGGGTAGGTTATGATGGAAGTCTAAGCAAAAAATCATATGAAAATTAGATTCTATGGAACTTTTCGAAATGCAAGTTTAGGTCAGAAAATCATAATATATTATACACTAGTTTAGGTTAAAAAATTATAATTAAATCGACTACTGTTTGAAATGATACAAACCTTTTCAGATCCTCTCAATATGATACGAGGGAAGGTTATGATGGAAGTCCATGCAAAAAATCATCTGAAAATTAAATTCTATGAAATGCTTTGAAATGCAAGTTTCATTCAAAAATTCATAATATATTATACACTAATTTATACTAGTTTTGGTAAAAAAATAAAATTAAATCAGGGACTGTTCGAAATGATACGAAACTTTACTGATCATTTATATATGTTAGGAGGAAAGGTTATGATGGAAGTCCATGCAAAAACTCATCTGAAAATTAGTATCTATGAATCTTTTAGAAATGCATGTTTCGGTCAAAAAATCATGATACATTATACACTAGTTTCAGTCAATAAAATTAAATTAAATCGAGGACTATTCGAATTGATACAAACCTTTTTAGATCCTTTCTATATGTTACGAGGGAAAGTTATGATGGAAGTCCATGCAAAAAATTATCTAAAAACGAAATTTTTTTAAACGCTTTGAAATGTAAGTTTCGGTTAAAAAATCATAATATATTATACACTAATTTATAATAGTTTCGGTCAAAAATTAAATTAAATTAGGGACAGTTTGAAATGATACGAATATGTTCAGATCATTTATATATGTTAGAAGGGTAGGTTATGATGGAAGTCTAAGCAAAAAATCATATGAAAATTAGATTCTATGGAACTTTTCGAAATGCAAGTTTAGGTCAGAAAATCATAATATATTATACACTAGTTTAGGTTAAAAAATTATAATTAAATCGACTACTGTTTGAAATGATACAAACCTTTTCAGATCCTCTCAATATGATACGAGGGAAGGTTATGATGGAAGTCCATGCAAAAAATCATCTGAAAATTAAATTCTATGAAATGCTTTGAAATGCAAGTTTCATTCAAAAATTCATAATATATTATACACTAATTTATACTAGTTTTGGTAAAAAAATAAAATTAAATCAGGGACTGTTCGAAATGATACGAAACTTTACTGATCATTTATATATGTTAGGAGGAAAGGTTATGATGGAAGTCCATGCAAAAACTCATCTGAAAATTAGTATCTATGAATCTTTTAGAAATGCATGTTTCGGTCAAAAAATCATGATACATTATACACTAGTTTCAGTCAATAAAATTAAATTAAATCGAGGACTATTCGAATTGATACAAACCTTTTTAGATCCTTTCTATATGTTACGAGGGAAAGTTATGATGGAAGTCCATGCAAAAAATTATCTAAAAACGAAATTTTTTTAAACGCTTTGAAATGTAAGTTTCGGTTAAAAAATCATAATATATTATACACTAATTTATAATAGTTTCGGTCAAAAATTAAATTAAATTAGGGACAGTTTGAAATGATACGAATATGTTCAGATCATTTATATATGTTAGAAGGGTAGGTTATGATGGAAGTCTAAGCAAAAAATCATATGAAAATTAGATTCTATGGAACTTTTCGAAATGCAAGTTTAGGTCAGAAAATCATAATATATTATACACTAGTTTAGGTTAAAAAATTATAATTAAATCGACTACTGTTTGAAATGATACAAACCTTTTCAGATCCTCTCAATATGATACGAGGGAAGGTTATGATGGAAGTCCATGCAAAAAATCATCTGAAAATTAAATTCTATGAAATGCTTTGAAATGCAAGTTTCATTCAAAAATTCATAATATATTATACACTAATTTATACTAGTTTTGGTAAAAAAATAAAATTAAATCAGGGACTGTTCGAAATGATACGAAACTTTACTGATCATTTATATATGTTAGGAGGAAAGGTTATGATGGAAGTCCATGCAAAAACTCATCTGAAAATTAGTATCTATGAATCTTTTAGAAATGCATGTTTCGGTCAAAAAATCATGATACATTATACACTAGTTTCAGTCAATAAAATTAAATTAAATCGAGGACTATTCGAATTGATACAAACCTTTTTAGATCCTTTCTATATGTTACGAGGGAAAGTTATGATGGAAGTCCATGCAAAAAATTATCTAAAAACGAAATTTTTTTAAACGCTTTGAAATGTAAGTTTCGGTTAAAAAATCATAATATATTATACACTAATTTATAATAGTTTCGGTCAAAAATTAAATTAAATTAGGGACAGTTTGAAATGATACGAATATGTTCAGATCATTTATATATGTTAGAAGGGTAGGTTATGATGGAAGTCTAAGCAAAAAATCATATGAAAATTAGATTCTATGGAACTTTTCGAAATGCAAGTTTAGGTCAGAAAATCATAATATATTATACACTAGTTTAGGTTAAAAAATTATAATTAAATCGACTACTGTTTGAAATGATACAAACCTTTTCAGATCCTCTCAATATGATACGAGGGAAGGTTATGATGGAAGTCCATGCAAAAAATCATCTGAAAATTAAATTCTATGAAATGCTTTGAAATGCAAGTTTCATTCAAAAATTCATAATATATTATACACTAATTTATACTAGTTTTGGTAAAAAAATAAAATTAAATCAGGGACTGTTCGAAATGATACGAAACTTTACTGATCATTTATATATGTTAGGAGGAAAGGTTATGATGGAAGTCCATGCAAAAACTCATCTGAAAATTAGTATCTATGAATCTTTTAGAAATGCATGTTTCGGTCAAAAAATCATGATACATTATACACTAGTTTCAGTCAATAAAATTAAATTAAATCGAGGACTATTCGAATTGATACAAACCTTTTTAGATCCTTTCTATATGTTACGAGGGAAAGTTATGATGGAAGTCCATGCAAAAAATTATCTAAAAACGAAATTTTTTTAAACGCTTTGAAATGTAAGTTTCGGTTAAAAAATCATAATATATTATACACTAATTTATAATAGTTTCGGTCAAAAATTAAATTAAATTAGGGACAGTTTGAAATGATACGAATATGTTCAGATCATTTATATATGTTAGAAGGGTAGGTTATGATGGAAGTCTAAGCAAAAAATCATATGAAAATTAGATTCTATGGAACTTTTCGAAATGCAAGTTTAGGTCAGAAAATCATAATATATTATACACTAGTTTAGGTTAAAAAATTATAATTAAATCGACTACTGTTTGAAATGATACAAACCTTTTCAGATCCTCTCAATATGATACGAGGGAAGGTTATGATGGAAGTCCATGCAAAAAATCATCTGAAAATTAAATTCTATGAAATGCTTTGAAATGCAAGTTTCATTCAAAAATTCATAATATATTATACACTAATTTATACTAGTTTTGGTAAAAAAATAAAATTAAATCAGGGACTGTTCGAAATGATACGAAACTTTACTGATCATTTATATATGTTAGGAGGAAAGGTTATGATGGAAGTCCATGCAAAAACTCATCTGAAAATTAGTATCTATGAATCTTTTAGAAATGCATGTTTCGGTCAAAAAATCATGATACATTATACACTAGTTTCAGTCAATAAAATTAAATTAAATCGAGGACTATTCGAATTGATACAAACCTTTTTAGATCCTTTCTATATGTTACGAGGGAAAGTTATGATGGAAGTCCATGCAAAAAATTATCTAAAAACGAAATTTTTTTAAACGCTTTGAAATGTAAGTTTCGGTTAAAAAATAATAATATATTATACACTAATTTATAATAGTTTCGGTCAAAAATTAAATTAAATTAGGGACAGTTTGAAATGATACGAATATGTTCAGATCATTTATATATGTTAGAAGGGTAGGTTATGATGGAAGTCTAAGCAAAAAATCATATGAAAATTAGATTCTATGGAACTTTTCGAAATGCAAGTTTAGGTCAGAAAATCATAATATATTATACACTAGTTTAGGTTAAAAAATTATAATTAAATCGACTACTGTTTGAAATGATACAAACCTTTTCAGATCCTCTCAATATGATACGAGGGAAGGTTATGATGGAAGTCCATGCAAAAAATCATCTGAAAATTAAATTCTATGAAATGCTTTGAAATGCAAGTTTCATTCAAAAATTCATAATATATTATACACTAATTTATACTAGTTTTGGTAAAAAAATAAAATTAAATCAGGGACTGTTCGAAATGATACGAAACTTTACTGATCATTTATATATGTTAGGAGGAAAGGTTATGATGGAAGTCCATGCAAAAACTCATCTGAAAATTAGTATCTATGAATCTTTTAGAAATGCATGTTTCGGTCAAAAAATCATGATACATTATACACTAGTTTCAGTCAATAAAATTAAATTAAATCGAGGACTATTCGAATTGATACAAACCTTTTTAGATCCTTTCTATATGTTACGAGGGAAAGTTATGATGGAAGTCCATGCAAAAAATTATCTAAAAACGAAATTTTTTTAAACGCTTTGAAATGTACGTTTCGGTTAAAAAATCATAATATATTATACACTAATTTATAATAGTTTCGGTCAAAAATTAAATTAAATTAGGGACAGTTTGAAATGATACGAATATGTTCAGATCATTTATATATGTTAGAAAGGTAGGTTATGATGGAAGTCTAAGCAAAAAATCATATGAAAATTAGATTCTATGGAACTTTTCGAAATGCAAGTTTAGGTCAGAAAATCATAATATATTATACACTAGTTTAGGTTAAAAAATTATAATTAAATCGACTACTGTTTGAAATGATACAAACCTTTTCAGATCCTCTCAATATGATACGAGGGAAGGTTATGATGGAAGTCCATGCAAAAAATCATCTGAAAATTAAATTCTATGAAATGCTTTGAAATGCAAGTTTCATTCAAAAATTCATAATATATTATACACTAATTTATACTAGTTTTGGTAAAAAAATAAAATTAAATCAGGGACTGTTCGAAATGATACGAAACTTTACTGATCATTTATATATGTTAGGAGGAAAGGTTATGATGGAAGTCCATGCAAAAACTCATCTGAAAATTAGTATCTATGAATCTTTTAGAAATGCATGTTTCGGTCAAAAAATCATGATACATTATACACTAGTTTCAGTCAATAAAATTAAATTAAATCGAGGACTATTCGAATTGATACAAACCTTTTTAGATCCTTTCTATATGTTACGAGGGAAAGTTATGATGGAAGTCCATGCAAAAAATTATCTAAAAACGAAATTTTTTTAAACGCTTTGAAATGTAAGTTTCGGTTAAAAAATAATAATATATTATACACTAATTTATAATAGTTTCGGTCAAAAATTAAATTAAATTAGGGACAGTTTGAAATGATACGAATATGTTCAGATCATTTATATATGTTAGAAGGGTAGGTTATGATGGAAGTCTAAGCAAAAAATCATATGAAAATTAGATTCTATGGAACTTTTCGAAATGCAAGTTTAGGTCAGAAAATCATAATATATTATACACTAGTTTAGGTTAAAAAATTATAATTAAATCGACTACTGTTTGAAATGATACAAACCTTTTCAGATCCTCTCAATATGATACGAGGGAAGGTTATGATGGAAGTCCATGCAAAAAATCATCTGAAAATTAAATTCTATGAAATGCTTTGAAATGCAAGTTTCATTCAAAAATTCATAATATATTATACACTAATTTATACTAGTTTTGGTAAAAAAAAAAAATTAAATCAGGGACTGTTCGAAATGATACGAAACTTTACTGATCATTTATATATGTTAGGAGGAAAGGTTATGATGGAAGTCCATGCAAAAACTCATCTGAAAATTAGTATCTATGAATCTTTTAGAAATGCATGTTTCGGTCAAAAAATCATGATACATTATACACTAGTTTCAGTCAATAAAATTAAATTAAATCGAGGACTATTCGAATTGATACAAACCTTTTTAGATCCTTTCTATATGTTACGAGGGAAAGTTATGATGGAAGTCCATGCAAAAAATTATCTAAAAACGAAATTTTTTTAAACGCTTTGAAATGTAAGTTTCGGTTAAAAAATCATAATATATTATACACTAATTTATAATAGTTTCGGTCAAAAATTAAATTAAATTAGGGACAGTTTGAAATGATACGAATATGTTCAGATCATTTATATATGTTAGAAGGGTAGGTTATGATGGAAGTCTAAGCAAAAAATCATATGAAAATTAGATTCTATGGAACTTTTCGAAATGCAAGTTTAGGTCAGAAAATCATAATATATTATACACTAGTTTAGGTTAAAAAATTATAATTAAATCGACTACTGTTTGAAATGATACAAACCTTTTCAGATCCTCTCAATATGATACGAGGGAAGGTTATGATGGAAGTCCATGCAAAAAATCATCTGAAAATTAAATTCTATGAAATGCTTTGAAATGCAAGTTTCATTCAAAAATTCATAATATATTATACACTAATTTATACTAGTTTTGGTAAAAAAATAAAATTAAATCAGGGACTGTTCGAAATGATACGAAACTTTACTGATCATTTATATATGTTAGGAGGAAAGGTTATGATGGAAGTCCATGCAAAAACTCATCTGAAAATTAGTATCTATGAATCTTTTAGAAATGCATGTTTCGGTCAAAAAATCATGATACATTATACACTAGTTTCAGTCAATAAAATTAAATTAAATCGAGGACTATTCGAATTGATACAAACCTTTTTAGATCCTTTCTATATGTTACGAGGGAAAGTTATGATGGAAGTCCATGCAAAAAATTATCTAAAAACGAAATTTTTTTAAACGCTTTGAAATGTAAGTTTCGGTTAAAAAATCATAATATATTATACACTAATTTATAATAGTTTCGGTCAAAAATTAAATTAAATTAGGGACAGTTTGAAATGATACGAATATGTTCAGATCATTTATATATGTTAGAAGGGTAGGTTATGATGGAAGTCTAAGCAAAAAATCATATGAAAATTAGATTCTATGGAACTTTTCGAAATGCAAGTTTAGGTCAGAAAATCATAATATATTATACACTAGTTTAGGTTAAAAAATTATAATTAAATCGACTACTGTTTGAAATGATACAAACCTTTTCAGATCCTCTCAATATGATACGAGGGAAGGTTATGATGGAAGTCCATGCAAAAAATCATCTGAAAATTAAATTCTATGAAATGCTTTGAAATGCAAGTTTCATTCAAAAATTCATAATATATTATACACTAATTTATACTAGTTTTGGTAAAAAAATAAAATTAAATCAGGGACTGTTCGAAATGATACGAAACTTTACTGATCATTTATATATGTTAGGAGGAAAGGTTATGATGGAAGTCCATGCAAAAACTCATCTGAAAATTAGTATCTATGAATCTTTTAGAAATGCATGTTTCGGTCAAAAAATCATGATACATTATACACTAGTTTCAGTCAATAAAATTAAATTAAATCGAGGACTATTCGAATTGATACAAACCTTTTTAGATCCTTTCTATATGTTACGAGGGAAAGTTATGATGGAAGTCCATGCAAAAAATTATCTAAAAACGAAATTTTTTTAAACGCTTTGAAATGTAAGTTTCGGTTAAAAAATCATAATATATTATACACTAATTTATAATAGTTTCGGTCAAAAATTAAATTAAATTAGGGACAGTTTGAAATGATACGAATATGTTCAGATCATTTATATATGTTAGAAGGGTAGGTTATGATGGAAGTCTAAGCAAAAAATCATATGAAAATTAGATTCTATGGAACTTTTCGAAATGCAAGTTTAGGTCAGAAAATCATAATATATTATACACTAGTTTAGGTTAAAAAATTATAATTAAATCGACTACTGTTTGAAATGATACAAACCTTTTCAGATCCTCTCAATATGATACGAGGGAAGGTTATGATGGAAGTCCATGCAAAAAATCATCTGAAAATTAAATTCTATGAAATGCTTTGAAATGCAAGTTTCATTCAAAAATTCATAATATATTATACACTAATTTATACTAGTTTTGGTAAAAAAATAAAATTAAATCAGGGACTGTTCGAAATGATACGAAACTTTACTGATCATTTATATATGTTAGGAGGAAAGGTTATGATGGAAGTCCATGCAAAAACTCATCTGAAAATTAGTATCTATGAATCTTTTAGAAATGCATGTTTCGGTCAAAAAATCATGATACATTATACACTAGTTTCGGTCAATAAAATTAAATTAAATCGAGGACTATTCGAATTGATACAAACCTTTTTAGATCCTTTCTATATGTTACGAGGGAAAGTTATGATGGAAGTCCATGCAAAAAATTATCTAAAAACGAAATTTTTTTAAACGCTTTGAAATGTAAGTTTCGGTTAAAAAATCATAATATATTATACACTAATTTATAATAGTTTCGGTCAAAAATTAAATTAAATTAGGGACAGTTTGAAATGATACGAATATGTTCAGATCATTTATATATGTTAGAAGGGTAGGTTATGATGGAAGTCTAAGCAAAAAATCATATGAAAATTAGATTCTATGGAACTTTTCGAAATGCAAGTTTAGGTCAGAAAATCATAATATATTATACACTAGTTTAGGTTAAAAAATTATAATTAAATCGACTACTGTTTGAAATGATACAAACCTTTTCAGATCCTCTCAATATGATATGAGGGAAGGTTATGATGGAAGTCCATGCAAAAAATCATCTGAAAATTAAATTCTATGAAATGCTTTGAAATGCAAGTTTCATTCAAAAATTCATAATATATTATACACTAATTTATACTAGTTTTGGTAAAAAAATTAAATTAAATCAGGGACTGTTCGAAATGATACGAAACATTACTGATCATTTATATATGTTAGGAGGAAAGGTTATGATGGAAGCCCATGCAAAAACTCATCTGAAAATTAGTATCTATGAATCTTTTAGAAATGCATGTTTCGGTCAAAAAATCATGATACATTATACACTAGTTTCAGTCAATAAAATCAAATTAAATCGAGGACTATTCGAATTGATACAAACCTTTTTAGATCCTTTCTATATGTTACGAGGGAAAGTTATGATGGAAGTCCATGCAAAAAATTATCTAAAAATGAATTTTTTTTAAATGCTTTGAAATGTAAGTTTCGGTTAAAAAATCATAATATATTATACACTAATTTAACATAGTTTCGGTCAAAAATAAAATTAAATTAGGGACAGTTTGAAATGATACGAATATGTTCAGATCATTTATATATGTTAGAAGGGTAGGTTATGATGGAAGACCAAGCAAAAAATCATATGAAAATTAGATTCTATGGAACTTTTCGAAATGCAAGTTTAGGTCAGAAAATCATAATATATTATACACTAGTTTAGGTTAAAAAATTATAATTAAATCGACTACTGTTCGAAATGATACAAACCTTTTCAGATCCTCTCAATATGATATGAGGGAAGGTTATGATGGAAGTCCATGCTAAAAATCATCTGAAAATTAAATTCTATGAAATGCTTTGAAATGCAAGTTTCATTCAAAAATTCATAATATATTATACACTAATTTATACTAGTTTTGGTAAAAAAATAAAATTAAATCAGGGACTGTTCGAAATGATACGAAACTTTACTGATCATTTATATATGTTAGGAGGAAAGGTTATGATGGAAGTCCATGCAAAAACTCATCTGAAAATTAGATTCTATGAATCTTTTAGAAATGCATGTTTCGGTCACAAAACCATGG
This sequence comes from Lathyrus aphaca, assembly GCA_963966055.1. Lineage (NCBI taxonomy): Eukaryota > Viridiplantae > Streptophyta > Magnoliopsida > Fabales > Fabaceae > Lathyrus > Lathyrus aphaca. Next base: position 564,574,062 of record OZ014523.1, read on the forward strand.
TACATTATACACTAGTTTCGGTCAATAAAATCAATTTAAAAAAATCGAGGATTGTTTGAATTGATACAAACCTTTTTATATTCTTTCTATATGTTACGAGGGAAGGTTATGATGGAAGTCCACGCAAAAAATTATCTAAAAACTAAATTTTTTGAAACGCTTTGAAATGCATGTTTCGGTCAAAAAATCATAATATATTATACACGAATTTATAATAGTTTCGGTCAAAAATCAAATTAAATCAGGGACAGTTCGAAATGATACGAATATTTTCAGATCATTTATATATGTTAGAAGGGTAGGTTATGATGCAAGTCCAAGCAAAAAATGATATGAAAATTAGATTCTATGGAACTTTTAGAAATGCAAGTATAGGTCAGAAAATCATAATATTTTATACACTAGTTTATACTAGTTTCGGTCAAAAATCAAATTAAATCGAGGATTGTTCGAAATGATACGAATCTTTTCAAATTATTTATATATGTTAGAAGTGAAGGCTATGATGGAAGTCCATGCAAAAAATCATATGAAAATTAGATTCTCTAGAACTTTTCGAAATGAAAGTTTAGGTCAAAAAATCGTAATGCATTATACACTAGTTTATACTAGTTTTGGTTAAAAATCAAATTAAATCGGGACTGTTCGAAATGATACGAAACTTTTTAGATCATTTATATATGTTAGGAGGGAAGGTTATAATGGAAGTCCATGCAAAAAACTCATATGAAAATTAGATTATATGGAACTTTTCTAAATACAAGTTTCGGTCAAAAAATCATAATATATTATACACTAGTTTAGGTTAAAAAATTATAAATAAATCGACTACTGTTCGAAATAATACAGACCTTTTCAGATCCTCTCAATATGATATGAGGGAAGGTTATGATGGAAGTCCATGCAAAAAATCATCTGAAAATTAAATTCTATGAAATGCTTTGAAATGCAAGTTTCATTCAAAAATTCATAATATATTATACACTAATTTATACTAGTTTTGGTAAAAAAATAAAATTAAATCAGGGACTGTTCGAAATGATACGAAACTTTACTGATGATTTATATATGTTAGGAGGAAAGGTTATGATGGAAGTCCATGCAAAAACTCATCTGAAAATTAGTATCTATGAATCTTTTAGAAATGCATGTTTCGGTCAAAAAATCATGATACATTATACACTAGTTTCGGTCAATAAAATCAAATTAAATCGAGGACTATTCGAATTGATACAAACCTTTTTAGATCATTTCTATATGTTACGAGGGAAGGTTATGATGGAAGTCCATGCAAAAAATTATCTAAAAACGAAATTTTCTTAAACGCTTTAAAATGCAAGTTTCGGTCAAAAAATCATAATATATTATACACTAGTTTATAATAGTTTCGGTAAAAAATCAAATTAAATTAGGGACAGTTCGAAATGATACGAATATTTTCAGATCATTTATATATGTTAGAAGGGTAGGTTATGATGCAAGTCCAAGCAAAAAATGATATGAAAATTAGATTCTATGGAACTTTTCGAAATGCAAGTTTAGGTAAGAAAATCATAATATATTATACACTAGTTTATAGTAGTTTCGGTCAAAAATCAAATTAAATCGAAGAGTGTTCGAAATGATACGAATCTTTTCAAATCATTTATGTATGTTAGAAGTGAAGGTTATGATGGAAGTTCATGATAAAATCATATGAAAATTAGATTCTCCAGAACTTTTCGAAATGAAAGTTTAGGTCAAAAAATCATAATGCATTATACACTAGTTTATACTAGTTTCGGTTAAAAATCAAATTAAATCGGGACCGTATGAAATGATACGAAACATTTCAGATCAATTATATATGTTAGGAGGGAAGGTTATAATGGAAGTCCATGCAAAATAATCATATGAAAATTAGATTCTATGGAACTTTTCTAAATACATGTTTCGGTCAAAAAATCATAATATGTTATACACTAGTTTAGGTTAATAAATTATAATTAAATCGACTACTGTTCGAAATGATACAGACCTTTTCAGATCCTCTCAATATGATATGAGGGAAGGTTATGATGGAAGTCCATGCAAAAAATCATCTGAAAATTAAATTCTATGAAATGCTTTGAAATGCAAGTTTCATTCAAAAATTCATAATATATTATACACTAATTTATACTAGTTTTGGTAAAATAATAAAATTAAATCAGGGACTGTTCGAAATGATACGAAACTTTACTGATGATTTATATATGTTAGGAGGAAAGGTTATGATAGAAGTCCATGCAAAAACTCATCTGAAAATTAGTATCTATGAATCTTTTAGAAATGCATGTTTCGGTCAAAAAATCATGATACATTATACACTAGTTTCGGTCAATAAAATCAAATTAAATCGAGGACTATTCGAATTGATACAAACCTTTTTAGATCATTTCTATATGTTACGAGGGAAGGTTATGATGGAAGTCCATGCAAAAAATTATCTAAAAACGAAATTTTCTTAAACGCTTTAAAATGCAAGTTTCGGTCAAAAAATCATAATATATTATACACTAGTTTATAATAGTTTCGGTAAAAAATCAAATTAAATTAGGGACAGTTCGAAATGATACGAATATTTTCAGATCATTTATATATGTTAGAAGGGTAGGTTATGATGCAAGTCCAAGCAAAAAATGATATGAAAATTAGATTCTATGGAACTTTTCGAAATGCAAGTTTAGGTAAGAAAATCATAATATTTTATACACTAGTTTATAGTAGTTTCGGTCAAAAATCAAATTAAATCGAAGAGTGTTCGAAATGATACGAATCTTTTCAAATCATTTATGTATGTTAGAAGTGAAGGTTATGATGGAAGTTCATGATAAAATCATATGAAAATTAGATTCTCCAGAACTTTTCGAAATGAAAGTTTAGGTCAAAAAATCATAATGCATTATACACTAGTTTATACTAGTTTCGGTTAAAAATCAAATTAAATCGGGACCGTATGAAATGATACGAAACATTTCAGATCAATTATATATGTTAGGAGGGAAGGTTATAATGGAAGTCCATGCAAAAAAATCATATGAAAATTAGATTCTATGGAACTTTTCTAAATACATGTTTCGGTCAAAAAATCATAATATGTTATACACTAGTTTAGGTTAAAAAATTATAATTAAATCGACTACTGTTCGAAATGATACAAACCTTTTCAGATCCTCTCAATATGATATGAGGGAAGGTTATGATGGAAGTCCATGCAAAAAATCATCTGAAAATTAAATTCTATGAAATGCATTGAAATGCAAGTTTCATTCAAAAATTCATAATATATTATACACTAATTTATACTAGTTTTGGTAAAAAAATAAAATTAAATCAGGGACTGTTCGAAATGATACGAAACTTTACTGATCATTTATAAATGTTAGGAGGAAAGGTTATGATGGAAGCCCATGCAAAAACTCATCTGAAAATTAGTATCTATGAATCTTTTAGAAATGCATGTTTCGGTCAAAAAATCATGATACATTATACACTAGTTTCGGTCAATAAAATCAAATTAAATCGAGGACTATTCGAATTGATACAAACCTTTTTAGATCATTTCTATATGTTACGAGGGAAGGTTATGATGGAAGTCCATGCAAAAAATTATCTAAAAACGAAATTTTCTTAAACGCTTTAAAATGCAAGTTTCGGTCAAAAAATCATAATATATTATACACTAGTTTATAATAGTTTCGGTAAAAAATCAAATTAAATTAGGGACAGTTCGAAATGATACGAATATTTTCAGATCATTTATATATGTTAGAAGGGTAGGTTATGATGCAAGTCCAAGCAAAAAATGATATGAAAATTAGATTCTATGGAACTTTTCGAAATGCAAGTTTAGGTAAGAAAATCATAATATATTATACACTAGTTTATAGTAGTTTCGGTCAAAAATCAAATTAAATCGAAGAGTGTTCGAAATGATACGAATCTTTTCAAATCATTTATGTATGTTAGAAGTGAAGGTTATGATGGAAGTTCATGATAAAATCATATGAAAATTAGATTCTCCAGAACTTTTCGAAATGAAAGTTTAGGTCAAAAAATCATAATGCATTATACACTAGTTTATACTAGTTTCGGTTAAAAATCAAATTAAATCGGGACCGTATGAAATGATACGAAACATTTCAGATCAATTATATATGTTAGGAGGGAAGGTTATAATGGAAGTCCATGCAAAAAAATCATATGAAAATTAGATTCTATGGAACTTTTCTAAATACATGTTTCGGTCAAAAAATCATAATATGTTATACACTAGTTTAGGTTAAAAAATTATAATTAAATCGACTACTGTTCGAAATGATACAGACCTTTTCAGATCCTCTCAATATGATATGAGGGAAGGTTATGATGGAAGTCCATGCAAAAAATCATCTGAAAATTAAATTCTATGAAATGCATTGAAATGCAAGTTTCATTCAAAAATTCATAATATATTATACACTAATTTATACTAGTTTTGGTAAAAAAATAAAATTAAATCAGGGACTGTTCAAAATGATACGAAACTTTACTGATCATTTATATATGTTAGGAGGAAAGGTTATGATGGAAGTCCATGCAAAAACTCATGTGAAAATTAGTATCTATGAATCTTTTAGAAATGCATGTTTCGGTCAAAAAATCATGATACATTATACACTAGTTTCGGTCAATAAAATCAAATTAAATCGAGGACTATTCGAATTGATACAAACCTTTTTAGATCCTTTCTATATGTTACGAGGGAAGGTTATGATGGAAGTCCATGCAAAAAATTATCTAAAAACGAAATTTTCTTAAACGCTTTAAAATGCAAGTTTCGGTCAAAAAATCATAATATATTATACACTAATTTATAATAGTTTCGGTAAAAAATCAAATTAAATTAGGGACAGTTCGAAATGATACGAATATTTTCAGATCATTTATATATGTTAGAAGGGTAGGTTATGATGCAAGTCCAAGCAAAAAATGATATGAAAATTAGATTCTATGGAACTTTTCGAAATGCAAGTTTAGGTAAGAAAATCATAATATATTATACACTAGTTTATAGTACTTTCGGTCAAAAATCAAATTAAATCGAAGAGTGTTCGAAATGATACGAATCTTTTCAAATCATTTATGTATGTTAGAAGTGAAGGTTATGATGGAAGTTCATGCAAAAAATCATATGAAAATTAGATTCTCCAGAACTTTTCGAAATGAAAGTTTAGGTCAAAAAATCATAATGCATTATACACTAGTTTATACTAGTTTCGGTTAAAAATCAAATTAAATCGGGACCGTATGAAATGATACGAAACTTTTCAGATCAATTATATATGTTAGGAGGGAAGGTTATAATGGAAGTCCATGCAAAATAATCATATGAAAATTAGATTCTATGGAACTTTTCTAAATACATGTTTCGGTCAAAAAATCATAATATGTTATACACTAGTTTAGGTTAAAAAATTATAATTAAATCGACTACTGTTCGAAATGATACAGACCTTTTCAGATCCTCTCAATATGATATGAGGGAAGGTTATGATGGAAGTCCATGCAAAAAATCATCTGAAAATTAAATTCTATGAAATGCATTGAAATGCAAGTTTCATTCAAAAATTCATAATATATTATACACTAATTTATACTAGTTTTGGTAAAAAAATAAAATTAAATCAGGGACTGTTCAAAATGATACGAAACTTTACTGATCATTTATATATGTTAGGAGGAAAGGTTATGATGGAAGTCCATGCAAAAACTCATGTGAAAATTAGTATCTATGAATCTTTTAGAAATGCATGTTTCGGTCAAAAAATCATGATACATTATACACTAGTTTCGGTCAATAAAATCAAATTAAATCGAGGACTATTCGAATTGATACAAACCTTTTTAGATCCTTTCTATATGTTACGAGGGAAGGTTATGATGGAAGTCCATGCAAAAAATTATCTAAAAACGAAATTTTCTTAAACGCTTTAAAATGCAAGTTTCGGTCAAAAAATCATAATATATTATACACTAATTTATAATAGTTTCGGTAAAAAATCAAATTAAATTAGGGACAGTTCGAAATGATACGAATATTTTCAGATCATTTATATATGTTAGAAGGGTAGGTTATGATGCAAGTCCAAGCAAAAAATGATATGAAAATTAGATTCTATGGAACTTTTCGAAATGCAAGTTTAGGTAAGAAAATCATAATATATTATACACTAGTTTATAGTACTTTCGGTCAAAAATCAAATTAAATCGAAGAGTGTTCGAAATGATACGAATCTTTTCAAATCATTTATGTATGTTAGAAGTGAAGGTTATGATGGAAGTTCATGCAAAAAATCATATGAAAATTAGATTCTCCAGAACTTTTCGAAATGAAAGTTTAGGTCAAAAAATCATAATGCATTATACACTAGTTTATACTAGTTTCGGTTAAAAATCAAATTAAATCGGGACCGTATGAAATGATACGAAACTTTTCAGATCAATTATATATGTTAGGAGGGAAGGTTATAATGGAAGTCCATGCAAAATAATCATATGAAAATTAGATTCTATGGAACTTTTCTAAATACATGTTTCGGTCAAAAAATCATAATATGTTATACACTAGTTTAGGTTAATAAATTATAATTAAATCGACTACTGTTCGAAATGATACAGACCTTTTCAGATCCTCTCAATATGATATGAGGGAAGGTTATGATGGAAGTCCATGCAAAAAATCATCTGAAAATTAAATTCTATGAAATGCATTGAAATGCAAGTTTCATTCAAAAATTAATAATATATTATACACTAATTTATACTAGTTTTGGTAAAAAATAAAATTAAATCAGGGACTGTTCAAAATGATACGAAACTTTACTGATCATTTATATATGTTAGGAGGAAAGGTTATGATGGAAGTCCATGCAAAAACTCATGTGAAAATTAGTATCTATGAATCTTTTAGAAATGCATGTTTCGGTCAAAAAATCATGATACATTATACACTAGTTTCGGTCAATAAAATCAAATTAAATCGAGGACTATTCGAATTGATACAAACCTTTTTAGATCCTTTCTATATGTTACGAGGGAAGGTTATGATGGAAGTCCATGCAAAAAATTATCTAAAAACGAAATTTTCTTAAACGCTTTAAAATGCAAGTTTCGGTCAAAAAATCATAATATATTATACACTAATTTATAATAGTTTCGGTAAAAAATCAAATTAAATTAGGGATAGTTCGAAATGATACGAATATTTTCAGATCATTTATATATGTTAGAAGGGTAGGTTATGATGCAAGTCCAAGCAAAAAATGATATGAAAATTAGATTCTATGGAACTTTTCGAAATGCAAGTTTAGGTAAGAAAATCATAATATATTATACACTAGTTTATAGTACTTTCGGTCAAAAATCAAATTAAATCGAAGAGTGTTCGAAATGATACGAATCTTTTCAAATCATTTATGTATGTTAGAAGTGAAGGTTATGATGGAAGTTCATGCAAAAAATCATATGAAAATTAGATTCTCCAGAACTTTTCGAAATGAAAGTTTAGGTCAAAAAATCATAATGCATTATACACTAGTTTATACTAGTTTCGGTTAAAAATCAAATTAAATCGGGACCGTATGAAATGATACGAAACTTTTCAGATCAATTATATATGTTAGGAGGGAAGGTTATAATGGAAGTCCATGCAAAATAATCATATGAAAATTAGATTCTATGGAACTTTTCTAAATACATGTTTCGGTCAAAAAATCATAATATGTTATACACTAGTTTAGGTTAATAAATTATAATTAAATCGACTACTGTTCGAAATGATACAGACCTTTTCAGATCCTCTCAATATGATATGAGGGAAGGTTATGATGGAAGTCCATGCAAAAAATCATCTGAAAATTAAATTCTATGAAATGCATTGAAATGCAAGTTTCATTCAAAAATTAATAATATATTATACACTAATTTATACTAGTTTTGGTAAAAAATAAAATTAAATCAGGGACTGTTCAAAATGATACGAAACTTTACTGATCATTTATATATGTTAGGAGGAAAGGTTATGATGGAAGTCCATGCAAAAACTCATGTGAAAATTAGTATCTATGAATCTTTTAGAAATGCATGTTTCGGTCAAAAAATCATGATACACTATACACTAGTTTCGGTCAATAAAATCAAATTAAATCGAGGACTATTCGAATTGATACAAACCTTTTTAGATCCTTTCTATATGTTACGAGGGAAGGTTATGATGGAAGTCCATGCAAAAAATTATCTAAAAACGAAATTTTCTTAAACGCTTTAAAATGCAAGTTTCGGTCAAAAAATCATAATATATTATACACTAATTTATAATAGTTTCGGTAAAAAATCAAATTAAATTAGGGACAGTTCGAAATGATACGAATATTTTCAGATCATTTATATATGTTAGAAGGGTAGGTTATGATGCAAGTCCAAGCAAAAAATGATATGAAAATTAGATTCTATGGAACTTTTCGAAATGCAAGTTTAGGTAAGAAAATCATAATATATTATACACTAGTTTATAGTACTTTCGGTCAAAAATCAAATTAAATCGAAGAGTGTTCGAAATGATACGAATCTTTTCAAATCATTTATGTATGTTAGAAGTGAAGGTTATGATGGAAGTTCATGCAAAAAATCATATGAAAATTAGATTCTCCAGAACTTTTCGAAATGAAAGTTTAGGTCAAAAAATCATAATGCATTATACACTAGTTTATACTAGTTTCGGTTAAAAATCAAATTAAATCGGGACCGTATGAAATGATACGAAACTTTTCAGATCAATTATATATGTTAGGAGGGAAGGTTATAATGGAAGTCCATGCAAAATAATCATATGAAAATTAGATTCTATGGAACTTTTCTAAATACATGTTTCGGTCAAAAAATCATAATATGTTATACACTAGTATAGGTTAATAAATTATAATTAAATCGACTACTGTTCGAAATGATACAGACCTTTTCAGATCCTCTCAATATGATATGAGGGAAGGTTATGATGGAAGTCCATGCAAAAAATCATCTGAAAATTAAATTCTATGAAATGCATTGAAATGCAAGTTTCATTCAAAAATTCATAATATATTATACACTAATTTATACTAGTTTTGGTAAAAAATAAAATTAAATCAGGGACTGTTCAAAATGATACGAAACTTTACTGATCATTTATATATGTTAGGAGGAAAGGTTATGATGGAAGTCCATGCAAAAACTCATCTGAAAATTAGTATCTATGAATCTTTTAGAAATGCATGTTTCGGTCAAAAAATCATGATACATTATACACTAGTTTCGGTCAATAAAATCAAATTAAATCGAGGACTATTCGAATTGATACAAACCTTTTTAGATCCTTTCTATATGTTACGAGGGAAGGTTATGATGGAAGTCCATGCAAAAAATTATCTAAAAACGAAATTTTCTTAAACGCTTTAAAATGCAAGTTTCGGTCAAAAAATCATAATATATTATACACTAATTTATAATAGTTTCGGTAAAAAATCAAATTAAATTAGGGACAGTTCGAAATGATACGAATATTTTCAGATCATTTATATATGTTAGAAGGGTAGGTTATGATGCAAGTCCAAGCAAAAAATGATATGAAAATTAGATTCTATGGAACTTTTCGAAATGCAAGTTTAGGTAAGAAAATCATAATATATTATACACTAGTTTATAGTACTTTCGGTCAAAAATCAAATTAAATCGAAGAGTGTTCGAAATGATACGAATCTTTTCAAATCATTTATGTATGTTAGAAGTGAAGGTTATGATGGAAGTTCATGCAAAAAATCATATGAAAATTAGATTCTCCAGAACTTTTCGAAATGAAAGTTTAGGTCAAAAAATCATAATGCATTATACACTAGTTTATACTAGTTTCGGTTAAAAATCAAATTAAATCGGGACCGTATGAAATGATACGAAACTTTTCAGATCAATTATATATGTTAGGAGGGAAGGTTATAATGGAAGTCCATGCAAAATAATCATATGAAAATTAGATTCTATGGAACTTTTCTAAATACATGTTTCGGTCAAAAAATCATAATATGTTATACACTAGTTTAGGTTAATAAATTATAATTAAATCGACTACTGTTCGAAATGATACAGACCTTTTCAGATCCTCTCAATATGATATGAGGGAAGGTTATGATGGAAGTCCATGCAAAAAATCATCTGAAAATTAAATTCTATGAAATGCATTGAAATGCAAGTTTCATTCAAAAATTCATAATATATTATACACTAATTTATACTAGTTTTGGTAAAAAATAAAATTAAATCAGGGACTGTTCAAAATGATACGAAACTTTACTGATCATTTATATATGTTAGGAGGAAAGGTTATGATGGAAGTCCATGCAAAAACTCATCTGAAAATTAGTATCTATGAATCTTTTAGAAATGCATGTTTCGGTCAAAAAATCATGATACATTATACACTAGTTTCGGTCAATAAAATCAAATTAAATCGAGGACTATTCGAATTGATACAAACCTTTTTAGATCCTTTCTATATGTTACGAGGGAAGGTTATGATGGAAGTCCATGCAAAAAATTATCTAAAAACGAAATTTTCTTAAACGCTTTAAAATGCTAGTTTCGGTCAAAATAACATAATATATTATACACTAATTTATAATAGTTTCGGTAAAAAATCAAATTAAATTAGGGACAGTTTGAAATGATACGAATATTTTCAGATCATTTATATATGTTAGAAGGGTAGGTTATGATGGATGTCCAAGAAAAAAATCATATAAAAATTAGGTTCTATGGAACTTTTCGAAATGCAAGTTTAGGTAAGAAAATCATAATATATTATACACTAGTTTATAGTAGTTTCGGTCAAAAATCAAATTAAATCGAAGAGTGTTCGAAATGATACGAATCTTTTCAAATCATTTATGTATGTTAGAAGTGAAGGTTATGATGGAAGTTCATGCAAAAAATCATATGAAAATTAGATTCTCCAGAACGTTTCGAAATGAAAGTTTAGGTCAAAAAATCATAATGCATTATACACTAGTTTATACTAGTTTCGGTTAAAAATCAAATTAAATCGGGACCGTATGAAATGATACGAAACTTTTCAGATCAATTATATATGTTAGGAGGGAAGGTTATAATGGAAGTCCATGCAAAAAAATCATATGAAAATTAGATTCTATGGAACTTTTCTAAATACATGTTTCGGTCAAAAAATCATAATATGTTATACCTAGTTTAGGTTAAAAAATTATAATTAAATCGACTACTGTTCGAAATGATACAAACCTTTTCAGATCCTCTCAATATGATACGAGGGAAGGTTATGATGGAAGTCCATGCAAAAAATCATCTGAAAATTAAATTCTATGAAATGCTTTGAAATGCAAGTTTCATTCAAAAATTCATAATATATTATACACTAATTTATACTAGATTTGGTAAAAAAATTAAATTAAATCAGGGACTGTTCGAAATGATACGAAACTTTACTGATCATTTATATATGTTAGGAGGAAAGGTTATGATGGAAGTCCATGCAAAAACTCATCTGAAAATTAGTATCTATAAATCTTTTAGAAATGCATGTTTCGGTCAAAAAATCATGATACATTATACACTAGTTTCGGTCAATAAAATCAAATTAAATCGAGGACTATTCGAATTGATACAAACCTTTTTAGATCCTTTCTATATGTTACGAGGGAAGGTTATGATGGAAGTCCATGCAAAAAATTATCTAAAAACAAAATTTTCTTAAACGCTTTAAAATGCAAGTTTCGGTCAAAAAATCATAATATATTATACACTAATTTATAATAGTTTCGGTAAAAAATCAAATTAAATTAGGGACAGTTCGAAATGATACGAATATTTTCAGATCATTTATATATGTTAGAAGGGTAGGTTATGATACAAGTCCAAGCAAAAAATGATATGAAAATTAGATTCTATGGAACTTTTCGAAATGCAAGTTTAGGTAAGAAAATCATAATATATTATACACTAGTTTATAGTAGTTTCGGTCAAAAATCAAATTAAATCGAAGAGTGTTCGAATGATACGAATCTTTTCAAATCATTTATGTATGTTAGAAGTGAAGGTTATGATGGAAGTTCATGCAAAAAATCATATGAAAATTAGATTCTCCAGAACTTTTCGAAATGAAAGTTTAGGTCAAAAAATCATAATGCATTATACACTAGTTTATACTAGTTTCGGTTAAAAATCAAATTAAATCGGGACCGTATGAAATGAGACGAAACTTTTCAGATCAATTATATATGTTAGGAGGGAAGGTTATAATGGAAGTCCATGCAAAAAAATCATATGAAAATTAGATTCTATGGAACTTTTCTAAATACATGTTTCGGTCAAAAAATCATAATATGTTATACACTAGTTTAGGTTAAAAAATTATAATTAAATCGACTACTGTTCGAAATGATACAGACCTTTTCAGATCCTCTCAATATGATATGAGGGAAGGTTATGATGGAAGTCCATGCAAAAAATCATCTGAAAATTAAATTCTATGAAATGCATTGAATTGCAAGTTTCATTCAAAAATTCATAATATATTATACACTAATTTATACTAGTTTTGGTAAAAAAATAAAATTAAATCAGGGACTGTTCAAAATGATACGAAACTTTACTGATCATTTATATATGTTAGGAGGAAAGGTTATGATGGAAGTCCATGCAAAAACTCATCTGAAAATTAGTATCTATGAATCTTTTAGAAATGCATGTTTCGGTCAAAATATCATGATACATTATACACTAGTTTCGGTCAATAAAATCAAATTAAATCGAGGACTATTCGAATTGATACAAACCTTTTTAGATCCTTTCTATATGTTACGAGGGAAGGTTATGATGGAAGTCCATGCAAAAAATTATCTAAAAACGAAATTTTCTCAAACGCTTTAAAATGCAAGTTTCGGTTAAAAAATCATAATATATTATACACTAATTTATAATAGTTTCGGTAAAAAATCAAATTAAATTAGGGACAGTTTGAAATGATACGAATATTTTCAGATCATTTATATATGTTAGAAGGGTAGGTTATGATGGAAGTCCAAGAAAAAAATCATATAAAAATTAGATTCTATGGAACTTTTCGAAATGCAAGTTTAGGTAAGAAAATCATAATATATTATACACTAGTTTATAGTAGTTTCGGTCAAAAATCAAATTAAATCGAAGAGTGTTCGAAATGATACGAATCTTTTCAAATCATTTATGTATGTTAGAAGTGAAGGTTATGATGGAAGTACATGCAAAAAATCATATGAAAATTAGATTCTCCAGAACTTTTCGAAATGAAAGTTTAGGTCAAAAAATCATAATGCATTATACACTAGTTTATACTAGTTTCGGTTAAAAATCAAATTAAATCGGGACCGTATGAAATGATACGAAACTTTTCAGATCAATTATATATGTTAGGAGGGAAGGTTATAATGGAAGTCCATGCAAAAAAATCATATGAAAATTAGATTCTATGGAACTTTTCTAAATACATGTTTCAGTCAAAAAATCATAATATGTTATACACTAGTTTAGGTTAAAAAATTATAATTAAATCGACTACTGTTCGAAATGATACAGACCTTTTCAGATCCTCTCAATATGATATGAGGGAAGGTTATGATGGAAGTCCATGCAAAAAATCATCTGAAAATTAAATTCTATGAAATGCTTTGAAATGCAAGTTTCACTCAAAAATTCATAATATATTATACACTAATTTATACTAGTTTTGGTAAAAAAATAAAATTAAATCAGGGACTGTTCGAAATGATACGAAACTTTACTGATCATTTATATATGTTAGGAGGAAAGGTTATGATGGAAGTCCATGCAAAAACTCATCTGAAAATTAGTATCTATGAATCTTTTAGAAATGCATGTTTCGTTCAAAAAATCATGATACATTATACACTAGTTTCGGTCAATAAAATCAAATTAAATCGAGGACTATTCGAATTGATACAAACCTTTTTTGATCCTTTTTATATATTACGAGGGAAGGTTATGATGGAAGTCCATGCAAAAAATTATCTAAAAACGAAATTTTCTTAAACGCTTTAAAATGCTAGTTTCGGTCAAAATATCATAATATATTATACACTAATTTATAATAGTTTCGGTAAAAAATCAAATTAAATTAGGGACAATTTGAAATGATACGAATATTTTCAGATCATTTATATATGTTAGAAGTGTAGGTTATGATGGATGTCCAAGAAAAAAATCATATAAAAATTAGATTCTATGGAACTTTTCGAAATGCAAGTTTAGGTAAGAAAATCATAATATATTATACACTAGTTTATAGTAGTTTCGGTCAAAAATCAAATTAAATCGAAGAGTGTTCGAAATGATACGAATCTTTTCAAATCATTTATGTATGTTAGAAGTGAAGGTTATGATGGAAGTTCATGCAAAAAATCATATGAAAATTAGATTCTCCAGAACTTTTCGAAATGAAAGTTTAGGTCAAAAAATCATAATGCATTATACACTAGTTTATACTAGTTTCGGTTAAAAATCAAATTAAATCGGGACTGTATGAAATGATACGATACTTTTCAGATCAATTATATATGTTAGGAGGGAAGGTTATAATGGAAGTCCATGCAAAAAAATCATATGAAAATTAGATTCTACGGAACTTTTCTAAATACATGTTTCGGTCAAAAAATCATAATATGTTATACACTAGTTTAGGTTAAAAAATTATAATTAAATCGACTACTGTTCGAAATGATACAAACCTTTTCAGATCCTCTCAATATGATACGAGGGAAGGTTATGATGGAAGTCCATGCAAAAAATCATCTGAAAATTAAATTCTATGAAATGCTTTGAAATGCAGGTTTCATTCAAAAATTCATAATATATTATACACTAATTTATACTAGTTTTGGTAAAAAAATAAAATTAAATCAGGGACTGTTCGAAATGATACGAAACTTTACTGATCATTTATATATGTTAGGAGGAAAGGTTATGATGGAAGTCCATGCAAAAACTCATCTGAAAATTAGTATCTATAAATCTTTTAGAAATGCATGTTTCGGTCAAAAAATCATGATACATTATACACTAGTTTCGGTCAATAAAATTAAATTAAATCGAGGACTATTTGAATTGATACAAACCTTTTTAGATCCTTTCTATATGTTACGAGGGAAGGTTATGATGGAAGTCCATGCAAAAAATTATCTAAAAACAAAATTTTTTAAACGCTTTAAAATGCAAGTTTCGGTCAAAAAATCATAATATATTATACACTAATTTATAATAGTTTCGGTAAAAAATCAAATTAAATTAGGGACAGTTCGAAATGATACGAATATTTTCAGATCATTTATATATGTTAGAAGGGTAGGTTATGATACAAGTCCAAGCAAAAAATGATATGAAAATTAGATTCTATGGAACTTTTCGAAATGCAAGTTTAGGTAAGAAAATCATAATATATTATACACTAGTTTATAGTAGTTTCGGTCAAAAATCAAATTAAATCGAAGAGTGTTCGAATGATACGAATCTTTTCAAATCATTTATGTATGTTAGAAGTGAAGGTTATGATGGAAGTTCATGCAAAAAATCATATGAAAATTAGATTCTCCAGAACTTTTCGAAATGAAAGTTTAGGTCAAAAAATCATAATGCATTATACACTAGTTTATACTAGTTTCGGTTAAAAATCAAATTAAATCGGGACCGTATGAAATGATACGAAACTTTTCAGATCAATTATATATGTTAGGAGGGAAGGTTATAATGGAAGTCCATGCAAAAAAATCATATGAAAATTAGATTCTATGGAACTTTTCTAAATACATATTTCGGTAAAAAAATCATAATATGTTATACACTAGTTTAGGTTAAAAAATTATAATTAAATCGACTACTGTTCGAAATGATACAGACCTTTTCAGATCCTCTCAATATGATATGAGGGAAGGTTATGATGGAAGTCCATGCAAAAAATCATCTGAAAATTAAATTCTATGAAATGCAAGTTTCATTCAAAAATTCATAATATATTATACACTAATTTATACTAGTTTTGGTAAAAAAATAAAATTAAATCAGGGACTGTTCGAAATGATACGAAACTTTACTGATCATTTATATATGTTAGGAGGAAAGGTTATGATGGAAGTCCATGCAAAAACTCATCTGAAAATTAGTATCTATGAATCTTTTAGAAATGCATGTTTCGGTCAAAATATCATGATACATTATACACTAGTTTCGGTCAATAAAATCAAATTAAATCGAGGACTATTCGAATTGATACAAACCTTTTTAGATCCTTTCTATATGTTACGAGGGAAGGTTATGATGGAAGTCCATGCAAAAAATTATCTAAAAACGAAATTTTCTCAAACGCTTTAAAATGCAAGTTTCGGTCAAAAAATCATAATATATTATACACTAATTTATAATAGTTTCGGTAAAAAATCAAATTAAATTAGGGACAGTTTGAAATGATACGAATATTTTCAGATCATTTATATATGTTAGAAGGGTAGGTTATGATGGAAGTCCAAGAAAAAAATCATATAAAAATTAGATTCTATGGAACTTTTCGAAATGCAAGTTTAGGTAAGAAAATCATAATATATTATACACTAGTTTATAGTAGTTTCGGTCAAAAATCAAATTAAATCGAAGAGTGTTCGAAATGATACGAATCTTTTCAAATCATTTATGTATGTTAGAAGTGAAGGTTATGATGGAAGTTCATGCAAAAAATCATATGAAAATTAGATTCTCCAGAACTTTTCGAAATGAAAGTTTAGGTCAAAAAATCATAATGCATTATACACTAGTTTATACTAGTTTCGGTTAAAAATCAAATTAAATCGGGACCGTATGAAATGATACGAAACTTTTCAGATCAATTATATATGTTAGGAGGGAAGGTTATAATGGAAGTCCATGCAAAAAAATCATATGAAAAATTAGATTCTATGGAACTTTTCTAAATACATGTTTCGGTCAAAAAATCATAATATGTTATACACTAGTTTAGGTTAAAAAATTATAATTAAATCGACTACTATTCGAAATGATACAAACCTTTTCAGATCCTCTCAATATGATACGAGGGAAGGTTATGATGGAAGTCCATGCAAAAAATCATCTGAAAATGAAATTCTATGAAATGCTTTGAAATGCAAGTTTCATTCAAAAATTCATAATATATTATACACTAATTTATACTAGTTTTGGTAAAAAAATAAAATTAAATCAGGGACTGTTCGAAATGATACGAAACTTTACTGATCATTTTTATATTTTAGGAGGAAAGGTTATGATGGAAGTCCATGCAAAAACTCATCTGAAAATTAGTATCTATAAATCTTTTAGAAATGCATGTTTCGGTCAAAAAATCATGATACATTATACACTAGTTTCGGTCAATAAAATCAAATTAAATCGAGGACTATTCGAATTGATACAAACCTTTTTAGATCCTTTCTATATGTTACGAGGGAAGGTTATGATGGAAGTCCATGCAAAAAATTATCTAAAAACGAAATTTTCTTAAACGCTTTAAAATGCAAGTTTCGGTCAAAAAATCATAATATGTTATACACTAGTTTAGGTTAAAAAATTATAATTAAATCGACTACTGTTCGAAATGATACAGACCTTTTCAGATCCTCTCAATATGATATGAGGGAAGGTTATGATGGAAGTCCATGCAAAAAATCATCTGAAAATTAAATTCTATGAAATGCTTTGAAATGCAAGTTTCACTCAAAAATTCATAATATATTATACACTAATTTATACTAGTTTTGGTAAAAAAATAAAATTAAATCAGGGACTGTTCAAAATGATACGAAACTTTACTGATCATTTATATATGTTAGGAGGAAAGGTTATGATGGAAGTCCATGCAAAAACTCATCTGAAAATTAGTATCTATGAATCTTTTAGAAATGCATGTTTCGGTCAAAATATCATGATACATTATACACTAGTTTCGGTCAATAAAATCAAATTAAATCGAGGACTATTCGAATTGATACAAACCTTATTAGATCCTTTCTATATGTTACGAGGGAAGGTTATGATGGAAGTCCATGCAAAAAATTATCTAAAAACGAAATTTTCTCAAACGCTTTAAAATGCAAGTTTCGGTCAAAAAATCATAATATATTATACACTAATTTATAATAGTTTCGGTAAAAAATCAAATTAAATTAGGGACAGTTTGAAATGATACGGATATTTTCAGATCATTTATATATGTTAGAATGGTAGGTTATGATGGAAGTCCAAGAAAAAAATCATATAAAAATTAGATTCTATGGAACTTTTCGAAATGCAAGTTTAGGTAAGAAAATCATAATATATTATACACTAGTTTACAGTAGTTTCGGTCAAAAATCAAATTAAATCGAAGAGTGTTCGAAATGTTACGAATCTTTTCAAATCATTTATGTATGTTAGAAGTGAAGGTTATGATGGAAGTACATGCAAAAAATCATATGAAAATTAGATTCTCCAGAACTTTTCGAAATGAAAGTTTAGGTCAAAAAATCATAATGCATTATACACTAGTTTATACTAGTTTCGGTTAAAAATCAAATTAAATCGGGACCGTATGAAATGATACGAAACTTTTCAGATCAATTATATATGTTAGGAGGGAAGGTTATAATGGAAGTCCATGCAAAAAAATCATATGAAAATTAGATTCTATGGAACTTTTCTAAATACATGTTTCCGTCAAAAAATCATAATATGTTATACACTAGTTTAGGTTAAAAAATTATAATTAAATCGACTACTGTTCGAAATGATACAGACCTTTTCAGATCCTCTCAATATGATATGAGGGAAGGTTATGATGGAAGTCCATGCAAAAAATCATCTGAAAATTAAATTCTATGAAATGCTTTGAAATGCAAGTTTCACTCAAAAATTCATAATATATTATACACTAATTTATACTAGTTTTGGTAAAAAAATAAAATTAAATCAGGGACTGTTCGAAATGATACGAAACTTTACTGATCATTTATATATGTTAGGAGGAAAGGTTATGATGGAAGTCCATGCAAAAACTCATCTGAAAATTAGTATCTATGAATCTTTTAGAAATGCATGTTTCGTTCAAAAAATCATGATACATTATACACTAGTTTCGGTCAATAAAATCAAATTAAATCGAGGACTATTCGAATTGATACAAACCTTTTTTGATCCTTTTTATATATTACGAGGGAAGGTTATGATGGAAGTCCATGCAAAAAATTATCTAAAAACGAAATTTTCTTAAACGCTTTAAAATGCTAGTTTCGGTCAAAAAATCATAATATATTATACACTAATTTATAATAGTTTCGGTAAAAAATCAAATTAAATTAGGGACAGTTTGAAATGATACGAATATTTTCAGATCATTTATATATGTTAGAAGGGTAGGTTATGATGGAAGTCCAAGAAAAAAATCATATAAAAATTAGATTCTATGGAACTTTTCGAAATGCAAGTTTAGGTAAGAAAATCATAATATATTATACACTAGTTTATAGTAGTTTCGGTCAAAAATCAAATTAAATCGAAGAGTGTTCGAAATGATACGAATCTTTTCAAATCATTTATGTATGTTAGAAGTGAAGGTTATGATGGAAGTTCATGCAAAAAATCATATGAAAATTAGATTCTCCAGAACTTTTCGAAATGAAAGTTTAGGTCAAAAAATCATAATGCATTATACACTAGTTTATACTAGTTTCGGTTAAAAATCAAATTAAATCGGGACCGTATGAAATGATACGAAACTTTTCAGATCAATTATATATGTTAGGAGGGAAGGTTATAATGGAAGTCCATGCAAAAAAATCATATGAAAATTAGATTCTATGGAACTTTTCTAAATACATGTTTCGGTCAAAAAATCATAATATGTTATACACTAGTTTAGGTTAAAAAATTATAATTAAATCGACTACTATTCGAAATGATACAAACCTTTTCAGATCCTCTCAATATGATACGAGGGAAGGTTATGATGGAAGTCCATGCAAAAAATCATCTGAAAATTAAATTCTATGAAATGCTTTGAAATGCAAGTTTCATTCAAAAATTCATAATATATTATACACTAATTTATACTAGTTTTGGTAAAAAAATAAAATTAAATCAGGGACTGTTCGAAATGATACGAAACTTTACTGATCATTTATATATGTTAGGAGGAAAGGTTATGATGGAAGTCCATGCAAAAACTCATCTGAAAATTAGTATCTCTGAATCTTTTAGAAATGCATGTTTCGTTCAAAAAATCATGATACATTATACACTAGTTTCGGTCAATAAAATCAAATTAAATCGAGGACTATTCGAATTGATACAATCCTTTTTTGATCCTTTTTATATATTACGAGGGAAGGTTATGATGGAAGTCCATGCAAAAAATTATCTAAAAACGAAATTTTCTTAAACGCTTTAAAATGCTAGTTTCGGTCAAAAAATCATAATATATTATACACTAATTTATAATAGTTTCGGTAAAAAATCAAATTAAATTAGGGACAGTTTGAAATGATACGAATATTTTCAGATCATTTATATATGTTAGAAGGGTAGGTTATGATGGAAGTCCAAGAAAAAAATCATATAAAAATTAGATTCTATGGAACTTTTCGAAATGCAAGTTTAGGTAAGAAAATCATAATATATTATACATTAGTTTATAGTAGTTTCGGTCAAAAATCAAATTAAATCGAAGAGTGTTCGAAATGATACGAATCTTTTCAAATCATTTATGTATGTTAGAAGTGAAGGTTATGATGGAAGTTCATGCAAAAAATCATATGAAAATTAGATTCTCCAGAACTTTTTGAAATGAAAGTTTAGGTCAAAAAATCATAATGCATTATACACTAGTTTATACTAGTTTCGGTTAAAAATCAAATTAAATCGGGACCGTATGAAATGATACGAAACTTTTCAGATCAATTATATATGTTAGGAGGGAAGGTTATAATGGAAGTCCATGCAAAAAAATCATATGAAAATTAGATTCTATGGAACTTTTCTAAATACATGTTTCAGTCAAAAAATCATAATATGTTATACACTAGTTTAGGTTAAAAAATTATAATTAAATCGACTACTGTTCGAAATGATACAGACCTTTTCAGATCCTCTCAATATGATATGAGGGAAGGTTATGATGGAAGTCCATGCAAAAAATCATCTGAAAATTAAATTCTATGAAATGCTTTGAAATGCAAGTTTCACTCAAAAATTCATAATATATTATACACTAATTTATACTAGTTTTGGTAAAAAAATAAAATTAAATCAGGGACTGTTCGAAATGATACGAAACTTTACTGATCATTTATATATGTTAGGAGGAAAGGTTATGATGGAAGTCCATGCAAAAACTCATCTGAAAATTAGTATCTATAAATCGTTTAGAAATGCATGTTTCGGTCAAAAAATCATGATACATTATACACTAGTTTCGGTCAATAAAATCAAATTAAATCGAGGACTATTCGAATTGATACAAACCTTTTTAGATCCTTTCTATATGTTACGAGGGAAGGTTATGATGGAAGTCCATGCAAAATATTATCTAAAAACGAAATTTTCTTCAATGCTTTAAAATGCAAGTTTCGGTCAAAAACTCATAATATATTATACACTAATTTATAATAGTTTCGGTAAAAAATCAAATTAAATTAGGGACAGTTTGAAATGATACGAATATTTTCAGATCATTTATATATGTTAGAAGGGTAGGTTATGATGGAAGTCCAAGAAAAAAATCATATAAAAATTAGATTCTATGGAACTTTTCGAAATGCAAGTTTAGGTAAGAAAATCATAATATATTATACACTAGTTTATAGTAGTTTCGGTCAAAAATCAAATTAAATCGAAGAGTGTTCGAAATGATATGAATCTTTTCAAATCATTTATGTATGTTAGAAGTGAAGGTTATGAAGGAAGTTCATGCAAAAAATCATATGAAGATTAGATTCTCCAGAACTTTTCGAAATGAAAGTTTTGGTCAAAAAATCATAATGCATTATACACTAGTTTATACTAGTTTCGGTTAAAAATCAAATTAAATCGGGACCGTATGAAATGATACGAAACTTTTCAGATCAATTATATATGTTAGTAGGGAAGGTTATAATGGAAGTCCATGCAAAAAATCATATGAAAATTAGATTCTATGGAACTTTTCTAAATACATGTTTCGGTCAAAAATTCATAATATGTTATACACTAGTTTAGGTTAAAAAATTATAATTAAATCGACTACTGTTCGAAATGATACAGACCTTTTCAGATCCTCTCAATATGATATGAGGGAAGGTTATGATGGAAGTCCATGCAAAAAATCATCTGAAAATTAAATTCTATGAAATGCTTTGAAATGCAAGTTTCATTCAAAAATTCATAATATATTATACACTAATTTATACTAGTTTTGGTAAAAAAATAAAATTAAATCAGGGACTGTTCGAAATGATACGAAACTTTACTGATCATTTATATATGTTAGGAGGAAAGGTTATGATGGAAGTCCATGCAAAAACTCATTTGAAAATTAGTATCTATGAATCTTTTAGAAATGCATGTTTCGGTCAAAAAATCATGATACATTATATAATAGTTTCGGTCAATAAAATCAAATTAAATCGAGGACTTTTCGAATTGATACAAACCTTTTTAGATCCTTTCTATATGTTACGAGGGAAGGTTATGATGGAAGTCCATGCAAAAAATTATCTAAAAACGAAATTTTATTAAACGCTTTAAAATGCAAGTTTCGGTCAAAAAATCATAATATATTATACACTAATTTATAATAGTTTCGGTAAAAAATAAAATTAAATTAGGGACAGTTTGAAATGATACGAATATTTTCAGATCATTTATATATGTTAGAAGGGTAGGTTATGATGGAAGTCCAAGAAAAAAATCATATAAAAATTAGATTCTATGGAACTTTTCGAAATGCAAGTTTAAGTAAGAAAATCATAATATATTATACACTAGTTTATAGTAGTTTTGATCAAAAATCAAATTAAATCGAAGAGTGTTCAAAATGATACGAATCTTTTCAAATCATTTATGTATGTTAGAAGTGAAGGTTATGATGGAAGTTCATGCAAAAAATCATATGAAAATTAGATTCTCCAGAACTTTTCGAAATGAAAGTTTAGGTCAAAAAATCATAATGCATTATACACTAGTTTATACTAGTTTCGGTTAAAAATCAAATTAAATCGGGACCGTATGAAATGATACGAAACTTTTCAGATCAATTATATATGTTAGGAGGGAAGGTTATAATGGAAGTCCAAGCAAAAAAATCATATGAAAATTAGATTCTATGGAACTTTTCTAAATACATGTTTCGGTCAAAAAATCATAATATGTTATACACTAGTTTAGGTTAAAAAATTATAATTAAATCGACTACTGTTCGAAATGATACAGACCTTTTCAGATCCTCTCAATATGATACGAGGGAAGGTTATGATGGAAGTCAATGCAAAAAATCATCTGAAAATTAAATTCTATGAAATGCTTTAAAACTCAAGTTTCATTCAAAAATTCATAATATATTATACACTAATTTATACTAGTTTTGGTAAAAAAATAAAATTAAATCATGGACTGTTCGAAATGATACGAAACTTTACTGATCATTTATACATGTTAGGAGGAAAGGTTATGATGGAAGTCCATGCAAAAACTCATCTGAAAATTAGTATCTATGAATCTTTTAGAAATGCATGTTTCGGTCAAAAAATCATGATACATTATACACTAGTTTTGGTCAATAAAATCAAATTAAATCGAGGACTATTCGAATTGATACAAACCTTTTTAGATCCTTTCTATATGTTACGAGAGAAGGTTATGATGGAAGTCCATGCAAAAAATTATCTAAAAACGAAATTTTCTTAAACGCTTTAAAATGCAATTTTCGGTCAAAAACTCATAATATATTATACACTAATTTATAATAGTTTCGGTAAAAAATCAAATTAAATTAGGGACAGTTTGAAATGATACGAATATTTTCAGATCATTTATATATGTTAGAAGGGTAGGTTATGATGGAAGTCCAAGAAAAAAATCATATAAAAATTAGATTCTATGGAACTTTTCGAAATGCAAGTTTAGGTAAGAAAATCATAATATATTATACACTAGTTTATAGTAGTTTCGGTCAAAAATCAAATTAAATCGAAGAGTGTTCGAAATGATACGAATCTTTTCAAATCATTTATGTATGTTAGAAGTGAAGGTTATGATGGAAGTTCATGCAAAAAATCATATGAAAATTAGATTCTCCAGAACATTTCGAAATGAAAGTTTAGGTCAAAAAATCATAATGCATTATACACTAGTTTATACTAGTTTCGGTTAAAAATCAAATTAAATCGGGACCGTATGAAATGATACGAAACTTTTCAGATCAATTATATATGTTAGGAGGGAAGGTTATAATGGAAGTCCATGCAAAAAAATCATATGAAAATTAGATTCTATGGAACTTTTCTAAATACATGTTTCGGTCAAAAAATCATAATATGTTATACACTAGTTTATGTTCAAAAATTATAATTAAATCGACTACTGTTCGAAATGATACAGACCTTTTCAGATCCTCTCAATATGATACGAGGGAAGGTTATGATGGAAGTCCATGCAAAAAATCATCTTTAAATTAAATTCTTTGAAATGCTTTGAAATGCAAGTTTCATTCAAAAATTCATAATATATTATACACTAATTTATACTAGTTTTGGTAAAAAAATAAAATTAAATCAGGGACTGTTCGAAATGATACGAAACTTTACTGATCATTTATATATGTTAGGAGGAAAGGTTATGATGGAAGTCCATGCAAAAACTTATCTGAAAATTAGTATCTATGAATCTTTTAGAAATGCATGTTTCGGTCAAAAAATCATGATACATTATACACTAGTTTCGGTCAATAAATTAAAATTAAATCGAGGACTATTCGAATTGATACAAACCTTTTTAGATCCTTTCTATATGTTACGAGGGAAGGTTATGATGGAAGTCCATGCAAAAAACTATCTAAAAACGAAATTTTCTTAAACGCTTTAAAATGCAAGTTTCGGTCAAATAATCATAATATGTTATACACTAATTTATAATAGTTTCGGTAAAAAATCAAATTAAATTAGGGACAGTTTGAAATGATACGAATATTTTCAGATCATTTATATATGTTAGAAGGGTAGGTTATGATGGAAGTCCAAGAAAAAAATCATATAAATATTAGATTCTATGGAACTTTTCGAAATGCAAGTTTAGGTAAGAAAATCATAATATATTATACACTAGTTTATAGTAGTTTCGGTCAAAAATCAAATTAAATCGAAGAGTGTTCGAAATGATACGAATCTTTTCAAATCATTTATGTATGTTAGAAGTGAAGGTTATGATGGAAGTTCATGCAAAAAATCATATGAAAATTAGATTCTCCAGAACATTTCGAAATGAAAGTTTAGGTCAAAAAATCATAATGCATTATACACTAGTTTATACTAGTTTCGGTTAAAAATCAAATTAAATCGGGACTGTATGAAATGATACGAAACTTTTCAGATCAATTATATATGTTAGGAGGGAAGGTTATAATGGAAGTCCATGCAAAAAAATCATATGAAAATTAGATTCTATGGAACTTTTCTAAATACATGTTTCGGTCAAAAAATCATAATATGTTATACACTAGTTTATGTTCAAAAATTATAATTAAATCGACTACTGTTCGAAATGATACAGACCTTTTCAGATCCTCTCAATATGATACGAGGGAAGGTTATGATGGAAGTCCATGCAAAAAATCATCTTTAAATTAAATTCTATGAAATGCTTTGAAATGCAAGTTTCATTCAAAAATTCATAATATATTATACACTAATTTATACTAGTTTTGGTAAAAAAATAAAATTAAATCAGGGACTGTTCGAAATGATACGAAACTTTACTGATCATTTATATATGTTAGGAGGAAAGGTTATGATGGAAGTCCATGCAAAAACTTATCTGAAAATTAGTATCTATGAATCTTTTAGAAATGCATGTTTCGGTCAAAAAATCATGATACATTATACACTAGTTTCGGTCAATAAATTAAAATTAAATCGAGGACTATTCGAATTGATACAAACCTTTTTAGATCCTTTCTATATGTTACGAGGGAAGGTTATGATGGAAGTCCATGCAAAAAACTATCTAAAAACGAAATTTTCTTAAACGCTTTAAAATGCAAGTTTCGGTCAAATAATCATAATATGTTATACACTAATTTATAATAGTTTCGGTAAAAAATCAAATTAAATTAGGGACAGTTTGAAATGATACGAATATTTTCAGATCATTTATATATGTTAGAAGGGTAGGTTATGATGGAAGTCCAAGAAAAAAATCATATAAAAATTAGATTCTATGGAACTTTTCGAAATGCAAGTTTAGGTAAGAAAATCATAATATATTATACACTAGTTTATAGTAGTTTCAGTCAAAAATCAAATTAAATCGAAGAGTGTTTGAAATGATACGAATCTTTTCAAATCATTTACGTATGTTAGAAGTGAAGGTTATGATGGAAGTTCATGCAAAAAATCATATGAAAATTAGATTCTCCAGAACATTTCGAAATGAAAGTTTAGGTCAAAAAATCATAATGCATTATACACTAGTTTATACTAGTTTCGGTTAAAAATCAAATTAAATCGGGACCGTATGAAATGATACGAAACTTTTCAGATCAATTATATATGTTAGGAGGGAAGGTTATAATGGAAGTCCATGCAAAAAAATCATATGAAAATTAGATTCTATGGAACTTTTCTAAATACATGTTTCGGTCAAAAAATTATAATATGTTATACACTAGTTTATGTTCAAAAATTATAATTAAATCGACTACTGTTCGAAATGATACAGACCTTTTCAGATCCTCTCAATATGATACGAGGGAAGGTTATGATGGAAGTCCATGCAAAAAATCATCTTTAAATTAAATTCTATGAAATGCTTTGAAATGCAAGTTTCATTCAAAAATTCATAATATATTATACACTAATTTATACTAGTTTTGGTAAAAAAATAAAATTAAATCAGGGACTGTTCGAAATGATACGAAACTTTACTGATCATTTATATATGTTAGGAGGAAAGGTTATGATGGAAGTCCATGCAAAAACTTATCTGAAAATTAGTATCTATGAATCTTTTAGAAATGCATGTTTCAGTCAAAAAATCATGATACATTATACACTAGTTTCGGTCAATAAATTAAAATTAAATCGAGGACTATTCGAATTGATACAAACCTTTTTAGATCCTTTCTATATGTTACGAGGGAAGGTTATGATGGAAGTCCATGCAAAAAACTATCTAAAAACGAAATTTTCTTAAACGCTTTAAAATGCAAGTTTCGGTCAAATAATCATAATATGTTATTCACTAATTTATAATAGTTTCGGTAAAAAATCAAATTAAATTAGGGACAGTTTGAAATGATACGAATATTTTCAGATCATTAATATATGTTAGAAGGGTAGGTTATGATGGAAGTCCAAGAAAAAAATCATATAAAAATTAGATTCTATGGAACTTTTCGAAATGCAAGTTTAGGTAAGAAAATCATAATATATTATACACTAGTTTATAGTAGTTTCAGTCAAAAATCAAATTAAATCGAAGAGTGTTTGAAATGATACGAATCTTTTCAAATCATTTATGTATGTTAGAAGTGAAGGTTATGATGGAAGTTCATGCAAAAAATCATATGAAAATTAGATTCTCCAGAACATTTCGAAATGAAAGTTTAGTCCAAAAAATCATAATGCATTATACACTAGTTTATACTAGTTTCGGTTAAAAATCAAATTAAATCGGGACCGTATGAAATGATACGAAACTTTTCAGATCAATTATATATGTTAGGAGGGAAGGTTATAATGGAAGTCCAAGCAAAAAAATCATATGAAAATTAGATTCTATGGAACTTTTCTAAATACATGTTTCGGTCAAAAAATCATAATATGTTATACACTAGTTTAGGTTAAAAAATTATAATTAAATCGACTACTGTTCGAAATGATACAGACCTTTTCAGATCCTCTCAATATGATACGAGGGAAGGTTATGATGGAAGTCAATGCAAAAAATCATCTGAAAATTAAATTCTATGAAATGCTTTGAAATGCAAGTTTCATTCAAAAATTCATAATATATTATACACTAATTTATAATAGTTTTGGTAAAAAAATAAAATTAAATCATGGACTGTTCGAAATGATACGAAACTTTACTGATCATTTATACATGTTAGGAGGAAAGGTTATGATGGAAGTCCATGCAAAAACTCATCTGAAAATTAGTATCTATGAATCTTTTAGAAATGCATGTTTCGGTCAAAAAATCATGATACATTATACACTAGTTTCGGTCAATAAAATCAAATTAAATCGAGGACTATTCGAATTGATACAAACCTTTTTAGATCCTTTCTATATGTTACGAGAGAAGGTTATGATGGAAGTCCATGCAAAAAATTATCTAAAAACGAAATTTTCTTAAACGCTTTAAAATGCAATTTTCGGTCAAAAACTCATAATATATTATACACTAATTTATAATAGTTTCGGTAAAAAATCAAATTAAATTAGGGACAGTTTGAAATGATACGAATATTTTCAGATCATTTATATATGTTAGAAGGGTAGGTTATGATGGAAGTCCAAGAAAAAAATCATATAAAAATTAGATTCTATGGAACTTTTCGAAATGCAAGTTTAGGTAAGAAAATCATAATATATTATACACTAGTTTATAGTAGTTTCGGTCAAAAATCAAATTAAATCGAAGAGTGTTCGAAATGATACGAATCTTTTCAAATCATTTATGTATGTTAGAAGTGAAGGTTATGATGGAAGTTCATGCAAAAAATCATATGAAAATTAGATTCTCCAGAACTTTTCGAAATGAAAGTTTAGGTCAAAAAATCATAATGCATTATACACTAGTTTATACTAGTTTCGGTTAAAAATCAAATTAATCGGGACCGTATGAAATGATACGAAACTTTTCAGATCAATTATATATGTTAGGAGGGAAGGTTATAATGGAAGTCAAGTCAAAAATCAAATTAAATCGAGAACTGTTCGCAATGATACGAATCTTTTCAAATTATTTATATATGTTAGAAGTGAAGGCTATGATGGAAGTCCATGAAATAAAACATATGAAAATTAGATTCTCTAGAACTTTTCGTTATGAAAGTTTAGGTCAAAAAATCATAATTCATTATACACTAGTTTATACTAGTTTCGGTTAAAAATTAAATTAAATCAGGGACTATTCGAAATTATACGAAACTTTTCTAATCATTTATATATGTTTGGTGGAAAGGTTATGATGGAAGTCCATGCAAAAACTCATCTGAAAATTAGATTCTATGAATATTTTAGAAATGCATGTTTCGGTCAAAAAATCATTATATATTATACACTAGTTTCGGTCAAAAAATCAAATTAAATCGAGGACTATTCGAAATGATACGAACCTTTCTAGATCCTTTCTATATGTTATGAGGGAAGGTTATGATGGAAGTGCATGAAAAATAAATCATCTAAAAAATAAATTCCTTGAAACGCTTTGAAATACATGTTTCGGATAAAAAATCATAATATATTATACACTAATTTATACTATTTTTGGTCAAAACAAAATTAAATCAGGGATAATTCGAAATGAAACGAATATTTTCAGATCATTTATATATTTTTAGAAGGGTAGGTTATGATGGAAGTACAAACAAAAAATCATATGAAAATTAGATTTTATGGAACTTTTTAAATCATTTATGTATGTTAGAAGTGAAGGTTATGATGGAAGTTCATGCAAAAAATCATATGAAAATTAGATTCTCCAGAACATTTCGAAATGAAAGTTTAGTTCAAAAAATAATAATGCATTATACACTAGTTTATACTAGTTTCGGTTAAAAATCAAATTAAATTGGGACCGTATGAAATGATACAAAACTTTTCAGATCAATTATATATGTTAGGAGGGAAGGTTATAATGGAAGTCCATGCAAAAAAATCATATGAAAATTAGATTCTATGGAACTTTTCTAAATACATGTTTCGGTCAAAAAATCATAATATGTTATACACTAGTTTAGGTTAAAAAATTATAATTAAATCGACTACTGTTCGAAATGATACAGACCTTTTCAGATCCTCTCAATATGATATGAGGGAAGGTTATGATGGAAGTCCATGCAAAAAATCATCTGAAAATTAAATTCTATGAAATGCTTTGAAATGCAAGTTTCATTCAAAAATTCATAATATATTATACACTAATTTATACTAGTTTTGGTAAAAAAATTAAATTAAATCAGGGACTCTTCGAAATGATACGAAATTTATTGATAATTTATATATGTTAGGAGGAAAGGTTATGATGGAAGTCCATGCAAAAACTCATCTGAAAATTAGATTCTATGAATCTTTTAGAAATGCATGTTTCGGTCAAAAAATCATGATACATTATACACTAGTTTCGGCAATAAAATCAAATTATATCGAGGACTATTCGAATTGATACAAACCTTTTTAGATCCTTTCTATATGTTACGAGGGAAGGTTATGATGGAAGTCCATGCAAAAAATTATCTAAAAACGAAATTTTCTTAAACGCTTTAAAATGCAAGTTTCGGTCAAAAAATCATAATATATTATACACTAATTTATAATAGTTTCGGTAAAAAATCAAATTAAATTAGGGACAGTTTGAAATGATACGAATATTTTCAGATCATTTATATATGTTAGAAGGGTAGGTTATGATGGAAGTCCAAGCAAAAAATCATATGAAAATTAGATTCTATGGAACTTTTCGAAATGCAAGTTTAGGTAAGAAAATCATAATATATTATACACTAATTTATAATAGTTTCGGTCAAAAATCAAATTAAATTTGGGACAGTTCGAAATGATACGAATATTTTCAGATCATTTATATATTTTAGAAGGGTAGGTTATGATGGAAGTCCAAGCAAAAAATCATATGAAAATTAGATTCTATGGAACTTTTCGAAATGCAAGTTTAGGTCAGAAAATCATAATATATTATACACTAGTTTAGGTTAAAAAATTATAATTAAATCGACTACTGTTCGAAATGATACAAACCTTTTCAGATCCTCTCAATATGATATGAGGGAAGGTTATGATGGAAGTCCATGCAAAAAATCATCTGAAAATTAAATTCTATGAAATGCTTTGAAATGCAATTTTCATTCAAAAATTCATAATATATTATACACTAATTTATACTAGTTTTGGTAAAAAAATAAAATTAAATCAGGGACTGTTCGAAATGATACGAAACTTTACTGATCATTTATATATGTTAGGAGGAAAGGTTATGATGGAAGTCCATGCAAAAAGTCATCTGAAAATTAGATTCTATGAATCTTTTAGAAATGCATGTTTCGGTCAAAAAATCATGATACATTATACACTAGTTTCGGTCAATAAAATCAATTTAAATCGAGGATTGTTTGAATTGATACAAACCTTTTTATATTCTTTCTATATGTTACGAGGGAAGGTTATGATGGAAGTCCACGCAAAAAATTATCTAAAAACTAAATTTTTTGAAACGCTTTGAAATGCAAGTTTCGGTCAAAAAATCATAATATATATACACTAATTTATAATAGTTTCGGTCAAAAATCAAATTAAATCAGGGACAGTTCGAAATGATACGACTATTTTCAGATCATTTAGATATGTTAGAAGGGTAGGTTATGATGCAAGTCCAAGCAAAAAATCATATGAAAATTAGATTCTATGGAACTTTTCGAAATGCAAGTATAGGTCAGAAAATCATATATATTTTATACACTAATTTATACTAGTTTCGGTCAAAAATCAAATTAAATCGAGGACTGTTCGAAATGATACGAATCTTTTCAAATTATTTATATATGTTAGAAGTGAAGGCTATGATGGAAGTCCATGCAAAAAATCATATGAAAATTAGATTCTCAAGAACTTTTCGAAATGAAAGTTTAGGTCAAAAAATCATAATGCATTATACACTAGTTTATACTAGTTTCGGTTAAAAATCAAATTAAATCGGGACTGTTCGAAATGATACGAAACTTTTTAGATCATTTATATATGTTAGGAAGGAAGGTTATAATGGAAGTCCATGCAAAAAACTCATATGAAAATTAGATTCTATGGAACTTTTCTAAATACAAGTTTCGGTCAAAAAATCATAATATATTATACACCAGCTTAGGTTAAAAAATTATAAATAAATCGACTACTGTTCGAAATGATACAGACCTTTTCAGATCCTCTCAATATGATATGAGGGAAGGTTATGATGGAAGTCCATGCAAAAAATCATCTGAAAATTAAATTCTATGAAATGCTTTGAAATGCAAGTTTCATTCAAAAATTCATAATATATTATACACTAATTTATACTAGTTTTGGTAAAAAAATAAAATTAAATCAGGGACTGTTCGAAATGATACGAAACTTTACTGATCATTTATATATGTTAGGAGGAAAGGTTATGATGGAAGTCCATGCAAAAACTCATCTGAAAATTAGTATCTATGAATCTTTTAGAAATGCATGTTTCGGTCAAAAAATCATGATACATTATACACTAGTTTCGGTCAATAAAATCAAATTAAATCGAGGACTATTCGAATTGATACAAACCTTTTTAGATCCTTTCTATATGTTACGAGGGAAGGTTATGATGGAAGTCCATGCAAAAAATTATCTAAAAACGAAATTTTTTTAAACGCTTTAAAATGCAAGTTTCGGTCAAAAAATCATAATATATTATACACTAATTTATAATAGTTTCGGTCAAAAATCAAATTAAATTAGGGACAGTTTGAAATGATACGAATATTTTCAGATCATTTATATATGTTAGAAGGGTAGGTTATGATGGAAGTCCAAGAAAAAAATCATATAAAAATTAGATTCTATGGAACTTTTCGAAATGCAAGTTTAGGTAAGAAAATCATAATATATTATAAACTAGTTTATAGTAGTTTCGGTCAAAAATCAAATTAAATCGAAGAGTGTTCGAAATGATACGAATCTTTTCAAATCATTTATGTATGTTAGAAGTGAAGGTTATGATGGAAGTTCATGCAAAAAATCATATGAAAATTAGATTCTCCAGAACTTTTCGAAATGAAAGTTTAGGTCAAAAAATCATAATGCATTATACACTAGTTTATACTAGTTTCGGTTAAAAATCAAATTAATCGGGACCGTATGAAATGATACGAAACTTTTCAGATCAATTATATATGTTAGGAGGGAAGGTTATAATGGAAGTCAATGCAAAAAAATCATATGAAAATTAGATTCTATGGAACTTTTCTAAATACATGTTTCGGTCAAAAAATCATAATATGTTATACACTAGTTTAGGTTAAAAAATTATAATTAAATCGACTACTGTTCGAAATTATACAAACCTTTTCAGATCCTCTCAATATGATATGTGGGAAGGCTATGATGGAAGTCCATGCAAAAAATCATCTGAAAATTAAATTCTATGAAATGCTTTGAAATGCTAGTTTCATTCAAAAATTCATAATATATTATACACTAATTTATACTAGTTTTGGTAAAAAAATAAAATTAAATCAGGGACTGTTCGAAATGATACGAAACTTTACTGATCATTTATATATGTTAGGAGGAAAGGTTATGATGGAAGTCCATGCAAAAACTCATCTGAAAATTAGATTCTATGAATCTTTTAGAAATGCATGTTTCGGTCAAAAAATCATGATACATTATACACTAGTTTCGGTCAATAAAATCAATTTAAATCGAGGATTGTTCGAATTGATACAAACCTTTTTATATTCTTTATATATGTTACGAGGGAAGGTTATGATGAAAGTCCACGCAAAAAATTATCTAAAAACTAAATTATTTGAAACGCTTTTAAATGCAAGTTTCGGTAAAAAAATCATAATATATTATACACTAATTTATAATAGTTTTGGTCAAAAATCAAATTAAATCAGGGACAGTTCGAAATGATAAGAATATTTTCAGATCATTTATATATGTTAGAAGGGTAGGTTATGATGGAAGTCCATGCAAAAAATCATATGAAAATTAGATTCTATGGAACTTTTCGAAATGCAAGTTTAGGTCAGAAAATCATAATATATTATACACTAGTTTATACTAGTTTCGGTCAAAAATCAAATTAAATCGAGAACTGTTCGCAATGATACGAATCTTTTCAAATTATTTATATATGTTAGAAGTGAAGGCTATGATGGAAGTCCATGAAAAAAACATATGAAAATTAGATTCTCTAGAACTTTTCGTTATGAAAGTTTAGGTCAAAAAATCATAATTCATTATACACTAGTTTATACTAGTTTCGGTTAAAAATTAAATTAAATCAGGGACTATTCGAAATTATACGAAACTTTTCTAATCATTTATATATGTTTGGTGGAAAGGTTATGATGGAAGTCCATGCAAAAACTCATCTGAAAATTAGATTCTATGAATATTTTAGAAATGCATGTTTCGGTCAAAAAATCATTATATATTATACACTAGTTTCGGTCAAAAAATCAAATTAAATCGAGGACTATTCGAAATGATACGAACCTTTTTAGATCCTTTCTATATGTTATGAGGGAAGGTTATGATGGAAGTGCATGAAAAAAAAATCATCTAAAAAATAAATTCCTTGAAACGCTTTGAAATACATGTTTCGGATAAAAAATCATAATATATTATACACTAATTTATACTATTTTTGGTCAAAACAAAATTAAATCAGGGATAATTCGAAATGAAACGAATATTTTCAGATCATTTATATATTTTTAGAAGGGTAGGTTATGATGGAAGTACAAACAAAAAATCATATGAAAATTAGATTTTATGGAACTTTTCGAAATGCAAGTTTAGGTCAAAAATCAAATTAAATCGAGGACAGTTCGAAATGATACAAATATTTTCAAATCTTTTATATATGTTAGAAGGGAAGGTTATGATGGAATTCCATGCAAAAAATAATATGAAAATTAGATACTCTGGAAGTTTTCGAAATGCAAGTTTAGGTAAAAAAATCATAATGGAAGTTTAAATCGGCGACTGTTCGAAATGATATGAAACTTTTCAGATCATTTATATATGTTAGGAGGGAAGGTTATAATGGTAATCCATGCAAAAAATCGTATGAAAATTAGATTTTATGGAACTTTTTTAAATACAAGTTTAGGTCAAAAAATCATAATTTATTATACACTAGTCCCCAAATATTTTTTTGCAGAATCTAATTTCATGGAACTTCATAGAATCTAATTTCATGGAATTTAATAGAATCTAATTTCTTGATTATTTTTTAGAATAAACTTCCATCAGAAACTTTCCTCCAATTATATATAAAAGATTTGAAAAGTTTCATATCATTTCAAACAGTCCCCGATTTAATTTGATTTTTGACCGAAACCAGTATAAACTAGTTTATAATATATTAGGATTTTTTGACCTAAACTTGCATTTCGAAAAGTTCCATATAATCTAATTTCCATATGATTTTTTGCATGGACTTCCATCATAACCTTCTTTCCTAATATATATAAATGATCTGAAAAGTTTCGTATCATTTTGAACAGTCCCTGATTTATTTTGATTTTTTACCGAAACTATTATAAATTAGTGTATAATATATTATGAATTTTTGACTGAAACTTGCATTTCAAAGCAGTTCATAGAATTTAATTTTCAGATGATTTTTTGTATGGAATTCCATCATAACCTTCCCTCGTAACATATAGAAAGGATCTAAAAAGGTTTGTATCGTTTCAAACATTCCTCGATATAATTTGAGGTTTTCACCGAAACTAGTGTATAATATATTATGATTTTTTACCTAAAATTGTATTTCAAAAAGTTGCATAGAATTTAATTTTCATATGATTTTTATTTGAAACAAGTATAAACTAGTGTATAATATATTATGATTTTTTGACCGAAAATTTCATTTACAAAAGTTCCAGAGAATCTAATTTCCGTATGATTTTTTGCATGGACTTCCATCATAACCTTCCCTCCTAACATATATAAATTATCTGAAAATTTCCGTATCATTTCGAACAGTTCCAGATTTAATTTAATTTTTGACTTAAACTAGTATAAATTTATGTATAATATATTATAATTTTTTAACTGAAACTTGCATTTCTAAGCGTTTCATAGTATTTAATTTTCAGATGATCTTTTGCATGGACTTCCAATAAAACCTTCCCTTGTAACATATAATAAGGACATAAAAAGGTTTATATTGTTTCGAATTGTCCTCGATTTAATATGATATTTTACACAAAAACTAGTCTATAATATATTATGATTTTTTGACCGAAAATTGCATTTCGAATAGATTCATAGAATCTAATTTTCAGAGGATTTTTTTGCTTGAACATCCATCATAACCTTCCTCCTAACATATATAAATGATCTGAAAATTTTCGTATCATTTCGAACAGTCCCCGATTTAATTTGATTTTTGATCGAAACAAGTATAATTAGTGTATAATATATCTTGAATTTTTGACTGAAACTTGAATTTCAAAGGTTTTCGTAGAATTTAATTTTCAAATGATTTTTTGCATGGGCTTCCATCATAACCTTCCCTCGTAACATATAGATAGGATCTAAAAACATTCGTATGGTTTCGAATAATCCTCGATTTAATCTAATTTTGTGACCAAAACAAGTGTACAATATATTATAATTTTTTGACTAAAACTTGCAATACGAAAAGATTCATAGAATCTAATTTTCAGATGATTGTTTGCGTGTACTTCCATCATAACCTTCCATCCTAACACATATAAATGATCTGAAAAGTTTCGAATCATTTCGAAGAGTCCTTGATTTAATATAATTATTTACTGAAACTTGTATAAAATAGTGTATAATATATTATGATTTTTTGAACTAAACTTGCATTTCGAAAAGTTCCATAGAATCTAATTTCTGTATGATTTTTTGCATGAACTTCCATCATAACCTTCTCTCCTAACATATATAAATGATCTGAAAAGTTATTATCATTTCGAACAGTCCCTGATTTAATTTTATTTTTGACTTAAACTAGTATAAATTAGTGAATAATATATTATGAATTTTTTATTGAAACTTGCATTTCAAAGCGTTTCATAGTATTTAATTTTCAGATGATCTTTTGCATGGACTTCCATCAAAACCTTCCCTCGTAAAATATTATAAGGGTCTAAAAAGGGTTATATTGTTTCGAGTTGTCTCGATTTAATTTGATTTTTTACACAGAAACTAGAGTGTAATATATTATGATTTTTTGACCGAAAATTGCATTTCTAAAAGATTCATAGAATCAAATTTTCACATGATTTTTTAGCTTGAACTACAATCATAACCTTTCCTCCTAACATATATAAATGATCTTAAGAGTTTCTTATCATTTCGAACAGTCCCCGATTTAATTTGATTTTTGACCGAAACTAGGATAAATTAGTGTATAATATATCATGATTTTTTTTTACTGAAACTTGCATTTTAAAGCGTTTCATAAAATTTAATTTTCAGATTATTTTTTGCATGAACTTCCATCATAACCTTCCCTCGTAACATATAGATAGGATTTAAAAACATTTGTATGGTTTCGAATAATCCTGGATTTAATCTGATTTTTTGATCGAAACAAGTGTATAATATATTATAATTTTTTGACCGAAACATGTAATTCGAAAAGATTCAGAATCTAATTTTCAGATGATTGTTTGCGTGGACTTCTATCATAACCTTCCCTCATAACACATATAAATGATCTGAAAGGTTTCGAATCATTTCGAACAGTCCTTGATTCGATATAATTTTTTACTGAAACTAGTATAAAATACTGTATAATGTATTATGATTATTTGAACGAAACTTGCATTTCGAAAAGTTCCCTAGAATCTAATTTCCTAATGATTTTTTGCATGGACTTCTATCATCACCTTCTCTCCTAACACATATAAATGACCTGAAAAGTTTCGTATCATTTTGAACAGTCCCTGATTTAATTTGATTTTTTACCGAAACTATTATAAATTAGTGTATAATATATAATGAATTTTTTTACTGAAACTTGCATTTCATAGCATTTCATAGAATTTAATTTTCAGATTATTTTTTGTATGGAATTCCATCATAACCTTCCCTCGTAACATATAGAAAGGATCTAAAAAGGTTCGTATCGTTTCAAATAGTCCTGGATATAATTTGATTTTTTGTCTGAAACTAGTGTATAATATATTATTATTTTTTGACTTAAACTTGTATTTCTAAAATTCCCATAGACTCTAATTTTCATATGATTTTTTGCAAGGACTTCCATTATAACCTTCCCTCCTAACATATATAAATGATCTGAAAAGTTTCGTATGATTTCGAACATTCCCTGATTTAATTTGATTTTTCACTTAAACTAGTATAAATTAGTGTTTAATATATTATGAATTTTTGACTGAAACTTGCATTTCAAGACATTTCATATTATTTAATTTTCAGAGGATCTTTTGCATGGACTTCTATCATAACCTTCCCTCGTAACATATAATAAGGATTTAAAAAGGTTTGTATTGTTTCAAAATGTCCTCGATTTAATTTGAATTTTTACACCGAAAGAAATGGATAATATATTATGATTTTTGAACGAAAATTGAATTTCGAAAAGATTCATAGAATCTAATTTTCAGATGATTTTTTTGCAAGGACTTCCATCATAACCTTCCCTCCTAACATATATAAATGATCTGAAAAGTTTCGTATCATTTAAAATAGTCCCCGATTTAATTTGATTTTTGAAAAAAACCAGTATAAACTAGTGTATAATATATTATTATTTTTTGACCTAAACTTGCATTTTGAAAAGTTCCATAGAATCTAATTTTCATATGATTTTTTCCATCAGAACCTTCCCTTCTAACATATATAAATGATTTTAAAAATTCGTATCATTTCGAACAGTACTTTATTTAATTTGAATATTTACTGAAACTAGTATAAATTAGTGTATAATATATCATGAATTTTATACTGAAACATGCATTTCAAATCGTTTCATTGAATTTAATTTTCAGATGATTCTTTGAATGGACTTCCATCAGAACCTTCTCTCATAACATATATAAATGATCTGAAAAGTTTCGTATCATTGCAAACAATATCTAATTTAATTCGATTTTTTTACTGAAACCAGTATAAACTAGTGTATAATAAATTATGATTTTTTTAACGACACTTGCATTTCTAAAAGTTCGATAGAATCTAATTTTTGTATGATTTTTTGCATGGACTTCCATCATAACCTTCTCCCCTAACATATATAAATGACCTGAAAAGTTTCGTATCATTTTGAATAGTCCTTGATATAAACGAAACTATTATACATTATCGTATAATATATTATGAATTTTTTTTACTAAAACTTGCATTTCAAAGCATTTCAAAGAATTTAATTTTCAGATGATTTTTTGTATGGAATTCCATCATAACCTTCCCTCGTAACATATAGAAATGGTCTAAAATGGTTCGTATTGTTTCAAACAGTCCTCGATATAATTTGATTTTTTGACCGAAACTAGTGTATAATATATTATGATTTTTTAACTTAAACTTGTATTTCAAAATGTTCCATAGAATCTAATTTTCATATGATTTTTTGCATGGACTTTCATTATAACCTTCCCTCCTAACATATATAAATGATCTGAAAATTTTCATATCATTTCGAACAGCCCCTAATTTAATTTTATTTTTGACTTAAACTAGTATAAATTAGTGTATAATATATTATGAATTTTTGACTGAAACCTGCATTTCATAGTGTTTCGTAGAATTTAATATTCAAATGATCTTTTGCATGGACTACCATCATAACCTTCCCTCGTAACATATAATAAGGATCTAAAAAGGTTTGTATTGTTTTAAATTTTCCTCGATTTAATTTTATTTTTTACACAGAACCTAGTGGATAATATATTATGATTTTTTGACCGAAAATTATATTTCGAAAATATTCATAGAATCTAATTTTCAGATGATATTTTGCATGGACTTCCATCATACCCTTCCCTCCTAACATATATACATGATCTGAAAAGTTTCGTATCATTTCGAACAGTCCCTGATTTAATTTGATTTTTACTGAAACCAGTATAAACTAGTGTATAATATATTATGATTTTTTGACCGAAACTTGCGTTTTGAAAAGTTCCATAGAATCTAATTTCCATATAATTTTTTGCATGGACTTCCATCACAACCTTCCCTCCTAACATATATAAATGATCTAAAAAGTTTCGTATTATTTCGAACAGTCACTGATTTAATTTGATTTTTGACTTAAACTAGTATGAATTAGTGTATAATATATTATGATTTTTTTAATGAAACTTGCATTTCAAAGCGTTTCATAGAATTTAATTTTCAGATGATCTTTTGCATGGAATTTCATCATAACCTTCCCTCGTAACATATAATAAGGATCTAAAAATGGTGGTATTGTTTTGAATTGTCCTCGATTTAATTTGATTTTTTACACAGAAACTAGTGTATAATATATTATGAATTTTTTATACCGAAAATTGCATTTTGAAAAGATTAATAGAATCTATTTCTTAGATAATTCTCTTGCATGAACTTTCATCATAACCTTTCCTCCTAATATATATAAATGATCTGAAAAGTTTTGTATCATTTCAAACAGTCCCCGATTTAATTTGATTTTTGACCAAAACCAGTATAAACTAGTTTATAATATATTATGATTTTTTGACATAAACTTGCATTTTGAAAAGTTCTATAGAATCTAATTTTCATATGATTTTTACTTGGACTTCCATAATAACCTTACCTTCTAACATATAAAATTATCTGGAAAATTTGTATCATTCGAACAGTAAATTATTTAATTTGATTTTTGTACGAAATTAGTATAAATTAATGTAAAACTTGCCTTTCAAAGTGTTTCATAGAATTTAATTTTCAGATGATTTTCTTGCATGGACTTCCATCATAACCTTTCCTCGTAACATATAGATAGGATCTAAAAACATTCATATGGTTTTGTATAATCCTTGATTTAATTTGATTTTTTGACCGAAACAAGTGTATAATATATTATGATTTTTTTACTGAAAATTGCAATTTGAAAAGATTCATAGAATCTAATTTTAAGATGATTTTTTGCATGTACTTCCATCATAACCTTCCCTCCTAACACATATAAAAGACCTGAAAAGGTTCGTATCATTTCGAACAGTCCCCGATTTAATTTGATTTTTTTCTGAATCCAGTATAACTAGTGTATAATATATTATGATTTTTTGACCGAAACTTGCATTTCGAAAAATTCCATACAATCTAATTTCCGTATAATTTTTTTGCATGGACTTCCATCATAACCTTCCCTCCTTACATATATAAATGATCTGAAAAGTTTCGTATTTTGAAAAGTCCCTGATTTAATTCGATTTTTGACTTAAACTAGTAAAAATTAGTGTATAATACATTATGATTTTTTTACTGAAACTTGCATTTCAAAGCGTTTCATAGAATTTAATTTTCAGATGATCTTTTGCATGGACTCCCATCGTAACCTTCCCTCGTAACATATAATAAGGATCTAAAAAGGTTTGTATTGTCTCGAATTGTCCTCGATTTAATTTTTTTTTTTACACAGAAACTAGTGTATAATATATTATGATTTTTTGACCGAAAATTGCATTTTGAAAAGTTTCATAGTATCTAATTTTCAGATGATTTTTTTGCATGAACTTCCATCATAACCTTTCCTCCTAACATATATAAATGATCTGAAAAGTTTTGTATCAATTATAATAGTCCCCGATTTAATTTGATTTTTGACCGAAACCAGTATAAAGTAGTTTATAATATATTATAATTTTTTGAAATAAACTTGCATTTCGAAAAGTTCCATAGAATCTAATTTTCATATGATTTTTACTTG
The DNA here is from genome assembly GCA_963966055.1 of Lathyrus aphaca. Taxonomy (NCBI): domain Eukaryota; kingdom Viridiplantae; phylum Streptophyta; class Magnoliopsida; order Fabales; family Fabaceae; genus Lathyrus; species Lathyrus aphaca. The sequence goes on from OZ014523.1 coordinate 564,616,299, forward strand.
GACTTCCATAATAATCTTCCCTTCTAACATATATAATTATCTGAAAAATTTGTATCATTACGAACAATACATTATTTAATTTGGTTTTGACCGAAACTAGTATAAATTAGTGTATAATATATCATGAATTTTTGAATGAAACATGCATTTCAAAGCGTTTATAGAATTTAATTTTCAGATGATTTTTTGTATGGACTTCCATCATAACCTTCCCTCGTAACATATAGAAAGGATCTAAAAACGTTCGTATGGTTTCGAATAATCCTCGATTTAATTTGATTTTTTGACTGAAACAAGTGTATAATATATTATAATTTTTTGACCGAAATTTGCAATTCGAAAAGATTCATAGAATCTAAATTTCAAATGATTTTTTGCATGGACTTCCATCATAGACATCCCTCCTAACATATATAAATGATCTGAAAAGTTTCGTATCATTTCGAATTGTCCCCGATTTAATTTGATTTTTGACCGAAAACAATATAAAGTAGTGTATATTATATTTTGATTTTTTGAACAGTCCTTGATTTAATTTGATTTTTTTACCGAAACTGTTATAAATTAGTGTATAATATATTATGAATTTTTGACCTAAACTTGCATTTTAAAAAGTTCAATAGAATCTAATTTTCAGATGTTTTTTTGAATGGACACCCATCATAACCTTCCCTCCTAACATATATAAATTATCAGAAAAGTTTCGTATCATTTTGAACAGTCCCCGATTTAATTTGATTTTTTCTGAAACCAATATAAACTAGTGTATAATAAGGATCTAATTTCGAAACGTTCCATACAATCTAATTTCCGAAACCAATATAAACTTGCATTTCGAAACGTTCCATACAATCTAATTTCCGTATGATTTTTTTGCATGTATTTCAATCATAACCTTCCCTCCGTACATATATAAATGATCTGAAAAGTTTCGTATCATTTCGATCAGTCCATGATTTAATTTGATTTTGAACTTAAACTAGTGTATAATATATTATGAATTTTTTACTGAAACTTGCATTTCAAAGTGTTTCATAGAATTTATTTTTCAGATGATCTTTTGCAAGGACTTCCATCATAACCTTCCCTCGTAACATATAATAAGGATCTAAAAAGGTTTGTATTGTCTCGAATTGTCCTCGATTTAATTTGATTTTTTACACGGAAACTAATGTATAATATATTGTGAACTTCCATCATAAGCTTTCCTCCTAACATATATAACTGATATGAAAAGGTTCGTATCATTTCTAACAGTCCCCGATTTTATTTGATTTTTGACCATAACCAGTATAAACTACTTTATAATATATTATGATTTTTTGACCTAAACTTGCATTTCGAAAAGTTCCATAGAATCTAATTTTCAGATGATTTTTACTTGGACTTCCATAATAACCTTCCCATCTAACGTATATAAATTATCTGAAAAATTTGTATCATTTCGAACAGTACCTTATTTAATTTGATTTTTGACCGAAACTAGTATAAATTAGTGTATAATATATTATTAATTTTTTACAGAAACTTGCATTTCAAAGCATTTCATAGAATTTATTATCAGATGATTTTTTGCATGTACTTCCCTCATAACCTTCCCTCATAACATATAGAAAGGATCTAAAAACGTTCATATGGTTTTGAATAATCCTCGATTTAATTTGATATTTTTACCGAAAAAAGTGTATAATATATTATGATTTTTTTTCTCCGAAAATTGCAATTCGAAAATATTCATAGAATCTAAATTTCAGATGATTTTTTGCATGGACTTCAATCATAACCTTCCCTCCTGACATATATAAATGATCTGAAAAGTTTTGTATCATTTCGAACAGTCCCCGATTTAATTTGATTTTTGACCGAAATCAGTATAAACTAATGTATATTATATTTTGATTTTTTGACCGAAACTTGTGTAACACCCCATTTTCTAACCGCGAATATAACTGAAATCAGAGTTTATAAAAACTTTCCACAAAACGGGATATCACATTTTCAGCTATAAACAAATTTCAACTTAAGGAAGTCATACTTAATACATAGTATTTTTCATAATAACACAACACAACTTCAGTTTACTCAAATAAATAAACTACATAAAACTTTAAGCAGCGGATTCACATCACAGCTCATAGCATTTTTATTCAATCTAATAACAACTTTAAAATAAGAAATAAGCAACTTTAAGTTCTTCAACTAAATAAAATTTAGCAATAATAAAAGATCATTAAAGACGACACGCGTCAATCCCCCCCGAGTGCTACGTATCAGAGCGACTGACCACTGACTCGACTAATGGTAACCGGCTACTCCTCAGGATTACCTGCATGTTGCCCCATAAGGACAACATTCAACAAAAGGGGTGAGTTACAATAATTATAAGCAGTATATGAAAAACAATATAATGACTAAGGATCGTAAACAAACACCACTCACAAATTACATCAAATGTCAACACAACAAATCAACAATAATGCAACTTTAATGAGACTCGACTAATTATGCATGTGGTACCATTCGGAGTAAACTCCCAACTTAAAAATCTGCCAATTTATCGGGCATCAAGGCATAAGCCTTCAACTTTCAACTTTAATTGCCAATCCAGGCCAACGTGGTGTGAGCAATGGCTCCGACAATGCACATGACTTAAATGATATACACGACTTTAAACTCAGACAACATACCAACAAGAACAACACGACCACGTTTCCAAATTAATCAACTTATATTCAACTTTGGCTTATAAAGCCTACAACATAATAACTTTAAAACTGTCTGCAACCGGAACAACTTACTGATATCAATTGTACCTGTAACACAACTTTACGACATGATTTCAACGAAAACAACGCATCAAAATCAACAATAATATTACCCGACTTATCCCGACAAATTTCGTTAAATTCCGAGGAACTAAGTTTTCCGCCTAATTCGGCTAAACCGACAAACTCAACACTGTTTTTTTTTATTTACATTTTGCGGTTAATACGTCCCTTTAAGAAATTCTACCAAAAATTCAATATTCTAAAATTCTCTGTTATGAAAAGGGTATCTGCTAAATTCGGTTTTCTGTCAAAAATTCTAAACTTCCCTGCTGCTAATATGTTCTGCCTTATCACACTGATATGTAAGCTCTGTATAAAGAAAATCATTTAATATAGGTTCTAATTAGTTGACAAAATCATGATATTACTAATTAATAATATTTCTACTGTTCCTAAAGTATTAACTAGTCTCAGATAAAATAGAACTAATTAATGATGTATTCACCTAATTAGATTAATTAATAGCTTAATTAAGTGAATAAATTGAACACAAAAATAATGGCTACAGGATCCCTCCTATGGGCCTGCGCCACCTCAAGATCATCACCTATCGCATGGCCCACGCCATGCTGCACTTATGGCCAGCGCCATGATCTTCATGAGGCCTTACGGCCTGCGCCATCTCTATGGCATCTTCCATGGCCAGCGCCATTCCCAAGGGTATGTGGGGCCCACCCTACCAAAGTGGCCCCTTACTAAACAATTCCATATCTTCTTCCCAATTCATTTTCCAGCATCCAATTATTTTTAATATGATTCAATATATTAATTCAAGTTTAGTTATAATTTATGTATATTCACAAATTTATCAACACTACAACACAACACAACATGAACATAATTTATTGATAAATTTCCATAACCGCCACAACAATCAATGAAGGCATATCAACTTAAACTACCCAATCATAATATTGGATTTCATACCCGATTATAAGAATTGAACCCACCCTTACCTTAGATTGGATTGAAGGTTGCTCTACAGTCGGATTCCGGAAATTTTCTTCTCCTTCCCTCACGTTCGTACAGCAGTTCTACTTCCTCTTTTTCTTCCTTCTTTTTCTAACTTCCCTTTCCTTTTGTTAACCTCCCACCAAATCCACCTAAAACCTTTTTATCCCTTATTTCTCTCCATTAACTCCTTATTTTTCTCCCACTAACAATATTATTAATAACTCTTATTTTTACCTAATAATAATCTTAATAATAATAACGATAATCATAATAATAATAATAATAATAATAATGACAATAATAATAATGATAATAGTAATAATAATAATAATAATGCTAACCATAATAATACCACTTTTACTAATATTATTAGTTACACCCTCTAATTATCCACTATTTTAATTATCCACCCAATATTATTTAAATCAATATCCTCTAATATTATAATTAAATATATATTAACTAACATAGTGTAATTAGTTTTACTCACCACACCACCAATCTCTACACTTTTGGTCACACACTCCTACTACCTTAAAGTCTTCTTCTTAAGGCTACTATCCCTTACCATGGATACATAATTACAACGAATACACACCAAAACATATAATCGATTACATCAATTCCTAGTTAACTCACAAATAATAATCAAAATAAAAACGGAGTGTTACAACTCTCCCCCACTTAGAATATTTTCGTCCTCGAAAATTTACCGGATACGAACTACTCCGGACACACCCTCACAACCAATTAGTCATCTCCCATGTCATGAAAGGCAACATCACAAAAAAAACAACAACAAACTTTCTTATCAAAGACAACGACAACAAGATGTAATGCCTACACAATGCACTCGACGACTAACTCAAGTAACAAAGAATGACCAAGTTAAGAACACACGAGTTCACTATGAACGAGAACACAACACGATCATTACCATTACCATAGGCAATACTCCCCTAATTCCCCATTCTAGGAATTAGCTACTCGCACTCGAACCATCACCATAGGTAACGAGGCAACCACAAAGATAAGAACACAAAATCCCATAACACAACATCGATGTAACCAAACTATTAACATCGCGGTTACCTACGTATGAACAAATGCAACACACCATGCTTCTACTACGCACTATGATTACTAGTACCCATCAGTCTACCAAGTTCACATCAAGCTTTCGACCATCAAGGTCATCAGAAATTCCGAACAAACATGTATTCTACACTTTTGCAATTATTAAACACTTCGAACCCATATCCATAACAATAATACCTCAGAATATTCAACACAATTACAACCGCAACAATTCTGAATCTTGAATAGGATAAATACTTTCACGAATTCTCGATTATCACCAAACATAAGTTACAACTTTACCATCTTGTATTAACATACTGCCCAAACTCATCTTAAACACATAACAACATTGCAACAACATAAGGATACATGTGTCCAAATAATTTCAACAAGAAAGTCATCTTTTCACTGCCAGTCCACCCTAAGCAACGACCATCCCTCGCTAAGAGAAACTGTGAATTCTGCAGAAAACCCAACGATAAAATCCATCTTCTGCTGAGATTTAACACTTTCCAAATAGTTTTTAACACCAATTAACCACAGCTTTAGCATCAATACTCCACACCTAACCTATGCATATTAACCAAGCCAATCAAACAACCAATTCATCAATTCCTACTCATAATAAAACAATTTTTTCATACACCCTCTTCTTAATTAACATAACCAAGTAAACTCATCTTTACTAACCAAAAATCACACTTTTATAACTTAACATATAACTTCACCTCTTTCAATAATTGTAACTCAATTTTCAAATACTCTACTATCTCTCCTTCTGATTTTATAACTGATCAGAATATCCACAATGAACACCTGTTTTAACTTATCCAAACAAGTATGGAAGATACGATTCATACTCCCTATATACACTTTAAGGCATATTGGCCCCCCACTATTCTCTATCTGACATCCTTGGTCAAATCGTGGTCTTGCATTTCCATTCACTTCCTCCTTGGATCATCTCTATAATGCTTCAAGTCTTATTTCAATCAGATTCTTGATCCATCACAAATCAAAACTCGAGTTATCCCGAACACCACTATGAGTTTCCACACTATTCACCGATCAACTCACAATCTCATACCAACATCCTCGAGCCTGCGTCATCTTCTTATATAGGAATCTGCATCAACTAATTAAAATAATCCTTTAGCCCTTGGCTCACTCCAAACAATTCATTGTACATACAATTCTAGTTGGCAAGACACGTCTATTCCATCCAACATGATTCCATCTACTATCAACAAGAGATTAAGGTTGATCAGTTCCTCAATTTGTCAATAGATAGCCAGCAACCATAATGGTGGCATAAATCATCATTACCCAACCACAACAGTGTCCTTTACCTTGTGCTCAAGGTTACCTCAGCATACTGCTCTACTAACTCTCTTTGGCTTGCAAACGTCTCTTGAATCTAATTATTTCCAACCTCGCCATTTATATACAACGTCCAAGGTCCAACGCATATTCCCTTAATTCCAACTTCATCAACGATACAAAACATCCAAAAATCCAATACACATTTTCTTATGTACACACATAGTACCACACGACTTTCAACATCCATCTAACACCGGAGTCGTTACAACAAGTACCATCCAAAACTGTCTGTTCCAATTACAACTTTCATCCAAGTTAAAATATTTAATAACACTAATCAACTTCCATCTTTACCCCAACATCACCATCTCCTAGAATGGGCACTTTAATTGTCCTCATTCGACAGAAATCGTATCTCTATGCATTCTCCGATACCAACATTTTATTATTTAATAACATTTTTATCTTTCCAAATTTTCAACAACACACGCTCCACTTCGAACGCAATTATCTTCTCCAATACAGACCTCCAAATCACAAAATTATATTCTAACATGAAGAAAAATTTGTGCAGATTCCAGAACTTCAAGAATCGCTCGAATCCGACTTACGAGTAAAAAGTTATCCCCATCAAAATGGGACTGGTCAACAATTTTCGTATGCAGAATTTCCAAAATCAGCAGCAGACCCAACTATTAAAACCTACTTATCTCCCTCATTACAAACCTCCTGAATGCAAATCTTATATGAAAACTGTAGGAAATTTTGTAAGCTTTCCAAAAATTCTAAAACCGCTTCAATCCGAATCACGGTTAAAAATTTATGCCACTTCTCGTGACAGCTGCTCCAAGATTGCAAAAACCAGAATTTTTGAGATTGATGAATGTAAATTCCACCTCTCTCCATCTTAATTCCGTGTTCTACCAAAAATTTTGCTCTACACCTAACTTCGAAATTTACTCGACTTTAATCCACTACACTCAAGGCATAGCAATCTACCGACTTGATCCTTCAACTTAATTCATCAACTTGTCTTTTTATTTGGAATAGATCCTTCTTTCTTAAACAATCCCCATCCATAAATCCACGTACTTCTCAACCCGACCGATATGAATTCATGAATCCATGCTCTCACCGGTCCGCAACAACGTCTCTCCAACAACCTCGCACTCTTGCAATCAACATCAACTTGAACCAACTCCGACATTCTAACAACAGTCCGGGAGTCAAGCTTCTCCCCCACTTAATTCCAACCAACACCTGTAGACAACGACTAGAAACTAAAAAGTACCGACAGTGTTTCACACACATGTCGCGTACTAAGGAATCAACAACGCTAGACAACATTGGCCGGACGGACCGACCTGCTCTGATACCACTAATGTAACACCCCATTTTCTAACCGCGAATATAACTGAAATCAGAGTTTATAAAAACTTTCCACAAAACGGGATATCACATTTTCAACTATAAACAAATTTCAACTTAAGGAAGTCATACTTAATACATAGTATTTTTCATAATAACACAACACAACTTCAGTTTACTCAAATAAATAAACTTCATAAAACTTTAAGCAGCGGATTCACATCACAGCTCATAGCATTTTTATTCAATCTAATAACAACTTTAAAATAAGAAATAAGCAACTTTAAGTTCTTCAACTAAATAAAATTTAGCAATAATAAAAGATCATTAAAGACGACACGCGTCAATCCCCCCCGAGTGCTACGTATCAGAGCGACTGACCACTGACTCGACTAATGGTAACCGGCTACTCCTCAGGATTACCTGCATGTTGCCCCATAAGGACAACATTCAACAAAAGGGGTGAGTTACAATAATTATAAGCAATATATGAAAAACAATATAATGACTAAGGATCGTAAACAAACACCACTCACAAATTACATCAAATGTCAACACAACAAATCAACAATAATGCAACTTTAATGAGACTCGACTAATTATGCATGTGGTACCATTCGGAGTAAACTCCCAACTTAAAAATCTGCCAATTTATCGGGCATCAAGGCATAAGCCTTCAACTTTCAACTTTAATTGCCAATCCAGGCCAACGTGGTGTGAGCAATGGCTCCGACAATGCACATGACTTAAATGATATACACGACTTTAAACTCAGACAACATACCAACAAGAACAACACGACCACGTTTCCAAATTAATCAACTTATATTCAACATTGGCTTATAAAGCCTACAACATAATAACTTTAAAACTGTCTGCAACCGGAACAACTTACTGATATCAATTGTACCTGTAACACAACTTTACGACATGATTTCAACGAAAACAACGCATCAAAATCAACAATAATATTACCCGACTTATCCCGACAAATTTCGTTAAATTCCGAGGAACTAAGTTTTCCGCCTAATTCGGCTAAACCGACAAACTCAACACTGTTTTTTTTTATTTACATTTTGCGGTTAATACGTCCCTTTAAGAAATTCTACCAAAAATTCAATATTCTAAAATTCTCTGTTATGAAAAGGGTATTAATGATGTATTCACCTAATTAGATTAATTATTAGCTTAATTAAGTGAATAAATTGAACACAAAAATAATGGCTACAGGACCCCTCCTATGGGCCTGCGCCACCTCAAGATCATCACCTATCGCATGGCCCACGCCATGCTGCACTTATGGCCAGCGCCATGATCTTCATGAGGCCTTACGGCCTGCGCCATCTCTATGGCATCTTCCATGGCCAGCGCCATTCCCAAGGGTATGTGGGGCCCACCCTACCAAAGTGGCCCCTTACTAAACAATTCCATATCTTTTTCCCAATTCATTTTCCAGCATCCAATTATTTTTAATATGATTCAATATATTAATTCAAGTTTATTTATAATTTATGTATATTCACAAATTTATCAACACTACAACACAACACAACATGAACATAATTTATTGATAAATTTCCATAACCGCCACAACAATCAATGAAGGCATATCAACTTAAACTACCCAATCATAATATTGGATTTCATACCCGATTATAAGAATTGAACCCACCCTTACCTTAGATTGGATTGAAGGTTGCTCTACAGTCGGATTCCAGAAATTTTCTTCTCCTTCCCTCACGTTCGTACAGCAGTTCTACTTCCTCTTTTTCTTCCTTCTTTTTCTAACTTCCCTTTCCTTTTGTTAACCTCCCACCAAATCCACCTAAAACCTTTTTATCCCTTATTTCTCTCCATTAACTCCTTATTTTTCTCCCACTAACAATATTATTAATAACTCTTATTTTTACCTAATAATAATCTTAATAATAATAACGATAATCATAATAATAATAATAATAATAATAATGACAATAATAATAATGATAATAGTAATAATAATAATAATAATGCTAACCATAATAATACCACTTTTACTAATATTATTAGTTACACCCTCTAATTATCCACTATTTTAATTATCCACCCAATATTATTTAAATCAATATCCTCTAATATTATAATTAAATATATATTAACTAACATAGTGTAATTAGTTTTACTCACCACACCACCAATCTCTACACTTTTGGTCACACACTTCTACTACCTTAAAGTCTTCTTCTTAAGGCTACTATCCCTTACCATGGATACATAATTACAACGAATACACACCAAAAAATATAATCGGTTACATCAATTCCTAGTTAACTCACAAATAATAATCAAAATAAAAACGGAGTGTTACAACTTGCATTTTGAAAATTTCCATAGAATCTAATTTTCAAATGATTTTTTGCATGTACTTCCATCATAACCTTCCATCCTAACACATATAAATGACCTTGAAAAAGTTTCGTATCATTTTGAACAGTCCCTGATTTAATTTGATTTTTTTTTACGAAACTGTTATAAATTAGTGTATAATATATTATGAATTTTTGTCGTAAACTTGCATTTTGAAAAGTTCAATAGAATCTAATTTTCATATGATTTTTTGAATGGACATCCATCATAACCTTCCCTCCTAACATATATAAATTATCTGAAAAGTTTCGTATCATTTCGAACAGTCCCCGATTTAATTTGATTTTTTTCTGAAACCAGTATAAACTAGTTTATAATAAATTATGATTTTTTGACCGAAACTTGCATTTGGAAAAGTTCCATACATTCTAATTTCCGTATGATTTTTTTGCATTGACTTCCATCACAACCTTCCCTCTTTACATATATAAATGATCTGAAAACTTTCGTATCATTTCGATCAGTCCCTGATTTAATTTTATTTTTGACTTAAACTAGTATAAATTAGTGTATAATATATTCTGAATTTTTTACTGAAACTTGCATTTCAAAGCGTTTCATAGAATTTATTTTTAAGATGATCTTTTGCATGGACTTCCATCATAACCTTCCCTCGTAACATATAATAAGGATCTAAAAAGGTTTGTATTGTCTCGAATTGTCCTCGATTTAATTTGATTTTTTAGACAGAAACTAGTGTATAATATATTGTGATTTTTTGACCGAAAATTGTATTTCGAATTGATTAATATAATCTAATTTTCAGATGATTTTTTTGCATGAACTTCCATCATAACCTTTCCTCCTAACATATATAAATGATCTGAAAAGGTTCGTATCATTTCTAACAGTCCCCGATTTAATTTGTTTTTGGACCGAAACCAGTATAAATTAGTTTATTATATATTATGATTTTTTGACCTAAACTTGCATTTCGAAAAGTTCCATAGAATCTAATTTTCATATGATTTTTACTTGGACTTCCATAATAACCTTCCCTTCTAACATATATAAATTATCTGAAAATTTGTATCATTTCGAACAGTACCTTATTTAATTTGATTTTTGACCGAAACTAGTATAACTTAGTGTATAATATATCATTAATTTTTTACTGAAACTTGCATTTCAAAACGTTTCATAGAATTTAATTATCAGATGATTTTTTGCATGTACTTCCATCATAACCTTCACTCATAACATATAGAAAGGATCTAAAAACGTTCATATGGTTTCGAATAATCCTTGATTTAATTTCATTTTTTGACCGAAAAAAGTGTATAATATATTATGATTTTTTTTCCTAAAATTGCAATTCGAAAAGATTCATAGAATCTAAATTTCAGATGATTTTTTGCATGGACTTCAATCATAACCTTCCCTCCTGACATATATAAATGATCTGAAAAGTTTTGTATCATTTCGAACAGTCCCCGATTTAATTTGATTTTGCCGAAACCAGTATAAACTAATGTATATTATATTTTGATTTTTTGACGAAACTTGCATTTCAAAAAGTTCCATAGAATCTAATTTTTAAATGATTTTTTGCATGTACTTCCACCATAACCTTCCATCCTAACACATATAAATGACCTGAAAAAGTTTCGTATCATTTTGAACAGTCCCTGATTTAATTTGATTTTTTTTAGCGAAACTGTTATAAATTAGTGTATAATATATTATGAATTTTTGACCTAAACTTGCATTTTGAAAAGTTCAATAGAATCTAATTTTCATATGATTTTTTGAATGGACATCCATCATAACCTTCCCTCCTAACATATATAAATTATCAGAAAAGTTTCGTATCATTTTGAACAGTCCCCGATTTAATTTGATTTTTTTCTGAAACCAGTATAAACTAGTGTATAATATATTATGATTTTTTTGACCGAAACTTGCATTTCGAAAAGTTCCATTCAATCTAATTTCCGTATGATTTTTTTGCATGGACTTCCATCATAACCTTCCCTCCTTACATATATAAATGATCTGAAAACTTTCGTATCATTTCGATCAGTCCCTGATTTAATTTGATTTTTGACTTAAACTAGTATAAATTAGTGTATAATATATTATGAATTTTTTACTGAAACTTGCATTTCAAAGCGTTTCATAGAATTTATTTTTAAGATGATCTTTTGCATGGACTTCCATCAGAACCTTCCCTCGTAACATATAATAAGGATCTAAAAAGGTTTGTATTGTCTCAAATTGTCCTCGATTTAATTTGATTTTTTAAACAGAAACTAGTGTATAATATATTGTGATTTTTTGACAGAAAATTGTATTTCGAATTGATTAATATAATCTAATTTTCAGATGATTTTTTTGCATGAACTTCCATCATAACCTTTCCTCCTAACATATATAAATGATCTGAAAAGGTTCGTATCATTTCTAACAGTCCCCGATTTAATTTTTTTTTGGACCGAAACCAGTATAAAATAGAACTAATTAATGATGTATTCACCTAATTAGATTAATTATTAGTTTAATTAAGTGAATAAATTGAACACAAAAATAATGGCTACAGGACCCCTCCTATGGGCCTGCGCCACCTCAAGATCATCACCTATCGCATGGCCCACGCCATGCTGCACTTATGGCCAGCGCCATGATCTTCATGAGGCCTTACGGCCTGCGCCATCTCTATGGCATCTTCCATGGCCAGCGCCATTCCCAAGGGTATGTGGGGCCCACCCTACCAAAGTGGCCCCTTACTAAACAATTCCATATCTTTTTCCCAATTCATTTTCCAGCATCCAATTATTTTTAATATGATTCAATATATTAATTCAAGTTTATTTATAATTTATGTATATTCACAAATTTATCAACACTACAACACAACACAACATGAACATAATTTATTGATAAATTTCCATAACCGCCACAACAATCAATGAAGGCATATCAACTTAAACTACCCAATCATAATATTGGATTTCATACCCGATTATAAGAATTGAACCCACCCTTACCTTAGATTGGATTGAAGGTTGCTCTACAGTCGGATTCCAGAAATTTTCTTCTCCTTCCCTCACGTTCGTACAGCAGTTCTACTTCCTCTTTTTCTTCCTTCTTTTTCTAACTTCCCTTTCCTTTTGTTAACCTCCCACCAAATCCACCTAAAACCTTTTTATCCCTTATTTCTCTCCATTAACTCCTTATTTTTCTCCCACTAACAATATTATTAATAACTCTTATTTTTACCTAATAATAATCTTAATAATAATAACGATAATCATAATAATAATAATAATAATAATAATAATGACAATAATAATAATGATAATAGTAATAATAATAATAATAATGCTAACCATAATAATACCACTTTTACTAATATTATTAGTTACACCCTCTAATTATCCACTATTTTAATTATCCACCCAATATTATTTAAATCAATATCCTCTAATATTATAATTAAATATATATTAACTAACATAGTGTAATTAGTTTTACTCACCACACCACCAATCTCTACACTTTTGGTCACACACTTCTACTACCTTAAAGTCTTCTTCTTAAGGCTACTATCCCTTACCATGGATACATAATTACAACGAATACACACCAAAACATATAATCGGTTACATCAATTCCTAGTTAACTCACAAATAATAATCAAAATAAAAACGGAGTGTTACAACTTGCATTTTGAAAATTTCCATAGAATCTAATTTTCAAATGATTTTTTGCATGTACTTCCATCATAACCTTCCATCCTAACACATATAAATGACCTTGAAAAAGTTTCGTATCATTTTGAACAGTCCCTGATTTAATTTGATTTTTTTTTACGAAACTGTTATAAATTAGTGTATAATATATTATGAATTTTTGTCGTAAACTTGCATTTTGAAAAGTTCAATAGAATCTAATTTTCATATGATTTTTTGAATGGACATCCATCATAACCTTCCCTCCTAACATATATAAATTATCTGAAAAGTTTCGTATCATTTCGAACAGTCCCCGATTTAATTTGATTTTTTTCTGAAACCAGTATAAACTAGTTTATAATAAATTATGATTTTTTGACCGAAACTTGCATTTGGAAAAGTTCCATACAATCTAATTTCCGTATGATTTTTTTGCATTGACTTCCATCACAACCTTCCCTCCTTACATATATAAATGATCTGAAAACTTTCGTATCATTTCGATCAGTCCCTGATTTAATTTTATTTTTGACTTAAACTAGTATAAATTAGTGTATAATATATTCTGAATTTTTTACTGAAACTTGCATTTCAAAGCGTTTCATAGAATTTATTTTTAAGATGATCTTTTGCATGGACTTCCATCATAACCTTCCCTCGTAACATATAATAAGGATCTAAAAAGGTTTGTATTGTCTCGAATTGTCCTCGATTTAATTTGATTTTTTAGACAGAAACTAGTGTATAATATATTGTGATTTTTTGACCGAAAATTGTATTTCGAATTGATTAATATAATCTAATTTTCAGATGATTTTTTTGCATGAACTTCCATCATAACCTTTCCTCCTAACATATATAAATGATCTGAAAAGGTTCGTATCATTTCTAACAGTCCCCGATTTAATTTGTTTTTGGACCGAAACCAGTATAAATTAGTTTATTATATATTATGATTTTTTGACCTAAACTTGCATTTCGAAAAGTTCCATAGAATCTAATTTTCATATGATTTTTACTTGGACTTCCATAATAACCTTCCCTTCTAACATATATAAATTATCTGAAAATTTGTATCATTTCGAACAGTACCTTATTTAATTTGATTTTTGACCGAAACTAGTATAACTTAGTGTATAATATATCATTAATTTTTTACTGAAACTTGCATTTCAAAACGTTTCATAGAATTTAATTATCAGATGATTTTTTGCATGTACTTCCATCATAACCTTCACTCATAACATATAGAAAGGATCTAAAAACGTTCATATGGTTTCGAATAATCCTTGATTTAATTTCATTTTTTGACCGAAAAAAGTGTATAATATATTATGATTTTTTTTCCTAAAATTGCAATTCGAAAAGATTCATAGAATCTAAATTTCAGATGATTTTTTGCATGGACTTCAATCATAACCTTCCCTCCTGACATATATAAAGGATCTGAAAAGTTTTGTATCATTTCGAACAGTCCCCGATTTAATTTGATTTTGCCGAAACCAGTATAAACTAATGTATATTATATTTTGATTTTTTGACGAAACTTGCATTTCAAAAAGTTCCATAGAATCTAATTTTCAAATGATTTTTTGCATGTACTTCCACCATAACCTTCCATCCTAACACATATAAATGACCTGAAAAAGTTTCGTATCATTTTGAACAGTCCCTGATTTAATTTGATTTTTTTTAGCGAAACTGTTATAAATTAGTGTATAATATATTATAAATTTTTGACCTAAACTTGCATTTTGAAAAGTTCAATAGAATCTAATTTTCATATGATTTTTTGAATGGACATCCATCATAACCTTCCCTCCTAACATATATAAATTATCAGAAAAGTTTCGTATCATTTTGAACAGTCCCCGATTTAATTTGATTTTTTTCTGAAACCAGTATAAACTAGTGTATAATATATTATGATTTTTTTGACCGAAACTTGCATTTCGAAAAGTTCCATTCAATCTAATTTCCGTATGATTTTTTTGCATGGACTTCCATCATAACCTTCCCTCCTTACATATATAAATGATCTGAAAACTTTCGTATCATTTCGATCAGTCCCTGATTTAATTTGATTTTTGACTTAAACTAGTATAAATTAGTGTATAATATATTATGAATTTTTTACTGAAACTTGCATTTCAAAGCGTTTCATAGAATTTATTTTTAAGATGATCTTTTGCATGGACTTCCATCAGAACCTTCCCTCGTAACATATAATAAGGATCTAAAAAGGTTTGTATTGTCTCAAATTGTCCTCGATTTAATTTGATTTTTTAAACAGAAACTAGTGTATAATATATTGTGATTTTTTGACCGAAAATTGTATTTCGAATTGATTAATATAATCTAATTTTCAGATGATTTTTTTGCATGAACTTCCATCATAACCTTTCCTCCTAACATATATAAATGATCTGAAAAGGTTCGTATCATTTCTAACAGTCCCCGATTTAATTTTTTTTTGGACCGAAACCAGTATAAATTAGTTTATAATATATTATGATTTTTTGACCTAAACTTGCATTTCAAAGAGTTCCATAGAATCTAATTTTCATATGATTTTTACTTGGACTTCCATAATAACCTTCCCTTCTAACATATATAAATTATCTGAAAATTTGTATCATTTCGAACAGTACCTTATTTAATTTGATTTTTGACCGAAACTAGTATAACTTAGTTTATACTGGTTTCGGTCAAAAAAAATTAAATCGGGGACTGTTAGAAATGATACGAAACTTTTCAGATCTTTTTTTTATGTTAGGAGGAAAGGTTGTGATGGAAGTTCATGCAAAAAAATCATCTGAAAATTAGATTATAATAATCAATTCGAAATACAATTTTCGGTCAAAAAATCACAATATATTATACACTAGTTTCTGTCTAAAAAATCAAATTAAATCGAGGACAATTCGAGACAATACAAACCTTTTTAGATCCTTATTATATGTTACGAGGGAAGGTTATGATGGAAGTCCATGCAAAAGATCATCTTAAAAATAAATTCTATGAAACGCTTTGAAATGCAAGTTTCAGTAAAAAATTCATAATATATTATACACTAATTTATACTAGTTTAAGTCAAAAATCAAATTAAATCAGGGACTGATCGAAATGATACGAAAGTTTTCAGATCATTTATATATGTAAGGAGGGAAGGTTATGATGGAAGTCCATGCAAAAAAATCATACGGAAATTAGATTGAATGGAACTTTTCGAAATGCAAGTTTCGGTCAAAAAATCATAATATATTATACACTAGTTTATACTGGTTTCAGAAAAAAAATAATCAAATTAAATCAGGGACAGTTCGAAATGATAAGAAACTTTTCTGATAATTTATATATGTTAGAAGGGAAGGTTATGATGGATGTCATTTCAAAAAATCATCTGAAAATTAGATTCTATTGAACTTTTCATAATGCAAGTTTAAGTCAAAAATTCATAATATATTATACACTAATTTATAATAGTTTCGGTAAAAAATAAAAAAAATCAGGGACTGTTCAAAATGATACGAAACTTTCAGGTCATTTATATGTGTTAGGAGGGAAGGTTATGATGGAAGTACATGCAAAAAATTATCTGAATATTAGATTCTATGAAACTTTTCGAAATGCAAGTTTCGGTCAAAAAATCAAAATATAATATACACTAGTTTATACTGGGTTCGGTCAAAAATCAAATTAAATCGGGGACTATTTGAAATGATACAAAACTTTTCAGATCATTTATATATGTTAGGAGGGAAGGTTATGATGGAAGTCCATGCAAAAAATCATTTGAAATTTAGATTCTATGAATCTTTTCGAATTGCAATTTTCGGTCAAAAAATCATAATATTGTATTCACTTGTTTCGGTCAATAAATCAAATTAAATCGAGGATTATTCGAAATCATACGAACGTTTTTAAATCCTTTCTATATGTTACGAGGGAAGGTTATGATGGAAGTCCATGCAAAAAATCATCTGAAAATTAAATTCTATGAAATGCTTTCAAATGCAAGTTTCAGTCAAAAATTCATGATATATTATACACTAATTTATACTAGTTTCAGTCAAAAATCAAATTAAATAAGGTACTGTTTGAAATGATACAAATTTTTTAGATAATTTATATATGTTAGAAGGGAAGGTTATTATGGAAGTCCAAGTAAAAATCATATGAAAATTAGAATATATGGAACTTTTCAAAATGAAAGTTTAGGTAAAAAAATCATAATATATAATAAACTAGTTTATACTGGTTTCGGTCAAAAAAAATTAAATCGGGGACTGTTAGAAATGATACGAAACTTTTCAGATCTTTTTTTTATGTTAGGAGGAAAGGTTGTGATGGAAGTTCATGCAAAAAAATCATCTGAAAATTAGATTATATTAATCATTTCGAAATACAATTTTCGGTCAAAAATCACAATATATTATACACTAGTTTCTGTGTAAAAAATCAAATTAAATCGAGGACAATTCGAGACAATACAAACCTTTTTAGATCCTTATTATATGTTACGAGGGAAGGTTATGATGGAAGTCCATGCAAAAGATCATCTGAAAAATAAATTCTATGAAACGCTTTGAAATGCAAGTTTCAGTAAAAAATTCATAATATATTATACACTAATTTATACTAGTTTAAGTCAAAAATCAAATTAAATCAGGGACTGATCGAAATGATACGAAAGTTTTCAGATCATTTATATATGTAAGGAGGGAAGGTTATGATGGAAGTCCATGCAAAAAAATCATACGGAAATTAGATTGAATGGAACTTTTCGAAATGCAAGTTTCGGTCAAAAAATCATAATATATTATACACTAGTTTATACTGGTTTCAGAAAAAAATCAAATTAAATCGGGGACTGTTCGAAATGATACGAAACTTTTCTGATAATTTATATATGTTAGGAGGGAAGGTTATGATGGATGTCCATTCAAAAAATCATCTGAAAATTAGATTCTATTGAACTTTTCAAAATGCAAGTTTATGACAAAAATTCATAATATATTATACACTAATTTATAACAGTTTCGTAAAAAAAAATCAAATTAAATCAGGGACTGTTCAAAATGATACGAAACTTTTTCAAGGTCATTTATATGTGTTAGGATGGAAGGTTATGATGGAAGTACATGCAAAAAATCATTTGAAAATTAGATTCTATGGAACTTTTCAAAATGCAAGTTTCGGTCAAAAAATCAAAATATAATATACATTAGTTTATACTGATTTCGGTCAAAAATCAAATTAAATCGGGGACTGTTCGAAATGATACAAAACTTTTCAGATCATTTATATATGTCAGGAGGGAAGGTTATGATTGAAGTCCATGCAAAAAATCATCTGAAATTTAGATTCTATGAATATTTTCGAATTGCAATTTTCGGAGAAAAAAAATCATAATATATTATACACTTTTTTCGGTAAAAATATCAAATTAAATCGAGGATTATTCGAAACCATATGAATGTTTTTAGATCCTTTCTATATATTATGAGGGAAGGTTATGATGGAAGTACATGCAAAAAATCATCTGATAATTAAATTCTATGAAACGTTTTGAAATGAAAGTTTCAGTAAAAAATTAATGATATATTATACACTAAGTTATACTAGTTTCGGTAAAAACTCAAATTAAATAAGGTACTGTTCGAAATGATACAAATTTTCAGATAATTTATATATGTTAGAAGGGAAGGTTATTATGGAAGTCCAAGTAAAAATCATATGAAAATTAGATTCTATGGAACTTTTCGAAATGCAAGTTTAGGTCAAAAAATCATAATATATTATAAACTAATTTATACTGGTTTCGGTCCAAAAACAAATTAAATCGGGGACTGTTAGAAATGATACAAACCTTTTCAGATCATTTATATATGTTAGGAGGAAAGGTTATGATGGAAGTTCATGCAAAAAAATCATCTGAAAATTAGATTATATTAATCAATTCGAAATACAATTTTCGGTCAAAAAATCACAATATATTATACACTAGTTTCTGTCTAAAAAATCAAATTAAATCGAGGACAATTCGAGACAATACAAACCTTTTTAGATCCTTATTATATGTTACGAGGGAAGGTTATGATGGAAGTCCATGCAAAAGATCATCTTAAAAATAAATTCTATGAAACGCTTTGAAATGCAAGTTTCAGTAAAAAATTCATAATATATTATACACTAATTTATACTAGTTAAAGTCAAAAATCAAATTAAATCAGGGACTGATCGAAATGATACGAAAGTTTTCAGATTATTTATATATGTAAGGAGGGAAGGTTATGATGGAAGTCCATGCAAAAAAATCATACGGAAATTAGATTGAATGGAACTTTTCGAAATGCAAGTTTCGGTCAAAAAATCATAATATATTATACACTAGTTTATACTGGTTTCAGAAAAAAAATAATCAAATTAAATCAGGGACAGTTCGAAATGATAAGAAACTTTTCTGATAATTTATATATGTTAGAAGGGAAGGTTATGATGGATGTCATTTCAAAAAATCATCTGAAAATTAGATTCTATTGAACTTTTCATAATACAAGTTTAAGTCAAAAATTCATAATATATTATACACTAATTTATAATAGTTTCGGTAAAAAATAAAAAAAATCATGGACTGTTCAAAATGATACGCAACTTTCAGGTCATTTATATGTGTTAGGAGGGAAGGTTATGATGGAAGTACATGCAAAAAATTATCTGAATATTAGATTCTATGAAACTTTTCGAAATGCAAGTTTCGGTCAAAAAATCAAAATATAATATACACTAGTTTATACTGGGTTCGGTCAAAAATCAAATTAAATCGGGGACTATTTGAAATGATACAAAACTTTTCAGATCATTTATATATGTTAGGAGGGAAGGTTATGATGGAAGTCCATGCAAAAAATCATTTGAAATTTAGATTCTATGAATCTTTTCGAATTGCAATTTTCGGTCAAAAAATCATAATATAGTATTCACTTGTTTCGGTCAATAAATCAAATTAAATCGAGGATTATTCGAAACCATACGAACGTTTTTAAATCCTTTCTATATGTTACGAGGGAAGGTTATGATGGAAGTCCATGGAAAAAATCATCTGAAAATTAAATTCTATGAAACGCTTTCAAATGCAAGTTTCAGTCAAAAATTCATGATATATTATACACTAATTTATACTAGTTTCAGTCAAAAATCAAATTAAATAAGGTACTGTTTGAAATGATACAAATTTTTTAGATAATTTATATATGTTAGAAGGGAAGGTTATTATGGAAGTCCAAGTAAAAATCATATGAAAATTAGAATATATGGAACTTTTCAAAATGCAAGTTTAGGTAAAAAAA
The DNA here is from genome assembly GCA_963966055.1 of Lathyrus aphaca. NCBI lineage: Eukaryota > Viridiplantae > Streptophyta > Magnoliopsida > Fabales > Fabaceae > Lathyrus > Lathyrus aphaca. The sequence goes on from OZ014523.1 coordinate 564,637,284, forward strand.
AATTAAATCGGGGACTGTTAGAAATGATACGAAACTTTTCAGATCTTTTTTTTATGTTAGGAGGAAAGGTTGTGATGGAAGTTCATGCAAAAAAATCATCTGAAAATTAGATTATATTAATCATTTCGAAATACAATTTTCGGTCAAAAATCACAATATATTATACACTAGTTTCTGTGTAAAAAATCAAATTAAATCGAGGACAATTCGAGACAATACAAACCTTTTTAGATCCTTATTATATGTTACGAGGGAAGGTTATGATGGAAGTCCATGCAAAAGATCATCTGAAAAATAAATTCTATGAAACGCTTTGAAATGCAAGTTTCAGTAAAAAATTCATAATATATTATACACTAATTTATACTAGTTTATGTCAAAAATCAAATTAAATCAGGGACTGATCGAAATGATACGAATCTTTTCAAATCATTTATATATGTAAGGAGGGAAGGTTATATTGGAAGTCCATGCAAAAAAATCATACGGAAATTAGATTGTATGGAACTTTTCGAAATGCAAGTTTCGGTCAAAAAATCATAATATATTATATACTAGTTTATACTGGTTTCAGAAAAAAAATCAAATTAAATCGGGGATTGTTTGAAATGATACGAAACTTTTCTGATAATTTATATATGTTAGGAGGGATGGTTATGATGGATGTCCATTCAAAAAATCATCTGAAAATTAGATTCTATTGAACTTTTCAAAATGCAAGTTTAGGTCAAAACTTCATAATATATTATACACTAATTTATAACAGTTTCGCTAAAAAAATCAAATTAAATCAGGGACTGTTCAAAATGATACGAAACTTTTCAGGTCATTTATATGTGTTAGGATGGAAGGTTATGATGGAAGTACATGCAAAAAATCATTTGAAAATTAGATTCTATGGAACTTTTCGAAATGCAAGTTTCGATCAAAAAATCAAAATATAATATACATTAATTAATACTGGTTTCGGTCAAAAATCAAATTAAATCGGGGACTGTTCGAAATGATACAAAACTTTTCAGATCATTTATATATCTTAGGAGGGAAGGTTATGATTGAAGTCCATGCAAAAAACTCATCTGAAATTTAGATTCTATGAATCGTTTCGAATTGCAATTTTCGGTAAAAAAAATCATTATATATTATACACTTTTTTCGGTCAAAAAATCAAATTAAACCGAGCATTATTCAAAATCATATGAACGTTTTTAGATCCTTTCTATATGTTATGAGGGAAGGTTATGTTGGAAGTACATGCAAAAAATCATTTGATAATTAAATTCTATGAAACGCTTTGAAATGCAAGTTACAGTAAAAAATTAATGATATATTATACACTAATTTATACTAGTTTCGATCAAAAATCAAATAAAATAAGGTACTGTTCGAAATGATACAAATTTTTCAGATAATTTATATATGTTAGAAGGGAAGGTTATTATTGAAGTCCAAGTAAAAATCATATGAAAATTAGATTATACGGAACTTTTCGTAATGCAAGTTTAGGTCAAAAAATCATAATATATTATAAACTACTTTATACTGGTTTCGGTAAAAAAAAATTAAATCGGGGACTGTTAGAAATGATACGAACCTTTTCAGTTCATTTATATATGTTAGGAGGAAAGGTTATGATGGAAGTTCATGCAAAAAAAGTCATCTGAAAATTAGATTATATTAATCAATTCAAAATACAATTTTCGGTCAAAAAATCACAGTATATTATACATTAGTTTCTATGTAAAAAATCAAATTCAATCGAGGACAATTCGAGACAATACAAACCTTTTTAGGTCCTTATTATATGTTACGAGGGAAGGTTATGATGGAAGTCCATGCAAAAGATCATCGTAAAAATAAATTCTATGAAACGCTTTGAAATGAAGGTTTCAGTAAAAAATTCATAATATATTATACACTAATTTATACTAGTTTAAGTCAAAAATCAAATTAAATCAGGGACTGATCGAAATGATACGAAACTTTTCGAAATTAAATCATATGAAAATTAGATTCTATGGAACTTTTTGAAATGCAAGTTTAGGTCAAAAAATCATAATATATTATAAACTAATTTATACTGGTTTCGGTCCAAAAAAAAATTAAATCGGGGACTGTTAGAAATGATACGAACCTTTTCAGATCTTTTTTTTATGTTAGGAGGAAAGGTTATGATGGAAGTTCATGCAAAAAAATCATCTGAAAATTAGATTATATTAATCAATTCGAAATACAATTTTCCGTCAAAAATCACAATATATTATACACTAGTTTCTGTTTTGCATGAACTTCCATCATAACCTTTCCTCCTAACATATATAAATGATCTGAAAAGGTTCGTATCATTTCTAACAGTCCCCGATTTAATTTGTTTTTGGACCGAAACCAGTATAAATTAGTTTATAATATATTATGATTTTTTGACCTAAACTTGCATTTCGAAAAGTTCCATAGAATCTAATTTTCATATGATTTTAACTTGGACTTCCATAATAACCTTCCCTTCTAACATATATAAATTATCTGAAAATTTGTATCATTTCGAACAGTACCTTATTTAATTTGATTTTTTACCGAAACTAGTATAACTTAGTGTATAATATATCATTAATTTTTTACTGAAACTTTCATTTCAAAACGTTTCATAGAATTTAATTATCAGATGATTTTTTGCATGTACTTCCATCATAACCTTCCCTCATAACATATAGAAAGGATCTAAAAACGTTCATATGGTTTCGAATAATCCTCGATTTAATTTGATATTTTTACCGAAAAAAGTGTATAATATATTATGATTTTTTTTCTCCGAAAATTGCAATTCGAAAATATTCATAGAATCTAAATTTCAGATGATTTTTTGCATGGACTTCAATCATAACCTTCCCTCCTGACATATATAAATGATCTGAAAAGTTTTGTATCATTTCGAACAGTCCCCGATTTAATTTGATTTTTGACCGAAATCAGTATAAACTAATGTATATTATATTTTGATTTTTTGACCGAAACTTGCATTTTGAAAAGTTCCATAGAATCTAATTTTCAAATGATTTTTTGCATGTACTTCCATCATAACCTTCCATCCTAACACATATAAATGACCTTGAAAAAGTTTCGTATCATTTTGAACAGTCCCTGATTTAATTTGATTTTTTTTTACGAAACTGTTATAAATTAGTGTATAATATATTATGAATTTTTGTCATAAACTTGCATTTTGAAAAGTTCAATAGAATCTAATTTTCAGATGATTTTTTGAATGGACATCCATCATAACCTTCCCTCCTCACATATATAAATTATCAGAAAAGTTTCGTATCATTTTGAACAGTCCCCGATTTAATTTGATTTTTTTCTGAAACCAGTATAAACTAGTGTATAATATATTATGATTTTTTTGACCGAAACTTGCATTTCGAAAAGTTCCATTCAATCTAATTTCCGTATGATTTTTTTGCATGGACTTCCATCATAACCTTCCCTCCTTACATATATAAATGATCTGAAAACTTTCGTATCATTTCGATCAGTCCCTGATTTAATTTGATTTTTGACTTAAACTAGTATAAATTAGTGTATAATATATTATGAATTTTTTACTGAAACTTGCATTTCAAAGCGTTTCATAGAATTTATTTTTAAGATGATCTTTTGCATGGACTTCCATCAGAACCTTCCCTCGTAACATATAATAAGGATCTAAAAAGGTTTGTATTGTCTCAAATTGTCCTCGATTTAATTTGATTTTTTAAACAGAAACTAGTGTATAATATATTGTGATTTTTTGACCGAAAATTGTATTTCGAATTGATTAATATAATCTAATTTTCAGATGATTTTTTTGCATGAACTTCCATCATAACCTTTCCTCCTAACATATATAAATGATCTGAAAAGGTTCGTATCATTTCTAACAGTCCCCGATTTAAATTTTTTTTGGACCGAAACCAGTATAAATTATTTTATAATATATTATGATTTTTTGACCTAAACTTGCATTTCAAAAAGTTCCATAGAATCTAATTTTCATATGATTTTTACTTGGACTTCCATAATAACCTTCCCTTCTAACATATATAAATTATCTGAAAATTTGTATCATTTCGAACAGTACCTTATTTAATTTGATTTTTGACCGAAACTAGTATAACTTAGTTTATACTGGTTTCGGTCAAAAAAAATTAAATCGGGGACTGTTAGAAATGATACGAAACTTTTCAGATCTTTTTTTTATGTTAGGAGGAAAGGTTGTGATGGAAGTTCATGCAAAAAAATCATCTGAAAATTAGATTATAATAATCAATTCGAAATACAATTTTCGGTCAAAAAATCACAATATATTATACACTAGTTTCTGTGTAAAAAATCAAATTAAATCGAGGACAATTCGAGACAATACAAACCTTTTTAGATCCTTATTATATGTTACGAGGGAAGGTTATGATGGAAGTCCATGCAAAAGATCATCTTAAAAATAAATTCTATGAAACGCTTTGAAATGCAAGTTTCAGTAAAAAATTCATAATATATTATACACTAATTTATACTAGTTAAAGTCAAAAATCAAATTAAATCAGGGACTGATCGAAATGATACGAAAGTTTTCAGATCATTTATATATGTAAGGAGGGAAGGTTATGATGGAAGTCCATGCAAAAAAATCATACGGAAATTAGATTGAATGGAACTTTTCGAAATGCAAGTTTCGGTCAAAAAATCATAATATATTATACACTAGTTTATACTGGTTTCAGAAAAAAAATAATCAAATTAAATCAGGGACTGTTCGAAATGATAAGAAACTTTTCTGATTATTTATATATGTTAGAAGGGAAGGTTATGATGGATGTCCATTCAAAAAATCATCTGAAAATTAGATTCTATTGAACTTTTCAAAATGCAAGTTTATGACAAAAATTCATAATATATTATACACTAATTTATAACAGTTTCGTAAAAAAAAATCAAATTAAATCAGGGACTGTTCAAAATGATACGAAACTTTTTCAAGGTCATTTATATGTGTTAGGATGGAAGGTTATGATGGAAGTACATGCAAAAAATCATTTGAAAATTAGATTCTATGGAACTTTTCAAAATGCAAGTTTCGGTCAAAAAATCAAAATATAATATACATTAGTTGATACTGATTTCGGTCAAAAATCAAATTAAATCGGGGACTGTTCGAAATGATACAAAACTTTTCAGATCATTTATATATGTCAGGAGGGAAGGTTATGATTCAAGTCCATGCAAAAAATAATCTGAAATTTAGATTCTATGAATATTTTCGAATTGCAATTTTCGGAGAAAAAAAATCATAATATATTATACACTTTTTTCGGTAAAAATATCAAATTAAATCGAGGATTATTCGAAACCATATGAACGTTTTTAGATCCTTTCTATATGTTATGAGGGAAGGTTATGATGGAAGTACATGCAAAAAATCATCTGATAATTAAATTCTATGAAACGTTTTGAAATGAAAGTTTCAGTAAAAAATTAATGATATATTATACACTAAGTTATACTAGTTTCGGTAAAAAATCAAATTAAATAAGGTACTGCTCGAAATGATACAAATTTTCAGATAATTTATATATGTTAGAAGGGAAGGTTATTATGGAAGTCCAAGTAAAAATCATATGAAAATTAGATTCTATGGAACTTTTCGGAATGCAAGTTTAGGTCAAAAAATCATAATATATTATAAACTAATTTATACTGGTTTCGGTCCAAAAACAAATTAAATCGGGGACTGTTAGAAATGATACGAACCTTTTCAGATCATTTATATATGTTAGGAGGAAAGGTTATGATGGAAGTTCATGCAAAAAAATCATCTGAAAATTAGATTATATTAATCAATTCGAAATACAATTTTCGGTCAAAAAATCACAATATATTATACACTAGTTTCTGTCTAAAAAATCAAATTAAATCGAGGACAATTCGAGACAATACAAACCTTTTTAGATCCTTATTATATGTTACGAGGGAAGGTTATGATGGAAGTCCATGCAAAAGATCATCTTAAAAATAAATTCTATGAAACGCTTTGAAATGCAAGTTTCAGTAAAAAATTCTTAATATATTATACACTAATTTATACTAGTTTAAGTCAAAAATCAAATTAAATCAGGGACTGATCGAAATGATACGAAAGTTTTCAGATCATTTATATATGTAAGGAGGGAAGGTTATGATGGAAGTCCATGCAAAAAAATCATACGGAAATTAGATTGAATGGAACTTTTCGAAATGCAAGTTTCGGTCAAAAAATCATAATATATTATACACTAGTTTATACTGGTTTCAGAAAAAAAATAATCAAATTAAATCAGGGACAGTTCGAAATGATAAGAAACTTTTCTGATAATTTATATATGTTAGAAGGGAAGGTTATGATGGATGTCATTTCAAAAAATCATCTGAAAATTAGATTCTATTGAACTTTTCATAATGCAAGTTTAAGTCAAAAATTCATAATATATTATACACTAATTTATAATAGTTTCGGTAAAAAATAAAAAAAATCATGGACTGTTCAAAATGATACGCAACTTTCAGGTCATTTATATGTGTTAGGAGGGAAGGTTATGATGGAAGTACATGCAAAAAATTATCTGAATATTAGATTCTATGAAACTTTTCGAAATGCAAGTTTCGGTCAAAAAATCAAAATATAATATACACTAGTTTATACTGGGTTCGGTCAAAAATCAAATTAAATCGGGGACTATTTGAAATGATACAAAACTTTTCAGATCATTTATATATGTTAGGAGGGAAGGTTATGATGGAAGTCCATGCAAAAAATCATTTGAAATTTAGATTCTATGAATCTTTTCGAATTGCAATTTTCGGTCAAAAAATCATAATATAGTATTCACTTGTTTCGGTCAATAAATCAAATTAAATCGAGGATTATTCGAAACCATACGAACGTTTTTAAATCCTTTCTATATGTTACGAGGGAAGGTTATGATGGAAGTCCATGCAAAAAATCATCTGAAAATTAAATTCTATGAAACGCTTTCAAATGCAAGTTTCAGTCAAAAATTCATGATATATTATACACTAATTTATACTAGTTTCAGTCAAAAATCAAATTAAATAAGGTACTGTTTGAAATGATACAAATTTTTTAGATAATTTATATATGTTAGAAGGGAAGGTTATTATGGAAGTCCAAGTAAAAATCATATGAAAATTAGAATATATGGAACTTTTCAAAATGCAAGTTTAGGTAAAAAATAAATAAATCGGGGACTGTTAGAAATGATACGAAACTTTTCAGATCTTTTTTTTATGTTAGGAGGAAAGGTTGTGATGGAAGTTCATGCAAAAAAATCATCTGAAAATTAGATTATATTAATCTTTTCGAAATACAATTTTCGGTCAAAAATCACAATATATTATACACTAGTTTCTGTGTAAAAAATCAAATTAAATCGAGGACAATTCGAGACAATACAAACCTTTTTAGATCCTTATTATATGTTACGAGGGAAGGTTATGATGGAAGTCCATGCAAAAGATCATCTTAAATATAAATTCTATGAAACGCTTTGAAATGCATGTTTCAGTAAAAAATTCATAATATATTATACACTAATTTATACTAGTTTAAGTCAAAAATCAAATTAAATCAGGGACTGATCGAAATGATACGAATCTTTTCAGATCATTTATATATGTAAGGAGGGAAGGTTATGTTGGAAGTCCATGCAAAAAAATCATACGGAAATTAGATTGTATAAAACTTTTCGAAATGCAAGTTTCGGTCAAAAAATCATAATATATTATATACTAGTTTATACTGGTTTCAGAAAAAAAATCAAATTAAATCGGGGATTGTTCGAAATGATACGAAACTTTTCTGATAATTTATATATGTTAGGAGGGATGGTTATGATGGATGTCCATTCAAAAAATCATCTGAAAATTAGATTCTATTGAACTTTTCAAAATGCAAGTTTAGGTCAAAACTTCATAATATATTATACACTAATTTATAACAGTTTCGCTAAAAAAAATCAAATTAAATCAGGGACTGTTCAAAATGATACGAAACTTTTCAGGTCATTTATATGTGTTAGGATGGAAGGTTATGATGGAAGTACATGCAAAAAATCATTTGAAAATTAGATTCTATGGAACTTTTCGAAATGCAAGTTTCAATCAAAAAATCAAAATATAATATACATTAATTAATACTGGTTTCGGTCAAAAATCAAATTAAATCGGGGACTGTTCGAAATGATACAAAACTTTTCAGATCATTTATATATCTTAGGAGGGAAGGTTATGATTGAAGTCCATGCAAAAAATCATCTGAAATTTAGATTCTATGAATCGTTTCGAATTGCAATTTTCGGTAAAAAAAATCATTATATATTATACACTTTTTTCGGTCAAAAAATCAAATTAAACCCAGCATTATTCAAAATCATATGAACGTTTTTAGATCCTTTCTATATGTTATGAGGGAAGGTTATGTTGGAAGTACATGCAAAAAATCATCTGATAATTAAATTCTATGAAACGCTTTGAAATGCAAGTTACAGTAAAAAATTAATGATATATTATACACTAATTTATACTAGTTTCGATCAAAAATCAAATAAAATAAGGTACTGTTCGAAATGATACAAATTTTTCAGATAATTTATATATGTTAGAAGGGAAGGTTATTATTGAAGTCCAAGTAAAAATCATATGAAAATTAGATTATACGGAACTTTTCGTAATGCAAGTTTAGGTCAAAAAGTCATAATATATTATAAACTACTTTATACTGGTTTCGGTAAAAAAAAATTAAATCGGGGACTGTTAGAAATGATACGAACCTTTTCAGTTCATTTATATATGTTAGGAGGAAAGGTTATGATGGAAGTTCATGCAAAAAAAGTCATCTGAAAATTAGATTATATTAATCAATTCAAAATACAATTTTCGGTCAAAAAATCACAGTATATTATACATTAGTTTCTATGTAAAAAATCAAATTCAATCGAGGACAATTCGAGACAATACAAACCTTTTTAGGTCCTTATTATATGTTACGAGGGAAGGTTATGATGGAAGTCCATGCAAAAGATCATCGTAAAAATAAATTCTATGAAACGCTTTGAAATGAAGGTTTCAGTAAAAAATTCATAATATATTATACACTAATTTATACTAGTTTAAGTCAAAAATCAAATTAAATCAGGGACTGATCGAAATGATACGAAACTTTTCAGATCATTTATATATGATACGAAACTTAATGATATATTATACACTAAAAATCATATGAAAATTAGATTCTATGGAACTTTTTGAAATGCAAGTTTAGGTCAAAAAATCATAATATATTATAAACTAATTTATACTGGTTTCGGTCCAAAAAAAAATTAAATCGGGGACTGTTAGAAATGATACGAACCTTTTCAGATCTTTTTTTTATGTTAGGAGGAAAGGTTATGATGGAAGTTCATGCAAAAAAATCATCTGAAAATTAGATTATATTAATCAATTCGAAATACAATTTTCCGTCAAAAATCACAATATATTATACACTAGTTTCTGTTTTGCATGAACTTCCATCATAACCTTTCCTCCTAACATATATAAATGATCTGAAAAGGTTCGTATCATTTCTAACAGTCCCCGATTTAATTTGTTTTTGGACCGAAACCAGTATAAATTAGTTTATAATATATTATGATTTTTTGACCTAAACTTGCATTTCGAAAAGTTCCATAGAATCTAATTTTCATATGATTTTTACTTGGACTTCCATAATAACCTTCCCTTCTAACATATATAAATTATCTGAAAATTTGTATCATTTCGAACAGTACCTTATTTAATTTGATTTTTTACCGAAACTAGTATAACTTAGTGTATAATATATCATTAATTTTTTACTGAAACTTTCATTTCAAAACGTTTCATAGAATTTAATTATCAGATGATTTTTTGCATGTACTTCCATCATAACCATCCCTCATAACATATAGAAAGGATCTAAAAACGTTCATATGGTTTCGAATAATCCTCGATTTAATTTGATATTTTTACCGAAAAAAGTGTATAATATATTATGATTTTTTTTCTCCGAAAATTGCAATTCGAAAATATTCATAGAATCTAAATTTCAGATGATTTTTTGCATGGACTTCAATCTTAACCTTCCCTCCTGACATATATAAATTATCTGAAAAGTTTTGTATCATTTCGAACAGTCCCCGATTTAATTTGATTTTGACCGAAACTAGTATAAACTAATGTATATTATATTTTGATTTTTTGACCGAAACTTGCATTTCGAAAAGTTCCATAGAATCTAATTTTCAAATGATTTTTTGCATGTACTTCCACCATAACCTTCCATCCTAACACATATAAATGACCTGAAAAAGTTTTGTATCATTTTGAACAGTCCCTGATTTAATTAGATTTTTTTTAGCGAAACTGTTATAAATTAGTGTATAATATATTATGAATTTTTGACCTAAACTTGCATTTTGAAAAGTTCAATAGAATCTAATTTTCAGATTATTTTTTGAATGGACATCCATCATAACCTTCCCTCCTAACATATATAAATTATCAGAAAAGTTTCGTATCATTTCGAACAGTCCCCGATTTAATTTGATTTTTTTCTGAAACCAGTATAAACTAGTGTATAATATATTATGATTTTTTGACCGAAACTTGCATTTCGAAAAGTTCCATTCAATCTAATTTCTGTATGATTTTTTTGCATGGACTTCCATCATAACCTTCCCTCCTTACATATATAAATGATCTGAAAACTTTCGTATCATTTCGATCAGTCCCTGATTTAATTTGATTTTTGACTTAAACTAGTATAAATTAGTGTATAATATATTATGAATTTTTTACTGAAACTTGCATTTCAAAGCGTTTCATAGAATTTATTTTTCAGATGATCTTTTGCATGGACTTCCATCATAACCTTCCCTCGTAACATATAATAAGGATCTAAAAAGGTTTGTATTGTCTCGAATTGTCCTCGATTTAATTTGATTTTTTACACAGAAACTAGTGTATAGTATATTGTGATTTTTGACCGAAAATTGTATTTCGAAATGATTAATATAATCTAATTTTCAGATGATTTTATTGCATGAACTTCCATCACAACCTTTCCTCCTAACATAAAAAAAAGATCTGAAAAGTTTCGTATCATTTCTAACAGTCCCCGATTTAATTTTTTTTGACCGAAACCAGTATAAACTAGTTTATTATATATTATGATTTTTTGACCTAAACTTGCATTTTGAAAAGTTCCATATATTCTAATTTTCATATGATTTTTACTTGGACTTCCATAATAACCTTCCCTTCTAACATATATAAATTATCTGAAAATTTGTATCATTTCGAACAGTACCTTATTTAATTTGATTTTTGACCAAAACTAGTATAACTTAGTGTATAATATATCATTAATTTTTTACTGAAACTTGCATTTCAAAACGTTTCATAGAATTTAATTATCAGATGATTTTTTGCATGTACTTCCATCATAACCTTCCCTCATAACATATAGAAAGGATCTAAAAACGTTCATATGGTTTCGAATAATCCTTGATTTAATTTGATTTTTTGACCGAAAAAAGTATATAATATATTATAATTTTTTTTACCGAAAATTGCAATTCGAAAAGATTCATAGAATCTAAATTTCAGATGATTTTTTGCATGGACTTCAATCTTAACCTTCCCTCCTGACATATATAAATTATCTGAAAAGTTTTGTATCATTTCGAACAGTCCCCGATTTAATTTGATTTTGACCGAAACTAGTATAAACTAATGTATATTATATTTTGATTTTTTGACCGAAACTTGCATTTCGAAAAGTTCCATAGAATCTAATTTTCAAATGATTTTTTGCATGTACTTCCACCATAACCTTCCATCCTAACACATATAAATGACCTGAAAAAGTTTCGTATCATTTTGAACAGTCCCTGATTTAATTAGATTTTTTTTAGCGAAACTGTTATAAATTAGTGTATAATATATTATGAATTTTTGACCTAAACTTGCATTTTGAAAAGTTCAATAGAATCTAATTTTCAGATTATTTTTTGAATGGACATCCATCATAACCTTCCCTCCTAACATATATAAATTATCAGAAAAGTTTCGTATCATTTCGAACAGTCCCCGATTTAATTTGATTTTTTTCTGAAACCAGTATAAACTAGTGTATAATATATTATGATTTTTTGACCGAAACTTGCATTTCGAAAAGTTCCATTCAATCTAATTTCCGTATGATTTTTTTGCATGGACTTCCATCATAACCTTCCCTCCTTACATATATAAATGATCTGAAAAGTTTCGTATCATTTCGATCAGTCCCTGATTTAATTTGATTTTTGACTTAAACTAGTATAAATTAGTGTATAATATATTATGAATTTTTTACTGAAACTTGCATTTCAAAGTGTTTCATAGAATTAATTTTTACGATGATCTTTTGCATGGACTTCCATCATAACCTTCCCTCGTAACATATAATAAGGATCTAAAAAGGTTTGTATTGTCTCGAATTGTCCTCGATTTAATTTGATTTTTTACACAGAAACTAATGTATAATATATTGTGATTTTTTGACCGAAAATTGTATTTCGAATTGATTAATATAATCTAATTTTCAGATGACTTTTTTTGCATGAACTTCCAACATAACCTTTCCTCCTAACATATATAAATGATCTGAAAAGGTTCATATCATTTCTAACAGTCCCCGATTTAATTTTTTTTACCGAAACCAGTATAAACTAGTTTATAATATATTATGATTTTTTGACTTAAACTTGCATTACGAAAAGTTCCGTATAATCTAATTTTCATATGATTTATAATTGGACTTCCATAATAACCTTCCCTTCTAACATATATAAATTATCTGAAAAATTTGTATCATTTCGAACAGTACCTTATTTAATTTTATTTTTGATTGAAACTAGTATAAATTAGTGTATAATATATCATTAATTTTTTACTGAAACTTGCATTTCAAAGCGTTTCATAGAATTTAATTATCAGATGATTTTTTGCATGTACTTCCAGCATAACCTTCCCTCATAACATATAGAAAGGATCTAAAAACGTTCATATGGTTTCGAATAATGCTCGATTTAATTTGATTTTTTGACCGAAAAAAGTGAATAATATATTATGATTTTTTTACCGAAAATTGCAATTCGAAAAGATTCATAGTATCTAAATTTCAGATGATTTTTTGCATGGACTTCAATCATAACCTTCCCTCCTAACATATATAAATGATCTGAAAAGTTTTGTATCATTTCGAACAGTCCCAGATTTAATTTGATTTTTGACCGAAACCAGTATAAATTAATGTATATTATATTTTGATTTTTTGACCGAAACTTGTATTTCGAAAAGTTCCATAGAATCTAATTTTCAAATTATTTTTTGCATGTACTTCCATCATAACCTTCCATCCTAACACATATAAATGACCTGAAAAAGTTTCGTATCATTTTGAACAGTCACTTATTTAATTTGATTTTTTTTAGCGAAACTGTTAAAAATTAGTGTATAATATATTATGAAGTTTTGACCTAAACTTGCATTTTGAAAAGTTCAATAGAATCTAATTTTCAGATGATTTTTTGAATGGACATCCATCATAACCTTCCCTCCTAACATATATAAATTATCAGAAAAGTTTCGTATCATTTCGAACAATCCCCGATTTAATTTGATTTTTTTCTGAAACCAGTATAAACTAGTATATAATATATTATGATTTTTTGACCGAAACCAGTATAAACTAGTGTATATTATATATTGATTTTTTGACCGAAACTTGCATTTCGAAAAGTTCCATACAATCTAATTTCCGTATGATTTTTTTGCATGAACTTCCAACATAACCTTCCCTCGTTACATATATAAATGATCTGAAAAGATGCGTATCATTTCGATCAGTCCCTGATTTAATATGAATTTTGACTTAAACTAGTATAAATTAGTGTATAATATATTATGAATTTTTTACTGAAACTTGCATTTCAAAGCGTTTCATAGAATTTATTTTTCAGATGATCTTTTGCATGGACTTCCATCATAACCTTCCCTCGTAACATATAATAAGGATCTAAAAAGGTTTGTATTGTCTCGAATTATCCTCGATTTAATTTGATTTTTTACACAGAAACTAGTGTATAATATATTGTGATTTTTGACCGAAAATTGTATTTCGAAATGATTAATATAATCTAATTTTCAGATGATTTTTTTGCATGAACTTCCATCACAACCTTTCCTCCTAACATAAAAAAAAGATCTGAAAAGTTTCGTATCATTTCTAACAGTCCCCGATTTAATTTTTTTTGACCGAAACCAGTATAAACTAGTTTATTATATATTATGATTTTTTGACCTAAACTTGCATTTTGAAAAGTTCCATATATTCTAATTTTCATATGATTTTTACTTGGACTTCCATAATAACCTTCCCTTCTAACATATATAAATTATCTAAAAAATTTGTATCATTTCGAACAGTACCTTATTTAATTTGATTTTTGACTGAAACTAGTATAAATTAGTGTATAATATATCATGAATTTTTGACTGAAACTTGCATTTGAAAGCGTTTCATAGAATTTAATTTTCAGATGATTTTTTGCATGGACTTCCATCATAACCTTCCCTCGTAACATATAGAAAGGATCTAAAAACGTTCGTATGGTTTCGAATAATCCTCGATTTAATTTGATTTATTGACCGAAACAAGTGTATACTATATTATTATTTTTTGACCGAAAATTGCAATTCGAAAAGATTCATAGAATCTAAATTTCAAATTATTTTTTGCATGGACTTCCATCATAACCTTCCCTCCTAACATATATAAATGATCTGAAAAGTTTTGTATCATTTCAAACAGTCCCCGATTTAATTTGATTTTTGACCGAACCCAATATAAACTAGTGTATATTATATTTTGATTTTTTGACCGAAACTTGCATTTCGAAAAGTTTAATAGAATCTAATATTCAGATGATTTTTTGCATGTACTTCCATCATAACCTTCCCTCCTAACACATATAAATGACCTGAAAGTTTCGTATCATTTTGAACAGTCCCTGATTTTTTTTATTTTTTACCGAAACTATTATAAATTAGTGTATAATATATTATGGATTTTTGACCTAAACTTGCATTATGAAAAGTTCAATAGAATCTAATTTTCAGATGATTTTTTGAAATGACATCCATCATAACCTTCCCTCCTAACATATATAAATTATCAGAAAAGTTTCGTATCATTTCGAACTGTCCCTGATTTAATTTGATTATTTTTCTTCTGAAACCAGTATAAACTAGTGTATAATATATTATGATTTTTTTTACCGAAACTTGCATTTTGAAAAATTCCATACAATCTAATTTCCGTTTTATTTTTTTGCATGAACTTCCATCATAACCTTCCCTCCTTACATATATAAATGATCTGAAAAGTTTCGTATTTTTAACAGTCCCTGATTTAATATGATTTTTACTTAAACTAGTATAAATTAGTGTATAATATATTATGAATTTTTTACTGAAACTTCCATTTCAAAGCGTTTCATAGAATTTAATTTTCAGATGATCTTTTCCATGGACTCCCATCATAACCTTCCCTCGTAACATATAATAAGGATCTAAAAAGATTTGTATTGTCTCAATTTGTCCTCTATTTAATTTTATTTTTTACACAGAAACTAGTGTATAATATATTATGATTTTTTGACCGAAAATTGCATTTCGAAAAGATTCATAGAATCTAATTTTCAGATGATTTTTTTGCATGAACTTCCATCATAACCTTCCCTCCTTACATAAATAAATGTTCTGAAAAGTTTCGTATTTTGAACAGTCCCTGATTTAATTTGATTTTTTACTTAAACTAGTATAAATTAGTGTATAATATATTATGAATTTTTTACTGAAACTTCCATTTCAAAGCGTACCATAGAATTTAATTTTAAGATGATCTTTTCCATGGACTCCTATCATAACCTTCCCTCGTAACATATAATAAGGATCTAAAAAGGTTTGTATTGTCTCAAATTGTCCTCTAGTTAATTTTATTTTCTACACAGAAACTAGTGTATAATATATTATGATTTTTTGACCGAAAATTGCATTTCGAAAAGATTCATAGAATCTAATTTTCAGATGATTTTTTTGCATGAACATTCATCATAACCTTTCCTCCTAACATAAAAAAAAGATCTAAAAAGTTTCGTATCATTTCTAACAGTCCCCAACTTAATTTGATTTTTGACCGAAACCAGTATAAACTAGTTTATTATATATTATGATTTTTTGACCTAAACTTGCATTTTGAAAAGCTCCATAGAATCTAATTTTCATATGATTTTTACTTGGACTTGCATAATAACCTTTCCTTCTAACATATATAAATTATCTAATAAATTTGTATCATTTCGAACAGTACCTTATTTAATTTGATTTTTGACTGAAACTAGTATAAATTAGTGTATAATATATCATGAATTTTTGACTGAAACTTGCATTTGAAAGCGTTTCATAGAATTTAATTTTCAGATGATTTTTTGCATGGACTTCCATCATAACCTTCCCTCGATTTAATTTGATTTATTGACCGAAACAAGTGTATAATATATTATGATTTTTTGACCGAAAATTACAATTCGAAAAGATTCATAGAATCTAAATTTCAAATGATTTTTTGCATGGACTTCCATCATAACCTTCCCTCCTAACATATATAAATGATCTGAAAATTTTGAATCATTTCGAACAGTCCCCGATTTAATTTGATTTTTGACCGAAACCAGTATAAACTAGTGTATATTATATATTGATTTTTTGACCGAAACTTGCATTTCGAAAAGTTCCATACAATCTAATTTCCGTATGATTTTTTTGCATGGTCTTCCATCATAACCTTCCCTCCTTACATATATAAATGATCTGAAAAGTTTCGTATCATTTCGATCAGTCCCTGATTTAATTTGATTTTTGACTTAAACTAGTATAAATTAGTGTATAATATATTATGAATTTTTGACTGAAACTTGCATTTCAAAGCGTTTCATAGAATTTATTTTTCAGATGATCTTTTGCATGGACTTCCATCATAACCTTCCCCGTAACATATAATAAGGATCTAAAACGGTTTGTATTGTCTCAAATTGTCCTCGATTTAATTTGATTTTTTACACAGAAACTAGTGTATAATATATTGTGATTTTTTGACCGAAAATTGTATTTCGAAATGATTAATATAATCTAATTTTCAGATGATTTTTTTGCATGAACTTCCATCATAACCTTTCCTCCTAACATATATAAATGATCTGAAAAGGTTCGTATCATTTCTAACAGTCCCCGATTTAATTTTTTTTTTACCGAAACCAGTATAAACTAGTTTATAATATATTATGATTTTTTGAC
The DNA here is from genome assembly GCA_963966055.1 of Lathyrus aphaca. Lineage (NCBI taxonomy): Eukaryota > Viridiplantae > Streptophyta > Magnoliopsida > Fabales > Fabaceae > Lathyrus > Lathyrus aphaca. The sequence continues at coordinate 564,654,789 of OZ014523.1, forward strand.
ATAAACTTGCATTTCGAAAAGTTCCATATAATCTAATTTTCATATGATTTTTACTTGGACTTCCATAATAACCTTCCCTTCTAACATATATAAATTATCTGAAAAATTTGTATCATTTCGAACAGTACCTTATTTAATTTGATTTTTGACCGAAACTTGTATAAATTAGTGTATAATATATCATTAATTTTTTACTGAAACTTGCATTTCAAAGCGTTTCATAGAATTTAATTTTCAGATGATTTTTTGCATATACTTCCATCATGACCTTCCCTCATAACATATAGAAAGGATCTAAAAACGTTCATATGGTTTCGAATAATCCTCGATTTAAATTGATTTTTTGACCAAAAAAAGTGTATAATATATTATGATTTTTTTAACAAAAATTGCAATTCGAAAAGATTCATAGAATCTAAATTTCCGATGATTTTATCATGGACTTCAATCATCACCTTCCCTCCTAACATATATAAATGATCTGAAAAGTTTTGTATCATTTCAAACAGTCCCCGATTTAATTTGATTTTTGACCGAACCCAGTATAAACTAGTGTATATTATATTTTGATTTTTTGACCGAAACTTGCATTTCGAAAAGTTTCATAGAATCTAATATTCAGATAATTTTTTGCATGTACTTCCATCATAACCTTCCCTCCTAACACATATAAATGACCTGAAAGTTTCGTATCATTTTGAACAGTCCCTGATTTTTTTTGACCGAAACTATTATAAATTAGTGTATAATATATAATGAATTTTTGACCTAAACTTGCATTTTGAAAAGTTCAATAGAATCTAATTTTCAGATGATTTTTTGAAATGACATCCATCATAACCTTCCCTCCTAACATATATAAATTATCAGAAACGTTTCGTATCATTTCGAACTGTCCCTGATTTAATTTGATTTTTTTCTTCTGAAACCAGTATAAACTAGTGTATAATATATTATGATTATTTACCGAAACTTGCATTTTTACAAATTCCATACAATCTAATTTCCTTATGATTTTTTTGCATGAACTTCCATCATAAACTTCCCTCCTTACATATATAAATGATCTGAAAAGTTTTGTATTTTGAACAGTCCCTGATTTAATTTGATTTTTTACTTAAACTAGTATAAATTAGTGTATAATATATTATGGATTTTTTTCTGAAACTTCCATTTCAAAGCGTTTCATAGAATTTAATTTTCAGATGATCTTTTCCATGGACTCCTATCATAACCTTCCCTCGTAACATATAATAAGGATCTAAAAAGGTTTGTATTGTCTCAAATTGTCCTCTATTTAATTTTATTTTTTACACAGAAACTAGTGTATAATATATTATGATTTTTTGACCGAAAATTGCATTTCGAAAAGATTCATAGAATCTAATTTTCAGATGATTTTTTTGCATGAACATCCATCATAACCTTTCCTCCTAACATATATAAATGATCTGAAAAGTTTCGTATCATTTCTAACAGTCCCCGATTTAATTTGATTTTTGACCGAAACCAGTATAAACTAGTTTATTATATATTATGATTTTTTGACCTAAACTTGCATTTTGAAAAGCTCCATAGAATCTAATTTTCATATGATTTTTACTTGGACTTCCATGATAACCTTCCCTTCTAACATATATAAATTATCTGAAAAATTTGTATCATTTCGAACAGTACCTTATTTAATTTGATTTTTGACTGAAACTAGTATAAATTAGTGTATAACATATCATGAATTTTTGACTGAAACTTGCATTTGAAAGCGTTTCATAGAATTTAATTTTCAGATGATTTTTTGCATGTACTTCCATCATGACCTTCCCTCATAACATATAGAAAGGATCTAAAAACGTTCATATGGTTTCGAATAATCCTCGAATTAAATTGATTTTTTGACCAAAAAAAGTGTATAATATATTATGATTTTTTTAACAAAAATTGCAATTCGAAAAGATTCATAGAATCTAAATTTCAGATGATTTTTTGCATGGACTTCAATCATCACCTTCCCTCCTAACATATATAAATGATCTGAAAAGTTTTGTATCATTTCAAACAGTCCCTGATTTAATTTGATTTTTGACCGAACCCAGTATAAACTAGTGTATATTATATTTTGATTTTTTGAACGAAACTTGCATTTCGAAAAGTTTCATAGAATCTATTATTTAAATGATTTTTTGCATGTACTTCTGTCATAACCTACCCTCCTAACACATATAAATGACCTGAAAGTTTCGTATCATTTTGAACAGTCCCTGATTTTTTTTTGACCGAAACTATTATAAATTAGTGTATAATATATTATGAATTTTTGACCTAAACTTGCATTTTGAAAAGTTCAATAGAATCTAATTTTCAGATGATTTTTTGAAATAACATCCATCATAACCTTCCCTCCTAACATATATAAATTATCAGAAAAGTTTCGTATCATTTCGAACTGTACCTGATTTAATTTGATTTTTTTCTTCTGAAACCAGTATAAACTAGTGTATAATATATTATGATTATTTACCGAAACTTGCATTTTGAAAAATTCCATACTATCTAATTTCCGTACGATTCTTTTGCATGAACTTGCATCATAACCTTCCCTTCTTACATATATAAATGATCTGAAAAGTTTTGTATTTTGAACAGTCCCTGATTTAATTTGATTTTTTACTTAAACTAGTATAAATTAGTGTATAATATATTATGAATTTTTTACTGAAACTTCCATTTCAAAGCGTTTCATAGAATTTAATTTTCAGATGATCTTTTCCATGGACTCCCATCATAACCTTCACTCATAACATATAATAAGGATCTAAAAAGGTTTGTATTGTCTCAAATTGTCTTCTATTTAATTTTATTTTTTACACAGAAACTAGTGTATAATATATTATGATTTTTTGACCGAAAATTGCATTTCGAAAAGATTCATAGAATCTAATTTTCAGATGATTTTTTTGCATGAACATCCATCATAACCTTTCATCCTAACATATATAAATGATCTGAAAAGTTTCGTATCATTTCTAACAGTCCCCGATTTAATTTGATTTTTGACCGAAACCAGTATAAACTAGTTTATTATATATTATGATTTTTTGACCTAAACTTGCCTTTGGAAAACCTCCATAGAATCTAATTTTCATATGATTTTTACTTGGACTTCCATAATAACCTTCCCTTCTAACATATATAAATTATCTGAAAAATTTGTATCATTTCGAACAGTACCTTATTTAATTTGATTTTTGACTGAAACTAGTATAAATTAGTGTATAACATATTAGGAATTTTTGACTGAAACATGCATTTGAAAGCGTTTCATAGAATTTAATTTTCAGATGATTTTTTGCATGGACTTCCATCATAACCTTCCCTCGTAACATATAGAAAGGATCTAGAAACGTTTGTATGGTTTCGAATAATCCTCGATTTAATTTGATTTATTGACCGAAACAAGTGTATAATATATTATGATTTTTTGACCGAAAATTGCAATTCGTAAAGATTTATAGAATCTAAATTTCAAATGATTTTTTGCATGGACTTCCATCAGAACCTTCCCTCCTAACATATATAAATGATCTGAAAATTTTGTATCATTTCGAACCGTCCCCGATTTAATTTGATTTTTGACTGAAACCAGTATAAACTAGTGTATATTATATTTTGATTTTTTGACCGAAACTTGCATTTCGAAAAGTTCCATAGATTCTAATTTTCAGAAGATTTTTTGTATGTACTTCCATCAAAACATTCCTTCCTAACACATATAAATGACCTGAAAAGTTTTCTATCATTTTGAACAGTCCCTGATTTTGGTTGTTTTTTACTGAAACTATTATAAATTAGTGTATAATATATTATGAATTTTTGACCTAAACTTGCATTTTGAAAAGTTCCATAGAATCTAATTTTCAAAGGATTTTTTGAATGGACATCCATCATAACCTTCCCTCCTAACATATATAAATTATCAGAAAAGTTTCGTATCATTTCGAACTTTCCCCGATTTAATTTGATTTTTTTTGAAACCAGTATAAACTAGTGGATAATATATTACGATTTTTTGACCGAAACTTGCATTTTGAAAAATTCAATAGAATCTAATTTCCGTATGATTTTTTTGCATAAACTTCCATCATAACCTTCCCTCCTTACATATATAAATGATCTGAAAAGTTTCTTATTTTGAACAGTACCTTATTTAATTTTATTTTTGACCGAAACTAGTATAAATTAGTGTATAATATATTATGAATTTTTGACTAAAACTTGCATTTCAAAGTGTTTCATAGAATTTAATTTTTAGATGATTTTCTGCATGTACTTCCATCATAACCTTACCTCATAACATATAGAAAGGATCTAAAATCGTTCGTATGGTTTCGAATAATCCTGGATATAATTTGATTTTTTTACCGAAAAAAGTGTATAATATATTATGATTTTTTGACCGAAAATTGCAATTCGAAAAGATTCATAGAATCTAAATTTTAGATGATTTTTTGCATGGACTTCCATCAAAAGCTTCCCTACTATCATATATATATGATCTGAAAAGTTTTGTATCATTTCGAACAGTCCCCGGTTTAATTTGATTTTTGACCGAAACCAGTATAAACTAGAGTATATTATATTTTGATTTTTTGACCGAAACTTTCATTTTGAAAAGTTCCATAGAATCTAATTTTCAGATGATTTTTTGCATGTACTTCCATCGTAACCTTCTCTCCTAACACATATAAATGACCTGAAAAGTTTCGTATAATTTTGAACAGTCCCTGATTTTTTTTTATTTTTTACCGAAACTATTATAAATTATTGTATAATATATTATGAATTTTTGACCTAAACTTGCATTTTGAAAAGTTCAATAGAATGTAATTTTCAGATGATTTTTTGAATGGACATCCATCATAACCTTCCAACCGAACATATATAAATTATCATAAAAGTTTCGTATCATTTCGAACACAGTCCCGGATTTAATTTGATTTTTTCTGAAACCAGTATAAACTAGTGTATAATATTATATGATTTTTTGACCGAAACTATCATTTCGAAAAATTTCCATACAATATAATTTCCGTATGATTTTTTTGCATGAACTTCCATCATAACCTTCCCTCCTTACATATATAAATGATCTGAAAAGTTTCTTAATTTGAACAGTCCCTGATTAAATTTGATTTTTGACTTAAACTAGTATAAATTAGTGTATAATATATTATAATTTTTTTACTTAAACTTCCATTTCAAAGCGTTTCATAGAATTTAATTTTCAGATGTTCTTTTCCATGGACTCCCATCATAACCTTCCCTCGTAACATATAATAAGGATCTAAAAAGGTTTGTATTGTCTCGAATTGTCCTAGATTTAATTTGATTTTTTACACAGAAACTAGTGTATAATATATTATTATTTTTTGACCGAAAATTGTATTTCGAAATGATTAATAGAATTTAATTTTCAGATGAATTTTTTGCATGAACTTCTATCATAACCTTTCCTTCTAACATATATAAATGATCTGAAGAGTTTCGTATCATTTATAGCAATCCCCGATTTAATGTGATTTTTGACTGAAACCAGTATCAACTAGTTTATTATATATTATAATTTTTTGACCTAAACTTGCATATCGAAAAGTTCCATAGAATCTTATTTTCATAAGATTATTACTTGGACTTCCATCATAACCTTCCCTTCTAACATATATAAATTATCTGAAAAATTTGTATCATTTCGAAAAATACCTTATTTAATTTTATTTTTGACCGAAATTAGTATAAATTAGTGTATAATATATCATGAATTTTTGACTAAAACTTGCATTTCAAAGTGTTTCATAGAATTTAATTTTCAGATGATTTTCTGCATGTACTTCCATCATAACCTTACCTCATAACATATAGAAAGGATCTAAAAATGTTCGCATGGTTTTGAATAATCCTGGATATAATTTGATTTTTTGACCAAAAAAAGTGTATAATATATTATGATTTTTTGACCGAAAATTGCAATTCGAAAAGATTCATAGAATCTAAATTTTAGATAATTTTTTGCATGGACTTCCATCATATCCTTCCCTCCTAACATATATAAATGATCTGAAAAGTTTTGTATCATTTCGAACAGTCCCCGATTTAATTTGATTTTTGACAGAAACCAGTATAAACTAGTGTATATTATATTTTGATTTTTTGACCGAAACTTGCATTTCGAAAAGTTCCATAGAATCTAATTTTCAGATGATTTTTTGCATGTACTTCCATCATAACCTTCTCTCCTAACACATATAAATGACCTGAAAAGTTTCGTATAATTTTGAACAGTCCCTGATTTTTTTTGATTTTTTACCGAAACTATTATCAATTAGTGTATAATATATTATGAATTTTTGACCTAAACTTGCATTTTGAAAAGTTCAATAGAATGTAATTTTCAGATGATTTTTTGAATGGACATCCATCATAACCTTCCAACCGAACATATATAAATTATCATAAAAGTTTCGTATCATTTCGAACACAGTCCCGGATTTAATTTGATTTTTTCTGAAACCAGTATAAACTAGTGTATAATATTATATGATTTTTTGACCGAAACTATCATTTCGAAAACTTTCCATACAATATAATTTCCGTATGATTTTTTTGCATGAACTTCCATCATAACCTTCCCTCCTTACATATATAAATGATCTGAAAAGTTTCTTAATTTGAACAGTCCCTGATTAAATTTGATTTTTGACTTAAACTAGTATAAATTAGTGTATAATATATTATAATTTTTTTACTTAAACTTCCATTTCAAAGCGTTTCATAGAATTTAATTTTCAGATGTTCTTTTCCATGGACTCCCATCATAACCTTCCCTTGTAACATATAATAAGGATCTAAAAAGGTTTGTATTGTCTCGAATTGTCCTAGATTTAATTTGATTTTTTACACAGAAACTAGTGTATAATATATTATTATTTTTTGACCGAAAATTGTATTTCGAAATGATTAATAGAATTTAATTTTCAGATGAATTTTTTGCATGAACTTCTATCATAACCTTTCCTTCTAACATATATAAATGATCTGAAGAGTTTCGTATCATTTATAGCAATCCCCGATTTAATGTGATTTTTGACTGAAACCAGTATCAACTAGTTTATTATATATTATAATTTTTTGACCTAAACTTGCATATCGAAAAGTTCCATAGAATCTTATTTTCATTAAATTATTACTTGGACTTCCATCATAACCTTCCCTTCTAACATATATAAATTATCTGAAAAATTTGTATCATTTCGAAAAATACCTTATTTAATTTTATTTTTGATCGAAATTAGTATAAATTAGTGTATAATATATCATGAATTTTTGACTAAAACTTGCATTTCAAAGTGTTTCATAGAATTTAATTTTCAGATGATTTTCTCCATGTACTTCCATCATAACCTTACCTCATAACATATAGAAAGGATCTAAAAACGTTCGTATGGTTTCGAATAATCCTGGATATAATTTGATTTTTTGACCAAAAAAAGTGTATAATATATTATGATTTTTTGACCGAAAATTGCAATTCGAAAAGATTCATAGAATCTAAATTTTAGATAATTTTTTGCATGGACTTCCATCATATCCTTCCCTCCTAACATATATAAATGATCTGAAAAGTTTTGTATCATTTCGAACAGTCCCCGATTTAATTTGATTTTTGACAGAAACCAGTATAAACTAGTGTATATTATATTTTGATTTTTTGACCGAAACTTGCATTTCGAAAAGTTCCATAGAATCTAATTTTCAGATGATTTTTTGCATGTACTTCCATCATAACCTTCTCTCCTAACACATATAAATGACCTGAAAAGTTTCGTATAATTTTGAACAGTCCCTGATTTTTTTTGATTTTTTACCGAAACTATTATAAATTAGTGTATAATATATTATGAATTTTTGACCTAAACTTGCATTTTGAAAAGTTCAATAGAATGTAATTTTCAGATGATTTTTTGAATGGACATCCATCATAACCTTCCAACCGAACATATATAAATTATCATAAAAGTTTCGTATCATTTCGAACACAGTCCCGGATTTAATTTGATTTTTTCTGAAACCAGTATAAACTAGTGTATAATATTATATGATTTTTTAACCGAAACTATCATTTCGAAAAATTTCCATACAATATAATTTCCGTATGATTTTTTTGCATGAACTTCCATCATAACCTTCCCTCCTTACATATATAAATGATCTGAAAAGTTTCTTAATTTGAACAGTCCCTGATTAAATTTGATTTTTGACTTAAACTAGTATAAATTAGTGTATAATATATTATAATTTTTTTACTTAAACTTCCATTTCAAAGCGTTTCATAGAATTTAATTTTCAGATGTTCTTTTCCATGGACTCCCATCATAACCTTCCCTCGTAACATATAATAAGGATCTAAAAAGGTTTGTATTGTCTCGAATTGTCCTAGATTTAATTTGATTTTTTACACAGAAACTAGTGTATAATATATTATTATTTTTTGACCGAAAATTGTATTTCGAAATGATTAATAGAATTTAATTTTCAGATGAATTTTTTGCATGAACTTCTATCATAACCTTTCCTTCTAACATATATAAATGATCTGAAGAGTTTCGTATCATTTATAGCAATCCCCGATTTAATGTGATTTTTGACTGAAACCAGTATCAACTAGTTTATTATATATTATAATTTTTTGACCTAAACTTGCATATCGAAAAGTTCCATAGAATCTTATTTTCATAAGATTATTACTTGGACTTCCATCATAACCTTCCCTTCTAACATATATAAATTATCTGAAAAATTTGTATCATTTCGAAAAATACCTTATTTAATTTTATTTTTGACCGAAATTAGTATAAAATAGTGTATAATATATCATGAATTTTTGACTAAAACTTGCATTTCAAAGTGTTTCATAGAATTTAATTTTCAGATGATTTTCTGCATGTACTTCCATCATAACCTTACCTCATAACATATAGAAAGGATCTAAAAACGTTCGTATGGTTTCGAATAATCCTGGATATAATTTGATTTTTTGACCGAAAAAAGTGTATAATATATTATGATTTTTTGACCGAAAATTGCAATTCGAAAAGATTCATAGAATCTAAATTTTAGATAATTTTTTGCATGGACTTCCATCATATCCTTCCCTCCTAACATATATAAATGATCTGAAAAGTTTTGTATCATTTCGAACAGTCCCCGATTTAATTTGATTTTTGACAGAAACCAGTATAAACTAGTGTATATTATATTTTGATTTTTTGACCGAAACTTGGATTTCGAAAAGTTCCATAGAATCTAATTTTCAGATGATTTTTTGCATGTACTTCCATCATAACCTTCTCTCCTAACACATATAAATGACCTGAAAAGTTTTTTATAATTTTGAACAGTCCCTGAATTTTTTTGATTTTTTACCGAAACTATTATAAATTAGTGTATAATATTTTATGAATTTTTGACCTAAACTTGCATTTTGAAAAGATCCATAGAATCTAATTTGCAGATGTTTTTTTGAATGGACATCCATCATAACCTTTCAACCTAACATATATAAATTATCATAAAAGTTTCGTATCATTTCGAACACAGTCCCCGATTTAATTTGATTTTTTCTGAAACCAGTATAAACTAGTGTATAATATATTATGATTTTTTGACCGAAACTATCATTTCGAAAAATTCCATACAATATAATTTCCGTATGATTTTTTTGCATGAACTTCCATCATAACCTTCCCTCCTTACATATATAAATGATCTGAAAAGTTTCGTATTTTGAACAGTCCCTGATTAAATTTGATTTTTGACTTAAACTAGTATAAATTAGTGTATAATATATTATAATTTTTTTACTAAAACTTCCATTTCAAAGCGTTTCATAGAATTTAATTTTCAGATGATCTTTTCCATGGACTCCCATCATAACCATCCCTCGTAACATATAATAAGGATCTAAAAAGGTTTGTATTGTCTCGAATTGTCCTCGATTTAATTTGATTTTTTACACAGAAACTAGTGTATAATATATTATGATTTTTTGACCGAAAATTGTATTTCGAAATGATTAATAGAATCTAATTTTCAGATGATTTTTTTGCATGAACTTCCATCATAACCTTTCCTTCTAACATATATAAATGATCTGAAAAGTTTCGTATCATTTATAACAATCCCCGATTTAATTTGATTTTTGACTGAAACCAGTATCAACTAGTTTATTATATATTATAATTTTTTGACCTAAACTTGCATATCGAAAAGTTCCATAGAATCTTATTGTCATAAGATTATTACTTGGACTTCCATAATAACCTTCCCTTCTAACATATATAAATTATTTGAAAAATTTGTATCATTTCGAACAGTACCTTATTTAATTTTATTTTTGACCGAAACTAGTATAAATTAGTGTATAATATATCATGAATTTTTGACTAAAACTTGCATTTCAAAGTGTTTCATAGAATTTAATTTTTAGATGATTTTCTGCATGTACTTCCATCATAACCTTACCTCATAACATATAGAAAGGATCTAAAAACGTTCGTATGGTTTCGAATAATCCTGGATATAATTTGATTTTTTGACCGAAAAAAGTGTATAATATATTATGATTTTTTGACCGAAAATTGCAATTCGAAAAGATTCATAGAATCTAAATTTTAGATGATTTTTTGCATGGACTTCCATCAAAAGCTTCCCTACTAACATATATAAATGATCTGAAAAGTTTTGTATCATTTCGAACAGTCCCCGATTTAATTTGATTTTTGACCGAAACCAATATAAACTAGTGTATATTATATTTTGATTTTTTGACCGAAACTTGCATTTCGAAAAGTTCCATAGAATCTAATTTTCAGATGATTTTTTGCATGTACTTCCATCATAACCTTCTCTCCTAACACATATAAATGACCTGAAAAGTTTCGTATAATTTTGAACAGTCCCTGATTTTTTTTTATTTTTTACCGAAACTATTATAAATTAGTGTATAATATATTATGAATTTTTAACCTAAACTTGCATTTTGAAAAGTTCCATAGAATCTAATTTGCAAATGATTTTTTGAATGGAAATCCATCATAACCTTCCAACCTAACATATATAAATTATCATAAAAGTTTCGTATCATTTCGAACACAGTCCCAGATTTAATTTGATTTTTTCTGAAACCAGTATAAACTAGTGTATAATATTATATGATTTTTTGACCGAAACTATCATTTCGAAAAATTCCATACAATCTAATTTCCGTATGATTTTTTTGCATGAACTTCCATCATAACCTTCCCTCCTTACATATATAAATGATTTGAAAAGTTTCGTATTTTGAACAGTCCCTGATTAAATTTGATTTTTGACTTAAACTAGTATAAATTAGTGTATAATATATTATAATTTTTTTACTGAAACTTCCATTTCAAAGCGTTTCATAGAATTTAATTTTCAGATGTTCTTTTCCATGGACTCCCATCATAACCTTCCCTCGTAACATATAATAAGGATCTAAAAAGGTTTGTATTGTCTCGAATTGTCCTCGATTTAATTTGATTTTTTACACAGAAACTAGTGTATAATATATTATTATTTTTTGACCGAAAATTGTATTTCGAAATGATTAATAGAATTTAATTTTCAGATGAATTTTTTGCATGAACTTCTATCATAACCTTTCCTTCTAACATATATAAATGATCTGAAGAGTTTCGTATCATTTATAACAATCCCCGATTTAGTTTTATTTTTGACTGAAACCAGTATCAACTAGTTTATTATATATTATAATTTTTTGACCTAAACTTGCATATCGAAAAGTTCCATAGAATCTTATTTTCATAAGATTATTACTTGGACTTCCATAATAACCTTCCCTTCTAACATATATAAATTATCTGAAAAATTTGTATCATTTCGAAAAATACCTTATTTAATTTTATTTTTGACCGAAACTAGTATAAATTAGTGTATAATATATCATGAATTTTTGACTAAAACTTGCATTTCAAAGTGTTTCATAGAATTTAATTTTCAGATTATTTTCTGCATGTACTTCCATCATAACCTTACCTCATAACATATAGAAAGGATCTAAAAACGTTCGTATGGTTTCGAATAATCCTGGATATAATTTGATTTTTTGACCGAAAAAAGTGTATAATACATTATGATTTTTTGACCGAAAATTGCAATACGAAAAGATTCATAGAATCTAAATTTTAGATAATTTTTTGCATGGACTTCCATCATATCCTTCCCTCTTAACATATATAAATGATCTGAAAAGTTTTGTATCATTTCGAACAGTCCCCGATTTAACTTGATTTTTGACCAAAACTAGTATAAACTGGTGTATATTATATTTTGATTTTTTGACCGAAACTTGCATTTCGAAAAGTTCCATAGATTCTAATTTTCAGATGATTTTTTGCATGTACTTCCATCATAACCTTCCTTCCTAACACATATAAATGACCTGAAATGTTTCGTATCATTTTGAACAGTCCCTGATTTTGTTTGATTTTTTACCGAAACTATTATAAATTAGTGTATAATATATTATGAATTTTTAACCTAAACTTTCATTTTGAAAAGTTCCATAGAATCTAATTTTCAGATGATTTTTTGAATGGACATCCATCATAACCTTCCCACCTAACATATATAAATTATCAGAAAAGGTTCGTATCATTTCGAACTGTCCCCGATTTGATTTTTTTTCTTCTTCTGAAACCAATATAAACTAGTGTATAATATATTATTATTTTTTGACCTAAACCTGCATTTCGAAAAGTTCCATAGAATCTAATTTTCATTTGATTTTATATGGACTTCCATCATAACCTTCCCTTCTAAGATATATAAATTATCTGAAAAATTTGAATCATTTCCAACAGTACCTTATTTAATTTCATTTTTGACCGAAACTAGTATAAATTAGTGTACCTCATTTGTATCATTAATTTTTTTATTGAAAGTTGCATTTCAAAGCGTTTCATAGAATTTAATTTTCAGATGATTTTTTGCATGTACTTCCATCATATGCTTCCCTAATAACATATAGAAAGGATCTAAAAACGTTCATATGGTTTCAAATAATCCTCGATTTTATTTGATTTTTTGACCGAAAAAAGTGTATAATATATTATGATTTTTTTTACCAAAAATTGCAATTCGAAAAGATTCGTAGAATCTAAATTTCAGATGATTTTTTGCATGGACTTCAATCATAACCTTCCCTCTTAACATATATAAATGATCTGAAAAGTTTTATATCATTTCGAACAGTCCCCGATTTAATTTAATTTTTGTCCGAAACCAGTATAAACTAGTGTATATTATATTTTGATTTTTTGACCGAAACTTGCATTTTGAAAAGTTCCATAGAATCTAATTTTCAAATGATTTTTTTGACCGAAACTTGCATGTACTTCCATCATAAAAGACCTGAAAAGTTTCGTATCATTTTGAACAGTCCCTGATTTTGTTTGATTTTTTTACCGAAACTATTATAAATTAGTGTATAATATATTATGAATTTTTGACCTAAACTTGCATTTTGAAAAGTTCCATAGAATCTAATTTTCAAATGATTTTTTCATTGGACATCCATCATAACCTTCCCACCTAACATATATAAATTATCAGAAAAGTTTCGTATCATTTCGAACTGTCCCCGATTTAATTTGATTTTTTTTTCTGAAACCAGTATAAACTAGTGTATAATATATTATTATTTTTTGACCTAAACTTGCATTTCGAAAAGTTCCATAGAATCTAATTTTCATATGATTTTTACTTGGACTTCCATAATAACCTTCCCTTCTAACATATATAAATTATCTGAAAAATTTGTATCATTTCAAACAGTACCTTATTTAATTTTATTTTTTACTAAAACTAGTATAAATTAGTGTATAATATATCATTAATTTTTTACTGAAACTTGCATTTCAAAGCGTTTCATAGAATTTATTTTTTAGATGATCTTTTACATGGACTTCCATCATAACCTTCCCTCGTAACATATAATGAGGATCTAAAAAGGTTTGTATTGTCTCGAATTGTCCTCGATTTGATTTTATTTTTTGACCGAAAAAAGTGTATAATATATTATGATTTTTTTACCGAAAATTGCAATTCAAAATAATTCATGGAATCTAAATTTCAGATGATTTTTTGCATGGACTTCAATCATAACCTTCCCTCCTAACATATATAAATGATGTGACAAGTTTTGTATCATTTCGAACAGTCCCCGATTTAATTTGATTTTTGACTGAAACCAGTATACACTAGTGTATATTATATTTTGATTTTTTTTACCGAAACTTGCATTTCGAAAAGTTCCATAGAATCTAATTTTCAAATTATTTTTGCATGTACTTCCATCATAACCTTCCCTGCTAACACATATAAATGACCTGAAAAGTTTCGTATCATTTTGAACAGTCCCTTCTTTTTTGTTTGATTTTTTACCAAAACTATTATAAATTAGTGTATAATATATTATGAATTTTTGACCTAAACTTGCATTTTGAAATGTTCCATAGAATCTAATTTTCAGATGATTTTTTGAATGGACATCCATCATAACCTTCCCACCTAACATATATAAATTATCAGAAAAGTTTCGTATCATTTCGAATTGTCCCCGATTTAATTTGATTTTTTTTCTGAAACCAGTATAAACTTGTGTATAGTATATTATTATTTTTTGACCTAAACTTGCATTTCGAAAAATTCCATAGAATCTAATTTTCATATGATTTTTACTTGGACTTCCATAATAACCATCCCTTCTAACATATATAAATTATCTGAAAAATTTGTATCATTTTGAACAGTACCTTATTTAATTTGATTTTTGACCGAAACTAGTATAAATTAGTGTATAATATATCATTAATTTTTTACTGAAACTGGCATTTCAAATCGTTTCAAATCTAATTTTCAGATGATCTTTTACATGGACTTCCATCATAACCTTCCCTTGTAACATATAATAAGGATCTAAAAAGGTTTGTATTGTCTCGAATTGTCCTCGATTTAATTTGATTTTTTGACCGAAAAAACTGTATAATATATTATGATTTTTTTTACCGAAAATTGCAATTCGAAATGATTCATAGAATCTAAATTTCAGATGATTTTTTGCATGGACTTCAATCATAACCTCCCCTCCTAACATATATAAATGATGTGAAAAGTTTTGTATCATTTCGAACAGTCCTTGATTTAATTTGATTTTTGACCTAAACCAGTATAAACTAGTGTATATTATATTTTGATTTTTTAACCGAAACTTGCATTTCGAAATGTTTCATAGAATCTAATTTTCAAATGATTTTTTGCATGTACTTCCATCATAACCTTCCCTCCTAACACATATAAATGACCTGAAAAGTTTCGTATCATTTTGAACAGTCCCTGATTTTATTGATTTTTTACCGAAACTGTTATAAATTAGTTTAGTGTATAATATATTATGAATTTTTGACCTAAACTTGCATTTTTAAAAGTTCCATAAAATCTAATTTTCAGATGATTTTTTGAATGGACATCCATCATAACCTTCCCACCTAACATATATAAATTATCAGAAAAGTTTTGTATCATTTTGAACTGTCCCCGATTTAATTTTTTTTTTCTTTCTGAAACCAGTATAAACTAGTGTATAATATATTATTATTTTTTGACCTAAACTTGCATTTCGAAAAGTTCCATAGAATCTAATTTTCATATGATTTTTACTTGGACTTCCATAATAACCTTCCATTCAAACATATATAAATTATCTGAAAAAATTTGATTCATTTCGAACAGTACCTTATTTAATTTGATTTTTGACCGAAACTAGTATAAATTAGTGTATAATATACCATGAATTTTTGACTGAAACTTGCATTTCAAAGCGTTTCATAGAATTTATTTTTCAGATGATTTTGTGCATGTACTTCCATCATAACCTTCCCTCGTAACATATAGAAAGGATCTAAAAACGTTCGTATGGTTTCGAATAATCCTCGATTTAATTTGATTGTTTGACCGAAACAAGTGTATAATATATTATGATTTTTTTGACCGAAAATTGAAATTCGAAAAGATTCATAGAATCTAAATTTCAGATGATTTTTTGCACGGACTTCCATCATAACCTTCCCTCCTAACATATATAAATCATCAGAAAAGTTTCGTATCATTTCGAACTGTCCCCGATTTAATTTGAGTTTTTTTACCGAAACCAGTATATACTAGTGTATATTATATTTTTATTTTTTTGACCGAAACATGCATTTCGAAAAATTCCATAGAATCTAATTTTCAGATGATTTTTTGCAAGTACTTCCATCATAACCTTCCCTCCTAACACATATAAATGACCTGAAAAGTTTCGTATCATTTTGAACAGTTCCTAATTTAGTTTGATTTTTTACCGAAACTATTATAAATTAGTTTATAATATATTATGAATTTTTGACCTAGACTTGCATTTTGAAAAGTTCCATAGAATCTAATTTTCAGATGATTTTTTGAATGGACATCCATCATAACCTTCCCACCTAACATAAATAAATTATCAGAATAGTTTCGTATCATTTCGAACTGTCCCCGATTTAATTTGATTTTTTTTCTGAAACCAGTATAAACTAGTGAATAATATATTATGATTTTTTGACCGAAACTTGTATTTCGAAAAATTCCATAGAATCTAATTTCCGTATGATTTTTTTGCATGGACTTCCATCATAACCTTCCTTCCTTACATATATAAATGATCCGAAAAGTTTCGTATTTTAAACAGTCCCTGATTTTATTTGATTTTTGACTAAAACTAGTATAAATTAGTGTATAATATATCATGAATATTTTACCGAAACTTGCATTTCAAAGCGTTTCATAGAATTTAATTTTCAGATGATCTTTTGCATGGACTCCCATCATAACCTTCCCTCGTAACATATAATAAGGATCTAAAAAGGTTTGTATTGTCTCGAATTGTCCTCTATGTAATTTTATTTTTTACACAGAAACTAGTGTATAATATATTATGATTTTTTTACCGAAAATTGCATTTCGAAAAGATTCATAGAATCAAATTTTCAGATGATTTTTTTGCATGAACTTCCATCATAACCTTTACTCCTAACATATATAAATGATCTGAAAAGTTTCTTATCATTTCTAACAGTCCCCGATTTAATTTGATTTTTGACCGAAACCAGTATAAACTAGTTTATAATATATTATGATTTTTTGACCTAAACTTGCATTTCGAAAAGTTCCATAGAATCTAATTTTCATATGATTTTTACTTGGATTTCCATAATAACCATCCCTTCTAACATATATAAATTATCTGAAAAATTTGTATCCTTTCGAACAGTACATTATTTAATTTGATTGTTGACCGAATCTAGTATAAATTAGTGTATAATATATCATGAATTTTTTTACTGAAACTTGCATTTCAAAGCGTTTCATATAATTTAATTTTCAGATTATTTTTTTCATGGACTTCCATCATAACCTTCCCTCGTAACATATAGAAAGGATCTAAAAACGTTCGTATGGTTTCGAATAATCCTCGATTTAATTTGATTTTTTGACCGAAACAAGTGTATAATATATTATGATTTTTTTGACCGAAAATTGAAATTCGAAAAGATTCATAGAATCTAAATTTCAGATGATTTTTTGCACGGACTTCCATCATAACCTTCCCTCCTAACATATATAAATCATCAGAAAAGTTTCGTATCATTTCGAACTGTCCCCGATTTAATTTGAGTTTTTTTACCGAAACCAGTATATACTAGTGTATATTATATTTTTATTTTTTTGACCGAAACATGCATTTCGAAAAATTCCATAGAATCTAATTTTCAGATGATTTTTTGCATGTACTTCCATCATAACCTTCCCTCCTAACACATATAAATGACCTGAAAAGTTTCGTATCATTTTGAACAGTTCCTAATTTAGTTTGATTTTTTACCGAAACTATTATAAATTAGTTTATAATATATTATGAATTTTTGACCTAGACTTGCATTTTGAAAAGTTCCATAGAATCTAATTTTCAGATGATTTTTTGAATGGACATCCATCATAACCTTCCCACCTAACATAAATAAATTATCAGAATAGTTTCGTATCATTTCGAACTGTCCCCGATTTAATTTGATTTTTTTTCTGAAACCAGTATAAACTAGTGAATAATATATTATGATTTTTTGACCGAAACTTGTATTTCGAAAAATTCCATACAATCTAATTTCCGTATGATTTTTTTGCATGGACTTCCATCATAACCTTCCTTCCTTACATATATAAATGATCCGAAAAGTTTCGTATTTTAAACAGTCCCTGATTTTATTTGATTTTTGACTAAAACTAGTATAAATTAGTGTATAATATATCATGAATATTTTACCGAAACTTGCATTTCAAAGCGTTTCATAGAATTTAATTTTCAGATGATCTTTTGCATGGACTCCCATCATAACCTTCCCTCGTAACATATAATAAGGATCTAAAAAGGTTTGTATTGTCTCGAATTGTCCTCTATGTAATTTTATTTTTTACACAGAAACTAGTGTATAATATATTATGATTTTTTTACCGAAAATTGCATTTCGAAAAGATTCATAGAATCAAATTTTCAGATGATTTTTTTGCATGAACTTCCATCATAACCTTTACTCCTAACATATATAAATGATCTGAAAAGTTTCTTATCATTTCTAACAGTCCCCGATTTAATTTGATTTTTGACCGAAACCAGTATAAACTAGTTTATAATATATTATGATTTTTTGACCTAAACTTGCATTTCGAAAAGTTCCATAGAATCTAATTTTCATATGATTTTTACTTGGATTTCCATAATAACCATCCCTTCTAACATATATAAATTATCTGAAAAATTTGTATCCTTTCGAACAGTACATTATTTAATTTGATTGTTGACCGAATCTAGTATAAATTAGTGTATAATATATCATGAATTTTTTTACTGAAACTTGCATTTCAAAGCGTTTCATATAATTTAATTTTCAGATTATTTTTTTCATGGACTTCCATCATAACCTTCCCTCGTAACATATAGAAAGGATCTAAAAACGTTCGTATGGTTTCGAATAATCCTCGATTTAATTTGATTTTTTGACCGAAACAAGTGTATAATATATTATGATTTTTTTGACCGAAAATTGAAATTCGAAAAGATTCATAGAATCTAAATTTCAGATGATTTTTTGCACGGACTTCCATCATAACCTTCCCTCCTAACATATATAAATCATATGAAAAGTTTCGTATCATTTCGAACTGTCCCCGATTTAATTTGAGTTTTTTTACCGAAACCAGTATATACTAGTGTATATTATATTTTTATTTTTTTGACCGAAACATGCATTTCGAAAAATTCCATAGAATCTAATTTTCAGATGATTTTTTGCATGTACTTCCATCATAACCTTCCCTCCTAACACATATAAATGACCTGAAAAGTTTCGTATCATTTTGAACAGTTCCTAATTTAGTTTGATTTTTTACCGAAACTATTATAAATTAGTTTATAATATATTATGAATTTTTGACCTAGACGTGCATTTTGAAAAGTTCTATAGAATCTAATTTTAAGATGATTTTTTGAATGGACATCCATCATAACCTTCCCACCTAACATATATAAATTATCAGAATAGTTTCGTATCATTTCGAACTGTCCCCGATTTAATTTGATTTTTTTTCTGAAACCAGTATAAACTAGTGTACAATATATTATGATTATTTGACCGAAACTTGCATTTCGAAAAATTCCATACAATCTAATTTCCGTATGATTTTTTTGCATGGAATTCCATCATAACCTTCCTTCCTTACATATATAAATGATCTGAAAAGTTTCGTATTTTAAATAGTCCCTGATTTAATTTGATTTTTGACTTACACTAGTATAAATTAGTGTATAATATATCATGAATATTTTACCGAAACTTGCATTTCAAAGCGTTTCATAGAATTTAATTTTCAGATGATCTTTTGCATGGACTCCCATCATAACCTTCCCTCGTAACATATAATAAGGATCTAAAAAGGTTTGTATTGTCTCGAATTGTCCTCTATGTAATTTTATTTTTTACACAGAAACTAGTGTATAATATATTATGATTTTTTTACCGAAAATTGCATTTCGAAAAGATTCATAGAATCAAATTTTCAGATGATTTTTTTGCATGAACTTCCATCATAACCTTTACTCCTAACATATATAAATGATCTGAAAAGTTTCTTATCATTTCTAACAGTCCCCGATTTAATTTGATTTTTGACCGAAACCAGTATAAACTAGTTTATAATATATTATGATTTTTTGACCTAAACTTGCATTTCGAAAAGTTCCATAGAATCTAATTTTCATATGATTTTTACTTGGATTTCCATAATAACCATCCCTTCTAACATATATAAATTATCTGACAAATTTGAATCCTTTCGAACAGTACATTATTTAATTTGATTGTCGACCGAATCTAGTATAAATTAGTGTATAATATATCATGAATTTTTTACTGAAACTTGCATTTCAAAGCGTTTCATATAATTTAATTTTCAGATTATTTTTTGCATGGACTTCCATCATAACCTTCTCTCGTAACATATAGAAAGGATCTAAAAACGTTCGTATGGTTTCGAATAATCCTCGATTTAATTTGATTTTTTGACCGAAACAAGTGTATAATATATTATGATTTTTTTGACCGAAAATTGCAATTCTAAAAGATTCATAGAATCTAAAATTCAGATGATTTTTTGCACGAAGTTCCATCATAACCTTCCCTCCTAACATATATAAATCATCAGAAAAGTTTCATATCATTTCGATCTGTCCCCGATTTAATTTGAGTTTTATACCGAAACCAGTATATACTAGTGTATATTATATTTTTATTTTTTTGACCGAAACTTGCATTTCGAAAAATTCCATAGAATCTAATTTTCAGATGATTTTTTTGCATGTACTTCCATCATAACCTTCCCTCCTAACACATATAAATGACCTGAAAAGTTTCGTATCATTTTGAACCGTTCCTAATTTAGTTTGATTTTCTACCGAAACTATTATAAATTAGTTTATAATATATTATGAATTTTTGACCTAAACTTGCATTTTGAAAAGTTCTATAGAATCTAATTTTAAGATGATTTTTTGAATGGACATCCATCATAACCTTCCCACCTAACATATATAAATTATCAGAATAGTTTCATATCATTTCGAACTGTCCCCGATTTAATTTGATTTTTTTTCTGAAACCAGTATAAACTAGTGTACAATATATTATGATTTTTTGACCGAAACTTGCATTTCGAAAAATTCCATACAATCTAATTTCCGTATGATTTTTTTGCATGGAATTCCATCATAACCTTCCTTCCTTACATATATAAATGATCTGAAAAGTTTCGTATTTTAAATAGTCCCTGATTTAATTTGATTTTTGACTTACACTAGTATAAATTAGTGTATAATATATCATGAATATTTTACCGAAACTTGCATTTCAAAGCGTTTCATAGAATTTAATTTTCAGATGATCTTTTGCATGGACTCCCATCATAACCTTCCCTCGTAACATATAATAAGGATCTAAAAAGGTTTGTATTGTCTCGAATTGTCCTCTATGTAATTTTATTTTTTACACAGAAACTAGTGTATAATATATTATGATTTTTTTACCGAAAATTGCATTTCGAAAAGATTCATAGAATCAAATTTTCAGATGATTTTTTTGCATGAACTTCCATCATAACCTTTACTCCTAACATATATAAATGATCTGAAAAGTTTCTTATCATTTCTAACAGTCCCCGATTTAATTTGATTTTTGACTGAAACCAGTATAAACTAGTTTATAATATATTATGATTTTTTGACCTAAACTTGCATTTCGAAAAGTTCCATAGAATCTAATTTTCATATGATTTTTACTTGGATTTCCATAATAACCATCCCTTCTAACATATATAAATTATCTGACAAATTTGAATCCTTTCGAACAGTACATTATTTAATTTGATTGTCGACCGAATCTAGTATAAATTAGTGTATAATATATCATGAATTTTTTACTGAAACTTGCATTTCAAAGCGTTTCATATAATTTAATTTTCAGATTATTTTTTGCATGGACTTCCATCATAACCTTCTCTCGTAACATATAGAAAGGATCTAAAAACGTTCGTATGGTTTCGAATAATCCTCGATTTAATTTGATTTTTTGACCGAAACAAGTGTATAATATATTATGATTTTTTTGACCGAAAATTGCAATTCTAAAAGATTCATAGAATCTAAAATTCAGATGATTTATTGCACGAACTTCCATCATAACCTTCCCTCCTAACATATATAAATCATCAGAAAAGTTTCATATCATTTCGAACTGTCCCCGATTTAATTTGAGTTTTATACCGAAACCAGTATATACTAGTGTATATTATATTTTTATTTTTTTGACCGAAACTTGCATTTCGAAAAATTCCATAGAATCTAATTTTCAGATGATTTTTTTGCATGTACTTCCATCATAACCTTCCCTCCTAACACATATAAATGACCTGAAAAGTTTCGTATCATTTTGAACCGTTCCTAATTTAGTTTGATTTTCTACCGAAACTATTATAAATTAGTTTATAATATATTATGAATTTTTAACCTAGACTTGCATTTTGAAAAGTTCTATAGAATCTAATTTTAAGATGATTTTTTGAATGGACATCCATCATAACCTTCCCACCTAACATATATAAATTATCAGAATAGTTTTGTATCATTTCGAACTGTCCCCGATTTAATTTGATTTTTTTTCTGAAACCAGTATAAACTAGTGTACAATATATTATGATTTTTTGACCGAAACTTGCATTTCGAAAAATTCCATACAATCTAATTTACGTATGATTTTTTTGCATGGAATTCCATCATAACCTTCCTTCCTTACATATATAAATGATCTGAAAAGTTTCGTATTTTAAATAGTCCCTGATTTAATTTGATTTTTGACTTACACTAGTATAAATTAGTGTATAATATATCATGAATATTTTACTGAAACTTGCATTTCAAAGCGTTTCATAGAATTTAATTTTCAGATGATCTTTTGCATGGACTCCCATCATAACCTTCCCTCGTAACATATAATAAGGATCTAAAAAGGTTTGTATTGTCTCGAATTGTCCTCTATGTAATTTTATTTTTTACACAGAAACTAGTGTATAATATATTATGATTTTTTTACCGAAAATTGCATTTCGAAAAGATTCATAGAATCAAATTTTCAGATGATTTTTTTGCATGAACTTCCATCATAACCTTTACTCCTAACATATATAAATGATCTGAAAAGTTTCTTATCATTTCTAACAGTCCCCGATTTAATTTGATTTTTGACTGAAACCAGTATAAACTAGTTTATAATATATTATGATTTTTTGACCTAAACTTGCATTTCGAAAAGTTCCATAGAATCTAATTTTCATATGATTTTTACTTGGATTTCCATAATAACCATCCCTTCTAACATATATAAATTATCTGACAAATTTGAATCCTTTCGAACAGTACATTATTTAATTTGATTGTCGACCGAATCTAGTATAAATTAGTGTATAATATATCATGAATTTTTTACTGAAACTTGCATTTCAAAGCGTTTCATATAATTTAATTTTCAGATTATTTTTTGCATGGACTTCCATCATAACCTTCTCTCGTAACATATAGAAAGGATCTAAAAACGTTCGTATGGTTTCGAATAATCCTCGATTTAATTTGATTTTTTGACCGAAACAAGTGTATAATATATTATGATTTTTTTGACCGAAAATTGCAATTCGAAAAGATTCATAGAATCTAAAATTCAGATGATTTATTGCACGAACTTCCATCATAACCTTCCCTCCTAACATATATAAATCATCAGAAAAGTTTCATATCATTTCGAACTGTCCCCGATTTAATTTGAGTTTTATACCGAAACCAGTATATACTAGTGTATATTATATTTTTATTTTTTTGACCGAAACTTGCATTTCGAAAAATTCCATAGAATCTAATTTTCAGATGATTTTTTTGCATGTACTTCCATCATAACCTTCCCTCCTAACACATATAAATGACCTGAAAAGTTTCGTATCATTTTGAACCGTTCCTAATTTAGTTTGATTTTCTACCGAAACTATTATAAATTAGTTTATAATATATTATGAATTTTTGACCTAGACTTGCATTTTGAAAAGTTCTATAGAATCTAATTTTAAGATGATTTTTTGAATGGACATCCATCATAACCTTCCCACCTAACATATATAAATTATCAGAATAGTTTCGTATCATTTCGAACTGTCCCCGATTTAATTTGATTTTTTTTCTGAAACCAGTATAAACTAGTGTACAATATATTATGATTTTTTGACCGAAACTTGCATTTCGAAAAATTCCATACAATCTAATTTACGTATGATTTTTTTGCATGGAATTCCATCATAACCTTCCTTCCTTACATATATAAATGATCTGAAAAGTTTCGTATTTTAAATAGTCCCTGATTTAATTTGATTTTTGACTTACACTAGTATAAATTAGTGTATAATATATCATGAATATTTTACCGAAACTTGCATTTCAAAGCGTTTCATAGAATTTAATTTTCAGATGATCTTTTGCATGGACTCCCATCATAACCTTCCCTCGTAACATATAATAAGGATCTAAAAAGGTTTGTATTGTCTCGAATTGTCCTCTATGTAATTTTATTTTTTACACAGAAACTAGTGTATAATATATTATGATTTTTTTACCGAAAATTGCATTTCGAAAAGATTCATAGAATCAAATTTTCAGATGATTTTTTTGCATGAACTTCCATCATAACCTTTACTCCTAACATATATAAATGATCTGAAAAGTTTCTTATCATTTCTAACAGTCCCCGATTTAATTTGATTTTTGACTGAAACCAGTATAAACTAGTTTATAATATATTATGATTTTTTGACCTAAACTTGCATTTCGAAAAGTTCCATAGAATCTAATTTTCATATGATTTTTACTTGGATTTCCATAATAACCATCCCTTCTAACATATATAAATTATCTGACAAATTTGAATCCTTTCGAACAGTACATTATTTAATTTGATTGTCGACCGAATCTAGTATAAATTAGTGTATAATATATCATGAATTTTTTACTGAAACTTGCATTTCAAAGCGTTTCATATAATTTAATTTTCAGATTATTTTTTGCATGGACTTCCATCATAACCTTCTCTCGTAACATATAGAAAGGATCTAAAAACGTTCGTATGGTTTCGAATAATCCTCGATTTAATTTGATTTTTTGACCGAAACAAGTGTATAATATATTATGATTTTTTTGACCGAAAATTGCAATTCGAAAAGATTCATAGAATCTAAAATTCAGATGATTTATTGCACGAACTTCCATCATAACCTTCCCTCCTAACATATATAAATCATCAGAAAAGTTTCATATCATTTCGAACTGTCCCCGATTTAATTTGAGTTTTATACCGAAACCAGTATATACTAGTGTATATTATATTTTTATTTTTTTGACCGAAACTTGCATTTCGAAAAATTCCATAGAATCTAATTTTCAGATGATTTTTTTGCATGTACTTCCATCATAACCTTCCCTCCTAACACATATAAATGACCTGAAAAGTTTCGTATCATTTTGAACCGTTCCTAATTTAGTTTGATTTTCTACCGAAACTATTATAAATTAGTTTATAATATATTATGAATTTTTGACCTAGACTTGCATTTTGAAAAGTTCTATAGAATCTAATTTTAAGATGATTTTTTGAATGGACATCCATCATAACCTTCCCACCTAACATATATAAATTATCAGAATAGTTTCGTATCATTTCGAACTGTCCCCGATTTAATTTGATTTTTTTTCTGAAACCAGTATAAACTAGTGTACAATATATTATGATTTTTTGACCGAAACTTGCATTTCGAAAAATTCCATACAATCTAATTTACGTATGATTTTTTTGCATGGAATTCCATCATAACCTTCCTTCCTTACATATATAAATGATCTGAAAAGTTTCGTATTTTAAATAGTCCCTGATTTAATTTGATTTTTGACTTACACTAGTATAAATTAGTGTATAATATATCATGAATATTTTACCGAAACTTGCATTTCAAAGCTTTTCATAGAATTTAATTTTCAGATGATCTTTTGCATGGACTCCCATCATAACCTTCCCTCGTAACATATAATAAGGATCTAAAAAGGTTTGTATTGTCTCGAATTGTCCTCTATGTAATTTTATTTTTTACACAGAAACTAGTGTATAATATATTATGATTTTTTTACCGAAAATTGCATTTCGAAAAGATTCATAGAATCAAATTTTCAGATGATTTTTTTGCATGAACTTCCATCATAACCTTTACTCCTAACATATATAAATGATCTGAAAAGTTTCTTATCATTTCTAACAGTCCCCGATTTAATTTGATTTTTGACTGAAACCAGTATAAACTAGTTTATAATATATTATGATTTTTTGACCTAAACTTGCATTTCGAAAAGTTCCATAGAATCTAATTTTCATATGATTTTTACTTGGATTTCCATAATAACCATCCCTTCTAACATATATAAATTATCTGACAAATTTGAATCCTTTCGAACAGTACATTATTTAATTTGATTGTCGACCGAATCTAGTATAACTTAGTGTATAATATATCATGAATTTTTTACTGAAACTTGCATTTCAAAGCGTTTCATATAATTTAATTTTCAGATTATTTTTTGCATGGACTTCCATCATAACCTTCTCTCGTAACATATAGAAAGGATCTAAAAACGTTCGTATGGTTTCGAATAATCCTCGATTTAATTTGATTTTTTGACCGAAACAAGTGTATAATATATTATGATTTTTTTGACCGAAAATTGCAATTCGAAAAGATTCATAGAATCTAAAATTCAGATGATTTATTGCACGAACTTCCATCATAACCTTCCCTCCTAACATATATAAATCATCAGAAAAGTTTCATATCATTTCGAACTGTCCCCGATTTAATTTGAGTTTTATACCGAAACCAGTATATACTAGTGTATATTATATTTTTATTTTTTTGACCGAAACTTGCATTTCGAAAAATTCCATAGAATCTAATTTTCAGATGATTTTTTTGCATGTACTTCCATCATTACCTTCCCTCCTAACACATATAAATGACCTGAAAAGTTTCGTATCATTTTGAACCGTTCCTAATTTAGTTTGATTTTCTACCGAAACTATTATAAATTAGTTTATAATATATTATGAATTTTTGACCTAGACTTGCATTTTGAAAAGTTCTATAGAATCTAATTTTAAGATGATTTTTTGAATGGACATCCATCATAACCTTCCCACCTAACATATATAAATTATCAGAATAGTTTCGTATCATTTCGAACTGTCCCCGATTTAATTTGATTTTTTTTCTGAAACCAGTATAAACTAGTGTACAATATATTATGATTTTTTGACCGAAACTTGCATTTCGAAAAATTCCATACAATCTAATTTACGTATGATTTTTTTGCATGGAATTCCATCATAACCTTCCTTCCTTACATATATAAATGATCTGAAAAGTTTCGTATTTTAAATAGTCCCTGATTTAATTTGATTTTTGACTTACACTAGTATAAATTAGTGTATAATATATCATGAATATTTTACCGAAACTTGCATTTCAAAGCGTTTCATAGAATTTAATTTTCAGATGATCTTTTGCATGGACTCCCATCATAACCTTCCCTCGTAACATATAATAAGGATCTAAAAAGGTTTGTATTGTCTCGAATTGTCCTCTATGTAATTTTATTTTTTACACAGAAACTAGTGTATAATATATTATGATTTTTTTACCGAAAATTGCATTTCGAAAAGATTCATAGAATCAAATTTTCAGATGATTTTTTTGCATGAACTTCCATCATAACCTTTACTCCTAACATATATAAATGATCTGAAAAGTTTCTTATCATTTCTAACAGTCCCCGATTTAATTTGATTTTTGACTGAAACCAGTATAAACTAGTTTATAATATGTTATGATTTTTTGACCTAAACTTGCATTTCGAAAAGTTCCATAGAATCTAATTTTCATATGATTTTTACTTGGATTTCCATAATAACCATCCCTTCTAACATATATAAATTATCTGACAAATTTGAATCCTTTCGAACAGTACATTATTTAATTTGATTGTCGACCGAATCTAGTATAACTTAGTGTATAATATATCATGAATTTTTTACTGAAACTTGCATTTCAAAGCGTTTCATATAATTTAATTTTCAGATTATTTTTTGCATGGACTTCCATCATAACCTTCTCTCGTAACATATAGAAAGGATCTAAAAACGTTCGTATGGTTTCGAATAATCCTCGATTTAATTTGATTTTTTGACCGAAACAAGTGTATAATATATTATGATTTTTTTGACCGAAAATTGCAATTCGAAAAGATTCATAGAATCTAAAATTCAGATGATTTATTGCACGAACTTCCATCATAACCTTCCCTCCTAACATATATAAATCATCAGAAAAGTTTCATATCATTTCGAACTGTCCCCGATTTAATTTGAGTTTTATACCGAAACCAGTATATACTAGTGTATATTATGTTTTTATTTTTTTGACCGAAACTTGCATTTCGAAAAATTCCATAGAATCTAATTTTCAGATGATTTTTTTGCATGTACTTCCATCATAACCTTCCCTCCTAACACATATAAATGACCTGAAAAGTTTCGTATCATTTTGAACCGTTCCTAATTTAGTTTGATTTTCTACCGAAACTATTATAAATTAGTTTATAATATATTATGAATTTTTGACCTAGACTTGCATTTTGAAAAGTTCTATAGAATCTAATTTTAAGATGATTTTTTGAATGGACATCCATCATAACCTTCCCACCTAACATATATAAATTATCAGAATAGTTTCGTATCATTTCGAACTGTCCCCGATTTAATTTGATTTTTTTTCTGAAACCAGTATAAACTAGTGTACAATATATTATGATTTTTTGACCGAAACTTGCATTTCGAAAAATTCCATACAATCTAATTTACGTATGATTTTTTTGCATGGAATTCCATCATAACCTTCCTTCCTTACATATATAAATGATCTGAAAAGTTTCGTATTTTAAATAGTCCCTGATTTAATTTGATTTTTGACTTACACTAGTATAAATTAGTGTATAATATATCATGAATATTTTACCGAAACTTGCATTTCAAAGCGTTTCATAGAATTTAATTTTCAGATGATCTTTTGCATGGACTCCCATCATAACCTTCCCTCGTAACATATAATAAGGATCTAAAAAGGTTTGTATTGTCTCGAATTGTCCTCTATGTAATTTTATTTTTTACACAGAAACTAGTGTATAATATATTATGATTTTTTTACCGAAAATTGCATTTCGAAAAGATTCATAGAATCAAATTTTCAGATGATTTTTTTGCATGAACTTCCATCATAACCTTTACTCCTAACATATATAAATGATCTGAAAAGTTTCTTATCATTTCTAACAGTCCCCGATTTAATTTGATTTTTGACTGAAACCAGTATAAACTAGTTTATAATATGTTATGATTTTTTGACCTAAACTTGCATTTCGAAAAGTTCCATAGAATCTAATTTTCATATGATTTTTACTTGGATTTCCATAATAACCATCCCTTCTAACATATATAAATTATCTGACAAATTTGAATCCTTTCGAACAGTACATTATTTAATTTGATTGTCGACCGAATCTAGTATAACTTAGTGTATAATATATCATGAATTTTTTACTGAAACTTGCATTTCAAAGCGTTTCATATAATTTAATTTTCAGATTATTTTTTGCATGGACTTCCATCATAACCTTCTCTCGTAACATATAGAAAGGATCTAAAAACGTTCGTATGGTTTCGAATAATCCTCGATTTAATTTGATTTTTTGACCGAAACAAGTGTATAATATATTATGATTTTTTTGACCGAAAATTGCAATTCGAAAAGATTCATAGAATCTAAAATTCAGATGATTTATTGCACGAACTTCCATCATAACCTTCCCTCCTAACATATATAAATCATCAGAAAAGTTTCATATCATTTCGAACTGTCCCCGATTTAATTTGAGTTTTATACCGAAACCAGTATATACTAGTGTATATTATGTTTTTATTTTTTTGACCGAAACTTGCATTTCGAAAAATTCCATAGAATCTAATTTTCAGATGATTTTTTTGCATGTACTTCCATCATAACCTTCCCTCCTAACACATATAAATGACCTGAAAAGTTTCGTATCATTTTGAACCGTTCCTAATTTAGTTTGATTTTCTACCGAAACTATTATAAATTAGTTTATAATATATTATGAATTTTTGACCTAGACTTGCATTTTGAAAAGTTCTATAGAATCTAATTTTAAGATGATTTTTTGAATGGACATCCATCATAACCTTCCCACCTAACATATATAAATTATCAGAATAGTTTCGTATCATTTCGAACTGTCCCCGATTTAATTTGATTTTTTTTCTGAAACCAGTATAAACTAGTGTACAATATATTATGATTTTTTGACCGAAACTTGCATTTCGAAAAATTCCATACAATCTAATTTCCGTATGATTTTTTTGCATGGAATTCCATCATAACCTTCCTTCCTTACATATATAAATGATCTGAAAAGTTTCGTATTTTAAATAGTCCCTGATTTAATTTGATTTTTGACTTACACTAGTATAAATTAGTGTATAATATATCATGAATATTTTACCGAAACTTGCATTTCAAAGCGTTTCATAGAATTTAATTTTCAGATGATCTTTTGCATGGACTCCCATCATAACCTTCCCTCGTAACATATAATAAGGATCTAAAAAGGTTTGTATTGTCTCGAATTGTCCTCTATGTAATTTTATTTTTTACACAGAAACTAGTGTATAATATATTATGATTTTTTTACCGAAAATTGCATTTCGAAAAGATTCATAGAATCAAATTTTCAGATGATTTTTTTGCATGAACTTCCATCATAACCTTTACTCCTAACATATATAAATGATCTGAAAAGTTTCTTATCATTTCTAACAGTCCCCGATTTAATTTGATTTTTGACTGAAACCAGTATAAACTAGTTTATAATATGTTATGATTTTTTGACCTAAACTTGCATTTCGAAAAGTTCCATAGAATCTAATTTTCATATGATTTTTACTTGGATTTCCATAATAACCATCCCTTCTAACATATATAAATTATCTGACAAATTTGAATCCTTTCGAACAGTACATTATTTAATTTGATTGTCGACCGAATCTAGTATAAATTAGTGTATAATATATCATGAATTTTTTACTGAAACTTGCATTTCAAAGCGTTTCATATAATTTAATTTTCAGATTATTTTTTGCATGGACTTCCATCATAACCTTCTCTCGTAACATATAGAAAGGATCTAAAAACGTTCGTATGGTTTCGAATAATCCTCGATTTAATTTGATTTTTTGACCGAAACAAGTGTATAATATATTATGATTTTTTTGACCGAAAATTGCAATTCGAAAAGATTCATAGAATCTAAAATTCAGATGATTTATTGCACGAACTTCCATCATAACCTTCCCTCCTAACATATATAAATCATCAGAAAAGTTTCATATCATTTCGAACTGTCCCCGATTTAATTTGAGTTTTATACCGAAACCAGTATATACTAGTGTATATTATGTTTTTATTTTTTTGACCGAAACTTGCATTTCGAAAAATTCCATAGAATCTAATTTTCAGATGATTTTTTTGCATGTACTTCCATCATAACCTTCCCTCCTAACACATATAAATGACCTGAAAAGTTTCGTATCATTTTGAACCGTTCCTAATTTAGTTTGATTTTCTACCGAAACTATTATAAATTAGTTTATAATATATTATGAATTTTTGACCTAGACTTGCATTTTGAAAAGTTCTATAGAATCTAATTTTAAGATGATTTTTTGAATGGACATCCATCATAACCTTCCCACCTAACATATATAAATTATCAGAATAGTTTCGTATCATTTCGAACTGTCCCCGATTTAATTTGATTTTTTTTCTGAAACCAGTATAAACTAGTGTACAATATATTATGATTTTTTGACCGAAACTTGCATTTCGAAAAATTCCATACAATCTAATTTACGTATGATTTTTTTGCATGGAATTCCATCATAACCTTCCTTCCTTACATATATAAATGATCTGAAAAGTTTCGTATTTTAAATAGTCCCTGATTTAATTTGATTTTTGACTTACACTAGTATAAATTAGTGTATAATATATCATGAATATTTTACCGAAACTTGCATTTCAAAGCGTTTCATAGAATTTAATTTTCAGATGATCTTTTGCATGGACTCCCATCATAACCTTCCCTCGTAACATATAATAAGGATCTAAAAAGGTTTGTATTGTCTCGAATTGTCCTCTATGTAATTTTATTTTTTACACAGAAACTAGTGTATAATATATTATGATTTTTTTACCGAAAATTGCATTTCGAAAAGATTCATAGAATCAAATTTTCAGATGATTTTTTTGCATGAACTTCCATCATAACCTTTACTCCTAACATATATAAATGATCTGAAAAGTTTCTTATCATTTCTAACAGTCCCCGATTTAATTTGATTTTTGACTGAAACCAGTATAAACTAGTTTATAATATATTATGATTTTTTGACCTAAACTTGCATTTCGAAAAGTTCCATAGAATCTAATTTTCATATGATTTTTACTTGGATTTCCATAATAACCATCCCTTCTAACATATATAAATTATCTGACAAATTTGAATCCTTTCGAACAGTACATTATTTAATTTGATTGTCGACCGAATCTAGTATAACTTAGTGTATAATATATCATGAATTTTTTACTGAAACTTGCATTTCAAAGCGTTTCATATAATTTAATTTTCAGATTATTTTTTGCATGGACTTCCATCATAACCTTCTCTCGTAACATATAGAAAGGATCTAAAAACGTTCGTATGGTTTCGAATAATCCTCGATTTAATTTGATTTTTTGACCGAAACAAGTGTATAATATATTATGATTTTTTTGACCGAAAATTGCAATTCGAAAAGATTCATAGAATCTAAAATTCAGATGATTTATTGCACGAACTTCCATCATAACCTTCCCTCCTAACATATATAAATCATCAGAAAAGTTTCATATCATTTCGAACTGTCCCCGATTTAATTTGAGTTTTATACCGAAACCAGTATATACTAGTGTATATTATATTTTTATTTTTTTGACCGAAACTTGCATTTCGAAAAATTCCATAGAATCTAATTTTCAGATGATTTTTTTGCATGTACTTCCATCATTACCTTCCCTCCTAACACATATAAATGACCTGAAAAGTTTCGTATCATTTTGAACCGTTCCTAATTTAGTTTGATTTTCTACCGAAACTATTATAAATTAGTTTATAATATATTATGAATTTTTGACCTAGACTTGCATTTTGAAAAGTTCTATAGAATCTAATTTTAAGATGATTTTTTGAATGGACATCCATCATAACCTTCCCACCTAACATATATAAATTATCAGAATAGTTTCGTATCATTTCGAACTGTCCCCGATTTAATTTGATTTTTTTTCTGAAACCAGTATAAACTAGTGTACAATATATTATGATTTTTTGACCGAAACTTGCATTTCGAAAAATTCCATACAATCTAATTTACGTATGATTTTTTTGCATGGAATTCCATCATAACCTTCCTTCCTTACATATATAAATGATCTGAAAAGTTTCGTATTTTAAATAGTCCCTGATTTAATTTGATTTTTGACTTACACTAGTATAAATTAGTGTATAATATATCATGAATATTTTACCGAAACTTGCATTTCAAAGCGTTTCATAGAATTTAATTTTCAGATGATCTTTTGCATGGACTCCCATCATAACCTTCCCTCGTAACATATAATAAGGATCTAAAAAGGTTTGTATTGTCTCGAATTGTCCTCTATGTAATTTTATTTTTTACACAGAAACTAGTGTATAATATATTATGATTTTTTTACCGAAAATTGCATTTCGAAAAGATTCATAGAATCAAATTTTCAGATGATTTTTTTGCATGAACTTCCATCATAACCTTTACTCCTAACATATATAAATGATCTGAAAAGTTTCTTATCATTTCTAACAGTCCCCGATTTAATTTGATTTTTGACTGAAACCAGTATAAACTAGTTTATAATATGTTATGATTTTTTGACCTAAACTTGCATTTCGAAAAGTTCCATAGAATCTAATTTTCATATGATTTTTACTTGGATTTCCATAATAACCATCCCTTCTAACATATATAAATTATCTGACAAATTTGAATCCTTTCGAACAGTACATTATTTAATTTGATTGTCGACCGAATCTAGTATAACTTAGTGTATAATATATCATGAATTTTTTACTGAAACTTGCATTTCAAAGCGTTTCATATAATTTAATTTTCAGATTATTTTTTGCATGGACTTCCATCATAACCTTCTCTCGTAACATATAGAAAGGATCTAAAAACGTTCGTATGGTTTCGAATAATCCTCGATTTAATTTGATTTTTTGACCGAAACAAGTGTATAATATATTATGATTTTTTTGACCGAAAATTGCAATTCGAAAAGATTCATAGAATCTAAAATTCAGATGATTTATTGCACGAACTTCCATCATAACCTTCCCTCCTAACATATATAAATCATCAGAAAAGTTTCATATCATTTCGAACTGTCCCCGATTTAATTTGAGTTTTATACCGAAACCAGTATATACTAGTGTATATTATGTTATTTTTTTGACCGAAACTTGCATTTCGAAAAATTCCATAGAATCTAATTTTCAGATGATTTTTTTGCATGTACTTCCATCATAACCTTCCCTCCTAACACATATAAATGACCTGAAAAGTTTCGTATCATTTTGAACCGTTCCTAATTTAGTTTGATTTTCTACCGAAACTATTATAAATTAGTTTATAATATATTATGAATTTTTGACCTAGACTTGCATTTTGAAAAGTTCTATAGAATCTAATTTTAAGATGATTTTTTGAATGGACATCCATCATAACCTTCCCACCTAACATATATAAATTATCAGAATAGTTTCGTATCATTTCGAACTGTCCCCGATTTAATTTGATTTTTTTTCTGAAACCAGTATAAACTAGTGTACAATATATTATGATTTTTTGACCGAAACTTGCATTTCGAAAAATTCCATACAATCTAATTTCCGTATGATTTTTTTGCATGGAATTCCATCATAACCTTCCTTCCTTACATATATAAATGATCTGAAAAGTTTCGTATTTTAAATAGTCCCTGATTTAATTTGATTTTTGACTTACACTAGTATAAATTAGTGTATAATATATCATGAATATTTTACCGAAACTTGCATTTCAAAGCGTTTCATAGAATTTAATTTTCAGATGATCTTTTGCATGGACTCCCATCATAACCTTCCCTCGTAACATATAATAAGGATCTAAAAAGGTTTGTATTGTCTCGAATTGTCCTCTATGTAATTTTATTTTTTACACAGAAACTAGTGTATAATATATTATGATTTTTTTACCGAAAATTGCATTTCGAAAAGATTCATAGAATCAAATTTTCAGATGATTTTTTTGCATGAACTTCCATCATAACCTTTACTCCTAACATATATAAATGATCTGAAAAGTTTCTTATCATTTCTAACAGTCCCCGATTTAATTTGATTTTTGACTGAAACCAGTATAAACTAGTTTATAATATGTTATGATTTTTTGACCTAAACTTGCATTTCGAAAAGTTCCATAGAATCTAATTTTCATATGATTTTTACTTGGATTTCCATAATAACCATCCCTTCTAACATATATAAATTATCTGACAAATTTGAATCCTTTCGAACAGTACATTATTTAATTTGATTGTCGACCGAATCTAGTATAAATTAGTGTATAATATATCATGAATTTTTTTACTGAAACTTGCATTTCAAAGCGTTTCATATAATTTAATTTTCAGATTATTTTTTGCATGGACTTCCATCATAACCTTCTCTCGTAACATATAGAAAGGATCTAAAAACGTTCGTATGGTTTCGAATAATCCTCGATTTAATTTGATTTTTTGACCGAAACAAGTGTATAATATATTATGATTTTTTTGACCGAAAATTGCAATTCGAAAAGATTCATAGAATCTAAAATTCAGATGATTTATTGCACGAACTTCCATCATAACCTTCCCTCCTAACATATATAAATCATCAGAAAAGTTTCATATCATTTCGAACTGTCCCCGATTTAATTTGAGTTTTATACCGAAACCAGTATATACTAGTGTATATTATGTTTTTATTTTTTTGACCGAAACTTGCATTTCGAAAAATTCCATAGAATCTAATTTTCAGATGATTTTTTTGCATGTACTTCCATCATAACCTTCCCTCCTAACACATATAAATGACCTGAAAAGTTTCGTATCATTTTGAACCGTTCCTAATTTAGTTTGATTTTCTACCGAAACTATTATAAATTAGTTTATAATATATTATGAATTTTTGACCTAGACTTGCATTTTGAAAAGTTCTATAGAATCTAATTTTAAGATGATTTTTTGAATGGACATCCATCATAACCTTCCCACCTAACATATATAAATTATCAGAATAGTTTCGTATCATTTCGAACTGTCCCCGATTTAATTTGATTTTTTTTCTGAAACCAGTATAAACTAGTGTACAATATATTATGATTTTTTGACCGAAACTTGCATTTCGAAAAATTCCATACAATCTAATTTACGTATGATTTTTTTGCATGGAATTCCATCATAACCTTCCTTCCTTACATATATAAATGATCTGAAAAGTTTCGTATTTTAAATAGTCCCTGATTTAATTTGATTTTTGACTTACACTAGTATAAATTAGTGTATAATATATCATGAATATTTTACCGAAACTTGCATTTCAAAGCGTTTCATAGAATTTAATTTTCAGATGATCTTTTGCATGGACTCCCATCATAACCTTCCCTCGTAACATATAATAAGGATCTAAAAAGGTTTGTATTGTCTCAAATTGTCCTCTATGTAATTTTATTTTTTACACAGAAACTAGTGTATAATATATTATGATTTTTTTACCGAAAATTGCATTTCGAAAAGATTCATAGAATCAAATTTTCAGATGATTTTTTTGCATGAACTTCCATCATAACCTTTACTCCTAACATATATAAATGATCTGAAAAGTTTCTTATCATTTCTAACAGTCCCCGATTTAATTTGATTTTTGACTGAAACCAGTATAAACTAGTTTATAATATATTATGATTTTTTGACCTAAACTTGCATTTCGAAAAGTTCCATAGAATCTAATTTTCATATGATTTTTACTTGGATTTCCATAATAACCATCCCTTCTAACATATATAAATTATCTGACAAATTTGAATCCTTTCGAACAGTACATTATTTAATTTGATTGTCGACCGAATCTAGTATAAATTAGTGTATAATATATCATGAATTTTTTACTGAAACTTGCATTTCAAAGCGTTTCATATAATTTAATTTTCAGATTATTTTTTGCATGGACTTCCATCATAACCTTCTCTCGTAACATATAGAAAGGATCTAAAAACGTTCGTATGGTTTCGAATAATCCTCGATTTAATTTGATTTTTTGACCGAAACAAGTGTATAATATATTATGATTTTTTTGACCGAAAATTGCAATTCGAAAAGATTCATAGAATCTAAAATTCAGATGATTTATTGCACGAACTTCCATCATAACCTTCCCTCCTAACATATATAAATCATCAGAAAAGTTTCATATCATTTCGAACTGTCCCCGATTTAATTTGAGTTTTATACCGAAACCAGTATATACTAGTGTATATTATGTTTTTATTTTTTTGACCGAAACTTGCATTTCGAAAAATTCCATAGAATCTAATTTTCAGATGATTTTTTTGCATGTACTTCCATCATAACCTTCCCTCCTAACACATATAAATGACCTGAAAAGTTTCGTATCATTTTGAACCGTTCCTAATTTAGTTTGATTTTCTACCGAAACTATTATAAATTAGTTTATAATATATTATGAATTTTTGACCTAGACTTGCATTTTGAAAAGTTCTATAGAATCTAATTTTAAGATGATTTTTTGAATGGACATCCATCATAACCTTCCCACCTAACATATATAAATTATCAGAATAGTTTCGTATCATTTCGAACTGTCCCCGATTTAATTTGATTTTTTTTCTGAAACCAGTATAAACTAGTGTACAATATATTATGATTTTTTGACCGAAACTTGCATTTCGAAAAATTCCATACAATCTAATTTACGTATGATTTTTTTGCATGGAATTCCATCATAACCTTCCTTCCTTACATATATAAATGATCTGAAAAGTTTCGTATTTTAAATAGTCCCTGATTTAATTTGATTTTTGACTTACACTAGTATAAATTAGTGTATAATATATCATGAATATTTTACCGAAACTTGCATTTCAAAGCGTTTCATAGAATTTAATTTTCAGATGATCTTTTGCATGGACTCCCATCATAACCTTCCCTCGTAACATATAATAAGGATCTAAAAAGGTTTGTATTGTCTCAAATTGTCCTCTATGTAATTTTATTTTTTACACAGAAACTAGTGTATAATATATTATGATTTTTTTACCGAAAATTGCATTTCGAAAAGATTCATAGAATCAAATTTTCAGATGATTTTTTTGCATGAACTTCCATCATAACCTTTACTCCTAACATATATAAATGATCTGAAAAGTTTCTTATCATTTCTAACAGTCCCCGATTTAATTTGATTTTTGACTGAAACCAGTATAAACTAGTTTATAATATATTATGATTTTTTGACCTAAACTTGCATTTCGAAAAGTTCCATAGAATCTAATTTTCATATGATTTTTACTTGGATTTCCATAATAACCATCCCTTCTAACATATATAAATTATCTGACAAATTTGAATCCTTTCGAACAGTACATTATTTAATTTGATTGTCGACCGAATCTAGTATAAATTAGTGTATAATATATCATGAATTTTTTACTGAAACTTGCATTTCAAAGCGTTTCATATAATTTAATTTTCAGATTATTTTTTGCATGGACTTCCATCATAACCTTCTCTCGTAACATATAGAAAGGATCTAAAAACGTTCGTATGGTTTCGAATAATCCTCGATTTAATTTGATTTTTTGACCGAAACAAGTGTATAATATATTATGATTTTTTTGACCGAAAATTGCAATTCGAAAAGATTCATAGAATCTAAAATTCAGATGATTTATTGCACGAACTTCCATCATAACCTTCCCTCCTAACATATATAAATCATCAGAAAAGTTTCATATCATTTCGAACTGTCCCCGATTTAATTTGAGTTTTATACCGAAACCAGTATATACTAGTGTATATTATGTTTTTATTTTTTTGACCGAAACTTGCATTTCGAAAAATTCCATAGAATCTAATTTTCAGATGATTTTTTTGCATGTACTTCCATCATAACCTTCCCTCCTAACACATATAAATGACCTGAAAAGTTTCGTATCATTTTGAACCGTTCCTAATTTAGTTTGATTTTCTACCGAAACTATTATAAATTAGTTTATAATATATTATGAATTTTTGACCTAGACTTGCATTTTGAAAAGTTCTATAGAATCTAATTTTAAGATGATTTTTTGAATGGACATCCATCATAACCTTCCCACCTAACATATATAAATTATCAGAATAGTTTCGTATCATTTCGAACTGTCCCCGATTTAATTTGATTTTTTTTCTGAAACCAGTATAAACTAGTGTACAATATATTATGATTTTTTGACCGAAACTTGCATTTCGAAAAATTCCATACAATCTAATTTACGTATGATTTTTTTGCATGGAATTCCATCATAACCTTCCTTCCTTACATATATAAATGATCTGAAAAGTTTCGTATTTTAAATAGTCCCTGATTTAATTTGATTTTTGACTTACACTAGTATAAATTAGTGTATAATATATCATGAATATTTTACCGAAACTTGCATTTCAAAGCGTTTCATAGAATTTAATTTTCAGATGATCTTTTGCATGGACTCCCATCATAACCTTCCCTCGTAACATATAATAAGGATCTAAAAAGGTTTGTATTGTCTCAAATTGTCCTCTATGTAATTTTATTTTTTACACAGAAACTAGTGTATAATATATTATGATTTTTTTACCGAAAATTGCATTTCGAAAAGATTCATAGAATCAAATTTTCAGATGATTTTTTTGCATGAACTTCCATCATAACCTTTACTCCTAACATATATAAATGATCTGAAAAGTTTCTTATCATTTCTAACAGTCCCCGATTTAATTTGATTTTTGACTGAAACCAGTATAAACTAGTTTATAATATATTATGATTTTTTGACCTAAACTTGCATTTCGAAAAGTTCCATAGAATCTAATTTTCATATGATTTTTACTTGGATTTCCATAATAACCATCCCTTCTAACATATATAAATTATCTGACAAATTTGAATCCTTTCGAACAGTACATTATTTAATTTGATTGTCGACCGAATCTAGTATAAATTAGTGTATAATATATCATGAATTTTTTACTGAAACTTGCATTTCAAAGCGTTTCATATAATTTAATTTTCAGATTATTTTTTGCATGGACTTCCATCATAACCTTCTCTCGTAACATATAGAAAGGATCTAAAAACGTTCGTATGGTTTCGAATAATCCTCGATTTAATTTGATTTTTTGACCGAAACAAGTGTATAATATATTATGATTTTTTTGACCGAAAATTGCAATTCGAAAAGATTCATAGAATCTAAAATTCAGATGATTTATTGCACGAACTTCCATCATAACCTTCCCTCCTAACATATATAAATCATCAGAAAAGTTTCATATCATTTCGAACTGTCCCCGATTTAATTTGAGTTTTATACCGAAACCAGTATATACTAGTGTATATTATGTTTTTATTTTTTTGACCGAAACTTGCATTTCGAAAAATTCCATAGAATCTAATTTTCAGATGATTTTTTTGCATGTACTTCCATCATAACCTTCCCTCCTAACACATATAAATGACCTGAAAAGTTTCGTATCATTTTGAACCGTTCCTAATTTAGTTTGATTTTCTACCGAAACTATTATAAATTAGTTTATAATATATTATGAATTTTTGACCTAGACTTGCATTTTGAAAAGTTCTATAGAATCTAATTTTAAGATGATTTTTTGAATGGACATCCATCATAACCTTCCCACCTAACATATATAAATTATCAGAATAGTTTCGTATCATTTCGAACTGTCCCCGATTTAATTTGATTTTTTTTCTGAAACCAGTATAAACTAGTGTACAATATATTATGATTTTTTGACCGAAACTTGCATTTCGAAAAATTCCATACAATCTAATTTACGTATGATTTTTTTGCATGGAATTCCATCATAACCTTCCTTCCTTACATATATAAATGATCTGAAAAGTTTCGTATTTTAAATAGTCCCTGATTTAATTTGATTTTTGACTTACACTAGTATAAATTAGTGTATAATATATCATGAATATTTTACCGAAACTTGCATTTCAAAGCGTTTCATAGAATTTAATTTTCAGATGATCTTTTGCATGGACTCCCATCATAACCTTCCCTCGTAACATATAATAAGGATCTAAAAAGGTTTGTATTGTCTCAAATTGTCCTCTATGTAATTTTATTTTTTACACAGAAACTAGTGTATAATATATTATGATTTTTTTACCGAAAATTGCATTTCGAAAAGATTCATAGAATCAAATTTTCAGATGATTTTTTTGCATGAACTTCCATCATAACCTTTACTCCTAACATATATAAATGATCTGAAAAGTTTCTTATCATTTCTAACAGTCCCCGATTTAATTTGATTTTTGACTGAAACCAGTATAAACTAGTTTATAATATATTATGATTTTTTGACCTAAACTTGCATTTCGAAAAGTTCCATAGAATCTAATTTTCATATGATTTTTACTTGGATTTCCATAATAACCATCCCTTCTAACATATATAAATTATCTGACAAATTTGAATCCTTTCGAACAGTACATTATTTAATTTGATTGTCGACCGAATCTAGTATAAATTAGTGTATAATATATCATGAATTTTTTACTGAAACTTGCATTTCAAAGCGTTTCATATAATTTAATTTTCAGATTATTTTTTGCATGGACTTCCATCATAACCTTCTCTCGTAACATATAGAAAGGATCTAAAAACGTTCGTATGGTTTCGAATAATCCTCGATTTAATTTGATTTTTTGACCGAAACAAGTGTATAATATATTATGATTTTTTTGACCGAAAATTGCAATTCGAAAAGATTCATAGAATCTAAAATTCAGATGATTTATTGCACGAACTTCCATCATAACCTTCCCTCCTAACATATATAAATCATCAGAAAAGTTTCATATCATTTCGAACTGTCCCCGATTTAATTTGAGTTTTATACCGAAACCAGTATATACTAGTGTATATTATGTTTTTATTTTTTTGACCGAAACTTGCATTTCGAAAAATTCCATAGAATCTAATTTTCAGATGATTTTTTTGCATGTACTTCCATCATAACCTTCCCTCCTAACACATATAAATGACCTGAAAAGTTTCGTATCATTTTGAACCGTTCCTAATTTAGTTTGATTTTCTACCGAAACTATTATAAATTAGTTTATAATATATTATGAATTTTTGACCTAGACTTGCATTTTGAAAAGTTCTATAGAATCTAATTTTAAGATGATTTTTTGAATGGACATCCATCATAACCTTCCCACCTAACATATATAAATTATCAGAATAGTTTCGTATCATTTCGAACTGTCCCCGATTTAATTTGATTTTTTTTCTGAAACCAGTATA
This sequence comes from Lathyrus aphaca, assembly GCA_963966055.1. Taxonomy (NCBI): domain Eukaryota; kingdom Viridiplantae; phylum Streptophyta; class Magnoliopsida; order Fabales; family Fabaceae; genus Lathyrus; species Lathyrus aphaca. The sequence goes on from OZ014523.1 coordinate 564,698,036, forward strand.
AACTAGTGTACAATATATTATGATTTTTTGACCGAAACTTGCATTTCGAAAAATTCCATACAATCTAATTTACGTATGATTTTTTTGCATGGAATTCCATCATAACCTTCCTTCCTTACATATATAAATGATCTGAAAAGTTTCGTATTTTAAATAGTCCCTGATTTAATTTGATTTTTGACTTACACTAGTATAAATTAGTGTATAATATATCATGAATATTTTACCGAAACTTGCATTTCAAAGCGTTTCATAGAATTTAATTTTCAGATGATCTTTTGCATGGACTCCCATCATAACCTTCCCTCGTAACATATAATAAGGATCTAAAAAGGTTTGTATTGTCTCGAATTGTCCTCTATGTAATTTTATTTTTTACACAGAAACTAGTGTATAATATATTATGATTTTTTTACCGAAAATTGCATTTCGAAAAGATTCATAGAATCAAATTTTCAGATGATTTTTTTGCATGAACTTCCATCATAACCTTTACTCCTAACATATATAAATGATCTGAAAAGTTTCTTATCATTTCTAACAGTCCCCGATTTAATTTGATTTTTGACTGAAACCAGTATAAACTAGTTTATAATATATTATGATTTTTTGACCTAAACTTGCATTTCGAAAAGTTCCATAGAATCTAATTTTCATATGATTTTTACTTGGATTTCCATAATAACCATCCCTTCTAACATATATAAATTATCTGACAAATTTGAATCCTTTCGAACAGTACATTATTTAATTTGATTGTCGACCGAATCTAGTATAAATTAGTGTATAATATATCATGAATTTTTTACTGAAACTTGCATTTCAAAGCGTTTCATATAATTTAATTTTCAGATTATTTTTTGCATGGACTTCCATCATAACCTTCTCTCGTAACATATAGAAAGGATCTAAAAACGTTCGTATGGTTTCGAATAATCCTCGATTTAATTTGATTTTTTGACCGAAACAAGTGTATAATATATTATGATTTTTTTGACCGAAAATTGCAATTCGAAAAGATTCATAGAATCTAAAATTCAGATGATTTATTGCACGAACTTCCATCATAACCTTCCCTCCTAACATATATAAATCATCAGAAAAGTTTCATATCATTTCGAACTGTCCCCGATTTAATTTGAGTTTTATACCGAAACCAGTATATACTAGTGTATATTATGTTTTTATTTTTTTGACCGAAACTTGCATTTCGAAAAATTCCATAGAATCTAATTTTCAGATGATTTTTTTGCATGTACTTCCATCATAACCTTCCCTCCTAACACATATAAATGACCTGAAAAGTTTCGTATCATTTTGAACCGTTCCTAATTTAGTTTGATTTTCTACCGAAACTATTATAAATTAGTTTATAATATATTATGAATTTTTGACCTAGACTTGCATTTTGAAAAGTTCTATAGAATCTAATTTTAAGATGATTTTTTGAATGGACATCCATCATAACCTTCCCACCTAACATATATAAATTATCAGAATAGTTTCGTATCATTTCGAACTGTCCCCGATTTAATTTGATTTTTTTTCTGAAACCAGTATAAACTAGTGTACAATATATTATGATTTTTTGACCGAAACTTGCATTTCGAAAAATTCCATACAATCTAATTTCCGTATGATTTTTTTGCATGGAATTCCATCATAACCTTCCTTCCTTACATATATAAATGATCTGAAAAGTTTCGTATTTTAAATAGTCCCTGATTTAATTTGATTTTTGACTTACACTAGTATAAATTAGTGTATAATATATCATGAATATTTTACTGAAACTTGCATTTCAAAGCGTTTCATAGAATTTAATTTTTAGAAGATCTTTTGCATGGACTCCCATCATAACCTTCCCTCGTAACATATAATAAGGATCTAAAAAGGTTTGTATTGTCTCGAATTGTCCTCTATGTAATTTTATTTTTTACACAGAAACTAGTGTATAATATATTATGATTTTTTTACCGAAAATTGCATTTCGAAAAGATTCATAGAATCAAATTTTCAGATGATTTTTTTGCATGAACTTCCATCATAACCTTTACTCCTAACATATATAAATGATCTGAAAAGTTTCTTATCATTTCTAACAGTCCCCGATTTAATTTGATTTTTGACTGAAACCAGTATAAACTAGTTTATAATATATTATGATTTTTTGACCTAAACTTGCATTTCGAAAAGTTCCATAGAATCTAATTTTCATATGATTTTTACTTGGATTTCCATAATAACCATCCCTTCTAACATATATAAATTATCTGACAAATTTGAATCCTTTCGAACAGTACATTATTTAATTTGATTGTCGACCGAATCTAGTATAAATTAGTGTATAATATATCATGAATTTTTTACTGAAACTTGCATTTCAAAGCGTTTCATATAATTTAATTTTCAGATTATTTTTTGCATGGACTTCCATCATAACCTTCTCTCGTAACATATAGAAAGGATCTAAAAACGTTCGTATGGTTTCGAATAATCCTCGATTTAATTTGATTTTTTGACCGAAACAAGTGTATAATATATTATGATTTTTTTGACCGAAAATTGCAATTCGAAAAGATTCATAGAATCTAATATTCAGATGATTTTTTGCACGAACTTCCATCATAACCTTCCCTCCTAACATATATAAATCATTAGAAAAGTTTCATATCATTTCGAACTGTCCCCGATTTAATTTGAGTTTTATACCGAAACCAGTATATACTAGTGTATATTATGTTTTTATTTTTTTGACCGAAACTTGCATTTCGAAAAATTCCATAGAATCTAATTTTCAGATGATTTTTTTGCATGTACTTCCATCATAACCTTCCCTCCTAACACATATAAATGACCTGAAAAGTTTCGTATCATTTTCAACCGTTCCTAATTTAGTTTGATTTTCTACCGAAACTATTATAAATTAGTTTATAATATATTATGAATTTTTGACCTAAACTTGCATTTTGAAAAGTTCTATAGAATCTAATTTTAAGATGATTTTTTGAATGGACATCCATCATAACCTTCCCACCTAACATATATAAATTATCAGAATAGTTTCGTATCATTTCGAACTGTCCCCGATTTAATTTGATTTTTTTTTCTGAAACCAGTATAAACTAGTGTATAATATATTATGATTTTTTGACCGAAACTTGCATTTCGAAAAATTCCATACAATCTAATTTCCTTATGATTTTTTTGCATGGAATTCCATCATAACCTTCCTTCCTTACATATATAAATGATCTGAAAAGTTTCGTATTTTAAATAGTCCCTGATTTAATTTGATTTTTGACTTACACTAGTATAAATTAGTGTATAATATATCATGAATATTTTACTGAAACTTGCATTTCAAAGCGTTTCATAGAATTTAATTTTCAGATGATCTTTTGCATGGACTCCCATCATAACCTTCCCTCGTAACATATAATAAGGATCTAAAAAGGTTTGTATTGTCTCGAATTGTCCTCTATGTAATTTTATTTTTTACACAGAAACTAGTGTATAATATATTATGATTTTTTTACCGAAAATTGCATTTCGAAAAGATTCATAGAATCAAATTTTCAGATGATTTTTTTGCATGAACTTCCATCATAACCTTTACTCCTAACATATATAAATGATCTGAAAAGTTTCTTATCATTTCTAACAGTCCCCGATTTAATTTGATTTTTGACTGAAACCAGTATAAACTAGTTTATAATATATTATGATTTTTTGACCTAAACTTGCATTTCGAAAAGTTCCATAGAATCTAATTTTCATATGATTTTTACTTGATTTCCATAATAACCATCCCTTCTAACATATATAAATTATCTGACAAATTTGAATCCTTTCGAACAGTACATTATTTAATTTGATTGTCGACCGAATCTAGTATAAATTAGTGTATAATATATCATGAATTTTTTACTGAAACTTGCATTTCAAAGCGTTTCATATAATTTAATTTTCAGATTATTTTTTGCATGGACTTCCATCATAACCTTCTCTCGTAACATATAGAAAGGATCTAAAAACGTTCGTATGGTTTCGAATAATCCTCGATTTAATTTGATTTTTTGACCGAAACAAGTGTATAATATATTATGATTTTTTTGACCGAAAATTGCAATTCGAAAAGATTCATAGAATCTAATATTCAGATGATTTTTTGCACGAACTTCCATCATAACCTTCCCTCCTAACATATATAAATCATCAGAAAAGTTTCATATCATTTCGAACTGTCCCCGATTTAATTTGAGTTTTATACCGAAACCAGTATATACTAGTGTATATTATGTTTTTATTTTTTTGACCGAAACTTGCATTTCGAAAAATTCCATAGAATCTAATTTTCAGATGATTTTTTTGCATGTACTTCCATCATAACCTTCCCTCCTAACACATATAAATGACCTGAAAAGTTTCGTATCATTTTCAACCGTTCCTAATTTAGTTTGATTTTCTACCGAAACTATTATAAATTAGTTTATAATATATTATGAATTTTTGACCTAAACTTGCATTTTGAAAAGTTCTATAGAATCTAATTTTAAGATGATTTTTTGAATGGACATCCATCATAACCTTCCCACCTAACATATATAAATTATCAGAATAGTTTCGTATCATTTCGAACTGTCCCCGATTTAATTTGATTTTTTTTTTCTGAAACCAGTATAAACTAGTGTATAATATATTATGATTTTTTGACCGAAACTTGCATTTCGAAAAATTCCATACAATCTAATTTCCTTATGATTTTTTTGCATGGAATTCCATCATAACCTTCCTTCCTTACATATATAAATGATCTGAAAAGTTTCGTATTTTAAATAGTCCCTGATTTAATTTGATTTTTGACTTACACTAGTATAAATTAGTGTATAATATATCATGAATATTTTACTGAAACTTGCATTTCAAAGCGTTTCATAGAATTTAATTTTCAGATGATCTTTTGCATGGACTCCCATCATAACCTTCCCTCGTAACATATAATAAGGATCTAAAAAGGTTTGTATTGTCTCGAATTGTCCTCTATGTAATTTTATTTTTTACACAGAAACTAGTGTATAATATATTATGATTTTTTTACCGAAAATTGCATTTCGAAAAGATTCATAGAATCAAATTTTCAGATGATTTTTTTGCATGAACTTCCATCATAACCTTTACTCCTAACATATATAAATGATCTGAAAAGTTTCTTATCATTTCTAACAGTCCCCGATTTAATTTGATTTTTGACTGAAACCAGTATAAACTAGTTTATAATATATTATGATTTTTTGACCTAAACTTGCATTTCGAAAAGTTCCATAGAATCTAATTTTCATATGATTTTTACTTGGATTTCCATAATAACCATCCCTTCTAACATATATAAATTATCTGACAAATTTGAATCCTTTCGAACAGTACATTATTTAATTTGATTGTCGACCGAATCTAGTATAAATTAGTGTATAATATATCATGAATTTTTTACTGAAACTTGCATTTCAAAGCGTTTCATATAATTTAATTTTCAGATTATTTTTTGCATGGACTTCCATCATAACCTTCTCTCGTAACATATAGAAAGGATCTAAAAACGTTCGTATGGTTTCGAATAATCCTCGATTTAATTTGATTTTTTGACCGAAACAAGTGTATAATATATTATGATTTTTTTGACCGAAAATTGCAATTCGAAAAGATTCATAGAATCTAATATTCAGATGATTTTTTGCACGAACTTCCATCATAACCTTCCCTCCTAACATATATAAATCATCAGAAAAGTTTCATATCATTTCGAACTGTCCCCGATTTAATTTGAGTTTTATACCGAAACCAGTATATACTAGTGTATATTATATTTTTATTTTTTTGACCGAAACTTGCATTTCGAAAAATTCCATAGAATCTAATTTTCAGATGATTTTTTTGCATGTACTTCCATCATAACCTTCCCTCCTAACACATATAAATGACCTGAAAAGTTTCGTATCATTTTGAACCGTTCCTAATTTAGTTTGATTTTCTACCGAAACTATTATAAATTAGTTTATAATATATTATGAATTTTTGACCTAAACTTGCATTTTGAAAAGTTCCATAGAATCTAATTTTAAGATGATTTTTTGAATGGACATCCATCATAACCTTCCCACCTAACATATATAAATTATCAGAATAGTTTCGTATCATTTCGAACTGTCCCCGATTTAATTTGATTTTTTTTTCTGAAACCAGTATAAACTAGTGTATAATATATTATGATTTTTTGACCGAAACTTGCATTTCGAAAAATTCCATACAATCTAATTTCCGTTTGATTTTTTTGCATGGAATTGCATCATAACCTTCCTTCCTTACATATATAAATGATCTGAAAAGTTTCGTATTTTAAATAGTCCCTGATTTAATTTGATTTTTGACTTACACTAGTATAAATTAGTGTATAATATATCATGAATATTTTACTGAAACTTGCATTTCAAAGCGTTTCATAGAATTTAATTTTTAGATGATCTTTTGCATGGACTCCCATCATAACCTTCCCTCGTAACATATAATAAGGATCTAAAAAGGTTTGTATTGTCTCGAATTGTCCTCTATGTAATTTTATTTTTTACACAGAAACTAGTGTATAATATATTATGATTATTTTACCGAAAATTGCATTTCGAAAAGATTCATAGAATCAAATTTTCAGATGATTTTTTTGCATGAACTTCCATCATAACCTTTACTCCTAACATATATAAATGATCTGAAAAGTTTCTTATCATTTCTAACAGTCCCCGATTTAATTTGATTTTTGACCGAAACCAGTATAAACTAGTTTATAATATATTATGATTTTTTGACCTAAACTTGCATTTCGAAAAGTTCCATAGAATCTAATTTTCATATGATTTTTACTTGGATTTCCATAATAACCATCCCTTCTAACATATATAAATTATCTGACAAATTTTAATCCTTTCGAACAGTACATTATTTAATTTGATTGTCGACCGAATCTAGTATAAATTAGTGTATAATATATCATGAATTTTTTACTGAAACTTGCATTTCAAAGCGTTTCATATAATTTAATTTTCAGATTATTTTTTGCATGGACTTCCATCATAACCTTCTCTCGTAACATATAGAAAGGATCTAAAAACGTTCGTATGGTTTCGAATAATCCTCGATTTAATTTGATTTTTTGACCGAAACAAGTGTATAATATATTATGATTTTTTTGACCGAAAATTGCAATTCGAAAAGATTCATAGAATCTAAAATTCAGATGATTTTTTGCACGAACTTCCATCATAACCTTCCCTCCTAACATATATAAATCATCAGAAAAGTTTCATATCATTTCGAACTGTCCCCGATTTAATTTGAGTTTTATACCGAAACCAGTATATACTAGTTTATATTATATTTTTATTTTTTTGACCGAAACTTGCATTTCGAAAAATTCCATAGAATCTAATTTTCAGATGATTTTTTTGCATGTACTTCCATCATAACCTTCCCTCCTAACACATATAAATGACCTGAAAAGTTTCGTATCATTTTGAACCGTTCCTAATTTAGTTTGATTTTTTACCGAAACTATTATAAATTAGTTTATAATATATTATGAATTTTTGACCTAAACTTGCATTTTGAAAAGTTCTATAGAATCTAATTTTAAGATGATTTTTTGAATGGACATCCATCATAACCTTCCCACCTAACATGTATAAATTATCAGAATAGTTTCGTATCATTTCGAACTGTCCCCGATTTAATTTGATTTTTTTTCTGAAACCAGTATAAACTAGTGTATAATATATTATGATTTTTTGACCGAAACTTGCATTTCGAAAAATTGCATACAATCTAATTTCCTTATGATTTTTTTGCATGGACTTCCATCATAACCTTCCTTCCTTACATATATAAATGATCTGAAAAGTTTCGTATTTTAAATAGTCCCTGATTTAATTTGATTTTTGACTTACACTAGTATAAATTAGTGTATAATATATCATGAATATTTTACCGAAACTTGCATTTCAAAGCGTTTCATAGAATTTAATTTTCAGATGATCTTTTGCATGGACTCCCATCATAACCTTCCCTCGTAACATATAATAAGGATCTAAAAAGGTTTGTGTTGTCTCGAATTGTCCTCGATTTAATTTTATTTTTTACACAGAAACTAGTGTCTAATATATTATGATTTTTTTTACCGAAAATTGCATTTCGAAAAGATTCATAGAATCAAATTTTCAGATGATTTTTTTGCATGAACTTCCATCATAACCTTTACTCCTAACATATATAAATGATCTGAAAAGTTTCTTATCATTTCTAACAGTCCCCGATTTAATTTGATTTTTGACCGAAACCAGTATAAACTAGTTTATAATATATTATGATTTTTTGACCTAAACTTGCATTTCGAAAAGTTCCATAGAATCTAATTTTCATATGATTTTTACTTGGATTTCCATAATAACCATCCCTTCTAACATATATAAATTATCTGACAAATTTTAATCCTTTCGAACAGTACATTATTTAATTTGATTGTCGACCGAATCTAGTATAAATTAGTGTATAATATATCATGAATTTTTTACTGAAACTTGCATTTCAAAGCGTTTCATATAATTTAATTTTCAGATTATTTTTTGCATGGACTTCCATCATAACCTTCTCTCGTAACATATAGAAAGGATCTAAAAACGTTCGTATGGTTTCGAATAATCCTCGATTTAATTTGATTTTTTGACCGAAACAAGTGTATAATATATTATGATTTTTTTGACCGAAAATTGCAATTCGAAAAGATTCATAGAATCTAAAATTCAGATGATTTTTTGCACGAACTTCCATCATAACCTTCCCTCCTAACATATATAAATCATCAGAAAAGTTTCATATCATTTCGAACTGTCCCCGATTTAATTTGAGTTTTATACCGAAACCAGTATATACTAGTTTATATTATATTTTTATTTTTTTGACCGAAACTTGCATTTCGAAAAATTCCATAGAATCTAATTTTCAGATGATTTTTTTGCATGTACTTCCATCATAACCTTCCCTCCTAACACATATAAATGACCTGAAAAGTTTCGTATCATTTTGAACCGTTCCTAATTTAGTTTGATTTTTTACCGAAACTATTATAAATTAGTTTATAATATATTATGAATTTTTGACCTAAACTTGCATTTTGAAAAGTTCCATAGAATCTAAATTTAAGATGATTTTTTGAATGGACATCCATCATAACCTTCCCACCTAACATGTATAAATTATCAGAATAGTTTCGTATCATTTCGAACTGTCCCCGATTTAATTTGATTTTTTTTCTGAAACCAGTATAAACTAGTGTATAATATATTATGATTTTTTGACCGAAACTTGCATTTCGAAAAATTCCATACAATCTAATTTCCTTATGATTTTTTTGCATGGACTTCCATCATAACCTTCCTTCCTTACATATATAAATGATCTGAAAAGTTTCGTATTTTAAATAGTCCCTGATTTAATTTGATTTTTGACTTACACTAGTATAAATTAGTGTATAATATATCATGAATATTTTACCGAAACTTGCATTTCAAAGCGTTTCATAGAATTTAATTTTCAGATGATCTTTTGCATGGACTCCCATCATAACCTTCCCTCGTAACATATAATAAGGATCTAAAAAGGTTTGTGTTGTCTCGAATTGTCCTCGATTTAATTTTATTTTTTACACAGAAACTAGTGTCTAATATATTATGATTTTTTTTACCGAAAATTGCATTTCGAAAAGATTCATAGAATCAAATTTTCAGATGATTTTTTTGCATGAACTTCCATCATAACCTTTACTCCTAACATATATAAATGATCTGAAAAGTTTCTTATCATTTCTAACAGTCCCCGATTTAATTTGATTTTTGACCGAAACCAGTATAAACTAGTTTATAATATATTATGATTTTTTGACCTAAACTTGCATTTCGAAAAGTTCCATAGAATCTAATTTTCATATGATTTTTACTTGGATTTCCATAATAACCATCCCTTCTAACATATATAAATTATCTGACAAATTTTAATCCTTTCGAACAGTACATTATTTAATTTGATTGTCGACCGAATCTAGTATAAATTAGTGTATAATATATCATGAATTTTTTACTGAAACTTGCATTTCAAAGCGTTTCATATAATTTAATTTTCAGATTATTTTTTGCATGGACTTCCATCATAACCTTCTCTCGTAACATATAGAAAGGATCTAAAAACGTTCGTATGGTTTCGAATAATCCTCGATTTAATTTGATTTTTTGACCGAAACAAGTGTATAATATATTATGATTTTTTTGACCGAAAATTGCAATTCGAAAAGATTCATAGAATCTAAAATTCAGATGATTTTTTGCACGAACTTCCATCATAACCTTCCCTCCTAACATATATAAATCATCAGAAAAGTTTCATATCATTTCGAACTGTCCCCGATTTAATTTGAGTTTTATACCGAAACCAGTATATACTAGTGTATATTATATTTTTATTTTTTTGACCGAAACTTGCATTTCGAAAAATTCCATAGAATCTAATTTTCAGATGATTTTTTTGCATGTACTTCCATCATAACCTTCCCTCCTAACACATATAAATGACCTGAAAAGTTTCGTATCATTTTGAACCGTTCCTAATTTAGTTTGATTTTTTACCGAAACTATTATAAATTAGTTTATAATATATTATGAATTTTTGACCTAAACTTGCATTTTGAAAAGTTCCATAGAATCTAAATTTAAGATGATTTTTTGAATGGACATCCATCATAACCTTCCCACCTAACATGTATAAATTATCAGAATAGTTTCGTATCATTTCGAACTGTCCCCGATTTAATTTGATTTTTTTTTCTGAAACCAGTATAAACTGGTGTATAATATATTATGATTTTTTGACCGAAACTTGCATTTCGAAAAATTCCATACAATCTAATTTCCTTATGATTTTTTTGCATGGACTTCCATCATAACCTTCCTTCCTTACATATATAAATGATCTGAAAAGTTTCGTATTTTAAATAGTCCCTGATTTAATTTGATTTTTGACCTACACTAGTATAAATTAGTGTATAATATATCATGAATATTTTACCGAAACTTGCATTTCAAAGCGTTTCATAGAATTTAATTTTCAGATGATCTTTTGCATGGACTCCCATCATAACCTTCCCTCGTAACATATAATAAGGATCTAAAAAGGTTTGTGTTGTCTCGAATTGTCCTCGATTTAATTTTATTTTTTACACAGAAACTAGTGTCTAATATATTATGATTTTTTTTACCGAAAATTGCATTTCGAAAAGATTCATAGAATCAAATTTTCAGATGATTTTTTTGCATGAACTTCCATCATAACCTTTACTCCTAACATATATAAATGATCTGAAAAGTTTCTTATCATTTCTAACAGTCCCCGATTTAATTTGATTTTTGACCGAAACCAGTATAAACTAGTTTATAATATATTATGATTTTTTGACCTAAACTTGCATTTCGAAAAGTTCCATAGAATCTAATTTTCATATGATTTTTACTTGGATTTCCATAATAACCATCCCTTCTAACATATATAAATTATCTGACAAATTTTAATCCTTTCGAACAGTACATTATTTAATTTGATTGTCGACCGAATCTAGTATAAATTAGTGTATAATATATCATGAATTTTTTACTGAAACTTGCATTTCAAAGCGTTTCATATAATTTAATTTTCAGATTATTTTTTGCATGGACTTCCATCATAACCTTCTCTCGTAACATATAGAAAGGATCTAAAAACGTTCGTATGGTTTCGAATAATCCTCGATTTAATTTGAATTTTTGACTGAAACAAGTGTATAATATATTATGATTTTTTTGACCGAAAATTGCAATTCGAAAAGATTCATAGAATCTAAAATTCAGATGATTTTTTGCACGAACTTCCATCATAACCTTCCCTCCTAACATATATAAATCATCAGAAAAGTTTCATATCATTTCGAACTGTCCCCGATTTAATTTGACTTTTATACCGAAACCAGTATATACTAGTGTATATTATATTTTTATTTTTTTGACCGAAACTTGCATTTCGAAAAATTCCATAGAATCTAATTTTCAGATGATTTTTTTGCATGTACTTCCATCATAACCTTCCCTCCTAACACATATAAATGACCTGAAAAGTTTCGTATCATTTTGAACCGTTCCTAATTTAGTTTGATTTTTTACCGAAACTATTATAAATTAGTTTATAATATATTATGAATTTTTGACCTAAACTTGCATTTTGAAAAGTTCTATAGAATCTAATTTTAAGATGATTTTTTGAATGGACATCCATCATAACCTTCCCACCTAACATGTATAAATTATCAGAATAGTTTCGTATCATTTCGAACTGTCCCCGATTTAATTTGATTTTTTTTCTGAAACCAGTATAAACTAGTGTATAATATATTATGATTTTTTGACCGAAACTTGCATTTCGAAAAATTCCATACAATCTAATTTCCTTATGATTTTTTTGCATGGACTTCCATCATAACCTTCCTTCCTTACATATATAAATGATCTGAAAAGTTTCGTATTTTAAATAGTCCCTGATTTAATTTGATTTTTGACTTACACTAGTATAAATTAGTGTATAATATATCATGAATATTTTACCGAAACTTGCATTTCAAAGCGTTTCATAGAATTTAATTTTCAGATGATCTTTTGCATGGACTCCCATCATAACCTTCCCTCGTAACATATAATAAGGATCTAAAAAGGTTTGTGTTGTCTCGAATTGTCCTCGATTTAATTTTATTTTTTACACAGAAACTAGTGTCTAATATATTATGATTTTTTTTACCGAAAATTGCATTTCGAAAAGATTCATAGAATCAAATTTTCAGATGATTTTTTTGCATGAACTTCCATCATAACCTTTACTCCTAACATATATAAATGATCTGAAAAGTTTCTTATCATTTCTAACAGTCCCCGATTTAATTTGATTTTTGACCGAAACCAGTATAAACTAGTTTATAATATATTATGATTTTTTGACCTAAACTTGCATTTCGAAAAGTTCCATAGAATCTAATTTTCATATGATTTTTACTTGGATTTCCATAATAACCATCCCTTCTAACATATATAAATTATCTGACAAATTTTAATCCTTTCGAACAGTACATTATTTAATTTGATTGTCGACCGAATCTAGTATAAATTAGTGTATAATATATCATGAATTTTTTACTGAAACTTGCATTTCAAAGCGTTTCATATAATTTAATTTTCAGATTATTTTTTGCATGGACTTCCATCATAACCTTCTCTCGTAACATATAGAAAGGATCTAAAAACGTTCGTATGGTTTCGAATAATCCTCGATATAATTTGAATTTTTGACCGAAACAAGTGTATAATATATTATGATTTTTTTGACCGAAAATTGCAATTCGAAAAGATTCATAGAATCTAAAATTCAGATGATTTTTTGCACGAACTTCCATCATAACCTTCCCTCCTAACATATATAAATCATCAGAAAAGTTTCATATCATTTCGAACTGTCCCCGATTTAATTTGAGTTTTATACCGAAACCAGTATATACTAGTGTATATTATATTTTTATTTTTTTGACCGAAACTTGCATTTCGAAAAATTCCATAGAATCTAATTTTCAGATGATTTTTTTGCATGTACTTCCATCATAACCTTCCCTCCTAACACATATAAATGACCTGAAAAGTTTTGTATCATTTTGAACCGTTCCTAATTTAGTTTGATTTTTTACCGAAACTATTATAAATTAGTTTATAATATATTATGAATTTTTGACCTAAACTTGCATTTTGAAAAGTTCCATAGAATCTAAATTTAAGATGATTTTTTGAATGGACATCCATCATAACCTTCCCACCTAACATATATAAATTATCAGAATAGTTTCGTATCATTTCGAACTGTCCCCGATTTAATTTGATTTTTTTTTTCTGAAACCAGTATAAACTAGTGTATAATATATTATGATTTTTTGACCGAAACTTGCATTTCGAAAAATTCCATACAATCTAATTTCCTTATGATTTTTTTGCATGGACTTCCATCATAACCTTCCTTCCTTACATATATAAATGATCTGAAAAGTTTCGTATTTTAAATAGTCCCTGATTTAATTTGATTTTTGACTTACACTAGTATAAATTAGTGTATAATATATCATGAATATTTTACCGAAACTTGCATTTCAAAGCGTTTCATAGAATTTAATTTTCAGATGATCTTTTGCATGGACTCCCATCATAACCTTCCCTCGTAACATATAATAAGGATCTAAAAAGGTTTGTGTTGTCTCGAATTGTCCTCGATTTAATTTTATTTTTTACACAGAAACTAGTGTCTAATATATTATGATTTTTTTTACCGAAAATTGCATTTCGAAAAGATTCATAGAATCAAATTTTCAGATGATTTTTTTGCATGAACTTCCATCATAACCTTTACTCCTAACATATATAAATGATCTGAAAAGTTTCTTATCATTTCTAACAGTCCCCGATTTAATTTGATTTTTGACCGAAACCAGTATAAACTAGTTTATAATATATTATGATTTTTTGACCTAAACTTGCATTTCGAAAAGTTCCATAGAATCTAATTTTCATATGATTTTTACTTGGATTTCCATAATAACCATCCCTTCTAACATATATAAATTATCTGACAAATTTTAATCCTTTCGAACAGTACATTATTTAATTTGATTGTCGACTGAATCTAGTATAAATTAGTGTATAATATATCATGAATTTTTTACTGAAACTTGCATTTCAAAGCGCTTCATATAATTTAATTTTCAGATTATTTTTTGCATGGACTTCCATCATAACCTTCTCTCGTAACATATAGAAAGGATCTAAAAACGTTCGTATGGTTTCGAATAATCCTCGATTTAATTTGAATTTTTGACTGAAACAAGTGTATAATATATTATGATTTTTTTGACCGAAAATTGCAATTCGAAAAGATTCATAGAATCTAAAATTCAGATGATTTTTTGCACGAACTTCCATCATAACCTTCCCTCCTAACATATATAAATCATCAGAAAAGTTTCATATCATTTCGAACTGTCCCCGATTTAATTTGAGTTTTATACCGAAACCAGTATATACTAGTGTATATTATATTTTTATTTTTTTGACCGAAACTTGCATTTCGAAAAATTCCATAGAATCTAATTTTCAGATGATTTTTTTGCATGTACTTCCATCATAACCTTCCCTCCTAACACATATAAATGACCTGAAAAGTTTCGTATCATTTTGAACCGTTCCTAATTTAGTTTGATTTTTTACCGAAACTATTATAAATTAGTTTATAATATATTATGAATTTTTGACCTAAACTTGCATTTTGAAAAGTTCTATAGAATCTAATTTTAAGATGATTTTTTGAATGGACATCCATCATAACCTTCCCACCTAACATGTATAAATTATCAGAATAGTTTCGTATCATTTCGAACTGTCCCCGATTTAATTTGATTTTTTTTCTGAAACCAGTATAAACTAGTGTATAATATATTATGATTTTTTGACCGAAACTTGCATTTCGAAAAATTCCATACAATCTAATTTCCTTATGATTTTTTTGCATGGACTTCCATCATAACCTTCCTTCCTTACATATATAAATGATCTGAAAAGTTTCGTATTTTAAATAGTCCCTGATTTAATTTGATTTTTGACTTACACTAGTATAAATTAGTGTATAATATATCATGAATATTTTACCGAAACTTGCATTTCAAAGCGTTTCATAGAATTTAATTTTCAGATGATCTTTTGCATGGACTCCCATCATAACCTTCCCTCGTAACATATAATAAGGATCTAAAAAGGTTTGTGTTGTCTCGAATTGTCCTCGATTTAATTTTATTTTTTACACAGAAACTAGTGTCTAATATATTATGATTTTTTTTACCGAAAATTGCATTTCGAAAAGATTCATAGAATCAAATTTTCAGATGATTTTTTTGCATGAACTTCCATCATAACCTTTACTCCTAACATATATAAATGATCTGAAAAGTTTCTTATCATTTCTAACAGTCCCCGATTTAATTTGATTTTTGACCGAAACCAGTATAAACTAGTTTATAATATATTATGATTTTTTGACCTAAACTTGCATTTCGAAAAGTTCCATAGAATCTAATTTTCATATGATTTTTACTTGGATTTCCATAATAACCATCCCTTCTAACATATATAAATTATCTGACAAATTTTAATCCTTTCGAACAGTACATTATTTAATTTGATTGTCGACCGAATCTAGTATAAATTAGTGTATAATATATCATGAATTTTTTACTGAAACTTGCATTTCAAAGCGTTTCATATAATTTAATTTTCAGATTATTTTTTGCATGGACTTCCATCATAACCTTCTCTCGTAACATATAGAAAGGATCTAAAAACGTTCGTATGGTTTCGAATAATCCTCGATTTAATTTGAATTTTTGACCGAAACAAGTGTATAATATATTATGATTTTTTTGACCGAAAATTGCAATTCGAAAAGATTCATAGAATCTAAAATTCAGATGATTTTTTGCACGAACTTCCATCATAACCTTCCCTCCTAACATATATAAATCATCAGAAAAGTTTCATATCATTTCGAACTGTCCCCGATTTAATTTGAGTTTTATACCGAAACCAGTATATACTAGTGTATATTATATTTTTATTTTTTTGACCGAAACTTGCATTTCGAAAAATTCCATAGAATCTAATTTTCAGATGATTTTTTTGCATGTACTTCCATCATAACCTTCCCTCCTAACACATATAAATGACCTGAAAAGTTTCGTATCATTTTGAACCGTTCCTAATTTAGTTTGATTTTTTACCGAAACTATTATAAATTAGTTTATAATATATTATGAATTTTTGACCTAAACTTGCATTTTGAAAAGTTCCATAGAATCTAAATTTAAGATGATTTTTTGAATGGACATCCATCATAACCTTCCCACCTAACATATATAAATTATCAGAATAGTTTCGTATCATTTCGAACTGTCCCCGATTTAATTTGATTTTTTTTCTTCTGAAACCAGTATAAACTAGTGTATAATATATTATGATTTTTTGACCGAAACTTGCATTTCGAAAAATTCCATACAATCTAATTTCCTTATGATTTTTTTGCATGGACTTCCATCATAACCTTCCTTCCTTACATATATAAATGATCTGAAAAGTTTCGTATTTTAAATAGTCCCTGATTTAATTTGATTTTTGACTTACACTAGTATAAATTAGTGTATAATATATCATGAATATTTTACCGAAACTTGCATTTCAAAGCGTTTCATAGAATTTAATTTTCAGATGATCTTTTGCATGGACTCCCATCATAACCTTCCCTCGTAACATATAATAAGGATCTAAAAAGGTTTGTGTTGTCTCGAATTGTCCTCGATTTAATTTTATTTTTTACACAGAAACTAGTGTCTAATATATTATGATTTTTTTTACCGAAAATTGCATTTCGAAAAGATTCATAGAATCAAATTTTCAGATGATTTTTTTGCATGAACTTCCATCATAACCTTTACTCCTAACATATATAAATGATCTGAAAAGTTTCTTATCATTTCTAATAGTCCCCGATTTAATTTGATTTTTGACCGAAACCAGTATAAACTAGTTTATAATATATTATGATTTTTTGACCTAAACTTGCATTTCGAAAAGTTCCATAGAATCTAATTTTCATATGATTTTTACTTGGATTTCCATAATAACCATCCCTTCTAACATATATAAATTATCTGAGAAATTTGAATCCTTTCGAACAGTACATTATTTAATTTGATTGTCGACCGAATCTAGTATAAATTAGTGTATAATATATCATGAATTTTTTACTGAAACTTGCATTTCAAAGCGTTTCATATAATTTAATTTTCAGATTATTTTTTGCATGGACTTCCATCATAACCTTCTCTCGTAACATATAGAAAGGATCTAAAAACGTTCGTATGGTTTCGAATAATCCTCGATTTAATTTGAATTTTTGACCGAAACAAGTGTATAATATATTATGATTTTTTTGACCGAAAATTGCAATTCGAAAAGATTCATAGAATCTAAAATTCAGATGATTTTTTGCACGAACTTCCATCATAACCTTCCCTCCTAACATATATAAATCATCAGAAAAGTTTCATATCATTTCGAACTGTCCCCGATTTAATTTGAGTTTTATACCGAAACCAGTATATACTAGTGTATATTATATTTTTATTTTTTTGACCGAAACTTGCATTTCGAAAAATTCCATAGAATCTAATTTTCAGATGATTTTTTTGCATGTACTTCCATCATAACCTTCCCTCCTAACACATATAAATGACCTGAAAAGTTTCGTATCATTTTGAACCGTTCCTAATTTAGTTTGATTTTTTACCGAAACTATTATAAATTAGTTTATAATATATTATGAATTTTTGACCTAAACTTGCATTTTGAAAAGTTCTATAGAATCTAATTTTAAGATGATTTTTTGAATGGACATCCATCATAACCTTCCCACCTAACATGTATAAATTATCAGAATAGTTTCGTATCATTTCGAACTGTCCCCGATTTAATTTGATTTTTTTTCTGAAACCAGTATAAACTAGTGTATAATATATTATGATTTTTTGACCGAAACTTGCATTTCGAAAAATTCCATACAATCTAATTTCCTTATGATTTTTTTGCATGGACTTCCATCATAACCTTCCTTCCTTACATATATAAATGATCTGAAAAGTTTCGTATTTTAAATAGTCCCTGATTTAATTTGATTTTTGACTTACACTAGTATAAATTAGTGTATAATATATCATGAATATTTTACCGAAACTTGCATTTCAAAGCGTTTCATAGAATTTAATTTTCAGATGATCTTTTGCATGGACTCCCATCATAACCTTCCCTCGTAACATATAATAAGGATCTAAAAAGGTTTGTGTTGTCTCGAATTGTCCTCGATTTAATTTTATTTTTTACACAGAAACTAGTGTCTAATATATTATGATTTTTTTTACCGAATATTGCATTTCGAAAAGATTCATAGAATCAAATTTTCAGATGATTTTTTTGCATGAACTTCCATCATAACCTTTACTCCTAACATATATAAATGATCTGAAAAGTTTCTTATCATTTCTAATAGTCCCCGATTTAATTTGATTTTTGACCGAAACCAGTATAAACTAGTTTATAATATATTATGATTTTTTGACCTAAACTTGCATTTCGAAAAGTTCCATAGAATCTAATTTTCATATGATTTTTACTTGGATTTCCATAATAACCATCCCTTCTAACATATATAAATTATCTGAGAAATTTGAATCCTTTCGAACAGTACATTATTTAATTTGATTGTCGACCGAATCTAGTATAAATTAGTGTATAATATATCATGAATTTTTTACTGAAACTTGCATTTCAAAGCGTTTCATATAATTTAATTTTCAGATTATTTTTTGCATGGACTTCCATCATAACCTTCTCTCGTAACATATAGAAAGGATCTAAAAACGTTCGTATGGTTTCGAATAATCCTCGATTTAATTTGAATTTTTGACCGAAACAAGTGTATAATATATTATGATTTTTTTGACCGAAAATTGCAATTCGAAAAGATTCATAGAATCTAAAATTCAGATGATTTTTTGCACGAACTTCCATCATAACCTTCCCTCCTAACATATATAAATCATCAGAAAAGTTTCATATCATTTCGAACTGTCCCCGATTTAATTTGAGTTTTATACCGAAACCAGTATATACTAGTGTATATTATATTTTTATTTTTTTGACCGAAACTTGCATTT
The DNA here is from genome assembly GCA_963966055.1 of Lathyrus aphaca. Taxonomy (NCBI): domain Eukaryota; kingdom Viridiplantae; phylum Streptophyta; class Magnoliopsida; order Fabales; family Fabaceae; genus Lathyrus; species Lathyrus aphaca. The sequence goes on from OZ014523.1 coordinate 564,717,996, forward strand.
CGAAAAATTCCATAGAATCTAATTTTCAGATGATTTTTTTGCATGTACTTCCATCATAACCTTCCCTCCTAACACATATAAATGACCTGAAAAGTTTCGTATCATTTTGAACCGTTCCTAATTTAGTTTGATTTTTTACCGAAACTATTATAAATTAGTTTATAATATATTATGAATTTTTGACCTAAACTTGCATTTTGAAAAGTTCCATAGAATCTAAATTTAAGATGATTTTTTGAATGGACATCCATCATAACCTTCCCACCTAACATATATAAATTATCAGAATAGTTTCGTATCATTTCGAACTGTCCCCGATTTAATTTGATTTTTTTTTTCTGAAACCAGTATAAACTAGTGTATAATATATTATGATTTTTTGACCGAAACTTGCATTTCGAAAAATTCCATACAATCTAATTTCCTTATGATTTTTTTGCATGGACTTCCATCATAACCTTCCTTCCTTACATATATAAATGATCTGAAAAGTTTCGTATTTTAAATAGTCCCTGATTTAATTTGATTTTTGACTTACACTAGTATAAATTAGTGTATAATATATCATGAATATTTTACCGAAACTTGCATTTCAAAGCGTTTCATAGAATTTAATTTTCAGATGATCTTTTGCATGGACTCCCATCATAACCTTCCCTCGTAACATATAATAAGGATCTAAAAAGGTTTGTGTTGTCTCGAATTGTCCTCGATTTAATTTTATTTTTTACACAGAAACTAGTGTCTAATATATTATGATTTTTTTTACCGAAAATTGCATTTCGAAAAGATTCATAGAATCAAATTTTCAGATGATTTTTTTGCATGAACTTCCTTCATAACCTTTACTCCTAACATATATAAATGATCTGAAAAGTTTCTTATCATTTCTAATAGTCCCCGATTTAATTTGATTTTTGACCGAAACCAGTATAAACTAGTTTATAATATATTATGATTTTTTGACCTAAACTTGCATTTCGAAAAGTTCCATAGAATCTAATTTTCATATGATTTTTACTTGGATTTCCATAATAACCATCCCTTCTAACATATATAAATTATCTGAGAAATTTGAATCCTTTCGAACAGTACATTATTTAATTTGATTGTCGACCGAATCTAGTATAAATTAGTGTATAATATATCATGAATTTTTTACTGAAACTTGCATTTCAAAGCGTTTCATATAATTTAATTTTCAGATTATTTTTTGCATGGACTTCCATCATAACCTTCTCTCGTAACATATAGAAAGGATCTAAAAACGTTCGTATGGTTTCGAATAATCCTCGATTTAATTTGAATTTTTGACCGAAACAAGTGTATAATATATTATGATTTTTTTGACCGAAAATTGCAATTCGAAAAGATTCATAGAATCTAAAATTCAGATGATTTTTTGCACGAACTTCCATCATAACCTTCCCTCCTAACATATATAAATCATCAGAAAAGTTTCATATCATTTCGAACTGTCCCCGATTTAATTTGAGTTTTATACCGAAACCAGTATATACTAGTGTATATTATATTTTTATTTTTTTGACCGAAACTTGCATTTCGAAAAATTCCATAGAATCTAATTTTCAGATGATTTTTTTGCATGTACTTCCATCATAACCTTCCCTCCTAACACATATAAATGACCTGAAAAGTTTCGTATCATTTTGAACCGTTCCTAATTTAGTTTGATTTTTTACCGAAACTATTATAAATTAGTTTATAATATATTATGAATTTTTGACCTAAACTTGCATTTTGAAAAGTTCCATAGAATCTAAATTTAAGATGATTTTTTGAATGGACATCCATCATAACCTTCCCACCTAACATATATAAATTATCAGAATAGTTTCGTATCATTTCGAACTGTCCCCGATTTAATTTGATTTTTTTTCTTCTGAAACCAGTATAAACTAGTGTATAATATATTATGATTTTTTGACCGAAACTTGCATTTCGAAAAATTCCATACAATCTAATTTCCTTATGATTTTTTTGCATGGACTTCCATCATAACCTTCCTTCCTTACATATATAAATGATCTGAAAAGTTTCGTATTTTAAATAGTCCCTGATTTAATTTGATTTTTGACTTACACTAGTATAAATTAGTGTATAATATATCATGAATATTTTACCGAAACTTGCATTTCAAAGCGTTTCATAGAATTTAATTTTCAGATGATCTTTTGCATGGACTCCCATCATAACCTTCCCTCGTAACATATAATAAGGATCTAAAAAGGTTTGTATTGTCTCGAATTGTCCTCTATGTAATTTTATTTTTTACACAGAAACTAGTGTATAATATATTATGATTTTTTTTACCGAAAATTGCATTTCGAAAAGATTCATAGAATCAAATTTTCAGATGATTTTTTTGCATGAACTTCCATCATAACCTTTACTCCTAACATATATAAATGATCTGAAAAGTTTCTTATCATTTCTAACAGTCCCCGATTTAATTTGATTTTTGACCGAAACCAGTATAAACTAGTTTATAATATATTATGATTTTTTGACCTAAACTTGCATTTCGAAAAGTTCCATAGAATCTAATTTTCATATGATTTTTACTTGGATTTCCATAATAACCATCCCTTCTAACATATATAAATTATCTGACAAATTTGAATCCTTTCGAACAGTACATTATTTAATTTGATTGTCGACCGAATCTAGTATAAATTAGTGTATAATATATCATGAATTTTTTACTGAAACTTGCATTTCAAAGCTATTCATATAATTTAATTTTCAGATTATTTTTTGCATGGACTTCCATCATAACCTTCTCTCGTAACATATAGAAAGGATCTAAAAACGTTCGTATGGTTTCGAATAATCCTCGATTTAATTTGAATTTTTGACCGAAACAAGTGTATAATATATTATGATTTTTTTGACCGAAAATTGCAATTCGAAAAGATTCATAGAATCTAAAATTCAGATGATTTTTTGCACGAACTTCCATCATAACCTTCCCTCCTAACATATATAAATCATCAGAAAAGTTTCATATCATTTCGAACTGTCCCCGATTTAATTTGAGTTTTATACCGAAACCAGTATATACTAGTGTATATTATATTTTTATTTTTTTGACCGAAACTTGCATTTCGAAAAATTCCATAGAATCTAATTTTCAGATGATTTTTTTGCATGTACTTCCATCATAACCTTCCCTCCTAACACATATAAATGACCTGAAAAGTTTCGTATCATTTTGAACCGTTCCTAATTTAGTTTGATTTTTTACCGAAACTATTATAAATTAGTTTATAATATATTATGAATTTTTGACCTAAACTTGCATTTTGAAAAGTTCCATAGAATCTAAATTTAAGATGATTTTTTGAATGGACATCCATCATAACCTTCCCACCTAACATATATAAATTATCAGAATAGTTTCGTATCATTTCGAACTGTCCCCGATTTAATTTGATTTTTTTTTTCTGAAACCAGTATAAACTAGTGTATAATATATTATGATTTTTTGAACGAAACTTGCATTTCGAAAAATTCCATACAATCTAATTTCCTTATGATTTTTTTGCATGGACTTCCATCATAACCTTCCTTCCTTACATATATAAATGATCTGAAAAGTTTCGTATTTTAAATAGTCCCTGATTTAATTTGATTTTTGACTTACACTAGTATAAATTAGTGTATAATATATCATGAATATTTTACTGAAACTTGCATTTCAAAGCGTTTCATAGAATTTAATTTTCAGATGATCTTTTGCATGGACTCCCATCATAACCTTCCCTCGTAACATATAATAAGGATCTAAAAAGGTTTGTATTGTCTCGAATTGTCCTCTATGTAATTTTATTTTTTACACAGAAACTAGTGTATAATATATTATGATTTTTTTACCGAAAATTGCATTTCGAAAAGATTCATAAAATCAAATTTTCAGATGATTTTTTTGCATGAACTTCCATCATAACCTTTACTCCTAACTTATATAAATGATCTGAAAAGTTTCTTATCATTTCTAACAGTCCCCGATTTAATTTGATTTTTGACTGAAACCAGTATAAACTAGTTTATAATATATTATGATTTTTTGACCTAAACTTGCATTTCGAAAAGTTCCATAGAATCTAATTTTCATATGATTTTTACTTGGATTTCCATAATAACCATCCCTTCTAACATATATAAATTATCTGACAAATTTGAATCCTTTCGAACAGTACATTATTTAATTTGATTGTCGACCGAATCTAGTATAAATTAGTGTATAATATATCATGAATTTTTTACTGAAACTTGCATTTCAAAGCGTTTCATATAATTTAATTTTCAGATTATTTTTTGCATGGACTTCCATCATAACCTTCTCTCGTAACATATAGAAAGGATCTAAAAACGTTCGTATGGTTTCGAATAATCCTCGATTTAATTTGATTTTTTGACCGAAACAAGTGTATAATATATTATGATTTTTTTGACCGAAAATTGCAATTCGAAAATATTCATAGAATCTAAAATTCAGATGATTTTTTGCACGAACTTCCATCATAACCTTCCCTCCTAACATATATAAATCATCAGAAAAGTTTCATATCATTTCGAACTGTCCCCGATTTAATTTGAGTTTTATACCGAAACCAGTATATACTAGTGTATATTATATTTTTATTTTTTTGACCGAAACTTGCATTTCGAAAAATTCCATAGAATCTAATTTTCAGATGATTTTTTTGCATGTACTTCCATCATAACCTTCCCTCCTAACACATATAAATGACCTGAAAAGTTTCGTATCATTTTGAACCGTTCCTAATTTAGTTTGATTTTTTACCGAAACTATTATAAATTAGTTTATAATATATTATGAATTTTTGACCTAAACTTGCATTTTGAAAAGTTCCATAGAATCTAAATTTAAGATGATTTTTTGAATGGACATCCATCATAACCTTCCCACCTAACATATATAAATTATCAGAATAGTTTCGTATCATTTCGAACTGTCCCCGATTTAATTTGATTTTTTTTCTGAAACCAGTATAAACTAGTGTATAATATATTATGATTTTTTGAACGAAACTTGCATTTCGAAAAATTCCATACAATCTAATTTCCTTATGATTTTTTTGCATGGACTTCCATCATAACCTTCCTTCCTTACATATATAAATGATCTGAAAAGTTTCGTATTTTAAATAGTCCCTGATTTAATTTGATTTTTGACTTACACTAGTATAAATTAGTGTATAATATATCATGAATATTTTACTGAAACTTGCATTTCAAAGCGTTTCATAGAATTTAATTTTCAGATGATCTTTTGCATGGACTCCCATCATAACCTTCCCTCGTAACATATAATAAGGATCTAAAAAGGTTTGTATTGTCTCGAATTGTCCTCTATGTAATTTTATTTTTTACACAGAAACTAGTGTATAATATATTATGATTTTTTTACCGAAAATTGCATTTCGAAAAGATTCATAAAATCAAATTTTCAGATGATTTTTTTGCATGAACTTCCATCATAACCTTTACTCCTAACTTATATAAATGATCTGAAAAGTTTCTTATCATTTCTAACAGTCCCCGATTTAATTTGATTTTTGACTGAAACCAGTATAAACTAGTTTATAATATATTATGATTTTTTGACCTAAACTTGCATTTCGAAAAGTTCCATAGAATCTAATTTTCATATGATTTTTACTTGGATTTCCATAATAACCATCCCTTCTAACATATATAAATTATCTGACAAATTTGAATCCTTTCGAACAGTACATTATTTAATTTGATTGTCGACCGAATCTAGTATAAATTAGTGTATAATATATCATGAATTTTTTACTGAAACTTGCATTTCAAAGCGTTTCATATAATTTAATTTTCAGATTATTTTTTGCATGGACTTCCATCATAACCTTCTCTCGTAACATATAGAAAGGATCTAAAAACGTTCGTATGGTTTCGAATAATCCTCGATTTAATTTGATTTTTTGACCGAAACAAGTGTATAATATATTATGATTTTTTTGACCGAAAATTGCAATTCGAAAAGATTCATAGAATCTAAAATTCAGATGATTTTTTGCACGAACTTCCATCATAACCTTCCCTCCTAACATATATAAATCATCAGAAAAGTTTCATATCATTTCGAACTATCCCCGATTTAATTTGAGTTTTATACCGAAACCAGTATATACTAGTGTATATTATATTTTTATTTTTTTGACCGAAACTTGCATTTCGAAAAATTCCATAGAATCTAATTTTCAGATGATTTTTTTGCATGTACTTCCATCATAACCTTCCCTCCTAACACATATAATTGACCTGAAAAGTTTCGTATCATTTTGAACCGTTCCTAATTTAGTTTGATTTTTTACCGAAACTATTATAAATTAGTTTATAATATATTATGAATTTTTGACCTAAACTTGCATTTTGAAAAGTTCCATAGAATCTAAATTTAAGATGATTTTTTGAATGGACATCCATCATAACCTTCCCACCTAACATATATAAATTATCAGAATAGTTTCGTATCATTTCGAACTGTCCCCGATTTAATTTGATTTTTTTTTCTGAAACCAGTATAAACTAGTGTATAATATATTATGATTTTTTGACCGAAACTTGCATTTCGAAATATTCCATACAATCTAATTTCCTTATGATTTTTTTGCATGGACTTCCATCATAACCTTCCTTCCTTACATATATAAATGATCTGAAAAGTTTCGTATTTTAAATAGTCCCTGATTTAATTTGATTTTTGACTTACACTAGTATAAATTAGTGTATAATATATCATGAATATTTTACTGAAACTTGCATTTCAAAGCGTTTCATAGAATTTAATTTTCAGATGATCTTTTGCATGGACTCCCATCATAACCTTCCCTCGTAACATATAATAAGGATCTAAAAAGGTTTGTATTGTCTCGAATTGTCCTCTATGTAATTTTATTTTTTACACAGAAACTAGTGTATAATATATTATGATTTTTTTACCGAAAATTGCATTTCGAAAAGATTCATAAAATCAAATTTTCAGATGATTTTTTTGCATGAACTTCCATCATAACCTTTACTCCTAACATATATAAATGATCTGAAAAGTTTCTTATCATTTCTAACAGTCCCCGATTTAATTTGATTTTTGACTGAAACCAGTATAAACTAGTTTATAATATATTATGATTTTTTGACCTAAACTTGCATTTCGAAAAGTTCCATAGAATCTAATTTTCATATGATTTTTACTTGGATTTCCATAATAACCATCCCTTCTAACATATATAAATTATCTGACAAATTTGAATCCTTTCGAACAGTACATTATTTAATTTGATTGTCGACCGAATCTAGTATAAATTAGTGTATAATATATCATGAATTTTTTACTGAAACTTGCATTTCAAAGCGTTTCATATAATTTAATTTTCAGATTATTTTTTGCATGGACTTCCATCATAACCTTCTCTCGTAACATATAGAAAGGATCTAAAAACGTTCGTATGGTTTCGAATAATCCTCGATTTAATTTGATTTTTTGACCGAAACAAGTCTATAATATATTATGATTTTTTTGACCGAAAATTGCAATTCGAAAAGATTCATAGAATCTAAAATTCAGATGATTTTTTGCACGAACTTCCATCATAACCTTCCCTCCTAACATATATAAATCATCAGAAAAGTTTCATATCATTTCGAACTGTCCCCGATTTAATTTGAGTTTTATACCGAAACCAGTATATACTAGTGTATATTATATTTTTATTTTTTTGACCGAAACTTGCATTTCGAAAAATTCCATAGAATCTAATTTTCAGATGATTTTTTTGCATGTACTTCCATCATAACCTTCCCTCCTAACACATATAAATGACCTGAAAAGTTTCGTATCATTTTGAACCGTTCCTAATTTAGTTTGATTTTTTACCGAAACTATTATAAATTAGTTTATAATATATTATGAATTTTTTACCTAAACTTGCATTTTGAAAAGTTCCATAGAATCTAAATTTAAGATGATTTTTTGAATGGACATCCATCATAACCTTCCCACCTAACATATATAAATTATCAGAATAGTTTCGTATCATTTTGAACTGTCCCCGATTTAATTTGATTTTTTTTCTGAAACCAGTATAAACTAGTGTATAATATATTATGATTTTTTGACCGAAACTTGCATTTCGAAAAATTCCATACAATCTAATTTCCTTATGATTTTTTTGCATGGACTTCCATCATAACCTTCCTTCCTTACATATATAAATGATCTGAAAAGTTTCGTATTTTAAATAGTCCCTGATTTAATTTGATTTTTGACTTACACTAGTATAAATTAGTGTATAATATATCATGAATATTTTACTGAAACTTGCATTTCAAAGCGTTTCATAGAATTTAATTTTCAGATGATCTTTTGCATGGACTCCCATCATAACCTTCCCTCGTAACATATAATAAGGATCTAAAAAGGTTTGTATTGTCTCGAATTGTCCTCTATGTAATTTTATTTTTTACACAGAAACTAGTGTATAATATATTATGATTTTTTTACCGAAAATTGCATTTCGAAAAGATTCATAGAATCAAATTTTCAGATGATTTTTTTGCATGAACTTCCATCATAACCTTTACTCCTAACATATATAAATGATCTGAAAAGTTTCTTATCATTTCTAACAGTCCCCGATTTAATTTGATTTTTGACTGAAACCAGTATAAACTAGTTTATAATATATTATGATTTTTTGACCTAAACTTGCATTTCGAAAAGTTCCATAGAATCTAATTTTCATATGATTTTTACTTGGATTTCCATAATAACCATCCCTTCTAACATATATAAATTATCTGACAAATTTGAATCCTTTCGAACAGTACATTATTTAATTTGATTGTCGACCGAATCTAGTATAAATTAGTGTATAATATATCATGAATTTTTTACTGAAACTTGCATTTCAAAGCGTTTCATATAATTTAATTTTCAGATTATTTTTTGCATGGACTTCCATCATAACCTTCTCTCGTAACATATAGAAAGGATCTAAAAACGTTCGTATGGTTTCGAATAATCCTCGATTTAATTTGATTTTTTGACCGAAACAAGTCTATAATATATTATGATTTTTTTGACCGAAAATTGCAATTCGAAAAGATTCATAGAATCTAAAATTCAGATGATTTTTTGCACGAACTTCCATCATAACCTTCCCTCCTAACATATATAAATCATCAGAAAAGTTTCATATCATTTCGAACTGTCCCCGATTTAATTTGAGTTTTATACCGAAACCAGTATATACTAGTGTATATTATATTTTTATTTTTTTGACCGAAACTTGCATTTCGAAAAATTCCATAGAATCTAATTTTCAGATGATTTTTTTGCATGTACTTCCATCATAACCTTCCCTCCTAACACATATAAATGACCTGAAAAGTTTCGTATCATTTTGAACCGTTCCTAATTTAGTTTGATTTTTTACCGAAACTATTATAAATTAGTTTATAATATATTATGAATTTTTTACCTAAACTTGCATTTTGAAAAGTTCCATAGAATCTAAATTTAAGATGATTTTTTGAATGGACATCCATCATAACCTTCCCACCTAACATATATAAATTATCAGAATAGTTTCGTATCATTTCGAACTGTCCCCGATTTAATTTGATTTTTTTTCTGAAACCAGTATAAACTAGTGTATAATATATTATGATTTTTTGACCGAAACTTGCATTTCGAAAAATTCCATACAATCTAATTTCCTTATGATTTTTTTGCATGGACTTCCATCATAACCTTCCTTCCTTACATATATAAATGATCTGAAAAGTTTCGTATTTTAAATAGTCCCTGATTTAATTTGATTTTTGACTTACACTAGTATAAATTAGTGTATAATATATCATGAATATTTTACTGAAACTTGCATTTCAAAGCGTTTCATAGAATTTAATTTTCAGATGATCTTTTGCATGGACTCCCATCATAACCTTCCCTCGTAACATATAATAAGGATCTAAAAAGGTTTGTATTGTCTCGAATTGTCCTCTATGTAATTTTATTTTTTACACAGAAACTAGTGTATAATATATTATGATTTTTTTACCGAAAATTGCATTTCGAAAAGATTCATAGAATCAAATTTTCAGATGATTTTTTTGCATGAACTTCCATCATAACCTTTACTCCTAACATATATAAATGATCTGAAAAGTTTCTTATCATTTCTAACAGTCCCCGATTTAATTTGATTTTTGACTGAAACCAGTATAAACTAGTTTATAATATATTATGATTTTTTGACCTAAACTTGCATTTCGAAAAGTTCCATAGAATCTAATTTTCATATGATTTTTACTTGGATTTCCATAATAACCATCCCTTCTAACATATATAAATTATCTGACAAATTTGAATCCTTTCGAACAGTACATTATTTAATTTGATTGTCGACCGAATCTAGTATAAATTAGTGTATAATATATCATGAATTTTTTACTGAAACTTGCATTTCAAAGCGTTTCATATAATTTAATTTTCAGATTATTTTTTGCATGGACTTCCATCATAACCTTCTCTCGTAACATATAGAAAGGATCTAAAAACGTTCGTATGGTTTCGAATAATCCTCGATTTAATTTGATTTTTTGACCGAAACAAGTCTATAATATATTATGATTTTTTTGACCGAAAATTGCAATTCGAAAAGATTCATAGAATCTAAAATTCAGATGATTTTTTGCACGAACTTCCATCATAACCTTCCCTCCTAACATATATAAATCATCAGAAAAGTTTCATATCATTTCGAACTGTCCCCGATTTAATTTGAGTTTTATACCGAAACCAGTATATACTAGTGTATATTATATTTTTATTTTTTTGACCGAAACTTGCATTTCGAAAAATTCCATAGAATCTAATTTTCAGATGATTTTTTTGCATGTACTTCCATCATAACCTTCCCTCCTAACACATATAAATGACCTGAAAAGTTTCGTATCATTTTGAACCGTTCCTAATTTAGTTTTATTTTTTACCGAAACTATTATAAATTAGTTTATAATATATTATGAATTTTTGACCTAAACTTGCATTTTGAAAAGTTCCATAGAATCTAAATTTAAGATGATTTTTTGAATGGACATCCATCATAACCTTCCCACCTAACATATATAAATTATCAGAATAGTTTCGTATCATTTCGAACTGTCCCCGATTTAATTTGATTTTTTTTCTGAAACCAGTATAAACTAGTGTATAATATATTATGATTTTTTGACCGAAACTTGCATTTCGAAAAATTCCATACAATCTAATTTCCTTATGATTTTTTTGCATGGACTTCCATCATAACCTTCCTTCCTTACATATATAAATGATCTGAAAAGTTTCGTATTTTAAATAGTCCCTGATTTAATTTGATTTTTGACTTACACTAGTATAAATTAGTGTATAATATATCATGAATATTTTACTGAAACTTGCATTTCAAAGCGTTTCATAGAATTTAATTTTCAGATGATCTTTTGCATGGACTCCCATCATAACCTTCCCTCGTAACATATAATAAGGATCTAAAAAGGTTTGTATTGTCTCGAATTGTCCTCTATGTAATTTTATTTTTTACACAGAAACTAGTGTATAATATATTATGATTTTTTTACCGAAAATTGCATTTCGAAAAGATTCATAGAATCAAATTTTCAGATGATTTTTTTGCATGAACTTCCATCATAACCTTTACTCCTAACATATATAAATGATCTGAAAAGTTTCTTATCATTTCTAACAGTCCCCGATTTAATTTGATTTTTGACTGAAACCAGTATAAACTAGTTTATAATATATTATGATTTTTTGACCTAAACTTGCATTTCGAAAAGTTCCATAGAATCTAATTTTCATATGATTTTTACTTGGATTTCCATAATAACCATCCCTTCTAACATATATAAATTATCTGACAAATTTGAATCCTTTCGAACAGTACATTATTTAATTTGATTGTCGACCGAATCTAATATAAATTAGTGTATAATATATCATGAATTTTTTACTGAAACTTGCATTTCAAAGCGTTTCATATAATTTAATTTTCAGATTATTTTTTGCATGGACTTCCATCATAACCTTCTCTCGTAACATATAGAAAGGATCTAAAAACGTTCGTATGGTTTCGAATAATCCTCGATTTAATTTGATTTTTTGACCGAAACAAGTGTATAATATATTATGATTTTTTTGACCGAAAATTGCAATTCGAAAAGATTCATAGAATCTAAAATTCAGATGATTTTTTGCACGAACTTCCATCATAACCTTCCCTCCTAACATATATAAATCATCAGAAAAGTTTATATCATTTCGAACTGTCCCCGATTTAATTTGAGTTTTATATCGAAACCAGTATATACTAGTGTATATTATATTTTTATTTTTTTGACCGAAACTTGCATTTCGAAAAATTCCATAGAATCTAATTTTCAGATGATTTTTTTGCATGTACTTCCATCATAACCTTCCCTCCTAACACATATAAATGACCTGAAAAGTTTCGTATCATTTTGAACCGTTCCTAATTTAGTTTGATTTTTTACCGAAACTATTATAAATTAGTTTATAATATATTATGAATTTTTGACCTAAACTTGCATTTTGAAAAGTTCCATAGAATCTAAATTTAAGATGATTTTTTGAATGGACATCCATCATAACCTTCCCACCTAACATATATAAATTATCAGAATAGTTTCGTATCATTTCGAACTGTCCCCGATTTAATTTGATTTTTTTTCTGAAACCAGTATAAACTAGTGTATAATATATTATGATTTTTTGAACGAAACTTGCATTTCGAAAAATTCCATACAATCTAATTTCCTTATGATTTTTTTGCATGGACTTCCATCATAACCTTCCTTCCTTACATATATAAATGATCTGAAAAGTTTCGTATTTTAAATAGTCCCTGATTTAATTTGATTTTTGACTTACACTAGTATAAATTAGTGTATAATATATCATGAATATTTTACTGAAACTTGCATTTCAAAGCGTTTCATAGAATTTAATTTTCAGATGATCTTTTGCATGGACTCCCATCATAACCTTCCCTCGTAACATATAATAAGGATCTAAAAAGGTTTGTATTGTCTCGAATTGTCCTCTATGTAATTTTATTTTTTACACAGAAACTAGTGTATAATATATTATGATTTTTTTACCGAAAATTGCATTTCGAAAAGATTCATAAAATCAAATTTTCAGATGATTTTTTTGCATGAACTTCCATCATAACCTTTACTCCTAACATATATAAATGATCTGAAAAGTTTCTTATCATTTCTAACAGTCCCCGATTTAATTTGATTTTTGACTGAAACCAGTATAAACTAGTTTATAATATATTATGATTTTTTGACCTAAACTTGCATTTCGAAAAGTTCCATAGAATCTAATTTTCATATGATTTTTACTTGGATTTCCATAATAACCATCCCTTCTAACATATATAAATTATCTGACAAATTTGAATCCTTTCGAACAGTACATTATTTAATTTGATTGTCGACCGAATCTAGTATAAATTAGTGTATAATATATCATGAATTTTTTACTGAAACTTGCATTTCAAAGCGTTTCATATAATTTAATTTTCAGATTATTTTTTGCATGGACTTCCATCATAACCTTCTCTCGTAACATATAGAAAGGATCTAAAAACGTTCGTATGGTTTCGAATAATCCTCGATTTAATTTGATTTTTTGACCGAAACAAGTGTATAATATATTATGATTTTTTTGACCGAAAATTGCAATTCGAAAAGATTCATAGAATCTAAAATTCAGATGATTTTTTGCACGAACATCCATCATAACCTTCCCTCCTAACATATATAAATCATCAGAAAAGTTTCATATCATTTCGAACTGTCCCCGATTTAATTTGAGTTTTATACCGAAACCAGTATATACTAGTGTATATTATATTTTTATTTTTTTGACCGAAACTTGCATTTCGAAAAATTCCATAGAATCTAATTTTCAGATGATTTTTTTGCATGTACTTCCATCATAACCTTCCCTCCTAACACATATAATTGACCTGAAAAGTTTCGTATCATTTTGAACCGTTCCTAATTTAGTTTGATTTTTTACCGAAACTATTATAAATTAGTTTATAATATATTTTGAATTTTTGACCTAAACTTGCATTTTGAAAAGTTCCATAGAATCTAAATTTAAGATGATTTTTTGAATGGACATCCATCATAACCTTCCCACCTAACATATATAAATTATCAGAATAGTTTCGTATCATTTCGAACTGTCCCCGATTTAATTTGATTTTTTTTTCTGAAACCAGTATAAACTAGTGTATAATATATTATGATTTTTTGACCGAAACTTTTATTTCGAAAAATTCCATACAATCTAATTTCCTTATGATTTTTTTGCATGGACTTCCATCATAACCTTCCTTCCTTACATATATAAATGATCTGAAAAGTTTCGTATTTTAAATAGTCCCTGATTTAATTTGATTTTTGACTTACACTAGTATAAATTAGTGTATAATATATCATGAATATTTTACTGAAACTTGCATTTCAAAGCGTTTCATAGAATTTAATTTTCAGATGATCTTTTGCATGGACTCCCATCATAACCTTCCCTCGTAACATATAATAAGGATCTAAAAAGGTTTGTATTGTCTCGAATTGTCCTCTATGTAATTTTATTTTTTACACAGAAACTAGTGTATAATATATTATGATTTTTTACCGAAAATTGCATTTCGAAAAGATTCATAGAATCAAATTTTCAGATGATTTTTTTGCATGAACTTCCATCATAACCTTTACTCCTAACATATATAAATGAACTGAAAAGTTTCTTATCATTTCTAACAGTCCCCGATTTAATTTGATTTTTGACTGAAACCAGTATAAACTAGTTTATAATATATTATGATTTTTTGACCTAAACTTGCATTTCGAAAAGTTCCATAGAATCTAATTTTCATATGATTTTTACTTGGATTTCCATAATAACCATCCCTTCTAACATATAAAAATTATCTGACAAATTTGAATCCTTTCGAACAGTACATTATTTAATTTGATTGTCGACCGAATCTAGTATAAATTAGTGTATAATATATCATGAATTTTTTACTGAAACTTGCATTTCAAAGCGTTTCATATAATTTAATTTTCAGATTATTTTTTGCATGGACTTCCATCATAACCTTCTCTCGTAACATATAGAAAGGATCTAAAAACGTTCGTATGGTTTCGAATAATCCTCGATTTAATTTGATTTTTTGACCGAAACAAGTCTATAATATATTATGATTTTTTTGACCGAAAATTGCAATTCGAAAAGATTCATAGAATCTAAAATTCAGATGATTTTTTGCACGAACTTCCATCATAACCTTCCCTCCTAACATATATAAATCATCAGAAAAGTTTCATATCATTTCGAACTGTCCCCGATTTAATTTGAGTTTTATACCGAAACCAGTATATACTAGTGTATATTATATTTTTATTTTTTTGACCGAAACTTGCATTTCGAAAAATTCCATAGAATCTAATTTTCAGATGATTTTTTTGCATGTACTTCCATCATAACCTTCCCTCCTAACACATATAATTGACCTGAAAAGTTTCGTATCATTTTGAACCGTTCCTAATTTAGTTTGATTTTTTACCGAAACTATTATAAATTAGTTTATAATATATTTTGAATTTTTGACCTAAACTTGCATTTTGAAAAGTTCCATAGAATCTAAATTTAAGATGATTTTTTGAATGGACATCCATCATAACCTTCCCACCTAACATATATAAATTATCAGAATAGTTTCGTATCATTTCGAACTGTCCCCGATTTAATTTGATTTTTTTTTCTGAAACCAGTATAAACTAGTGTATAATATATTATGATTTTTTGACCGAAACTTTTATTTCGAAAAATTCCATACAATCTAATTTCCTTATGATTTTTTTGCATGGACTTCCATCATAACCTTCCTTCCTTACATATATAAATGATCTGAAAAGTTTCGTATTTTAAATAGTCCCTGATTTAATTTGATTTTTGACTTACACTAGTATAAATTAGTGTATAATATATCATGAATATTTTACTGAAACTTGCATTTCAAAGCGTTTCATAGAATTTAATTTTCAGATGATCTTTTGCATGGACTCCCATCATAACCTTCCCTCGTAACATATAATAAGGATCTAAAAAGGTTTGTATTGTCTCGAATTGTCCTCTATGTAATTTTATTTTTTACACAGAAACTAGTGTATAATATATTATGATTTTTTTTACCGAAAATTGCATTTCGAAAAGATTCATAGAATCAAATTTTCAGATGATTTTTTTGCATGAACTTCCATCATAACCTTTACTCCTAACATATATAAATGAACTGAAAAGTTTCTTATCATTTCTAACAGTCCCCGATTTAATTTGATTTTTGACTGAAACCAGTATAAACTAGTTTATAATATATTATGATTTTTTGACCTAAACTTGCATTTCGAAAAGTTCCATAGAATCTAATTTTCATATGATTTTTACTTGGATTTCCATAATAACCATCCCTTCTAACATATAAAAATTATCTGACAAATTTGAATCCTTTCGAACAGTACATTATTTAATTTGATTGTCGACCGAATCTAGTATAAATTAGTGTATAATATATCATGAATTTTTTACTGAAACTTGCATTTCAAAGCGTTTCATATAATTTAATTTTCAGATTATTTTTTGCATGGACTTCCATCATAACCTTCTCTCGTAACATATAGAAAGGATCTAAAAACGTTCGTATGGTTTCGAATAATCCTCGATTTAATTTGATTTTTTGACCGAAACAAGTCTATAATATATTATGATTTTTTTGACCGAAAATTGCAATTCGAAAAGATTCATAGAATCTAAAATTCAAATGATTTTTTGCACGAACTTCCATCATAACCTTCCCTCCTAACATATATAAATCATCAGAAAAGTTTCATATCATTTCGAACTGTCCCCGATTTAATTTGAGTTTTATACCGAAACCAGTATATACTAGTGTATATTATATTTTTATTTTTTTGACCGAAACTTGCATTTCGAAAAATTCCATAGAATCTAATTTTCAGATGATTTTTTTGCATGTACTTCCATCATAACCTTCCCTCCTAACACATATAATTGACCTGAAAAGTTTCGTATCATTTTGAACCGTTCCTAATTTAGTTTGATTTTTTACCGAAACTATTATAAATTAGTTTATAATATATTTTGAATTTTTGACCTAAACTTGCATTTTGAAAAGTTCCATAGAATCTAAATTTAAGATGATTTTTTGAATGGACATCCATCATAACCTTCCCACCTAACATATATAAATTATCAGAATAGTTTCGTATCATTTCGAACTGTCCCCGATTTAATTTGATTTTTTTTTCTGAAACCAGTATAAACTAGTGTATAATATATTATGATTTTTTGACCGAAACTTTTATTTCGAAAAATTCCATACAATCTAATTTCCTTATGATTTTTTTGCATGGACTTCCATCATAACCTTCCTTCCTTACATATATAAATGATCTGAAAAGTTTCGTATTTTAAATAGTCCCTGATTTAATTTGATTTTTGACTTACACTAGTATAAATTAGTGTATAATATATCATGAATATTTTACTGAAACTTGCATTTCAAAGCGTTTCATAGAATTTAATTTTCAGATGATCTTTTGCATGGACTCCCATCATAACCTTCCCTCGTAACATATAATAAGGATCTAAAAAGGTTTGTATTGTCTCGAATTGTCCTCTATGTAATTTTATTTTTTACACAGAAACTAGTGTATAATATATTATGATTTTTTTACCGAAAATTGCATTTCGAAAAGATTCATAGAATCAAATTTTCAGATGATTTTTTTGCATGAACTTCCATCATAACCTTTACTCCTAACATATATAAATGAACTGAAAAGTTTCTTATCATTTCTAACAGTCCCCGATTTAATTTGATTTTTGACTGAAACCAGTATAAACTAGTTTATAATATATTATGATTTTTTGACCTAAACTTGCATTTCGAAAAGTTCCATAGAATCTAATTTTCATATGATTTTTACTTGGATTTCCATAATAACCATCCCTTCTAACATATAAAAATTATCTGACAAATTTGAATCCTTTCGAACAGTACATTATTTAATTTGATTGTCGACCGAATCTAGTATAAATTAGTGTATAATATATCATGAATTTTTTACTGAAACTTGCATTTCAAAGCGTTTCATATAATTTAATTTTCAGATTATTTTTTGCATGGACTTCCATCATAACCTTCTCTCGTAACATATAGAAAGGATCTAAAAACGTTCGTATGGTTTCGAATAATCCTCGATTTAATTTGATTTTTTGACCGAAACAAGTCTATAATATATTATGATTTTTTTGACCGAAAATTGCAATTCGAAAAGATTCATAGAATCTAAAATTCAGATGATTTTTTGCACGAACTTCCATCATAACCTTCCCTCCTAACATATATAAATCATCAGAAAAGTTTCATATCATTTCGAACTGTCCCCGATTTAATTTGAGTTTTATACCGAAACCAGTATATACTAGTGTATATTATATTTTTATTTTTTTGACCGAAACTTGCATTTCGAAAAATTCCATAGAATCTAATTTTCAGATGATTTTTTTGCATGTACTTCCATCATAACCTTCCCTCCTAACACATATAATTGACCTGAAAAGTTTCGTATCATTTTGAACCGTTCCTAATTTAGTTTGATTTTTTACCGAAACTATTATAAATTAGTTTATAATATATTTTGAATTTTTGACCTAAACTTGCATTTTGAAAAGTTCCATAGAATCTAAATTTAAGATGATTTTTTGAATGGACATCCATCATAACCTTCCCACCTAACATATATAAATTATCAGAATAGTTTCGTATCATTTCGAACTGTCCCCGATTTAATTTGATTTTTTTTTCTGAAACCAGTATAAACTAGTGTATAATATATTATGATTTTTTGACCGAAACTTTTATTTCGAAAAATTCCATACAATCTAATTTCCTTATGATTTTTTTGCATGGACTTCCATCATAACCTTCCTTCCTTACATATATAAATGATCTGAAAAGTTTCGTATTTTAAATAGTCCCTGATTTAATTTGATTTTTGACTTACACTAGTATAAATTAGTGTATAATATATCATGAATATTTTACTGAAACTTGCATTTCAAAGCGTTTCATAGAATTTAATTTTCAGATGATCTTTTGCATGGACTCCCATCATAACCTTCCCTCGTAACATATAATAAGGATCTAAAAAGGTTTGTATTGTCTCGAATTGTCCTCTATGTAATTTTATTTTTTACACAGAAACTAGTGTATAATATATTATGATTTTTTTACCGAAAATTGCATTTCGAAAAGATTCATAGAATCAAATTTTCAGATGATTTTTTTGCATGAACTTCCATCATAACCTTTACTCCTAACATATATAAATGAACTGAAAAGTTTCTTATCATTTCTAACAGTCCCCGATTTAATTTGATTTTTGACTGAAACCAGTATAAACTAGTTTATAATATATTATGATTTTTTGACCTAAACTTGCATTTCGAAAAGTTCCATAGAATCTAATTTTCATATGATTTTTACTTGGATTTCCATAATAACCATCCCTTCTAACATATAAAAATTATCTGACAAATTTGAATCCTTTCGAACAGTACATTATTTAATTTGATTGTCGACCGAATCTAGTATAAATTAGTGTATAATATATCATGAATTTTTTACTGAAACTTGCATTTCAAAGCGTTTCATATAATTTAATTTTCAGATTATTTTTTGCATGGACTTCCATCATAACCTTCTCTCGTAACATATAGAAAGGATCTAAAAACGTTCGTATGGTTTCGAATAATCCTCGATTTAATTTGATTTTTTGACCGAAACAAGTCTATAATATATTATGATTTTTTTGACCGAAAATTGCAATTCGAAAAGATTCATAGAATCTAAAATTCAGATGATTTTTTGCACGAACTTCCATCATAACCTTCCCTCCTAACATATATAAATCATCAGAAAAGTTTCATATCATTTCGAACTGTCCCCGATTTAATTTGAGTTTTATACCGAAACCAGTATATACTAGTGTATATTATATTTTTATTTTTTTGACCGAAACTTGCATTTCGAAAAATTCCATAGAATCTAATTTTCAGATGATTTTTTTGCATGTACTTCCATCATAACCTTCCCTCCTAACACATATAATTGACCTGAAAAGTTTCGTATCATTTTGAACCGTTCCTAATTTAGTTTGATTTTTTACCGAAACTATTATAAATTAGTTTATAATATATTTTGAATTTTTGACCTAAACTTGCATTTTGAAAAGTTCCATAGAATCTAAATTTAAGATGATTTTTTGAATGGACATCCATCATAACCTTCCCACCTAACATATATAAATTATCAGAATAGTTTCGTATCATTTCGAACTGTCCCCGATTTAATTTGATTTTTTTTTCTGAAACCAGTATAAACTAGTGTATAATATATTATGATTTTTTGACCGAAACTTTTATTTCGAAAAATTCCATACAATCTAATTTCCTTATGATTTTTTTGCATGGACTTCCATCATAACCTTCCTTCCTTACATATATAAATGATCTGAAAAGTTTCGTATTTTAAATAGTCCCTGATTTAATTTGATTTTTGACTTACACTAGTATAAATTAGTGTATAATATATCATGAATATTTTACTGAAACTTGCATTTCAAAGCGTTTCATAGAATTTAATTTTCAGATGATCTTTTGCATGGACTCCCATCATAACCTTCCCTCGTAACATATAATAAGGATCTAAAAAGGTTTGTATTGTCTCGAATTGTCCTCTATGTAATTTTATTTTTTACACAGAAACTAGTGTATAATATATTATGATTTTTTTACCGAAAATTGCATTTCGAAAAGATTCATAGAATCAAATTTTCAGATGATTTTTTTGCATGAACTTCCATCATAACCTTTACTCCTAACATATATAAATGAACTGAAAAGTTTCTTATCATTTCTAACAGTCCCCGATTTAATTTGATTTTTGACTGAAACCAGTATAAACTAGTTTATAATATATTATGATTTTTTGACCTAAACTTGCATTTCGAAAAGTTCCATAGAATCTAATTTTCATATGATTTTTACTTGGATTTCCATAATAACCATCCCTTCTAACATATAAAAATTATCTGACAAATTTGAATCCTTTCGAACAGTACATTATTTAATTTGATTGTCGACCGAATCTAGTATAAATTAGTGTATAATATATCATGAATTTTTTACTGAAACTTGCATTTCAAAGCGTTTCATATAATTTAATTTTCAGATTATTTTTTGCATGGACTTCCATCATAACCTTCTCTCGTAACATATAGAAAGGATCTAAAAACGTTCGTATGGTTTCGAATAATCCTCGATTTAATTTGATTTTTTGACCGAAACAAGTCTATAATATATTATGATTTTTTTGACCGAAAATTGCAATTCGAAAAGATTCATAGAATCTAAAATTCAGATGATTTTTTGCACGAACTTCCATCATAACCTTCCCTCCTAACATATATAAATCATCAGAAAAGTTTCATATCATTTCGAACTGTCCCCGATTTAATTTGAGTTTTATACCGAAACCAGTATATACTAGTGTATATTATATTTTTATTTTTTTGACCGAAACTTGCATTTCGAAAAATTCCATAGAATCTAATTTTCAGATGATTTTTATGCATGTACTTCCATCATAACCTTCCCTCCTAACACATATAAATGACCTGAAAAGTTTCGTATCATTTTGAACCGTTCCTAATTTAGTTTGATTTTTTACCGAAACTATTATAAATTAGTTTATAATATATTATGAATTTTTGACCTAAACTTGCATTTTGAAAAGTTCCATAGAATCTAAATTTAAGATGATTTTTTGAATGGACATCCATCATAACCTTCCCACCTAACATATATAAATTATCAGAATAGTTTCGTATCATTTCGAACTGTCCCCGATTTAATTTGATTTTTTTTCTGAAACCAGTATAAACTAGTGTATAATATATTATGATTTTTTGACCGAAACTTGCATTTCGAAAAATTCCATACAATCTAATTTCCTTATGATTTTTTTGCATGGACTTCCATCATAACCTTCCTTCCTTACATATATAAATGATCTGAAAAGTTTCGTATTTTAAATAGTCCCTGATTTAATTTGATTTTTGACTTACACTAGTATAAATTAGTGTATAATATATCATGAATATTTTACTGAAACTTGCATTTCAAAGCGTTTCATAGAATTTAATTTCCAGATGATCTTTTGCATGGACTCCCATCATAACCTTCCCTCGTAACATATAATAAGGATCTAAAAAGGTTTGTATTGTCTCGAATTGTCCTCTATGTAATTTTATTTTTTACACAGAAACTAGTGTATAATATATTATGATTTTTTTACCGAAAATTGCATTTCGAAAAGATTCATAGAATCAAATTTTCAGATGATTTTTTTGCATGAACTTCCATCATAACCTTTACTCCTAACATATATAAATGATCTGAAAAGTTTCTTATCATTTCTAACAGTCCCCGATTTAATTTGATTTTTGACTGAAACCAGTATAAACTAGTTTATAATATATTATGATTTTATGACCTAAACTTGCATTTCGAAAAGTTCCATAGAATCTAATTTTCATATGATTTTTACTTGGATTTCCATAATAACCATCCCTTCTAACATATATAAATTATCTGACAAATTTGAATCCTTTCGAACAGTACATTATTTAATTTGATTGTCGACCGAATCTAGTATAAATTAGTGTATAATATATCATGAATTTTTTACTGAAACTTGCATTTCAAAGCGTTTCATATAATTTAATTTTCAGATTATTTTTTGCATGGACTTCCATCATAACCTTCTCTCGTAACATATAGAAAGGATCTAAAAAAGTTCGTATGGTTTCGAATAATCCTCGATTTAATTTGATTTTTTGACCGAAACAAGTGTATAATATATTATGATTTTTTTGACCGAAAATTGCAATTCGAAAAGATTCATAGAATCTAAAATTCAGATGATTTTTTGCACGAAGTTCCATCATAACCTTCCCTCCTAACATATATAAATCATCAGAAAAGTTTCATATCATTTCGAACTGTCCCCGATTTAATTTGAGTTTTATACCGAAACCAGTATATACTAGTGTATATTATATTTTTATTTTTTTGACCGAAACTTGCATTTCGAAAAATTCCATAGAATCTAATTTTCAGATGATTTTTATGCATGTACTTCCATCATAACCTTCCCTCCTAACACATATAAATGACCTGAAAAGTTTCGTATCATTTTGAACCGTTCCTAATTTAGTTTGATTTTTTACCGAAACTATTATAAATTAGTTTATAATATATTATGAATTTTTGACCTAAACTTGCATTTTGAAAAGTTCCATAGAATCTAAATTTAAGATGATTTTTTGAATGGACATCCATCATAACCTTCCCACCTAACATATATAAATTATCAGAATAGTTTCGTATCATTTCGAACTGTCCCCGATTTAATTTGATTTTTTTTCTGAAACCAGTATAAACTAGTGTATAATATATTATGATTTTTTGACCGAAACTTGCATTTCGAAAAATTCCATACAATCTAATTTCCTTATGATTTTTTTGCATGGACTTCCATCATAACCTTCCTTCCTTACATATATAAATGATCTGAAAAGTTTCGTATTTTAAATAGTCCCTGATTTAATTTGATTTTTGACTTACACTAGTATAAATTAGTGTATAATATATCATGAATATTTTACTGAAACTTGCATTTCAAAGCGTTTCATAGAATTTAATTTCCAGATGATCTTTTGCATGGACTCCCATCATAACCTTCCCTCGTAACATATAATAAGGATCTAAAAAGGTTTGTATTGTCTCGAATTGTCCTCTATGTAATTTTATTTTTTACACAGAAACTAGTGTATAATATATTATGATTTTTTTACCGAAAATTGCATTTCGAAAAGATTCATAGAATCAAATTTTCAGATGATTTTTTTGCATGAACTTCCATCATAACCTTTACTCCTAACATATATAAATGATCTGAAAAGTTTCTTATCATTTCTAACAGTCCCCGATTTAATTTGATTTTTGACTGAAACCAGTATAAACTAGTTTATAATATATTATGATTTTATGACCTAAACTTGCATTTCGAAAAGTTCCATAGAATCTAATTTTCATATGATTTTTACTTGGATTTCCATAATAACCATCCCTTCTAACATATATAAATTATCTGACAAATTTGAATCCTTTCGAACAGTACATTATTTAATTTGATTGTCGACCGAATCTAGTATAAATTAGTGTATAATATATCATGAATTTTTTACTGAAACTTGCATTTCTAAGCGTTTCATATAATTTAATTTTCAGATTATTTTTTGCATGGACTTCCATCATAACCTTCTCTCGTAACATATAGAAAGGATCTAAAAAAGTTCGTATGGTTTCGAATAATCCTCGATTTAATTTGATTTTTTGACCGAAACAAGTGTATAATATATTATGATTTTTTTGACCGAAAATTGCAATTCGAAAAGATTCATAGAATCTAAAATTCAGATGATTTTTTGCACGAAGTTCCATCATAACCTTCCCTCCTAACATATATAAATCATCAGAAAAGTTTCATATCATTTCGAACTGTCCCCGATTTAATTTGAGTTTTATACCGAAACCAGTATATACTAGTGTATATTATATTTTTATTTTTTTGACCGAAACTTGCATTTCGAAAAATTCCATAGAATCTAATTTTCAGATGATTTTTTTGCATGTACTTCCATCATAACCTTCCCTCCTAACACATATAAATGACCTGAAAAGTTTCGTATCATTTTGAACCGTTCCTAATTTAGTTTGATTTTTTACCGAAACTATTATAAATTAGTTTATAATATATTATGAATTTTTGACCTAAACTTGCATTTTGAAAAGTTCCATAGAATCTAAATTTAAGATGATTTTTTGAATGGACATCCATCATAACCTTCCCACCTAACATATATAAATTATCAGAATAGTTTCGTATCATTTCGAACTGTCCCCGATTTAATTTGATTTTTTTTCTGAAACCAGTATAAACTAGTGTATAATATATTATGATTTTTTGACCGAAACTTGCATTTCGAAAAATTCCATACAATCTAATTTCCTTATGATTTTTTTGCATGGACTTCCATCATAACCTTCCTTCCTTACATATATAAATGATCTGAAAAGTTTCGTATTTTAAATAGTCCCTGATTTAATTTGATTTTTGACTTACACTAGTATAAATTAGTGTATAATATATCATGAATATTTTACTGAAACTTGCATTTCAAAGCGTTTCATAGAATTTAATTTTCAGATGATCTTTTGCATGGAATCCCATCATAACCTTCCCTCGTAACATATAATAAGGATCTAAAAAGGTTTGTATTGTCTCGTATTGTCCTCTATGTAATTTTATTTTTTACACAGAAACTAGTGTATAATATATTATGATTTTTTTACCGAAAATTGCATTTCGAAAAGATTCATAGAATCAAATTTTCAGATGATTTTTTTGCATGAACTTCCATCATAACCTTTACTCCTAACATATATAAATGATCTGAAAAGTTTCTTATCATTTCTAACAGTCTCCGATTTAATTTGATTTTTGACTGAAACCAGTATAAACTAGTTTATAATATATTATGATTTTTTGACCTAAACTTGCATTTCGAAAAGTTCCATAGAATCTAATTTTCATATGATTTTTACTTGGATTTCCATAATAACCATCCCTTCTAACATATATAAATTATCTGACAAATTTGAATCCTTTCGAACAGTACATTATTTAATTTGATTGTCGACCGAATCTAGTATAAATTAGTGTATAATATATCATGAATTTTTTACTGAAACTTGCATTTCAAAGCGTTTCATATAATTTAATTTTCAGATTATTTTTTGCATGGACTTCCATCATAACCTTCTCTCGTAACATATAGAAAGGATCTAAAAACGTTCGTATGGTTTCGAATAATCCTCGATTTAATTTGATTTTTTGACCGAAACAAGTGTATAATATATTATGATTTTTTTGACCGAAAATTGCAATTCGAAAAGATTCATAGAATCTAAAATTCAGATGATTTTTTGCACGAAGTTCCATCATAACCATCCCTCCTAACATATATAAATCATCAGAAAAGTTTCTTATCATTTCGAACTGTCCCCGATTTAATTTGAGTTTTATACCGAAACCAGTATATACTAGTGTATATTATATTTTTATTTTTTTGACCGAAACTTGCATTTCGAAAAATTCCATAGAATCTAATTTTCAGATGATTTTTTTGCATGTACTTCCATCATAACCTTCCCTCCTAACACATATAAATGACCTGAAAAGTTTCGTATCATTTTGAACCGTTCCTAATTTAGTTTTATTTTTTACCGAAACTATTATAAATTAGTTTATAATATATTATGAATTTTTGACCTAAACTTGCATTTTGAAAAGTTCCATAGAATCTAAATTTAAGATGATTTTTTGAATGGACATCCATCATAACCTTCCCACCTAACATATATAAATTATCAGAATAGTTTCGTATCATTTCGAACTGTCCCCGATTTAATTTGATTTTTTTTCTGAAACCAGTATAAACTAGTGTATAATATATTATGATTTTTTGACCGAAACTTGCATTTCGAAAAATTCCATACAATCTAATTTCCTTATGATTTTTTTGCATGGACTTCCATCATAACCTTCCTTCCTTACATATATAAATGATCTGAAAAGTTTCGTATTTTAAATAGTCCCTGATTTAATTTGATTTTTGACTTACACTAGTATAAATTAGTGTATAATATATCATGAATATTTTACTGAAACTTGCATTTCAAAGCGTTTCATAGAATTTAATTTTCAGATGATCTTTTGCATGGAATCCCATCATAACCTTCCCTCGTAACATATAATAAGGATCTAAAAAGGTTTGTATTGTCTCGTATTGTCCTCTATGTAATTTTATTTTTTACACAGAAACTAGTGTATAATATATTATGATTTTTTTACCGAAAATTGCATTTCGAAAAGATTCATAGAATCAAATTTTCAGATGATTTTTTTGCATGAACTTCCATCATAACCTTTACTCCTAACATATATAAATGATCTGAAAAGTTTCTTATCATTTCTAACAGTCTCCGATTTAATTTGATTTTTGACTGAAACCAGTATAAACTAGTTTATAATATATTATGATTTTTTGACCTAAACTTGCATTTCGAAAAGTTCCATAGAATCTAATTTTCATATGATTTTTACTTGGATTTCCATAATAACCATCCCTTCTAACATATATAAATTATCTGACAAATTTGAATCCTTTCGAACAGTACATTATTTAATTTGATTGTCGACCGAATCTAGTATAAATTAGTGTATAATATATCATGAATTTTTTACTGAAACTTGCATTTCAAAGCGTTTCATATAATTTAATTTTCAGATTATTTTTTGCATGGACTTCCATCATAACCTTCTCTCGTAACATATAGAAAGGATCTAAAAACGTTCGTATGGTTTCGAATAATCCTCGATTTAATTTGATTTTTTGACCGAAACAAGTGTATAATATATTATGATTTTTTTGACCGAAAATTGCAATTCGAAAAGATTCATAGAATCTAAAATTCAGATGATTTTTTGCACGAAGTTCCATCATAACCATCCCTCCTAACATATATAAATCATCAGAAAAGTTTCTTATCATTTCGAACTGTCCCCGATTTAATTTGAGTTTTATACCGAAACCAGTATATACTAGTGTATATTATATTTTTATTTTTTTGACCGAAACTTGCATTTCGAAAAATTCCATAGAATCTAATTTTCAGATGATTTTTTTGCATGTACTTCCATCATAACCTTCCCTCCTAACACATATAAATGACCTGAAAAGTTTCGTATCATTTTGAACCGTTCCTAATTTAGTTTTATTTTTTACCGAAACTATTATAAATTAGTTTATAATATATTATGAATTTTTGACCTAAACTTGCATTTTGAAAAGTTCCATAGAATCTAAATTTAAGATGATTTTTTGAATGGACATCCATCATAACCTTCCCACCTAACATATATAAATTATCAGAATAGTTTCGTATCATTTCGAACTGTCCCCGATTTAATTTGATTTTTTTTCTGAAACCAGTATAAACTAGTGTATAATATATTATGATTTTTTGACCGAAACTTGCATTTCGAAAAATTCCATACAATCTAATTTCCTTATGATTTTTTTGCATGGACTTCCATCATAACCTTCCTTCCTTACATATATAAATGATCTGAAAAGTTTCGTATTTTAAATAGTCCCTGATTTAATTTGATTTTTGACTTACACTAGTATAAATTAGTGTATAATATATCATGAATATTTTACTGAAACTTGCATTTCAAAGCGTTTCATAGAATTTAATTTTCAGATGATCTTTTGCATGGAATCCCATCATAACCTTCCCTCGTAACATATAATAAGGATCTAAAAAGGTTTGTATTGTCTCGTATTGTCCTCTATGTAATTTTATTTTTTACACAGAAACTAGTGTATAATATATTATGATTTTTTTACCGAAAATTGCATTTCGAAAAGATTCATAGAATCAAATTTTCAGATGATTTTTTTGCACGAACTTCCATCATAACCTTTACTCCTAACATATATAAATGATCTGAAAAGTTTCTTATCATTTCTAACAGTCCCCGATTTAATTTGATTTTTGACCGAAACCAGTATAAACTAGTTTATAATATATTATGATTTTTTGACCTAAACTTGCATTTCGAAAAGTTCCATAGAATCTAATTTTCATATGATTTTTACTTGGATTTCCATAATAACCATCCCTTCTAACATATATAAATTATCTGACAAATTTGAATCCTTTCGAACAGTACATTATTTAATTTGATTGTCG
The DNA here is from genome assembly GCA_963966055.1 of Lathyrus aphaca. Classification (NCBI taxonomy): domain Eukaryota; kingdom Viridiplantae; phylum Streptophyta; class Magnoliopsida; order Fabales; family Fabaceae; genus Lathyrus; species Lathyrus aphaca. The sequence goes on from OZ014523.1 coordinate 564,747,220, forward strand.
ACCGAATCTAGTATAAATTAGTGTATAATATATCATGAATTTTTTACTGAAACTTGCATTTCAAAGCGTTTCATATAATTTAATTTTCAGATTATTTTTTGCATGGACTTCCATCATAACCTTCTCTCGTAACATATAGAAAGGATCTAAAAACGTTCGTATGGTTTCGAATAATCCTCGATTTAATTTGATTTTTTGACCGAAACAAGTGTATAATATATTATGATTTTTTTGACCGAAAATTGCAATTCGAAAAGATTCATAGAATCTAAAATTCAGATGATTTTTTGCACGAAGTTCCATCATAACCATCCCTCCTAACATATATAAATCATCAGAAAAGTTTCTTATCATTTCGAACTGTCCCCGATTTAATTTGAGTTTTATACCGAAACCAGTATATACTAGTGTATATTATATTTTTATTTTTTTGACCGAAACTTGCATTTCGAAAAATTCCATAGAATCTAATTTTCAGATGATTTTTTTGCATGTACTTCCATCATAACCTTCCCTCCTAACACATATAAATGACCTGAAAAGTTTCGTATCATTTTGAACCGTTCCTAATTTAGTTTTATTTTTTACCGAAACTATTATAAATTAGTTTATAATATATTATGAATTTTTGACCTAAACTTGCATTTTGAAAAGTTCCATAGAATCTAAATTTAAGATGATTTTTTGAATGGACATCCATCATAACCTTCCCACCTAACATATATAAATTATCAGAATAGTTTCGTATCATTTCGAACTGTCCCCGATTTAATTTGATTTTTTTTCTGAAACCAGTATAAACTAGTGTATAATATATTATGATTTTTTGACCGAAACTTGCATTTCGAAAAATTCCATACAATCTAATTTCCTTATGATTTTTTTGCATGGACTTCCATCATAACCTTCCTTCCTTACATATATAAATGATCTGAAAAGTTTCGTATTTTAAATAGTCCCTGATTTAATTTGATTTTTGACTTACACTAGTATAAATTAGTGTATAATATATCATGAATATTTTACTGAAACTTGCATTTCAAAGCGTTTCATAGAATTTAATTTTCAGATGATCTTTTGCATGGAATCCCATCATAACCTTCCCTCGTAACATATAATAAGGATCTAAAAAGGTTTGTATTGTCTCGTATTGTCCTCTATGTAATTTTATTTTTTACACAGAAACTAGTGTATAATATATTATGATTTTTTTACCGAAAATTGCATTTCGAAAAGATTCATAGAATCAAATTTTCAGATGATTTTTTTGCACGAACTTCCATCATAACCTTTACTCCTAACATATATAAATGATCTGAAAAGTTTCTTATCATTTCTAACAGTCCCCGATTTAATTTGATTTTTGACCGAAACCAGTATAAACTAGTTTATAATATATTATGATTTTTTGACCTAAACTTGCATTTCGAAAAGTTCCATAGAATCTAATTTTCATATGATTTTTACTTGGATTTCCATAATAACCATCCCTTCTAACATATATAAATTATCTGACAAATTTGAATCCTTTCGAACAGTACATTATTTAATTTGATTGTCGACCGAATCTAGTATAAATTAGTGTATAATATATCATGAATTTTTTACTGAAACTTGCATTTCAAAGCGTTTCATATAATTTAATTTTCAGATTATTTTTTGCATGGACTTCCATCATAACCTTCTCTCGTAACATATAGAAAGGATCTAAAAACGTTCGTATGGTTTCGAATAATCCTCGATTTAATTTGATTTTTTGACCGAAACAAGTGTATAATATATTATGATTTTTTTGACCGAAAATTGCAATTCGAAAAGATTCATAGAATCTAAAATTCAGATGATTTTTTGCACGAAGTTCCATCATAACCATCCCTCCTAACATATATAAATCATCAGAAAAGTTTCTTATCATTTCGAACTGTCCCCGATTTAATTTGAGTTTTATACCGAAACCAGTATATACTAGTGTATATTATATTTTTATTTTTTTGACCGAAACTTGCATTTCGAAAAATTCCATAGAATCTAATTTTCAGATGATTTTTTTGCATGTACTTCCATCATAACCTTCCCTCCTAACACATATAAATGACCTGAAAAGTTTCGTATCATTTTGAACCGTTCCTAATTTAGTTTTATTTTTTACCGAAACTATTATAAATTAGTTTATAATATATTATGAATTTTTGACCTAAACTTGCATTTTGAAAAGTTCCATAGAATCTAAATTTAAGATGATTTTTTGAATGGACATCCATCATAACCTTCCCACCTAACATATATAAATTATCAGAATAGTTTCGTATCATTTCGAACTGTCCCCGATTTAATTTGATTTTTTTTCTGAAACCAGTATAAACTAGTGTATAATATATTATGATTTTTTGACCGAAACTTGCATTTCGAAAAATTCCATACAATCTAATTTCCTTATGATTTTTTTGCATGGACTTCCATCATAACCTTCCTTCCTTACATATATAAATGATCTGAAAAGTTTCGTATTTTAAATAGTCCCTGATTTAATTTGATTTTTGACTTACACTAGTATAAATTAGTGTATAATATATCATGAATATTTTACTGAAACTTGCATTTCAAAGCGTTTCATAGAATTTAATTTTCAGATGATCTTTTGCATGGAATCCCATCATAACCTTCCCTCGTAACATATAATAAGGATCTAAAAAGGTTTGTATTGTCTCGTATTGTCCTCTATGTAATTTTATTTTTTACACAGAAACTAGTGTATAATATATTATGATTTTTTTACCGAAAATTGCATTTCGAAAAGATTCATAGAATCAAATTTTCAGATGATTTTTTTGCACGAACTTCCATCATAACCTTTACTCCTAACATATATAAATGATCTGAAAAGTTTCTTATCATTTCTAACAGTCCCCGATTTAATTTGATTTTTGACCGAAACCAGTATAAACTAGTTTATAATATATTATGATTTTTTGACCTAAACTTGCATTTCGAAAAGTTCCATAGAATCTAATTTTCATATGATTTTTACTTGGATTTCCATAATAACCATCCCTTCTAACATATATAAATTATCTGACAAATTTGTATCCTTTCGAACAGTACATTATTTAATTTGATTGTCGACCGAATCTAGTATAAATTAGTGTATAATATATCATGAATTTTTTACTGAAACTTGCATTTCAAAGCGTTTCATATAATTTAATTTTCAGATTATTTTTTGCATGGACTTCCATCATAACCTTCTCTCGTAACATATAGAAAGGATCTAAAAACGTTCGTATGGTTTCGAATAATCCTCGATTTAATTTGATTTTTTGACCGAAACAAGTGTATAATATATTATGATTTTTTTGACCGAAAATTGCAATTCGAAAAGATTCATAGAATCTAAAATTCAGATGATTTTTTGCACGAACTTCCATCATAACCTTCCCTCCTAACATATATAAATCATCAGAAAAGTTTCATATCATTTCGAACTGTCCCCGATTTAATTTGAGTTTTATACCGAAACCAGTATATACTAGTGTATATTATATTTTTATTTTTTTGACCGAAACTTGCATTTCGAAAAATTCCATAGAATCTAATTTTCAGATGATTTTTTTGCATGTACTTCCATCATAACCTTCCCTCCTAACACATATAAATGACCTGAAAAGTTTCGTATCATTTTGAACCGTTCCTAATTTAGTTTGATTTTTTACCGAAACTATTATAAATTAGTTTATAATATATTATGAATTTTTGACCTAAACTTGCATTTTGAAAAGTTCCATAGAATCTAATTTTAGGATGATTTTTTGAATGGACATCCATCATAACCTTCCCACCTAACATATATAAATTATCAGAATAGTTTGTATCATTTCGAACTGTCCCCGATTTAATTTGATTTTTTTTCTGAAACCAGTATAAACTAGTGTATAATATATTATGATTTTTTGACCGAAACTTGCATTTCGAAAAATTCCATACAATCTAATTTCCTTATGATTTTTTTGCATGGACTTCCATCATAACCTTCTTTCCTTACATATATAAATGATCTGAAAAGTTTCGTATTTTAAATAGTCCCAGATTTAATTTGATTTTTGACTTACACTAGTATAAATTAGTGCATAATATATCATGAATATTTTACTGAAACTTGCATTTCAAAGCGTTTCATAGAATTTAATTTTCAGATGATCTTTTGCATGGACTCCCATCATAACCTTCCCTCGTAACATATAATAAGGATCTAAAAAGGTTTGTATTGTCTCGTATTGTCCTCTATTTAATTTTATTTTTTACACAGAAACTAGTGTATAATATATTATGATTTTTTTACCGAAAATTGCATTTCGAAAAGATTCATAGAATCAAATTTTCAGATGATTTTTTTGCACGAACTTCCATCATAACCTTTACTCCTAACATATATAAATGATCTGAAAAGTTTCTTATCATTTCTAACAGTCCCCGATTTAATTTGATTTTTGACCGAAACCAGTATAAACTAGTTTATAATATATTATGATTTTTTGACCTAAACTTGCATTTCGAAAAGTTCCATAGAATCTAATTTTCATATGATTTTTACTTGGATTTCCATAATAACCATCCCTTCTAACATATATAAATTATCTGACAAATTTGTATCCTTTCGAACAGTACATTATTTAATTTGATTGTCGACCGAATCTAGTATAAATTAGTGTATAATATATCATGAATTTTTTACTGAAACTTGCATTTCAAAGCGTTTCATATAATTTAATTTTCAGATTATTTTTTGCATGGACTTCCATCATAACCTTCTCTCGTAACATATAGAAAGGATCTAAAAACGTTCGTATGGTTTCGAATAATCCTCGATTTAATTTGATTTTTTGACCGAAACAAGTGTATAATATATTATGATTTTTTTGACCGAAAATTGCAATTCGAAAAGATTCATAGAATCTAAAATTCAGATGATTTTTTGCACGAACTTCCATCATAACCTTCCCTCCTAACATATATAAATCATCAGAAAAGTTTCATATCATTTCGAACTGTCCCCGATTTAATTTGAGTTTTATACCGAAACCAGTATATACTAGTGTATATTATATTTTTATTTTTTTGACCGAAACTTGCATTTCGAAAAATTCCATAGAATCTAATTTTCAGATGATTTTTTTGCATGTACTTCCATCATAACCTTCCCTCCTAACACATATAAATGACCTGAAAAGTTTCGTATCATTTTGAACCGTTCCTAATTTAGTTTTATTTTTTACCGAAACTATTATAAATTAGTTTATAATATATTATGAATTTTTGACCTAAACTTGCATTTTGAAAAGTTCCATAGAATCTAATTTTAGGATGATTTTTTGAATGGACATCCATCATAACCTTCCCACCTAACATATATAAATTATCAGAATAGTTTGTATCATTTCGAACTGTCCCCGATTTAATTTGATTTTTTTTCTGAAACCAGTATAAACTAGTGTATAATATATTATGATTTTTTGACCGAAACTTGCATTTCGAAAAATTCCATACAATCTAATTTCCTTATGATTTTTTAGCATGGACTTCCATCATAACCTTCTTTCCTTACATATATAAATGATCTGAAAAGTTTCGTATTTTAAATAGTCCCAGATTTAATTTGATTTTTGACTTACACTAGTATAAATTAGTGCATAATATATCATGAATATTTTACTGAAACTTGCATTTCAAAGCGTTTCATAGAATTTAATTTTCAGATGATCTTTTGCATGGACTCCCATCATAACCTTCCCTCGTAACATATAATAAGGATCTAAAAAGGTTTGTATTGTCTGGAATTGTCCTCTATTTAATTTTATTTTTTACACAGAAACTAGTGTATAATATATTATGATTTTTTTACCGAAAATTGCATTTCGAAAAGATTCATAGAATCAAATTTTCAGATGATTTTTTTGCACGAACTTCCATCATAACCTTTACTCCTAACATATATAAATGATCTGAAAAGTTTCTTATCATTTCTAACAGTCCCCGATTTAATTTGATTTTTGACCGAAACCAGTATAAACTAGTTTATAATATATTATGATTTTTTGACCTAAACTTGCATTTCGAAAAGTTCCATAGAATCTAATTTTCATATGATTTTTACTTGGATTTCCATAATAACCATCCCTTCTAACATATATAAATTATCTGACAAATTTGTATCCTTTCGAACAGTACATTATTTAATTTGATTGTCGACCGAATCTAGTATAAATTAGTGTATAATATATCATGAATTTTTTACTGAAACTTGCATTTCAAAGCGTTTCATATAATTTAATTTTCAGATTATTTTTTGCATGGACTTCCATCATAACCTTCTCTCGTAACATATAGAAAGGATCTAAAAACGTTCGTATGGTTTCGAATAATCCTCGATTTAATTTGATTTTTTGACCGAAACAAGTGTATAATATATTATGATTTTTTTGACCGAAAATTGCAATTCGAAAAGATTCATAGAATCTAAAATTCAGATGATTTTTTGCACGAACTTCCATCATAACCTTCCCTCCTAACATATATAAATCATCAGAAAAGTTTCATATCATTTCGAACTGTCCCCGATTTAATTTGAGTTTTATACCGAAACCAGTATATACTAGTGTATATTATATTTTTATATTTTTGACCGAAACTTGCATTTCGAAAAATTCCATAGAATCTAATTTTCAGATGATTTTTTTGCATGTACTTCCATCATAACCTTCCCTCCTAACACATATAAATGACCTGAAAAGTTTCGTATCATTTTGAACCGTTCCTAATTTAGTTTGATTTTTTACCGAAACTATTATAAATTAGCTTATAATATATTATGAATTTTTGACCTAAACTTGCATTTTGAAAAGTTCCATAGAATCTAATTTTAGGATGATTTTTTGAATGGACATCCATCATAACCTTCCCACCTAACATATATAAATTATCAGAATAGTTTGTATCATTTCGAACTGTCCCCGATTTAATTTGATTTTTTTCTGAAACCAGTATAAACTAGTGTATAATATATTATGATTTTTTGACCGAAACTTGCATTTCGAAAAATTCCATACAATCTAATTTCCTTATGATTTTTTTGCATGGACTTCCATCATAACCTTCCTTCCTTACATATATAAATGATCTGAAAAGTTTCGTATTTTAAATAGTCCCTGATTTAATTTGATTTTTGACTTACACTAGTATAAATTAGTGCATAATATATCATGAATATTTTACTGAAACTTGCATTTCAAAGCGTTTCATAGAATTTAATTTTCAGATGATCTTTTGCATGGACTCCCATCATAACCTTCCCTCGTAACATATAATAAGGATCTAAAAAGGTTTGTATTGTCTTGAATTGTCCTCTATTTAATTTTATTTTTTACACAGAAACTAGTGTATAATATATTATGATTTTTTTACCGAAAATTGCATTTCGAAAAGATTCATAGAATCAAATTTTCAGATGATTTTTTTGCATGAACTTCCATCATAACCTTTACTCCTAACATATATAAATGATCTGAAAAGTTTCTTATCATTTCTAACAGTCCCCGATTTAATTTGATTTTTGACCGAAACCAGTATAAACTAGTTTATAATATATTATGATTTTTTGACCTAAACTTGCATTTCGAAAAGTTCCATAGAATCTAATTTTCATATGATTTTTACATGGATTTCCATAATAACCATCCCTTCTAACATATATAAATTATCTGACAAATTTGTATCCTTTCGAACAGTACATTATTTAATTTGATTGTCGACCGAATCTAGTATAAATTAGTGTATAATATATCATGAATTTTTTACTGAAACTTGCATTTCAAAGCGTTTCATATAATTTAATTTTCAGATTATTTTTTGCATGGACTTCCATCATAACCTTCTCTCGTAACATATAGAAAGGATCTAAAAACGTTCGTATGGTTTCGAATAATCCTCGATTTAATTTGATTTTTTGACCGAAACAAGTGTATAATATATTATGATTTTTTTGACCGAAAATTGCAATTCGAAAAGATTCATAGAATCTAAAATTCAGATGATTTTTTGCACGAACTTCCATCATAACCTTCCCTCCTAACATATATAAATCATCAGAAAAGTTTCATATCATTTCGAACTGTCCCCGATTTAATTTGAGTTTTATACCGAAACCAGTATATACTAGTGTATATTATATTTTTATATTTTTGACCGAAACTTGCATTTCGAAAAATTCCATAGAATCTAATTTTCAGATGATTTTTTTGCATGTACTTCCATCATAACCTTCCCTCCTAACACATATAAATGACCTGAAAAGTTTCATATCATTTTGAACCGTTCCTAATTTAGTTTGATTTTTTACCGAAACTATTATAAATTAGTTTATAATATATTATGAATTTTTGACCTAAACTTGCATTTTGAAAAGTTCCATAGAATCTAATTTTAGGATGATTTTTTGAATGGACATCCATCATAACCTTCCCACCTAACATATATAAATTATCAGAATAGTTTCGTATCATTTCGAACTGTCCCCGATTTAATTTGATTTTTTTTCTGAAACCAGTATAAACTAGTGTATAATATATTATGATTTTTTGACCGAAACTTGCATTTCGAAAAATTCCATACAATCTAATTTCCGTATGATTTTTTTGCATGGAATTCCATCATAACCTTCCTTCCTTACATATATAAATGATCTGAAAAGTTTCGTATTTTCAATAGTCCATGATTTAATTTGATTTTTGACTTACACTAGTATAAATTAGTGTATAATATATTATGAATATTTTACTGAAACTTGCATTTCAAAGCGTTTCATAGAATTTAATTTTCAGATGATCTTTTGCATGGACTCCCATCATAACCTTCCCTCGTAACATATAATAAGGATCTAAGAAGGTTTGTATTGTCTCGAATTGTCCTCGATTTAATTTTATTTTTTACACAGAAACTAGTGTATAATATATTATGATTTTTTTTACCGAAAATTTCATTTCGAAAAGATTCATAGAATCAAATTTCAGATGATTTTTTTGCATGAACTTCAATCATAACCTTTCCTCCTAACATATATAAATGATCTGAAAAGTTTCGTATCATTTCTAACAGTCCCCGATTTAATTTGATTTTTGACCGAAACCAGTATAAACTAGTTTATAATATATTATGATTTTTTGACCTAAACTTGCATTTCGAAAAGTTCCATAGAATCTAATTTTCATATGATTTTTACTTGGATTTCCATAATAACCATCCCTTCTAACATATATAAATTATCTGAAAAATTTGTATCCTTTCGAACAGTACATTATTTAATTTGATTGTTGACCGAACCTAGTATAAATTAGTGTATAATATATCATGAATTTTTTACTGAAACTTGCATTTCAAAGCGTTTCATATAATTTAATTTTCAGATTATTTTTTAAATGGACTTCCATCATAACCTTCCCTCGTAACATATAGAAAGGATCTAAAAACGTTCGTATGGTTTCGAATAATCCTCGATTTAATTTGATTTTTTGACCGAAACAAGTGTATAATATATTATGATTTTTTTGATCGAAAATTGCAATTCGAAAAGATTCATAGAATCTAAATTTCAGATGATTTTTTGCACGGACATCCATCATAACCTTCCCTCCTAACATATATAAATCATCAGAAAAGTTTCGTATCATTTCAAACTGTCCCCGATTTAATTTGAGTTTTTTTACCGAAACCAGTATATACTAGTGTATATTATATTTTTATTTTTTTGACCGAAACGTGCATTTCGAAAAATTCCATAGAATCTAATTTTCAGATGATTTTTTGCATGTACTTCCATCATAACCTTCCCTCCTAACACATATAAATGACCTGAAAAGTTTCGTATCATTTTGAACAGTTCCTAATTTAGTTTGATTTTTTACCGAAACTATTTTAAATTAGTTTATAATATATTATGAATTTTTGACCTAAACTTGCATTTTGAAAAGTTCCATAGAATCTAATTTTAAGATGATTTTTTGAATGGACATCCATCATAACCTTCCCACCTAACATATATAAATTATCAGAATAGTTTCGTATCATTTCGAACTGTCCCCGATTTAATTTGATTTTTTTTCTGAAACCAGTATAAACTAGTGTATAATATATTATGATTTTTTGACCGAAACTTGCATTTCGAAAAATTCCATACAATCTAATTTCCGTATGATTTTTTTGCATGGACTTCCATCATAACCTTCCTTCCTTACATATATAAATGATCTGAAAAGTTTCGTATTTTCAATAGTCCCTGATTTAATTTGATTTTTGACTTACACTAGTATAAATTAATGTATAATATATTATGAATATTTTAATGAAACTTGCATTTCAAAGCGTTTCATAGAATTTAATTTTCAGATGATCTTTTGCATGGACTCCCATCATAACCTTCCCTCGTAACATATAATAAGGATTTAAAAAGGTTTGTATTGTCTCGAATTGTCCTCGATTTAATTTTATTTTTTACACAGAAACTAGTGTATAATATATTATGATTTTTTTTACCGAAAATTGCATTTCGAAAAGATTCATAGAATCAAATTTCAGATGATTTTTTTGCATGAACTTCCATCATAACCTTTCCTCCTAACATATATAAATGATCTGAAAAGTTTCGTATCATTTCTAACAGTCCCCGATTTAATTTGATTTTTGACGGAAACCAGTATAAACTAGTTTATAATATATTATGATTTTTTGACCTAAACTTGCATTTCGAAAAGTTCCATAGAATCTAATTTTCATATGATTTTTACTTGGATTTCCATAATAACCATCCCTTCTAACATATATAAATTATCTGAAAAATTTGTATCCTTTTGAACAGTACATTATTTAATTTGATTGTTGACCGAATCTAGTATAAATTAGTGTATAATATATCATGAATTTTTTACTGAAACTTGCATTTCAAAGCGTTTCATATAATTTAATTTTCAGATTATTTTTTAAATGGACTTCCATCATAACCTTCCCTCGTAACATATAGAAAGGATCTAAAAACGTTCGTATGGTTTCGAATAATCCTCGATTTAATTTGATTTTTTGACCGAAACAAGTGTATAATATAATATGATTTTTTTGATCGAAAATTGCAATTCGAAAAGATTCATAGAATCTAAATTTCAGATGATTTTTTGCACGGACTTCCATCATAACCTTCCCTCCTAACATATATAAATCATCAGAAAAGTTTCGTATCATTTTGAACTGTCCCCGATTTAATTTGAGTTTTTTATCGAAACCAGTATATACTAGTGTATATTATATTTTTATTTTTTTGACCGAAACGTGCATTTCGAAAAATTCCATAGAATCGAATTTTCAGATGATTTTTTGCATGTACTTCCATCATAACCTTCCCTCCTAACACATATAAATGACCTGAAAAGTTTCGTATCATTTTGAACAGTTCCTAATTTAGTTTGATTTTTTACCGAAACTATTATAAATTAGTTTATAATATATTATGAATTTTTGACCTAAACTTGCATTTTGAAAAGTTCCATAGAATCTAATTTTAAGATGATTTTTTGAATGGACATCCATCATAACCTTCCCACCTAACATAAATAAATTATCAGAATAGTTTCGTATCATTTCGAACTGTCCCCGATTTAATTTGATTTTTTTTTTCTGAAACCAGTATAAACTAGTGTATAATATATTATGATTTTTTGACCGAAACTTGCATTTCGAAAAATCCATAGAATCTAATTTCTGTATGATTTTTTTGCATGGACTTCCATCATAACTTTCCTTCCTTACATAGATAAATGATCTGAAAAGTTTCGTATTTTAAATAGTCCCTGATTTAATTTGATTTTTGACTTACACTAGTATAAATTAGTGTATAATATATCATGAATATTTTACTGAAACTTGCATTTCAAAGCGTTTCATAGAATTTAATTTTCAGATGATCTTTTGCATGGACTCCCATCATAACCTTCCCTCGTAACATATAGAAAGGATCTAAAAACGTTCATATGGTTTCGAATAATCCTCGATTTAATTTGATTTTTTGACCGAAACAAGTGTATAATATATTATGATTTTTTTGACCGAAAATTGCAATTCGAAAAGATTCATAGAATCTAAATTTCAGATGATTTTTTGCACGGACTTCCATCATAACCTTCCCTCCTAACATATATAAAACAATAGAAAAGTTTCGTATCATTTCTAACATTCCCCGATTTAATTTGATTTTTGACCGAAACCAGTATATACTAGTTTATTATATATTATGATTTTTTGAACTAAACTTGCATTTCGAAAAGATTCATAGAATCTAATTTTCATATGATTTTTACTTGGACATCCATAATAACCTTCCCTTCTAACATATATAAATTATCTGAAAAATTTGTATCATTTCGAACAGTACCTTATTTAATTTGATTTTTGACCGAACCTATTATAAATTAGTGTATAATATATCATGAAATTTTTACTGAAACTTGCATTTCAATGCGTTTCATAGAATTTAATTTTCAGCTGATTTTTTTGCATGGACTTCCATCATAACCTTCCCTCGTAACATATAGAAAGGATCTAAAAACGTTCGTATGGTTTCGAATAATCCTTGATTTAATTTGATTTTTTGACCGATACAAATGTATAATATATTATTATTTTTTGACCGAAAATTGCAATTCGAAAAGATTCATAGAATCTAAATTTTAAATGATTTTTTGCATGGACTTCCATCATAACTTTCCCTCCTAACATATATAAATGATCTGAAAAGTTTCGTATCATTTCGAACAGTCCCCGGTTTAATTTGATTTTTGACCGAAAACAGTATAAACTAGTGTATATTACATTTTGATTTTTTAACAGAAACTTGCATTTCGAAAAGTTCCATAGAATCTAATTTTTAGATGATTTTTTGCATGTACTTCCATCATAACCTTCCCTCCTTACATATATAAATGACCTGAATAGTTTTGTAACATTTCGAATAGTCCCTGATTTAATTTGATTTTTTTACCGAAACTATTATAAGTTATTGTATAATATATTATGAATTTTTGAACTAAACTTGTATTTTGAAAAGTTCCATAGAATCTAATTTTTCGATGAATTTTTGAATGGGCTTCCATCATAAGTTTCCTATCATTTCGAACAGTCCCCGATTTAATTTGATTTTTTACTGATACCAGTATAAACTAGTGTATAATATATTAGGATTTTTTGACCTAAACTTGCATTTAAAAAAGTTCCCAACAATCTAATTTATGTATGATTTTTTTTTGCATGGACTTCCATCATAACCTTCCTTCCTTACATATATAAATGATCTGAAAAGTTTCGTATTTAAATAGTCCGTGATTTAATTTGAATTTTGACTTGAACTAGTATAAATTAATGTATAATATATTATGAATTTTTACTGAAACTTGCATTTCAAAGCGTTTCATAGAATTTAATTTTCAGATGATCTTTTGCATGGACTCCCATCATAACCTTCCCTCGATTTAATTTTCAGAAACTAGTGTATAATATATTATGATTTTTTGATAGAAAATTGCATTTCGAAAAGATTCACAGAATCTAATTTTCAGATGATTTTTTTGCATGAACTTCCATCATAACCTTTCCTCCTAACATATATAAATGATTTGAAAAGTTTCGTATCATTTCTAACAGACCCCATTTTAATTTGATTTTTGACCGAAACCAGTATAAACTAGTTTATAATATATTATGATTTTTTAACCTAAACTTGCATTTCGAAAAGTTCCATAGAATCTAATTTTCATATGATTTTTACTTGGACTTCCATAATAACCTTCCCTTCTAACAATCATAAATTATCTAAAAAAATTTGTATCATTTCGAACAGTACCTTATTTAATTTGATATTTTACCGAAACTAGTATAAATTAGTGTATTATATATCATGATTTTATGAATGAAACTTGCAATTCAAAGTGTTACATAGAATTTAATTTTCAGATGATTTTTTCCATGGACTTCCATCATAACCTTCCCTCGTAACATATAGAAATGATCTAAAAATGTTCGTATGGTTTCGAATAATCCTCGATTTAATTTGATTTTTTGACCGAAACAAGTGTATAATATATTGATTTTTTGACCGAAAATTGCAATTCGAAAAGATTCATAGAATCTAAATTTCAGATGAATTTTTGAATGGACTTCCATCATAACCTTCCCTCCTAACATATATAAATGATTTGAAAAGTTTTGTATCATGTCAAACAGTCTCCGGTTTAATTTGAGTTTTTACTGAAACTAGTATAAACTAGTGTTTAATATATTATGATTTTTTGACCGAAAATTGCATTTCGAAAAGTTCCATACAATCTAATTTCTGTATGATTTTTTTGCATGGACATCCATCATAACCTTCCCTCCTTACATATATAAATGACCTGAAAAGTTTCGTATCATTTCGAATATTCCCTGATTTAAATTGATTTTTTAACCGAAACTATTATAAATTAGTGTATAATATATTATGAATTTTTGACCTAAACTTGCATTTTGAAAAGTTCCATAGAATCTAATTTTCAGATGATTTTTTGAATGGACTTCCATCATAACCTTCCATCCGAACATATATAAATTATGAAAAAAGTTTCGTATCATTTCGAACAGTCCCCGATTTAATTTGATTTTTTACTGAAACCAGTATAAACTAGTGTATAATATATTATGATTTTTTGACCGAAACTTGTATTTCAGAAAGTTCCATACAATCTAATTTTCGTATGATTTTTTTGCAAGGTCTGAAAAGTTTTGTATCATTTTGAACAGTCCCTGATTTAATTTGAATTTTGACTTAAACTAGTATAAATTAGTGTATAATATATTATGAATTTTTTACTGAAACTTGCATTTCAAAGCTTTTCATAGAATTTATTTTTCAGATGATCTTTTGCATGGACTTCCATCATAACCCTCTCTCGTAACATATAATAAGGATCTAAAAAGGTTTGTATTGTCTAGAATTGTCCTCGATTTAAATTTATTTTTTACACATAAACTAGTGTATAATATATTATGATTTTTTGACCGAAAATTGCATTTCGAAAAGATTCATAGAATCTAATTTTGAGATGATTTTTTTGCATGAGCTTCCATCATAACATTTCCTCCTAACATATAAAAATGATCTTAAATGTTTCGTATAATTTCTAACAGTCCCCGATTTAATTTGATTTTTTACTGAAACCAGTATAAACTAGTGTATAATATATTATGATTTTTTGACCGAAACTTGCATTTCGAAAAGTTCCATACAATCTAATTTCCGTATGATTTTTTTTGCATGGACTTCCATCATAACCTTCCCTCCTTACATATTTAAATGATCTGAAAAGTTTCGTATCATTTTGAACAGTCCATGATTTAATTTGATTTTTGACTTAAACTAGTATAAATTAGTGTATAATATATTGTGAATTTTTTTACTGAAACTTGCATTTCAAAGCGTTTCATAGAATTTAATTTTCAGATGATCTTTTACATGGACTCCCATCATAACCTTCCTTTGTAACATATAATAAGGATCTAAAAAGGTTTGAATTGTCTCGAATTGTCATCGATTTAATTTTATTTTTCACATAGCAACTAGTGTATAATATATGATGATTTTTTTACCGTAAATTGCATTTCGAAAAGATTCATAGAATCTAATTTTTAGATGATTTTTTTGCATGAATTTCCATCATAACCTTTCCTCCTAACATATATAAATGATCTGAAAAGTTTCGTATCATTTCTAACAGTCCCCGATTTAATTTCCAGAGAATCTAATTTTCATATGATTTTTTGCATGGACTTCCATCATAACCTTCCCTTCTAACATATATAAATTATCTGAAAAATTTGTATCATTTCGAACAGTACCTTATTTAATTTGATTTTTGACCGAAACTAGTATAAATTAGTGTATAATATATCATGAATTTTGTACTGAAACCTGCATTTCAAAGCGTTTCATAGAATTAATTTTCAGATGATTTTTTGCATGGACTTCCATCATAACCTTCCCTTGTAACATATATAAAGGATCTAAAAACGTTTGTATGGTTTCGAATAATCCTTGATTTAATTAGATTTTTTGACCGAAACAAGTGTATAATATATTATGATTTTTTGACCGAAAATTGCAATTCGAAATGATTCATAGAATCTAAATTTCAGATGATTTTTTGTATCGACTTCCATCATAACCTTCCCTCCTAACATATATAAATGATCTGAAAATTTTTGTATCATTTCGAACAGTCCCTAATTTAATTTGATTTTTGACCGAAACCAGTACAAACTAGTGTATATTATATTTTGTTTTTTTGACCGAAACTTGCATTTCAAAAAGTTCCATAGAATCTAATTTTAAGATGATCGTTTGCATGTACTTCCATCATAACCTTCCTTCCTTACATATATAAATGACCTGAAAAGTTTTGTATCATTTCGAATAGTCCTTTATTTAATTTGATTTTTTTACCGAAACTATTATAAATTAGTGTATAATATATTATGAATTTTTGACCTAAACTTTAATTTTGAAAAGTTTCATAGAATCTAATTTGCAGATGATTTTTTTAATGGACTTCCATTATAACCTTCCCTCCTAACATATGTAAATGATCAGAAAAGTTTCGTATCATTTCGAACAGTCCCCGACTTAATTTTTTTAACCGAAACCAGTATAAACTAGTGTATAATATATTATGATTTTTTGACCGAAACTTGCATTTCAAAAAGTTCCATACAATCTAATTTCTGTATGATTTTTTTTTGCATGGACTTCCATCATAACCTTCCCCCGTTACATATATAAAAGATCTGAAAAGTTTCGTATCATTTCGAACAGTCCCTGTTTTAATTTGATTTTTGACTTAAACTAGTATAAATTAGTGTATAATATATTATAAATTTTTTACTTAAACTTGCATTTCAAAGCGTTTAATAGAATTTATTTTTCAGATGATATTTTGCATGGACTTCCATCATAACCTTCCCTCGTAACATATAATAAGGATCTAAAAAGGTTTGTATTGTCTCGAATTGTCCTCGATTTAATTTGATTTTTTACATAGAAACTAGTGTATAATATATTATGATTTTTTTGACCGAAAATGGCATTTCGAAAAGATTCATAGAATCTAATTTTCAGATGATTTTTTTGCATGAACATCCAGCATAATATTTCCTCCTAACATATATAAATGATCTGAAAAGTTTCGTATCATTTTTAACAGTCCCCGATTTAATTTGATTTTTGACCGAAACCAGTATAAACTAGTTTATAATATATTATGATTTTTTGACCTTAACTTGCATTTCGTAAAGTTCCAGAGAATCTAATTTTCATCTGATTTTTTGCATGGACTTCCATCATAACCTTCCCTTCTAACATATATAAATTATCTGAAAAATTTGTGTCATTTCGAACAGTACCTTATTTAATTTGATTTCTGAACGAAACTAGTATAAAATAGTGTATAATATATCATAAAGTTTTGACTGAAACTTGCATTTCAAAGCGTTTCATAGAATTTAATTTTCAGATGATTTTTTGCATGGACTTCCATCATAACCTTCCCTTGTAACATATAGAACGGATCTAAAAACGTTCGTATGGTTTCGAATAATCCTTGATTTAATTTGATTTTTTGACCAAAAGAAGTGTATAATATATTATGATTTTTTGACCGAAAATTGCAATTCGAAAAGATTCATAGAATCTAAATTTCAGATGATTTTTTGTATCGACTTCCATCATAACCTTCCCTCCTAACATATATAAATGATCTGAAAACTTTCGTATCATTTCGAACAGTCCCTAATTTAATTTGATTTTTGACCGAAACCAGTACAAACTAGTGTATATTATATTTTGTTTTTTTTGACCGAAACTTGCATTTCGAAAAGTTCCATAGAATCTAATTTTAAGATGATCTTTTGCATGTACTTCCATCATAACCTTCTTTCCTTACATATATAAATGACCTGAAAAGTTTCGTATCATTTCGAATAGTCCTTTATATAATTTTATTTTTTTACCAAAACTATTATAAATTAGTGTATAATATATTATGAATTTTTGACCTAAACTTGCATTTTGAAAAGTTCCATAGAATCTAATTTGCAGATGATTTTTTTAATGGACTTCCATCATAACCTTCCCTCCTAACATATATAAATGATCAGAAAAGTTTTGTATCATTTCGAACAGTCCCCGACTTAATTTTTTTTTTACCGAAACCAGTATAAACTAGTGTATAATATATTATGATTTTTTGACGGAAACTTGCATTTCGAAAAGTTCCATACAATCTAATTTCTGTATGATTTTTTTTTGCATGGACTTCCATCATAACCTTCCCTCGTTACATATATAAAAGATCTGAAAAGTTTCGTATCATTTTGAACAGTCCCTGATTTAATTTGATTTTTGACTTAAACTAGTATAAATTAGTGTATAATATATTATAAATTTTTTACTTAAACTTGCATTTCAAAGCGTTTCATAGAATTTATTTTTCAGATGATATTTTGCATGGACTTCCATCATAACCTTCCCTCGTAACATATAATAAGGATCTAAAAAGGTTTGTATTGTCTCGAATTGTCCTCGATTTAATTTGATTTTTTACATAGAAACTAGTGTATAATATATTATGATTTTTTTGACCGAAAATTGCATTTCGAAAAGATTCATAGAATCTAATTTTCAGATGATTTTTTTGCATGAACATCCAGCATAATATTTCCTCCTAACATATATAAATGATCTGAAAAGTTTCGTATCATTTTTAACAGTCCCCGATTTAATTTGATTTTTGACCGAAACCAGTATAAACTAGTTTATAATATATTATGATTTTTTGACCTAAACTTGCATTTCGTAAAGTTCCAGAGAATCTAATTTTCATCTGATTTTTTGCATGGACTTCCATCATAACCTTCCCTTCTAACATATATAAATTATCTGAAAAATTTGTGTCATTTCGAACAGTACCTTATTTAATTTGATTTCTGAACGAAACTAGTATAAAATAGTGTATAATATATCATAAAGTTTTGACTGAAACTTGCATTTCAAAGCGTTTCATAGAATTTAATTTTCAGATGATTTTTTGCATGGACTTCCATCATAACCTTCCCTTGTAACATATAGAAAGGATCTAAAAACGTTCGTATGGTTTCGAATAATCCTTCATTTAATTTGATTTTTTGACCAAAACAAGTGTATAATATATTATGATTTTTTGACCGAAAATTGCAATTCGAAAAGATTCATAGAATCTAAATTTCAGATGATTTTTTGTATCGACTTCCATCATAACCTTCCCTTCTAACATATATAAATGATCTGAAAACTTTCGTATCATTTCGAACAGTCCCTAATTTAATTTGATTTTTGACCGAAACCAGTACAAACTAGTGTATATTATATTTTGTTTTTTTTGACCGAAACTTGCATTTCGAAAAGTTCCATAGAATCTAATTTTAAGATGATCTTTTGCATGTACTTCCATCATAACCTTCTTTCCTTACATATATAAATGACCTGAAAAGTTTCGTATCATTTCGAATAGTCCTTTATATAATTTGATTTTTTTACCAAAACTATTATAAATTAGTGTATAATATATTATGAATTTTTGACCTAAACTTGCATTTTGAAAAGTTCCATAGAATCTAATTTGCAGATGATTTTTTTAATGGACTTCCATCATAACCTTCCCTCCTAACATATATAAATGATCAGGAAAGTTCTGTATCATTTCGAACAGTCCCCGACTTAATTTTTTTTTACCGAAACCAGTATAAACTAGTGTATAATATATTGATTTTTTGACCGAAACTTGCATTTCGAAAAGTTCCATACAATCTAATTTCTATATGATTTTTTTTTTCATGGACTTCCATCATAACCTTCCCTCGTTACATTTATAAAAGATCTGAAAAGTTTCGTATCATTTCGAACAGTCCCTGATTTAATTTGATTTTTGACTTAAACTAGTATAAATTAGTGTATAATATATTATAAATTTTTTACTTAAACTTTCATTTCAAAGCGTTTCATAGAATTTATTTTTCAGATGATATTTTGCATGGACTTCCATCATAACCTTCCCTCGTAACATATAATAAGGATCTAAAAAGGTTTGTATTGTCTCAAATTGTCCTCTATTTAATTTGATTTTTTACATAGAAACTAGTGTATAATATATTATGATTTTTTGACCGAAAATTGCATTTCGAAAAGATTCATAGAATCTAATTTTCAGATGATTTTTTTGCATGAATTTCAAGCAATATATTTCCTCCTAACATATATAAATGATCTGAGAAGTTTCGTATCATTTTTAACAGTCCCCGATTTAATTTGATTTTTGACCGAAACCAGTATAAACTAGTTTATAATATATTATGATTTTTTGACCTAAACATGCATTTCGAAAAGTTCCAGAGAATCTAATTTTCATCTGATTTTTTGCATGGACTTCCATCATAACCTTCCCTTCTAACATATATAAATTATCTGAAAAATTTGTGTCATTTCGAACAGTACCTTATTTAATTTGATTTCTGAACGAAACTAGTATAAAATAGTGTATAATATATCATAAAGTTTTGACTGAAACTTACATTTCAAAGCGTTTCATAGAATTTAATTTTCAGATGATTTTTTGCATGGACTTCCATCATAACCTTCCCTCGTAACATATAGAAAGGATCTAAAAACGTTCGTATGGTTTCGAATAATCCTTGATTTAATTTGATTTTTTGACCAAAACAAGTGTATAATATATTATGATTTTTTGACCGAAAATTGAAATTCGAAAAGATTCATAGAATCTAAATTTCAGATGATTTTTTGTACGACTTCCATCATAACCTTCCCTCCTAACATATATAAATGATCTGAAAACTTTTGTATCATTTCGAACAGTCCCTAATTTAATTTGATTTTTGACCGAAACCAGTACAAACTAGTGTATATTATATTTTGTTTTTTTTTACCGAAACTTGCATTTCGAAAAGTTCCATAGAATCTAATTTTAAGATGATCTTTTGCATGTACTTCCATCATAACCTTCTTTCCTTACATATATAAATGACCTGAAAAGTTTCGTATCATTTCGAATAGTCCTTGATTTAATTTGATTTTTTTACCGAAACTATTATAAATTAGTGTATAATATATTATGAATTTTTGACCTAAACTTGCATTTTGAAAAGTTCCATAGAATCTAATTTGCAGATGATTTTTTTAATGGACTTCCATCATAACCTTCCCTCCTAACATATATAAATGATCAGGAAAGTTCTGTATCATTTCGAACAGTCCCCGACTTAATTTTTTTTACCGAAACCAGTATAAACTAGTGTATAATATATTATGATTTTTTGACCGAAACTTGCATTTCGAAAAGTTCCATACAATCTAATTTCTATATGATTTTTTTTTCATGGACTTCCATCATAACCTTCCCTCGTTACATTTATAAAAGATCTGAAAAGTTTCGTATCATTTCGAACAGTCCCTGATTTAATTTGATTTTTGACTTAAACTAGTATAAATTAGTGTATAATATATTATAAATTTTTTACTTAAACTTTCATTTCAAAGCGTTTCATAGAATTTATTTTTCAGATGATATTTTGCATGGACTTCCATCATAACCTTCCCTCGTAACATATAATAAGGATCTAAAAAGGTTTGTATTGTCTCAAATTGTCCTCTATTTAATTTGATTTTTTACATATAAACTAGTGTATAATATATTATGATTTTTTGACCGGAAATTGCATTTCGAAAAGATTCATAGAATCTAATTTTCAGATGATTTTTTTGCATGAATTTCAAGCAATATATTTCCTCCTAACATATATAAATGATCTGAGAAGTTTCGTATCATTTTTAACAGTCCCCGATTTAATTTGATTTTTGACCGAAACCAGTATAAACTAGTTTATAATATATTATGATTTTTTGACCTAAACTTGCATTTTGAAAAGTTCCAGAGAATCTAATTTTCATCTGATTTTTTGCATGGACTTACATCATAACCTTCCCTTCTAACATATATAAATTATCTGAAAAATTTGTGTCATTTCGAACAGTACCTTATTTAATTTGATTTCTGAACGAAACTAGTATAAAATTGTGTATAATATATCATAAAGTTTTGACTGAAACTTGCATTTCAAAGCGTTTCATTGAATTTAATTTTCAGATGATTTTTTGCACGGACTTCCATCATAACCTTCCCTCGTAACATATAGAAAGGATCTAAAAACGTTCGTATGGTTTCGAATAATCCTTGATTTAATTTGATTTTTTGATCAAAACAAGTGTATAATATATTATGATTTTTTGACCGAAAATTGAAATTCGAAAAGATTCATAGAATCTAAATTTCAGATGATTTTTTGTATCGACTTCCATCATAACCTTCCCTCCTAACATATATAAATGATCTGAAAACTTTTGTATCATTTCGAACAGTCCCTAATTTAATTTGATTTTTGACCGAAACCAGTACAAACTAGTGTATATTATATTTTGTTTTTTTTTACCGAAACTTGCATTTCGAAAAGTTCCATAGAATCTAATTTTAAGATGATCTTTTGCATGTACTTCCATCATAACCTTCTTTCCTTACATATATAAATGACCTGAAAAGTTTCGTATCATTTCGAATAGTCCTTGATTTAATTTGATTTTTTTACCGAAACTATTATAAATTAGTGTATAATATATTATGAATTTTTGACCTAAACTTGCATTTTGAAAAGTTCCATAGAATCTAATTTGCAGATGATTTTTTTAATGGACTTCCATCATAACCTTCCCTCCTAACATATATAAATGATCAGGAAAGTTCTGTATCATTTCGAACAGTCCCCGACTTAATTTTTTTTTACCGAAACCAGTATAAACTAGTGTATAATATATTATGATTTTTTGACCGAAACTTGCATTTCGAAAAGTTCCATACAATCTAATTTCTATATGATTTTTTTTTCATGGACTTCCATCATAACCTTCCCTCGTTACATTTATAAAAGATCTGAAAAGTTTCGTATCATTTCGAACAGTCCCTGATTTAATTTGATTTTTGACTTAAACTAGTATAAATTAGTGTATAATATATTATAAATTTTTTACTTAAACTTTCATTTCAAAGCGTTTCATAGAATTTATTTTTCAGATGATATTTTGCATGGACTTCCATCATAACCTTACCTCGTAACATATAATAAGGATCTAAAAAGGTTTGTATTGTCTCAAATTGTCCTCTATTTAATTTGATTTTTTACATAGAAACTAGTGTATAATATATTATGATTTTTTGACCGAAAATTGCATTTCGAAAAGATTCATAGAATCTAATTTTCAGATGATTTTTTTGCATGAATTTCAAGCAATATATTTCCTCCTAACATATATAAATGATCTGAGAAGTTTCGTATCATTTTTAACAGTCCCCGATTTAATTTGATTTTTGACCGAAACCAGTATAAACTAGTTTATAATATATTATGATTTTTTGACCTAAACTTGCATTTCGAAAAGTTCCAGAGAATCTAATTTTCATCTGATTTTTTGCATGGACTTCCATCATAACCTTCCCTTCTAACATATATAAATTATCTGAAAAATTTGTATCATTTCGAACAGTACCTTATTTAATTTGATTTCTGACCGAAACTAGTATAAAATAGTGTATAATATATCATAATGTTTTGACTGAAACTTGCATTTCAAAGCGTTTCATAGAAATTAATTTTCAGATGATTTTTTGCATGGACTTCCATCATAACCTTCCCTCGTAACATATAGAAAGGATCTAAAAACGTTCGTACGGTTTCGAATAATCCTTGATTTAATTTGAGTTTTTGACCTAAACAAGTGTATAATATATTATGATTTTTTGACCGAAAATTGCAATTCGAAAAGATTCATAGAATCTAAATTTCAGATGATTTTTTGTATCGACTTCCATCATAACCTTCCCTCCTAACATATATAAATGATCTGAAAACTTTCGTATCATTTCGAACAGTCCCTAATTTAATTTGATTTTTGACCGAAACCAGTACAAACTAGTTTATAATATATTATGATTTTTTGACCGAAAATTGTAATTCGAAAAGATTCATAGAATCTAAATTTCAGATGATTTTTTGCATGAACTTCCATCATAACCTTCCCTCGTAACATATAGAAAGGATCTAAAAAGTTTTGTATCATTTCGAATAGTCCTTGATTTAATTTGATTTTTTTACCGAAACTATTATAAATTAGTGTATAATATATTATGAATTTTTGACCGAAACTTGCATTTCGAAAAGTTCCATAGAATCTAATTTTCAGATGATTTTATTAATGGACTTCCATCATAACCTTCCCTCCTAACATATATAAATGATCAGAAAAGTCTCGTATCAATTCGAACAGTCCCCGATTTAATTTGATATTTTACTGAAACCAGTATAAACTAGTGTATAATATAATATGATTTTTTGACCGAAACTTGCATTTCAAAACGTTCCATACAATCTAATTTCTGTATGATTTTTTTTGCATGGACTTCCAACATAACCTTCCCTCCTTACATATTTAAATGATCTGAAAACTATCTTATCATTTCGAACAGTCCATGATTTAATTTGATTTTTGACTTAAACTAGTATAAATTAGTGTATACTACATTATGAATTTTTTTACTGAAACTTGCATTTCAAAGCGTTTCATAGAATTTAATTTTCAGATGATTATTTGCATGGACTCCCATCATAACCTTCCCTCGTAACATATAATAAGGATCTACAAAGGTTTGTATTGTCTCGAATTGTCCTCGATTTAATTTTTTTTTTCACACAGAAACTAGTGTAGAATATATTATGGTTTTTTGACCGAAAATTGCATTTCGAAAAGATTCATAGAATCTAATTTTCAGAAGATTTTTTTACATGAACTTCCATCATAACCTTTCCTCCTAACATATATAAATGATCTGAAAAGTTTCGTATCAATTATAATAGTCCCCGATTTAATTTGATTTTTTACCGAAACCAGTATAAACTAGTTTATAATATATTATGATTTTTTGACCTAAACTTGCATTTCGAAAAGTTCCATAGAATCTAATTTTCATATGATTTTTACATGGACTTCCATAATAACCTTCCCTTCTAACATATATAAATTATCTGAAAATTTTGTATCATTTCGAACAGTAACTTATTTAATTTGATTTTTGACCGACACTAGTATAAATTAGTGTATAATACATCATGAATTTTTGACTGAAACTTGCATTTCAAAGCGTTTCATAGAATTTAATTTTCAGATGATTTTTTGCATGGACTTCCATCATAACCTTCCCTCGTAACATATAGAAAGGATCTAAAAATGTTCGTATGGTTTCGAATAATCCTCGATTTAATTTGATTTTTTGACCGAAACTAGTGTATAATATATTATGATTTTTTGACTGAAAATCGCAATTCGAAAAGATTCATAAAATCTAAATTTCAGATGATTTTTTACATGGAGTTCCATCATAACTTCCCTCCTAACATATATAAATGATCTGAAAAGTTTTGTATCATTTCAAACAGTCTCCTATTTAATTTGATTTTTGACCGAAACCATTATAAACTAGTGTATATTATATTTTGATTTTTTGACCAAAACTTGCATTTCAAAAAGTTCCATAGAATCTAATTTTCAGATGATTTTTTTAATGGACTTCCATCATAACCTTCCCTCCTAACATATATAAATGATCAGAAAAGTTTCGTATCATTTCGAACAGTCCCCGATTTAATTTGATTTTTTACTGAAACCAGTATAAACTAGTGTATAATATAATTTGATTTTTTTACCGAAACTTGCATTTTGAAACGTTCCATACAATCTAATTTCTGTATGATTTTTTTCGCATGGACTTCCATCATAACCTTCCCTCCTTACATATTTAAATGATCTGAAAATTATCTTATCATTTCGAACAGTCCCTGATTTAATTTGATTTTTGACTTAAACTAGTATAAATTAGTGTATAATACATTATGAATTATTTTACTGAAACTTGCATTTCAAAGCGTTTCATAGAATTTAATTTTCAGATGATCTTTTGCATGGACTCCCATCATAACCTTCCCTCGTAACATATAATAAGGATCTAAAAAGGTTTGTATTGTCTCTAATTGTCCTCGATTTAATTTTATTTTTCACACAGAAACTAGTGTAGAAAATATTATGATTTTTTGACCGAAAATTGCATTTCGAAAAGATTCATAGAATATAATTTTCAGAAGATTTTTTTACATGAACTTCCATCATAACCTATCCTCCTAACCTATATAAATGATCTGAAAAGTTTCGTATCAATTTAATAGTCCCCGATTTAATTTGATTTTTTACCGAAACCAGTATAAACTAGTTTATAATATATTATGATTTTTTGACCTAAACTTGCATTTCGAAAAGTTCCATAGAATCTAATTTTCATATGATTTTTACTTGGACTTCCATAATAACCTTCCCTTCTAACATATATAAATTATCTGAAAAATTTGTATCATTTCGAACAGTAACATATTTAATTTGATTTTTGACCGAAACTAGTATAAATTAGTGTATAATATATCATGAATTTTTTACTGAAACTTGCATTTCAAAGCGTTTCATAGAATTTAATTTTCAGATGATTTTTTGCATGGACTTCCATCATAACCTTCCCTCGTAACATATAGAAAGGATCTAAAAATGTTCTTATGGTTTCGAATTATAATCGATTTAATTTGATTTTTTGACCGAAACTAGTATATAATATATTATGATTTTTTGACCGAAAATTGCATTTCGAAAAGATTCATAGAATCTAATTTTCAGATGATTTTTTTGCATGAACTTCCAGCATAATATTTCCTCCTAACATATATAAATGATCTGAGAAGTTTCGTATCATTTTTAACAGTCCCCGATTTAATTTGATTTTTGACCGAAACCAGTATAAACTAGTTTATAATATATTATGATTTTTTGACCTAAACTTGCATTTCGAAAAGTTCCAGAGAATCTAATTTTCATCTGATTTTTTGCATGGACTTCCATCATAACCTTCCCTTCTAACATATATAAATTATCTGAAAAATTTGTATCATTTCGAACAGTACCTTATTTAATTTGATTTCTGACCGAAACTAGTATAAAATAGTGTATAATATATCATAAAGTTTTGACTGAAACTTGCATTTCAAAGCGTTTCATAGAAATTAATTTTCAGATGATTTTTTGCATGGACTTCCATCATAACCTTCCCTCGTAACATATAGAAAGGATCTAAAAACGTTCGTATGGTTTCGAATAATCCTTGATTTAATTCGAGTTTTTGACCTAAACAAGTGTATAATATATTATGATTTTTTGACCGAAAATTGCAATTCGAAAAGATTCATAGAATCTAAATTTCAGATGATTTTTTGTATCGACTTCCATCATAACCTTCCCTCCTAACATATATAAATGATCTGAAAACTTTCGTATCATTTCGAACAGTCCCTAATTTAATTTGATTTTTGACCGAAACCAGTACAAACTAGTTTATAATATATTATGATTTTTTGACCGAAAATTGTAATTCGAAAAGATTCATAGAATCTAAATTTCAGATGATTTTTTGCATGAACTTCCATCATAACCTTCCCTCGTAACATATAGAAAGGATCTAAAAAGTTTTGTATCATTTCGAATAGTCCTTGATTTAATTTGATTTTTTTACCGAAACTATTATAAATTAGTGTATAATATATTATGAATTTTTGACCGAAACTTGCATTTCGAAAAGTTCCATAGAATCTAATTTTCAGATGATTTTATTAATGGACTTCCATCATAACCTTCCCTCCTAACATATATAAATGATCAGAAAAGTCTCGTATCAATTCGAACAGTCCCCGATTTAATTTGATATTTTACTGAAACCAGTATAAACTAGTGTATAATATAATATGATTTTTTGACCGAAACTTGCATTTCAAAACGTTCCATACAATCT
The DNA here is from genome assembly GCA_963966055.1 of Lathyrus aphaca. Taxonomy (NCBI): domain Eukaryota; kingdom Viridiplantae; phylum Streptophyta; class Magnoliopsida; order Fabales; family Fabaceae; genus Lathyrus; species Lathyrus aphaca. Next base: position 564,775,368 of record OZ014523.1, read on the forward strand.
AATTTCTGTATGATTTTTTTTGCATGGACTTCCATCATAACCTTCCCTCCTTACATATTTAAATGATCTGAAAACTATCTTATCATTTCGAACAGTCCATGATTTAATTTGATTTTTGACTTAAACTAGTATAAATTAGTGTATACTACATTATGAATTTTTTTACTGAAACTTGCATTTCAAAGCGTTTCATAGAATTTAATTTTCAGATGATCATTTGCATGGACTCCCATCATAACCTTCCCTCGTAACATATAATAAGGATCTACAAAGGTTTGTATTGTCTCGAATTGTCCTCGATTTAATTTTTTTTTTCACACAGAAACTAGTGTAGAATATATTATGGTTTTTTGACCGAAAATTGCATTTCGAAAAGATTCATAGAATCTAATTTTCAGAAGATTTTTTTACATGAACTTCCATCATAACCTTTCCTCCTAACATATATAAATGATCTGAAAAGTTTCGTATCAATTATAATAGTCCCCGATTTAATTTGATTTTTTACCGAAACCAGTATAAACAAGTTTATAATATATTATGATTTTTTGACCTAAACTTGCATTTCGAAAAGTTCCATAGAATCTAATTTTCATATGATTTTTACATGGACTTCCATAATAACCTTCCCTTCTAACATATATAAATTATCTGAAAATTTTGTATCATTTCGAACAGTAACTTATTTAATTTGATTTTTGACCGACACTAGTATAAATTAGTGTATAATACATCATGAATTTTTGACTGAAACTTGCATTTCAAAGCGTTTCATAGAATTTAATTTTCAGATGATTTTTTGCATGGACTTCCATCATAACCTTCCCTCGTAACATATAGAAAGGATCTAAAAATGTTCGTATGGTTTCGAATAATCCTCGATTTAATTTGATTTTTTGACCGAAACTAGTGTATAATATATTATGATTTTTTGACCGAAAATCGCAATTCGAAAAGATTCATAAAATCTAAATTTCAGATGATTTTTTACATGGAGTTCCATCATAACTTCCCTCCTAACATATATAAATGATCTGAAAAGTTTTGTATCATTTCAAACAGTCTCCTATTTAATTTGATTTTTGACCGAAACCATTATAAACTAGTGTATATTATATTTTGATTTTTTGACCAAAACTTGCATTTCAAAAAGTTCCATAGAATCTAATTTTCAGATGATTTTTTTAATGGACTTCCATCATAACCTTCCCTCCTAACATATATAAATGATCAGAAAAGTTTCGTATCATTTCGAACAGTCCCCGATTTAATTTGATTTTTTACTGAAACCAGTATAAACTAGTGTATAATATAATTTGATTTTTTTACCGAAACTTGCATTTTGAAACGTTCCATACAATCTAATTTCTGTATGATTTTTTTCGCATGGACTTCCATCATAACCTTCCCTCCTTACATATTTAAATGATCTGAAAACTATCTTATCATTTCGAACAGTCCATGATTTAATTTGATTTTTGACTTAAACTAGTATAAATTAGTGTATACTACATTATGAATTTTTTTACTGAAACTTGCATTTCAAAGCGTTTCATAGAATTTAATTTTCAGATGATTATTTGCATGGACTCCCATCATAACCTTCCCTCGTAACATATAATAAGGATCTACAAAGGTTTGTATTGTCTCGAATTGTCCTCGATTTAATTTTTTTTTTCACACAGAAACTAGTGTAGAATATATTATGGTTTTTTGACCGAAAATTGCATTTCGAAAAGATTCATAGAATCTAATTTTCAGAAGATTTTTTTACATGAACTTCCATCATAACCTTTCCTCCTAACATATATAAATGATCTGAAAAGTTTCGTATCAATTATAATAGTCCCCGATTTAATTTGATTTTTTACCGAAACCAGTATAAACTAGTTTATAATATATTATGATTTTTTGACCTAAACTTGCATTTCGAAAAGTTCCATAGAATCTAATTTTCATATGATTTTTACATGGACTTCCATAATAACCTTCCCTTCTAACATATATAAATTATCTGAAAATTTTGTATCATTTCGAACAGTAACTTATTTAATTTGATTTTTGACCGACACTAGTATAAATTAGTGTATAATACATCATGAATTTTTGACTGAAACTTGCATTTCAAAGCGTTTCATAGAATTTAATTTTCAGATGATTTTTTGCATGGACTTCCATCATAACCTTCCCTCGTAACATATAGAAAGGATCTAAAAATGTTCGTATGGTTTCGAATAATCCTCGATTTAATTTGATTTTTTGACCGAAACTAGTGTATAATATATTATGATTTTTTGACTGAAAATCGCAATTCGAAAAGATTCATAAAATCTAAATTTCAGATGATTTTTTACATGGAGTTCCATCATAACTTCCCTCCTAACATATATAAATGATCTGAAAAGTTTTGTATCATTTCAAACAGTCTCCTATTTAATTTGATTTTTGACCGAAACCATTATAAACTAGTGTATATTATATTTTGATTTTTTGACCAAAACTTGCATTTCAAAAAGTTCCATAGAATCTAATTTTCAGATGATTTTTTTAATGGACTTCCATCATAACCTTCCCTCCTAACATATATAAATGATCAGAAAAGTTTCGTATCATTTCGAACAGTCCCCGATTTAATTTGATTTTTTACTGAAACCAGTATAAACTAGTGTATAATATAATTTGATTTTTTTACCGAAACTTGCATTTTGAAACGTTCCATACAATCTAATTTCTGTATGATTTTTTTCGCATGGACTTCCATCATAACCTTCCCTCCTTACATATTTAAATGATCTGAAAATTATTTTATCATTTCGAACAGTCCCTGATTTAATTTGATTTTTGACTTAAACTAGTATAAATTAGTGTATAATACATTATGAATTATTTTACTGAAACTTGCATTTCAAAGCGTTTCATAGAATTTAATTTTCAGATGATCTTTTGCATGGACTCCCATCATAACCTTCCCTCGTAACATATAATAAGGATCTAAAAAGGTTTGTATTGTCTCTAATTGTCCTCGATTTAATTTTATTTTTCACACAGAAACTAGTGTAGAATATATTATGATTTTTTGACCGAAAATTGCATTTCGAAAAGATTCATAGAATATAATTTTCAGAAGATTTTTTTACATGAACTTCCATCATAACCTATCCTCCTAACCTATATAAATGATCTGAAAAGTTTCGTATCAATTTAATAGTCCCCGATTTAATTTGATTTTTTACCGAAACCAGTATAAACTAGTTTATAATATATTATGATTTTTTGACCTAAACTTGCATTTCGAAAAGTTCCATAGAATCTAATTTTCATATGATTTTTACTTGGACTTCCATAATAACCTTCCCTTCTAACATATATAAATTATCTGAAAAATTTGTATCATTTCGAACAGTAACATATTTAATTTGATTTTTGACCGAAACTAGTATAAATTAGTGTATAATATATCATGAATTTTTTACTGAAACTTGCATTTCAAAGCGTTTCATAGAATTTAATTTTCAGATGATTTTTTGCATGGACTTCCATCATAACCTTCCCTCGTAACATATAGAAAGGATCTAAAAATGTTCTTATGGTTTCGAATTATAATCGATTTAATTTGATTTTTTGACCGAAACTAGTATATAATATATTATGATTTTTTGACCGAAAATTGCATTTCGAAAAGATTCATAGAATCTAATTTTCAGATGATTTTTTTGCATGAACTTCCAGCATAATATTTCCTCCTAACATATATAAATGATCTGAGAAGTTTCGTATCATTTTTAACAGTCCCCGATTTAATTTGATTTTTGACCGAAACCAGTATAAACTAGTTTATAATATATTATGATTTTTTGACCTAAACTTGCATTTCGAAAAGTTCCAGAGAATCTAATTTTCATCTGATTTTTTGCATGGACTTCCATCATAACCTTCCCTTCTAACATATATAAATTATCTGAAAAATTTGTATCATTTCGAACAGTACCTTATTTAATTTGATTTCTGACCGAAACTAGTATAAAATAGTGTATAATATATCATAAAGTTTTGACTGAAACTTGCATTTCAAAGCGTTTCATAGAAATTAATTTTCAGATGATTTTTTGCATGGACTTCCATCATAACCTTCCCTCGTAACATATAGAAAGGATCTAAAAACGTTCGTATGGTTTCGAATAATCCTTGATTTAATTCGAGTTTTTGACCTAAACAAGTGTATAATATATTATGATTTTTTGACCGAAAATTGCAATTCGAAAAGATTCATAGAATCTAAATTTCAGATGATTTTTTGTATCGACTTCCATCATAACCTTCCCTCCTAACATATATAAATGATCTGAAAACTTTCGTATCATTTCGAACAGTCCCTAATTTAATTTGATTTTTGACCGAAACCAGTACAAACTAGTTTATAATATATTATGATTTTTTGACCGAAAATTGTAATTCGAAAAGATTCATAGAATCTAAATTTCAGATGATTTTTTGCATGAACTTCCATCATAACCTTCCCTCGTAACATATAGAAAGGATCTAAAAAGTTTTGTATCATTTCGAATAGTCCTTGATTTAATTTGATTTTTTTACCGAAACTATTATAAATTAGTGTATAATATATTATGAATTTTTGACCGAAACTTGCATTTCGAAAAGTTCCATAGAATCTAATTTTCAGATGATTTTATTAATGGACTTCCATCATAACCTTCCCTCCTAACATATATAAATGATCAGAAAAGTCTCGTATCAATTCGAACAGTCCCCGATTTAATTTGATATTTTACTGAAACCAGTATAAACTAGTGTATAATATAATATGATTTTTTGACCGAAACTTGCATTTCAAAACGTTCCATACAATCTAATTTCTGTATGATTTTTTTTGCATGGACTTCCATCATAACCTTCCCTCCTTACATATTTAAATGATCTGAAAACTATCTTATCATTTCGAACAGTCCATGATTTAATTTGATTTTTGACTTAAACTAGTATAAATTAGTGTATACTACATTATGAATTTTTTTACTGAAACTTGCATTTCAAAGCGTTTCATAGAATTTAATTTTCAGATGATCATTTGCATGGACTCCCATCATAACCTTCCCTCGTAACATATAATAAGGATCTACAAAGGTTTGTATTGTCTCGAATTGTCCTCGATTTAATTTTTTTTTTCACACAGAAACTAGTGTAGAATATATTATGGTTTTTTGACCGAAAATTGCATTTCGAAAAGATTCATAGAATCTAATTTTCAGAAGATTTTTTTACATGAACTTCCATCATAACCTTTCCTCCTAACATATATAAATGATCTGAAAAGTTTCGTATCAATTATAATAGTCCCCGATTTAATTTGATTTTTTACCGAAACCAGTATAAACAAGTTTATAATATATTATGATTTTTTGACCTAAACTTGCATTTCGAAAAGTTCCATAGAATCTAATTTTCATATGATTTTTACATGGACTTCCATAATAACCTTCCCTTCTAACATATATAAATTATCTGAAAATTTTGTATCATTTCGAACAGTAACTTATTTAATTTGATTTTTGACCGACACTAGTATAAATTAGTGTATAATACATCATGAATTTTTGACTGAAACTTGCATTTCAAAGCGTTTCATAGAATTTAATTTTCAGATGATTTTTTGCATGGACTTCCATCATAACCTTCCCTCGTAACATATAGAAAGGATCTAAAAATGTTCGTATGGTTTCGAATAATCCTCGATTTAATTTGATTTTTTGACCGAAACTAGTGTATAATATATTATGATTTTTTGACCGAAAATCGCAATTCGAAAAGATTCATAAAATCTAAATTTCAGATGATTTTTTACATGGAGTTCCATCATAACTTCCCTCCTAACATATATAAATGATCTGAAAAGTTTTGTATCATTTCAAACAGTCTCCTATTTAATTTGATTTTTGACCGAAACCATTATAAACTAGTGTATATTATATTTTGATTTTTTGACCAAAACTTGCATTTCAAAAAGTTCCATAGAATCTAATTTTCAGATGATTTTTTTAATGGACTTCCATCATAACCTTCCCTCCTAACATATATAAATGATCAGAAAAGTTTCGTATCATTTCGAACAGTCCCCGATTTAATTTGATTTTTTACTGAAACCAGTATAAACTAGTGTATAATATAATTTGATTTTTTTACCGAAACTTGCATTTTGAAACGTTCCATACAATCTAATTTCTGTATGATTTTTTTCGCATGGACTTCCATCATAACCTTCCCTCCTTACATATTTAAATGATCTGAAAACTATCTTATCATTTCGAACAGTCCCTGATTTAATTTGATTTTTGACTTAAACTAGTATAAATTAGTGTATAATACATTATGAATTATTTTACTGAAACTTGCATTTCAAAGCGTTTCATAGAATTTAATTTTCAGATGATCTTTTGCATGGACTCCCATCATAACCTTCCCTCGTAACATATAATAAGGATCTAAAAAGGTTTGTATTGTCTCGAATTGTCCTCGATTTAATTTTATTTTTCACACAGAAACTAGTGTAGAATATATTATGATTTTTTGACCGAAAATTGCATTTCGAAAAGATTCATAGAATATAATTTTCAGAAGATTTTTTTACATGAACTTCCATCATAACCTATCCTCCTAACCTATATAAATGATCTGAAAAGTTTCGTATCAATTTAATAGTCCCCGATTTAATTTGATTTTTTACCGAAACCAGTATAAACTAGTTTATAATATATTATGATTTTTTGACCTAAACTTGCATTTCGAAAAGTTCCATAGAATCTAATTTTCATATGATTTTTACTTGGACTTCCATAATAACCTTCCCTTCTAACATATATAAATTATCTGAAAAATTTGTATCATTTCGAACAGTAACATATTTAATTTGATTTTTGACCGAAACTAGTATAAATTAGTGTATAATATATCATGAATTTTTTACTGAAACTTGCATTTCAAAGCGTTTCATAGAATTTAATTTTCAGATGATTTTTTGCATGGACTTCCATCATAACCTTCCCTCGTAACATATAGAAAGGATCTAAAAATGTTCTTATGGTTTCGAATTATAATCGATTTAATTTGATTTTTTGACCGAAACTAGTATATAATATATTATGATTTTTTGACCGAAAATTGCATTTCGAAAAGATTCATAGAATCTAATTTTCAGATGATTTTTTTGCATGAACTTCCAGCATAATATTTCCTCCTAACATATATAAATGATCTGAGAAGTTTCGTATCATTTTTAACAGTCCCCGATTTAATTTGATTTTTGACCGAAACCAGTATAAACTAGTTTATAATATATTATGATTTTTTGACCTAAACTTGCATTTCGAAAAGTTCCAGAGAATCTAATTTTCATCTGATTTTTTGCATGGACTTCCATCATAACCTTCCCTTCTAACATATATAAATTATCTGAAAAATTTGTATCATTTCGAACAGTACCTTATTTAATTTGATTTCTGACCGAAACTAGTATAAAATAGTGTATAATATATCATAAAGTTTTGACTGAAACTTGCATTTCAAAGCGTTTCATAGAAATTAATTTTCAGATGATTTTTTGCATGGACTTCCATCATAACCTTCCCTCGTAACATATAGAAAGGATCTAAAAACGTTCGTATGGTTTCGAATAATCCTTGATTTAATTCGAGTTTTTGACCTAAACAAGTGTATAATATATTATGATTTTTTGACCGAAAATTGCAATTCGAAAAGATTCATAGAATCTAAATTTCAGATGATTTTTTGTATCGACTTCCATCATAACCTTCCCTCCTAACATATATAAATGATCTGAAAACTTTCGTATCATTTCGAACAGTCCCTAATTTAATTTGATTTTTGACCGAAACCAGTACAAACTAGTTTATAATATATTATGATTTTTTGACCGAAAATTGTAATTCGAAAAGATTCATAGAATCTAAATTTCAGATGATTTTTTGCATGAACTTCCATCATAACCTTCCCTCGTAACATATAGAAAGGATCTAAAAAGTTTTGTATCATTTCGAATAGTCCTTGATTTAATTTGATTTTTTTACCGAAACTATTATAAATTAGTGTATAATATATTATGAATTTTTGACCGAAACTTGCATTTCGAAAAGTTCCATAGAATCTAATTTTCAGATGATTTTATTAATGGACTTCCATCATAACCTTCCCTCCTAACATATATAAATGATCAGAAAAGTCTCGTATCAATTCGAACAGTCCCCGATTTAATTTGATATTTTACTGAAACCAGTATAAACTAGTGTATAATATAATATGATTTTTTGACCGAAACTTGCATTTCAAAACGTTCCATACAATCTAATTTCTGTATGATTTTTTTTGCATGGACTTCCATCATAACCTTCCCTCCTTACATATTTAAATGATCTGAAAACTATCTTATCATTTCGAACAGTCCATGATTTAATTTGATTTTTGACTTAAACTAGTATAAATTAGTGTATACTACATTATGAATTTTTTTACTGAAACTTGCATTTCAAAGCGTTTCATAGAATTTAATTTTCAGATGATCATTTGCATGGACTCCCATCATAACCTTCCCTCGTAACATATAATAAGGATCTACAAAGGTTTGTATTGTCTCGAATTGTCCTCGATTTAATTTTTTTTTTCACACAGAAACTAGTGTAGAATATATTATGGTTTTTTGACCGAAAATTGCATTTCGAAAAGATTCATAGAATCTAATTTTCAGAAGATTTTTTTACATGAACTTCCATCATAACCTTTCCTCCTAACATATATAAATGATCTGAAAAGTTTCGTATCAATTATAATAGTCCCCGATTTAATTTGATTTTTTACCGAAACCAGTATAAACAAGTTTATAATATATTATGATTTTTTGACCTAAACTTGCATTTCGAAAAGTTCCATAGAATCTAATTTTCATATGATTTTTACATGGACTTCCATAATAACCTTCCCTTCTAACATATATAAATTATCTGAAAATTTTGTATCATTTCGAACAGTAACTTATTTAATTTGATTTTTGACCGACACTAGTATAAATTAGTGTATAATACATCATGAATTTTTGACTGAAACTTGCATTTCAAAGCGTTTCATAGAATTTAATTTTCAGATGATTTTTTGCATGGACTTCCATCATAACCTTCCCTCGTAACATATAGAAAGGATCTAAAAATGTTCGTATGGTTTCGAATAATCCTCGATTTAATTTGATTTTTTGACCGAAACTAGTATATAATATATTATGATTTTTTGACCGAAAATTGCAATTCGAAAAGATTCATAGAATCTAAATTTCAGATGATTTTTTGCATGGAGTTCCATCATAATCTTCCCTCCTAACATATATAAATGACCTGAAAAGTTTTGTATCATTTCAAACAGTCTCCTATTTAATTTGATTTTTGACCGAAACTAGTATAAACTAGTGTATATTATATTTTGATTTTTTGAACAAAACTTGCATTTCGAAAAGTTCCATAGAATCTAATTTTCAGATGATTTTTTTAATGGACTTCCATCATAACCTTCCCTCCTAACATATATAAATGATCAGAAAAGTTCCGTATCATTTCGAACAGTCCCCGAATTAATTTGATTTTTTACTGAAACCAGTATAAACTAGTGTATAATATAATATGATTTTTTGACCGAAACTTGCATTTCGAAACGTTCCATACAATCTAATTTCCGTATGATTTTTTTCACATGGACTTCCATCATAACCTTCCCTCCTTACTTATTTAAATGATCTGAAAACTATCTTATCATTTCGAACAGTCCCTGATTTAATTTGATTTTTGATTAAACTAGTATAAATTAGTGTATAATACATTATGAATTTTTTTACTGAAACTTGCATTTCAAAGCGTTTCATAGAATTTAATTTTCAGATGATCTTTTGCATGGACTCCCATCATAACCTTCCCTCGTAACATATAATAAGGATCTAAAAAGGTTTGTATTGCCTCGAATTGTCCTCGATTTAATTTTATTTTTCACACAGAAACTAGTGTAGAATATATTATGATTTTTTGACCGAAAATTGCATTTCGAAAAGATTCATAGAATATAATTTTCAGAAGATTTTTTTACATGAACTTCCATCATAACCTTTCCTCCTAACATATATAAATGATCTAAAAGTTTCGTATCAATTATAATAGTCCCCGATTTAATTTGATTTTTTACCGAAACCAGTATAAACTAGTTTATAATATATTATGATTTTTTTACCTAAACTTGCATTTCGAAAAGTTCCATAGAATCTAATTTTCATATGATTTTTACTTGGACTTCCATAATAACCTTCCCTTCTAACATATAGAAATTATCTGAAAAATTTTTATCATTTCGAACAGTAACTTATTTAATTTGATTTTTGACAGAAACTAGTATAAATTAGTGTATAATATATCATGAATTTTTGACTGAAACTTGCATTTCAAAGCGTTTCATAGAATTTAATTTTCAGATGATTTTTTGCATGGACTTCCATCATAACCTTCCCTCGTAACATATAGAAAGGATCTAAAAATGTTCGTATGGTTTCGAATTATCCTCGATTTTATTTGATTTTTTGACCGAAACTAGTGTATAATATATTATGATTTTTTGACCGAATATTGCAATTCGAAAAGATTCATAGAATCTAAATTTCAGATGATTTTTTGCATGGAGTTCCATCATAACCTTCCCTCCTAACATATATAAATGACCTGAAAAGTTTTGTATCATTTCAAACAGTCTCCTATTTAATTTGATTTTTGACCGAAACCAGTATAAACTAGTGTATATTATATTTTGATTTTTTGAACAAAACTTGCATTTCGAAAAGTTCCATAGAATCTAATTTTCAGATGATTTTTTTAATGGACTTCCATCATAACCTTCCCTCCTAACATATATAAATGATCAGAAAAGTTTTGTATCATTTCGAACAGTCCCCGATTTAATTTGATTTTTTACTGAAACCAGTATAAACTAGTGTAAAATATAATATGATTTTTTGACCGAAACATGCATTTCGAAACGTTCCATACAATCTAATTTCCTTATGATTTTTTTCGCATGGACTTCCATCATAACCTTCCATCCTTACATATTTAAATGATCTGAAAACTATCTTATCATTTCGAACAGTCCCTGATTTAATTTGATTTTTGATTAAACTAGTATAAATTAGTGTATAATACATTATGAATTTTTTTACTGAAACTTGCATTTCAAAGCGTTTCATAGAATTTAATTTTCAGATGATCTTTTTCATGGACTCCCATCATAACCTTCCCTCGTAACATATAATAAGGATCTAAAAAGGTTTGTATTGCCTCGAATTGTCCTCGATTTAATTTTATTTTTCACACAGAAACTAGTGTAGAATATATTATGATTTTTTGACCGAAAATTGCATTTCGAAAAGATTCATAGAATATAATTTTCAGAAGATTTTTTTACATGAACTTCCATCATAACCTTTCTTCCTAACATATATAAATGATCTAAAAAGATTCGTATCAATTATAATAGTCACCGATTTAATTTGATTTTTTACCGAAACCAGTATAAACTAGTTTATAATATATTATGATTTTTTGACCTAAACTAGCATTTCGAAAAGTTCCATAGAATCTAATTTTCATATGATTTTTACTTGGACTTCCATAATAACCTTCCCTTCTAACATATATAAATTATCTGAAAAATTTGTATCATTTTGAACAGTAACTTATTTAATTTGATTTTTGACAGAAACTAGTATAAATTGGTGTATAATATATCATGAATTTTTGACTGAAACTTGCATTTCAAAGCATTTCATAGAATTTAATTTTCAGATGATTTTTTGCATGGACTTCCATCATAACCTTCCTTCGTAACATATAGAAAGGATCTAAAAATGTTCGTATGGTTTCGAATTATCCTCGATTTAATTTGATTTTTTGACCGAAACTAGTGTATAATATATTATGATTTTTTGACCGAAAATTGCAATTCGAAAAGATTCATAGAATCTAAATTTCAGACAATTTTTTTGCATGAACTTCCATCATAACCTTTCCTCCTAACATATATAAATGATCTGAAAAGTTTCGTATCATTTATAATAGTCCCTGATTTAAGTTGATTTTTTTACCGAAACCAGTATAAACTAGTTTATAATATATTATGATTTTTTGACCTAAACTTGTATTTCGAAAAATTCCATAGAATCTAATTTTCATATGATTTTTAGTTGGACTTCCATCATAACCTTCCCTTCTAACATATATAAATTATCTGAAAAATTTGTATCATTTCGAACAGTACCTTATTTAATTTGATTTTTGACCGAAACTAGTATAAATTAATGTATAATATATCATGCATTTTTTACTGAAACTTGCATTTCAAAGCGTTTCATAGAATCTAATTTTCAGATGATTTTTTTAATGGACTTCCATCATTACCTTCCCTCCTAACATATATAAATTATCAAAAAAGTTTCATATCATTTCGAACAGTCCCCGATTTCATTTTATTTTTTACTGAAACCAGTATAAACTAGTGTATAATATATTATGATTTTTTGACCGAAACTTGCATTTCGAAACGTTCCATACAATCTAATTTCCGTATGATTTTTTTCGCATGGACTTCCATCATAACCTTCCCTCCTTACATATTTAAATGATCTGAAAACTATCTTATCATTTCGAACAGTCCCTGATTTAATTTGATTTTTGATTAAACTAGTATAAATTAGTGTATAATACATTATGAATTTTTTTACTGAAACTTGCATTTCAAAGCGTTTCATAGAATTTAATTTTCAGATGATCTTTTGCATGGACTCCCATCATAACCTTCCCTCGTAACATATAATAAGGATCTAAAAAGGTTTGTATTGTCTCGAATTGTCCTTGATTTAATTTTATTTTTCACACAGAAACTAGTGTAGAATATATTATGATTTTTTGACCGAAAATTGCATTTCGAAAAGATTCATAGAATATAATTTTCAGAAGATTTTTTTACATGAACTTCCATCATAACCTATCCTCCTAACATATATAAATGATCTGAAAAGTTTCGTATCAATTATAATAGTCCCCGATTTAATTTGATTTTTTACCGAAACCAGTATAAACTAGTTTATAATATATTATGATTTTTTGACCTAAACTTGCATTTCGAAAAGTTCCATAGAATCTAATTTTCATATGATTTTTACTTGGAATTCCATAATAACCTTCCCTTCTAACATATATAAATTATCTGAAAAATTTGTATCATTTTGAACAGTAACATATTTAATTTGATTTTTGACCGAAACTAGTATAAATTAGTGTATAATATATCATGAATTTTTTACTGAAACTTGCATTTCAAAGCGTTTCATAGAATTTAATTTTCAGATGATTTTTTGCATGGACTTACATCATAACCTTCCCTCGTAACATATAGAAAGGATCTAAAAATGTTCGTATGGTTTCGAATTATCCTCGATTTAATTTGATTTTTTGACCGAAACTAGTGTATAATCTATTATGATTTTTTGACCGAAAATTGCAATTCGAAAAGATTCATAGAATCTAAATTTCAGATGATTTTTTACATGGAGTTCCATCATAACCTTCCCTCCTAACATATATAAATGATCTGAAAAGTTTCGTATCAATTATAATAGTCCCCGATTTAATTTGATTTTTTACCGAAACCAGTATAAACTAGTTTATAATATATTATGATTTTTTGACCTAAACTTGCATTTCGAAAAGTTCCATAGAATCTAATTTTCATATGATTTTTACTTGGAATTCCATAATAACCTTCCCTTCTAACATATATAAATTATCTGAAAAATTTGAATCATTTCGAATAGTACCTTATTTAATTTGATTTTTGACCGAAACTAGTATAAATTAATGTATAATATATCATGCATTTTTTTACTGAAACTTGCATTTCAAAGCGTTTCATAGAATCTAATTTTCAGATGATTTTTTTAATGGACTTCCATCATTACCTTCCCTCCTAACATATATAAATTATCAAAAAAGTTTCATATCATTTCGAACAGTCCCCGATTTCATTTTATTTTTTACTGAAACCAGTATAAACTAGTGTATAATATATTATGATTTTTTGACCTAAACTTGCATTTCGAAACGTTCCATACAATCTAATTTCCGTATGATTTTTTTCGCATGGACTTCCATCAAAACCTTCCCTCCTTACATATTTAAATGATCTGAAAACTATCTTATCATTTCGAACAGTCCCTGATTTAATTTGATTTTTGATTAAACTAGTATAAATTAGTGTATAATACATTATGAATTTTTTTACTGAAACTTGCATTTCAAAGCGTTTCATAGAATTTAATTTTCAGATGATTTTTTGCATGGACTTCCATCATAACCTTCCTTCGTAACATATAGAAAGGATCTAAAAATGTTCGTATGGTTTCGAATTATCCTCGATTTAATTTGATTTTTTGACCGAAACTAGTGTATAATATATTATGATTTTTTGACCGAAAATTGCAATTCGAAAAGATTCATAGAATCTAAATTTCAGACAATTTTTTTGCATGAACTTCCATCATAACCTTTCCTCCTAACATATATAAATGATCTGAAAAGTTTCGTATCATTTATAATAGTCCCTGATTTAAGTTAATTTTTTTACCGAAACCAGTATAAACTAGTTTATAATATATTATGATTTTTTGACCTAAACTTGTATTTCGAAAAATTCCATAGAATCTAATTTTCATATGATTTTTACTTGGACTTCCATCATAACCTTCCCTTCTAACATATATAAATTATCTGAAAAATTTGTATCATTTCGAACAGTACCTTATTTAATTTGATTTTTGACCGAAACTAGTATAAATTAATGTATAATATATCATGCATTTTTTACTGAAACTTGCATTTCAAAGCGTTTCATAGAATCTAATTTTCAGATGATTTTTTTAATATATCATGAATTTTTTCAAAGCGTTTCATAAAAATTTGTATCATTTCGAACAGTAACTTATTTAATTTGATTTTTGATAGAAACTAGTATAAATTAGTGTATAATATATCATGAATTTTTGATTGAAACTTGCATTTCAAAGCGTTTCATAGAATTTAATTTTCAGATGATTTTTTGCATGGACTTCCATCATAACCTTCCCTCGTAACATATAGAAAGGATCTAAAAATGTTCGTATGGTTTCGAATTATCCTCGATTCAATTTGATTTTTTGACCGAAACTAATGTATAATATATTATGATTTTTTGACCGAAAATTGCAATTCGAAAAGATTCATAGAATCTAAATTTCAGATGATTTTTTGCATGGAGTTCCATCATAACCTTCCCTCCTAACATATATAAATGACCTGACATGTTTTGTATCATTTCAAACAGTCTCCTATTTAATTTGATTTTTGACCGAAACCAGTATAAACTAGTGTATATTATATTTTGATTTTTTGAACGAGACTTGCATTTCGAAAAGTTCCATAGAATCTAATTTTCAGATGATTTTTTTAATGGACTTCCATCATAACCTTCCCTCCTAACATATATAAATGATCAGAAAAGTTTTGTATCATTTCGAACAGTCCCCGATTTAATTTGATTTTTTACTGAAACCAGTATAAACTAGTTTATAATATATTATTATTTTTTGACTGAAACTTGCATTTTGAAAAGTTCCATACAATCTAATTTCCGTATGATTTTTTTCGCATGGACTTCCATCATAACCTTCCCTCCTTACATATTTAAATGACCTGAAAACTTTAGTATCATTTCGAACAGTCCCTAATTTAATTTGATTTTTGACTTAAACTAGTATAAATTAGTGTATAATACATTATGAATTTTTTTACTTAAACTTGCATTTCAAAGCGTTTCATAGAATTTAATTTTCAGATGATCTTTTGCATGGACTACCATCATAACCTTCCCTCATATCATATAATAAGGATCTAAAAAGGTTTGTATTGTCTCGAATTGTCCTCGATTTAATTTTATTTTTCACACAGAAACTAGTGTAGAATATATTATGATTTTTGACTGAAAATTACATTTCGAAAAGATTCATAGAATCTAATTTTCAGACAATTTTTTTGCATGAACTTCCATCATAACCTTTCCTCCTAACATATATAAATGATCTGAAAAGTTTGGTATCATTTATAATAGTCCCTGATTTAAGTTGATTTTTTTACCGAAACCAGTATAAACTAGTTTATAATATATTATGATTTTTTGACCTAAACTTGCATTTCGAAAAATTCCATAGAATCTAATTTTCATATGATTTTTACTTGGACTTCCATCATAACCTTCCCTTCTAACATATATAAATTATCTGAAAAATTTGTATCATTTCGAAAAGTACCTTATTTAATTTGATTTTTGACCGAAACTAGTATAAATTAATGTATAATATATCATGAATTTTTTACTGAAACTTGCATTTCAAAGCGTTTCATAGAATCTAATTTTCAGATGATTTTTTGAATGGACTTCCATCATTACCTTCCCTCCTAACATATATAAATTATCAGAAAAGTTTCATATCATTTCGAACAGTCCCCGATTTCATTTTATTTTTTACTGAAACCAGTATAAACTAGTGTATAATATATTATGATTTTTTGACCGAAACTTGCATTTCGAAAAGTTCCATACAATCTAATTTCCGTATGATTTTTTTGCATGGACTTCCATCATAACCTTCCCTCCTTACATATATAAAAGATCTGAAAAGTTTCGTATCATTTCGAACAGTCCCTGATTTAATTTGATTTTTGACTTAAACTAGTATATATTAGTGTATAATACATTATGAATTTCTTATTGAAACTTGCATTTCAAAGTATTTCATAGAATTTATTTTTCAGATGATCTTTTGCATGGACTTCCATCATAACCTTCCCTCGTAACAAATAATAAGGATCTAAAAAGATTTGTATTGTCTAGAATTGTCCTCGATTTAATTTGATTTTTTACACAGAAACTAGTGTATAATATATTATGATTTTTTGACCGAAAATTGCATTTCGAAAAGATTCATAGAATCTAATTTTCAGATGATTTTTTTGCATGAACTTCCATCATAACCTTTCCTCCTAACATATATAAATGATCTGAAAAGTTTCGTATCATTTCTAACAGTCCCCGATTTAATTTGATTTTTGACCGAAACCAGTATAAACTAGTTTATAATATATTATGATTTTTTTGACCTAAACTTGCATTTTCAAAAGTTCCATAGAATCTAATTTTCATATGATTTTTACTTGGACTTCCATAATAACCTTCCCTTCTAACATATATAAATTATCTGAAAAATTTGTATCATTTCGAACAGTATCTTATTTAATTTGATTTTTGACCGAAACTAGTTTAAATTAGTGTATAATATATAATGAATTTTTGACTAAAACTTGCATTTCAAAGTGTTTCATAGAATTTAATTTTCAGATGATTTTTTTGCATGGACTCCCATCATAACCTTCCCTCGTAACATATAGAAAGGATCTAAAAATGTCCGTATGGCTTCGATTAATCCTCGATTTAATTTGATTTTTTGACCGAAACAAGTGTATAATATATTATGAATTATTGACCGAAAATTGCAATTCGAAAAGATTCATAGAATCTAAATTTCAGATGATTTTTTGCATGGACTTCCATCATAACCTTCCCTCCTAACATATATAAATGATCTGAAAAGTTTTGTATCATTTCGAATAGTCCCCGATTTAATTTGATTTTTGACCGAAACATGTATAAACTAGTGTATATTATATTTTGATTTTTTGACCGAAACTTGCATTTCGAAAAGTTCCATAGAATCTAATTTTCGGATGATTTTTTGCATGTACTTCCATCATAACCTTCCCTCCTAACACATATAAATGACCTGAAAAGTGTGGTATCGTTTTGAACAGTCCTTGATTTAATATGAGTTTTTACCGAAACTATTATAAATTAGTGTATAATATATTATGAATTTTTGACCTAAACTTGCATTTTGAAAAGTTCCATAGAATCTAATTTTCAGATGATTTTTTGAATGGACTTCCATCATAACCTTCCCTATTAACATTTATAAATTATCTGAAAAGTTTCGTATCATTTCGAACAGTCCCCGATTTCATTTTATTTTTTACTGAAACCAGTATAAACTAGTGTATAATATATTATGATTTTTTGACCGAAACTTGCATTTCGAAAAGTTCCATACAATCTAATTTCCGTATGATTTTTTTGCATGGACTTCCATAATAACCTTCCCTCCTTACATATATAAAAGATCTGAAAAGTTTCGTATCATTTCGAACAGTCCCTGATTTAATTTGATTTTTGACTTAAACTAGTATATATTAGTGTATAATACATTATGAATTTCTTATTGAAACTTGCATTTCAAAGCGTTTCATAGAATTTATTTTTCAGATGATCTTTTGCATGGACTTCCATCATAACCTTCCCTCGTAACAAATAATAAGGATCTAAAAAGATTTGTATTGTCTAGAATTGTCCTCGATTTAATTTGATTTTTTACACAGAAACTAGTGTATAATATATTATGATTTTTTGACCGAAAATTGCATTTCGAAAAGATTCATAGAATCTAATTTTCAGATGATTATTTTGCATGAACTTCCATCATAACCTTTCCTCCTAACGTATATAAATGATCTGAAAAGTTTCGTATCATTTCTAACAGTCCCCGATTTAATTTGATTTTTGACCGAAACCAGTATAAACTAGTTTATAATATATTATGATTTTTTTGACCTAAACTTGCATTTTCAAAAGTTCCATAGAATCTAATTTTCATATGATTTTTACTTGGACTTCCATAATAACCTTCCCTTCTAACATATATAAATTATCTGAAAAATTTGTATCATTTCGAACAGTATCTTATTTAATTTGATTTTTGACCGAAACTAGTTTAAATTAGTGTATAATATATAATGAATTTTTGACTAAAACTTGCATTTCAAAGTGTTTCATAGAATTTAATTTTCAGATGATTTTTTTGCATGGACTCCCATCATAACCTTCCCTCGTAACATATAGAAAGGATCTAAAAATGTCCGTATGGCTTCGATTAATCCTCGATTTAATTTGATTTTTTGACCGAAACAAGTGTATAATATATTATGAATTATTGACCGAAAATTGCAATTCGAAAAGATTCATAGAATCTAAATTTCAGATGATTTTTTGCATGGACTTCCATCATAACCTTCCCTCCTAACATATATAAATGATCTGAAAAGTTTTGTATCATTTCGAATAGTCCCCGATTTAATTTGATTTTTGACCGAAACATGTATAAACTAGTGTATATTATATTTTGATTTTTTGACCGAAACTTGCATTTCGAAAAGTTCCATAGAATCTAATTTTCGGATGATTTTTTGCATGTACTTCCATCATAACCTTCCCTCCTAACACATATAAATGACCTGAAAAGTGTGGTATCGTTTTGAACAGTCCTTGATTTAATATGAGTTTTTACCGAAACTATTATAAATTAGTGTATAATATATTATGAATTTTTGACCTAAACTTGCATTTTGAAAAGTTCCATAGAATCTAATTTTCAGATGATTTTTTGAATGGACTTCCATCATAACCTTCCCTATTAACATTTATAAATTATCTGAAAAGTTTCGTATCATTTCGAACAGTCCCCGATTTCATTTTATTTTTTACTGAAACCAGTATAAACTAGTGTATAATATATTATGATTTTTTGACCGAAACTTGCATTTCGAAAAGTTCCATACAATCTAATTTCCGTATGATTTTTTTGCATGGACTTCCATAATAACCTTCCCTCCTTACATATATAAAAGATCTGAAAAGTTTCGTATCATTTCGAACAGTCCCTGATTTAATTTGATTTTTGACTTAAACTAGTATATATTAGTGTATAATACATTATGAATTTCTTATTGAAACTTGCATTTCAAAGCGTTTCATAGAATTTATTTTTCAGATGATCTTTTGCATGGACTTCCATCATAACCTTCCCCCGTAACATATAATAAGGATCTAAAAAGGTTTGTATTGTCTAGAATTGTCCTCGATTTAATTTGATTTTTAACACAGAAACTAGTGTATAATATATTATGATTTTTTGACCGAAAATTGCATTTCGAAAAGATTCATAGAATCTAATTTTCAGATGATTATTTTGCATGAACTTCCATCATAACCTTTCCTCCTAACGTATATAAATGATCTGAAAAGTTTCGTATCATTTCTAACAGTCCCCGATTTAATTTGATTTTTGACCGAAACCAGTATAAACTAGTTTATAATATATTATGATTTTTTGACCTAAACTTGCATTTTCAAAAGTTCCATAGAATCTAATTTTCATATGATTTTTACTTGGAATTCCATAATAACCTTCCCTTCTAACATATATAAATTATCTGAAAAATTTGTATCATTTCGAACAGTATCTTATATAATTTGATTTTTGACCGAAACTAGTATAAATTAGTGTATAATATATCATGAATTTTTGACTAAAACTTGCATTTCAAAGTGTTTCATATAATTTAATTTTCAGATGATTTTTTGCATGGACTTCCATCATATCCTTCCCTTGTAACATATAGAAAGGATCTAAAAATGTCCGTATGGCTTCGATTAATCCTCGATTTAATTTGATTTTTTGACCAAAACAAGTGTATAATATATTATGAATTATTGACCGAAAATTGCAATTCGAAAAGATTCATAGAATCTAAATTTCAGATGATTTTTTGCATGGACTTCCATCATAACCTTCCCTCCTAACATATATAAATGATCTGAAAAGTTTTGTATCATTTCGAATAGTCCCCGATTTAATTTGATTTTTGACCGAAACATGTATAAACTAGTGTATATTATATTTTGATTTTTTGACCGAAACTTGCATTTCGAAAAGTTCCATAGAATCTAATTTTCGGATGATTTTTTGCATGTACTTCCATCATAACCTTCCCTCCTAACACATATAAATGACCTGAAAAGTGTGGTATCGTTTTGAACAGTCCTTGATTTAATATGAGTTTTTACCGAAACTATTATAAATTAGTGTATAATATATTATGAATTTTTGACCTAAACTTGCATTTTGAAAAGTTCCATAGAATCTAATTTTCAGATGATTTTTTGAATGGACTTCCATCATAACCTTCCCTCCTAACATTTATAAATTATCTGAAAAGTTTCGTATCATTTCGAACAGTCCCCGATTTCATTTTATTTTTTACTGAAACCAGTATAAACTAGTGTATAATATATTATGATTTTTTGACCGAAACTTGCATTTCGAAAAGTTCCATACAATCTAATTTCCGTATGATTTTTTTGCATGGACTTCCATAATAACCTTCCCTCCTTTCATATATAAAAGATCTGTAAAGTTTCGTATCATTTCGAACAGTCCCTGATTTAATTTGATTTTTGACTTAAACTAGTATATATTAGTGTATAATACATTATGAATTTCTTATTGAAACTTGCATTTCAAAGCGTTTCATAGAATTTATTTTTCAGATGATCTTTTGCATGGACTCCCATCATAACCTTCCCCCGTAACATATAATAAGGATCTAAAAAGGTTTGTATTGTCTAGAATTGTCCTCGATTTAATTTGATTTTTAACACAGAAACTAGTGTATAATATATTATGATTTTTTGACCGAAAATTGCATTTCGAAAAGATTCATAGAATCTAATTTTCAGATGATTATTTTGCATGAACTTCCATCATAACCTTTCCTCCTAACGTATATAAATGATCTGAAAAGTTTCGTATCATTTCTAACAGTCCCCGATTTAATTTGATTTTTGACCGAAACCAGTATAAACTAGTTTATAATATATTATGATTTTTTGACCTAAACTTGCATTTTCAAAAGTTCCATAGAATCTAATTTTCATATGATTTTTACTTGGACTTCCATAATAACCTTCCCTTCTAACATATATAAATTATCTGAAAAATTTGTATCATTTCGAACAGTATCTTATTTAATTTGATTTTTGACCGAAACTAGTATAAATTAGTGTATAATATATCATGAATTTTTGACTAAAACTTGCATTTCAAAGCGTTTCATATAATTTAATTTTCAGATGATTTTTTGCATGGACTTCCATCATATCCTTCCCTTGTAACATATAGAAAGGATCTAAAAATGTTCGTATGGCTTCGAATAATCCTCGATTTAATTTGATTTTTTGACCAAAACAAGTGTATAATATATTATGAATTATTGACCGAAAATTGCAATTCGAAAAGATTCATAGAATCTAAATTTCAGATGATTTTTTGCATGGACTTCCATCATAACCTTCCCTCCTAACATATATAAATGATCTGAAAAGTTTTGTATCATTTCGAATAGTCCCCGATTTAATTTGATTTTTGACCGAAACATGTATAAACTAGTGTATATTATATTTTGATTTTTTGACCGAAACTTGCATTTCGAAAAGTTCCATAGAATCTAATTTTTGGATGATTTTTTGCATGTACTTCCATCATAACCTTCCCTCCTAACACATATAAATGACCTGAAAAGTGTGGTATCGTTTTGAACAGTCCTTGATTTAATATGAGTTTTTACCGAAACTATTATAAATTAGTGTATAATATATTATGAATTTTTGACCTAAACTTGCATTTTGAAAAGTTCCATAGAATCTAATTTTCAGATGATTTTTTGAATGGACTTCCATCATAACCTTCCCTCCTAACATTTATAAATTATCTGAAAAGTTTCGTATCATTTCGAACAGTCCCCGATTTCATTTTATTTTTTACTGAAACCAGTATAAACTAGTGTATAATATATTATGATTTTTTGACCGAAACTTGCATTTCGAAAAGTTCCATACAATCTAATTTCCGTATGATTTTTTTGCATGGACTTCCATAATAACCTTCCCTCCTTTCATATATAAAAGATCTGTAAAGTTTCGTATCATTTCGAACAGTCCCTGATTTAATTTGATTTTTGACTTAAACTAGTATATATTAGTGTATAATACATTATGAATTTCTTATTGAAACTTGCATTTCAAAGCGTTTCATAGAATTTATTTTTCAGATGATCTTTTGCATGGACTCCCATCATAACCTTCCCCCGTAACATATAATAAGGATCTAAAAAGGTTTGTATTGTCTAGAATTGTCCTCGATTTAATTTGATTTTTAACACAGAAACTAGTGTATAATATATTATGATTTTTTGACCGAAAATTGCATTTCGAAAAGATTCATAGAATCTAATTTTCAGATGATTATTTTGCATGAACTTCCATCATAACCTTTCCTCCTAACGTATATAAATGATCTGAAAAGTTTCGTATCATTTCTAACAGTCCCCGATTTAATTTGATTTTTGACCGAAACCAGTATAAACTAGTTTATAATATATTATGATTTTTTGACCTAAACTTGCATTTTCAAAAGTTCCATAGAATCTAATTTTCATATGATTTTTACTTGGACTTCCATAATAACCTTCCCTTCTAACATATATAAATTATCTGAAAAATTTGTATCATTTCGAACAGTATCTTATTTAATTTGATTTTTGACCGAAACTAGTATAAATTAGTGTATAATATATCATGAATTTTTGACTAAAACTTGCATTTCAAAGCGTTTCATATAATTTAATTTTCAGATGATTTTTTGCATGGACTTCCATCATATCCTTCCCTTGTAACATATAGAAAGGATCTAAAAATGTTCGTATGGCTTCGAATAATCCTCGATTTAATTTGATTTTTTGACCGAAACAAGTGTATAATATATTATGAATTATTGACCGAAAATTGCAATTCGAAAAGATTCATAGAATCTAAATTTCAGATGATTTTTTGCATGGACTTCCATCATAACCTTCCCTCCTAACATATATAAATGATCTGAAAAGTTTTGTATCATTTCGAATAGTCCCCGATTTAATTTGATTTTTGACCGAAACATGTATAAACTAGTGTATATTATATTTTGATTTTTTGACCGAAACTTGCATTTCGAAAAGTTCCATAGAATCTAATTTTTGGATGATTTTTTGCATGTACTTCCATCATAACCTTCCCTCCTAACACATATAAATGACCTGAAAAGTGTGGTATCGTTTTGAACAGTCCTTGATTTAATATGAGTTTTTACCGAAACTATTATAAATTAGTGTATAATATATTATGAATTTTTGACCTAAACTTGCATTTTGAAAAGTTCCATAGAATCTAATTTTCAGATGATTTTTTGAATGGACTTCCATCATAACCTTCCCTATTAACATTTATAAATTATCTGAAAAGTTTCGTATCATTTCGAACAGTCCCTGATTTCATTTTATTTTTTACTGAAACCAGTATAAACTAGTGTATAATATATTATGATTTTTTGACCGAAACTTGCATTTCGAAAAGTTCCATACAATCTAATTTCCGTATGATTTTTTTGCATGGACTTCCATAATAACCTTCCCTCCTTACATATATAAAAGATCTGAAAAGTTTCGTATCATTTCGAACAGTCCCTGATTTAATTTGATTTTTGACTTAAACTAGTATATATTAGTGTATAATACATTATGAATTTCTTATTGAAACTTGCATTTCAAAGCGTTTCATAGAATTTATTTTTCAGATGATCTTTTGCATGGACTTCCATCATAACCTTCCCCCGTAACATATAATAAGGATCTAAAAAGGTTTGTATTGTCTAGAATTGTCCTCGATTTAATTTGATTTTTAACACAGAAACTAGTGTATAATATATTATGATTTTTTGACCGAAAATTGCATTTCGAAAAGATTCATAGAATCTAATTTTCAGATGATTATTTTGCATGAACTTCCATCATAACCTTTCCTCCTAACGTATATAAATGATCTGAAAAGTTTCGTATCATTTCTAACAGTCCCCGATTTAATTTGATTTTTGACCGAAACCAGTATAAACTAGTTTATAATATATTATGATTTTTTTGACCTAAACTTGCATTTTCAAAAGTTCCATAATATCTAATTTTCATATGATTTTTACTTGGAATTCCATAATAACCTTCCCTTCTAACATATATAAATTATCTGAAAAATTTGTATCATTTCGAACAATATCTTATTTAATTTGATTTTTGACCGAAACTAGTTTAAATTAGTGTATAATATATCATGAATTTTTGACTAAAACTTGCATTTCAAAGTGTTTCATAGAATTTAATTTTCAGATGATTTTTTTGCTTGGACTCCCATCATAACCTTCCCTCGTAACATATAGAAAGGATCTAAAAATGTCCGTATGGCTTCGATTAATCCTCGATTTAATTTGATTTTTTGACCAAAACAAGTGTATAATATATTATGAATTATTGACCGAAAATTGCAATTCGAAAAGATTCATAGAATCTAAATTTCAGATGATTTTTTGCATGGACTTCCATCATAACCTTCCCTCCTAACATATATAAATGATCTGAAAAGTTTTGTATCATTTTGAATAGTCCCCGATTTAATTTGATTTTTGACCGAAACATGTATAAACTAGTGTATATTATATTTTGATTTTTTGACCGAAACTTGCATTTCGAAAAGTTCCATAGAATCTAATTTTCGGATGATTTTTTGCATGTACTTCCATCATAACCTTCCCTCCTAACACATATAAATGACCTGAAAAGTGTGGTATCGTTTTGAACAGTCCTTGATTTAATATGAGTTTTTACCGAAACTATTATAAATTAGTGTATAATATATTATGAATTTTTGACCTAAACTTGCATTTTGAAAAGTTCCATAGAATCTAATTTTCAGATGATTTTTTGAATGGACTTCCATCATAACCTTCCCTCCTAACATTTATAAATTATCAGAAAAGTTTCGTATCATTTCGAACAGTCCCCGATTTCATTTGATTTTTTTACTAAAACCAGTATAAACTAGTGTATAATATATTATGATTTTTTGACCGAAACTTGCATTTCGAAAAGTTCCTCACAATCTAATTTCCGTATGATTTTTTTGCATGGACTTCCATAATAACCTTCCCTCCTTACATATATAAAAGATCTGAAAAGTTTCGTATCATTTCGAACAGTCCTTGATTTAATTTGATTTTTGACTTAAACTAGTATATATTAGTGTATAATACATTATGAATTTCTTATTGAAACTTGCATTTCAAAGCGTTTCATAGAATTTATTTTTCAGATGATCGTTTGCATGGACTCCCATCATAACCTTCCCTCGTAACATATAATAAGGATCTAAAAAGGTTTGTATTGTCTAGAATTGTCCTCGATTTAATTTGATTTTTAACACAGAAACTAGTGTATAATATATTATGATTTTTTGACCGAAAATTGCATTTCGAAAAGATTCATAGAATCTAATTTTCAGATGATTATTTTGCATGAACTTCCATCATAACCTTTCCTCCTAACGTATATAAATGATCTGAAAAGTTTCGTATCATTTCTAACAGTCCCCGATTTAATTTGATTTTTGACCGAAACCAGTATAAACTAGTTTATAATATATTATGATTTTTTGACCTAAACTTGCATTTTCAAAAGTTCCATAGAATCTAATTTTCATATGATTTTTACTTGGACTTCCATAATAACCTTCCCTTCTAACATATATAAATTATCTGAAAAATTTGTATCATTTCGAACAGTATCTTATTTAATTTGATTTTTGACCGAAACTAGTATAAATTAGTGTATAATATATCATGAATTTTTGACTAAAACTTGCATTTCAAAGCGTTTCATATAATTTAATTTTCAGATGATTTTTTGCATGGACTTCCATCATATCCTTCCCTTGTAACATATAGAAAGGATCTAAAAATGTTCGTATGGCTTCGAATAATCCTCGATTTAATTTGATTTTTTGACCAAAACAAGTGTATAATATATTATGAATTATTGACCGAAAATTGCAATTCGAAAAGATTCATAGAATCTAAATTTCAGATGATTTTTTGCATGGACTTCCATCATAACCTTCCCTCCTAACATATATAAATGATCTGAAAAGTTTTGTATCATTTCGAATAGTCCCCGATTTAATTTGATTTTTGACCGAAACATGTATAAACTAGTGTATATTATATTTTGATTTTTTGACCGAAACTTGCATTTCGAAAAGTTCCATAGAATCTAATTTTTGGATGATTTTTTGCATGTACTTCCATCATAACCTTCCCTCCTAACACATATAAATGACCTGAAAAGTGTGGTATCGTTTTGAACAGTCCTTGATTTAATATGAGTTTTTACCGAAACTATTATAAATTAGTGTATAATATATTATGAATTTTTGACCTAAACTTGCATTTTGAAAAGTTCCATAGAATCTAATTTTCAGATGATTTTTTGAATGGACTTCCATCATAACCTTCCCTCCTAACATATATAAATGATCAGAAAAGTTTCGTATAATTCGAACAGTCCCCGATTTAATTTGATTTTTTTACTAAAACGAGTATAAACTAGTGTATAATATATTATGATTTTTTGACCGAAACTTGCATTTCGAAAAGTTCCATACAATCTAATTTCCATATGATTTTTTGCATGGAATTCCATCACAACCTTCCCTCCTTACATATATAAATGATCTGAAAATTTTCGTATCATTTCGAACAGTCCCTGATTTAATTTGATTTTTGAATTAAACTAGTATAAATTAATGTATAATATATTATGAATTTTTTTACTGAAAATGGCATTTCAAAGCGTTTCATAGAATTTAAATTTCAGATGATCGTTTGCATGGACTCCCATCATAACCTTCCCTCGTAACATATAATAAGGATCTAAAAAGGTTTGTATAGTCTCGAATTATCCTCGGTTTAATTTTATTTTTCACACAGAAACTAGTGTATAGTATATTATGATTTTTTGACCAAAAATTGAAATTCGAAAAGATTCATAGAATCTAATTTTCAGATGATTTATTTGCATGAACTTCCCTCATAACCTTTCCTCCTAACATATATAAATGATCTGGATAGTTTCGTATCATTTCTAACAGTCCCCGATTTAATTTGATTTTTGACCGAAACCAGTATAAACTAGTTTATAATATATTATGATTTTTTGACCTAAACTTGCATTTCGAAAAGTTCCATAGAATCTCATTTTCATATGATTTTTACTTGGACTTCTATAATAACCTTCCCTTCTAACATATATAAAATATCTGAAAAATTTGTATCATTTTGAACAGTACCTTATTTAATTTGATTTTTGACCGAAACTAGTATAAATTAGTGTATAATATATCATGAATTTTTGACTGAAACTTTCATTTCAAAGCGTTTCATAGAATTTAATTTCAGATGATTTTTTGCATGGACTTCCATCACAACCTTCCCTCATAACATACAGAAAGGATCTAAAAATGTTTGTATGGTTTCGAATAATCCTCGATTTAATTTGATTTTTTGACCGAAACAAGTGTATAATATATTATGTTTTTTTGACCGAAAATTGCAATTCGAAAAGATTCATAGACTCTAAATTTCAGATGATTTTTTGCATCGACCTCCATCATAACCTTCCCTCCTAACATATATAAATGATCTGATAATTTTCGTATCATTTTGAATAGTCCCTGATTTAATTTGATTTGTGACTGAAACCAGTATAAACTAGTGTATATTATATTTTTATTGTTTGACCGAAAATTGCATTTCAAAAAGTTCCATAGAATCTAATTTCAGATGATTTTTTGCATGTACTTCCATTATAACCTTCCCTCCTAACACATATAAATGATCTGAAAAGTTTCGTATCATTTTGAACAGTCCCTGATTTAATTTGATTTTTTACCGAAACTATTATAAATTAGTGTATAATATATTATAAATTTTTGACCTAAACTTGCATTTTGAAAAGTTCCATAGAATCTAATTTTCAGATGATTTTTTGAATGGACTTCCATCATAACCTTCCCTCCTAACATATATAAATGATCAGAAAAGTTTCGTATAATTCGAACAGTCCCCGATTTAATTTGATTTTTTTACTAAAACGAGTATAAACTAGTGTATAATATATTATGATTTTTTGACCGAAACTTGCATTTCGAAAAGTTCCATACAATCTAATTTCCGTATGATTTTTTGCATGGAATTCCATCACAACCTTCCCTCCTTACATATATAAATGATCTGAAAATTTTCGTATCATTTCGAACAGTCCCTGATTTAATTTGATTTTTGACTTAAACTAGTATAAATTAATGTATAATATATTATGAATTTTTTTACTGAAAATGGCATTTCAAAGCGTTTCATAGAATTTAAATTTCAGATGATCGTTTGCATGGACTCCCATCATAACCTTCCCTCGTAACATATAATAAGGATCTAAAAAGGTTTGTATTGTCTCGAATTATCCTCGGTTTAATTTTATTTTTCACACAGAAACTAGTGTATAGTATATTATGATTTTTTGACCAAAAATTGAAATTCGAAAAGATTCATAGAATCTAATTTTCAGATGATTTATTTGCATGAACTTCCCTCATAACCTTTCCTCCTAACATATATAAATGATCTGGATAGTTTCGTATCATTTCTAACAGTCCCCGGTTTAATTTGATTTTTGACCGAAACCAGTATAAACTAGTTTATAATATATTATGATTTTTTGACCTAAACTTGCATTTCGAAAAGTTCCATAGAATCTCATTTTCATATGATTTTTACTTGGACTTCTATAATAACCTTCCCTTCTAACATATATAAATTATCTGAAAAATTTGTATCATTCCGAACAGTATCTTATTTAATTTAGTTTTTGACCATAACTAGTATAAATTAGTGTATAATATATCATGAATTTTTGAATGAAACTTTCATTTCAAAGCGTTTCATAGAATTTAATTTTCAGATGATTTTTTGCATGGACTTCCATCACAACCTTCCCTCATAACATACAGAAAGGATCTAAAAATGTTTGTATGGTTTCGAATAATCCTCGATTTAATATGATTTTTTGACCGAAACAAATGTATAATATTTTTGATTTTTTGACCGAAAATTGCAATTCGAAAAGATTCATAGAATCTAAATTTCAGATGATTTTATGCATCTACTTCCATCATAACCTTCCCTCTTAACATATATAAATGATCTGAAAATTTTCGTATCATTTCGAATAGTCCCTGATTTAATTTGATTTTTGACTAAAACCAGTATAAACTAGTGTATATTATATTTTTATTGTTTGACCGAAACTTACATTTCGAAAAGTTCCATAGAATCTAATTTCAGATGTTTTTTTGCATGTACTTCCATTATAACCTTCCCTCCTAACACATATAAATGATCTGAAAAGTTACGTATCATTTTGAACAATCCCTGATTTAATTTGATTTTTTACCAAAACTATTATAAATTAGTGTATAATATATTATGAATTTTTTACCTAAACTTGCATTTTGAAAAGTTCCATAGAATCTAATTTTCAGATGATTTTTTGAATGAACTTCCATCATAACCTTCCCTCCTAGCATATATAAATGATCAGAAAGTTTCGTATAATTCGAACAGTCCGCGATTTAATTTGATTTTTTACAGAAACCAGTATAAACTAGTGTATAATATATTATGATTTTTTGAACGAAACTTGCATTTCGAAAAGTTCCATACAATCTAATTTCCGTATGATTTTTTGCATGGAATTCCATCACAACCTTCCCTCCTTACATATATAAATGATCTGAAAAGTTTCGTTTCATTTCGAACAGTCCCTGATTTAATTTGATTTTTGACTTAACTAGTATAAATTAATGTATAATATATTATGAATTTTTTTACTGAAACTTGCATTTCAAAGCGTTTCATAGAATTTAAATTTCAGATGATCGTTTGCATGGACTCCCATCATAACCTTCCCTCGTAACATATAATAAGGATCTAAAAAGGTCTGTATTGGCTCGAATTGTCCTCGGTTTAATTTTATTTTTCACACAGAAATTAGTGTATAGTATATTATGATTTTTTGACCAAAAATTGAAATTCGAAAAGATTCATAGAATCTAATTTTCAGATGATTTATTTGCATGAACTTCCATCATAACCTTTCCTCCTAACATATATAAATGCTCTAAAAAGTTTCGTATCATTTCTAACAGTCCCCGATTTAATTTGATTTTTGACCGAAACCAGTATAAACTAGTTTATAATATATTATGATTTTTTGACCTAAACTTGCATTTCGAAAAGTTCCATAGAATCTCATTTTCATATGATTTTTACTTGGACTTCCATAATAACCTTCCCTTCTAACATATATAAATTATCTGAAAAATTTGTATCATTTCGAACAGTACCTTATTTAATTTGATTTTTGACAAAAACTAGTATAAATTAGTGTATAATATATCATGAATTTTTGACTGAAACTTTCATTTCAAAGCGTTTCATAGAATTTAATTTTCAGATGATTTTTTGCATGGACTTCCATCACAAGCTTCCCTCGTAACATATAGAAAGGATCTAAAAATGTTTGTATGGTTTCGAATAATCCTCGATTTACTTTGATTTTTTGACCGAAACAAATGTATAATATATTATGATTTTTTGACCGAAAATTGCAATTCGAAAAGATTCATAGAATCTAAATTTCAGATGATTTTATGCATCGACTTCCATCATAAGCTTCCCTCCTAACATATATAAATGATCTGAAAATTTTCGTATCATTTCGAATAGTCCCTGATTTAATTTGATTTTTGACTTAAACCAGTATAAACTAGTGTATATTATATTTTATTGTTTGACCGAAACTTGCATTTAAAAAAGTTCCATAGAATCTAATTTCAGATAATTTTTTGCATGTACTTCCATTATAACCTTCCCTTCTAACACATATAAATGATCTGAAATGTTTCGTATCATTTTGAACAATCCCTGATTTAATTTGATTTTTTACCGAAACTATTATAAATTAGTGTATAATATATTATGAATTTTTTACCTAAACTTGCATTTTGAAAAGTTCCATAGAATCTAATTTTCAGATGATTTTTTGAATGGACTTCCATCATAACCTTCCCTCCTAACATATATAAATGATCAGAAAAGTTTCGTATCAATTCGAACAGTCGCCGATTTAATTTGATTTTTTTACAGAAACAAGTATAAACTAGTATATAATATATTATGATTTTTTGACCGAAACTTGCATTTCGAAAAGTTCCATACCATCTAATTTTCGTATGATTTTTTTGCATGGAATTCCATCACAACCTTCCCTCCTTACATATATAAATGATCTTAAAAGTTTCGTTTCATTTCGAACAGTCCCTGATTTAATTTGATTTTTGACTTAAACTAGTATAAATTAATGTATAATATATTATGAATTTTTTACTGAAACTTGCATTTCAAAGCGTTTCATAGAATTTAAATTTCAGATGATCGTTTGCATGGACTCCCATCATAACCTTCCCTTGTAATATATAATAAAGATCTAAAAAGGTTTGTATTGTCTCTAATTGTCCTCGGTTTAATTTTATTTTTCACACAGAAACTAGTGTATAGTATATTATGATTTTTTGACCAAAAATTGAAATTCGAAAAGATTCATAGAATCTAATTTTCAGATGATTTATTTGCATGAACTTCCCTCATAACCTTTCCTCCTAACATATATAAATGATCTGGATAGTTTCGTATCATTTCTAACAGTCCCCGATTTAATTTGATTTTTGACCGAAACCAGTATAAACTAGTTTATAATATATTATGATTTTTTGACCTAAACTTGCATTTCGAAAAGTTCCATAGAATCTCATTTTCATATGATTTTTACTTGGACTTCTATAATAACCTTCCCTTCTAACATATATAAATTATCTGAAAAATTTGTATCATTCCGAACAGTATCTTATTTAATTTAGTTTTTGACCATAACTAGTATAAATTAGTGTATAATATATCATGAATTTTTGAATGAAACTTTCATTTCAAAGCGTTTCATAGAATTTAATTTTCAGATGATTTTTTGCATGGACTTCCATCACAACCTTCCCTCATAACATACAGAAAGGATCTAAAAATGTTTGTATGGTTTCGAATAATCCTCGATTTAATATGATTTTTTGACCGAAACAAATGTATAATATTTTTGATTTTTTGACCGAAAATTGCAATTCGAAAAGATTCATAGAATCTAAATTTCAGATGATTTTATGCATCTACTTCCATCATAACCTTCCCTCTTAACATATATAAATGATCTGAAAATTTTCGTATCATTTCGAATAGTCCCTGATTTAATTTGATTTTTGACTAAAACCAGTATAAACTAGTGTATATTATATTTTTATTGTTTGACCGAAACTTACATTTCGAAAAGTTCCATAGAATCTAATTTCAGATGTTTTTTTGCATGTACTTCCATTATAACCTTCCCTCCTAACACATATAAATGATCTGAAAAGTTACGTATCATTTTGAACAATCCCTGATTTAATTTGATTTTTTACCAAAACTAATATAAATTAGTGTATAATATATTATGAATTTTTTACCTAAACTTGCATTTTGAAAAGTTCCATAGAATCTAATTTTCAGATGATTTTTTGAATGAACTTCCATCATAACCTTCCCTCCTAGCATATATAAATGATCAGAAAGTTTCGTATAATTCGAACAGTCCGCGATTTAATTTGATTTTTTACAGAAACCAGTATAAACTAGTGTATAATATATTATGATTTTTTGAACGAAACTTGCATTTCGAAAAGTTCCATACAATCTAATTTCCGTATGATTTTTTGCATGGAATTCCATCACAACCTTCCCTCCTTACATATATAAATGATCTGAAAAGTTTCGTTTCATTTCGAACAGTCCCTGATTTAATTTGATTTTTGACTTAACTAGTATAAATTAATGTATAATATATTATGAATTTTTTTACTGAAACTTGCATTTCAAAGCGTTTCATAGAATTTAAATTTCAGATGATCGTTTGCATGGACTCCCATCATAACCTTCCCTCGTAACATATAATAAGGATCTAAAAAGGTCTGTATTGGCTCGAATTGTCCTCGGTTTAATTTTATTTTTCACACAGAAATTAGTGTATAGTATATTATGATTTTTTGACCAAAAATTGAAATTCGAAAAGATTCATAGAATCTAATTTTCAGATGATTTATTTGCATGAACTTCCATCATAACCTTTCCTCCTAACATATATAAATGCTCTAAAAAGTTTCGTATCATTTCTAACAGTCCCCGATTTAATTTGATTTTTGACCGAAACCAGTATAAACTAGTTTATAATATATTATGATTTTTTGACCTAAACTTGCATTTCGAAAAGTTCCATAGAATCTCATTTTCATATGATTTTTACTTGGACTTCCATAATAACCTTCCCTTCTAACATATATAAATTATCTGAAAAATTTGTATCATTTCGAACAGTACCTTATTTAATTTGATTTTTGACAAAAACTAGTATAAATTAGTGTATAATATATCATGAATTTTTGACTGAAACTTTCATTTCAAAGCGTTTCATAGAATTTAATTTTCAGATGATTTTTTGCATGGACTTCCATCACAAGCTTCCCTCGTAACATATAGAAAGGATCTAAAAATGTTTGTATGGTTTCGAATAATCCTCGATTTACTTTGATTTTTTGACCGAAACAAATGTATAATATACTATGATTTTTTGACCGAAAATTGCAATTCGAAAAGATTCATAGAATCTAAATTTCAGATGATTTTATGCATCGACTTCCATCATAAGCTTCCCTCCTAACATATATAAATGATCTGAAAATTTTCGTATCATTTCGAATAGTCCCTGATTTAATTTGATTTTTGACTTAAACCAGTATAAACTAGTGTATATTATATTTTATTGTTTGACCGAAACTTGCATTTAAAAAAGTTCCATAGAATCTAATTTCAGATGATTTTTTGCATGTACTTCCATTATAACCTTCCCTTCTAACACATATAAATGATCTGAAATGTTTCGTATCATTTTGAACAATCCCTGATTTAATTTGATTTTTTACCGAAACTATTATAAATTAGTGTATAATATATTATGAATTTTTTACCTAAACTTGCATTTTGAAAAGTTCCATAGAATCTAATTTTCAGATGATTTTTTGAATGGACTTCCATCATAACCTTCCCTCCTAACATATATAAATGATCAGAAAAGTTTCGTATCAATTCGAACAGTCGCCGATTTAATTTGATTTTTTTACAGAAACAAGTATAAACTAGTATATAATATATTATGATTTTTTGACCGAAACTTGCATTTCGAAAAGTTCCATACCATCTAATTTTCGTATGATTTTTTTGCATGGAATTCCATCACAACCTTCCCTCCTTACATATATAAATGATCTTAAAAGTTTCGTTTCATTTCGAACAGTCCCTGATTTAATTTGATTTTTGACTTAAACTAGTATAAATTAATGTATAATATATTATGAATTTTTTACTGAAACTTGCATTTCAAAGCGTTTCATAGAATTTAAATTTCAGATGATCGTTTGCATGGACTCCCATCATAACCTTCCCTTGTAATATATAATAAAGATCTAAAAAGGTTTGTATTGTCTCTAATTGTCCTCGGTTTAATTTTATTTTTCACACAGAAACTAGTGTATAGTATATTATGATTTTTTGACCAAAAATTGAAATTCGTAAAGATTCATAGAATCTAATTTTCAGATGATTTATTTGCATGAACTTCCATTATAACCTTTTCCTCCTAACATATATAAATGATCTGAAAAGTTTTGTATCATTTCTAACAGTCCCCAATTTAATTTGTTTTTTGACCGAAACCAGTATAAACTAGTTTATAAAATATTATGATTTTTTGACCTAAACTTGCATTTCGAAAAGTTCCATAGAATCTAATTTTCATATGATTTTCGAACAGTACCTTATTTAATTTGATTTTTGACCGAAACTAGTAAAAATTAGTGTATAATATATCATGAATTTGTTACTGAAACTTTCATTTCAAAGCGTTTCATAGAACTTAATTTTCAGATTATTTTTTGCATGGACTTCCATCACAACCTTCCCTCGTAACATATAGAAAGGATCTAAAAACGTTTGTATGGTTTCGAATATTCCTCGATTTAATTTGATTTTTTGACCGAAACAAATGTATAATATATTATAATTTTTTGACCGAAAATTACAATTCGAAAAAATTCATAGAATCTAAATTTCAGATGATTTTTTGCATCGACCTCCATCATAACCTTCCTTACTAACATATATAAATGATTTGAAAATTTTCGTATCATTTCGAATAGTCCCTGATTTAATTTGATTTTTGACTGAAACCAGTATAAACTAGTGTATATTATATTTTTATTGTTTGACCGAAACATGCATTTCGAAAAGTTCCATAGAATCTAATTTCAGATGATTTTTTGCATGTACATCCTTTATAACCTTCCCTCCTAACACATATAAATGATCTGAAAAGTTTCGTATCTTTTTGAACAGTCCCTGATTTAATTTGATTTTTTACCGAAACTATTATAAATTAGTGTATAATATATTATGAATTTTTTACCTAAACTTGCATTTTGAAAAGTTTCATAGACTCTAATTTTCAGATGATTTTTGAATGGACTTCTATCATAACCTTCCCTCCTAACATATATAAATGATCAGAAAAGTTTTGTATCATTTCGAACAGTCCCCGATTTAATTTTATTTTTTACTGAAACCAGTATAAACTAGTGTATAATATATTATGATTTTTTGACCGAAACTTGCATTTCGAAAAGTTCCATACAATCTAATTTCCGTATGATTTTTTGCGTGGAATTCCATCATAACCTTCCCACCTTACATATATAAATTTTCTGAAAAGTTTCGTATCATTTCGAACAGTCCCTGATTTAATTTGATTTTTGACTTAAACTAGTATAAATTAATATATAATATATTATGAATTTTTAACTGAAACTTGAATTTCAAAGTGTATCATAGAATTTAAATTTCAGATGATCTTTTGCATGGACTCCCATCATAACCTTCCCTCGTAACATATAATAAGGATCTAAAAAGGTCTGTATTGTCTCGAATTTTCCTCGGTTTAATTTTATTTTTCACATAGAAACTAATGTATAGTATATTATGATTTTTTGACCGAAAATTGCATTTCGAAAAGATTCATAGAATCTAATTTTCAGATGATTTTCTTGCATGAACTTCCATCATAACCTTTCCTCCTAACATATATAATTGATCTGAAAAGCTTCGTATCATTTCTAACAGTCCCCGATTCAATTTTATTTTTGACCGAAACCAGTATAAACTAGTTTATAATATATTATGATTTTTTGACCTAAACTTGCGTTTCGAAAAGTTCCATAGAATCTAATTTTCATATGATTTTTACTTGGACTTCCATAATAACCTTCCCTTCTAACATATATAAATTATCTGAAAAATTTGTATCATTTCGAACAGTACCTTATTTAATTTGATTTTTGACCGAAACTAGTATAAATTAGTGTATAATATATCATGAATTTTTTACTGAAACTTTCATTTCAAAGCGTTTCATAGAATTTAATTTTCAGATTATTTTTTGCATGGACTTCCATCACAACCTTCCCTCGTAACATATAGAAAGGATCTAAAAACGTTTGTATGGTTTCGAATAATCCTCGATTTAATTTCATTTTTTGACCGAAACAAATGTATAATATATTATAATTTTTTGACCGAAAATTGCAATTCGAAAATATTCAGAGAATCTAAATTTCAGATGATTTTATGCATCGACTTCCATCATAACCTTCCCTCCTAACATATATAAATGATCTGAGAATTTTCGTATCATTTCGAATAGTCCCTGATTTAATTTGATTTTTGACTGAAACCAGTATAAACTAGTGTATATTATTTTTTTATTGTTTGACCGAAACATGCATTTCGAAAAGTTCCATAGAATCTAATTTCAGATGATTTTTTGCATGTACTTCCTTTATAACCTTCCCTCCTAACACATATAAATGATCTGAAAAGTTTCGTATCTTTTTGAACAGTCCCTGATTTAATTTGATTTTTTACCGAAACTATTATAAATTAGTGTATAATATATTATGAATTTTTTACCTAAACTTGCATTTTGAAAAGTTCCATAGAATCTAATTTTCAGATGATTTTTGAATGGACTTCTATCATAACCTTCCCTCCTAACATATATAAATGATCAGAAAAGTTTTGTATCATTTCGAACAGTCCCCGATTTAATTTGATTTTTTACTGAAACCAGTATAAACTAGTGTATAATATATTATGATTTTTTGACCGAAACTTGCATTTCGAAAAGTTCCATACAATCTAATTTCCGTATGATTTTTTGCGTGGAATTCCATCATAACCTTCCCACCTTACATATATAAATTATCTGAAAAGTTTCGTATCATTTCGAACAGTCCCTGATTTAATTTGATTTTTGACTTAAACTAGTATAAATTAATGTATAATATATTATGAATTTTTTACTGAAACTTGCATTTCAAAGTGTATCATAGAATTTAAATTTCAGATGATCTTTTGCATGGACTCCCATCATAACCTTCCCTCGTAACATATAATAAGGATCTAAAAAGGTCTGTATTGTCTCGAATTGTCCTCGGTTTAATTTTATTTTTCACATAGAAACTAATGTATAGTATATTATGATTTTTTGACCGAAAATTGCATTTCGAAAAGATTCATAGAATCTAATTTTCAGATGATTTTCTTGCATGAACTTCCATCATAACCTTTCCTCCTAAGATATATAATTGATCTGAAAAGCTTCGTATCATTTCTAACAGTCCCCGATTTTATTTTTTATATTGACCGAAACCAGTATAAACTAGTTTATAATATATTATGATTTTTTGACCTAAACTTGCGTTTCGAAAAGTTCCATAGAATCTAATTTTCATATGATTTTTACTTGGACTTCCATAATAACCTTCCCTTCTAACATATATAAATTATCTGAAAAATTTGTATCATTTCGAACAGTACCTTATTTAATTTGATTTTTGACCGAAACTAGTATAAATTAGTGTATAATATATCATGAATTTTTTACTGAAACTTTCATTTCAAAGCGTTTCATAGAATTTAATTTTCAGATTATTTTTTGCATGGACTTCCATCACAACCTTCCCTCGTAACATATAGAAAGGATCTAAAAACGTTTGTATGGTTTCGAATAATCCTCGATTTAATTTCATTTTTTGACCGAAACAAATGTATAATATATTATAATTTTTTGACCGAAAATTGCAATTCGAAAATATTCATAGAATCTAAATTTCAGATGATTTTATGCATCGACTTCCATCATAACCTTCCCTCCTAACATATATAAATGATCTGAAAATTTTCGTATCATTTCGAATAGTCCCTGATTTAATTTGATTTTTGTCTGAAACCAGTATAAACTAGTGTATATTATATTTTTATTGTTTGACCGAAACATGCATTTCGAAAAGTTCCATAGAATCTAATTTCAGATGATTTTTTGCATGTACTTCCTTTATAACCTTCCCTCCTAACACATATAAATGATCTGAAAAGTTTCGTATCTTTTTGAACAGTCCCTGATTTAATTTGATTTTTTACCGAAACTATTATAAATTAGTGTATAATATATTATGAATTTTTTACCTAAACTTGCATTTTGAAAAGTTCCATAGAATCTAATTTTCAGATGATTTTTGAATGGACTTCTATCATAACCTTCCCTCCTAACATATATAAATGATCAGAAAAGTTTCGTATCATTTCGAACAGTCCCCGATTTAATTTGATTTTTTACTGAAACCAGTATAAACTAGTGTATAATATATTATGATTTTTTGACCGAAACTTGCATTTCGAAAAGTTCCATACAATCTAATTTCCGTATGATTTTTTGCGTGGAATTCCATCATAACCTTCCCACCTTACATATATAAATTATCTGAAAAGTTTCGTATCATTTCGAACAGTCCCTGAATTAATTTGATTTTTGACTTAAACTAGTATAAATTAATGTATAATATATTATGAATTTTTTACTGAAACTTGCATTTCAAAGTGTATCATAGAATTTAAATTTCAGATGATCTTTTGCATGGACTCACATCATAACCTTCCCTCGTAACATATAATAAGGATCTAAAAAGGTCTGTATTGTCTCGAATTGTCCTCGGTTTAATTTTATTTTTCACATAGAAACTAATGTATAGTATATTATGATTTTTTGACCGAAAATTGCATTTCGAAAAGATTCATAGAATCTAATTTTCAGATGATTTTCTTGCATGAACTTCCATCATAACCTTTCCTCCTAACATATATAATTGATCTGAAAAGCTTCGTATCATTTCTAACAGTCCCCGATTTTATTTTTTATATTGACCGAAACCAGTATAAACTAGTTTATAATATATTATGATTTTTTGACCTAAATTTGCGTTTCGAAAAGTTCCATAGAATCTAATTTTCATATGATTTTTACTTGGACTTCCATAATAACCTTCCCTTCTAACATATATAAATTATCTGAAAAATTTGTATCATTTCGAACAGTACCTTATTTAATTTGATTTTTGACCGAAACTAGTATAAATTAGTGTATAATATATCATGAATTTTTTACTGAAACTTTCATTTCAAAGCGTTTCATAGAATTTAATTTTTAGATTATTTTTTGCATGGACTTCCATCACAACCTTCCCTCGTAACATATAGAAAGGATCTAAAAACGTTTGTATGGTTTCGAATAATCCTCGATTTAATTTCATTTTTTGACCGAAACAAATGTATAATATATTATAATTTTTTGACCGAAAATTGCAATTCAAAAATATTCATAGAATCTAAATTTCAGATGATTTTATGCATCGACTTCCATCATAACCTTCCCTCCTAACATATATAAATGATCTGAAAATTTTCGTATCATTTCGAATAGTCCCTGATTTAATTTGATTTTTGACTGAAACCAGTATAAACTAGTGTATATTATATTTTTATTGTTTGACCGAAACATGCATTTCGAAAAGTTCCATAGAATCTAATTTCAGATGATTTTTTGCATGTACTTCCTTTATAACCTTCCCTCCTAACACATATAAATGATCTGAAAAGTTTCGTATCTTTTTGAACAGTCCCTGATTTAATTTTATTTTTTACCGAAACTATTATAAATTAGTGTATAATATATTATGAATTTTTTACCTAAACTTGCATTTTGAAAAGTTCCATAGAATCTAATTTTCAGATGATTTTTGAATGGACTTCTATCATAACCTTCCCTCCTAACATATATAAATGATCAGAAAAGTTTCGTATCATTTCGAACAGTCCCCGATTTAATTTGATTTTTTACTGAAACCAGTATAAACTAGTGTATAATATATTATGATTTTTTGACCGAAACTTGCATTTCGAAAAGTTCCATACAATCTAATTTCCGTATGATTTTTTGCGTGGAATTCCATCATAACCTTCCCACCTTACATATATAAATATTCTGAAAAGTTTCGTATCATTTCGAACAGTCCCTGAATTAATTTGATTTTTGACTTAAACTAGTATAAATTAATGTATAATATATTATGAATTTTTTACTGAAACTTGCATTTCAAAGTGTATCATAGAATTTAAATTTCAGATGATCTTTTGCATGGACTCCCATCATAACCTTCCCTCGTAACATATAATAAGGATCTAAAAAGGTCTGTATTGTCTCAAATTGTCCTCGGTTTAATTTTATTTTTCACACAGAAACTAGTGTATAGTATATTATGATTTTTTGACCGAAAATTGCATTTCGAAAAGATTCATAGAATCTAATTTTCAGATGATTTTCTTGCATGAACTTCCATCATAACCTTTCCTCCTAACATATATAATTGATCTGAAAAGTTTCATATCATTTCTAACAGTCCCCAATTTAATTTAATTTTTGACCGAAACCAGTATAAACTAGTTTATAATATATTATGATTTTTTGACATAAACCTGCGTTTCGAAAAGTTCCATAGAATCTAATTTTCATATGATTTTTACTTGGACTTCCATAATAACCTTCCCTTCTAACATATATAAATTATCTGAAAAATTTGTATCTTTTCGAACAGTACCTTATTTAATTTGATTTTTGACCGAAACAAGTATAAATTAGTGTATAATATATCATGAATTTTTTACTGAAACTTTCATTTCAAAGCGTTTCATAGAATTTTATTTTTAGATTATTTTTTGCATGGACTTCCATCACAACCTTCCCTCGTAACATATAGAAAGGATCTAAAAACGTTTGTATGGTTTCGAATAATCCTCGATTTCATTTGATTTTTTGACCGAAACAAGTGTATAATATATTATGATTTTTTGACCGAAAATTACAATTCGAAAAGATTCATAGAATCTAAATTTCAGATGATTTTTTGCATCGACTTCCATCATAACCTTCCCTACTAACATATATAAATGATCTGAAAATTTTCGTATCATTTCGAATAGTCCCTGATTTAATTTGATTTTTGACTGAAACCAGTATAAACTAGTGTATATTATATTTTTATTGTTTGACCGAAACATGCATTTCGAAAAGTTCCATAGAATCTAATTTCAGATGATTTTTTGCATGTACTTCCTTTATAACCTTCCCTCCTAACACATATAAATGATCTGAAAAGTTTCGTATCTTTTTGAACAGTCCCTGATTTAATTTGATTTTTTACCGAAACTATTATAAATTAGTGTATAATATATTATGAATTTTTTACCTAAACTTGCATTTTGAAAAGTTCCATAGAATCTAATTTTCAGATGATTTTTGAATGGACTTCTATCATAACCTTCCCTCCTAACATA
The DNA here is from genome assembly GCA_963966055.1 of Lathyrus aphaca. NCBI lineage: Eukaryota > Viridiplantae > Streptophyta > Magnoliopsida > Fabales > Fabaceae > Lathyrus > Lathyrus aphaca. The sequence goes on from OZ014523.1 coordinate 564,818,386, forward strand.
TATAAATGATCAGAAAAGTTTCGTATCATTTCGAACAGTCCCCGATTTAATTTGATTTTTTACTGAAACCAGTATAAACTAGTGTATAATATATTATGATTTTTTGACCGAAACTTGCATTTCGAAAAGTTCCATACAATCTAATTTCCGTATGATTTTTTGCGTGGAATTCCATCATAACCTTCCCACCTTACATATATAAATATTCTGAAAAGTTTCGTATCATTTCGAACAGTCCCTGAATTAATTTGATTTTTGACTTAAACTAGTATAAATTAATGTATAATATATTATGAATTTTTTACTGAAACTTGCATTTCAAAGTGTATCATAGAATTTAAATTTCAGATGATCTTTTGCATGGACTCCCATCATAACCTTCCCTCGTAACATATAATAAGGATCTAAAAAGGTCTGTATTGTCTCGAATTGTCCTCGGTTTAATTTTATTTTTCACACAGAAACTAGTGTATAGTATATTATGATTTTTTGACCGAAAATTGCATTTCAAAAAGATTCATAGAATCTAATTTTCAGATGATTTTCTTGCATGAACTTCCATCATAACCTTTCCTCCTAACATATATAATTGATCTGAAAAGTTTCGTATCATTTCTAACAGTCCCCGATTTAATTTAATTTTTGACCGAAACCAGTATAAACTAGTTTATAATATATTATGATTTTTTGACATAAACTTGCGTTTCGAAAAGTTCCATAGAATCTAATTTTCATATGATTTTTACTTGGACTTCCATAATAACCTTCCCTTCTAACATATATAAATTATCTGAAAAATTTGTATCATTTCGAACAGTACCTTATTTAATTTGATTTTTGACCGAAACAAGTATAAATTAGTGTATAATATATCATGAATTTTTTACTGAAACTTTCATTTCAAAGCGTTTCATAGAATTTTATTTTCAGATTATTTTTTGCATGGACTTCCATCACAACCTTCCCTCGTAACATATAGAAAGGATCTAAAAACGTTTGTATGGTTTCGAATAATCCTCGATTTAATTTGATTTTTTGACCGAAACAAGTGTATAATATATTATGATTTTTTGACCGAAAATTACAATTCGAAAAGATTCATAGAATCTAAATTTCAGATGATTTTTTGCATCGACTTCCATCATAACCTTCCCTACTAACATATATAAATGATCTGAAAATTTTCGTATCATTTCGAATAGTCCCTGATTTAATTTGATTTTTGACTTAAACCAGTATAAACTAGTGTATATTATATTTTTATTGTTTGACCGAAACATGCATTTCGAAAAGTTCCATAGAATCTAATTTCAGATGATTTTTTGCATGTACTTCCTTTATAACCTTCCCTCCTAACACATATAAATGATCTGAAAAGTTTCGTATCTTTTTGAACAGTCCCTGATTTAATTTGATTTTTTACCGAAACTATTATAAATTAGTGTATAATATATTATGAATTTTTTACCTAAACTTGCATTTTGAAAAGTTCCATAGAATCTAATTTTCAGATGATTTTTGAATGGACTTCTATCATAACCTTCCCTCCTAACATATATAAATGATCAGAAAAGTTTCGTATCATTTCGAACAGTCCCCGATTTAATTTGATTTTTTACTGAAACCAGTATAAACTAGTGTATAATATATTATGATTTTTTGACCGAAACTTGCATTTCGAAAAGTTCCATACAATCTAATTTCCGTATGATTTTTTGCGTGGAATTCCATCATAACCTTCCCACCTTACATATATAAATATTCTGAAAAGTTTCGTATCATTTCGAACAGTCCCTGAATTAATTTGATTTTTGACTTAAACTAGTATAAATTAATGTATAATATATTATGAATTTTTTACTGAAACTTGCATTTCAAAGTGTATCATAGAATTTAAATTTCAGATGATCTTTTGCATGGACTCCCATCATAACCTTCCCTCGTAACATATAATAAGGATCTAAAAAGGTCTGTATTGTCTCGAATTGTCCTCGGTTTAATTTTATTTTTCACACAGAAACTAGTGTATAGTATATTATGATTTTTTGACCGAAAATTGCATTTCAAAAAGATTCATAGAATCTAATTTTCAGATGATTTTCTTGCATGAACTTCCATCATAACCTTTCCTCCTAACATATATAATTGATCTGAAAAGTTTCGTATCATTTCTAACAGTCCCCGATTTAATTTAATTTTTGACCGAAACCAGTATAAACTAGTTTATAATATATTATGATTTTTTGACATAAACTTGCGTTTCGAAAAGTTCCATAGAATCTAATTTTCATATGATTTTTACTTGGACTTCCATAATAACCTTCCCTTCTAACATATATAAATTATCTGAAAAATTTGTATCATTTCGAACAGTACCTTATTTAATTTGATTTTTGACCGAAACAAGTATAAATTAGTGTATAATATATCATGAATTTTTTACTGAAACTTTCATTTCAAAGCGTTTCATAGAATTTTATTTTCAGATTATTTTTTGCATGGACTTCCATCACAACCTTCCCTCGTAACATATAGAAAGGATCTAAAAACGTTTGTATGGTTTCGAATAATCCTCGATTTAATTTGATTTTTTGACCGAAACAAGTGTATAATATATTATGATTTTTTGACCGAAAATTACAATTCGAAAAGATTCATAGAATCTAAATTTCAGATGATTTTTTGCATCGACTTCCATCATAACCTTCCCTACTAACATATATAAATGATCTGAAAATTTTCGTATCATTTCGAATAGTCCCTGATTTAATTTGATTTTTGACTTAAACCAGTATAAACTAGTGTATATTATATTTTTATTGTTTGACCGAAACATGCATTTCGAAAAGTTCCATAGAATCTAATTTCAGATGATTTTTTGCATGTACTTCCTTTATAACCTTCCCTCCTAACACATATAAATGATCTGAAAAGTTTCGTATCTTTTTGAACAGTCCCTGATTTAATTTGATTTTTTACCGAAACTATTATAAATTAGTGTATAATATATTATGAATTTTTTACCTAAACTTGCATTTTGAAAAGTTCCATAGAATCTAATTTTCAGATGATTTTTGAATGGACTTCTATCATAACCTTCCCTCCTAACATATATAAATGATCAGAAAAGTTTCGTATCATTTCGAACAGTCCCCGATTTAATTTGATTTTTTACTGAAACCAGTATAAACTAGTGTATAATATATTATGATTTTTTGACCGAAACTTGCATTTCGAAAAGTTCCATACAATCTAATTTCCGTATGATTTTTTGCGTGGAATTCCATCATAACCTTCCCACCTTACATATATAAATATTCTGAAAAGTTTCGTATCATTTCGAACAGTCCCTGAATTAATTTGATTTTTGACTTAAACTAGTATAAATTAATGTATAATATATTATGAATTTTTTACTGAAACTTGCATTTCAAAGTGTATCATAGAATTTAAATTTCAGATGATCTTTTGCATGGACTCCCATCATAACCTTCCCTCGTAACATATAATAAGGATCTAAAAAGGTCTGTATTGTCTCGAATTGTCCTCGGTTTAATTTTATTTTTCACACAGAAACTAGTGTATAGTATATTATGATTTTTTGACCGAAAATTGCATTTCGAAAAGATTCATAGAATCTAATTTTCAGATGATTTTCTTGCATGAACTTCCATCATAACCTTTCCTTCTAACATATATAATTGATCTGAAAAGTTTCGTATCATTTCTAACAGTCCCCGATTTAATTTAATTTTTGACCGAAACCAGTATAAACTAGTTTATAATATATTATGATTTTTTGACATAAACTTGCGTTTCGAAAAGTTCCATAGAATCTAATTTTCATATGATTTTTACTTGGACTTCCATAATAACCTTCCCTTCTAACATATATAAATTATCTGAAAAATTTGTATCATTTCGAACAGTACCTTATTTAATTTGATTTTTGACCGAAACAAGTATAAATTAGTGTATAATATATCATGAATTTTTTACTGAAACTTTCATTTCAAAGCGTTTCATAGAATTTTATTTTCAGATTATTTTTTGCATGGACTTCCATCACAACCTTCCCTCGTAACATATAGAAAGGATCTAAAAACGTTTGTATGGTTTCGAATAATCCTCGATTTAATTTGATTTTTTGACCGAAACAAGTGTATAATATATTATGATTTTTTGACCGAAAATTACAATTCGAAAAGATTCATAGAATCTAAATTTCAGATGATTTTTTACATCGACTTCCATCATAACCTTCCCTACTAACATATATAAATGATCTGAAAATTTTCGTATCATTTCGAATAGTCCCTGATTTAATTTGATTTTTGACTTAAACCAGTATAAACTAGTGTATATTATATTTTTATTGTTTGACCGAAACATGCATTTCGAAAAGTTCCATAGAATCTAATTTCAGATGATTTTTTGCATGTACTTCCTTTATAACCTTCCCTCCTAACACATATAAATGATCTGAAAAGTTTCGTATCTTTTTGAACAGTCCCTGATTTAATTTGATTTTTTACCGAAACTATTATAAATTAGTGTATAATATATTATGAAATTTTTACCTAAACTTGCATTTTGAAAAGTTCCATAGAATCTAATTTTCAGATGATTTTTGAATGGACTTCTATCATAACCTTCCCTCCTAACATATATAAATGATCAGAAAAGTTTTGTATCATTTCGAACAGTCCCCGATTTAATTTGATTTTTTACTGAAACCAGTATAAACTAGTGTATAATATATTATGATTTTTTGACCGAAACTTGCATTTCGAAAAGTTCCATACAATCTAATTTCCGTATGATTTTTTGCGTGGAATTCCATCATAACCTTCCCACCTTACATATATAAATATTCTGAAAAGTTTCGTATCATTTCGAACAGTCCCTGAATTAATTTGATTTTTGAATTAAACTAGTATAAATTAATGTATAATATATTATGAATTTTTTACTGAAACTTGCATTTCAAAGTGTATCATAGAATTTAAATTTCAGATGATCTTTTGCATGGACTCCCATCATAACCTTCCCTCGTAACATATAATAAGGATCTAAAAAGGTATGTATTGTCTCGAATTGTCCTCGGTTTAATTTTATTTTTCACACAGAAACTAGTGTATAGTATATTATGATTTTTTGACCGAAAATTGCATTTCGAAAAGATTCATAGAATCTAATTTTCAGATGATTTTCTTGCATGAACTTCCATCATAACCTTTCCTCCTAACATATATAATTGATCTGAAAAGTTTCGTATCATTTCTAACAGTCCCCGATTTAATTTAATTTTTGACCGAAACCAGTATAAACTAGTTTATAATATATTATGATTTTTTGACATAAACTTGCGTTTCGAAAAGTTCCATAGAATCTAATTTTCATATGATTTTTACTTGGACTTCCATAATAACCTTCCCTTCTAACATATATAAATTATCTGAAAAATTTGTATCATTTCGAACAGTACCTTATTTAATTTGATTTTTGACCGAAAAAGTATAAATTAGTGTATAATATATCATGAATTTTTTACTGAAACTTTCATTTCAAAGCGTTTCATAGAATTTAATTTTCAGATTATTTTTTGCATGGACTTCCATCACAACCTTCCCTCGTAACATATAGAAAGGATCTAAAAACGTTTGTATGGTTTCGAATAATCCTCGATTTAATTTGATTTTTTGACCGAAACAAGTGTATAATATATTATGATTTTTTAACCGAAAATTACAATTCGAAAAGATTCATAGAATCTAAATTTCAGATGATTTTTTGCATCGACTTCCATCATAACCTTCCCTACTAACATATATAAATGATCTGAAAATTTTCGTATCATTTCGAATAGTCCCTGATTTAATTTGATTTATGACTTAAACCAGTATAAACTAGTGTATATTATATTTTTATTGTTTGACCGAAACATGCATTTCGAAAAGTTCCATAGAATCTAATTTCAGATGATTTTTTGCATGTACTTCCTTTATAACCTTCCCTCCTAACACATATAAATGATCTGAAAAGTTTCGTATCTTTTTGAACAGTCCCTGATTTAATTTGATTTTTTACCGAAACTATTATAAATTAGTGTATAATATATTATGAAATTTTTACCTAAACTTGCATTTTGAAAAGTTCCATAGAATCTAATTTTCAGATGATTTTTGAATGGACTTCTATCATAACCTTCCCTCCTAACATATATAAATGATCAGAAAAGTTTTGTATCATTCCGAACAGTCCCCGATTTAATTTGATTTTTTACTGAAACCAGTATAAACTAGTGTATAATATATTATGATTTTTTGACCGAAACTTGCATTTCGAAAAGTTCCATACAATCTAATTTCCGTATGATTTTTTGCGTGGAATTCCATCATAACCTTCCCACCTTACATATATAAATATTCTGAAAAGTTTCGTATCATTTCGAACAGTCCCTGATTTAATTTGATTTTTGACTTAAACTAGTATAAATTAATGTATAATATATTATGAATTTTTTACTGAAACTTGCATTTCAAAGTGTATCATAAAATTTAAATTTCAGATGATCTTTTGCATGGACTCCCATCATAACCTTCCCTCGTAACATATAATAAGGATCTAAAAAGGTCTGTATTGTCTCGAATTGTCCTCGGTTTAATTTTATTTTTCACACAGAAACTAGTGTATAGTATATTATGATTTTTTGACCGAAAATTGCATTTCGAAAAGATTCATAGAATCTAATTTTCAGATGATTTTCTTGCATGAACTTCCATCATAACCTTTCCTCCTAACATATATAATTGATCTGAAAAGTTTCGTATCATTTCTAACAGTCCCCGATTTAATTTAATTTTTGACCGAAACCAGTATAAACTAGTTTATAATATATTATGATTTTTTGACATAAACTTGCGTTTCGAAAAGTTCCATAGAATCTAATTTTCATATGATTTTTACTTGGACTTCCATAATAAGCTTCCCTTCTAACATATATAAATTATCTGAAAAATTTGTATCATTTCGAACAGTACCTTATTTAATTTGATTTTTGACCGAAAAAGTATAAATTAGTGTATAATATATCATGAATTTTTTACTGAAACTTTCATTTCAAAGCGTTTCATAGAATTTAATTTTCAGATTATTTTTTGCATGGACTTCCATCACAACCTTCCCTCGTAACATATAGAAAGGATCTAAAAACGTTTGTATGGTTTCGAATAATCCTCGATTTAATTTGATTTTTTGACCGAAACAAGTGTATAATATATTATGATTTTTTGACCGAAAATTACAATTCGAAAAGATTCATAGAATCTAAATTTCAGATGATTTTTTGCATCGACTTCCATCATAACCTTCCCTACTTTCATATATAAATGATATGAAAATTTTCGTATCATTTCGAATAGTCCCTGATTTAATTTGATTTATGACTTAAACCAGTATAAACTAGTGTATATTATATTTTTATTGTTTGACCGAAACATGCATTTCGAAAAGTTCCATAGAATCTAATTTCAGATGATTTTTTGCATGTACTTCCTTTATAACCTTCCCTCCTAACACATATAAATGATCTGAAAAGTTTCGTATCTTTTTGAACAGTCCCTGATTTAATTTGATTTTTTACCGAAACTATTATAAATTAGTGTATAATATATTATGAAATTTTTACCTAAACTTGCATTTTGAAAAGTTCCATAGAATCTAATTTTCAGATGATTTTTGAATGGACTTCTATCATAACCTTCCCTCCTAACATATATAAATGATCAGAAAAGTTTTGTATCATTCCGAACAGTCCCCGATTTAATTTGATTTTTTACTGAAACCAGTATAAACTAGTGTATAATATATTATGATTTTTTGACCGAAACTTGCATTTCGAAAAGTTCCATACAATCTAATTTCCGTATGATTTTTTGCGTGGAATTCCATCATAACCTTCCCACCTTACATATATAAATATTCTGAAAAGTTTCGTATCATTTCGAACAGTCCCTGATTTAATTTGATTTTTGACTTAAACTAGTATAAATTAATGTATAATATATTATGAATTTTTTACTGAAACTTGCATTTCAAAGTGTATCATAGAATTTAAATTTCAGATGATCTTTTGCATGGACTCCCATCATAACCTTCCCTCGTAACATATAATAAGGATCTAAAAAGGTTTGTATTGTCTCGAATTGTACTCGGATTAATTTTATTTTTCACACAGAAACTAGTGTATAGTATATTATGATTTTTTGAACGAAAATTGCATTTCGAAAAGATTCATAGAATCTAATTTTCAGATGATTTTCTTGCATGAACTTCCATCATAACCTTTCCTCCTAACATATATTATTGATCTGAAAAGTTTCGTATCATTTCTAACAGTCCCCGATTCAATTTTATTTTTGACCGAAACTAGTATAAACTAGTTTATAATATATTATGATTTTTTGACCTAAACTTGCATTTCGAAAAGTTCCATAGAATCTAATTTTCATATGATTTTTACTTGAACTTCCATAATAACCTTCCCTTCTAACATATATAAATTATCTGAAAAATTTGTATCATTTCGAACAGTACCTTATTTAATTTGATTTTTGACTGAAACTAGTATAAATTAGTGTATAATATATCATGAATTTTTTACTGAAACTTTCATTTCAAAGCGTTTCATAGAATTTAATTTTCAGATTATTTTTTGCATGGACTTCCATCACAACCTTCCCTCGTAACATATAGAAAGGATCTAAAAACGTTTGTATGGTTTCGAATAATCCTCGTTTTAATTTCATTTTTTGACCGAAACAAATGTATAATATATTATAATTTTTTGACCGAAAATTGCAATTCGAAAATATTCATAGAATCTAAATTTCAGATGATTTTATGCATCGACTTCCATCATAACCTTCCCTCCTAACATATATAAATGATATGAAAATTTTCTTATCATTTCGAATAGTCCCTGATTTATTTGATTTTTGACTGAAACCAGTATAAACTAGTGTATATTATATTTTTATTGTTTGAACGAAACATGCATTTCAAAAAGTTCCATAGAATCTAATTTCAGATGATTTTTTGCATGTACTTCCTTTATAACCTACCCTCCTAACACATATAAATGATCTGAAAAGTTTCGTATCTTTTTGAACAGTCCCTGATTTAATTTGAGTTTTTATCGAAACTGTTATAAATTAGTGTATAATATATTATGAAATTTTTACCTAAACTTGCATTTTGAAAAGTTCCATAGAATCTAATTTTCAGATGATTTTTTGAATGGACTTCCATCATAACCTTCCCTCCTAACATATATAAATGATCAGAAAAGTTTCGTATCATTTCAAACAGTCCCCGATTTAATTTGATTTTTTACTGAAACCAGTATAAACTAGTTTATAATATATTATGATTTTTTGACCGAAACTTGTATTTCGAAAAGTTCCATACAATCTAATTTCCGTATGATTTTTTGCGTGGAATTCCATCATAACCTTCCCACCTTACATATATAAATGATCTGAAAAGTTTCGTATCATTTCGAACAGTCCCTGATTTAATTTGATTTTTGACTTAAACTACTATAAATTAATGTATAATATATTATATATTTTTTACTGAAACTTGCATTTCAAAGCGTTTCATAGAATTTAAATTTCAGATGATCTTTTGCATGGACTCCCATCATAACCTTCCCTCGTAACATATAATAAGGATCTAAAAAGGTCTGTATTGTCTCGAATTGTCCTCGGTTTAATTTTATTTTTCACACAGAAACTAGTGTATAGTATATTATGATTTTTTGACCGAAAATTGCATTTCGAAAAGATTCATAGAATCTAATTTTCAGATGATTTTCTTGCATGAACTTCCATCATAACCTTTCCTCCTAACATATATAATTGATCTGAAAAGTTTCGTATCATTTCTAACAGTCCCCGATTTAATTTTATTTTTGACCGAAACCAGTATAAACTATTTTATAATATATTATGATTTTTTGTCCTAAACTTGCATTTCGAAAAGTTCCATAGAATCTAATTTTCATATGATTTTTACTTGGACTTCCATAATAACCTTCCCTTCTAACATATATAAATTATCTGAAAAATTTGTATCATTTCGAACAGTACCTTATTTAATTTGATTTTTGACCAAAACAAGTATAAATTAGTGTATAATATATCATGAATTTTTTACTGAAACTTTCATTTCAAAGCGTTTCATAGAATTTAATTTTCAGATTATTTTTTGCATGGACTTCCATCACAACCTTCCCTCGTAACATATAGAAAGGATCTAAAAACGTTTGTATGGTTTCGAATAATCCTCGATTTAATTTGATTTTTTGACCGAAACAAGTGTATAATATATTATATTTTTTGACCGAAAATTGCAATTCGAAAATATTCATAGAATCTAAATTTCAGATGATTTTTTGCATCGACTTCCATCATAACCTTCCCTCCTAACATATATAAATGATCTGAAAATTTTCGTATCATTTCGAATAGTCCCTGATTTAATTTGATTTTTGACTGAAACCAGTATAAACTAGTGTATATTATATTTTTATTGTTTGACCGAAACATGCATTTCAAAAAGTTCCATAGAATCTAATTTCAGATGATTTTTTGCATGTACTTCAATTATAACCTTCCCTCCTAACACATATAAATCATCTGAGAAGTTTCGTATCATTTTGTACAGTCCCTGATTTAATTTGAGTTTTTACCGAAACTATTATAAATTAGTGTATAATATATTATGAATTTTTTACCTAAACTTGCATTTTGAAAAGTTCCGTAGAATCTAATTTTCAGATGATTTTTTGAATGGACTTCCATCATAACCTTCCCTCCTAACATATATAACTGATCAGAAAAGTTTCGTATCAATTCAAACAGTCCCCGATTTAATTTGATTTTTTACTGAAACCAGTATAAACTAGTGTATAATATATTATGATTTTTTGACCGAAACTTGCATTTCGAAAAGTTCCATACAATCTAATTTCCGTATGATTTTTTGCGTGGAATTCCATCATAACCTTCCCACCTTACATATATAAATGATCTGAAAAGTTTCGTATCATTTCGAACAGTCCCTGATTTAATTTGATTTTTGACTTAAACTACTATAAATTAATGTATAATATATTATATATTTTTTACTGAAACTTGCATTTCAAAGCGTTTCATAGAATTTAAATTTCAGATGATCTTTTGCATGGACTCCCATCATAACCTTCCCTCGTAACATATAATAAGGATCTAAAAAGGTCTGTATTGTCTCGAATTGTCCTCGGTTTAATTTTATTTTTCACACAGAAACTAGTGTATAGTATATTATGATTTTTTGACCGAAAATTGCATTTCGAAAAGATTCATAGAATCTAATTTTCAGATGATTTTCTTGCATGAACTTCCATCATAACCTTTCCTCCTAACATATATAATTGATCTGAAAAGTTTCGTATCATTTCTAACAGTCCCCGATTTAATTTTATTTTTGACCGAAACCAGTATAAACTATTTTATAATATATTATGATTTTTTGTCCTAAACTTGCATTTCGAAAAGTTCCATAGAATCTAATTTTCATATGATTTTTACTTGGACTTCCATAATAACCTTCCCTTCTAACATATATAAATTATCTGAAAAATTTGTATCATTTCGAACAGTACCTTATTTAATTTGATTTTTGACCAAAACAAGTATAAATTAGTGTATAATATATCATGAATTTTTTACTGAAACTTTCATTTCAAAGCGTTTCATAGAATTTAATTTTCAGATTATTTTTTGCATGGACTTCCATCACAACCTTCCCTCGTAACATATAGAAAGGATCTAAAAACGTTTGTATGGTTTCGAATAATCCTCGATTTAATTTGATTTTTTGACCGAAACAAGTGTATAATATATTATATTTTTTGACCGAAAATTGCAATTCGAAAATATTCATAGAATCTAAATTTCAGATGATTTTTTGCATCGACTTCCATCATAACCTTCCCTCCTAACATATATAAATGATCTGAAAATTTTCGTATCATTTCGAATAGTCCCTGATTTAATTTGATTTTTGACTGAAACCAGTATAAACTAGTGTATATTATATTTTTATTGTTTGACCGAAACATGCATTTCAAAAAGTTCCATAGAATCTAATTTCAGATGATTTTTTGCATGTACTTCAATTATAACCTTCCCTCCTAACACATATAAATCATCTGAGAAGTTTCGTATCATTTTGTACAGTCCCTGATTTAATTTGAGTTTTTACCGAAACTATTATAAATTAGTGTATAATATATTATGAATTTTTTACCTAAACTTGCATTTTGAAAAGTTCCGTAGAATCTAATTTTCAGATGATTTTTTGAATGGACTTCCATCATAACCTTCCCTCCTAACATATATAACTGATCAGAAAAGTTTCGTATCAATTCAAACAGTCCCCGATTTAATTTGATTTTTTACTGAAACCAGTATAAACTAGTGTATAATATATTATGATTTTTTGACCGAAACTTGCATTTCGAAAAGTTCCATACAATCTAATTTCCGTATGATTTTTTGCGTGGAATTCCATCATAACCTTCCCACCTTACATATATAAATTATCTGAAAAGTTTCGTATCATTTCGAATAGTCCCTGATTTAATTTGATTTTTGACTTAAACTAGTATAAATTAATGTATAATATATTATGAATTTTTTACAGAAACTTGCATTTCAAAGTGTATCATAGAATTTAAATTTCAGATGATCTTTTGCATGGACTCCCATCATAACCTTCCCTCGTAACATATAATAAGGATCTAAAAAGGTCTGTATTGTCTCGAATTGTCCTCGGTTTAATTTTATTTTTCACACAGAAACTAGTGTATAGTATATTATGATTTTTTGACCGAAAATTGCATTTCGAAAAGATTCATAGAATCTAATTTTCAGATGATTTTCTTGCATGAACTTCCATCATAACCTTTCCTCCTAACATAGATAATTTGATCTGAAAAGTTTCGTATCATTTCTTACAGTCCCCGATTTAATTTTATTTTTGACCGAAACCAGTATAAACTAGTTTATAATATATTATGATTTTTTGACCTAAACTTGCATTTCGAAAAGTTCCATAGAATCTAATTTTCATATGATTTTTACTTGGACTTCCATAATAACCTTCCCTTCTAACATATATAAATTATCTGAAAAATTTGTATCATTTCGAACAGTACCTTATTTAATTTGATTTTTGACCGAAACAAGTATAAATTAGTGTATAATATATCATGAATTTTTTACTGAAACTTTCATTTCAAAGCGTTTCATAGAATTTAATTTTCAGATTATTTTTTGCATGGACTTCCATCACAACCTTCCCTCGTAACATATAGAAAGGATCTAAAAACGTTTGTATGGTTTCGAATAATCCTAGATTTAATTTGATTTTTTGACCGAAACAAGTGTATAATATATTATAATTTTTTGACCGAAAATTGCAATTCGAAAATATTCATAGAATCTAAATTTCAGATGATTTTTTGCATCGACTTCCATCATAACCTTCCCTCCTAACATATATAAATGATCTGAAAATTTTCGTATCATTTCGAATAGTCCCTGATTTAATTTGATTTTTGACTGAAACCAGTATAAACTAGTGTATATTATATTTTTATTGTTTGACCGAAACATGCATTTCAAAAAGTTCCATAGAATCTAATTTCAGATGATTTTTTGCATGTACTTCCATTATAACCTTCCCTCCTAACACATATAAATCATCTGAGAAGTTTCGTATCATTTTGTACAGTCCCTGATTTAATTTGAGTTTTTACCGAAACTATTATAAATTAGTGTATAATATATTATGAATTTTTTACCTAAACTTGCATTTTGAAAAGTTCCGTAGAATCTAATTTTCAGATGATTTTTTGAATGGACTTCCATCATAACCTTCCCTCCTAACATATATAACTGATCAGAAAAGTTTCGTATCAATTCAAATAGTCCCCGATTTAATTTGATTTTTTACTGAAACCAGTATAAACTAGTGTATAATATATTATGATTTTTTGACCGAAACTTGCATTTCGAAAAGTTCCATACAATCTAATTTCCGTATGATTTTTTGCGTGGAATTCCATCATAACCTTCCCACCTTACATATATAAATTATCTGAAAAGTTTCGTATCATTTCGAACAGTCCCTGATTTAATTTGATTTTTGACTTAAACTAGTATAAATTAATGTATAATATATTATGAATTTTTTACTGAAACTTGCATTTCAAAGTGTATCATAGAATTTAAATTTCAGATGATCTTTTGCATGGACTCCCATCATAACCTTCCCTCGTAACATATAATAAGGATCTAAAAAGGTCTGTATCGTCTCGAATTGTCCTCGGTTTAATTTTATTTTTCACACAGAAACTAGTGTATAGTATATTATGATTTTTTGACCGAAAATTGCATTTCGAAAAGATTCATAGAATATATTATGAAAAGTTCCATAGAATCTAATTCTCATATTATTTTTACTTGGACTTCCATCATAACCTTCCCTCCTAACATATATAAATGATCTGAAAATTTTCGTATCATTTCGAATATTCCCTGATTTAATTTGATTTTTGACTGAAACCAGTATAAACTAGTGTATATTATATTTTTATTGTTTGACCGAAACTTGCATTTCGAAAAGTTCCATAGACTCTAATTTCAGATGATTTTTTGCATGTACTTCCTTTATAACATTCCCTCCTAACACATATAAATGATCAGAAAAGTTTCGTATGTTTTTGAATAGTCCCTAATTTAATTTGATTTTTTACCAAAACTATTATAAATTAGTGTATAATATATTATGAATTTTTTACCTAAACTTGCATTTTGAAAAGTTCCATAGAATCTAATTTTCAGATTATTTTTTGAATGGACTTCCATCATAACCTTCCCTCCTAACATATATAAATAATCAGAAAAGTTTCGTATCATTTCGAACAGTCCCCGATTTAATTTGATTTTTTACTGAAACCAGTCCCCGATCTAATTTCCGTATGATTTTTTTAGATGGAATTCCATCATAACCTTCCCTGTTTACATATATAAATGATATGAAAAGTTTCGTATCATATCGAACAGTCCCTGACTTAATTTGATTTTTGACTTAAACTATTATAAATTAGTGTATAATATATTATGAATTTTTTACTGAAACTTGCAATTCAAAGCGTTTCATAGAATTTAAATTTCAGATGATCTTTTGCATGGACTCCCATCATAACCTTCCCTCGTAACATATAATAAGGATCTAAAAAGGTTTTTATTGTCTCGAATTGTCCTCGGTTTAATTTTATTTTTCACACAAAAACTAGTGTATAGTATATTATGATTTTTTGACCGAAAATTGAATTTCGAAAAGATTCATAGAATCTAATTTTCAGATGATTTATTTACTTGAACTTCCATCATAACCTTTCCTCCTAACATATATAAATGATCTGAAACGTTTGGTATCATTTCTAACAGTCCCCGATTTAATTTGATTTTTGACCGAAACCAGTATAAACTAGTTTATAATATATTATGATTTTTTTACCTAAACTTGCATTTCGAAAAGTTCCATAGAATCTAATTCTCATATGATTTTTACTTGGACTTCCATAATAACCTTCCATTCTAACATATTTAATTTATCTGAAAAATTTGTATCATTTCGAATAGTACCTTATTTAATTTGATTTTTGACCGAAACAAGTATAAATTAGTGTATAATATATCATGAATTATTTACTGAAACTCTCATTTTAAAGCGTTTCATAGAATTTAATTTTCAGATTATTTTTTGCATGGACTTCCATCACAACCTTCCCTCGTAACATATAGAAAGGATCTAAAAACGTTTGTATGGTTTCGAATAATCCTCGATTTAATTTGATTTTTTGACCGAAACAAGTGTATAATATATTATAATTTTTTGACCGAAAATTGCAATTCGAAAATATTCATAGAATCAAAATTTCAGATGATTTTTTGCATCGACTTCCATCATAACCTTCCCTCCTAACATATATAAATGATCTGAAAATTTTCGTATCATTTCGAATATTCCCTGATTTAATTTGATTTTTGACTGAAACCAGTATAACCTGGTGTATATTATATTTTTATTGTTTGACCGAAACATGCATTTCGAAAAGTTCCATAGAATCTAATTTCAGATGATTTTTTGCATGTACTTCCTTTATAACATTCCCTCCTAACACATACAAATGATCAGAAAAGTTTCGTATCTTTTTGAACAGTCCCTTATTTAATTTGATTTTTTACCGAAACTATTATAAATTAGTGTATAATATATTATGAATTTTTTACCTAAACTTGCATTTTGAAAAGTTCCATAGAATCTAATTTTCAGATTATTTTTTGAATGGACTTCCATCATAACCTTCCCTCCTAACATATATAAATGATCAGAAAAGTTTCGTATCATTTCAAACAGTCCCCGATTTAATTTGATTTTTTACTGAAACCAGTATAAACTAGTGTATAATATATTATGATTTTTTGACCGAAACTTGCATTTCGAAAAGTTCCATACAATCTAATTTCCGTATGATTTTTTGCGTGGAATTCCATCATAAGCTTCCCACCTTACATATATAAATTATCTGAAAAGTTTCGTATCATTTCGAACAGTCCCTGATTTAATTTGATTTTTGACTTAAACTAGTATAAATTAATGTATAATATATTATGAATTTTTTACTGAAACTTGCATTTCAAAGCGTTTCATAGAATTTAAATTTCAGATGATCTTTTGCATGGACTCCCATCATAACCTTCCCTCGTAACATATAATAAGGATCTAAAAGGGTTTGTATTGTCTCGAATTGTCCTCGGTTTAATTTTATTTTTCACACAGAAACTAGTGTATAGTATATTATGATTTTTTGACCGAAAATTGCATTTCGAAAAGATTCATAGAATCTAATTTTCAGATGATTTTCTTGCATGAAATTCCATCATAACCTTTCCTCCTAACATATATAATTGATCTGAAAAGTTTCGTATCATTTCTAACAGTCCCCGATTTAATTTTATTTTTGACCGAAAGTAGTATAAACTAGTTTATAATATATTATGATTTTTTGACCTAAACTTGCATTTCGAAAAGTTCCATAGAATCTAATTTTCATATGATTTTTACTTGGACTTCCATAATAACCTTCCCTTCTAACATATATAAATTATATGAAAAATTTGTATCATTTCGAACAGTACCTTATTTAATTAGATTTTTGACCGAAACTAGTATCAATTAGTGTATAATATATCATGAATTTTTGATTGAAACTTGCATTTCAAAGCGTTTCATAGAATTTAACGTTCAGATGATTTTTTGCATGGACTTCCATCAATACCTTCCCTCATAACATATAGAAAGGATCTAAAAACGTTTGTATGGTTTCGAATAATCCTCGATTTAATTTTATTTTTTGACCGAAACAAGTGTATAATATATAATGATTTTTTGACCGAAAATTGCAATTCGAAAAGATTCGTAGAATCTAAATTTCAGATGATTTTTTGCTTTAACTTTCATCATAACCTTCCCTCCTAACATATATAAATGATCTGAAAATTTTCGTATCATTTCGAACAGTCCACGATTTATTTTGATTTTTGACTGAAACCAGTATAAACTAGTGTATATTACATTTTTATTGTTTGACCGAAACATGCATTTTGAAAAGTTCCATAGAATCTAATTTCAGATGATTTTTTGCATGTACTTCCATTATAACCTTCCCTCCTAACACATATAAATGATCTGAAAAGTTTCGTATCATTTTAAACAGTCCCTGATTTAATTTTAGTTTTTACCGAAACTATTATAAATTAGTGTATAATATATTATGAATTTTTTACCTAAACTTGCATTTTGAAAAGTTCCATAGAATCTAATTTTCAGATGATTTTTTGAATGGACTTCCATCATAACCTTCCCTCCTAACATATATAAATGATCAGAAAAGTTTCGTATCATTTCGAATAGTCCCCGATTTAATTTGATTTTTTACTGAAACCAGTATAAACTAGTATATAATATATTATGATTTTTTGACAGAAACTTGCATTTCGAAAAGTTCCATACAATCTAATTTCCGTATGATTTTTTTGCATGGAATTCCATCATAACCTTCCCTCCTTACATATATAAATGATCTGAAAAGTTTCGTATCATTTCGAACAGTCCCTGATTTAATTTGATTTTTGACTTAAACTAGTATAAATTAGTGTATAATATATTATGAATTTTTTTCTGAAACTTGCATTTCAAAGCGTTTCATAGAATTTAAATTTCAGATGATCTTTTGCATGGACTCCCATCATAACCTTCCCTCGTAACATATAATAAGGATCTAAAAAGGTTTGTATTGTCTTGAATTGTCATCAGTTTTATTTTATTTTTCACACAGAAACTAGTGTATAGTATATTATGAATTTTTGACCGAAAATTGCATTTCGAAAAGATTCATAGAATCTAATTTTCCGATGATTTATTTGCGTGAACATCCGTCATGACCTTTCCTCCTAACATATATAAATGATCTGAAAGGTTTCATATCATTTCTAACAGTCCCCGATTTAATTTTATTTTTGACCGATACCAGTATAAACTAGTTTATAATATATTATGATTTTTTTACCTAAACTTGCATTTCAAAAAGTTCCATAGAATCTAATTTTCATATGATTTTTACTTGAACTTCCATAATAACCTTCCCTTCTAACATATATAAATTATCTGAAAAATTTGTATCATTTTGAACAGTACCTTATTTAATTTGATTTTTGACCGAAACTAGTATAAATTAGTGTATTATCATGAATTTTTGATTGAAACTTGCATTTCAAAGCGTTTCATAGAATTTAACTTTCAGATGATTTTTTGCATGGACTTCCATCACAACCTTCCCTTGTAACATATATAAAGGATATAAAAACGTTTGTATGGTTTCGAATAATCCTCGATTTAATTTGATTTTTTGACCGAAACAAGTGTATAATATATTATGATTTTTTGACAGAAAACTGCATTTCGAAAAGATTCATAGAATCTAAATTTCAGATGATTTTTTGCATCGACTTCCATCATAACCTTCCCTCCTAACATATATAAATGATCTGAAAATTTTCGTATCATTTCGAACAGTCCACGATTTATTTTGATTTTTGACTGAAACCAGTATAAACTAGTGTATATTATATTTTTATTGTTTGACCGAAACATGCATTTTGAAAAGTTCCATAGAATCTAATTTTCAGATGATTTTTTGAATGGACTTCCATCATAACCTTCCCTCCTAACATATATAAATGATCAGAAAAGTTTCGTATCATTTCGAATAGTCCCCGATTTAATTTGATTTTTTACTGAAACCAGTATAAACTAGTGTATAATATATTATGATTTTTTGACAGAAACTTGCATTTCGAAAAGTTCCATACAATCTAATTTCCGTATGATTTTTTGCATGGAATTCCATCATAACCTTCCCTCCTTACATATATAAATGATCTGAAAAGTTTCGTATCATTTCGAACAGTCCCTGATTTTATTTGATTTTTGACTTAAACTAGTATAAATTAGTGTATAATATATTATGAATTTTTTTCTGAAACTTGCATTTCAAAGCGTTTCATAGAATTTAAATTTCAGATGATCTTTTGCATGGACTCCCATCATAACCTTCCCTCGTAACATATAATAAGGATCTAAAAAGGTTTGTATTGTCTTGAATTGTCCTCGGTTTTATTTTATTTTTCACACAGAAACTAATGTATAGTATATTATGAATTTTTGACCGAAAATTGCATTTCGAAAAGATTCATAGAATCTAATTTTCCGATGATTTATTTGCGTGAACTTCCGTCATGACCTTTCCTCCTAACATATATAAATGATCTGAAAGGTTTCATATCATTTCTAACAGTCCCCGATTTAATTTTATTTTTGACCGATACCAGTATAAACTAGTTTATAATATATTATGATTTTTTTACCTAAACTTGCATTTCGAAAAGTTTCATAGAATCTAATTTTCATATGATTTTTACTTGGACTTCCATAATAACCTTCCCTTCTAACATATATAAATTATCTGAAAAATTTGTATCATTTCGAAAAGTACCTTATTTAATTTGATTTTTGACCGAAACTAGTATAAATTAGTGTATTATCATGAATTTTTGATTGAAACTTGCATTTCAAAGCGTTTCATAGAATTTAACTTTCAGATGATTTTTTGCATGGACTTCCATCACAACCTTCCCTTGTAACATATATAAAGGATATAAAAACGTTTGTATGGTTTCGAATAATCCTCGATTTAATTTGATTTTTTGACCGAAACAAGTGTATAATATATTATGATTTTTTGACAGAAAACTGCATTTCGAAAAGATTCATAGAATCTAAATTTCAGATGATTTTTTGCATCGACTTCCATCATAACCTTCCCTCCTAACATATATAAATGATCTGAAAATTTTCGTATCATTTCAAACAGTCCACGATTTATTTTGATTTTTGACTGAAACTAGTATAAACTAGTGTATATTATATTTTTATTGTTTGACCGAAACTTGCATTTCGAAAAGTTCCATAGAATCTAATTTCATATGATTTTTTGCATGTACTTCCATTATAACCTTCCCTCCTAACACATATAAATGATCTGAAAAGTTTCAAATCATTTTGAACAGTCCCTGATTTAATTTGATAATTTACCGAAACTATTATATTAGTGTATAATATATTATGAATTTTTTACCTAAACTTGCATTTCGAAAAGTTCCATACAATCTAATTTCCGTATGATTTTTTTGCATGGACTTCCATCATAACCTTCCCTCCTAACATATATAAATGATCAGAAAAGTTTCGTATCATTTCGAACAGTCCCCGATTTAATTTGATTTTTTACTGAAACCAGTATAAACTAGTGTATAATATATTATGAATTTTTTTCTGAAACTTGCATTTCAAAGCGTTTCATAGAATTTAAATTTCAGATGATCTTTTGCATGGACTCCCATCATAACCTTCCCTCGTAACATATAATAAGGATCTAAAAAGGTTTGTATTGTCTTGAATTGTCCTCGGTTTAATTTTATTTTTCACACAGAAACTAGTGTATAGTATATTATGAATTTTTGACCGAAAATTGCATTTCGAAAAGATTCATAGAATCTAATTTTCCGATGATTTATTTGCGTGAACTTCCGTCATGACCTTTCCTCCTAACATATATAAATGATCTGAAAGGTTTCATATCATTTCTAACAGTCCCCGATTTAATTTGATTTTTGACCGATACCAGTATAAACTAGTTTATAATATATTATGATTTTTTTACCTAAACTTGCATTTCGAAAAGTTCCATAGAATCTAATTTTCAAATGATTTTTACTTGGACTTCCATAATAACCTTCCCTTCTAACATATATAAATTATCTGAAAAATTTGTATCATTTCGAAAAGTACCTTATTTAATTTGATTTTTGACCGAAACTAGTATAAATTTGTGTATTATCATGAATTTTTGATTGAAACTTGCATTTCAAAGCGTTTCATAGAATTTAACTTTCAGATGATTTTTTGCATGGACTTCCATCACAACCTTCCCTTGAAACATATATAAAGGATCTAAAAACGTTTGTATGGTTTCGAATAATCCTCGATTTAATTTGATTTTTTGACCGAAACAAGTGTATAATATATTATGATTTTTTGACAGAAAATTGCATTTCGAAAAGATTCATAGAATCTAAATTTCAGATGATTTTTTGCATCGACTTCCATCATAACCTTCCCTCCTAACATATATAAATGATATGAAAATTTTCGTATCATTTCGAACAGTCCACGATTTATTTTGATTTTTGACTGAAACCAGTATAAACTAGTGTATATTATATTTTTATTGTTTGACCGAAACTTGCATTTCGAAAAGTTCCATAGAATCTAATTTCAGATGATTTTTTGCATGTACTTCCATTATAACCTTCCCTCCTAACACATATAAATGATCTGAAAAGTTTCAAATCATTTTGAACAGTCCCTGATTTAATTTGATAATTTACCGAAACTATTATAAATTAGTGTATAATATATTATGAATTTTTTACCTAAACTTGCATTTTGAAAAGTTCCATAGAATCTAATTTTCAGATGAGTTTTTGAATCGACTTCCATCATAACCTTCCCTCCTAACATATATAAATGATCAGAAAAGTTTCGTATCATTTCGAACAGTCCCCGATTTAATTTGATTTTTTACTGAAACCAGTATAAACTAGTGTATAATATATTATGATTTTTTGACAGAAACTTGCATTTTGAAAAGTTCCATACAATCTAATTTCCGTATGATTTTTTTGCATGGAATTCCATCATAACCTTCCCTCCTTACATATATAAATGATCTGAAAAGTTTCGTATCATTTCGAACAGTCCCTGATTTAATTTGATTTTTGACTTAAACTAGTATAAATTAGTGTATAATATATTATGAATTTTTTTCTGAAACTTGCATTTCAAAGCGTTTCATAGAATTTAAATTTCAGATGATCTTTTGCATGGACTCCCATCATAACCTTCCCTCGTAACATATAATAAGGATCTAAAAAGGTTTGTATTGTCTTGAATTGTCCTCGGTTTTATTTTATTTTTCACACAGAAACTAGTGTATAGTATATTATGAATTTTTGACCGAAAATTGCATTTCGAAAAGATTCATAGAATCTAATTTTCCGATGATTTATTTGCGTGAACTTCCGTCATGACCTTTCCTCCTAACATATATAAATGATCTGAAAGGTTTCATATCATTTCTAACAGTCCCCGATTTAATTTGATTTTTGACCGATACCAGTATAAACTAGTTTATAATATATTATGATTTTTTTACCTAAACTTGCATTTCGAAAAGTTCCATAGAATCTAATTTTCATATGATTTTTACTTGGACTTCCATAATAACCTTCCCTTCTAACATATATAAATTATCTGAAAAATTTGTATCATTTCGAAAAGTACCTTATTTAATTTGATTTTTGACCGAAACTAGTATAAATTAGTGTATTATCATGAATTTTTGATTGAAACTTGCATTTCAAAGCGTTTCATAGAATTTAACTTTCAGATGATTTTTTGCATGGACTTCCATCACAACCTTCCCTTGAAACATATATAAAGGATCTAAAAACGTTTGTATGGTTTCGAATAATCCTCGATTTAATTTGATTTTTTAACCGAAACAAGTGTATAATATATTATGATTTTTTGACAGAAAATTGCATTTCGAAAAGATTCATAGAATCTAAATTTCAGATGATTTTTTGCATCGACTTCCATCATAACCTTCCCTCCTAACATATATAAATGATATGAAAATTTTCGTATCATTTCGAACAGTCCACGATTTATTTTGATTTTTGACTGAAACCAGTATAAACTAGTGTATATTATATTTTTATTGTTTGACCGAAACTTGCATTTCGAAAAGTTCCATAGAATCTAATTTCAGATGATTTTTTGCATGTACTTCCATTATAACCTTCCCTCCTAACACATATAAATGATCTGAAAAGTTTCAAATCATTTTGAACAGTCCCTGATTTAATTTGATAATTTACCGAAACTATTATAAATTAGTGTATAATATATTATGAATTTTTTACCTAAACTTGCATTTTGAAAAGTTCCATAGAATCTAATTTTCAGATGAGTTTTTGAATCGACTTCCATCATAACCTTCCCTCCTAACATATATAAATGATCAGAAAAGTTTCGTATCATTTCGAACAGTCCCCGATTTAATTTGATTTTTTACTGAAACCAGTATAAACTAGTGTATAATATATTATGATTTTTTGACAGAAACTTGCATTTCGAAAAGTTCCATACAATCTAATTTCCGTATGATTTTTTTGCATGGAATTCCATCATAACCTTCCCTCCTTACATATATAAATGATCTGAAAAGTTTCGTATCATTTCGAACAGTCCCTGATTTAATTTGATTTTTGACTTAAACTAGTATAAATTAGTGTATAATATATTATGAATTTTTTTCTGAAACTTGCATTTCAAAGCGTTTCATAGAATTTAAATTTCAGATGATCTTTTGCATGGACTCCCATCATAACCTTCCCTCGTAACATATAATAAGGATCTAAAAAGGTTTGTATTGTCTTGAATTGTCCTCGGTTTAATTTTATTTTTCACACAGAAACTAGTGTATAGTATATTATGAATTTTTGACCGAAAATTGCATTTCGAAAAGATTCATAGAATCTAATTTTCCGATGATTTATTTGCGTGAACTTCCGTCATGACCTTTCCTCCTAACATATATAAATGATCTGAAAGGTTTCATATCATTTCTAACAGTCCCCGATTTAATTTGATTTTTGACCGATACCAGTATAAACTAGTTTATAATATATTATGATTTTTTTACCTAAACTTGCATTTCGAAAAGTTCCATAGAATCTAATTTTCATATGATTTTTACTTGGACTTCCATAATAACCTTCCCTTCTAACATATATAAATTATCTGAAAAATTTGTATCATTTCGAAAAGTACCTTATTTAATTTGATTTTTGACCGAAACTAGTATAAATTAGTGTATTATCATGAATTTTTGATTGAAACTTGCATTTCAAAGCGTTTCATAGAATTTAACTTTCAGATGATTTTTTGCATGGACTTCCATCACAACCTTCCCTTGAAACATATATAAAGGATCTAAAAACGTTTGTATGGTTTCGAATAATCCTCGATTTAATTTGATTTTTTGACCGAAACAAGTGTATAATATATTATGATTTTTTGACAGAAAATTGCATTTCGAAAAGATTCATAGAATCTAAATTTCAGATGATTTTTTGCATCGACTTCCATCATAACCTTCCCTCCTAACATATATAAATGATATGAAAATTTTCGTATCATTTCGAACAGTCCACGATTTATTTTGATTTTTGACTGAAACCAGTATAAACTAGTGTATATTATATTTTTATTGTTTGACCGAAACTTGCATTTCGAAAAGTTCCATAGAATCTAATTTCAGATGATTTTTTGCATGTACTTCCATTATAACCTTCCCTCCTAACACATATAAATGATCTGAAAAGTTTCAAATCATTTTGAACAGTCCCTGATTTAATTTGATAATTTACCGAAACTATTATAAATTAGTGTATAATATATTATGAATTTTTTACCTAAACTTGCATTTTGAAAAGTTCCATAGAATCTAATTTTCAGATGAGTTTTTGAATCGACTTCCATCATAACCTTCCCTCCTAACATATATAAATGATCAGAAAAGTTTCGTATCATTTCGAACAGTCCCCGATTTAATTTGATTTTTTACTGAAACCAGTATAAACTAGTGTATAATATATTATGATTTTTTGACAGAAACTTGCATTTCGAAAAGTTCCATACAATCTAATTTCCGTATGATTTTTTTGCATGGAATTCCATCATAACCTTCCCTCCTTACATATATAAATGATCTGAAAAGTTTCGTATCATTTCGAACAGTCCCTGATTTAATTTGATTTTTGACTTAAACTAGTATAAATTAGTGTATAATATATTATGAATTTTTTTCTGAAACTTGCATTTCAAAGAGTTTCATAGAATTTAAATTTCAGATGATCTTTTGCATGGACTCCCATCATAACCTTCCCTCGTAACATATAATAAGGATCTAAAAAGGTTTGTATTGTCTTGAATTGTCCTCGGTTTTATTTTATTTTTCACACAGAAACTAGTGTATAGTATATTATGAATTTTTGACCGAAAATTGCATTTCGAAAAGATTCATAGAATCTAATTTTCCGATGATTTATTTGCGTGAACTTCCGTCATGACCTTTCCTCCTAACATATATAAATGATCTGAAAGGTTTCATATCATTTCTAACAGTCCCCGATTTAATTTGATTTTTGACCGATACCAGTATAAACTAGTTTATAATATATTATGATTTTTTTACCTAAACTTGCATTTCGAAAAGTTCCATAGAATCTAATTTTCATATGATTTTTACTTGGACTTCCATAATAACCTTCCCTTCTAACATATATAAATTATCTGAAAAATTTGTATCATTTCGAAAAGTACCTTATTTAATTTGATTTTTGACCGAAACTAGTATAAATTAGTGTATTATCATGAATTTTTGATTGAAACTTGCATTTCAAAGCGTTTCATAGAATTTAACTTTCAGATGATTTTTTGCATGGACTTCCATCACAACCTTCCCTTGAAACATATATAAAGGATCTAAAAACGTTTGTATGGTTTCGAATAATCCTCGATTTAATTTGATTTTTTGACCGAAACAAGTGTATAATATATTATGATTTTTTGACAGAAAATTGCATTTCGAAAAGATTCATAGAATCTAAATTTCAGATGATTTTTTGCATCGACTTCCATCATAACCTTCCCTCCTAACATATATAAATGATATGAAAATTTTCGTATCATTTCGAACAGTCCACGATTTATTTTGATTTTTGACTGAAACCAGTATAAACTAGTGTATATTATATTTTTATTGTTTGACCGAAACTTGCATTTCGAAAAGTTCCATAGAATCTAATTTCAGATGATTTTTTGCATGTACTTCCATTATAACCTTCCCTCCTAACACATATAAATGATCTGAAAAGTTTCAAATCATTTTGAACAGTCCCTGATTTAATTTGATAATTTACCGAAACTATTATAAATTAGTGTATAATATATTATGAATTTTTTACCTAAACTTGCATTTTGAAAAGTTCCATAGAATCTAATTTTCAGATGAGTTTTTGAATCGACTTCCATCATAACCTTCCCTCCTAACATATATAAATGATCAGAAAAGTTTCGTATCATTTCGAACAGTCCCCGATTTAATTTGATTTTTTACTGAAACCAGTATAAACTAGTGTATAATATATTATGATTTTTTGACAGAAACTTGCATTTCGAAAAGTTCCATACAATCTAATTTCCGTATGATTTTTTTGCATGGAATTCCATCATAACCTTCCCTCCTTACATATATAAAAGATCTGAAAAGTTTCGTATCATTTCGAACAGTCCCTGATTTAATTTGATTTTTGACTTAAACTAGTATAAATTAGTGTATAATATATTATGAATTTTTTTCTGAAACTTGCATTTCAAAGCGTTTCATAGAATTTAAATTTCAGATGATCTTTTGCATGGACTCCCATCATAACCTTCCCTCGTAACATATAATAAGGATCTAAAAAGGTTTGTATTGTCTTGAATTGTCCTCGGTTTTATTTTATTTTTCACACAGAAACTAGTGTATAGTATATTATGAATTTTTGACCGAAAATTGCATTTCGAAAAGATTCATAGAATCTAATTTTCCGATGATTTATTTGCGTGAACTTCCGTCATGACCTTTCCTCCTAACATATATAAATGATCTGAAAGGTTTCATATCATTTCTAACAGTCCCCGATTTAATTTGATTTTTGACCGATACCAGTATAAACTAGTTTATAATATATTATGATTTTTTTACCTAAACTTGCATTTCGAAAAGTTCCATAGAATCTAATTTTCATATGATTTTTACTTGGACTTCCATAATAACCTTCCCTTCTAACATATATAAATTATCTGAAAAATTTGTATCATTTCGAAAAGTACCTTATTTAATTTGATTTTTGACCGAAACTAGTATAAATTAGTGTATTATCATGAATTTTTGATTGAAACTTGCATTTCAAAGCGTTTCATAGAATTTAACTTTCAGATGATTTTTTGCATGGACTTCCATCACAACCTTCCCTTGAAACATATATAAAGGATCTAAAAACGTTTGTATGGTTTCGAATAATCCTCGATTTAATTTGATTTTTTGACCGAAACAAGTGTATAATATATTATGATTTTTTGACAGAAAATTGCATTTCGAAAAGATTCATAGAATCTAAATTTCAGATGATTTTTTGCATCGACTTCCATCATAACCTTCCCTCCTAACATATATAAATGATATGAAAATTTTCGTATCATTTCGAACAGTCCACGATTTATTTTGATTTTTGACTGAAACCAGTATAAACTAG
The DNA here is from genome assembly GCA_963966055.1 of Lathyrus aphaca. Taxonomy (NCBI): domain Eukaryota; kingdom Viridiplantae; phylum Streptophyta; class Magnoliopsida; order Fabales; family Fabaceae; genus Lathyrus; species Lathyrus aphaca. The sequence continues at coordinate 564,846,615 of OZ014523.1, forward strand.
TGTATATTATATTTTTATTGTTTGACCGAAACTTGCATTTCGAAAAGTTCCATAGAATCTAATTTCAGATGATTTTTTGCATGTACTTCCATTATAACCTTCCCTCCTAACACATATAAATGATCTGAAAAGTTTCAAATCATTTTGAACAGTCCCTGATTTAATTTGATAATTTACCGAAACTATTATAAATTAGTGTATAATATATTATGAATTTTTTACCTAAACTTGCATTTTGAAAAGTTCCATAGAATCTAATTTTCAGATGAGTTTTTGAATCGACTTCCATCATAACCTTCCCTCCTAACATATATAAATGATCAGAAAAGTTTCGTATCATTTCGAACAGTCCCCGATTTAATTTGATTTTTTACTGAAACCAGTATAAACTAGTGTATAATATATTATGATTTTTTGACAGAAACTTGCATTTCGAAAAGTTCCATACAATCTAATTTCCGTATGATTTTTTTGCATGGAATTCCATCATAACCTTCCCTCCTTACATATATAAATGATCTGAAAAGTTTCGTATCATTTCGAACAGTCCCTGATTTAATTTGATTTTTGACTTAAACTAGTATAAATTAGTGTATAATATATTATGAATTTTTTTCTGAAACTTGCATTTCAAAGCGTTTCATAGAATTTAAATTTCAGATGATCTTTTGCATGGACTCCCATCATAACCTTCCCTCGTAACATATAATAAGGATCTAAAAAGGTTTGTATTGCCTTGAATTGTCCTCGGTTTAATTTTATTTTTCACACAGAAACTAGTGTATAGTATATTATGAATTTTTGACCGAAAATTGCATTTCGAAAAGATTCATAGAATCTAATTTTCCGATGATTTATTTGCGTGAACTTCCGTCATGACCTTTCCTCCTAACATATATAAATGATCTGAAAGGTTTCATATCATTTCTAACAGTCCCCGATTTAATTTGATTTTTGACCGATACCAGTATAAACTAGTTTATAATATATTATGATTTTTTTACCTAAACTTGCATTTCGAAAAGTTCCATAGAATCTAATTTTCATATGATTTTTACTTGGACTTCCATAATAACCTTCCCTTCTAACATATATAAATTATCTGAAAAATTTGTATCATTTCGAAAAGTACCTTATTTAATTTGATTTTTGACCGAAACTAGTATAAATTAGTGTATTATCATGAATTTTTGATTGAAACTTGCATTTCAAAGCGTTTCATAGAATTTAACTTTCAGATGATTTTTTGCATGGACTTCCATCACAACCTTCCCTTGTAACATATATAAAGTATCTAAAAACGTTTGTATGGTTTCGAATAATCCTCGATTTAATTTGATTTTTTGACCGAAACAAGTGTATAATATATTATGATTTTTTGACAGAAAATTGCTTTTCGAAAAGATTCATAGAATCTAAATTTCAGATGATTTTTTGCATCGACTTCCATCATAACCTTCCCTCCTAACATATATAAATGATATGAAAATTTTCGTATCATTTCGAACAGTCCACGATTTATTTTGATTTTTGACTGAAACTAGTATAAACTAGTGCATATTATATTTTTATTGTTTGACCGAAACTTGCATTTCGAAAAGTTCCATAGAATCTAATTTCAGATGATTTTTTGCATGTACTTCCATTATAACCTTCCCTCCTAACACATATAAATGATCTGAAAAGTTTCAAATCATTTTGAACAGTCCCTGATTTAATTTGATAATTTACCGAAACTATTATAAATTAGTGTATAATATATTATGAATTTTTTACCTAAACTTGCATTTTGAAAAGTTCCATAGAATCTAATTTTCAGATGAGTTTTTGAATCGACTTCCATCATAACCTTCCCTCCTTACATATATAAATGATCAGAAAAGTTTCGTATCATTTCGAACAGTCCCCGATTTAATTTGATTTTTTACTGAAACCAGTATAAACTAGTGTATAATATATTATGATTTTTTGACAAAAACTTGCATTTCGAAAAGTTCCATACAATCTAATTTCCGTGTGATTTTTTTGCATGGAATTCCATCATAACCTTCCCTCCTTACATATATAAATGATCTGAAAAGTTTCGTATCATTTCGAACAGTCCCTGATTTAATTTGATTTTTGACTTAAACTAGTATAAATTAGTGTATAATATATTATGAATTTTTTTCTGAAACTTGCGTTTCAAAGCGTTTCATAGAATTTAAATTTCAGATGATCTTTTGCATGGACTCCCATCATAACCTTCCCTCGTAACATATAATAAGGATCTAAAAAGGTTTGTATTGTCTTGAATTGTCCTCGGTTTAATTTTATTTTTCACACAGAAACTAGTGTATAGTATATTATGAATTTTTGACCGAAAATTGCATTTCGAAAAGATTCATAGAATCTAATTTTCCGATGATTTATTTGCGTGAACTTCCGTCATGACCTTTCCTCCTAACATATATAAATGATCTGAAAGGTTTCATATCATTTCTAACAGTCCCCGATTTAATTTGATTTTTGACCGATACCAGTATAAACTAGTTTATAATATATTATGATTTTTTTACCAAAACTTGCATTTCGAAAAGTTCCATAGAATCTAATTTTCATATGATTTTTACTTGGACTTCCATAATAACCTTCCCTTCTAACATATATAAATTATCTGAAAAATTTGTATCATTTTGAAAAGTACCTTATTTAATTTGATTTTTGACCGAAACTAGTATAAATTAGTGTATTATCATGAATTTTTGATTGAAACTTGCATTTCAAAGCGTTTCATAGAATTTAACTTTCAGATGATTTTTTGCATGGACTTCCATCACATCCTTCCCTTGTAACATATATAAAGGATCTAAAAACGTTTGTATGGTTTCGAATAATCCTCGATTTAATTTGATTTTTTGACCGAAACAAGTGTATAATATATTATGATTTTTTGACAGAAAATTGCATTTCGAAAAGATTCATAGAATCTAAATTTCAGATGATTTTTTGCATCGACTTCCATCATAACCTTCCCTCCTAACATATATAAATGATATGAAAATTTTCGTATCATTTCGAACAGTCCACGATTTATTTTGATTTTTGACTGAAACTAGTATAAACTAGTGCATATTATATTTTTATTGTTTGACCGAAACTTGCATTTCGAAAAGTTCCATAGAATCTAATTTCAGATGATTTTTTGCATGTACTTCCATTATAACCTTCCCTCCTAACACATATAAATGATCTGAAAAGTTTCAAATCATTTTGAACAGTCCCTGATTTAATTTGATAATTTACCGAAACTATTATAAATTAGTGTATAATATATTATGAATTTTTTACCTAAACTTGCATTTTGAAAAGTTCCATAGAATCTAATTTTCAGATGAGTTTTTGAATCGACTTCCATCATAACCTTCCCTCCTTACATATATAAATGATCAGAAAAGTTTCGTATCATTTCGAACAGTCCCCGATTTAATTTGATTTTTTACTGAAACCAGTATAAACTAGTGTATAATATATTATGATTTTTTGACAAAAACTTGCATTTCGAAAAGTTCCATACAATCTAATTTCCGTGTGATTTTTTTGCATGGAATTCCATCATAACCTTCCCTCCTTACATATATAAATGATCTGAAAAGTTTCGTATCATTTCGAACAGTCCCTGATTTAATTTGATTTTTGACTTAAACTAGTATAAATTAGTGTATAATATATTATGAATTTTTTTCTGAAACTTGCGTTTCAAAGCGTTTCATAGAATTTAAATTTCAGATGATCTTTTGCATGGACTCCCATCATAACCTTCCCTCGTAACATATAATAAGGATCTAAAAAGGTTTGTATTGTCTTGAATTGTCCTCGGTTTAATTTTATTTTTCACACAGAAACTAGTGTATAGTATATTATGAATTTTTGACCGAAAATTGCATTTCGAAAAGATTCATAGAATCTAATTTTCCGATGATTTATTTGCGTGAACTTCCGTCATGACCTTTCCTCCTAACATATATAAATGATCTGAAAGGTTTCATATCATTTCTAACAGTCCCCGATTTAATTTGATTTTTGACCGATACCAGTATAAACTAGTTTATAATATATTATGATTTTTTTACCAAAACTTGCATTTCGAAAAGTTCCATAGAATCTAATTTTCATATGATTTTTACTTGGACTTCCATAATAACCTTCCCTTCTAACATATATAAATTATCTGAAAAATTTGTATCATTTTGAAAAGTACCTTATTTAATTTGATTTTTGACCGAAACTAGTATAAATTAGTGTATTATCATGAATTTTTGATTGAAACTTGCATTTCAAAGCGTTTCATAGAATTTAACTTTCAGATGATTTTTTGCATGGACTTCCATCACATCCTTCCCTTGTAACATATATAAAGGATCTAAAAACGTTTGTATGGTTTCGAATAATCCTCGATTTAATTTGATTTTTTGACCGAAACAAGTGTATAATATATTATGATTTTTTGACAGAAAATTGCATTTCGAAAAGATTCATAGAATCTAAATTTCAGATGATTTTTTGCATCGACTTCCATCATAACCTTCCCTCCTAACATATATAAATGATATGAAAATTTTCGTATCATTTCGAACAGTCCACGATTTATTTTGATTTTTGACTGAAACCAGTATAAACTAGTGTATATTATATTTTTATTGTTTGACCGAAACTTGCATTTCGAAAAGTTCCATAGAATCTAATTTCAGATGATTTTTTGCATGTACTTCCATTATAACCTTCCCTCCTAACACATATAAATGATCTGAAAAGTTTCAAATCATTTTGAACAGTCCCTGATTTAATTTGATAATTTACCGAAACTATTATAAATTAGTGTATAATATATTATGAATTTTTTACCTAAACTTGCATTTTGAAAAGTTCCATAGAATCTAATTTTCAGATGAGTTTTTGAATCGACTTCCATCATAACCTTCCCTCCTAACATATATAAATGATCAGAAAAGTTTCGTATCATTTCGAACAGTCCCCGATTTAATTTGATTTTTTACTGAAACCAGTATAAACTAGTGTATAATATATTATGATTTTTTGACAGAAACTTGCATTTCGAAAAGTTCCATACAATCTAATTTCCGTGTGATTTTTTTGCATGGAATTCCATCATAACCTTCCCTCCTTACATATATAAATGATCTGCAAAGTTTCGTATCATTTCGAACAGTCCCTGATTTAATTTGATTTTTGACTTAAACTAGTATAAATTAGTGTATAATATATTATGAATTTTTTTCTGAAACTTGCATTTCAAAGCGTTTCATAGAATTTAAATTTCAGATGATCTTTTGCATGGACTCCCATCATAACCTTCCCTCGTAACATATAATAAGGATCTAAAAAGGTTTGTATTGTCTTGAATTGTCCTCGGTTTAATTTAATTTTTCACACAGAAACTAGTGTATAGTATATTATGAATTTTTGACCGAAAATTGCATTTCGAAAAGATTCATAAAATCTAATTTTCCGATGATTTATTTGCGTGAACTTCCGTCATGACCTTTCCTCCTAACATATATAAATGATCTGAAAGGTTTCATATCATTTCTAACAGTCCCCGATTTAATTTGATTTTTGACCGATACCAGTATAAACTAGTTTATAATATATTATGATTTTTTTACCAAAACTTGCATTTCGAAAAGTTCCATAGAATCTAATTTTCATATGATTTTTACTTGGACTTCCATAATAACCTTCCCTTCTAACATATATAAATTATCTGAAAAATTTGTATCATTTCGAAAAGTACCTTATTTAATTTGATTTTTGACCGAAACTAGTATAAATTAGTGTATTATCATGAATTTTTGATTGAAACTTGCATTTCAAAGCGTTTCATAGAATTTAACTTTCAGATGATTTTTTGCATGGACTTCCATCACAACCTTCCCTTGTAACATATATAAAGGATCTAAAAACGTTTGTATGGTTTCGAATAATCCTCGATTTAATTTGATTTTTTGACCGAAACAAGTGTATAATATATTATGATTTTTTGACAGAAAATTGCATTTCGAAAAGATTCATAGAATCTAAATTTCAGATGATTTTTTGCATCGACTTCCATCATAACCTTCCCTCCTAACATATATAAATGATATGAAAATTTTCGTATCATTTCGAACAGTCCACGATTTGTTTTGATTTTTGACTGAAACTAGTATAAACTAGTGCATATTATATCTTTATTGTTTGACCGAAACTTGCATTTCGAAAAGTTCCATAGAATCTAATTTCAGATGATTTTTTGCATGTACTTCCATTATAACCTTCCCTCCTAACACATATAAATGATCTGAAAAGTTTCAAATCATTTTGAACAGTCCCTGATTTAATTTGATAATTTACCGAAACTATTATAAATTAGTGTATAATATATTATGAATTTTTTACCTAAACTTGCATTTTGAAAAGTTCCATAGAATCTAATTTTCAGATGAGTTTTTGAATCGACTTCCATCATAACCTTCCCTCCTAACATATATAAATGATCAGAAAAGTTTCGTATCATTTCGAACAGTCCCCGATTTAATTTGATTTTTTACTGAAACCAGTATAAACTAGTGTATAATATATTATGATTTTTTGACAGAAACTTGCATTTCGAAAAGTTCCATACAATCTAATTTCCGTGTGATTTTTTTGCATGGAATTCCATCATAACCTTCCCTCCTTACATATATAAATGATCTGAAAAGTTTCGTATCATTTCGAACAGTCCCTGATTTAATTTGATTTTTGACTTAAACTAGTATAAATTAGTGTATAATATATTATGAATTTTTTTCTGAAACTTGCATTTCAAAGCGTTTCATAGAATTTAAATTTCAGATGATCTTTTGCATGGACTCCCATCATAACCTTCCCTCGTAACATATAATAAGGATCTAAAAAGGTTTGTATTGTCTTGAATTGTCCTCGGTTTAATTTAATTTTTCACACAGAAACTAGTGTATAGTATATTATGAATTTTTGACCGAAAATTGCATTTCGAAAAGATTCATAGAATCTAATTTTCCGATGATTTATTTGCGTGAAATTCCGTCATGACCTTTCCTCCTAACATATATAAATGATCTGAAAGGTTTCATATCATTTCTAACAGTCCCCGATTTAATTTGATTTTTGACCGATACCAGTATAAACTAGTTTATAATATATTATGATTTTTTTACCTAAACTTGCATTTCGAAAAGTTCCATAGAATCTAATTTTCATATGATTTTTACTTGCACTTCCATAATAACCTTCCCTTCTAACATATATAAATTATCTGAAAAATTTGTATCATTTCGAAAAGTACCTTATTTAATTTGATTTTTGACCGAAACTAGTATAAATTAGTGTATTATCATAAATTTTTGATTGAAACTTGCATTTCAAAGCGTTTCATAGAATTTAACTTTCAGATGATTTTTTGCATGGACTTCCATCACAACCTTCCCTTATAACATATATAAGGGATCTAAAAACGTTTGTATGGTTTCGAATAATCCTCGATTTAATTTGATTTTTTGACCGAAACAAGTGTATAATATATTATGATTTTTTGACAGAAAATTGCATTTCGAAAAGATTCATAGAATCTAAATTTCAGATGATTTTTTGCATCGACTTCCATCATAACCTTCCCTCCTAACATATATAAATGATATGAAAATTTTCGTATCATTTCGAACAGTCCACGATTTATTTTGATTTTTGACTGAAACTAGTATAAACTAGTGCATATTATATCTTTATTGTTTGACCGAAACTTGCATTTCGAAAAGTTCCATAGAATCTAATTTCAGATGATTTTTTGCATGTACTTCCATTATAACCTTCCCTCCTAACACATATAAATGATCTGAAAAGTTTCAAATCATTTTGAACAGTCCCTGATTTAATTTGATAATTTACCGAAACTATTATAAATTAGTGTATAATATATTATGAATTTTTTACCTAAACTTGCATTTTGAAAAGTTCCATAGAATCTAATTTTCAGATGAGTTTTTGAATCGACTTCCATCATAACCTTCCCTCCTTACATATATAAATGATCAGAAAAGTTTCGTATCATTTCGAACAGTCCCCGATTTAATTTGATTTTTTACTGAAACCAGTATAAACTAGTGTATAATATATTATGATTTTTTGACAGAAACTTGCATTTCGAAAAGTTCCATACAATCTAATTTCCGTGTGATTTTTTTGCATGGAATTCCATCATAACCTTCCCTCCTTACATATATAAATGATCTGAAAAGTTTCGTATCATTTCGAACAGTCCCTGATTTAATTTGATTTTTGACTTAAACTAGTATAAATTAGTGTATAATATATTATGAATTTTTTTCTGAAACTTGCATTTCAAAGCGTTTCATAGAATTTAAATTTCAGATGATCTTTTGCATGGACTCCCATCATAACCTTCCCTCGTAACATATAATAAGGATCTAAAAAGGTTTGTATTGTCTTGAATTGTCCTCGGTTTAATTTAATTTTTCACACAGAAACTAGTGTATAGTATATTATGAATTTTTGACCGAAAATTGCATTTCGAAAAGATTCATAGAATCTAATTTTCCGATGATTTATTTGCGTGAACTTCCGTCATGACCTTTCCTCCTAACATATATAAATGATCTGAAAGGTTTCATATCATTTCTAACAGTCCCCGATTTAATTTGATTTTTGACCGATACCAGTATAAACTAGTTTATAATATATTATGATTTTTTTACCAAAACTTGCATTTCGAAAAGTTCCATAGAATCTAATTTTCATATGATTTTTACTTGGACTTCCATAATAACCTTCCCTTCTAACATATATAAATTATCTGAAAAATTTGTATCATTTCGAAAAGTACCTTATTTAATTTGATTTTTGACCGAAACTAGTATAAATTAGTGTATTATCATGAATTTTTGATTGAAACTTGCATTTCAAAGCGTTTCATAGAATTTAACTTTCAGATGATTTTTTGCATGGACTTCCATCACAACCTTCCCTTGTAACATATATAAAGGATCTAAAAACGTTTGTATGGTTTCGAATAATCCTCGATTTAATTTGATTTTTTGACCGAAACAAGTGTATAATATATTATGATTTTTTGACAGAAAATTGCATTTCGAAAAGATTCATAGAATCTAAATTTCAGATGATTTTTTGCATCGACTTCCATCATAACCTTCCCTCCTAACATATATAAATGATATGAAAATTTTCGTATCATTTCGAACAGTCCACGATTTGTTTTGATTTTTGACTGAAACTAGTATAAACTAGTGCATATTATATCTTTATTGTTTGACCGAAACTTGCATTTCGAAAAGTTCCATAGAATCTAATTTCAGATGATTTTTTGCATGTACTTCCATTATAACCTTCCCTCCTAACACATATAAATGATCTGAAAAGTTTCAAATCATTTTGAACAGTCCCTGATTTAATTTGATAATTTACCGAAACTATTATAAATTAGTGTATAATATATTATGAATTTTTTACCTAAACTTGCATTTTGAAAAGTTCCATAGAATCTAATTTTCAGATGAGTTTTTGAATCGACTTCCATCATAACCTTCCCTCCTAACATATATAAATGATCAGAAAAGTTTCGTATCATTTCGAACAGTCCCCGATTTAATTTGATTTTTTACTGAAACCAGTATAAACTAGTGTATAATATATTATGATTTTTTGACAGAAACTTGCATTTCGAAAAGTTCCATACAATCTAATTTCCGTGTGATTTTTTTGCATGGAATTCCATCATAACCTTCCCTCCTTACATATATAAATGATCTGAAAAGTTTCGTATCATTTCGAACAGTCCCTGATTTAATTTGATTTTTGACTTAAACTAGTATAAATTAGTGTATAATATATTATGAATTTTTTTCTGAAACTTGCATTTCAAAGCGTTTCATAGAATTTAAATTTCAGATGATCTTTTGCATGGACTCCCATCATAACCTTCCCTCGTAACATATAATAAGGATCTAAAAAGGTTTGTATTGTCTTGAATTGTCCTCGGTTTAATTTAATTTTTCACACAGAAACTAGTGTATAGTATATTATGAATTTTTGACCGAAAATTGCATTTCGAAAAGATTCATAGAATCTAATTTTCCGATGATTTATTTGCGTGAACTTCCGTCATGACCTTTCCTCCTAACATATATAAATGATCTGAAAGGTTTCATATCATTTCTAACAGTCCCCGATTTAATTTGATTTTTGACCGATACCAGTATAAACTAGTTTATAATATATTATGATTTTTTTACCAAAACTTGCATTTCGAAAAGTTCCATAGAATCTAATTTTCATATGATTTTTACTTGGACTTCCATAATAACCTTCCCTTCTAACATATATAAATTATCTGAAAAATTTGTATCATTTTGAAAAGTACCTTATTTAATTTGATTTTTGACCGAAACTAGTATAAATTAGTGTATTATCATGAATTTTTGATTGAAACTTGCATTTCAAAGCGTTTCATAGAATTTAACTTTCAGATGATTTTTTGCATGGACTTCCATCACAACCTTCCCTTGTAACATATATAAAGGATCTAAAAACATTTGTATGGTTTCGAATAATCCTCGATTTAATTTGATTTTTTGACCGAAACAAGTGTATAATATATTATGATTTTTTGACAGAAAATTGCATTTCGAAAAGATTCATAGAATCTAAATTTCAGATGATTTTTTGCATCGACTTCCATCATAACCTTCCCTCCTAACATATATAAATGATATGAAAATTTTCGTATCATTTCGAACAGTCCACGATTTGTTTTGATTTTTGACTGAAACTAGTATAAACTAGTGCATATTATATCTTTATTGTTTGACCGAAACTTGCATTTCGAAAAGTTCCATAGAATCTAATTTCAGATGATTTTTTGCATGTACTTCCATTATAACCTTCCCTCCTAACACATATAAATGATCTGAAAAGTTTCAAATCATTTTGAACAGTCCCTGATTTAATTTGATAATTTACCGAAACTATTATAAATTAGTGTATAATATATTATGAATTTTTTACCTAAACTTGCATTTTGAAAAGTTCCATAGAATCTAATTTTCAGATGAGTTTTTGAATCGACTTCCATCATAACCTTCCCTCCTAACATATATAAATGATCAGAAAAGTTTCGTATCATTTCGAACAGTCCCCGATTTAATTTGATTTTTTACTGAAACCAGTATAAACTAGTGTATAATATATTATGATTTTTTGACAGAAACTTGCATTTCGAAAAGTTCCATACAATCTAATTTCCGTGTGATTTTTTTGCATGGAATTCCATCATAACCTTCCCTCCTTACATATATAAATGATCTGAAAAGTTTCGTATCATTTCGAACAGTCCCTGATTTAATTTGATTTTTGACTTAAACTAGTATAAATTAGTGTATAATATATTATGAATTTTTTTCTGAAACTTGCATTTCAAAGCGTTTCATAGAATTTAAATTTCAGATGATCTTTTGCATGGACTCCCATCATAACCTTCCCTCGTAACATATAATAAGGATCTAAAAAGGTTTGTATTGTCTTGAATTGTCCTCGGTTTAATTTAATTTTTCACACAGAAACTAGTGTATAGTATATTATGAATTTTTGACCGAAAATTGCATTTCGAAAAGATTCATAGAATCTAATTTTCCGATGATTTATTTGCGTGAAATTCCGTCATGACCTTTCCTCCTAACATATATAAATGATCTGAAAGGTTTCATATCATTTCTAACAGTCCCTGATTTAATTTGATTTTTGACCGATACCAGTATAAACTAGTTTATAATATATTATGATTTTTTTACCTAAACTTGCATTTCGAAAAGTTCCATAGAATCTAATTTTCATATGATTTTTACTTGCACTTCCATAATAACCTTCCCTTCTAACATATATAAATTATCTGAAAAATTTGTATCATTTCGAAAAGTACCTTATTTAATTTGATTTTTGACCGAAACTAGTATAAATTAGTGTATTATCATAAATTTTTGATTGAAACTTGCATTTCAAAGCGTTTCATAGAATTTAACTTTCAGATGATTTTTTGCATGGACTTCCATCACAACCTTCCCTTATAACATATATAAGGGATCTAAAAACGTTTGTATGGTTTCGAATAATCCTCGATTTAATTTGATTTTTTGACCGAAACAAGTGTATAATATATTATGATTTTTTGACAGAAAATTGCATTTCGAAAAGATTCATAGAATCTAAATTTCAGATGATTTTTTGCATCGACTTCCATCATAACCTTCCCTCCTAACATATATAAATGATCTGAAAATTTTCGTATCATTTCGAACAGTCCACGATTTATTTTGATTTTTGACTGAAACTAGTATAAACTAGTGTATATTATATTTTTATTGTTTGACCGAAACTTGCATTTCGAAAAGTTCCATAGAATCTAATTTTCATATGATTTTTACTTGGACTTCCATAATAACCTTCCCTTCTAACATATATAAATTATCTGAAAAATTTGTATCATTTCGAAAAGTACCTTATTTAATTTGATTTTTGACCGAAACTAATATAAATTAGTGTATTATCATGAATTTTTGATTGAAACTTGCATTTCAAAGCGTTTCATAGAATTTAACTTTCAGATGATTTTTTGCATAGACTTCCATCACAACCTTCCCTTGTAACATATATAAAGGATCTAAAAACGTTTGTATGGTTTCGAATAATCCTCGATTTAATTTGATTTTTTGACCGAAACAAGTGTATAATATATTATGATTTTTTGACAGAAAATTGCATTTCGAAAAGATTCATAGAATCTAAATTTCAGATGATTTTTTGCATCGACTTCCATCATAACCTTCCCTCCTAACATATATAAATGATATGAAAATTTTCGTATCATTTCGAACAGTCCACGATTTATTTTGATTTTTGACTGAAACTAGTATAAACTAGTGCATATTATATCTTTATTGTTTGACCGAAACTTGCATTTCGAAAAGTTCCATAGAATCTAATTTCAGATGATTTTTTGCATGTACTTCCATTATAACCTTCCCTCCTAACACATATAAATGATCTGAAAAGTTTCAAATCATTTTGAACAGTCCCTGATTTAATTTGATAATTTACCGAAACTATTATAAATTAGTGTATAATATATTATGAATTTTTTACCTAAACTTGCATTTTGAAAAGTTCCATAGAATCTAATTTTCAGATGAGTTTTTGAATCGACTTCCATCATAACCTTCCCTCCTAACATATATAAATGATCAGAAAAGTTTCGTATCATTTCGAACAGTCCCCGATTTAATTTGATTTTTTACTGAAACCAGTATAAACTAGTGTATAATATATTATGATTTTTTGACAGAAACTTGCATTTCGAAAAGTTCCATACAATCTAATTTCCGTGTGATTTTTTTGCATGGAATTCCATCATAACCTTCCCTCCTTACATATATAAATGATCTGAAAAGTTTCGTATCATTTCGAACAGTCCCTGATTTAATTTGATTTTTGACTTAAACTAGTATAAATTAGTGTATAATATATTATGAATTTTTTTCTGAAACTTGCATTTCAAAGCGTTTCATAGAATTTAAATTTCAGATGATCTTTTGCATGGACTCCCATCATAACCTTCCCTCGTAACATATAATAAGGATCTAAAAAGGTTTGTATTGTCTTGAATTGTCCTCGGTTTAATTTAATTTTTCACACAGAAACTAGTGTATAGTATATTATGAATTTTTGACCGAAAATTGCATTTCGAAAAGATTCATAGAATCTAATTTTCCGATGATTTATTTGCGTGAAATTCCGTCATGACCTTTCCTCCTAACATATATAAATGATCTGAAAGGTTTCATATCATTTCTAACAGTCCCTGATTTAATTTGATTTTTGACCGATACCAGTATAAACTAGTTTATAATATATTATGATTTTTTTACCTAAACTTGCATTTCGAAAAGTTCCATAGAATCTAATTTTCATATGATTTTTACTTGCACTTCCATAATAACCTTCCCTTCTAACATATATAAATTATCTGAAAAATTTGTATCATTTTGAAAAGTACCTTATTTAATTTGATTTTTGACCGAAACTAGTATAAATTAGTGTATTATCATAAATTTTTGATTGAAACTTGCATTTCAAAGCGTTTCATAGAATTTAACTTTCAGATGATTTTTTGCATGGACTTCCATCACAACCTTCCCTTATAACATATATAAGGGATCTAAAAACGTTTGTATGGTTTCGAATAATCCTCGATTTAATTTGATTTTTTGACCGAAACAAGTGTATAATATATTATGATTTTTTGACAGAAAATTGCATTTCGAAAAGATTCATAGAATCTAAATTTCAGATGATTTTTTGCATCGACTTCCATCATAACCTTCCCTCCTAACATATATAAATGATCTGAAAATTTTCGTATCATTTCGAACAGTCCACGATTTATTTTGATTTTTGACTGAAACTAGTATAAACTAGTGTATATTATATTTTTATTGTTTGACCGAAACTTGCATTTCGAAAAGTTCCATAGAATCTAATTTCAGATGATTTTTTGCATGTACTTCCATTATCACCTTCCCTCCTAACACATATAAATGATCTGAAAAGTTTCAAATCATTTTGAACAGTCCCTGATTTAATTTGATATTTTACCGAAACTATTATAAATTAGTGTATAATATATTATGAATTTTTTACCTAAACTTGCATTTTGAAAAGTTCCATAGAATCTAATTTTCAGATGATTTTTTGAATGGACTTCCATCATAACCTTCCCTCCTAACATATATAAATGATCAGAAAAGTTTCGTATCATTTCGAACAGTCCCCGATTTAATTTGATTTTTTACTGAAACCAGTATAAACTAGTGTATAATATATTATGATTTTTTTGACAGAAACTTGCATTTCGAAAAGTTCCATACAATCTAATTTCCGTATGATTTTTTTGCATGGAATTCCATCATAACCTTCCCTCCTTACATATATAAATGATCTGAAAAGTTTCGTATCATTTCAAACAGTCCCTGATTTAATTTGATTTTTGACATTAACTAGAATAAATTAGTGTATAATATATTATGAATTTTTTTCTGAAACTTGCATTTCAAAGCATTTCATAGAATTTAAATTTCAGATGATCTTTTGCATGGACTCCCATCATAACCTTCCCTCGTAACATATAATAAGGATCTAAAAAGGTTTGTATTGTCTTGAATTGTCCTCGGTTTAATTTTATTTTTCACACAGAAACTAGTGTATAGTATATATTATGAATTTTTGACCGAAAATTGCATTTCGAAAAGATTCATAGAATCTAATTTTCCGATGATTTATTTGCGTGAAATTCCGTCATGACCTTTCCTCCTAACATATATAAATGATCTGAAAGGTTTCATATCATTTCTAACAGTCCCTGATTTAATTTGATTTTTGACCGATACCAGTATAAACTAGTTTATAATATATTATGATTTTTTTACCTAAACTTGCATTTCGAAAAGTTCCATAGAATCTAATTTTCATATGATTTTTACTTGCACTTCCATAATAACCTTCCCTTCTAACATATATAAATTATCTGAAAAATTTGTATCATTTTGAAAAGTACCTTATTTAATTTGATTTTTGACCGAAACTAGTATAAATTAGTGTATTATCATAAATTTTTGATTGAAACTTGCATTTCAAAGCGTTTCATAGAATTTAACTTTCAGATGATTTTTTGCATGGACTTCCATCACAACCTTCCCTTATAACATATATAAGGGATCTAAAAACGTTTGTATGGTTTCGAATAATCCTCGATTTAATTTGATTTTTTGACCGAAACAAGTGTATAATATATTATGATTTTTTGACAGAAAATTGCATTTCGAAAAGATTCATAGAATCTAAATTTCAGATGATTTTTTGCATCGACTTCCATCATAACCTTCCCTCCTAACATATATAAATGACCTGAAAATTTTCGTATCATTTCGAACAGTCCACGATTTATTTTGATTTTTGAATGAAACTAGTATAAACTAGTGTATATTATATTTTTATTGTTTGACCGAAACTTGCATTTCGAAAAGTTCCATAGAATCTAATTTCAGATGATTTTTTGCATGTACTTCCATTATCACCTTCCCTCCTAACACATATAAATGATCTGAAAAGTTTCAAATCATTTTGAACAGTCCCTGATTTAATTTGATATTTTACCGAAACTATTATAAATTAGTGTATAATATATTATGAATTTTTTACCTAAACTTGCATTTTGAAAAGTTCCATAGAATCTAATTTTCAGATGATTTTTTGAATGGACTTCCATCATAACCTTCCCTCCTAACATATATAAATGATCAGAAAAGTTTCGTATCATTTCGAACAGTCCCCGATTTAATTTGATTTTTTACTGAAACCAGTATAAACTAGTGTATAATATATTATGATTTTTTGACAGAAACTTGCATTTCGAAAAGTTCCATACAATCTAATTTCCGTATGATTTTTTTGCATGGAATTCCATCATAACCTTCCCTCCTTACATATATAAATGATCTGAAAAGTTTCGTATCATTTCAAACAGTCCCTGATTTAATTTGATTTTTGACATTAACTAGAATAAATTAGTGTATAATATATTATGAATTTTTTTCTGAAACTTGCATTTCAAAGCATTTCATAGAATTTAAATTTCAGATGATCTTTTGCATGGACTCCCATCATAACCTTCCCTCGTAACATATAATAAGGATCTAAAAAGGTTTGTATTGTCTTGAATTGTCCTCGGTTTAATTTTATTTTTCACACAGAAACTAGTGTATAGTATATTATGAATTTTTGACCGAAAATTGCATTTCGAAAAGATTCATAGAATCTAATTTTCCGATGATTTATTTGCGTGAAATTCCGTCATGACCTTTCCTCCTAACATATATAAATGATCTGAAAGGTTTCATATCATTTCTAACAGTCCCTGATTTAATTTGATTTTTGACCGATACCAGTATAAACTAGTTTATAATATATTATGATTTTTTTACCTAAACTTGCATTTCGAAAAGTTCCATAGAATCTAATTTTCATATGATTTTTACTTGCACTTCCATAATAACCTTCCCTTCTAACATATATAAATTATCTGAAAAATTTGTATCATTTTGAAAAGTACCTTATTTAATTTGATTTTTGACCGAAACTAGTATAAATTAGTGTATTATCATAAATTTTTGATTGAAACTTGCATTTCAAAGCGTTTCATAGAATTTAACTTTCAGATGATTTTTTGCATGGACTTCCATCACAATCTTCCCTTATAACATATATAAGGGATCTAAAAACGTTTGTATGGTTTCGAATAATCCTCGATTTAATTTAATTTTTTGACCGAAACAAGTGTATAATATATTATGATTTTTTGACAGAAAATTGCATTTCGAAAAGATTCATAGAATCTAAATTTCAGATGATTTTTTGCATCGACTTCCATCATAACCTTCCCTCCTAACATATATAAATGACCTGAAAATTTTCGTATCATTTCGAACAGTCCACGATTTATTTTGATTTTTGACTGAAACTAGTATAAACTAGTGTATATTATATTTTTATTGTTTGACCGAAACTTGCATTTCGAAAAGTTCCATAGAATCTAATTTCAGATGATTTTTTGCATGTACTTCCATTATCACCTTCCCTCCTAACACATATAAATGATATGAAAAGTTTCAAATCATTTTGAACAGTCCCTGATTTAATTTGATATTTTACCGAAACTATTATAAATTAGTGTATAATATATTATGAATTTTTTACCTAAACTTGCATTTTGAAAAGTTCCATAGAATCTAATTTTCAGATGATTTTTTGAATGGACTTCCATCATAACCTTCCCTCCTAACATATATAAATGATCAGAAAAGTTTCGTATCATTTCGAACAGTCCCCGATTTAATTTGATTTTTTACTGAAACCAGTATAAACTAGTGTATAATATATTATGATTTTTTGACAGAAACTTGCATTTCGAAAAGTTCCATACAATCTAATTTCCGTATGATTTTTTTGCATGGAATTCCATCATAACCTTCCCTCCTTACATATATAAATGATCTGAAAAGTTTCGTATCATTTCAAACAGTCCCTGATTTAATTTGATTTTTGACATTAACTAGAATAAATTAGTGTATAATATATTATGAATTTTTTTCTGAAACTTGCATTTCAAAGCATTTCATAGAATTTAAATTTCAGATGATCTTTTGCATGGACTCCCATCATAACCTTCCCTCGTAACATATAATAAGGATCTAAAAAGGTTTGTATTGTCTTGAATTGTCCTCGGTTTAATTTTATTTTTCACACAGAAACTAGTGTATAGTATATTATGAATTTTTGACCGAAAATTGCATTTCGAAAAGATTCATAGAATCTAATTTTCCGATGATTTATTTGCGTGAAATTCCGTCATGACCTTTCCTCCTAACATATATAAATGATCTGAAAGGTTTCATATCATTTCTAACAGTCCCTGATTTAATTTGATTTTTGACCGATACCAGTATAAACTAGTTTATAATATATTATGATTTTTTTACCTAAACTTGCATTTCGAAAAGTTCCATAGAATCTAATTTTCATATGATTTTTACTTGCACTTCCATAATAACCTTCCCTTCTAACATATATAAATTATCTGAAAAATTTGTATCATTTTGAAAAGTACCTTATTTAATTTGATTTTTGACCGAAACTAGTATAAATTAGTGTATTATCATAAATTTTTGATTGAAACTTGCATTTCAAAGCGTTTCATAGAATTTAACTTTCAGATGATTTTTTGCATGGACTTCCATCACAACCTTCCCTTATAACATATATAAGGGATCTAAAAACGTTTGTATGGTTTCGAATAATCCTCGATTTAATTTGATTTTTTGACCGAAACAAGTGTATAATATATTATGATTTTTTGACAGAAAATTGCATTTCGAAAAGATTCATAGAATCTAAATTTCAGATGATTTTTTGCATCGACTTCCGTCATAACCTTCCCTCCTAACATATATAAATGATCTGAAAATTTTCGTATCATTTCGAACAGTCCACGATTTATTTTGATTTTTGACTGAAACTAGTATAAACTAGTGTATATTATATTTTTATTGTTTGACCGAAACTTGCATTTCGAAAAGTTCCATAGAATCTAATTTCAGATGATTTTTTGCATGTACTTCCATTATCACCTTCCCTCCTAACACATATAAATGATCTGAAAAGTTTCAAATCATTTTGAACAGTCCCTGATTTAATTTGATATTTTACCGAAACTATTATAAATTAGTGTATAATATATTATGAATTTTTTACCTAAACTTGCATTTTGAAAAGTTCCATAGAATCTAATTTTCAGATGATTTTTTGAATGGACTTCCATCATAACCTTCCCTCCTAACATATATAAATGATCAGAAAAGTTTCGTATCATTTCGAACAGTCCCCGATTTAATTTGATTTTTTACTGAAACCAGTATAAACTAGTGTATAATATATTATGATTTTTTGACAGAAACTTGCATTTCGAAAAGTTCCATACAATCTAATTTTCGTATGATTTTTTTGCATGGAATTCCATCATAACCTTCCCTCCTTACATATATAAATGATCTGAAAAGTTTCGTATCATTTCAAACAGTCCCTGATTTAATTTGATTTTTGACATTAACTAGAATAAATTAGTGTATAATATATTATGAATTTTTTTCTGAAACTTGCATTTCAAAGCATTTCATAGAATTTAAATTTCAGATGATCTTTTGCATGGACTCCCATCATAACCTTCCCTCGTAACATATAATAAGGATCTAAAAAGGTTTGTATTGTCTTGAATTGTCCTTGGTTTAATTTTATTTTTCACACAGAAACTAGTGTATAGTATATTATGAATTTTTGACCGAAAATTGCATTTCGAAAAGATTCATAGAATCTAATTTTCCGATGATTTATTTGCGTGAAATTCCGTCATGACCTTTCCTCCTAACATATATAAATGATCTGAAAGGTTTCATATCATTTCTAACAGTCCCTGATTTAATTTGATTTTTGACCGATACCAGTATAAACTAGTTTATAATATATTATGATTTTTTTACCTAAACTTGCATTTCGAAAAGTTCCATAGAATCTAATTTTCATATGATTTTTACTTGCACTTCCATAATAACCTTCCCTTCTAACATATATAAATTATCTGAAAAATTTGTATCATTTTGAAAAGTACCTTATTTAATTTGATTTTTGACCGAAACTAGTATAAATTAGTGTATTATCATAAATTTTTGATTGAAACTTGCATTTCAAAGCGTTTCATAGAATTTAACTTTCAGATGATTTTTTGCATGGACTTCCATCACAACCTTCCCTTATAACATATATAAGGGATCTAAAAACGTTTGTATGGTTTCGAATAATCCTGGATTTAATTTGATTTTTTGACCGAAACAAGTGTATAATATATTATGATTTTTTGACAGAAAATTGCATTTCGAAAAGATTCATAGAATCTAAATTTCAGATGATTTTTTGCATCGACTTCCATCATAACCTTCCCTCCTAACATATATAAATGACCTGAAAATTTTTGTATCATTTCGAACAGTCCACGATTTATTTTGATTTTTGACTGAAACTAGTATAAACTAGTGTATATTATATTTTTATTGTTTGACCGAAACTTGCATTTCGAAAAGTTCCATAGAATCTAATTTCAGATGATTTTTTGCATGTACTTCCATTATCACCTTCCCTCCTAACACATATAAATGATCTGAAAAGTTTCAAATCATTTTGAACAGTCCCTGATTTAATTTGATATTTTACCGAAACTATTATAAATTAGTGTATAATATATTATGAATTTTTTACCTAAACTTGCATTTTGAAAAGTTCCATAGAATCTAATTTTCAGATGATTTTTTGAATGGACTTCCATCATAACCTTCCCTCCTAACATATATAAATGATCAGAAAAGTTTCGTATCATTTCGAACAGTCCCCGATTTAATTTGATTTTTTACTGAAACCAGTATAAACTAGTGTATAATATATTATGATTTTTTGACAGAAACTTGCATTTCGAAAAGTTCCATACAATCTAATTTCCGTATGATTTTTTTGCATGGAATTCCATCATAACCTTCCCTCCTTACATATATAAATGATCTGAAAAGTTTCGTATCATTTCAAATAGTCCCTGATTTAATTTGATTTTTGACATTAACTAGAATAAATTAGTGTATAATATATTATGAATTTTTTTCTGAAACTTGCATTTCAAAGCATTTCATAGAATTTAAATTTCAGATGATCTTTTGCATGGACTCCCATCATAACCTTCCCTCGTAACATATAATAAGGATCTAAAAAGGTTTGTATTGTCTTGAATTGTCCTCGGTTTAATTTTATTTTTCACACAGAAACTAGTGTATAGTATATTATGAATTTTTGACCGAAAATTGCATTTCGAAAAGATTCATAGAATCTAATTTTCCGATGATTTATTTGCGTGAAATTCCGTCATGACCTTTCCTCCTAACATATATAAATGATCTGAAAGGTTTCATATCATTTCTAACAGTCCCTGATTTAATTTGATTTTTGACCGATACCAGTATAAACTAGTTTATAATATATTATGATTTTTTTACCTAAACTTGCAATTCGAAAAGTTCCATAGAATCTAATTTTCATATGATTTTTACTTGCACTTCCATAATAACCTTCCCTTCTAACATATATAAATTATCTGAAAAATTTGTATCATTTTGAAAAGTACCTTATTTAATTTGATTTTTGACCGAAACTAGTATAAATTAGTGTATTATCATAAATTTTTGATTGAAAATTGCATTTCAAAGCGTTTCATAGAATTTAACTTTCAGATGATTTTTTGCATGGACTTCCATCACAACCTTCCCTTATAACATATATAAGGGATCTAAAAACGTTTGTATGGTTTCGAATAATCCTCGATTTAATTTGATTTTTTGACCGAAACAAGTGTATAATATATTATGATTTTTTGACAGAAAATTGCATTTCGAAAAGATTCATAGAATCTAAATTTCAGATGATTTTTTGCATCGACTTCCATCATAACCTTCCCTCCTAACATATATAAATGACCTGAAAATTTTCGTATCATTTCGAACAGTCCACGATTTATTTTGATTTTTGACTGAAACTAGTATAAACTAGTGTATATTATATTTTTATTGTTTGACCGAAACTTGCATTTCGAAAAGTTCCATAGAATCTAATTTCAGATGATTTTTTGCATGTACTTCCATTATCACCTTCCCTCCTAACACATATAAATGATCTGAAAAGTTTCAAATCATTTTGAACAGTCCCTGATTTAATTTGATATTTTACCGAAACTATTATAAATTAGTGTATAATATATTATGAATTTTTTACCTAAACTTGCATTTTGAAAAGTTCCATAGAATCTAATTTTCAGATGATTTTTTGAATGGACTTCCATCATAACCTTCCCTCCTAACATATATAAATGATCAGAAAAGTTTCGTATCATTTCGAACAGTCCCCGATTTAATTTGATTTTTTACTGAAACCAGTATAAACTAGTGTATAATATATTATGATTTTTTGACAGAAACTTGCATTTCGAAAAGTTCCATACAATCTAATTTCCGTATGATTTTTTTGCATGGAATTCCATCATAACCTTCCCTCCTTACATATATAAATGATCTGAAAAGTTTTGTATCATTTCAAACAGTCCCTGATTTAATTTGATTTTTGACATTAACTAGAATAAATTAGTGTATAATATATTATGAATTTTTTTCTGAAACTTGCATTTCAAAGCATTTCATAGAATTTAAATTTCAGATGATCTTTTGCATGGACTCCCATCATAACCTTCCCTCGTAACATATAATAAGGATCTAAAAAGGTTTGTATTGTCTTGAATTGTCCTCGGTTTAATTTTATTTTTCACACAGAAACTAGTGTATAGTATATTATGAATTTTTGACCGAAAATTGCATTTCGAAAAGATTCATAGAATCTAATTTTCCGATGATTTATTTGCGTGAAATTCCGTCATGACCTTTCCTCCTAACATATATAAATGATCTGAAAGGTTTCATATCATTTCTAACAGTCCCTGATTTAATTTGATTTTTGACCGATACCAGTATAAACTAGTTTATAATATATTATGATTTTTTTACCTAAACTTGCAATTCGAAAAGTTCCATAGAATCTAATTTTCATATGATTTTTACTTGCACTTCCATAATAACCTTCCCTTCTAACATATATAAATTATCTGAAAAATTTGTATCATTTTGAAAAGTACCTTATTTAATTTGATTTTTGACCGAAACTAGTATAAATTAGTGTATTATCATAAATTTTTGATTGAAAATTGCATTTCAAAGCGTTTCATAGAATTTAACTTTCAGATGATTTTTTGCATGGACTTCCATCACAACCTTCCCTTATAACATATATAAGGGATCTAAAAACGTTTGTATGGTTTCGAATAATCCTCGATTTAATTTGATTTTTTGACCGAAACAAGTGTATAATATATTATGATTTTTTGACAGAAAATTGCATTTCGAAAAGATTCATAGAATCTAAATTTCAGATGATTTTTTGCATCGACTTCCATCATAACCTTCCCTCCTAACATATATAAATGACCTGAAAATTTTCGTATCATTTCGAACAGTCCACGATTTATTTTGATTTTTGACTGAAACTAGTATAAACTAGTGTATATTATATTTTTATTGTTTGACCGAAACTTGCATTTCGAAAAGTTCCATAGAATCTAATTTCAGATGATTTTTTGCATGTACTTCCATTATCACCTTCCCTCCTAACACATATAAATGATCTGAAAAGTTTCAAATCATTTTGAACAGTCCCTGATTTAATTTGATATTTTACCGAAACTATTATAAATTAGTGTATAATATATTATGAATTTTTTACCTAAACTTGCATTTTGAAAAGTTCCATAGAATCTAATTTTTAGATGATTTTTTGAATGGACTTCCATCATAACCTTCCCTCCTAACATATATAAATGATCAGAAAAGTTTCGTATCATTTCGAACAGTCCCCGATTTAATTTGATTTTTTACTGAAACCAGTATAAACTAGTGTATAATATATTATGATTTTTTGACAGAAACTTGCATTTCGAAAAGTTCCATACAATCTAATTTCCGTATGATTTTTTTGCATGGAATTCCATCATAACCTTCCCTCCTTACATATATAAATGATCTGAAAAGTTTCGTATCATTTCAAACAGTCCCTGATTTAATTTGATTTTTGACATTAACTAGAATAAATTAGTGTATAATATATTATGAATTTTTTTCTGAAACTTGCATTTCAAAGCATTTCATAGAATTTAAATTTCAGATGATCTTTTGCATGGACTCCCATCATAACCTTCCCTCGTAACATATAATAAGGATCTAAAAAGGTTTGTATTGTCTTGAATTGTCCTCGGTTTAATTTTATTTTTCACACAGAAACTAGTGTACAGTATATTATGAATTTTTGACCGAAAATTGCATTTCGAAAAGATTCATAGAATCTAATTTTCTGATGATTTATTTGCGTGAACTTCCGTCATGACCTTTCCTCCTAACATATATAAATGATCTGAAAGGTTTCATATCATTTCTAACAGTCCCCGATTTAATTTGATTTTTGACCGATACCAGTATAAACTAGTTTATAATATATTATGATTTTTTTACCTAAACTTGCATTTCGAAAAGTTCCATAGAATCTAATTTTCATATGATTTTTACTTGGACTTCCATAATAACCTTCCCTTCTAACATATATAAATTATCTGAAAAATTTGTATCATTTCGAACAGTACCTTATTTAATTTGATTTTTGACCGAAACTAGTATAAATTAGTGTATTATCATGAATTTTTGATTGAAACTTGCATTTCAAAGCGTTTCATAGAATTTAACTTTCAGATGATTTTTTGCATGGACTTCCATCACAACCTTCCCTTGTTACATATATAAAGGATCTAAAAACGTTTGTATGGTTTCGAATAATCCTCGATTTAATTTGATTTTTTGACCGAAACAAGTGTATAATATATTATGATTTTTTGACAGAATATTGCATTTCGAAAAGATTCATAGAATCTAAATTTCAGATGATTTTTTGCATCGACTTCCATCATAACCTTCCCTCCTAACATATATAAATGTTCTGAAAATTTTCGTATCATCTCGAACAGTCCACGATTTATTTTGATTTTTGACTGAAACTAGTATAAACTAGTGTATATTATATTTTTATTGTTTGACCGAAACTTGCATTTCGAAAAGTTCCATAGAATCTAATTTCAGATGATTTTATGCATGTACTTCCATTATAACCTTCCCTCCTAACACATATAAAGGATCTGAAAAGTTTCAAATCATTTTGAACAGTCCCTGATTTAATTTGATATTTTACCGAAACTATTATAAATTAGTGTATAATATATTATGAATTTTTTACCTAAACTTGCATTTTGAAAAGTTCCATAGAATCTAATTTTCAGATGATTTTTTGAATGGACTTCCATCATAACCTTCCCTCCTAACATATATAAATGATCAGAAAATCTTTGTATCATTTCGAATAGTCCCCGATTTAATTTGATTTTTTACTGAAACCAGTATAAACTACTGTATAATATATTATGATTTTTTGACCGAAACTTGCATTTGGAAAAGTTCCATACAATCTAATTTTCGTATGATTTTTTAGATGAAATTCCATCATAACCTTCCCTCCTTACATATATAAATGATCTGAAAAGTTTCGTATCATTTCAAATAGTCCCTAAGATAATTTGATTTTTGACTTAAACTAGTATAAATTAATGTATAATATATTATGAATTCTTTACTGAAACTTGCATTTCAAAGCGTTTCATAGAATTTAAATTTCAGATGATCTTTTGCATGAACTTCCATCATAACCTTCCATCGTAACATATAATAAGGATCTAAAAAGGTTTGTATTGTCTCGAATTTTCCTCGATTTAATTTGATTTTTTACATAGAAACTAGTGTATAATATATTATGATTTTTTAACCGAAAATTGCAATTCGAAAAGATTCATAGAATCTAAATTTCAGATGATTTTTTGCATCGACTTCCATCATAACCTTCCATCCTAGCATATATAAATGATCTGAAAATTTCCGTATCATTTCGAACAGTCCCCGATTTAATTTGATTTTTGACTGAAACGAGTATAAACTAGTGTATATTATATTTTTATTGTTTGACCGAAACATGCATTTCGAAAAGTTCCATAGAATCTAATTTCAGATGATTTTTTGCATGTACTTCCATTATAACCTTCCCTCCTAACACATATAAATGATCTGAAAAGTTTCATATCATTTTGAACAGTCCCATATTTAATTTTAGTTTTTACCGAAACTATTATAAATTAGTGTATAATATATTATGAATTGTTTACCTAAACTTGCATTTTGAAAAGTTCCATAGAATTTAAATTTTCAGATGATTTTTTGAATGGACTTCCATCATACCTTCCCTCCTAACATATATAAATGATCAGAAAAGTTTCGTATCATTTCGAACAGTCCCCGATTTAATTTGATTTTTTACTGAAACCAGTATAAACTAGTGTATAATATATTATGATTTTTTGACAGAAACTTGCATTTCGAAAAGTTCCATACAATCTAATTTACGTATGATTTTTTTGCATGGAATTCCATCATAACCTTCCCTCCTTACATATATAAATGATCTGAAAAGTTTCATATCATTTCGAACAGTCCCTGATTTAATTTGATTTTTGACTTAAACTAGTATAAATTAGTGTATAATATATTATGAATTTTTTTCTGAAACTTGCATTTCAAAGCGTTTCATAGAATTTAAATTTCAGATGATCTTTTGCATGGACTCCCATCATAACCTTCCCTCGTAACATATAATAAGGATCTAAAAAAGGTTTGTATTGTCTTGAATTGTCCTTGGTTTAATTTTATTTTTCACACAGAAACTAGTGTATAGTATATTATGAATTTTTGACAGAAAATTCCATTTCGAAAAGATTCATAGAATCTAATTTTCCGATGATATATTTGCGTGAACTTCCATCATGACCTTTCCTCCTAACATATATAAATTATCTGAAAGGTTTCATATCATTTCTAACAGTCCCCGATTTAATTTGATTTTTGAACGATACCAGTATAAACTAGTGTATATTATATTTTTATTGTTTGACCGAAACATGCATTTGTAAAAGTTCCATAGAATCTAATTTCAGATGATTTTTTGCATGTACTTCCATTATAACCTTCCCTCCTAACACATATAAATGATCTGAAAAGTTTCGTATCATTTTGAACAGTCCCTGATTTAATTTTTGTTTTTACCGAAACTATTATAAATTAGTGTATAATATATTATGAATTTTTTACCTAAACTTGCATTTTGAAAAGTTCCATAAAATCTAATTTTTAGATGATTTTTTGAATGGACTTCCATCATAACCTTCCCTCCTAACATATATAAATGATCAGAAAAGTTTTGTATCATTTCGAATAGTCCCCGATTTAATTTGATTTTTTACTGAAAGCAGTATAAACTTAGTGTATAATATATTATGATTTTTTGACAGAAACTTGCATTTCGAAAAGTTCCATACAATCTAATTTCCGTATGATTTTTTTGCATGGAATTCCATCATAACCTTCCCTCCTTACATATATAAATGATCTGAAAAGTTTCGTATCATTTCAAACAGTCCCTGATTTAATTTGATTTTTGACTTAAACTAGTATAAATTAGTGTATAATATATTATGAATTTTTTTCTGAAACTTGCATTTCAAAGCGTTTCATAGAATTTAAATTTCAGATGATCTTTTGCATGGACTCCCATCATAACCTTCCCTCGTAACATATAATAAGGATCTAAAAAGGTTTGTATTGTCTTGAATTGTCCTCGGTTTTATTTTATTTTTCACACAGAAACTAGTGTATAGTATATTATGAATTTTTGACCGAAAATTGCATTTCGAAAAGATTCATAGAATCTAATTTTCCGATGATTTATTTGCGTGAACTTCCGTCATGACCTTTCCTCCTAACATATATAAATGATCTGAAAGGTTTCATATCATTTCTAACAGTCCCCGATTTAATTTGATTTTTGACCGATACCAGTATAAACTAGTTTATAATATATTATGATTTTTTTACCTAAACTTGCATTTCGAAAAGTTCCATAGAATCTAATTTTCATATGATTTTTACTTGGACTTCCATAATAACCTTCCCTTCTAACATATATAAATTATCTGAAAAATTTGTATCATTTCGAACAGTACCTTATTTAATTTGATTTATGACCGAAACTAGTATAAATTAGTGTATTATCATGAATTTTTGATTGAAACTTGCATTTCAAAGCGTTTCGTAGAATTTAACTTTCAGATGATTTTTTGCATGGACTTCCATCACAACCTTCCCTTGTAACATATATAAAGGATCTAAAAACGTTAGTATGGTTTCGAATAATCCTCGATTTAATTTGATTTTTTGACCGAAACAAGTGTATAATATATTATGATTTTTTGACAGAAAATTGCATTTCGAAAAGATTCATAGAATCTAAATTTCAGATGATTTTTTGCATCGACTTCCATCATAAGCTTCCCTCCTAACATATATAAATGATCTGAATATTTTCGTATCATTTCGAACAGTCCACGATTTATTTTGATTTTTGACTGAAACCAGTATAAACTAGTGTATATTATATTTTTATTGTTTGACCGAAACATGCATTTCGAAAAGTTCCATAGAATCTAATTTCAGATGATTTTTTGCATGTACTTCCATTATAACCTTCCCTCCTAACACATATAAATGATCTGAAAAGTTTCATATCATTTTGAACAGTCCCATATTTAATTTTAGTTTTTACCGAAACTATTATAAATTAGTGTATAATATATTATGAATTGTTTACCTAAACTTGCATTTTGAAAAGTTCCATAGAATTTAAATTTTCAGATGATTTTTTGAATGGACTTCCATCATACCTTCCCTCCTAACATATATAAATGATCAGAAAAGTTTCGTATCATTTCGAACAGTCCCCGATTTAATTTGATTTTTTACTGAAACCAGTATAAACTAGTGTATAATATATTATGATTTTTTGACAGAAACTTGCATTTCGAAAAGTTCCATACAATCTAATTTACGTATGATTTTTTTGCATGGAATTCCATCATAACCTTCCCTCCTTACATATATAAATGATCTGAAAAGTTTCATATCATTTCGAACAGTCCCTGATTTAATTTGATTTTTGACTTAAACTAGTATAAATTAGTGTATAATATATTATGAATTTTTTTCTGAAACTTGTATTTCAAAGCGTTTCATAGAATTTAAATTTCAGATGATCTTTTGCATGGACTCCCATCATAACCTTCCCTCGTAACATATAATAAGGATCTAAAAAAGGTTTGTATTGTCTTGAATTGTCCTTGGTTTAATTTTATTTTTCACACAGAAACTAGTGTATAGTATATTATGAATTTTTGACAGAAAATTGCATTTCGAAAAGATTCATAGAATCTAATTTTCCGATGATATATTTGCGTGAACTTCCATCATGACCTTTCCTCCTAACATATATAAATTATCTGAAAGGTTTCATATCATTTCTAACAGTCCCCGATTTAATTTGATTTTTGAACGATACCAGTATAAACTAGTGTATATTATATTTTTATTGTTTGACCGAAACATGCATTTGTAAAAGTTCCATAGAATCTAATTTCAGATGATTTTTTGCATGTACTTCCATTATAACCTTCCCTCCTAACACATATAAATGATCTGAAAAGTTTCGTATCATTTTGAACAGTCCCTGATTTAATTTTTGTTTTTACCGAAACTATTATAAATTAGTGTATAATATATTATGAATTTTTTACCTAAACTTGCATTTTGAAAAGTTCCATAAAATCTAATTTTCAGATGATTTTTTGAATGGACTTCCATCATAACCTTCCCTCCTAACATATATAAATGATCAGAAAAGTTTTGTATCATTTCGAATAGTCCCCGATTTAATTTGATTTTTTACTGAAAGCAGTATAAACTTAGTGTATAATATATTATGATTTTTTGACAGAAACTTGCATTTCGAAAAGTTCCATACAATCTAATTTCCGTATGATTTTTTTGCATGGAATTCCATCATAACCTTCCCTCCTTACATATATAAATGATCTGAAAAGTTTCGTATCATTTCAAACAGTCCCTGATTTAATTTGATTTTTGACTTAAACTAGTATAAATTAGTGTATAATATATTATGAATTTTTTTCTGAAACTTGCATTTCAAAGCGTTTCATAGAATTTAAATTTCAGATGATCTTTTGCATGGACTCCCATCATAACCTTCCCTCGTAACATATAATAAGGATCTAAAAAGGTTTGTATTGTCTTGAATTGTCCTCGGTTTTATTTTATTTTTCACACAGAAACTAGTGTATAGTATATTATGAATTTTTGACCGAAAATTGCATTTCGAAAAGATTCATAGAATCTAATTTTCCGATGATTTATTTGCGTGAACTTCCGTCATGACCTTTCCTCCTAACATATATAAATGATCTGAAAGGTTTCATATCATTTCTAACAGTCCCCGATTTAATTTGATTTTTGACCGATACCAGTATAAACTAGTTTATAATATATTATGATTTTTTTACCTAAACTTGCATTTCGAAAAGTTCCATAGAATCTAATTTTCATATGATTTTTACTTGGACTTCCATAATAACCTTCCCTTCTAACATATATAAATTATCTGAAAAATTTGTATCATTTCGAACAGTACCTTATTTAATTTGATTTATGACCGAAACTAGTATAAATTAGTGTATTATCATGAATTTTTGATTGAAACTTGCATTTCAAAGCGTTTCGTAGAATTTAACTTTCAGATGATTTTTTGCATGGACTTCCATCACAACCTTCCCTTGTAACATATATAAAGGATCTAAAAACGTTAGTATGGTTTCGAATAATCCTCGATTTAATTTGATTTTTTGACCGAAACAAGTGTATAATATATTATGATTTTTTGACAGAAAATTGCATTTCGAAAAGATTCATAGAATCTAAATTTCAGATGATTTTTTGCATCGACTTCCATCATAAGCTTCCCTCCTAACATATATAAATGATCTGAATATTTTCGTATCATTTCGAACAGTCCACGATTTATTTTGATTTTTGACTGAAACCAGTATAAACTAGTGTATATTATATTTTTATTGTTTGACCGAAACATGCATTTTGAAAAGTTCCATAGAATCTAATTTCAGATGATTTTTTGCATGTACTTCCATTATAACCTTCCCTCCTAACACATATAAATGATCTGAAAAGTTTCGTATCATTTTGAACAGTACCTGATTTAATTTTAGTTTTTACCGAAACTATTATAAATTAGTGTATAATATATTATGAATTTTTTACCTAAACTTGCATTTTGAAAAGTTCCATAGAATCTAATTTTCAGATGATTTTTTGAATGGACTTCCATCATAACCTTCCCTCCTAACATATATAAATGATCAGAAAAGTTTCGTATCATTTCGAACAGTCCCCGATTTAATTTGATTTTTTAATGAAACCAGTATAAACTAGTGTATAATATATTATGATTTTTTGACAGAAACTTGCATTTCGAAAAGTTCCATACAATCTAATTTCCGTATGATTTTTTTGCATGGAATTCCATCATAACCTTCCCTCCTTACATATATAAATGATATGAAAAGTTTCGTATCATTTCGAACAGTCCCTGATTTAATTTGATTTTTGACTTAAACTAGTATAAATTAGTGTATAATATATTATGAATTTTTTTCTGAAACTTGCATTTCAAAGCGTTTCATAGAATTTAAATTTCAGATGATCTTTTGCATGGACTCCCATCATAACCTTCCCTCGTAACATATAATAAGGATCTAAAAAGGTTTGTATTGTCTTGAATTGTCCTCGGTTTTATTTTATTTTTCACACAGAAACTAGTGTATAGTATATTATGAATTTTTGACCGAAAATTGCATTTCGAAAAGATTCATAGAATCTAATTTTCCGATGATTTATTTGCGTGAACTTCCGTCATGACCTTTCCTCCTAACATATATAAATGATCTGAAAGGTTTCATATCATTTCTAACAGTCCCCGATTTAATTTGATTTTTGACTGATACCAGTATAAACTAGTGTATATTATATTTTTATTGTTTGACCGAAACATGCATTTCGAAAAGTTCCATAGAATCTAATTTCAGATGATTTTTTGCATGTACTTCCATTATAACCTTCCCTCCTAACACATATAAATGATCTGAAAAGTTTCGTATCATTTTGAACAGTCCCTGATTTAATTTTTGTTTTTACCGAAACTATTATAAATTAGTGTATAATATATTATGAATTTTTTACCTAAACTTGCATTTTGAAAAGTTCCATAAAATCTAATTTTCAGATGATTTTTTGAATGGACTTCCATCATAACCTTACCTCCTAACATATATAAATGATCAGAAAAGTTTCGTATCATTTCGAATAGTCCCCGATTTAATTTGATTTTTTACTGAAACCAGTATAAATTAGTGTATAATATATTATGATTTTTTGACCGAAACTTGCATTTGGAAAAGTTCCATACAATCTAATTTTCGTATGATTTTTTTAGATGGAATTCCATCATAACCTTCCCTCCTTACATATATAAATGATCTGAAAAGTTTCGTATCATTTCGAACAGTCCCTAATTTAATTTGATTTTTGACTTAAACTAGTATAAATTAATGTATAATATATTATGAATTTTTTACTGAAACTTGCATTTCAAAGCGTTTCATAGAATTTAAATTTCAGATGATCTTTTGCATGGACTTCCATCATAACCTTCCATCGTAACATATAATAAGGATCTAAAAAGGTTTGTATTGTCTCGAATTGTCCTCGATTTAATTTGATTTTTTACATAGAAACTAGTGTATAATATATTATGATTTTTTGACCGAAAATTGAAATTCGACAAGATTCATAGAATCTATATTTCAGATGATTTTTTGCATCGACTTCCATCATAACCTTCCATCCTAGCATATATAAATGATCTGAAAATTTTCGTATCATTTCGAACAGTCCCCGATTTAATTTGATTTTTGACTGAAACCAGTATAAACTAGTGTATATTATATTTTTATTGTTTGACCAAAACATGCATTTCGAAAAGTTCCATAGAATCTAATTTCAGATGATTTTTTGCATGTACTTCCATTATAACCTTCCCTCCTAACACATATAAATGATCTGAAAAGTTTCGTATCATTTTGAACAGTCCCTGATTTAATTTTAGTTTTTACCGAAACTATTATAAATTAGTGTATAATATATTATGAATTTTTTACTTAAACTTGCATTTTGAAAAGTTCCATAGAATCTAATTTTCAGATGATTTTTTGAATGGACTTCCATCATAACCTTCCTTCCTAACATATATAAATGATCAGAAAAGTTTCGTATCATTTCGAACAGTCCCCGATATAATTTGATTTTTTACTGAAACCAGTATAAACTAGTGTATAATATATTATGATTTTTTGACAGAAACTTGCATTTCGAAAAGTTCCATACAATCTAATTTCCGTATGATTTTTTTGCATGGAATTCCATCATAACCTTCACTCCTTACATATATAAATGATTTGAAAAGTTTCGTATCATTTCGAACAGTCCCTGATTTAATTTGATTTTTGACTTAAACTAGTATAAATTAGTGTATAATATATTATGAATTTTTTTCTGAAACTTGCATTTCAAAGCGTTTCATAGAATTTAAATTTCAGATGATCTTTTGCATGGACTCCCATCATAACCTTCCCTCGTAACATATAATAAGGATCTAAAAACGTTTGTATGGTTTCGAATAATCCTCGATTTAATTTGATTTTTTGACCGAAACTAGTGTATAATATATTATGATTTTTTGACAGAAAATTGCATTTCGAAAAGATTCATAGAATCTAATTTTCCGATGATTTATTTGCGTGAACTTCCGTCATGACCTTTCCTCCTAACATATATAAATGATCTGAAATGTTTCATATCAATTCTAACAGTCCCCGATTTAATTTGATTTTTGACTGATACCAGTATAAACTAGTGTATATTATATTTTTATTGTTTGACCGAAACATGCATTTCGAAAAGTTCCATAGAATCTAATTTCAGATGATTTTTTGCATGTACTTCCATTATAACCTTCCCTCCTAACACATATAAATGATCTGAAAAGTTTCGTATCATTTTGAACAGTCCCTGATTTAATTTTTGTTTTTACCGAAACTATTATAAATTAGTGTATAATATATTATGATTTTTTTACCTAAACTTGCATTTTGAAAAGTTCCATAAAATCTAATTTTCAGATGATTTTTTGAATGGACTTCCATCATAACCTTCCCTCCTAACATATATAAATGATCAGAAAAGTTTCGTATCATTTCGAATAGTCCCCGATTTAATTTGATTTTTTACTGAAACCAGTATAAATTAGTGTATAATATATTATGATTTTTTGACCGAAACTTGCATTTGGAAAAGTTCCATACAATCTAATTTTCGTATGATTTTTTTAGATGGAATTCCATCATAACCTTCCCTCCTTACATATATAAATGATCTGAAAAGTTTCGTATCATTTCGAACAGTCCCTAATTTAATTTGATTTTTGACTTAAACTAGTATAAATTAATGTATAATATATTATGAATTTTTTACTGAAACTTGCATTTCAAAGCGTTTCATAGAATTTAAATTTCAGATGATCTTTTGCATGGACTTCCATCATAACCTTCCATCGTAACATATAATAAGGATCTAAAAAGGTTTGTATTGTCTCGAATTGTCCTCGATTTAATTTGATTTTTTACATAGAAACTAGTGTATAATATATTATGATTTTTTGACCGAACATTGAAATTCGACAAGATTCATAGAATCTATATTTCAGATGATTTTTTGCATCGACTTCCATCATAACCTTCCATCCTAGCATATATAAATGATCTGAAAATTTTCGTATCATTTCGAACAGTCCCCGATTTAATTTGATTTTTGACTGAAACCAGTATAAACTAGTGTATATTATATTTTTATTGTTTGACCAAAACATGCATTTCGAAAAGTTCCATAGAATCTAATTTCAGATGATTTTTTGCATGTACTTCCATTATAACCTTCCCTCCTAACACATATAAATGATCTGAAAAGTTTCGTATCATTTTGAACAGTCCCTGATTTAATTTTAGTTTTTACCGAAACTATTATAAATTAGTGTATAATATATTATGAATTTTTTACTTAAACTTGCATTTTGAAAAGTTCCATAGAATCTAATTTTCAGATTATTTTTTGAATGGACTTCCATCATAACCTTCCCTCCTAACATATATAAATGATCAGAAAAGTTTCGTATCATTTCGAACAGTCCCCGATATAATTTGATTTTTTACTGAAACCAGTATAAACTAGTGTATAATATATTATGATTTTTTGACAGAAACTTGCATTTCGAAAAGTTCCATACAATCTAATTTCCGTATGATTTTTTTGCATGGAATTCCATCATAACCTTCACTCCTTACATATATAAATGATTTGAAAAGTTTCGTATCATTTCGAACAGTCCCTGATTTAATTTGATTTTTGACTTAAACTAGTATAAATTAGTGTATAATATATTATGAATTTTTTTCTGAAACTTGCATTTCAAAGCGTTTCATAGAATTTAAATTTCAGATGATCTTTTGCATGGACTCCCATCATAACCTTCCCTCGTAACATATAATAAGGATCTAAAAACGTTTGTATGGTTTCGAATAATCCTCGATTTAATTTGATTTTTTGACCGAAACTAGTGTATAATATATTATGATTTTTTGACAGAAAATTGCATTTCGAAAAGATTCATAGAATCTAATTTTCCGATGATTTATTTGCGTGAACTTCCGTCATGACCTTTCCTCCTAACATATATAAATGATCTGAAATGTTTCATATCAATTCTAACAGTCCCCGATTTAATTTGATTTTTGACTGATACCAGTATAAACTAGTGTATATTATATTTTTATTGTTTGACCGAAACATGCATTTCGAAAAGTTCCATAGAATCTAATTTCAGATGATTTTTTGCATGTACTTCCATTATAACCTTCCCTCCTAACACATATAAATGATCTGAAAAGTTTCGTATCATTTTGAACAGTCCCTGATTTAATTTTTGTTTTTACCGAAACTATTATAAATTAGTGTATAATATATTATGAATTTTTTACCTAAACTTGCATTTTGAAAAGTTCCATAAAATCTAATTTTCAGATGATTTTTTGAATGGACTTCCATCATAACCTTCCCTCCTAACATATATAAATGATTAGAAAAGTTTTGTATCATTTCGAATAGTCCCCGATTTAATTTGATTTTTTACTGAAACCAGTATAAACTAGTGTATAATATATTATGATTTTTTGACAGAAACTTGCATTTCGAAAAGTTCCATACAATCTAATTTCAGTATGATTTTTTTGCATGGAATTCCATCATAACCTTCCCTCCTTACATATATAAATGATTTGAAAAGTTTCGTATCATTTCGAACAGTCCCTGATTTAATTTGATTTTTGACTTAAACTAGTATAAATTAGTGTATAATATATTATGAATTTTTTTCTGAAACTTGCATTTCAAAGCGTTTCATAGAATTTAAATTTCAGATGATCTTTTGCATGGACTCCCATCATAACCTTCCCTGGTAACATATAATAAGGATCTAAAAACGTTTGTATGGTTTCGAATAATCCTCGATTTAATTTGATTTTTTGACCGAAACAAGTGTATAATATATTATGATTTTTTGACAGTAAATTGCATTTCGAAAAGATTCATAGAATCTAAATTTCAGATGATTTTTTGCATCGACTTCCATCATAACCTTCCCTCCTAACATATATAAATGATCTGAAAATTTTCGTATCATTTCGAACAGTCCAAGATTTAATTTTATTTTTGACTGAAACTAGTATAAACTAGTGTATATTATATTTTTATTGTTTGACCGAAACTTGCATTTCGAAAAGTTCCATAGAATCTAATTTCAGATGATTTTTTGCATGTACTTCCATTATAACCTTCCCTCCTAACACATATAAATGATCTGAAAAGTTTCAAATCATTTTGAAGAGTCCCTGATTTAATTTGATATTTTACCGAAACTATTATAAATTAGTGTATAAAATATTATGAATTTATGACCTAAACTTGCATTTTGAAAAGTTCCATAGAATCTAATTTTCAGATGAATTTTTGAATGGACTTCCATCATAACCTTCCCTGCTAACATATATAAATGATCAGAAAAGTTTCGTATCATTTCGAACAGTCCCCGATTTAATTTGATTTTTTACTGAAACCAGTATAAACTAGTGTATAATAAATTATGATATTTTGACCGAAACTTGCATTTGGAAAAGTTCCATACAATCTAATTTCCGTATGATTTTTTTGCATTGACTTCCATCATAACCTTCCCTCCTTACATATATAAATGATCTGAAAAGTTTCGTATCTTTTCGAACAGTCCCTGATTTAATTTGATTTTTTACTTAAACTAGTATAAATTAGTGTATAATATATTATGAATTTTTTACTGAAACTTGCATTTCAAAGCGTTTCATAGAATTTAAATTTTAGATGATCTTTTGCATGGACTTCCATCATAACCTTCCATCGTAACATATAATAAGGATCTAAAAAGGTTTGTATTGTCTCGAATTGTCCTCGATTTAATTTGATTTATAACATAGAAACTAGTGTATAATATATTATGATTTTTTGTCCGAAAATTGCCATTTGAAAAGATTCATAGAATCTAAATTTCAGATGATTTTTTGCATCGACTTCCATCATAACCTTCATCCTAGCATATATAAATGATCTGAAAATTTTCGTATCATTTCGAACAGTCCCCGATTTAATTTGATTTTTGACTGAAACCAGTATAAACTAGTGTATATTATATTTTTATTGTTTGACCGAAACATGCATTTCGAAAAGTTCCATAGAATCTAATTTCAGATGATTTTTTGCATGTACTTCCATTATAACCTTCCCTCCTAACACATATAAATGATCTGAAAAGTTTCGTATCATTTTGAGCAGTCCCTGATTTAATTTTAGTTTTTACCGAAACTATTATAAATTATTGTATAATATATTATGAATTTTTTTCCTAAACTTGCATTTTGAAAAGTTCTATATAATCTAATTTTCAGATGATTTTTTGAATGGACTTCCATCATAACCTTCCCTCCTAACATATATAAATGATCAGAAAAGTTTCGTATCATTTCGAACAGTCCCCGATTTAATTTGATTTTTTACTGAAACCAGTATAAACTAGTGTATAATATATTATGATTTTTTAACAGAAACTTGCATTTCGAAAAGTTCCATACAATCTAATTTCCATATGATTTTTTTGCATGGAATTCCATCATAACCTTCCCTCCTTACATATATAAATGATCTGAAAAGTTTCGTATCATTTCGACCAGTCCCTAATTTAATTTGATTTTTGACTTAAATTAGTATAAATTAGTGTATTATATATTATGAATTTTTTACTGAAACATGCATTTCAAAGCGTTTCATAGAATTTAAATTTCAGATGATCTTTTGCATGGACTTCCATCATAACCTTCCCTCGTAAATATAATAAGGATCTAAAAAGGTTTTTATTGTTTCGAATTGTCCTTGATTTAATTTGATTTTTTACATAGAAACTAGTGTATAGTATATTATGATTTTTTGACCGAATATTGCATTTCGAAAAGATTCATAGAATCTGATTTCCAGATGATTTTTTTTCTTGAACTTCCATCATAACCTTTCCTCCTAACATATATTAATGATCTGAAAAGTTTTGTATCATTTCTAACAGTCCCAGATTTAATTTAATTTTTGACCGAAACCAGTATAAACAAGTTTATATTATATTATGATTTTTTGACCAAAACTTACATTTCGAAAAGTTCCATAGAATCTAATTTTCATAATATTTTTATTGGACTTCCATAATAACCTTCCCTTCTAACATATATAAATTATCTGAAAAATTTGTATCATTTCGAACAGTACCTTATTAAATTTGATTTTTGACCGAAACTAGTATAAATTAGTGTATAATATATCATGAATTTTTGACTGAAACTGGCTTTTCAAAGCGTTTCATAGAATTTAATTTTCAGATGATTTTTTGCATGAACTTCCATCATAACCTTCCCTCGTAACATATAGAAAGAATCTAAACACGTTCGTATGGTTTCGAATAATACTCGATTTAATTTGATTTTTTGACCGAAACAAGTGTATAATATATTATGGTTTTTTGACCGAAAATTGCAATTCGAAAAGATTCATAGAATCTAATTTTCAGATAATTTTTTGCATCGACTTCCATCATAACTTTCCCTCCTAAAATATATAAATGATCTGAAAAGTTTCATATCATTTCGAACAGTCCCCGATTTAATTTGATTTTTGACTGAAACCAGTATAAACTAGTGTATATTATATTTTGATTTTTTGACCAAAACATGCATTTCGAAAAGTTCCATAGAATCTAATTTTCAGTTGATTTTTTGGATATACTTCAATTATAACCTTCCCTCCTAATACATATAAATGACCTGAAAAGCTTCGTATCATTTTGAACAGTCCCTGATTTAATTTGATTTTTTACCGAAACTATTATAAATTAGTGTATAGTATATTATGAATTTTTTACCTAAACTTGCATTTTGAAAAGTTCCATAGAATCTAATTTTCAGATGAATTTTTGAATGGACTTCCATCATAACCTTCCCTCCTAACATATATAAATGATCAGAAAAGTTTCGTAACATTTCGAACAGTCCCCGCTTTAATTTGATTTTTTACTGAAACCAGTATAAACTAGTGTATAATATATTATGATTTTTTGACCGAAACTTGCATTTGGAAAAGTTCCATACAATCTAATTTCTGTATGATTTTTTGCATGGACTTCCATCATAACCTTCCCTCCTTACATATATAAATGATCTGAAAAGTTTCGTATCATTTCGAACAGTCCCTAATTTAATTTGATTTTTTACTTAAACTAGTATAAATTAGTGTATAATATATTATGAATTTTTTTACTGAAACTTGCATTTCAAAGTGTTTCATAGAATTTAAATTTCAGATGATCTTTTGCATGGACTTCCATCATAACCTTCTATCGTAACATATAATAAGGATCTAAAAAGGTTTGTATTGTCTCGAATTGTCCTCGAATTGTCTCGAATTGCATTTCGAAAAGATTCATAAAATCTAATTTTCAGATGATTTTTTTGCATGAACTTCCCTCATAATCTTTCCTCCTAACATATATTAATGATCTGAAAAGTTTCGTATCTTTTCTAACAGTCCCAGATTTAATTTAATTTTCGACCGAAACCAGTATAAACTAGTTTATAATATATTATGATTTTTTGACCTAAACTTGCATTTCGAAAAGTTCCATAGAATCTAATTTTCATAAGATTTTTACTTGGACTTCAATAATAACCTTCCCTTCTAACATATATAAATTATCTGAAAAATTTGTATCATTTCAAACAGTACCTTATTTAATTTCATTTTTGACCGAAACTAGTATAAATTAGTGTATAATAAATATATCATGAATTTTTGACTGAAACTTGCCTTTCAAAGCATTTCATAGAATTTAATTTTCAGATGATTTTTTGCATGGACTTCCATCATAACCTTCCCTCCTAACATATATAAATGATCTGAAAAGTTTCGTCTCATTTCGAACAGTCCCCGATTTAATTTGATTTTTGACCGAAACCAGTATAAACTAGTATATATTATGTTTTGATTTTTTGACCGAAACATGCATTTCTAAAATTCCATAGAATCAAATTTTCAGATGATTTTTTTGATGTACTTCCATTATAACCTTCCCTCCTAGTACATATAAATGACCTGAAAAGTTTCTTATCATTTTGAACAGTCCTTGATTTAATTTGATTTTTTACCGAAACTATTATAAATTAGTGTATAATATATTATGAATTTTTGACCTCAGCTTGCATTTTGAAAAGTTCCATAGAATCTAATTTTCAGATGATTTTTTGAATGGACTTCCATCATAACCTTCCCTCCTAACATATCTAAATGATTCGAATCATTTCGAATAGTCCCCGATTTAATTTGATTTTTTACTGAAACCAATATAAACTAGTGTATAATATATTATGATTTTTTGACCGAAACTTGCATTTGGAAAAGTTCCATACAATCTAATTTCCGTATGATTTATTTGCATGAACTTCCATCATAACCTTTCCTCCTTACATATATAAATGATCTGAAAAGTTTCGTATCATTTCTAACAGTCCCCGATTTAATTTGATTTTTGACCGAAACCAGTATAAACTAGTTTATAATATACTATGATTTTTTGACCTAAACTTGCATTTTGAAAAGTTCCATAGAATCTAATTGTCATATGATTTTTACTTGGACTAGTATAAATTAGTGTATAATATATCATGAATTTTTGACTGAAAATTGCATTTCAAAGCGTGTCATAGAATTTAATTTTTAGATGATTTTTTGCATGGACTTCCATCACAACCTTCCCTCGTAACATATAGAAAGGATCTAAAAACGTTTGTATGGTTTCGAATAATCCTCGATTTAATTTGATTTTTTGACCGAAACAAGTGTATAATATATTATGACTTTTTGATCGAAAATTGCAATTCGAAAAGATTCATAGAATCTAAATTTCAGATGATTTTTTGCATCGACTTCCATCATAACCTTCCCTCCTAACATACATAAATGATCTGAAAATTTTCGTATCATTTCGAGCAGTCCCCGATTTAATTTGATTTTTGACTGAAACCAGTATAAACTAGTGTATATTATATTTTTATTGTTTGACCGAAACTTGCATTTCGAAAAGTTCCATAGAATCTAATTTCAGATGATTTTTTGCATGTACTTCCATTATAACCTTCCCTCCTAACACATATAAATGATCTGAAAAGTTTCAAATCATTTTGAATAGTCCCTGATTTAATTTGATTTTTTACCGAAACTATTATAAATTAGTGTATAATATATTATGAATTTATGACCTAAACTTGCATTTTGAAAAGTTCCATAGAATCTAATTTTCAGATGAATTTTTGAATGGACTCCCATCATAACCTTCCTTCCTAACATATATAAATGATCAGAAAAGTTTCGTATCATTTTGAACAGTCCCCGATTTAATTTGATTTTTTACTGAAACCAGTATATACTAGTGTATAATATATTATGATTTTTGGACCGAAACTTGCATTTCTAAAAGTTCCATACAATCTAATTTCTGTATGATTTTTTTGCATGGAATTCAATCATAACCTTCCCTCCTTACATATATAAATGATCTGAAAAGTTTCGTATCATTTCGAACAGTCCCTGATTTAATTTGATTTTTGATTTAAACTAGTATAAATTAGTGTATTATATATTATGAATTTTTTACTGAAACTTGCATTTCAAAGCGTTTCATTGAATTTAAATTTCAGATGATCTTTTGCATGGACTTCCATCATAACCTTCCCTCGTAAATATAATAAGGATCTAAAAAGGTTTGTATTGTCCTGAATTGTCCTTGATTTAATTTTATTGTTTATATAGAAACTACTGTATAATATATTATGATTTTTTGACCGAAAATTCCATTTCGAAAAGATTCATAGAATCTGATTTCCAGATGATTTATTTGCTTGAACTTCCATCATAACCTTTCCTCCTAACATATATTAATGATCTGAAAAGTTTCGTATCATTTTTAACAGTCCCAGATTTAATTTAATTTTTGACCGAAACCAGTATAAACAAGTTTATAATATATTATGATTTTTTGACCAAAACTTTCATTTCGAAAAGTTCCATAGAATCTAATTTTCATAAGATTTTTACTTGGACTTCCATAATAACCTTCCCTTCTAACATATATAAATTATCTGAAAAATTTGTATCATTTCGAATAGTACCTTATTTAATTTGATTTTTGACCGAAACTAGTATAAATTAGTGTATAATATATCATGAATTTTTGACTGAAACTTGCATTTCAAAGCGTGTCATAGAATTTAATTTTCAGTTGATTTTTTGGATGGACTTCCATCACAACCTTCCCTCGTAACATATAGAAAGGATCTAAAAATGTTTGTATGGTTTCTGTGAGCAACTCTAGTTTTGAATGATTATAAATTTTAGGTGTTTGTGCTTTCATCATATGCTTCATATTAAGACAAAATGCTAGCCTTTAAATCTTTTGTCTCATTTTTAATAATGTCTTTGTTTTTCTGAAAATACGCAAAATGAATCGATTCATTCCATCATGCATCGATTCATGCTGTTGAAATGATTCTGGAAATTCGCAAAATGTATCGATTCATCTCATCATGCATCGATTCATGTTGTAAGAATGGTTCTGGAATTTCTTCTATGAATCGACACATACAAACATGCATCGATTCATTGCTTGTTTAATTCTCTGTTTTTATTCATCTGTTCAGTATGTATCGATTCATACTAATATGTATTGATACATAACAGTATAAATACTATTATGTATCGATTCTTTCGTGTCTTGAATCGATTCATTTTTCTGTTTTAGTTCTAACAGAATCTGCATAGTATATGTGGTGTGTTTCATTTAGTGCAGAAACATGAACACAGAAATTGCAGACAAATTTTAGTGTGAAAAGATCATTGAAGAACACATCAAGAAAAGGAATTTTGAGTGTGGACAATTCAATGTTGAGCAGGATTGAAACCTAGAATCAAATTCATCTTCATCATCTTCTCAAATACCTTAATTCAAGAACATCAACAAGGAATTAAGTGTTGTTATGTGAATTGAAGGTTTATGAGATAACGTTGAGTGGTACGATCGGAGATCCAGCTGAGTTGAAGAGTGATAGAAGGTTTCAAGGAAAAACCAGCTGGGTTTTCCTTCAAGAACGTGTGTGTTCTTGAGGGTTTGTTAGTCACGTTTACAAGACAGATTCAGCCGCAGCGTAAGATTTGGAAATCGGGGGATTTCGCAAATAGATCGTGGAACCGGTGAATTATTTGTATTACTTGCAGGGAATCTTGATTGGGCTCAGATCAAGTGAAGGTTGATACAATAGGATGATCTAGGTGTATAGATTTCTGGTGTTTGTATAGCAACCTTGTAATTGACGATTTCAGCAATATTGATATAAAAGTTCTCAATTTCGGTTTGAAATTGAGAGGGAGATGTACCCACACGCGAGGACGAACGTGGGGAACTTCCTTACCAAATCTCTGCGTATTGTATTCCTTCTCTATCTCTATTTACGTTTTCAATTGTTTTTGATTCATTGGAAATAGCTTTTGTGATAGGTGCATTCAACTGTTTTACAGCTTGTGTGTTTAATCCTTTATCATCTCAATTGTAAATCCAGCATGTTATCACATGTCCGGTCT
Organism: Lathyrus aphaca; assembly: GCA_963966055.1. Taxonomy (NCBI): domain Eukaryota; kingdom Viridiplantae; phylum Streptophyta; class Magnoliopsida; order Fabales; family Fabaceae; genus Lathyrus; species Lathyrus aphaca. The sequence continues at coordinate 564,891,482 of OZ014523.1, forward strand.
TCTAGTGGCTGGTCCAGAATAGACGCTAGTATATTTGGGACCGTTGTTTCCGTTAATCTTTGAAAACTCTGAAAAATATTTTAAAACCTTGTAAACAAGGAGGTGATCCATTCACCCCCCCCCCCCCCTCTAGATCACTAGCCACATCGTCTAACAAGTGGTATCAGAGCACCGGTTCGCTGGTGCTTTGTGGCTGCCTGTAACATTATGGATTCTGAACCAAAGGGGCGTATAATAGAGCTCCTGTTTTCAATGGTGAAAATTATGGCTACTGGAAAGACTGCATGCGAGTTCACATAAATTCTGTGGATAGGCGCGTATGGGCTGCCATTCAAAATGGTCCTTTTCAAATTACCATGATGAATGAGGCACGTGCCATAGTACCTAAACCAGAAGATGATTGGGATGAAAAAGATGAGAAAAAGTAGTCAAGTGATTGGAGAGCTCGAAATATGCTAATTTCAGCACTTAGTGTAGATGCGTATTATCGAGTTTCCCATTGCTCGACAGCTAAAGAAATGTGGGATGCTTTAGAAATTGCACATGAAGGTACAACTGAAGTAAAACAGTCCCGCATTAACACACTTAATCAAGAGTTTGAACTCTTTCGCATGAAACAAGGAGAATCTATTCCCGACATGCAAAAGAGATTTGTTCATCTCATTAATTGTTTGAATGCACTTGGAAAACCTGTTTCCAATGATATTGCTACTAATAAAATTCTGAGGTGTCTTAGCAGGGAATGGCAACCTAAAGTAACAGCTATCAAGGAAGCCAACGATCTAACGAAACTCACAATGACTACTTTGTTTGGAAAGCTGGAGGAACATCAGCAAGAACTAGAAAGTCTAGAAAAGTTTGAGAACAAAAGTAAAAAGGGAAAGGAGAAGAATAAAGACAAAGAGGGTGAGAAGAGGCCTATAGCTCTTGTGGCTTCTAACTCAAAGTCCTCACAAAATGAGCTAAGCAACAATGAGTCAAGTAGTGACGAAGACTCCGATGACAAAGAAATGGGACTTTTTGTTAGGAGATATAATAGATTCATTCGAAAGAATGGAATCAAGCATTCCGACAAAAATCTCATAAAGTTTAGAAGACAATCTATAGATTCAAAACAGGAAGAGATTAAGAAGAATAGAGAAAGAGGGTCTTGCTTTAATTGTGGCAAGTCCGGACATTATAAAACGGATTGTCCTTTAAAGAAAAAGGATAAAGGAAAAGCTCCACCAAAAAGGTATAATAAGCAAAGAAGAGCTTACATTGCTTGGGAAAGTGATAGTGATTCATCAAGTACACAGTGCTCAAGTGATAGCGATGAAACCGCAAATTTGTGTCTTATGGATCACACCAAAAATCAGTCTCACCACAAGAAGAAAAGTGATGATAAAAAGGTAAAACAAGCTTACTATAACAATTTCTCTTCTATGTCCTTTTCTTAATTGAAAATAGCTTTTGAAAAACTGCATAATGAAGCTATAGAAGCATTTAAAAGATTATCTTCCGATAAAAAATTGTTTTCATACTTGGAAGGTAAAGTACAACATGCTGAAAAAGATTTAGAATACTTGAAAGCTAGCATTGCAGAAAATTCAAAAGCTATTGATATTGATGGTTGTAGTAAAATAAGGCATTGTGAAGGTTGTCACATTTGGCAACAAGAGGTTATTTCTCTTAAAGTCAAATTGGAAAAAGCCTTGCAACCTAAGATTACTTATGCCATTGATACTAGGTTGTTCAAAAAGTCATTAAATCCTCCATATGCAAAATATTCTTTTGTTCCAAAGGATTTAAAGACCAATCATAAACAACAACATTATCGTAGTGTTTGTCATTATTGTTGTCATGCTGGCCATACCATTGAAAAATGTAAATTTAGAAGATTTCTAGTGCCTAAAGGCATTTATCAATGGAAGCCTAAAGACAACCATGTTACCACTTACCCACTTGGACCCAATAAAAATTGGGTACCTACCTCTCTCTTTTGATATTGTAGGATGAGTGTCTTGCATCCATGGAAAGAAGATGGTTTCTGGACAGTGGGTGTTCAAGGCACATGACGGGTGACATATCACTTTTTATTGACTTCAAAGCAAAGAAGAAAGGGTATGTTACTTATGGAGACAATAACAAAGGAGCTATACTTGGTAAAGGTAGTGTAGGTAATCCCTCTACCACTACTATTTCTGATGTCCATCTTGTAGAGGGACTTAAACACAATTTCCTTCATAGCAAAGATGAAACTTTTTCTACTTTTAAAAGTTTTGCAAAGCTGTCCCAAAATAAAATGAATTCTAAAATAGTTACAATCCGAAGCGATCATGGAGGTGAATTTCAAAACCATCACTTTGATAAGTATTGTGAAAAGTATGGCATTGAGCACAACTTTTCAGCTCCTCGAACTCCACAACAAAACGGTGTTGTGGAACGCAAAAATCGAGTTTTAGAGGAATTGGCAAGAACAATGCTCAATGAGGGTGGATTACCAAAATATTTTTTGGCTGATGCAATTAGCACAACTTGTTATGTTCTGAATAGGATTTTAATTTGTCCTATTTTGAATAAAACCCCTTATGAAATTTTAAAAGGTAGAAAGCCAAACTTGTCTCATCTTCATGTGTTCGGTTGTAAATGTTTTGTTTTGAATAACGGTAAAGAAAATCTTGGGAAGTTTGATGCCAAAGCTGATGAAGGTATTTTTCTTGGATACTCTCAATCAAGAAAAGCATATAGAGTGTATAATAGGCGTTTACTTTCTGTTGAAGAATCTGTCCATGTTTCTTTTGATGATTCTTACCCAAAAATTGTCGGAAAAGGTATCTCTTTTGATGATGCAGGTGTATCTACAGAAGACATACTCAAAGAAGCTATTTCGGAAATTGATCAATCTGAAACGGTTGATATTGAGAAGGAGGAAGATACTAGTCATGAAAAAGATAAAGAGGAAGGAACATCTGAAGTGAAGGACCTTCCACCATCTTGGAAATCCTCTAAAGACCACCCTATAGACAATATATTGGGAGATATTTGTAACACGGTGGGAGAACTGACTTTAGTTATGTTGCGGATAGCAAGAGTCGCCACCGACTTTTATTTTATCCAAAGGAAAGGCATAAAAGAACAGGAAAGACCTTTTAAAAGATTTTTGGGTCTGGGGGGTAGGTTATGTAAAGGGAAGGTATTAGCACCCTTTACATCCATGGTTATCCATGGGCTCTTAGTTACTTAGCTCACTTTAAAATGTTTTTGAAATGTGTAGTGTGTGTTTAGAAATTTTCTTAAGTAATTTATAATGATCCATGTACGGATATATATAAAGTCTTTGTTATGAAAATTTGTTTGAAAATGTGAAGTGTTTGAAATGTTTTTGAAGAGTGAGCAAATACATAAGAGGAACCTACCCTAAGTTAAGTCTTTTTTGTTCTTAAATATCCTTTAAATGGTAAGACTATCCCTATTATTAAGGAATAGGTAGTCATTACCTTGGATGTGAGGGACAAGTGAAAGGACATATGTTATTTAGGCAATTGTGGGGTATATAAGCAACTCAAAGGGACTTATCATCTTTATTCGAAAGGGACAAGATCATTATGAAGGCAACCATTTAAGGGACTTGATCTTTTTATCTGTTAAGGGACTAGATGATGTGAGATGAGGGACTTTGCTTTATACACCCTACTTGACCTTTCGTTTAAGCAACTTGAGAGGTAACCCTTAAGAAGTGAGATGGCGATCCAGGATCGACTTACGTGTGTGAGTGTACCAATTTAAACATTTATCTCTAAATTTAATGAGCTAAATTAATTTTTAAATACAAACATGTTTTACACTCCCTATTTTACTAACCATAGCATTTAAAATATAAATATTAAAAATTACTACTACAAATATTACATAAGGGATACAATTACATCATAATAATTAAAATAATTAAAATAAATTAAATAAGCAAATAAATAATAATAAATAATTGGGTTAGTAACAATAATAATAATAAAAATTATATAATCTATAAATAAATAAATGGGGTTAGTAATAATAAAAATAAATAAGAATAAAATTAGCATAATAATGAATAATAAATTAAAAGTTCAAGTTTTAATAAACAGTTATTTTTTAAGATTTTAAGAAGAAGAATAAACAATTCATGTTATATACCAATTATTATAAAAATTTAAATTTATATACATGTTATGAAAAATAATGGTTAATTATGATTAAATAAACATATTATAAAAATAAATTATATTTACAATATTAAATTAGGAGTTTTTAATTATTTTAAGCATAATCTATAATTATTTACATGCAAGAATTATATTAGATAATAATTATAAACAAATTATAAAAATATGTACATAATTAAGGTTTACAAATAAATAAATTAAAAGTTATAATACAATTAGATTTTTGTAAAAGAAAAATTATGATTTGATTATTTAGAAAAATACACTAGGATTTACTTCTTAATTAAAATATAAACAAAAATTATGAAATTAAAATAAACAAATAAATTAACATTTACAATTAGGGTTTATAAAAATAATTAGGCTTTATAAAAATATTTTTAGGGTTTTAAAAAAATATTAGGGTTTATATGTTTAGAAAAAGAAATTAGGGTTAATTATCTAATATAAATTAATTATACAAAATTATACAATATTAATAATATACAAAAATAGATATTAAATAATTTTACTAATAAGGTTTAATTTTGAAAAGATGAATTTTAAATTATAAAAAAGAAAATAGTATAAACATTTTTTTTATCATTTAAATTTATTTAACAATAATATAAACAAATTAAATAGAAAAAACAAGAAAAAGTGAAAAAAAGAACTTACCTGGGCTGGGATTCGAACCCAGTCCCTGAGCTTTCACACCCTCAAGACCAACAAGCCAGCCACTGGGCTACGCACGCGCAGGTGATATGGAAGGAACTCCATATGGTTTTGTTTCAAATCCTGTGAAAATCATGACAAAACAAAAAATAACACAAAAAGGGCATGGGGGGATTCGAACCCAGGACCCTCACACAACAAGCAAACACTCTTACCATCCAGCCAGAAGGACGCATCTGATGTATAATCCACAACAACTAATAATATATTAAGCCCTGTAATAAATGAGAAAATGTAGCAAAAAGAATGCTGCCTCCGGGAATCGAACCCAAGCCTTGAAGCAACACACGCGCATCCCTCACCACTGGGCCAAGCAAGCTTCTGTGAAACAAATTAACAACAATACAATAAAATATTAAGGCAAATATTTGAATTCCAGAACGCGCGCCAAGGTCTTCGTCTTCCTCCTGGCTACCTTCGAATTTTGTTGCGAATTTACCTACGCATTTTCCTGCGAGTTCTTGATATCCATATCCTGCGAATTTCAAATAGCAAGCAAACAGTACAATTTTCTTCAATTGATTAGTGCATTGTGATTCCCAGAGCTTACACAATCATCCTATGTTTTTCAAATTCATTTATATTAGGTTTAGTGTGAAGCCCTAAAAGCTTGGCCGAAACCCTAAAAATGGTGGATTGCTCATTCTGTATCAAAATCCAAATCAAAGCATCCAGAAACAATGGTTAGTTCATCACAAACAGGAATCAATGATCAAATGCGATTTATTTTACACCAATGTATGAAAACGAAAAACTCATGAATGTCAAAATAATTTGATTCGGTTTGGCCAATTCACGGGCTTTTAGATGCATATGACCATTGGTATATGTTCAGAGATGTTCAAGGAAGGGATTGATGTCCTTATTTCACCTGAAAAACCACAAAAAGTCAGAAACCGAATTTCAAATTTTGATGAACTTTGAACTTATGAAACTTATCCTTGAGGCAGAAAATTCGTCCATGGGCATTGTGTTAGGTTTGTGTACTTATAGTTGAATGAAACTAGGTCAAAAAATTGAATGGTTATTTGGACTTTTTGATTTTTGAAGATTGAAAAAGATCATGACTTGAATTTTGTATATTTTTGAATGAAACCTTTCTATCTTAAGACAATCATCATCAATTGCATATCAATCTGATCCAATTCATGTGTATGACTTTCCAAAATCAAAATATATTTTAAATCTTCATATTTGATATTTTATTTAAATTTAAAATGATTTTTAATATAAAAAATCATAATAAATAAAATAAATAAAATAAAATTATGAAAATATTAAATAAATTTCGTGCATGATGTCATGGAACACCTTGGGTCACAAAAAGTTCAGCCCATTTGAAGAATTATGGTTTTAAGACCCTATTTTCTTCATAAACCACCCAAAAATTTCCCAACTTTGCAAGGGCACACATCCTTCAATTTTAATGCTATGAGGGTGTTCTTGGACATTTTGGAAAGCTTAAAGAGTCCTCTAACCAACCCCATTGGTTTCATGTCCATATCATTTACCATTCTCAAGTTATACCCTTTTGAAGTTGTTGACTTTTTGTTGACTTTCAAAAAGACCTATAATGTCTTAGCTCATACCTTCCAAATGAAGCATTTTTGGGCTTGGCTTGTGAGACACAAAGTTGTAGAGAATTCAATTTCCTTCAAAATGAGCTTTGGATGGGAAAAATTTGATGAAGTATGTGAAAGTTATGGCTGGTCAAAGTTCAGTTGACTTTTCCTGAGGAAACCCTAATTTAGAAACCTCTGATTCTTGATGATCTGAAATATCCTTGATGAATCATGATCAACCCTTGATAAAATGATTAATTTTACTTCATATACTTGATCTTGGCAAAAAAATCATGAAGTTTGACTTTGGTTTGACCACAGTTGACCTCAGTTTGACTTTTTAACTGCTTTGACTGATTTTGACTTATCTGATCATCTGACTGAGCAAACCTTTGAGAAAAGTCTTGAAACTTGTCATGGGGATTCTTAAACATATATAAGATGTTATGAAGCTCACTTGAAGTCTTGGAAGTCCATTTAGCCTGATTAAAGTCAAAACCCTAGTTTTGGATGCACTACTTAGGTGGATGCATTGTCTGAGGGAATTATCTAATCTTCTAACTAATTGTGAACTTTGTGAACCTTGTGAACCTCATAAGATGTCTTGTGAATCTTTTGAACCTCATAAGATGTCTTGTGAATCTTGTGAACCTCATAAGATGTCTTGTTTTTGTGAGGGCAAATTTTGGGGTGCAACAATATTTCAAAGGGAGTGTTGACTCGTTCTAAGATAAGTAACTTTTGTTCTCACTTCGCTTTTGTATCACAAGTGGAACCTAAAAATGCTAAAGAGGCCTTGATTGATGAATTTTGTCTAATGGCCATGCAAGAAGAGCTTAATCAATTTAAAAGAAATGACGTTTGGGAACTTGTCCCTCATCCGCGAGATCATCACATCATAGGTACTAAATGGGTGTTTAGGAATAAACTTGATGAAAGCGGAGTGATAACTAGGAACAAGGCACGCTTGGTAGCACAAGGGTATAACCAAGAGGAGGGCATAGATTATGAGGAGACTTATGCTCCAGTGGCTCGCCTTGAAGCTATACGTCTTTTGCTTGCTTATGCGTGTTCTATGAATTTCAAGCTTTACCAAATGGACGTAAAGAGTGCGTTTTTAAATGGTGTCATAAATGAAGAAGTATATGTTTCACAACCTCCCGGTTTTGAAAATTCTGAATATCTAGATCATGTTTACAAATGAAAGCGTGCTTTATATGGTCTTAAGCAAGCACCCCGTGTGTGGTACGAAAGACTTAGCAAATTTCTACTTGATCATGGATATTCCAGAGGTAAAGTGGATAATACACTCTTCATTAAACACAAAGGAAAGCACATTCTTTTAGTTCAAGTTTATGTAGACGATATAATTTTTGGTTCAACTAACATACACTTGGTCGAAGAATTTTCTAATGTTATGCAGGGTGAGTTTGAGATGAGTCTCATGGGGGAGTTGAACTACTTCTTAGGCCTCCAAATAAAGCAACTCGATGAAGGTACATCAGTATGTCAAACAAAATACTGCAGAGAGCTGCTCAAGCGTTTTGGAATGAATAATTCTAAATCAATTGACACTCCCATGCCTACCAACGGAAACTTGGACAAAGATGAACATGGTAAGTGTGTTGATGTCAAAATGTATAGAGGTATGATTGGGTCTCTCTTGTATCTTACTGCTTCTAGACCGGACATCATGTTTAGTGTGTGTATGTGTGCAAGATATCAATCAAATCCTAAGGAATCTCACTTAAAATCAGTCAAGCGTATATTTAGGTATCTTAATGGAACACCTAAATATGGGCTTTGGTATTCCAAAGGAAGCGATTGTAGCTTTGTAGGTTACTCTGATTCTGATTTTGCTGGCTGCAAATCAGATAGGAAAAGCACTAGTGGCACATGTCATATGTTTTCAAATTCTTTAATAAGTTGGCATAGTAAAAAGCAAGTATCCGTAGCTTTGTCTACTGCAGAGGTTGAGTATGTTGCAGCCGGTAGCTGTTGTGCTCAAATTTTGTGGCTAAGACAACAACTACAAGATTTTGACATTGAACTTAAACGCATTCCAATTAAGTGTGACAACACTAGTGCCATTAATCTCACTAAGAATCCTGTTTTACACTCACGCACCAAACATATTGAGATTAGACATCACTTCCTTCGCGATCATGTTGAAAAGGGAGATGTTGTTTTTGAGCATGTTGATACTAAAAATCAACTTGCTGACATTTTCACTAAACCTTTGGCAACTGAACCATTCTTCAACATTCGTCGCGAATTAGGGATTCTTGATCTCTCCGCATTGGTGTCTTAAGTTTGGTTGATGTAGTTTCTATTTATCTCATCATGTTTACTAAGTTCTGAATGTAGTCTTCACTCGTACCTCATGAGAATACTACGACGGAGGTAATATTGTTCCTCTCTTCACTTTGTTGATATTGTATGATCAATGTATGTTTGAGAAATGATTTCTCGTTTACATGTACTTCTTTACATATGAATGTTTGAGCATTGATGTTTTGTTTGTAAAGTATTCTTAAGCATCCATACAATGTTATGATTCATTCTGCATTTTGCATAATGCGTGTTTTGCATATTCATTTTTGTGTCAATTCTTGCTAAATTTCTTTTATCACTGTAAAAATTATTACACTATGTATTGATACATAGTGGCTTGTATCGATACATAGCCATTTGAATTTCAAAAATTTCACATTATGAATCGATCACAGCCATTTGAATCGATTCATGTTTATTTTCTTTTAAGTGTGTCAAAATAGTTACAGTATGTATTGATACATAGTGGCTTGTATCGATACATAGCCATTTGAATTTCAAAAATTTCACATTATGAATCGATCACAGCCATATTGAATTGATTCATGTTTATTTTCTTTTAAATTTGTCAAAATAGTTACAGTATGTATCGATACATTCGTGGTTTGTATCGATACATAGCAACCTGATTTTTAAAAAATTTCGTCAAATGAATCGATTCATAAGGTCATGAACCGACGCATACTGTTTTAAATTCAGTTTATTTTTTATGAATCGACACATCAGCAACTGCTATGACATGTCCATCAGTTTTAAAACTCCATTATGTCTTCCTCATCCTCCCATTTGCATCATTTTCGTTTCTAAACCCTAACTGCCACAAAATCCATCTTCTCTCAAAACCCTAATCTCATCATTATGCCTCCAAGAGTCATGCTTCCAAGAGAAAAAGGAAAACGTAAAGGAAAAGAACCCGTTGGGTCTTCTCATCAGGCTCCTTCTGTTCCTGAAATTCCTCCATCTGGGGCTGCCATTCTTCATCCTGCCATTGTTGAAGAATTTGAGGTTTCTTTTAAGACGAGGTTAGTCATGAAACCACATGTTTTCAATACTAGTGATGTACGTACTCTTTGTTTAGAAGAAGTTGCGGGGTTTAATCGACGCACAAAATCTTGGGTCCTTTTTAACTGCTAAAGATGAGTATCATGAAGATTTTATTCGTGCTTTTTATGCTGGTGTGAAAACTGGAAAAGGCTACATGTTCAAGTGTTCGATTGGAACCAGAACTTACCGTTTTGAGGCTGATGATTGGCCCAAAGTGTTCAATCTGCCATCTCTGTTGCCTGAATTGCAGATGTGGCATGATCAGAACTTTGAAACACGGTTTAAGTTGAAGGAATATTGTGCATCCATTTCTAAATTGGAAAGACCTCTTGCTGATGATGAGCCTCTGACTTCTGGTATGATTAAAAGTGGTCCAAGAATTCTGCATTGGATTCTTTCACATATCTTACGTCCAAGGTCCGGTGGGCACTCTCGATTGGACAAGCCAGACATCCATCTATTGTATATTCTGCAGAAGAAGATACCATTAAACTGGCCCAATTACTTTGTCAAGCGTATCTTTCTTACGCGGAATACCTCCAAAAACATCACTCTTGCATATGCTGCCCAGATTATGCGGATTCTTAAGTTTTGGAAAGTGGTTTTCCCTCCTGTGCCTCTCTTATCCTCTTCTAGTGTTCAAGAATTCAACAATGCCACTCTCTCTCATATGGGTTATCGGTGGGACATCGAGCGTCGCTGCTATTACTTCTTTGAACGCAGCACTCGAACCCGCATCTACAACTTTGATATTCCTTCTGAACATGTTTATGTTGAAGAAAAAAGGGATGAAGATATGGAGGATGCAGAAAATCCTCCTGATGCAAATGCCAACACTGGTTGGGGTGAGAGGGTACCACAAAGGTGGTCTCCTACAAACTATGAACCGGATCCTTCATCGGCTCCACCGACCTCATCTACTACTGCTCCGGCCTATCTTACTCAAATGTTTGAGCAGATGGAAATTGCAAACAATGCCCGACATTAAGAGGCCCGTGCGTGGCATGTCCAACAAACGGAATGGCATAAAGAGCACCAAGAATGGCATGAGGAGCACACTAGGATGTATCATAATCAGCATTCATGGCATACCGACTTGGTTAAGTGGCATCAAGTTTTCTATAATGAGATGTATGGATTTATGGATGATTGTCGTTCGCATCCGGGGATTATGGAAAGATTTCAAAGCACAGAGGTTCAGAGACGGTTCAGGCGTTACGCCTTCATGGGGCAGAATCCGATGAAATGCCTCCTCCACCTCCTCCTCCAAGTTTTTGAGACCCAAATAGAGATGATGCAGAGTCTTGTGGTGGCCACTTTCCTCATTGAAGCTGCATTTCATTTTGCATATCATCATTGTTTCTTGCTTAAGTTTCTTTGTTTTTTTTATGTTTAAACATTTTATGGTTTGGTTTGTTTCTGTAATTCGCAACTCTATTTGACAATTTCACTGCCTATGATTATTTGCTTTTGTCTAAATTGTTTGCCCTTTATGTTTCATTCTTTGTGAGTGAATTCTGCTTATATATCTTGGTATTGCTGATTTTGTTTCTTCACCTATGCATTCTTTCTTGATGTTGACAAAGGGGGAGAAAGGCAAGGAAAGTGTGAAAAATGACAGGCACAAACTCAGGGGGAGTAATTCTCTCAGGGGGAGTAATTCTCACACTTAAAAAAAATTTGTCATCATCAAAAAGGGGGAGTTTGTGAGCAACTCTAGTCTTGAATGATTATAAACTTTAGGTGTTTGTGCTTTCATCATATGCTTCATATTAAGACAAAATGCTAGCCTTTAAATCTTTTGTCTCATTTTTAATAATGTCTTTGTTTTTTTGAAAATACGCAAAATGAATCGATTCATTCCATCATGCATCGATTCATGCTATTGAAATGATTCTGGAAATTTGCAAAATGTATCGATTCATGCTGTAAGAATGGTTCTGGAATTTCTTCTATGAATCGACTCATACAAACATGCATCGATTCATTGCTTGTTTAATTCTCTGTTTTTATTCATCTGTTCAGTATGTATCGATTCATACTAATATGTATTGATACATAACAGTATAAATACTATTATGTATCGATTCATTCGTGTCTTGAATCGATTCATTTTTCTGTTTTAGTTCTAACAGAATCTGCATAGTATATGTGGTGTGTTTCATTTAGTGCAGAAACATGAACACAGAAATTACAGACGAATTTTAGTGTGAAAAGATCATTGAAGAACACATCAAGAAAAGGAATTTTGAGTGTGGACAATTCAATGTTGAGCAGGATTGAAACCTAGAATCAAATTCATCTTCATCATCTTCTCAAATACCTTAATTCAAGAACATCAACAAGGAATTAAGTGTTGTTCTGTGAATTGAAGGTTTATGAGATAACGTTCAGTGGTACGATCGGAGATCCAGCTGAGTTGAAGAGTGATAGAAGGTTTCAAGGAAAAACCAGCTGGGTTTTCCTTCAAGAACGTGTGTGTTCTTGAGGGTTTGTTAGTCACGTTTACAAGACAGATTCAGCCGCAGCGTAAGATTTGGAAATCGGGGGATTTCGCAAATAGATAGTGGAACCGGTGAATTATTTGTATTACTTGCAGGGAATCTTGATTGGGCTCAGATCAAGTGAAGGTTGATACAATAGGAATATCTAGGTGTATAGATTTATGGTGTTTGTATAGCAACCTTGTAATCGACGATTTCAGCAATATTGATATAAAAGTTCTCAATTTCGGTTTGAAATTGAGAGGGAGACGTACCCACATGCGAGGACGAACGTGGGGAACTTCCTTACCAAATCTCTGCGTATTGTATTCCTTCTCTATCTCTATTTACGTTTTCAATCGTTTTTTATTCATTGGAAATAACTTTTGTGATAGGTGCATTCAACTGTTTTACAGCTTGTGTGTTTAATCCTTTATCATCTCAATTGTAAATCCAGCACGTTATCACATGTCCGGTCTTCTAGTGGCTGGTCCAGAATAGACGCTAGTATATTTGGGACCGTTGTTTCCGTTAATCTTTGAAAAATCTGAAAAATCTTTTAAAACCTTGTAAACAAGGAGGTGATCAATTCACCCCCCCCCCCCCTCTAGATCACTAGCCACACGTCTAACAGTTTCGAATAATCCTCGATTTAATTTGATTTTTTGACCGAAACAAGTGTATAATATATTATGACTTTTTGACCGAAAATTGCAATTCGAAAAGATTCATAGAATCTAAATTTCAGATGATTTTTTGCATCGACTTCCATCATAACCTTCCCTCCTAACATACATAAATGATCTGAAAATTTTCGTATCATTTTGAGCAGTCCCCGATTTAATTTGATTTTTGAATGAAACCAGTATAAACTAGTGTATATTATATTTTTATTGTTTGAACGAAACTTGCATTTCGAAAAGTTCCATAGAATCTAATTTCAGATGATTTTTTGCATGTACTTCCATTATAACCTTCCCTCCTAACACATATAAATGATCTGAAAAGTTTCAAATCATTTTGAATAGTCCCTGATTTAATTTGATTTTTTTACCAAAACTATTATAAATTAGTGTATAATATATTATGAATTTATGACCTAAACTTGCATTATTAAAAGTTCCATAGAATCTAATTTTCAGATGATTTTTTGAATGGACTTCCATCATAACCTTCCCTCCTAACATATATAAATGATCAGAAAAGTTTCGTATCATTTCGAACAGTCCCCGATTTAATTTGATTTTTTACTGAAACCTGTATAAACTAGTGTATAATATATTATGATTTTTTGACCAAAACTTGCATTTCGAAAAGTTCCATACAATCTAATTTCCGTATGATTTTTTTGCATGGAATTCAATCATAACCTTCCCTCCTTACATATATAAATGATCTGAAAAGTTTCGTATCATTTCGAACAGTCCCTGATTTAATTTGATTTTTGATTTAAACTAGTATAAATTAGTGTCTTATATATTAGGAATTTTTTACTGAAACTTGCATTTCAAAGCTTTTCATAGAATTTAAATTTCAGATGATCTTTTGCATGGACTTCCATCACAACCTTCCCTCGTAAATATAATAAGGATCTAAAAAGGTTTGTATTATCTCAAATTGTCCTTGATTTAATTTTATTGTTTACATAAAAACTAGTGTATAATATATTAGGATTTTTTGACCGAAAATTCCATTTCGAAAAGATTCATAGAATCTGATTTCCAGATGATATATTATCTTGAACTTCCATCATAACCTTTCCTCCTAACATATATTAATAATCTGAAAAGTTTCGTATCATTTCTAACAGTCCCAGATTTAATTTAATTTTTGACCGAAAACAGTATAAACAAGTTTATAATATATTATGATTTTTTGACCAAAACTTGAATTTCGAAAAGTTCCATAGAATCTAATTTTCATAAGATTTTTACTTGGACTTCCATAATAACCTTCCCTTCTAACATATATAAATTATCTGAAAAATTTGTATCATTTTGTTCAGTACCTTATTTAATTTGATTTTTGACCGAAACTAGTATAAATTAGTGTATAATATATCATGAATTTTTTACTGAAACTTTCTTTTCAAAGCGTTTCATAGAATTTAATTTTCAGATGATTTTTGCATGAACTTCCATCATAACCTTCCCTCGTAACATATAGAAAGAATATAAACACGTTCGTATGGTTTCAAATAATACTCGATTTAATTTGATTTTTTGACCGAAACAAGTGTATAATATATTATGGTTTTTTGACCGAAAATTGCAATTCGACTTCCATCATAACCTTCCCTCCTAACATATATAAATGATATGAAAATTTTCGTATCATTTCGAACAGTCCCCGATTTAATTTGATTTTTAACTGAAACCAGTATAAACTAGTGTATATTATATTTTGATTTTTTGACCAAAACATGCATTTCAAAAAGTTCCATAGAATCTAATTTTCAGATGATTTATTTGCATGTACTTCAATTATAACCTTCCCTCCTAATACATATAAATGACCTGAAAAGTTTTGTATCATTTTGAACAGTCCCTGATTTAATTTGATTTTTTACCGAAACTATTATAAATTAGTGTATAATATATTTTGAATTTTTTACCTAAACTTGCATTTTGAAAAGTTCCATAGAATCTAATTTTCAGATGAATTTTTGAATGGACTTCCATCATAACCTTCCCTCCTAACATATATAAATGATCAGAAAAGTTTCGTATCATTTCGAACAGTCTCCGCTTTAATTTGATTTTTTACTGAAACCAGTATAAACTAGTGTATAATATATTATGATTTTTTGACCGAAACTTGCATTTGGAAAAGTTCCATACAATCTAATTTCCGTATGATTTTTTTACATGGACTTCCATCATAACCTTCCCTCCTTACATATATAAATTATCTGAAAAGTTTCGTATCATTTCGAACAGTCCCTGATTTAATTTGATTTTGTACTTAAACTAGTTTAAATTAGTGTATAATATATTATGAATTTTTTACTGAAACTTGCATTTCAAAGCGTTTCATAGAATTTAAATTTCAGATGATCTTTTGCATGGACTTCCATCATAACCTTTCATCGTAACATATAATAAGGATCTAAAAAGGTTTGTATTGTCTCGAATTGTCCTCGATTTAATTTGATTTTTTACATAGAAACTAGTGTATAATATATTATGATATTTTGACCGAAAATTGCATTTCGAAAAGATTCATAGAATCTAATTTTCAGATGATTTTTTTGCATGAACTTCAATCATAACCTTTCCTCCTAACATATATTAATGATCTGAAATGTTTCATATCATTTCTAACAGTCCCAGATTTAATTTGATTTTCGACCGAAACCAGTATAAACTAGTTTATAAAATATTATGATTTTTTGACCTAAACTTGCATTTCGAAAAGTTCCATAGAATCTAATTTTCGTATGATTTTTACTTGGACTTCCATAATAACCTTCCCTTCTAACATATATAAATTATCTGAAAATTTGTATCATTTCGAACAGTACCTTATTTAATTTTATTTTTGACCGAAACTAGTATAAATTAGTGTATAATAAATATATCATGAATTTTTTACTGAAACTTGCATTTCAAAGCATTTCATAGAATTTAATTTTCAGATGATTTTTGGCACGGACTTCCATCATAACCTTCCCTCCTAACATATATAAATGATCTGAAAAGTTTCGTCTCATTTCGAACAGTCCCCGATTTAATTTGATTTTTGACCGAAACCAGTATAAACTAGTGTATATTATGTTTTGATTTTTTGACCGAAACATGCATTTCGAAAAGTTCCATAGAATCTAATTTTCAGATGATTTTTTGCATGTACTTCCATTATAACCTTCCCTCCTAACACATATAAATGACCTGAAAAGTTTCGTATCATTTTGAACAAGCCCTGATTTAATTTGAATTTTTACCGAAACTATTATAAATTAGTGTATAATATATTATGAATTTTTTACCTAATCTTGCATTTTGAAAAGTTCAATAGAATCTAATTTTCAGATGATTTTTTGAATGGACTTCCATCATAACCTTCCCTCCTAACATATGTAAATGATTCGAATCATTTCGAATAGTCCCCGATTTAATTTGATTTTTTACTGAAACCAGTATAAACTAGTGTATAATATATTATGATTTTTTGACTGAAACTTGCATTTGAAAAAGTTCCATACAATCTAATTTCCGTATGATTTTTTTGCATGAACCTCCATCATAACCTTCCCTCATAAAATATATAAATGATCAGAAAAGTTTCGTATCATTTTGAACAGTTCCTGATTTAATTTGATTTTTTACCGAAACTATTATAAATTTGTGTATAATATATTATGAATTTATGACCTAAACTTGCATTTTGAAAAGTTCCATAGAATCTAATTTTCAGATGATTTTTTGAATGGACTTCCATCATAACCTTCCCTCCTAACATATATAAATGATCAAAAAAGTTTTGTATCATTTCGAACAATCCCCGATTTAATTTGATTTTTTACTGAAACCAGTATAAACTAGTGTATAATATATTATGATTTTTTGACCGAAACATGCATTTCGAAATGTTCCATACAATCTAATTTCGGTATGATTTTTTTGCATGGACTTCCATCATTACCTTCCCTCCTTATACATATAAATGATCTGAAAAGTTTTGTATCATTTCGAACAATCCCTGATTTAATTTGATTTTTTACTTAAACTAGTATAATTTAGTGTATAATATATTATGAATTTTTTACTGAAACTTGCATTTCAAAACGTATCATATAATTTAAATTTCAGATGATCTTTTGCATGGAATTCCCTCATAACCTTCCCTCATAACATATAATAAGAATCTAAAAAGGTTTGTATTGTCTCAAATTGTCCTTGATTTAATTTTATTTTTTACATAGAAACTAGTGTATAATATATTATGATTTTTTGACAGAAAATTGCATTTCGAAAAGATTCATAGAATCTAATTTTTAGATGATTTTTTTGCATGAACTTCCATCATAACCTTTCTTCCTAACATATATTAATGATCTGAAAAGTTTCGCATCATTTCAAACAGTCCCAGATTTAATTTGATTTTTGACCGAAACAAGTATAAACTAGTTTATAATATATTATGATTTTTTTTACCAAAACTTGCATTTCTAAAAGTTCCATAGAATCTAATTTTCAAAATGATATTTACTTGGACTTCCATAATAACCTTCCCTTCTAACATATATAAATTATCTAAAAAATTTGTATCATTTCGAACAGTGCCTTGTTTAATTTGATTTTTGACCGAAACTAGTATAAATTAGTGTATAATATATCATGAATTTTTGACTGAAACTTGCATTTCAAAGCGTTTCATAGAATTGAATTTTCAGATGATTTTTTGCATGAACTTCCATCATAACCTTCCCTCGTAACATATAGAAAGAATCTAAAAACGTTCGTATGGTTTCGAATAATCCTCGATTTAATTTGATTTTTTGACAGAAACAAGTGAATAATATAATATGGTTTTTTGACCGAAACTTGCATTTCGAAAAGTTCCATAGAATCTAATTTTCAGATTTTTTTTTGCATGGACTTCCATCATAACCTTCCCTCATAAAATATATAAATGATCAGAAAAGTTTCGTATCATTTTGAACAGTTCCTGATTTAATTTGATTTTTTACCGAAACTATTATAAATTTGTGTATAATATATTATGAATTTATGACCTAAACTTGCATTTTGAAAAGTTCCATAGAATCTAATTTTCAGATGATTTTTTGAATGGACTTCCATCATAACCTTCCCTCCTAACATATATAAATGATCAAAAAAGTTTTGTATCATTTCGAACAATCCCCGATTTAATTTGATTTTTTACTGAAACCAGTATAAACTAGTGTATAATATATTATGATTTTTTGACCGAAACATGCATTTCGAAATGTTCCATACAATCTAATTTCGGTATGATTTTTTTGCATGGACTTCCATCATTACCTTCCCTCCTTATATATATAAATGATCTGAAAAGTTTTGTATCATTTCGAACAATCTCTGATTTAATTTGATTTTTTACTTAAATTAGTATAAATTAGTGTATAATATATTATGAATTTTTTAATGAAACTTTCATTTCAAAGCGTTTCATAGAATTTAAATTTCAGATGATCTTTTGCATGGACTTCCATCATAACCTTCCCTCGTAACATATAATTAGGATCTAAAAAGGTTTGTATTGTCTCGAATTGTCTTTGATTTAATTTGATTTTTTTACGTTGAAACTAGTGTATAATATATTATGATTATTTGACTGAAAATTGCATTTCGAAAAGATTCATAGAATCTAATTTTCAGATGATTTTTTTTCATGAACTTCCATCATAACCTTTCCTGCTAACAAATATAAATGATCTGAAAAGTTTCATATCATTTCTAACAGTCCCCGATTTAATTTGATTTTTGCCTGAAACCAGTATAAACTAGTTTATAATATATTATGATTTTTTGACCTAAACTTGCATTTCGAACATATCCATAGAATCTAATTTTCGTATGATTAATACTTGGACCTCCATAATAACCTTCCCTTCTAACATATATAAATTATCTGAAAACTTTGTATCATTTTGAACAGTACCTTATTCAATTTGATTTTTGACCGAAACTAGTATAAATTAGTGTATAATATATCATGAATTTTTTACTGTAACTTGCATTTCCAAGCGTTTCATAGAATTTAATTTTCTGATGATTTTTTGCATGAACTTCCATCATAACCTTCCCTCGTAACATATAGAACGAATCTAAAAACGTTCGTATGGTTTCGAATAATCCTCGATTTAATTTGATTTTTTGACCGAAACAACTGTATAATATATTATGATTTTTTGACCGACAATTGCAATTCGAAAAGATTCATAGAATCTAAATTTCAGATGATTTTTTTAATCGACTTCCATCATAACATTCCCTCCTAACATATATAAATGATCTAAAAAGTTTCGTATCATTTCGAATAGTCCCCGATTTAATTTGATTTCTGACCGAAACCAGTATAAACTAGTGTATATTATATTTTTGATTTTTTGACCGAAACTTCAATTTCAAAAAGTTCAATAGAATCTAATTTTCAGATGATTTTTTGCATGTACTTCCATTATAACCTTCCCTCATAATACATATAAATGAGCTGAAAAGTTTCGTATCATTTTGAACAGTTCCTGATTTAATTTGATTTTTTACTGAAACTATTATAAATTAGTGTATAATATATTATGAATTTTTTACCTAAACTTGCATTTTGAAAAGTTCCATAGAATCTAATTTTCAGATGATTTTTTGAATGGAATTCCATCATAACCTTCCCTCCTAACATATATAAATGATCAGAAAAGTTTTGTATCATTTCGAACAGGAAGATTTTACCCCGCACCCCCCCACCTATACCCGTACCCCCACATTTTTTAAAAAATGCCCATTTTAACCTTAGATTATTTTATTATATTATTATTTTTTTTTATTTTTTTTACCATTTGTGTCAGACCGTACGGTTAAAGTAAAAATTTGTCCAAAAATATACGTTCCGGAAGACTTTGGTAATGAGTTCCGGTACGTAAATTAACATACCGGAAGACTTAATGTAAGTCTTCCGGTATTATGCTGTTTGTACACCGGAAGACTTAATAAAAGTGTTCCGGTACGGAAGACTTTTATTAACTCTTCCGGTAGTAATGAATATGTGTACCGGAAGACTTTATGTAAGTGTTCCGGTATTGTAAGAGCACAATACCGGAAGACTTTCATAAAGTCTTCCGGTTTGATTTTTTTTTTTTATTATTTAAGTTTTTTTAATTCTTTTTTTAAAAAAATATTTTTATTTTGTAGGTGGAGTACCTTTACACGAAAAAGAACCGATATATTATGATTTTTTGACCGACAATTGCAATTCGAAAAGATTCATAGAATCAAAATTTCAGATGATTTTTTTAATCGACTTCCATCATAACATTCCCTCCTAACATATATAAATGATCTAAAAAGTTTCGTATCATTTCGAATAGTCCCCGATTTAATTTGATTTCTGACCGAAACCAGTATAAACTAGTGTATATTATATTTTTGATTTTTTGACCGAAACTTCAATTTCAAAAAGTTCAATAGAATCTAATTTTCAGATGATTTTTTGCATGTACTTCCATTATAACCTTCCCTCATAATACATATAAATGAGCTGAAAAGTTTCGTATCATTTTGAACAGTTCCTGATTTAATTTGATTTTTTACTGAAACTATTATAAATTAGTGTATAATATATTATAAATTTTTTACCTAAACTTGCATTTTGAAAAGTTCCATAGAATCTAATTTTCAGATGATTTTTTGAATGGAATTCCATCATAACCTTCCCTCCTAACATATATAAATGATCAGAAAAGTTTTGTATCATTTCGAACAGTCCCCAATTTAATTTGAATTTTGACTGAATCTTTCATTTCAAAGCATTTCATAGAATTTAATTTTTAGATGATTTTTTGTATGGAATTTCATCATAACCTTCCCTCGTAACATATAGAAAGGATCTAAAAAGGTTTGTATCGTTTCAAATAGTCCTCGATATAATTTTATTTTTTAACCGAAACTAGTGTATAATATATTATGATTTTTTTACTTAAACTTGTATTTCAAAAAGTTCCATAGAATCTAATTTTCATATGATTGTTTGCATCGAGTTCCATCATAACCTTCCCTACTAACATATATAAATGATCAGAAAAGCATTGTATCATTTCAAAAGTCCCCGATTTAATTTGATTTTTTTCTGAAACAACTATAAACTAGTGTATAATATATTATGATTTTTTGACCTAAACATGTATTTCGAAAAGTTCCATAGAATCTAATTTTCGTATGATTTTTTGCATGGACTTCCATCATAACCTTCCCTCCTAGCATATATAAATGATCTGAAAAGTTTCGTATCATTTCGAATAGTCCCTGGTTTAATTTGATTTTTGAATTAAACTAGTATAAATTAGTGTATAATATATTATGAAAATTTGACTGAAACTTGCATTTCAAAGCGTATCATAGAATTTATTTTTCAGATGATCTTTTGCATGGACTTCTATCATAACCATCCCTCGTAACATATAATAAGTATCTAAAAAGGTTTGTAATGTTTCGAATTGTCCACGATTTAATTTTATATTTTACACTGAAATTAGTGGATAATATATTATGATTTTCTTACTGCAAATTGGATTTCGAAAAGATTCATAGAATTTAATTTTCAGATGATTTATTTGTGTGGACTTCCATCATACCTTCCCTCCTAACATATATAAATGATCTGAAAGTTTCGTATCTTTTCGAACAGTCTGCGATTTAATTTGTTTTTTGAACGAAACCAGTATAAACTAGTGTATAATTTATTATGATTTTTTGACCTAAACTTGCATTTAGAAAAGTTCCATAGAATCTAAGTTTCATATGATTTTTAATTTGACTTCCATCATAACCTTCCCTTCCAACATATATAAATGATCTGAAAAATTCGTATCATTTCAAACAGTACATGATTTAATTTGATTTTTGACTGAAACTAGTATAAATTAGTGTATACTATATCATGAATTTTTTACAGAAACTTGCATTTCAAAGTGTTTCAAAGAATTTAATATTCAAATGATTTTTTGGATGGACTTCCATCATAACCTTTCCTTGTAAAATATAGAAAGGATCTAAAAACATTCGTATGGTTTTGAATAATCCTCGATTTAATTTAATTTTTTGACCGAAATAAGTGTATAATAGATTATGATTTTTTGACCGAAACTTGCATTTCGAAAAGATTCATAGAATCTAATTTTTAGATGATTCTTTGCATGGACTTCCATCAAAACCTTCTCTCCTAACACATATAAATGATCTAAAAAGTTTTGTATCATTTCGAACAGTCCCTGATTTGTTTTGATTTTTTACTGAAACAAGTATAAACTAGTGTATAATATATTAAGATTTTTTTACCGAAACTTGAATTTCGAAAAGTTCCATAGAATCTAATTTCTGTTTGATGTTTTGCATAGACTTCCATCATAACCTTCCCTCCTAACATATATAAATGATATGAAAAGTTTCATATCATTTTGAATAGTCCCTGATTTAATTTGATATTTTACCGAAACTATTCGAAATAACTCTATAATATATTATGAATTTTTGACTGAAACTTGCATTTCAAAGCATTTCATAGAATTTAATATTTAGAAGAGTTTTTTGTATGGAATTTCATCATAACCTTCCCTCATAACATATAGAAAGGATCTAAAAAGGTTCGTAAATTTTCAAACAGTCCTCGATAAAATTTGATTTTTTGACCGAAACTAGTGTATAATATATTATGACTTTTTGACTTAAACTTGTATTTCGAAAAGTTCCATAGAATCTAATTTTCATATGATTTTTTGCATGGACTTCCATTAAAACCTTCCCTCCTAACATATATAAATGATCTGAAAAATTTTGTATCATTTCGAACAGTCCCTGATTTAATTTGATTTTTGACTTAAACTAGTATAAATTAGTGTATAATATATTATGAATTTTTGACTGAAACTTAGATTATAAAGCGTTTCATAGAATTTAATTTTCAGATAATCTTTTGCATTGACTTCCATCATAACCTTCCCTTATAACATATAATAAGGATCCAAAAAGGTTTGTATTGTTTCGAGTTGTCCTCAATATAGTGGATAATATATTGATTTTTGACTGAAAATTGCATTTCGAAAAGATTCATAGAATTTAATTTTTAGATGATTTTTGCATGGACTTCCACCATACCTTCTCTATTAACATATATAAATGATCAAAAAAAATTCATATCATTTCGAACAGTCCCCGATTTAATTTGATTTTTGACCGAAACCAGTATAAACTAGTTTATAATATATTATGATTTTTTGACCTAAACTTGAATTTTGAAAAGTTCCATATAATCTAATTTTCATATGATTTTTCCTTGGACTTCCATCATAACCTTCCCTTCTAACATATATAAATGATCTAAAAATTTCGTATCATTTCGAACAGTACCTGATTTAATTTGATTTTTGAACGAAACTAATATAAATTAGTGTATAATAATATATCATGATTTTTTTACTAAAACTTGTATTTCAAAACGTTTCATAGAATTTAATTTTCAGATGATTCATTGCATGGACTTACATCATAACCTTCCCTCTAACATATATAAATGATCTGAAAAGATTCCTATCATTTTGAACAGTCCCTGATTTTTTACTGAAACCAATATAAACTCGTGATTATTTGCATGGACTTCCATCATAACCTTCTCTCCTAATATATATAAATGATCTGAAAAGTTTGGTATCATTTTGAAGAGTCCCTGATTTAATATTATTTTTACCAAAACTATTATAAATTAGTGTATAATATATTATGAATATTTGAATGAAACTTGCATTTCATAGAATTTAATTTTCAGATGATATTTTGTATGGAATTCCATCATAACCTTCCCTCGTAACATATATAAAGGATCTATAAAGGTTCATATCGTTTCAAACAGTACTTGATATAATTTGATTTTTTGACTGACACTAGTGTATAATATATTATGATTTTTTTACTTAAACTTGTATTTCGAAAAGTTCCATAGAATCTAATTTTCATATGACTTTTTGCATATACTTCCATTATAACCTTCCCTCCTAACATATATAAATGATCTGAAAAGTTTCGTATCATTTCGAACAGTCCCTTATTTAATTTGGTTTTTGACTTTAACTAGTATAAATTAGTATATAGTATATTATGAATTTTTTACTGAAACTTGCATTTCAAAACGTTTCATAGAATTTAATTTACAGATGATCTATTGCATGGACTTCCATCATAACCTTCCCTCTTAACACATATAAATGATCTAAAAAGTTTCTAATCGTTTCGAACAGTCCTTGATTTTATATAATTTTTTACTGAAACTAGTATAAAATAGTGTATAATATATTATGATATTTTGACCGAAACTTGTATTTCGTAATGTTCCATAGAATCTAATTTCTGTATGATTTTTTGCATGGACTTCCATCATAACCTTCTCTCCTAACATATATAAATGATTTGAAAAGTTTCATATCATTTTGAACAGTCCCTGATTTAATTTGATTTTTTACCGAAACTATTATTAATTAGTGTATAATATATTATGAATTTTTGACTGAAACTATCATTCCATAGAATTTAATTTTCAGGTGATTATTTGCATGGAATTCCATCATAACCTTCCCTCGTAACATATAGCAAGGATCTAAAAAGATTTGTATCGTTTCAAACAGGCCTCGATATAATTTGATTTTTTCACCGAAACTAGTGTATAATATATTATGAATTTTTTACTTAAACTTGTATTTCGAAAAGTTCCATAGAATCTAGTTTTTATATGATTTTTTACATGGACTTCCATTATAACCTTCCCTACTAACATATATAAATTATCTGAAAAGTTTCGTATCATTTCGAACAGTCCCTGATTTGATTTGATTTTTGACTTAAACTAGTATAAATTAGTGTATAATATATTATGAATTTTTGATTGAAACTTGCATTTCAAAGTGTTTCTTAGAATTTAATTTACAAATGATCTTTTGCATGGACTTCCATCATAACCTTCCCTCGTTACATATAATAAGGATCTAAGAAGGTTTGTATTGTTTCGAATTGTCCTCGATTTAATTTGATTTTTTACACCGAAACTAGTGTATAATATATTATGATTTTTTGACCGAAAATTGCATTTCGAAAAGATTCAAAGAATCTAATTTTCAGATGACTTTTTTGCATGAACCTCCATCATAACCTTCCCTCCTAACATATATAAATGATCTGAAAAGTTTCGTATCATTTCGAACAGTACTCGATTTAATTTGATTTTGGAACGAAACAAGTATAAACTAGTGTATAAAATTATGAATTTTTGACCTAAACTTGCATTTCGAAAATATCTATAAAATATAAATTTCATATGATTTTTACTTGGACTTACATCATAACCTTCCCTTCTAACATATATAAATGATCTGAAAAATTCGTATCATTTCGAACAGTACCTGATTTAATTTGATTTTTGACCGAAACTAGTATAAATTAGTGTATAATATATCATGAATTTTTTACTGAAACTTGCATTTCAAAGCGTTTAATTGAATTTTATTTTCAGATGGTCTTTTGCATGGATTTCCATCATAACCTTCCCTCATAATATATAGAAAGGATCTAAAAACATTTGTATGGTTTCGAATAATCCTCGGTTTAATTTGATTTTTTGACTGAAACAAGTGTATAATATATTATGATTTTTTTACCGAAACATGCATTTCGAAAAGATTCATAGAATCTAATTTTTCCGATGATTATTTGCATGTACTTCCATCATAACCTTCCCTCCTAACACATATAAATGATCTAAAAAGTTTCGTATCATTTCGAACAGTCCCTTATTTAATTTGATTTTTTACTGAAACCAGTATAAAGTAGTTTATAATATATTAAGATTTTTTGACCAAAACATGCATTTCGAAAAGTTCCATAGAATCTAAATTTGTTTTATTTTTTGCATGGACTTTCATCATAACCTTCTCTCTTAACATATATAAATGATTTGAAAAGTTTCATATCATTTTGAACAGTCCCTAATTTTATTTTATTTTTTAACAAAACTATTATAAATTAGTGTATAATATATTATGAATTTTTGACTGAAACTTGCATTCCATAGAATTTAATATTCAGATAATTTTTGCATGGAATTCCATCATAACCTTCCCTCGTAACATATAGCAAGGATATAAAAAGATTCGTATCGTTTCAAACAGGCCTCGATATAATTTGATTTTTCACCGAAACTAGTGTATAATATATTATGAATTTTTTACTTAAACTTGTATTTCGAAAAGTTCCATAGAATCTAGTTTTTATATGATTTTTTACATGGATTAAACTAGTATAAATTAGTGTATAATATATTATGAATTTTTGACTGAAATTTGCACTTCATAGCGTTTCATAGAATTTAATTTACAGATGATCTTTTGCATGGACTTCCATCATAACCTTCCCTCGTTACATATAATAAGGATCTAAAAAGGTTTGTATTGTTTCGAATTGTCCTCGATTTAATTTTATTTTTAACACCGAAACTAGTGTATAATATATTAGGGTTTTTCGACCGAAAAATTGCATTTCGAAAAGATTCATAGAATCTAATTTTTTCGATGATGTTTTGCGTGTACTTCCATCATAACCTTCCCTCCTAACACATATAAATGATCTAAAAAGTTTCGTATCATTTCGAACAGTCCCTGATTTAATTTGATTTTTTACTGAAACCAGTATAAACTAGTTTATAATATATTAAGATTTTTTGACCGAAACTTGCATTTCGAAAAGTTCCATAGAATCTAAATTTGTATTATTTTTTGCATTGACTTCCATCATAACCTTCTCTCTTAACATATATAAATGTTTTGAAAAGTTTCGTATCATTTTGAACAGTCCCTGATTTAATTTGATTTTTTACCGAAACTATTTTAAATTACTGTGTAATATATTATGAATTTTTTACTGAAACTTTCATTTCAAAGCCTTTCATAGAATTTAATGTTCAGATGATTTTTTGTATGGAATTTCATCATAACCTTCCCTCGTAACATATAGAAAGGATCTAAAAAGGTTTTTATCGTTTCAAACAGTCTGCTGTATAATTTGATTGTTTAACCGAAACTAGTGTATAATATATTATGATTTTTTTACTTAAACTTGTATTTCAAAAATTCCATAGAATCTAATTTTCATATGATTTTTTGCATGAACTTCCATTATAACCTTCCCTCCTAACATATATAAATGATCTGAAAAGTTTCATATCATTTCGAACAATCCATGATTTAATTTGATTTTTGACTTAAACTAGTATAAACTAGTGTATAATATATTATGAATTTTTTACCGAAACTTGCATTTCAAAGCGTTTCATAGAATTTAATTATCATAAGATCTTTTGCATGGACTACTATCATAACCTTCCTTCGTAACATATAATAAGGATCTAAAAAGGTTTGTATTGTTTCGAATTTTCCTCGATTTAATTTGATTTTTTACACCGAAATTAGTGGTTAATATATTATGATTTTTTGACTGAAAATTGCATTTCGAAAAGATTCATAGAATTTAATTTTCAGATGATTTTTTGTGTGGACTTCCATCATACCTTCCCTCCTAAAATATATAAATGATCTGAAAAGTTTTGTATCATTTCAAACAGTCCCCGATTGAAATTGATTTTTGATGGAAACCAGTATAAACTAGTGTATATTATATTATGATTTTTTGACCTTAACTTGCATTTCGAAAAGTTCCATAGAATCTATTTTTCATATAATTTTTAATTGGAATTCCATCATAACCTTCTCTTCTAACATATATAAATGATCTGAAAAATTTGTATAATTTCGAACAGTACCTGATTTAATTTGATTTTTGACCTAAACTAGTATAAATTAGTGTATAATATATCATGAATTTTTTACTGAAATTTGCATTTCAAAGCGTTTCATAGAATTTAATTTTCAGATGATTTGTTGCATGGACTTCCATCATATCCTTCCCTCGAAATATATAGAAAGGATATAAAAACGTTCGTATGGTTTCGAATGATCCTCGATTTAATTTGATTTTTTGACCGAAAAAGTGTATAATATATTATGATTTTTTGACCGAAACTTGCATTTTGAAAGATTCATAGAATCTAATTTTCAGATGATTTTTTGCATGTACTTCCATCAAAACCTTCCCTCTTAACACATATAAATGATCTGAAAAGTTGCTAATCGTTTCGAACAGTCCTTGATTTTATATAATTTTTTACTGAAACTAGTATAAAATAGTGTATAATATATAATGATATTTTGCCCATAACTTGCATTTCGTAAAGATCCATATAATCTAATTTCTGTATGATTTTTTGAATGGACTTCCATCATAACCTT
Organism: Lathyrus aphaca; assembly: GCA_963966055.1. Lineage (NCBI taxonomy): Eukaryota > Viridiplantae > Streptophyta > Magnoliopsida > Fabales > Fabaceae > Lathyrus > Lathyrus aphaca. Next base: position 564,919,884 of record OZ014523.1, read on the forward strand.
CTCTCCTAACATATATAAATGATTTGAAAAGTTTCATATCATTTTGAACAGTCCCTGATTTAATTTGATTTTTTACCGAAACTATTATAAATTAGTGTATAATATATTATGAATTTTTGACTGAAACTTGCATTCCATAGAACTTAATTTTCAGATGATTTTTTGCATGGAATTCCATCATAACCTTTCCTCGTAACATATAGCAAGGATATAAAAAAATTTGTATCGTTTCAAACAGGCCTCGATATAATTTGATTTTTTCACCGAAACTAGTGTATAATATATTGTGAATTTTTTACTTAAACTTATATTTCGAAAAGTTCCATAGAATCTAGTTTTTATATGATTTTTTACATGGACTTCCTTTATAACCTTCCCTCCTAACATATATAAATGATCTGAAAAGTTTCGTATCATTTCGAACAATCCCTGATTTGATTTGATTTTTGACTTAAACTAGTATAAATTAGTGTATAATATATTATGAACTTTTGACTGAAACTTACATTTCAAAGCGTTTCATAGAATTTAATTTACAGACGATCTTTTGCATGGACTTCCATCATAACCTTCCCTCGTTACATATAATAAGGATCTAAAAAGGTTTGTATTGTTTCGTATTGTCCTCTATTTAATTTGATTTTTTACACCGAAACTAGTGTATAATATATTATGATTTTTTGACCGAAAATTGCATTTCGAAAAGATTCAAAGAATCTAATTTTCAGATGATTTTATTGCATGAACCTCCATCATAACCTTCCCTCCTAACATATATAAATGATCTGATAAGTTTCGTATCATTTCCAATAGTACCCGATTTAATTTGATTTTGGAACGAAACAAGTATAAACTAGTGTATAAAATTATGAATTTTTAACCTAAACTTGCATTTCGAAAATTTCTATAGAATATAATTTTCATATGATGTTTACTTGGACTTACAGCATAACCTTCCCTTCTAACATATATAAATGATCTGAAAAATTCGTATCATTTCGAACAGTACCTGATTTAATTTTATTTTTGACCGAAACTAGTATAAATTAGTGTATAATATATCATGAATTTTTTTACTGAAACTTGCTTTTCAAAGGGTTTCATAGAATTTTATTTTCAGATGGTCTTTTGCATGGATTTCCATCATAACCTTCCCTCATAATATATAGAAAGGATCTAAAAACATTCGTATGGTTTCGAATAATCCTCGGTTTAATTTGATTTTTGACCGAAAAAAGTGTACAATATATTATGATTTTTTTACCGAAACATGCATTTCGAAAAGATTCGTAGAATCTAATTTTTCCGATGATTTTTTGCGTGTACTTCCATCATAACCTTTCCTCCTAACACATATAAATGATCTGAAAAGTTTCGTATCATTTCGAACAGTCCCTGGTTTAATTTGATTTTTTACTGAAACCTGTATAAACTAGTTTATAATATATTAAAATTTTTTGACCGAAACTTGCATTTCGAAAAGTTCCATAGAATTTTAATTTGTATGATTTTTTGCATGGACTTCCATCATAACCTTCTCTCTTAACATATTTAAATGATTTGAAAAGTTTCGTATCATTTTGAACATCCCTGATTTAATTTGATTTTTTACCGAAACTATTATAAATTACTGTATAATATATTATGAATTTTTTACTGAAACTTTCATTTCAAAGCATTTCATAGAATTTAATGTTCAGATGATTTTTTGTATGGAATTTCATAATAACCTTCCCTCGTAACATATAGAAAGGATCTAAAAAGGTTCGTATCGTTTCAAACAGTCCTCGATATAATTTGATTTTTAACCGAAACTAGTGTATAATATATTATGATTTTTTGACTTAAACTTGTATTTCGAAAATTCCATAGAATCTAATTTTCATATGATTTTTTGCATGAACTTCCATTATAACCTTCCCTCCTAACATATATAAATGATCTGAAAAGTTTCATATCATTTCGAACAATCCATGATTTAATTTGATTTTTGACTTAAACTAGTATAAACTAGTGTATAATATATTATGAATTTTTTACTGAAACTTGCATTTCAAAGCGTTTCATAGAATTTAATTATCATATGATCTTTTGCATGGACTTCTATCATAACCTTCCTTCGTAACATATAATAAGGATCTAAAAAGGTTTGTATTGTTTCAAATTGTCCTCGATTTAATTTGATTTTTTACACCAAAATTAGTGGATAATATATTATGATTTTTTGACTGAAAATTGCATTTCGAAAAGATTCATAGAATTTAATTTTCAGATGATTTTTTTACATGGACTTCCATCATACCTTCCCTCCTAACATATATAAATGATCTGAAAAGTTTTGTATCATTTGGAACAGTCCCCGATTTAAATTGAATTTTGATGGAAACCAGTATAAACTAGTGTATAATATATTATGATTTTTTGACCAAATCTTGCATTTCGAAAAGTTCCATAGAATCTATTTTTCATATAATTTTTAATTGGAATTCCATCATAACCTTCTCTTCTAACATATATAAATGATCTGAAAAATTTGTCTAATTTCGAACAGTACCTGATTTAATTTGATTTTTGACCTAAACTAGTATAAATTAGTGTATAATATATCATGAATGTTTTACTGAAATTTGCATTTCAAAGCGTTTCATAGAATTTAATATTCAGATGATCTTTTGCATGGACTTCCATCATAACCTTCCCTCGAAATATATAGAAAGGATATAAAAATGTTCGTATGGTTTCGAATGATCCTCGATTTAATTTGATTTTTTGACCGAAAAAGTGTATAATATATTATGATTTTTTGACCGAAACTTGCATTTCGAAAGATTCATAGAATCTAATTTTTAGATGATTTTTTGCATGTACTTCCATCAAAACCTTCCCTCTTAACACACATAAATGATCTGAAAAGTTTCTAATCGTTTCGAACAGTCCTTAATTTTATATAATTTTTTACTGAAACTAGTATAAAATAGTGTATAATATATAATGATATTTTGCCCAAAACTTGCATTTCGTAAAGATCCATATAATCTAATTTCTGTATGATTTTTTGCATGGACTTCCATCATAACCTTCTCTCCTAACATATATAAATGATTTGAAAAGTTTCATATCATTTTTAACAGTCCCTGATTTAATTTGATTTTTTACCGAAACTATTATAAATTAGTGTATAATATATTATGAATTTTTGACTGAAACTTGCATTCCATAGAATTTAATTTTCAGATGATTTTTTGCATGGAATTCCATCATAACCTTCCCTTGTAACATATAGCAAGGATATAAAAAAATTTGTATTGTTTCAAACAGGCCTCGATATAATTTGATTTTTTCACCGAAACTAGAGTATAATATATTATGAATTTTTTACTTAAACTTGTATTTCAAAAAGTTCAATAGAATCTAGGTTTTATATGATTTTTACATGGACTTCCATTATAACCTTCCCTCCTAACATATATAAATGATCTGAAAAGTTTCCTATCATTTCGAACAGTCCCTGATTTGATTTGATTTTTGACTTAAACTAGTATAAATTAGTGTATAATATATTATGAATTTTTGACTGAAACTTGCATTTCAAAGCGTTTCATAAAATTTAATTTACAGATGATCTTTTGCATGGACTTCCATTATAACCTTCCCTCGTTACATATAATAAGGATCTAAAAAGGTTTGTATTGTTTCGTATTGTCCTCGATTTAATTTGATTTTTTACACCGAAACTAGTGTATAATATATTATGATTTTTTGACCGAAAATTGCATTTCGAAAAGATTCAATGAATCTAATTTTCAGATGATTTTATTGCATGAACCTCCATCATAACCTTCCCTCCTAACATATATAAATGATCTGATAAGTTTCGTATCATTTCGAACAGTACCTGATTTAATTTGATTTTGGAACGAAAAAGGTATAAACTAGTGTATAATATTATGAATTTTTGACCTAAACTTGCATTTCGAAAATTTCTATAGAATATAATTTTCATATGAAATTTATTTGGACTTACATCATAACCTTCCCTTCTAACATATATAAATGATCTGAAAAATTCGTATCATTTCGAACAGACCTGATTTAATTTAATTTTTGACCGAAACTAGTATAAATTAGTGTATAATATATCATGAATTTTTTACTGAAACTTGCATTTCAAAGGGTTTCATTGAATTTTATATTCAGATGGTCTTTTGCATGGATTTCCATCATAACCTTCCCTCATAATATATAGAAAGGATCTAAAAACATTCGTATGGTTTCGAATAATCCTCGGTTTAATTTGATTTTTTGACCGAAACAAGTGTACAATATATTATGATTTTTTTACCGAAACATGCATTTCGAAAAGATTCGTAGAATCTAATTTTTCCGATGATTTTTTGCGTGTACTTCCATCATAACCTTCCCTCCTAACACATATAAATGATCTGAAAAGTTTCGTATCATTTCGAACAGTCCCTGATTTAATTTGATTTTTTACTGAAACCAGTATAAACTAGTTTATATTATATTAAGATTTTTTTACCAAAACTTGCATTTCGAAAAGTTCCATAGAATTTTAATTTGTATGATTTTTTGCATGGACTTCCATCATAACTTTCTCTCTTAACATATATAAATGATTTGAAAAGTTTCGTATCATTTTGAACAGTCCCTGATTTAATTTTATTTTTTACCGAAACTATTATAAATTACTGTATAATATATTATGAATTTTTTACTGAAACTTTCATTTCAAAGCATTTCATAGAATTTAATGTTCAGATGATTTTTTGTATGGAATTTCATCATAACCTTCCCTCGTAACATATAGAAAGGATCTAAAAAGGTTCGTATCGTTTCAAACAGGCCTCGATATAATTTGATTTTTTCACTTAAACTAGTGTATAATATATTATGAATTTTTTACTTAAACTTGTATTTCGAAAAATTCCATAGAATCTAGTTTTTATATGATTTTTTGCATGAACTTCCATTATAACCTTCCCTCCTAACATATATAAATGATCTGAAAAGTTTCATATCATTTCGAACAATCCATGATTTAATTTGATTTTTGACTTAAACTAGTATAAATTAGTGTATAATATATTATGAATTTTTTACTGAAACTTGCATTTCAAAGCGTTTCATAGAATTTAATTATCATATGATCTTTTGCATGGACTTCTATCATAACCTTCCTTCGTAACATATAATAAGGATCTAAAAAGGTTTGTATTGTTTCGAATTGTCCCCGATTTAATTTGATTTTTTACACCGAAATTAGTGGATAATATATTATGATTTTTTGACTGAAAATTTCATTTTGAAAAGATTCATAGAATTTAATTTTCAGATGATTTTTTTGCATGGAATTCCATCATACCTTCCCTCCTAACATATATAAATGATCTCAAAAGTTTTGTATCATTTCGAACAGTCCCCGATTTGAATTGATTTTTGATGGAAACCAGTATAGACTAGTGTATAATATATTTATTTTTTTACCAAAACTTGCATTTCGAAAAGTTCCATAGAATCTATTTTTCATATAATTTTTAATTGGAATTCCATCACAACCTTCTTTTCTAACATATATAAATGATCTGAAAAATTTGTATAATTTCGAACAGTACCTGATTTAATTTGATTTTTGACCTAAACTAGTATAAATTAGTGTATAATATATCATGAATTTTTTACTGAAATTTGCATTTCAAAGCGTTTCATAGAATTTAATTTTCAGATGATTTTTTGCATGGACTTCCATCATATCCTTCCCTCGAAATATATAGAAAGGATATAAAAATGTTCGTATGGTTTCGAATGATCCTCGATTTAATTTGATTTTTTGACCGATAAAGTATATAATATATTATGATTTTTTGTCCGAAACTTGCATTTCGAAAGATTCATAGAATCTAATTTTCAGATAATTTTTTGCATGTACTTCCATCATAACCTTCCCTTTAACACATATAAATGATCTGAAAAGTTTCTAATCGTTTCGAACAGTCCTTGATTTTATATAATTTTTTACTGAAACTAGTATAAAATAGTTTATAATATATTATGATATTTTGCCCGAAACTTGCATTTCTTAAAGATCCATATAATCTAATTAATGTATGATTTTTTGCATGGACTTCCATCATAACCTTCTCTCCTAACATATAAATGATTTGAAAAGTTTCATATCATTTTGAACAATACCTGATTTAATTTGATTTTTACCGAAACTATTATAAATTAGTGTATAATATATTATGAATTTTTTACTGAAACTTGCATTCCATAGAATTTAATTTTCAGATGATTTTTAGCATGGAATTCCATCATAACCTTCCCTCGTAACATATAGCAAGGATATAAAAAAATTTGTATCGTTTCAAACAGGCCTCGATATAATTTGATTTTTTCACCGAAACTAGTGTATAATATATTATGAATTTTTTACTTAAACTTGTATTTCGAAAAGTTCCATAGAATCTAGTTTTTATATGATTTTTTGCATGAACTTCCATTATAACCTTCCCTCCTAACATATATAAATGATTTGAAAAGTTTCGTATCATTTCGAACAGTCCCTGATTTGATTTGATTTTTGACTTAAACTAGTATAAATTAGTGTATAATATATTATGAATTTTTGACTGAAACTTGCATTTCAAAGTGTTTCATAAAATTTAATTTACAGATGATCTTTTGCATGGATTTCCATCATAACCTTCCCTCGTTACATATAATAAGGATCTAAAAAGGTTTGTATTGTTTCGAATTGTCCTCGACTTAATTTGATTTTTACACCGAAACTAGTGTATAATATATTATGATTTTTTGACCGAAAATTGCATTTCGAAAAGATTCAAAGAATCTAATTTTCAGATGATTTTTTTACATGAACCTCCATCATAACCTTCCCTCCTAACATATATAAATGATCAGATAAGTTTCGTATCATTTCGAACACTACCCGATTTAATTTGATTTTGGAACGAAACAAGTATAAACTAGTGTATAAAATTATGAATTTTTGACCTAATCTTGCATTTCGAAAATTTCTATAAAATATAATTTTCATATGATTTTTACTTGGACTTACATCATAACCTTCCCTTCTAACATATATAAATGATCTGAAAAATTCGTATCATTTCGAACAGTACATGATTTAATTTTATATTTGACCAAAACTAGTATAAATTAAGGTATAATATATCATGAATTTTTTACTGATACTTGCATTTCAAAGGGTTTCATAGAATTTTATTTTCAGATGGTCTTTTGCATGGATTTCCATCATAACCTTCCCTCATAATATATAGAAAGGATCTAAAAACATTCGTATGGTTTCGAATAATCCTCGGTTTAATTTGATTTTTTGACCGAAACAAGTGTATAATATATTATGATTATTTTACCGAAACATGCATTTCGAAAAGATTCATAGAATCTAATTTTTCCGATGATTTTTTGCGTGTACTTCCTTCATAACCTTCCCTCCTAACACATATAAATGATCTGAAAAGTTTCGTATCATTTCGAACAGTCCCTGATTTAATTTGATTTTTAACTGAAACCAGTATAAACTAGTTTATAATATATTAAGATTTTTTGACCGAAACTTGCATTTCGAAAAGTTCCATAGAATTTTAATTTGTATGATTTTTTGCATGGACTTCCATCATAACCTTCTCTCTTAACATATATAAATGATTTGAAAAGTTTCGTATCATTTTGAACAGTCCCTGATTTAATTTTATTTTTTACCGAAACTATTATAATTTACTGTATAATATATTATGAATTTTTTACTGGAACTTTCATTTCAAAGCATTTCATAGAATTTAATGTTCAGATGATTTTTTGTATGGAATTTCATCATAACCTTCCCTCGTAACATATAGAAAGGATCTAAAAACGTTCGTATCGTTTCAAACAGTCCTCGATATAATTTGATTTTTTAACCGAAACTAGTGTATAATATATTATGATTTTTTGACTTAAACTTGTATTTCTAAAATTCCATAGAATCTAATTTTCATATGATTTTTTGCATGAACTTCCATTATAACCTTCCCTCCTAACATATATAAATGATCTGAAAAGTTTCATATCATTTCGAACAATCCATGATTTAATTTGATTTTTGACTTAAACTAGTATAAATTAGTGTATAATATATTATGAATTTTTTACTGAAACTTGCATTTCAAAGCGTTTCATAGAATTTAATTATCATATGATCTTTTGCATGGACTTCTATCATAACCTTCCTTCGTAACATATAATAAGGATCTAAAAAGGTTTGTATTGTTTCGAATTATCCTCGATTTAATTTGACTTTTTACACCGAAATTAGTGGATAATATATTATGATTTTTTGACTGAAAATTGCATTTCGAAAAGATTCATAGAATTTAATTTCCAGATGATTTTTTTGCATGGACTTCCATCATACCTTCCCTCCTAACACATATAAATGATCTGAAAAGTTTTGTATCATTTCGAACAGTCCCCGATTTAAATTGATTTTTGATAGAAACCAGTATCAACTAGTGTATAATATATTATGATTTTTTGACCAAAACTTGCATTTCGAAAAGTTCCATAGAATCTATTTTTCATATAATTTTTAATTGGAATTCCATCATAACATTCTCTTCTAACATATATAAATGATCTGAAAAATTTGTATAATTTCGAACAGTACCTGATTTAATTTGATTTTTGACCTAAACTAGTATAAATTAGTGTATAATATATCATGAATGTTTTACTGAAATTTGCATTTCAAAGCGTTTCATAGAATTTAATTTTCAGATGATTTTTTGCATGGACTTCCATCATATCCTTCCCTCGAAATATATAGAAAGGATATAAAAACGTTCGTATGGTTTCGAATGATACTCGATTTAATTTGATTTTTTGACCGAAAAAGTGTATAATATATTATGATTTTTTGACCGAAACTTGCATTTCGAAAGATTCATAGAATCTAATTTTCAGATAATTTTTTGCATGTACTTCCATCAAAACCTTCCCTCTTAACACATATAAATGATCTGAAAAGTTTCTAATCATTTCGAACAGTCCTTGATTTTATATAAACTTTTACTGAAACTAGTATAAAATAGTGTATAATATATAATGATATTTTGCCCAAAACTTGCATTTCGTAAAGATCCATATAATCTAATTTCTGTATGATTTTTTGCATGGACTTCCATCATAACCTTCTCTCCTAACATTTATAAATGATTTGAAAAGTTTCATATCATTTTGAGCAGTCCCTGATTTAATTTGATTTTTTACTGAAACTATTATAAATTAATGTATAATATATTATGAATTTTTGACTGAAACTTGCATTCCATAGAATTTAATTTTCAGATGATTTTTTGCATGGAATTCCATCATAACCTTCCCTCGTAACATATAGCAAGGATATAAAAAAATTTGTATCGTTTCAAACAGGCCTCGATATAATTTGATTTTTTCACCGAAACTAGTGTATAATATATTATGAATTTTTTACTTAAACTTATATTTCGAAAAGTTCCAAAGAATCTAGTTTTTATATGATTTTTTACATGGACTTCCATTATAACCATCCCTCCTAACATATATAAATGATATGAAAATTTTCGTATCATTTCGAACAGTCCCTGATTTGATTTGATTTTTGACTTAAACTAGTATAAATTAGTGTATAATATATTATGAATTTTTGACTGAAACTTGCATTTCAAAGCGTTTCATAGAATTTAATTTACAGATGATCTTTTGCATGGACTTCCATCATAACCTTCCCTCGTTACATATAATAAGGATCTAAAAAGGTTTGTATTATTTCGTATTGTCCTCGATTTAATTTGATTTTTTACACCGAAACTAGTGTATAATATATTATGATTTTTTGACCGAAAATTGCATTTCGAAAAGATTCAAAGAATCTAATTTCAGAAAAAAAAATTTGCATGAACCTCCATCATAACCTTCCCTCCTAACATATATAAATGATCTGATAAGTTTCGTATCATTTCGAACAGTACCCGATTTAATTTGATTTTGGAACAAAACATGTATAAACTAGTGTATAAAATTATGAATTTTTGACCTAAACTTGCATTTCGAAAATTTCTATAGAATATAATTTTCATATGATTTTTACTTGGACTTACAACATAACCTTCCCTTCTAACATATATAAATGATCTGAAAAATTCGTATCATTTCGAACAGTACCTGATTTAATTTTATTTTTGACCGAAACTAGTATAAATTAGTGTATAATATATCATGAATTTTTTACTGAAACTTGCATTTCAAAGGGTTTCATAGAATTTTATTTTCAGATGGTCTTTTGCATGGATTTCAATCATGACCTTCCCTCATAATATATAGAAAGGATCTAAAAACATTCGTATGGTTTCGAATAATCCTCGGTTTAATTTGATTTTTTTGACCGAAACAAGTGTACAATATATTATGATTTTTTTACCGAAACATGCATTTCGTAAAGATTCATAGAATCTAATTTTTCCGATGATTTTTTGCGTGTACTTCCATCATAACCTTCCCTCCAACACATATAAATGATCTGAAAAGTTTCGTATCATTTCGAACAGTCCCTGATTTAATTTGATTTTTTACTGAAACCAGTATAAACTAGTTTATAATATATTAAGATTTTTTGACCGAAACTTGCATTTCGAAAAGTTCCATAGAATTTTAATTTGTATGATTTTTTGCATGGACTTCCATCATAACCTTCTCTCTTAACATATATAAATTATTTGAAAAGTTTTGTATCATTTTGAACAGTCCCTGATTTAATTTGATTTTTTACCAAAACTATTATAAATTACTGTATAATATATTATGAATTTTTTACTGAAACTTTCATTTCAAAGCATTTCATAGAATTTAATGTTCAAATGATTTTTTGTATGGAATTTCATCATAACCTTCCCTCGTAACATATAGAAAGGATCTAAAAAGGTTCGTATCGTTTCAAATAGTCCTCGATATAATTTGATTTTTTAACCGAAACTAGTGTATAATATATTATGATTTTTTGACTTAAACTTGTATTTCCAAAATTCCATAGAATCTAATTTTCATATGATTTTTTGCATGAACTTCCATTATAACCTTCCCTCCTAACATATATACATGATCTGAAAAGTTTCATATCATTTCGAACAATCCATGATTTAATTTGATTTTTGACTTAAACTAGTATAAATTAGTGTATAATATATTATGAATTTTTTATTGAAACTTGCATTTCAAAGCGTTTCATAGAATTTAATTATCATATGATCTTTTGCATGGACTTCTATCATAACCTTCCTTCGTAACATATAATAAGGATCTAAAAAGGTTTGTATTGTTTCGAATTGTCCTCGATTTAATTTGATTTTTTACACCAAAATTAGTGGATAAATTATTATGATTTTTTGACTGAAAATTGCATTTCGAAAAGATTCATAGAATTTAATTTTCAGATGATTTTTTTGCATGGACTTCCATCATACCTTCCCTCCTAACATATATAAATGATCTGAATTTTTTGTATCATTTCGAACAGTCCCCGATTTAAATTGATATTTGATGGAAACCAGTATAAACTAGGGTATAATATATTATGATTTTTTGACCAAAACTTGCATTTCGAAAAGTTCCGAAGAATCTATTTTTCATATAATTTTTAATTGGAATTCCATCATAACCTTCCCTTCTAACATATATAAATGATCTGAAAAATTTGTATAATTTCGAACAGTACCTGATTTAATTTGATTTTTGACCTAAACTAGTATAAATTAGTGTATAATATATCATGAATGTTTTATTGAAATTTGCATTTCAAAGCGTTTCATAGAATTTAATTTTCAGATGATTTTTTGCATGGACTTCCATCATAACCTTCCCTCGAAATATATAGAAAGGATATAAAAACGTTCGTATGGTTTCGAATGATCCTCGATTTAATTTGATTTTTTGACCGAAAAAGTGTTTAATATATTATGATTTTTTGACCGAAACTTGCATTTCGAAAGATTCATAGAATCTAATTTTCAGATGATTTTTTGCATATACTTCCATCAAAACCTTCCCTCTTAACACATATAAATGATCTGAAAAGTTTCTAATCGTTTCGAACAGTCCTTGATTTTATATAATTTTTTACTGAAACTAGTTTAAAATAGTGTATAATATATTATGATATTTTCCCCAAAACTTGCATTTCGTAAAGATCCATATAATCTAATTTCTGTATGATTTTTTGCATGGACTTCCATCATAACCTTCTCTCCTAACATATATAAATGATTTGAAAAGTTTCATATCATTTTGAACAGTCCCTGATTTAATTTGATTTTTTACCGAAACTATTATAAATTAGTGTATAATATATTATGAATTTTTAACTGAAACTTGCCTTCCATAGAATTTAATTTTCAGATGATTTGTTGCATGGAATTCCATCATAACCTTCCCTCGTAACATATAGCATGGATCTAAAAAAATTTGTATCGTTTCAAACAGGCCTCGATATAATTTGATTTTTTCACCGAAACTAGTGTATAATATATTATCAATTTTTTACTTAAACTTGTATTTCGAAAAGTTTCATAGAATATAGTTTTTATATGATTTTTTACATTGACTTCCATTATAACCTTCCCTCCTAACATATATAAATGATCTGAAAAGTTTTGTATCATTTCGATCAGTCCCTGATTTGATTTGATTTTTGACTTAAACTAGTATAAATTAGTGTATAATATATTATGAATTTTTGACTGAAACTTGCATTTCAAAGCGTTTCATAGAATTTAATTTACAGATGATCTTTTGCATGGACTTCCATCATAAACTTCCCTCGTTACATATAATAAGGATCTAAAAAGGTTTGTATTGTTTCAAATTTTCCTCGATTTAATTTGATTTTTTACACCGAAACTAGTGTATAATATATTATGATTTTTTGACCGAAAATTGCATTTCGAAAAGATTCAAAGAATCTAATTTTCAGATGATTTTTTTGCATGAACCTCCATCATAACCTTCCCTCCTAACATATATAAATGATCTGAAAAGTTTCGTATCATTTCGAACAGTACCCGATTTAATTTGATTTTGGAACGAAACAAGTATAAACTAGTGTATAAAATTATGAATCTTTGACCTAAACTTGCATTTCGAAAATTTCTATAGAATATAATTTTCATATGATTTTTACTTGGACTTACATCATAACCTTCCCTTATAACATATATAAATGATCTGAAAAATTAGTATTATTTCGAACAGTACTTGATTTTATTTTGATTTTTGACCGAAACTAGTATAAATTAGTGTATAATATATCATGAATATAATTTTCAGATGATTCTTTGTGTGGACTTCCATCATAACCTTCCCTCCTAACATATATAAATGATCTGAAAAGTTTCGTCTCATTTTGAACAGTACCCGATTTAATTTGATTTTTGACCGAAACAAGTATAAACTAGTGTATAATATTATGATTTTTTGACCGAAACTTGCATTTCGAAAAGTTCCATAGAATCTAATTTTCATATGATTTTTACTTGGACTTCCATCAAAACCTTCCCTTCTAACATAGAATCTAATTTTCAGATGATTTTTTGCGTGTACTTCCATCATAACCTTCCCTCCTAACACATATAAATGATCTAAAAAGTTTCTAATCATTTCGAACTATCCTTGATTTAATATAATTTTTTACTGAAACTAGTATAAAATAGTGTATAATATATTATGATATTTTGACCGAAACTTGCATTTCGTAAAGTTCCACAGAATCTAATTTCTGTATGATTTTTTGCATGGACTTCCATCATAACCTTCTCTTCTAATATATATAAATGATCTGAAAAGTTTCATATCATTTTGAACAATCCCTGATTTAATTTGATTTTTTACCGAAACTATTATAAATTAGTGTATAATATATTATGAATTTTTTATCATAGAATTTAATTTTCAGATGATTTTTTGCATGGAATTCCATCATAACCTTCCCTCGTAACATATAGCAAGGACTCTAAAAGGTTCGTATCTTTTCAAACTGGCCTAGATATAATTTGATTTTTTGACCGAATTTAGTGTATAATATATTATGAATTTTTTACTTAAACTTGTATTTCGAAAATTTCCATATAATCTAATTTTTATATGATTTTTTGCATGGACTTCCATTATAACCTTCCCTCCTAACATATATAAATGATCTGAAAAGTTTCGTATCATTTAGAACAGTCCCTTATTTAATTTGATTATTGACCTAAACTAGTAAAAAATTAGTGTATAATATATCATGAAATTTTTACTGAAACTTGCATTTTAAAGTGTTTCATAGAATTTAATTTTCAGATGATTTTTTTATGGAATTCCATCATAACTTTCCCTCGTAACATATAGAAAGGATCTAAAAACGTTCTTATGGTTTCGAATAATCCTCGATTTAATTTGATTTTTTGACCGAAACAAGTGTATAATATATTATGATTTTTTGACCGAAAATTGCCTTTCAAAAAGATTCATAGAATCTTATTTTCAGATGATTATTTGCATGGAGTTCCATCATATCCTTCCCTCCAAACAAATATAAATGATCTGAAAAGTTTCGTATCATTTCAAACAGTCCCTGATTTAATTTTATTTTTTACTGAAACCAGTATAAACTAGTGTATAATATATTATGATTTTTTGACCGAAACTTGCATTTCTAAAAGTTCCATAGAATCTAATTTCCATATGATTATTTGCATGGAGTTCCATCATAACCTTCTCTCCTAACATATATAAATGATTTGAAATGTTTCGTATCATTTTGAACAGTCCATGATTTAATTTTATTTTTTTATCGAAACTATTATAAATTAGTGTATAATAATATTACGAATTTTTGACAGAAACTTGCATTTCAAAGCATTTCATAGAATTTAATTTTCAGATGATTTTTTGTATGGATTTCCATCATAACCTTCACTTGTAACATATAGAAAGGATCTAAAAAGGTTCGTATCGTTTCAAACAGTCCTCGATATAATTTGATTTTTTGACCGAAACTAGTTTATTTTATATTATGATTTTTTTACTTAAACTTGTATTTCGAAAAGTTCCATAGAATCTAAATTTCATAAGATTTTTTGCATGGACTTCCATTATAACCTTCCTCCTAACATATATAAACGATCTGAAAAGTTTTGTATCATTTTGAACAGTCCCTGATTTAATTTGATTTTTTACTTAAACTAGTATAAATTAGTGTATAATATATTATGAATTTTTTACTGTAACTTGCATTTCAAAGCGTTTCATAGAATTTAATTTTCAGATGATCTTTTGCATGGACTTCCATCATAACCTTTGCTTGTAACATATAATAAGGATCTAAAAAGGTTTGTATTGTTTCGAATTCTCCTCGATTTAATTTGATTTTTTACACCGAAACTAGTGGATAATATATTATAATTTTTTGACTAAAAATTACATTTCGAAAAGATTCTTAGAATTTAATTTTCAGGTGATTTTTTTGCATGGACTTCCATCATACCTTTCCTCCTAACGTATATAAATGATCTGAAAAAGTTTCGTATCATTTCGAACAGTCCACGATTTAATTTGATTTTTGATCGAAACATGTATAAACTAGTGTATAATATATTATGAATTTTTTACCTAAACTTGCATTTCGAAAAGTTCCATAGAATCTCATTTTCATATGATTTTTACTTGGACTTCCATCATAACCTTCCCTTCTAACATATATAAATGATCTGAAAAATTTGTATCATTTCGAACAGTACCTGATTTAATTTGATTTTTGACCGAAACGTATAAATTAGTGTATAATATATCATGAATTTTTTACTGAAACTTGCATTTTAAAGTGTTTCATAGAATTTAATTTTCAGATGATTTTTGAATGGACTTCCATCATAACATTCCATCGTAACATATAGAAACGATCTAAAAACGTTCGTATGGTTTCGAATAATCCTCGATTTAATTTGATTTTGTGACCGAAACAAGTGTATAATATATTATGATTGTTTGACCGAAAATTGCCTTTCAAAAAGATTCATAGAATTTAATTTTCAGATGATTCTTTGCATGGACTTCCATCATAACCATCCCTCCTAATATATATAAATAATCTGAAAAAATTTGTATCATTTCGAACAGTCCCTGATTTAATTTGATTTTTTTTTACTGAAACCAGTATAAACTAGTGTATAATATATTATGATTTTTTGACTGAAACTTGCATTTCGAAAAGTTCCATAGAATCTAATTTCCGTATGATTTTTCGCATGGACTTCCATCATAACCTTCTCTCCTAACATATATAAATGATCTGAAAATTTTCATATCATTTTGAACAGTCCATGATTTAATTTGATTTTTTAACGAAACTATTATAAATCAGTGTATAATATATTATGAATATTTTATTGAAACTTGCATTTCAAAGCATTTCATAGAATTTAATTTTTATATGATTTTTTGTATGGAATTCCATCATCACCTTCCATCGTAACATATAGAAAGGATCTAAAAAGGTTTGTATCGTTTCAAACAGTCCTCGATATAATTTGATTTTTTGACCATAACTAGTGTATAATATATTATGATTTTTTGTCTTAAACTTGTATTTCGAAAAGTTCCATAGAATCTAATTTTCATATGATTTTTAGCATGGACTTCCATTATAACCTTTCCTCCTAACATTTATAAACGATCTGAAAAGTTACGTATCATTTCGAACAGTCCCTTATTTAATTTGATATTTGACTTAAACTAGTATAAATTAGTGTATAATATATTATGAATTTTTTTACTGAAACTTGCATTTCAAAGCGTTTCATAGAATTTAATTTTCAGATGATCTTTTGCATGGACTTCCATCATAACCTTCTCTCGTAACATATAATAAGGATCTAAAAAGGTTTGTATTGTTTCGAATTGTCCTCGATTTAATTTGATTTTTTACACCGAAACTAGTGGATAATATATTATGATTTTTTGACCGAAAATTGCATTTCGAAAAGATTCATAGAATCTAATTTTCAGATGATTTTTTTTGCATGGACTTCCATGACAATCTTCCCTCCTAACATATATAAATGATCTAAAAAGTTTTGTATCATTTCGTAAAGTCCCCGGTTTAATTTGATTTTTGACCGAAACCAGTATAAACTAGTGTATAATATATTATGATTTTTTGACATAAACTTGCATTTCGAAAAGTTCCATAGAATCTAATTTTCATATGATTTTTACTTGGACTTCCATCATAACCTTCCCTTCCAACATATATAAATGATCTGAAATGTTTCGTATCATTTCGAACAGTCCCTGATTTAATTTGATTTTTTACTAAAACCAGTATAAACTAGTGTATATAATATTATGATTTTTTGACCGAAACTTGCATTTCTAAAAGTTCCATAGAATCTAATTTCCATATGATTATTTGCATGGAGTTCCATCATAACCTTCTCTCCTAACATATATATATATGATCTGAAAAGTTTCGTATCATTTTGAACAGTCCATGATTTAATTTGATTTTTTACCGAAACTATTATAAATTAGTGTATAATATAATACGAATTTTTGACAGAAACTTGCACTTCGAAGCATTTCATAGAATTTAATTTTCAGATGATTTTTTGTATGGAATTCCATCATAACCTTCCCTTGTAACATATAGAAATGATCTAAAAAGGTTTGTATCGTTTCAAACAGTCCTCGATATATTTTGATTTTTTGACTGAAACTAGTGTATAATATATTATGATTTTTTGACTTAAACTTGTATTTCGAAATGTTCCATAGAATCTAAATATCATATAATTTTTTGCATGGACTTCCATTAGAACCTTCCTCCTAACATATATAAATGATCTGAAAAGATTCGTATCATTTCAAACAGTCCCTGATTTAATTTGATATTTGACTTAAACTAGTATAAATTAGTGTATAATATATTATGAATTTTTTACTGAAACTTGCATTTCAAAGCGTTTCATAGAATTTAATTTTCAGATGATCTTTTGCGTGGACTTCCATCATAACCTTACCTTGTAACATATAATAAGGATCTAAAAAGGTTTGATTTGTTTCGAATTCTCCTCGATTTAATTTGAATTTTTACACCGAAACTAGTGGATAATATATTATAATTTTTTGACTGAAAATTACTTTTCAAAAAGATTTTTAGAATTTAATTTTCAGATGATTTTTTTGCATGGACTTCCATCATACCTTCCCTCCTAACATATATAAATGATCTGAAAAAGTTTTGTATCATTTCGAAGAGTCCCCTAATTAATTTGATTTTTGACCGAAACATGTATAAACTTGCATTTCGAAAATCAATTATCTATTACAAAGATTAAAAAATATGTAACTTAATAATGCTTATAAAAAGCTATATCACAAAGTGATATGTTACAATGTTGAGAGCAAACTGATTTGAGTGTGTAAGCAGTGATAGAGCGTGAAAGCGAAAGCTTCAAAACAACAATAAGAAAAAAAACAACAAAATCACAATCAATAAAATAACTAAACATTAAATCTCAATAACGACAACAAAAATACTAAACATTGTATTTGATACAACAACAACTAACATTGCTAACTTTAATCCATGTTTTTCTTTCCTCATTCGAGTAGGAGAAGAGGTGATGGAGTTTCAAAACTTGTTAGTTAAAGAAATTATATTTTTGAGTTTCGTTTATGGAAGACATGATATTTTCATGTTTGGTTTAGTCACAACTACAAAATATACCTTTGGTAACACCATCTTACAAAGGCCATTTAAACAACAGTAGTAATATCTCCTTTCACGTGCCTAATTTTTTTATCGAAAGAAATTTCATCACAGTCCTTAATAACAACTATTGTGATAGATAAAAGGTTCCTCACTTCGATTCCCAACACCAACTATTACCACAAACCATTGTGAATAGCACTTACATTTTATTACAGGTTTTTTTAACAACTGTGGTGATAAGTTTTACACACACATACACACACACACACACACATATATATATATATATATATATATATATATATATATATATATATATATATATATATATATATATATATATATATATATATATATATATATATAAGTGAAGTTATCAAGCTTTCACATAGAATAGCCATCACTCTAAAAAAACCTGACATCCACATGCAACGAACTCGTCATCATGTGGTTCTTCCTCTCATTTTGAATCAACATTCTGAAGATTTATCTAACCGGTCTAGTGGGAGTGAACCTATCAAAGAGATTGAGGTTTCTAAGGATGTTGGTGATACAGAACTAAAGTTATAAAATTTTAAATATTAAAAAAAAAACATTTCACTCCAGTGTTAATCGGTTAACCACTAGAGGTAAATTGATTAACACCACACTTCCAGTAGCTACACACACATTTTTTGAATGGGTTAACTGAGTAACCACATGGGTTAACCAATTAACCATGCTCCAGAAGCAATTTTCTGTTGTATTGCAATTTCTGCACAGTTAGACCTTAAACTTCTCAAGAATTCACCATCATACAGTCCAAAAATGCATACAAATCACAACGTATTCATAATAAAACAACACATCATAACATCTTGCACATCATATCCTATCATTTTACACACCTTAAATCACCAATTTCATCCTAATTCGTTATATCCTCATCATAAACCCCCAAAATCCTTAAAACCCCAAAACCACCTACATACATCTAGACTCTATATCAACTATAATGAAAAGTCATAATACCTTAGATTCTTGGTTCTGATCTTCCTCTTTGGATTCTACAACAACTCCTCAGAACCCTAGCCTCTTCCACCTTTTTCCTCAGAGTTGTTCTTCCAAAATACGATTGTTCAAAATGAACTTCTCCACTCTATTTTCCCTTATATATCAAACTTGGCCTTAAGACCCTTATTATGATTTTTCCATCTTACCCTCACTTAACCTCTCACAAAAGACCACCTTACCCTTAATGCTTCTATTCACCTTAGTGTAAATAATAATTTTAATATAAATAATATTATTCACACTATTTCATTATTATTAACACTATAATTCCAATTAATCACTTATTTTCTAAATACTCTCATAATTCTCTAAGCTCCTCAATATCCCACAACACACATTACAAACACACCATGCATCATCATATTTTATCAAAATTCACCGAAAAATCATGAATATTTATAATAAATCAATTAAAAAAATATCCTAATTATTTTGGGTGTTACACACGAAGCAATACGAGATTGATTTCCATTTCGTGAGAGACAAGCTATTGCAAGTAGCTTTCAAGTTAATATCTATAAAGTCTCAAGCACAACTTGTTAATTTCTTTACCAAGCCCAAGCCCTTGCCACCCAAGATTTTCAATTATTTCATTTATAAACTTAACATGTTTGACTTGTATCATGCTAAACTTGAGGGAGGGTGTTGAAGCATAACTGCAGAGTTAACTTGCATGACAAGCTAATCGTCTAACATTGCACGACTCTTAACAATATTGCACTGTTCCCATGGTAATTATATCTTGGATCACCTTAGCTTGGTTTAGACTTACCATAGGGTATTAAAACTAAGCTTGAGTTAGTTACATTTGGTTAGAGGTTATTAGAGTTTCAAATCTCAATATAAGTGCATGTTGTGACTAACTTCACCAAAATGAATGAGATAGTTTCCAAATTCTCTCTCTCTCTCTCTCTCATCTTCATCATGATTCATGCAAACTTCATGAAGGTATCTGAACTCTTTTGAACTCTACAGCGTATCACATTCTTCTAAATGGTTTGTGATGGCACCAATATTGTTGTCGATGCTCCAATTGTTAATGTTCCAATTCAAGATTTATCACAACAATCTGGAAACATATACTACGTTCATCCTTCAGATGGACCCCTCTTCCATTTCAGTTAAGCATGTTTTAACGCATTCAAAATATAATGCACGAGTGACTGGGTCGACCCTGTGCAAGAGCAACAAACTCTACCGTACGAGGCCCCAAATTTTAGAGGGTCTAAATTATTTTAAAATATACAATTTTTTTCTTTAATATTGTTAGACATAAAAAATATTATACTGAAAATTCAATAAAATAAAAAATACTATGATAATAGCTTAATACATAAAAAAAGAGATAGATTAAATGTCAAAATAATTATAATTTAATTTAATTTTAATTATTTTAATTGCATTTTTTTTTGTAAATTGGAATCATTTTTTAAAATAGAACGGGGCCTCCGGATTTATTGGACCGACCCTGATAAGTGAGATCCATACGACATGAACTTGGTGGAAAGAACAAATTCAATTTTGTTGATGGATCAATTCTATTTTCAATCCAAGTTTCAAAATTTGAAATTGTTATAACATATTAGTCCATACGTGGATTATAAATTCAGTTGAAGAATCCATTGCACAAAATATCGTCTTACTTAACGCCACAGATGTTTGAAATGAATTCAAGGAGCATTTTTTTTTATCATATTCATGAATATCTTCAAGACCCAGCCAAAAACACTAAGGATGAACCGATAATTTTGACAATATAATGCATTTTGTATTCAACCTTTAAATCGTAAGGCATACTTGTAATACATTATATCTAAATATTATATGGAACACAAGATTTGGATAAATATAGAATTGGTAGATTATAGTTAAAGAACTCATTGAGATGTATAATATCTCTTTTTTTATTGTATTATTAATATACACATGACAAAGTTTTTTTTTTTTTATCGGCTCAGAACTTAGCCCTCATGAGTCATGACTCTTTCTCCTGGATGTAAAATAGTAATTGTTGACCAAAATGTAAATAAAAACAAGACAGCTATTGTTTAATAAACAGACAAAAAACGAGTTGGTAGAGACTAAGTAAGTAACATAATTCCCACCAAACTCATATAGTATTGTTAAAAACATGCTGTGTTTGAATATTACAAGTGTTTGAATGGTGCACGTGATGTTTTCAGCTACCTACCTTTCATTATTCACTCTTCTCTTTTCTTCATCATATAAAACCATCTCATCCCATACATCTTTTCACCACAACTCTCTTCCAATCCTTTCCTTTTCTACAACAAGTTCTGTAAACCAACTGAGTTCTGATACCAAATATATCAATATGGTTAGTGTGTCTGAAATTCGCAAGGCTCAGAGGGCAGAAGGTCCTGCAACTATCTTGGCCATTGGCACTGCTAATCCAGCTAATTGTGTTGAACAAAGCACTTATCCTGATTTTTACTTTAAGATCACTAACAGTGAGCATAAAACTGTACTCAAAGAGAAATTCCAGCGCATGTGTAAGTATTATTCGTAGAAGTATTATATTGTTTTGATATCATTGCTCAAAGTTGTTGTAGTAATGACATTTATTTATAACTATTTCAGGTGATAAGTCTATGATTAAGAGGAGGTACATGTATTTGACAGAGGAGATTTTGAAAGAGAATCCTAGTGTTTGTGAATACATGGCACCTTCATTGGATGCTAGGCAAGACATGGTGGTGGTGGAGGTCCCTAGACTAGGGAAGGAGGCTGCTGTGAAGGCCATAAAAGAATGGGGTCAGCCAAAATCCAAGATTACTCACTTGATCTTTTGCACCACAAGTGGTGTAGACATGCCCGGAGCCGATTACCAACTCACGAAACTCTTAGGCCTTCGTCCATATGTGAAGAGGTACATGATGTACCAACAAGGATGCTTTGCTGGTGGGACGGTGCTTCGTTTGGCTAAGGACTTGGCCGAGAACAACAAAGACGCTCGTGTGTTGGTTGTTTGTTCTGAAGTCACTGCCGTTACATTCCGTGGTCCTAGTGATACTCACTTGGACAGTCTTGTTGGACAAGCATTATTCGGAGATGGAGCTGCTGCTCTTATTGTTGGTTCAGACCCGGTGCCAGAAATTGAGAAACCAATCTTTGAGATGGTTTGGACTGCACAAACAATTGCTCCGGATAGCGAAGGAGCCATTGATGGTCATCTTCGCGAAGCTGGACTTACATTCCATCTTCTTAAAGATGTTCCCGGGATTGTCTCGAAGAATATCACCAAAGCACTGGTTGAGGCATTCCAACCATTAAACATAGATGATTACAACTCAATATTTTGGATAGCTCATCCGGGTGGACCTGCAATTCTAGACCAAGTAGAGGAAAAGTTAGGGCTAAAACCTGAAAAGATGAGGGCCACAAGAGAAATACTAAGTGAGTATGGAAACATGTCGAGTGCATGTGTATTGTTCATCTTAGATGAGATGAGAAAGAAATCAGCTCAAGAAGGACTTAAGACAACTGGAGAAGGGCTTGAGTGGGGTGTGCTGTTCGGATTCGGACCTGGACTTACCATTGAAACTGTTGTTCTTCGTAGCGTGGCTATTTGAGATTCTTCATTGTTTTATTTCCTTCTATTATTTTAATCTTGCTTGAATTTTCTTCTAATAATAAATATAAACTTCGATATGTATCAGCAATGTTAAAATACTTATATTGTTAATATCTTTTATTTTAACATCTGTTATTGATTTAAAATATTTTTTTTCACATCCCTAGCTTGACTGTTAAATACCATTTATGAGACTTGCATGTTAGTAATTTAGCGGGAAATGATGAAATTATGTTGTTTGATATATATAGAGATGAAACCCCTGGATTGATAATCCTGAATACTAGAAACATGCATGTTCATTATGACTAATTAGCCTCAAAATATGTAGTTTAATTAAATCTCTATGGTAATAATCATATGAGAAATTTCAAGTTCATTTGTAAATGACTTAGATTATGAAATTGGATTTAAGTTAAAATTTGAATTGATTGTGCGGACGCACAGGTAAAAAATATTTTGTGCGACACTATTGTATTCAAATGTAAATTAAAAATAATATTTATACATCTTTTATGGTTTGAATCTAATTGACGGTGTCTTGTGCCACTTCATGAAATATTTCAATTTTCTTAAGAACCCTAATTTTCTTATTTATTTTTTCTTCTTCTTTCTTTTAACGTTTTTACTGCGTGATAGCTACGGAATTCTCATAGGTTTTGGGAGAATTCCAACATCTGGTATCTAGAACTCCGGTTGAAGAGATTCAAGGGTAAGAACGCGATGGCGATGAATCATCCGAATGAGCATTTTCCGGCGAGTCTTTCGATTCTCAAGAAAGATAACTATGAGAATTGGTGCAAGCAGATGAATGTTGTTTTCTGTTATCAAGATTTATGGGATCTTGTGAAGGAAGGAATAACAACGCTTGCAGAGAACGCAACGGAAGAGGAAAAGGTTGCGTACAAAGAATTGAAGAAGAAAGATTATAAATCTCTCTTTATAATCCATCAATGTGTTGATCCGGATAACTTTGAAAAAGTTAGTAATGTAGAGTCTGCAAAAGAAGCATGGAAGATTCTTGAGAAATCGTTTGGAGGTGCAGAGAAGGTGAAAGAGGTAAAGTTACAAACTCACAAAAGGGCTTATGAAATTCTTCAGATGGAAGACAATGAAAGCATATCAGATTTCTTCACAAGAGTTACAAAACTTGTGAATCGAATCAAAGCACCTTTTGCGTCAAGATTATTTTTTTTAATAATGAAGACAATTGTGTAAAACTGATGCACCCCTTATATAAAGACAAATCTTTGTCGATACATAAAGTATCATAAATATGAGTTTTCATATAAGACAATTCTCCAATATCACATATCATATCCTCTAGTCGATCATTCATATCTTCATCATCTTTATCCATTTGTGACATCACATTTCGATTATTATCCACTTCTCCATGCCATGTCCATATTGTATAATTTTGACATTTTCCATCACAACATAGGTGATGTAATATTTCTTTCTTTGACTGGTTTTTGATATTCCCGCAAATAAAATAGGGAAAATAAAAGATACCATTATTATCGGGAACAATTTTTTCAACGAATTCAAGGAATGCAAGAACTTTTTTCTCATACGCCGAACCTAATATATTGGCTTCCATCCAACTATGATATGTATCAAATTCTAAAATTTATATCAAAAGAATAATGTGAATGACACACTAATGATTATATGCAAACATATATATTTTGTGGTAGTCGCATCAGTCACAAAAATATAAATCCATTTAAAAATTCAAAAACATACATTGATCTATTTGGTCCAACAAAATTTGATGACGAGGACTCATCAACTTTTAAACCCTGAAAACACTTTTTAGTAACCTATTTTTTTGTCACTAAATCAATCACAAATTGAACAATACCAATGTTACTTATTAATTGACACGTTGGCAAAAGTTTATGTCTTTAACATCATTTGGATGAAAATGATTGATATGATTCTTTTTAGGCAAAATATCATTTTTGGTCTCTTAACTATATCTTTGGGTTTAGATTGATTATGACCTTACTTGATTAGAAGGGCCTTCCAGGTGCTGAGTAACGAACATGACTGTTGTTTTGGAGAAGGAGGGGGTGTACCTGCAAGGCACTCCGATGCTTAAGTGAGTATATGTACAGTAGAGTAATAATAATAGGTTCAGAATACTCGACCCTCTAATGAGAGAGGATATTTATAGTGTGCCCCCAGCGCTGAGTTAAAGTTCTTTCTTGGGTTGGATCAGCTAGGCCCAAGGAAGAACTGTCAAGGAACACGTAAGAGCGTGTAAGACCTAGCACGTGGTCTTGCCCTTGGTCAATTGCCCCTATATTCTAGGAGATAATAGTGGACAGTTGGGTGACGTGTCATACATGGGGGAGACGTGGTCTCCCCTACTGCCAGCTAGTGGGTCGTGGGTTTGCCCGACGATGTGAACCTCTTGCCCGTCGGGTTGGGCTCTCTGCCAGACTAATTGGGCCTCTGCCCGACGCAGACTTAGAGGCCTAGTCCGGAAGAAATTCTTTAATTATTTTTCGTGTCAGATTAGTCTCTTAACTCTTTAAAACGTGTAATGTTAATCTTTTTTGTCTAATCAGCGACGAAAAAAATTAAAAAATTGGTTGCTAAATTCGTTACTAATAAAATAAAAAGAACCAACATGATATTTTAAAGAGTTAAGAGACCAATCTGACCCAAAAAAATTTATAAAAGGGCAATCTAAAAAATATATTTTGCACTCTTTTTATATAGTCGAGGGAACCAATATATTTTACTTTTAGTTAGAGGAATTAATATGAACACAAAGATAAAGATAAAGATAAGGGTTAAAAAAATATAATTTAACCGACGCAAAATTACACCTCTTGTTAATATATAAATTAAATCATTTGTACAACAAATAATATTATTTTAAAATTTTATGCAAAAATACATTTTCTTCTAATATATTAATTAAATTAAATGTACAACTACAACAGATTGGTTATCATCTATTAATGTAGTGTTTGAAGATGGTTGTAAAAAAGTATAAATTTTTTTACAAATAATTTGATTAACTTATAAAAAAAGCTAGATATAATTTGAGAGTGAGTTCCACCTTCCTTACATATGGAAATATGGAAAGTGTATATTAATTATTTATCTATATTGTCATGCAGGCATTTTCCACCAAACTTCTACATGTTGGAAGACACACCCACCCACGTTCAGCCCGCCATTGTTAAAAATATTCGTTTTGGTTGTTTTGATTATATAATATGGAAATTGTGTTAGTCAAACACGTGATGTTCAGCTACCCTTCCAATTTCAATCCACCATCTTCCCTTCCAAATCTTCCTTTCATTCATCCATTCATTCATATAAAACCCTCTCTTCCCAAGCATATTTTTCATATACTCTTTTACTATAAACTACTTAACATATCAAGATGGTTAGTGTGTCTGAAATTCGTAAGGCTCAAAGGGCTGAAGGTCCTGCAACTATCTTGGCCATTGGCACTGCTAACCCAGCAAATTGTGTTGAACAAAGTACTTATCCTGATTTTTACTTCAAAATCACTAACAGTGAGCATAAAACTGAGCTCAAGGAGAAATTTCAACGCATGTGTAAGTTATTTTAGAAGTCATAGAATCAATACTTTAAAGATAACATGATACAGTATTTTCTTAATATATAGTATAAGGTATCATCATAGTGAAAGTACTTGAGAATTTATTTTGGATCATAGATTCATTTATGTTACTTATGAATTATTTTATTAATGTCATTTCTTTATGATAATCTTCAGGTGATAAATCTATGATTAAGAGGAGATATATGTATTTGACAGAGGAGATTTTGAAAGAGAATCCTAGTGTTTGTGAATACATGGCACCTTCGTTGGATGCTAGGCAAGACATGGTGGTTGTGGAGGTCCCTAGACTAGGGAAGGAGGCTGCTGTGAAGGCTATAAAAGAATGGGGTCAACCAAAATCAAAGATTACTCACTTGATCTTTTGCACCACTAGTGGAGTAGACATGCCTGGTGCTGATTATCAACTCACTAAACTCTTAGGTCTTCGTCCGTATGTGAAAAGGTATATGATGTACCAACAAGGGTGCTTTGCTGGTGGTACGGTGCTCCGTTTGGCGAAGGATTTGGCTGAGAACAACAAAGGCGCTCGTGTGTTAGTTGTTTGTTCCGAAGTTACTGCAGTTACATTCCGTGGCCCTAGTGACACTCATTTGGACAGTCTTGTTGGACAAGCATTATTCGGAGATGGAGCTGCTGCACTTATTGTTGGTTCTGACCCGGTACCAGAAATTGAGAAACCAATCTTTGAGATGGTTTGGACTGCACAAACAATTGCTCCCGACAGTGAAGGAGCAATTGACGGTCACCTTCGTGAAGCTGGACTAACATTTCATCTTCTTAAAGATGTTCCTGGGATTGTGTCAAAGAACATTGATAAAGCATTGACGGAGGCGTTCCAACCATTAAACATTTCTGATTACAACTCAATATTTTGGATTGCTCATCCCGGTGGACCCGCAATTCTTGACCAAGTTGAGCTAAAATTAGGCCTAAAACCTGAAAAGATGAAAGCCACAAGGGAAGTTCTTAGTGAATATGGAAACATGTCAAGTGCATGTGTATTGTTCATCTTAGATGAGATGAGAAAGAAATCGGCTCAAGAAGGACTTAAAACCACTGGAGAAGGTCTTGAATGGGGTGTATTGTTTGGTTTTGGACCAGGACTTACTATCGAAACTGTTGTGTTACACAGTGTGGCCATATGAGAAGCTTCAGTATTTTATTTTCATGTCTGTTTTCAAATTTGCTTGAATTTTATGCAAAAAAGAAAAACTCATCAAGAGTTGGTCATGCGTGTACTGTTATATTTAAATAATAGAAATGTGATGAGCTTTTTATTCTATCACTAGTTGTTTATTTTGTGTGGAAAAGATAGTTAGTGTCTAATTTGAAAAAAAATATACCATCTTCGATTCTGTTTATGTTCCTTTCATCACCAAGCGTGGTTACATTTCTATTACATTGCTGTATAGAAATTTACTGCATGTATGATTCTGTCTAAATTATTTTTTACTCGTATAAGCTGACATTAGAGGAATCTTATAGTCATAATAATTTTAGTTATTTAGAAAGCATATGATCTATTTTTTTCCTAAGATAATGTGAAAATTGTGACTGTTATAACGTCCACAATTTGCTAATATTTTTTATTTTTTTGGAAAATAGTAAAATTGTGGCGGTTTAAACACTCATTACTATTAAAGTGACTTATGGATTGTGGCGGTTTAAAATTCCATAATAGCACTTCTTTAACAGCCATAAATCCCTTTTTTTATTTATAGTAAATATGTTGTTTCTTAGTTTTTCAAAAAAATGGTTGAGTGTACCAAAACCAAAATCAATTAGAGGGAAATATGCCTAATTAGAATCACACCATTCATTTTTAATGTTGTTGTTTGTAATGTGGAGGACATCTTTTTTCGTATGGTTACCCTCTTTTGGAGATGGTTGGAGTTAGGACTTAGAAGATGTAATTTTTACGACTGGTTAAAATAAAAAATAATTAAATAACAAGAACATCGTATTTTTAACGCGAAAAACTTTCCTTAAAGTGAGAGAATAAAAACCACGAGATCTAATCCAGTAAAATCTTCCACTATATAAATAACGTGTATACAAAATTCTTTATAGTAGCACTACAGAATAACAATCTTAATCGATAAACAATAAAGGTGAGAAACACACTCTAAACAATTTCTCTATAAAATACGGGTATACCGAAACAACTCTAAGAGAAGTTAAAACTACTCAACAAGAATATAAATAAAATTAACTAAGTGATAGGAATAACATACTTAAAATGTAGCTCAAATTGATAAAGTTTGTTAAACTCTTCTATCACTTGAGCACTTTCCTATTCTCTGTTGCAATACTCGGAAATTCTTGTTTACGTGCTTTCTCGGAAATTCTTGTTTAGATGCTTATTTGTTGTGATGCTTTAGGATAAAAAAAATCCATTTTTAAATACATGTCAAATGGGTTTTGTCCCAAATAGACAATAAAAGAAAAATATTTTTTTTCTTCTTTTATTCATTTTATTTTTCTTTTTCTAAATAAATGATGAGACTCACATTAAGAGTGAACCCATCATATAAATCTCCCCCATCACGGCTTAGGTGGAAAGGAGTTGTTCCACCATGTTCGACTTCTTTCTACAATTAATCATCTTTGTCACATGAAAAGTCTTTGTCATCATATATGAAGCATTCTCTAAGTATAAATATTCTCAAGTGAAAACAACTTTGTCTACAATGCATCTTATATCTAATGATATTGCCCTTCAATGTGCTTTGATCTTAAATGAAATGTTGGGTTCTTACTAAGATAAACTATGCTCTGACTGTCACATAACAAAACGATCTTCTTTTGCTCAACACCCAATTCTTGTAGGAATTTCTTCATCTACAAAAGTTCTTTAGACCCTTTAGTTGCTGCAATATACTCAGTCTCGGTAGTAGATAAAACAACACAATTTTGTTATCTTGATTGAAAAAACACTACTCTCCCGACAAAAGTCATCATGTATCTAGAAGTAGATTTTCGGAAATCTATATATTCAAACATGTCTGCATCTGTGTAGCCATCTAACATACGATCATCGCTCCCAAAGCATAGGCACACTCTGGAAGTACCTCTAAGATATTTGAGAGTTCACTTCACTGCTTGTCAATGATCTTTACTAGGATTAAAAAGATGTCAACTAACAACACCAACAACATGAAAACTTTTGGGGTTTGTGCATACCATAACTTACATCAAACTACCAAATGTAGATGCATAAGGAACATTCTTTATATCTTCTTTGTCTTCTTCACTTGCAGGACATTGCTCCGAATTTAGTTTGAAAATGACTAGAAAGTAGAGTACTCACGGGTTTTGAATTGCTCATGTTAAACTTATCTAACACCTAATGTGATTGTATTGAGACAAGAAAAATTTACCTTTCTTTATTTTACGAAAAATTCTCATGCCAAGTGTCGCACCTCGAAAAATACGATCCTAAAACAAAAACAACAGAGTCGTCACCTAATTCTATTTATTCTACGAGAGAAAAGGGAGATATAGACACAACCTGAATAAAGGATAAGAATGGTCAACGAAACCACTAATCTAAGTTCGGGAGTCAGTTACGCAAGGGGAAGGTGTTAGGCACCCCTCACGTTCGTTGTACTCAACGGGAACCTCTTAGTCTAGTTTGCACTTAAAATGTTAACTTGTTATTATTGTCTTCTTTTAATGATTACTTTTAACGAAATATTTTTATTATTATTATTACGAGGGAAAGATTTAAGTTTTTTATTATTATGCTCGCGAAGGATTAAAATCCCCGTGCCTACGTATTCCCCTGTGCAATGGGAAAGTCAGAGCTTCGTAGTTCGTGCTACTACGATTTGTGGTTTTTATTGAACAATTGTTTAAAATGCATTCTACTGCTAAGTGTTGGCTTATCTGCTCGCGATAGGAGGCTGAAGCGCTAGCTTGTTTGCGAGATAGAAAGATTTAAACAACGTTCGTTTTGAGAAAAGATGTTTGAATTTTGTTAAGATGTTTTAAACGAGAGGGCGAATGAACCACGCGTGGGGCTAGCCCATGTTGCGGTTGCATTCGAGAACGTGCGGAGTGCGAGACTCCGGAGTTCAGTTACTCGCTAATTAATTATAAAATGATTTGAATTGGTTGGTAAGTTTTAATTTTTATTTTGAAAGAAAAGAGACAAGTCGTCATCTTTAAGAGAAGTATCTCACCTATTCCACCACAAACATTTGAGAAATGAGAAATCGAAAGAAGCTTTAAACTTGGATATAAGATCGACAAGCAACGCCACATTATTTCTTTGAAAATAAATAAAATCGGAAGAAGCTTTAAACTTGGATATAAGATCGACAAGCAATGCCACGTTCTTCCTTTGGAAATAAATAAAATCGGAAGAAGCTTTAAACTTGGATATAAGATCGACAAGCAATGCCACGTTCTTCCTTTGAAAGTAATTGTTTTGTAAGATTTTTGTTTGTGTTTGTGGGGATAGGAGGAACAACTTTCCTATGGAGATGAATCATGCCTGATCCTTTAAGATTGTTGAATTGTTTTGAATACGAATGGTGATTGAACCAACGCGTGAGGCTAGCCCATTTGCGATTCAATCCAGAACGTGCGGAATTCTAGACTCCGGAGTTCCGTTTTTCCATAAATTAATTTAAATGAATTGGATTATTTTTATACGAACGGTGATTGAACCAACGCGTGGGGCTAGCCCATTTGCGGTTCAATCCAGAACGTGCGGAGTGCGAGACTCCGAAATTCCTTTTTTCCGTAAATTAATTAAGATGAATAAATTGGATAACTGTTTTTTTAGACGCTTTATGGTTTCGACCCGATGGTAATGTACAGATAATCAAATAAACGCGAATGTAGTCAAGATTAAGACGAGGCACAAAAGAGATAAAAATCGAATTTTACCTAACGGAGAAGGTCCGTTGCCTCTTCCATATGTGCACACAAACTCAAGAAATGATAAAATCCTTTCCTCGAGTGAGTACCAAAATCCGCATGGTTAGCTCAAACAAAGTTCTAACAAGAAAGTCAACTAAGATCTAACAAAAAGGATCAACTAGAACTCAATTAAAGTCCAGAGAGTTCAATTAAAATTCAATTATGTATAAACAAAGATTAATCGAAAATAAATACCAAGATTAATTAAAAATTAAAACCTAAACTAATCAAAATTAATGGAAAAAAAAACTAAACATAATTAGATCTAACTAAGAGTCTTACAAACATATACTTTAAATTTATGCAAGAAAATCAATCTGAAAATAAAAAAAATAACAATATCAAATATTAACCAAATAAAATAATATGAACAAAGAGTAAAAAGGAAAAAACTTAACAGGAGGTGCAAGAACTGGATCTGGTAGTATGCTCAAAGATCTCAAGCGCTGGACCCAAGTCCAAAGCCCAACAGTTCTTCAACAGTTCTTTCAAGGGGGGGGTGCAGTGTGAATATGTGGTGTGCAAAACAAATTAAATGGGCTAGGGTTTGGTTTGGACAATTATCAACAAAAGTCCCCTTAAAAAATAACACACATCAGTTTTTTTAGGAAAATAACAGAAAAACAAACCAAGGAACAAATCCTCTCCTCTAAATCTGATTCACGCTCAAAAGAAACGAAATCAACCCTGAATTACAAATCAATCTCTCCATTCTCAGATCAATGTCGTCCATTCCCAGGTCATCCCTCAGGAACACGAAAAGTTGCGGCGGTGAAGAACCCTCCACCCCCGAACCTCCGTTCGTCGTCGTTCTCGTGCTCTCTCCGCGATTGAAATGGTGTTCTATTCGCGGTTTGGATTTCTGAAGGTGATAACGGGTTTTGTCAAAGGATGGTGATGGCTGTTAGGCCCGCGGGTCCTGTTGGGTTGTCAATTTGGGGTTAGAGTTTGAAAGGTTTTTGGTGACGGCGAGTTTCTCTCAGTCTCTCACCTCTTCGTGTTTGAGTTTCGGATCGCGGTGGCTGAGGCGAGTTCGCGGTTGTGGTGATTTGTGTTGGACGGTTTAAGGTGTTAGCTATGGTGGTTGTTGAGATTCATGAAAAGGAAAAGAAGAAGGTGAGGTCAAGGGAGGTGGAAGTGGGTCGGTGATGTTGATGGCCGAAAGCCGAAGGGCTTATTGTTGCTGGGTTTTTTTTATGAGAAAGTTTTGGTTTTTTTGTCCTATGGTCAAGGTCTCCCCCCCTCCTCCTTTCTGAATGAACGATGGTATTTATGGAATTGGGAATTAGGGTTTTTGGCCCCTTTTCAAATATGAAACTTGTTGGAGAAGTATTATCAGAATTTGCCTGATACTGATGATAGGTTGCTTTCGAATGCAGGTTTTGGCTTCCTTGGAGCGAGAGTTTTCACACTTTTGGTTGTGTCTGCTACAACCTTTCCTGTTATCAAAAATTATTTTGCTTATTTCGTGCAAACTCTTCTGCTGTATTTTCTGCCGTTTGTCTGCTTGTACCTCAGTCACTGTAACATTTGACTCGGTTCGAAATGAACTGAAAGAATCAAATCTGGATTGGATTAGTTAATCTCTGGTTTCCTTGCTTTTCTTTTACCGTTGTAAATTCATCCTTTTACCGCTTGTTATCTTGCTAACCAGTGTGGAAATTCCAACTTGCAGGGTCGAAAATGCGGGAAACAGAATCATCTTCAGGACCTGGTCCTTGGTACATGAAGAGGGGCTATCAGCATTTGAAGCTGAGTTGAGTCGAAGTCCCTTTGGTTGAACCACCAGGGGTCTTTCGAGATCTTTTTTCAATCGTAGCAGCGACCAATGCCAATTCCTTACTTGGTCGTTTTTGCTTCCATCTTCAATATGAGCATCAACTGGTGGACAAAGACGTTTGTAGTGACACGAGCATTGCATCACTCAACAGTTGGTAATTTGACGATGATGAAACGGTTTGATCCTTTGTCAACAAGTTCTAGTTTCTGTAAGCATCATAACTGATCCTTTGCTTCTTCTTTTCAGGCTGCATTTCCAGAGGATCACTTTTATTACAGAGTTCGGGAAGAGTCTTTTGTTGTGCTTTATTTTTGCTGGTTTATTTCTCAATTACTGTAAAGCTCGAATTCATTGTTATCTTTTTTGCAGGTAACAGGTTGTAGCGCGGCTAAGACGCAAACTGAACCTCAAAAGGTGCAAAGGAGTGGGACTCGCGTTGCTCCGCCACAGAGACAGCCCTACCAATGTTGTTACGTGAAGTAAACAAATCTTGCCGTGATTTTGCCATTTTCCCCTCACAATCCTAGGTTCGTAGTTGCTCACCCTTTGTAGGTCTTCTCTTAAAACAGTATGATGCTAGGAAAAAATGGTATGATTATGTGAACGACATTCGAATATGCTAGATGGACTAATGTCATAACATGCTCTTGGAAATCAAAACTGACATTTGGGAAATTAACATAATGCAATGTTAACATTGAAAAGACAGTAGTATGATAAACTGTTTTGGTTACGTATGGCAAGTATATGTGAACAGATTTATCCCTTAAGTAAAAAGTAACCGTCTTTAGTAACATGAGTTTGAATGATAATGCTGAATTGTGAATGCTAATCCTTTTTGCTTATCTTGTGTGAGGTGTCTTTCATGCCCAAAAGCTTATGCTGCTGTCATGGAATATCCTGCTGCTGAAGTTCTTGAGTTGACTGGAAATGCAGCATGTGACATCAAGAAGAAAACAAACGGTCCAGGACATTTATTGTTAGCTGTTAGGAATGATGAAGAGCTTGGAAAATTGCTTGGTGGTGTTCTTCCTAACATCAACCCTATGCTTTTGCTTAAGAGGACTGGAAATGCTGCTGCCAATAATCCCAAGTTAAATT
This sequence comes from Lathyrus aphaca, assembly GCA_963966055.1. Lineage (NCBI taxonomy): Eukaryota > Viridiplantae > Streptophyta > Magnoliopsida > Fabales > Fabaceae > Lathyrus > Lathyrus aphaca. Next base: position 564,954,781 of record OZ014523.1, read on the forward strand.
CCAAGAAAGCTGCCAAATCTCTAAAGGCTCAGTTGGAAACTTTAAGTATTAGGCTTTGTTTTTTCTTTCTTTGTATTGATATCTAAGGTTAATGTAGCAGAAACATTCTATGATGCCAACCTATTTGGAAATTGAATCTTTATTGGAAACATTGTGCTTTCCGCAAAAAAAAATGTATAGAGACATGTATTTGGAAATGGGTATTAAAAGTGAATAAATGGAATTGAAATTTGAAAATGAATTTAGTACTTGAAAAGAAGCTTGTGAATCATAAAATTGGAATAGAAAGATGGATTGAAAACGGGAAATGGGATTGAGAATAATTTGGAAGCTTTGTGTTTTTTTTTTAGATACAATAGGAATGAAAAATAAACAAGAATAAAGAAATGGATTGGAAATAGAATTGAATTGAACGAAATTCAAATATGGACTTGGAAATAAGCTAGAACTAACTAAAAGAAACGGGGATATGAAGTGAGTTTGGAAATAAGAATGTGAATTGGAATTTGAAATACGAAATAAGACTTGGAATTGAACTTGAGATAAATCTAGGAAAAAATAATGAAGTTAGAACTTCAAACGGAATTTGAGGCCAAACTCTATTTCCTCAACAAATACCAGGAAAGCGAAGTCTATTTCTAACAAAAACAAAGGATTTATCTTTCCTCCCTTTTCCAAATACAAACAAAATTGGTTCCTTGTAAAAATCGTCCAAACCAAATATCAACAACTTCTTGTCGAGGCAATGCACCGGACAAACAAGCCAAAGGTGACTTGAGATCTTGAATGCGTCCATGATTCTTACTCAAAATTCCATAATCCACGGCTGGGTATGCTGACGACGAGATGAAAGATGTGCAAAAATTTCTGGTCAAAATTTAGGGTATGACAGCTGCCCCTATTTAATCATCCTGAACCTGAATGTACGAGCAAAAAAAATTTGTTTTTTTTGAACCTTCGAGGTGGAAGGTGATTAAATATCAGAATACCGGGAATTTTGACCGAAAATGCAGATGAAAATGCTATGCAATGCGAAGATGCAACACACATGCTATAACGCCGTCGGGAAGAAAATTGACACCACTAGGGATTAGACGCGCATGACTGGAGTATAGACCACACGAGGAAATTATCTTGAACGAAGCCAGACGACAATCGTCTGCGAATCCCAAGATGACTCGAAATCTTTGAACAAACATTCCACTTTGAGGAAATCTACTGCCGAGATTTAAAACCTCATTTGGAAGAACCTTTTGTTGGTGTATCAAAACGAAACAGAAATCTACTGCCGAGATTCTGAAACGAAAACCAATTCTTCTGAAGTCTACTGGAGATCTAACTGCCGAGATGACCAGAGATTCTGAGAATGAGATACCTTCTACCGAGGTATACTAAATGAACCAAAAATCTACTGCCGAGATCTTGGAGAGGAAATACATCCTGTTGAAGTCTGCTGGAAGTCTACTGCTGAGATTACCAGAGATTCTAAGAATGAGGTACCTTCTGCCGAGGTATACTAAATAAAATTCCTACTGCCGAGGATTAACTGAGGATACACCTGTTGTTAAATCTTCTGCCGAGATTTAACTAAGGATGCCATCGTCGAGCTTATAAAAGTAAATACCTTCTGCCGAGGTAGACTGGAAATCTTCTGCCGAGACTTGCCAGGAATAAAAGGAATCACCTTTTGTCAAATCTTCTGCCGAGATTTAACTAAGGATACACCTGTCGCCAAATCTTCTGCCGAGATTTAACTAAGGATACACCAATGAATAGAACTTCCACCATACTTCCCTTCTTCTGAAAGAGACAGCCATATGATGGAGAAACAACTTCACACTCAAACTTCTCGACTTGTATGGAAGAGACAGCCATTTGACGGAAATTGGAAAATTCACAACAAACTTCTCAACTTGTCTGGAAGAGATAGCCATTTGTTGGAAAAAAAATAAAAGAGGTTCATATCAAACTTCTCGACTTGTATGGAAGAGACAGCCATTTGATAGAACATTCATCATACTTCCCTTATTCTGAAAGAGACAGCCATATGACGAAGAAACAACTTCACGTTCAAACTTCTCGACTTGTATGGAAGAGATAGCCATTTGACGGAAATTGGAAAAATTCACAACAAACTTCTCAACTTGTATGGAAGAGACAGCCATTTGTTGGAAAAATAAAAGAGATTCATATCAAACTTCTCAACTTGTATGGAAGAGACAGCCATTTGACAGAACATTCATCATACTTCCCTTATTCTGAAAGAGACAACCATATGACGAAGAAACAACTTCACGTTCAAACTTCTCGACTTGTATGGAAGAGATAGCCATTTGACGGAAATTGGAAAAATTCACAACAAACTTCTCAACTTGTATGGAAGAGACAGCCATTTGTTGGAAAAATAAAAGAGATTCATATCAAACTTCTCAACTTGTATGGAAGAGACAGCCATTTGACAGAACATTCATCATACTTCCCTTATTCTGAAAGAGACAGCCATATGACGAAGAAACAACTTCACGTTCAAACTTCTCGACTTGTATGGAAGAGATAGCCATTTGACGGAAATTGGAAAAATTCACAACAAACTTCTCAACTTGTATGGAAGAGACAGCCATTTGTTGGAAAAATAAAAGAGATTCATATCAAACTTCTCAACTTGTATGGAAGAGACAGCCATTTGATAGAACATTCATCATACTTCCCTTATTCTGAAAGAGACAGCCATATGACAAAGAAACAACTTCACGTTCAAACTTCTCGACTTGTATGGAAGAGATAGCCATTTGACGGAAATTGAAAAATTCACAACAAACTTCTCAACTTGTATGGAAGAGATAGCCATTTGTTGGAAAAAAATAAAAGAGATTCATATCAAACTTCTCGACTTGTATGGAAGAGACAGCCATTTGATAGAAAATTGGAATCACGACAAACTTCCCACCTTGTCTGGATGAGATGCCATTTGCCGAACAAACTTCTCACCTTGTCTGGATGAGATGCCATTTGTTGAAAATTGAAAAATTCACAACAAACTTCTCAACTTGTATGGAAGAGATAGCCATTTGTTGGAAAAAATAAAAGAGATTCATATCAAACTTCTCGACTTGTATGGAAGAGACAGCCATTTGATAGAAAATTGGAATCACGACAAACTTCCCACCTTGTCTGGATGAGATGCCATTTGCCGAACAAACTTCTCACCTTGTCTGGGTGAGATGCCATTTGTTGAAAATTGGAATCACGACAAACTTCCCACCGTGTCTAGATGAGATGCCATTTGCCGAACATAAATTCATACCAAACTTCTCCACTGAACAGGGGAGATGCCATTTGATAGAACGGAAACCTTGTTGAGGATGAACAAATTGCTCGAGAAGAGAATGTCATCTATTAATTCACTGGGAAATCCGTGGATAAGAAACAAGCTTCTCAAATAAGGAGACGGCCACTTGTTGTCGGGTATAAGTAATCCAGGAGAATGCTGCAACAATATTGTTGGGGAGCACAGATTTGTCTTTACTGGGGGAAATTTCAACAAATTCCTTCTAGGAGACAAAGTACTTAAAGGCGCAAAATGAAATCACTTTCCATCTGGAATTGCTGGGGATGGAACGCCTGCTCGGAAAGAGAACGTCATCTGTTGATTTACTCAAAAGTTCGAAGACACAACAAGTTTCTCAAATAAAGAGACTGCCACTCGTTGATTCCACTTAGAAGTTCTAGGACAAAACGAGCTTCTCGAACAAAGAGACGGACACTTGTTGTCGGGTATAAGTAATCCGAAGGAATGTTGTAGCAACACTGCTGGAGAACAAAACTTGTCTTCAATGGGGAAACTTCAATAAATTTCTTCTGAGAGGCAAATCGATAACAGGTGCAAAATAAATGCACTTGCCAATTGGTAGTTCAATCATCAAAATTGCCAAAGACCAAAATTCAATCCAGGAACGAGCTGGAAAGAAACTGTCAAGCGAGACACCAACCCATGAGGAATGAACTCAAACTGGGGATTTATCCTATCCAAGTGTGGAAAGGAGAACTAAAGCAAAATCTTCCACGAGGGTAGAATCTCAGTGGGGAATTAGAAAGAATGTACATTTTTTGCCTAAGGCTGACAACTCTATCTTGAGAGAGACACATCACTTGGGGATAAATACGACCAAGATGAAGGAGGTATGCATTAATGAATGCGACATGAATATGCATATGAATTAATTCAAATATGATGTACATGTATGTATATGCGTTGTGTTTATGCTGACAGACAGACAAAACAGACACAAGAGATAGATTGGTGATGAAATAAACATCACAACAAACAAATACCCAACCAATCTCGTCAAAGTGTATGCAATCACTGGAGGTATGTTGGAAAGCCATCCATGGAACAAAGTTCTTCTACAAGGCTCAAATCTCTTCGAGGAGAGAGGGAAATTTCATTCGGGAAATAAACCCAGACAAGTCTTCTAGCTTCAATATCTATCAGAAGGAAGCAACCATACAAACTACGTTTGCTTAGGATGAAGTAAATTTGTACTCCGTTGGGGGGAGAAAATCAGATTCAGCTAAAGAAGCTTGAATTGAGGCTCAAATGGGGATACTAGACTTAGTTTCTCACTTGAAGCACTAAGTAGTGAAAACATCCACGAAAGTACTAAGTCATGCCCCTGACATATCAAAGCAACTTAGTGTGAGGGCCCCATTGTCTGGAGATACTTGCAAGGTAGATCCTAAGAGCGTCTTGCCTAGGAGAACACGTGGTCATGCGCCCACAAAATGATTTATGAGAAGAGATCATATCAAGAGGATTTTATAGAAGACTTGGCATTCAAGATGCCCCAGTGTCTTCAAACTCTTGTAGAGATTCGTCGAATCTCGACGTCACTGCCTCAGATTAACTGTACTTGGCACAAATGAGTCTTCAATACTTATCCTTTTAGGGATGATAAGAATGTGTAAGCACAAATTGGGAAACGACTTGCCCCTGTTTAGCAAAGTCTTCAAGCAACATGCCCATATCTGACAAAGTATTCCAACAACATGCCCCTGTCTAGCAGAGTCTTCAGGCAAAATGCCCCTGGCTGGCAAAGTATTAAGGCGACCTGCCCCTGGCTGGCTAAATCTTCAAACAAACTTGGCCCTGTATAGCAGAGTCTTCAGGCAAAATGCCCCTGGCCGGCAAAGTATTCAGACAACATGCTCCTGGGGGTGATCATTCTCTGAAATGGTTGTTCAACTACTTACCAGAGTTTCAAATCTCAAGAGATTAAGCTCATCACTGGTACTCATACATAGGCTTCTATGATATCAAGCAAATGCTAACAAGCAAAAAGGTTAATGTTAAGACTGCTAATGCAACACACGTGTTTGTCTCGAAGTTTTTTTTTTTTTTTTTTTTTGAAAAGATTTTCACAATAGCCTGTGACCGAATCACTAGCTAGGAGGTGATATTCATTTTTTTTATAAAGCCAACACAAATTTCTGAGCAAAGCTCAATGGGAGTCGGGAAACACTTTCTCATCGAGTGTGCTTTCGAAATAAACCCTACTTCAATTAGGACTTTTGAGGGTTGTAACGTGGTTTGGTTCACGGTTTTAGAAACAAAGGATAAAGGCTCAAAGTTTATTTGGTGCCCACCCACTCTCCGTGATGTTCTCCAATCCTAGGTTAAACTAAATCGACACATACATTTGTATTGATAGCGTAGAGATGAAGATCCAAGGTCCGCTTGAAATGACAGTCATCTTATTTATTCTTCGTGGATATTGGTGACCCCTTGGTTTTGGTATGGCGGTCACTAAATCATAAGCTTTAGGTTGAGGATTGAAAGGCCTCTTCTAACTCGAATTTCCCTTTGGTCCCTGATTTTTGCCTAAGTCTCTTTTTTGGGTGCTTGACTTAGCGGGATTTTATTTTCTCTTCCCTTTTTAAATCATTGGAAGGCTGGAAGTTGTGACTGTCAAGTCATTGATTATAGTGGATTCCCTGATGGGATGTTTCATCTTATGATTTGAATGTGTAACCAGATTTACTGAACACTACCCTGCCCCAGGTTAAGCAAAAGGTTTTGAAATATCTGAAAGAAACTCCTACTTCTAGGCTCGAAGTGGTTGACTAGGGATTAACTCCTTATTTCTCCAGTGTTTGGGAATTTGAAACAATGCCTGTACATCGTCAGTAGGGTTTTAATCAAAAACATTCAGCTAGAGGATTTGTGTTTTAATTTCGTCATCCTCCCTCCAATTCTCTGCCTAGGCAAGAGATGGGATAATATTGGCATTATAAAGTTGAAAAAGCATTATGAGTGAATACGAATGGATTACTTCAAGACAAACATATTCATTGCATTAATCATTCAAAACAAATAAGTTCTTACATGCCAAAACAAATGCATTAGCAAAACATAGAAAAATACATATGAAAAGCAGCAAATGAGCTAAACATCTGAGAGGATAGCTCCAAAGCATCGAACGATCGCGTATATTCAGGAGTTTGTCCTACGCTCCGGCAACATATTGACTTGGACATGACTCTCTTGAGTTTTCTATCACCACAAAGGCACTCCGTCCACAGATGAGATTCCTCCATTGAAGGCCAACACCCCGTAGTCGATCATCTCTTGAACCTTTTCCTGGAAGACTTTGCACTCTTCAATTGGATGCCCCTGTACTCCATTATGAAACTCACAACTGGTATTTGGATTGATTCCACGGGGTCGAGACCTCGTGGCTCTGGTCTTTCTGGGTGTCATTATTGAGTTCCGGGCGAAATGAGACCACAATTGACTGTAAGTCATTGGGATTGGGTCAAACTGATGGGCCGCACCTTCAGGACTGTTTGGAGACCTCCGCTGATTCGGACGTCGCTGACGAGTAGAAGTAGAATTTGACCGACGCTGAAAAATGGCCAGATCTTTTGCCAAAGAAATCAGTCGCCCTCTATCAATCTTCAAGCTGTGAATCTCTTCCTGGAGTTCAGTGTTCTCCTGCACAAGGCTGTCTACTAGAGTCTTCATTGTAGTCGAGAATATTCCCATATGATTTCTCAAAGTCGTGACTTCACTTCTAAGCTCCCTGTTTTCCTGCTCAAGTTGGTCCATCTTTCTCTGGTGACTGGTCGAGTACAGTTGACTGACGGAGAATAAGACATGGGTGAGTTGGACTGTTGGAAGATGATATGCAATGAAAATGCAAATGCAAATGGTATGCGAATGAATGCAAAGCTCAGAATGCTCAAAATCACAAACATAAACAGCTCCAGAATTGGATATAAAGGCAAGGTGTTGGATCCAAAGTACAAGCAACTCGGAATCTCTTAACTGGTAAGCCTTAAGTGGAGAGTTCTAAATTCTTTACCCATAAAGCCCACTCACAGGGTAGCTTCTATGGCGATGGTATAGGGATACTCAAGGTCACGGACGTTTATCGTACTAACGCCCCGCCGCAGGCTAGCTGCATTGTGACGATAATAACGATAAGGTCTACCTTGAGTGGAGTTCTCATGCTAGGCGTGCAAGGAGCGAGTCCTTGGAGCCTAACATTGCACAACTACCAAAATTGAAACAGGTTTTAGGGGGGTCCCAGAATCACAGCCCTTTCATGAATCAGGTCCCGCGACAGGCTAGTTGCGTTGTGACAAGATCTATGAAAAGTCTAACTATCTGGGGGAGCTTTCATGCTAGGCGTGCAAGGAGCGAGTCCTTGGAGACTAACACTAATAACATCCAATTCTAAACTTAGGTGTTCCCTCTTCTTTTTCAAAACTCAAGTACAATTTCATATCCGTGATATCCCAAGATCCAACAGGCAGATATAATGAGCAAATAATAAAGAAGGAAGCAATAGATAGAATATCAACAGTAAATAAAGAAGACAATCAAACAAATCAGCAAACAAACGCAAACTATCCTAAGCTAGGATCGACTCTCTTATGCATAAAGCACTTCCCCAGCAGAGTCGCCAGCTGTCGCACCTCGAAAAATACGATCCTAAAACAAAAACAACAGAGTCGCCACCTAATTCTATTTATTCTACGAGAGAAAAGGGAGATATAGACACAACCTGAATAAAGGATAAGAATGGTCAACGAAACCACTAATCTAAGTTCGGGAGTCAGTTACGCAAGGGGAAGGTGTTAGGCACCCCTCACGTCCGTTGTACTCAACGGGAACCTCTTAGTCTAGTTTGCACTTAAAATGTTAACTTGTTATTATTGTCTTCTTTTAATGATTACTTTTAACGAAATATTTTAATTATTATTATTACGAGGGAAAGATTTAAGTTTTTTATTATTATGCTCGCGAAGGATTAAAATCCCCGTGCCTACGTATTCCCCTGTGCAATGGGAAAGTCAGAGCTTCGTAGTTCGTGCTACTACGATTTGTGGTTTTTATTGAACAATTGTTTAAAATGCATTCTACTGCTAAGCGTTGGCTTATCTGCTCGCGATAGGAGGCTGAAGCGCTAGCTTGTTTGCGAGATAGAAAGATTTAAACAACGTTCGTTTTGAGAAAAGATGTTTGAATTTTGTTAAGATGTTTTAAACGAGAGGGCGAATGAACCACGCGTGGGGCTAGCCCATGTTGCGGTTGCATTCGAGAACGTGCGGAGTGCGAGACTCCGGAGTTCAGTTACTCGCTAATTAATTATAAAATGATTTGAATTGGTTGGTAAGTTTTAATTTTTATTTTGAAAGAAAAGAGACAAGTCGTCATCTTTAAGAGAAGTATCTCACCTATTCCACCACAAACATTTGAGAAATGAGAAATCGAAAGAAGCTTTAAACTTGGATATAAGATCGACAAGCAACGCCACATTATTTCTTTGAAAATAAATAAAATCGGAAGAAGCTTTAAACTTGGATATAAGATCGACAAGCAATGCCACGTTCTTCCTTTGGAAATAAATAAAATCGGAAGAAGCTTTAAACTTGGATATAAGATCGACAAGCAATGCCACGTTCTTCCTTTGAAAGTAATTGTTTTGTAAGATTTTTGTTTGTGTTTGTGGGGATAGGAGGAACAACTTTCCTATGGAGATGAATCATGCCTGATCCTTTAAGATTGTTGAATTGTTTTGAATACGAATGGTGATTGAACCAACGCGTGAGGCTAGCCCATTTGCGATTCAATCCAGAACGTGCGGAATTCTAGACTCCGGAGTTCCGTTTTTCCATAAATTAATTTAAATGAATTGGATTATTTTTATACGAACGGTGATTGAACCAACGCGTGGGGCTAGCCCATTTGCGGTTCAATCCAGAACGTGCGGAGTGCGAGACTCCGAAATTCCTTTTTTCCGTAAATTAATTAAGATGAATAAATTGGATAACTGTTTTTTTAGACGCTTTATGGTTTCGACCCGATGGTAATGTACAGATAATCAAATAAACGCGAATGTAGTCAAGATTAAGACGAGGCACAAAAGAGATAAAAATCGAATTTTACCTAACGGAGAAGGTCCGTTGCCTCTTCCATATGTGCACACAAACTCAAGAAATGATAAAATCCTTTCCTCGAGTGAGTACCAAAATCCGCATGGTTAGCTCAAACAAAGTTCTAACAAGAAAGTCAACTAAGATCTAACAAAAAGGATCAACTAGAACTCAATTAAAGTCCAGAGAGTTCAATTAAAATTCAATTATGTATAAACAAAGATTAATCGAAAATAAATACCAAGATTAATTAAAAATTAAAACCTAAACTAATCAAAATTAATGGAAAAAAAAACTAAACATAATTAGATCTAACTAAGAGTCTTACAAACATATACTTTAAATTTATGCAAGAAAATCAATCTGAAAATAAAAAAAATAACAATATCAAATATTAACCAAATAAAATAATATGAACAAAGAGTAAAAAGGAAAAAACTTAACAGGAGGTGCAAGAACTGGATCTGGTAGTATGCTCAAAGATCTCAAGCGCTGGACCCAAGTCCAAAGCCCAACAGTTCTTCAACAGTTCTTTCAAGGGGGGGGTGCAGTGTGAATATGTGGTGTGCAAAACAAATTAAATGGGCTAGGGTTTGGTTTGGACAATTATCAACAAAAGTCCCCTTAAAAAATAACACACATCAGTTTTTTTAGGAAAATAACAGAAAAACAAACCAAGGAACAAATCCTCTCCTCTAAATCTGATTCACGCTCAAAAGAAACGAAATCAACCCTGAATTACAAATCAATCTCTCCATTCTCAGATCAATGTCGTCCATTCCCAGGTCATCCCTCAGGAACACGAAAATTTGCGGCGGTGAAGAACCCTCCACCCCCGAACCTCCGTTCGTCGTCGTTCTCGTGCTCTCTCCGCGATTGAAATGGTGTTCTATTCGCGGTTTGGATTTCTGAAGGTGATAACGGGTTTTGTCAAAGGATGGTGATGGCTGTTAGGCCCGCGGGTCCTGTTGGGTTGTCAATTTGGGGTTAGAGTTTGAAAGGTTTTTGGTGACGGCGAGTTTCTCTCAGTCTCTCACCTCTTCGTGTTTGAGTTTCGGATCACGGTGGCTGAGGCGAGTTCGCGATTGTGGTGATTTGTGTTGGACGGTTTAAGGTGTTAGCTATGGTGGTTGTTGAGATTCATGAAAAGGAAAAGAAGAAGGTGAGGTCAAGGGAGGTGGAAGTGGGTCGGTGATGTTGATGGCCGAAAGCCGAAGGGCTTATTGTTGCTGGTTTTTTTTTGATGAGAAAGTTTTGGTTTTTTTGTCCTATGGTCAAGGTCTCCCCCCCTCCTCCTTTCTGAATGAACGATGGTATTTATGGAATTGGGAATTAGGGTTTTTGGCCCCTTTTCAAATATGAAACTTGTTGGAGAAGTATTATCAGAATTTGCCTGATACTGATGATAGGTTGCTTTCGAATGCAGGTTTTGGCTTCCTTGGAGCGAGAGTTTTCACACTTTTGGTTGTGTCTGCTACAACCTTTCCTGTTATCAAAAATTATTTTGCTTATTTCGTGCAAACTCTTCTGCTGTATTTTCTGCCGTTTGTCTGCTTGTACCTCAGTCACTGTAACATTTGACTCGGTTCGAAATGAACTGAAAGAATCAAATCTGGATTGGATTAGTTAATCTCTGGTTTCCTTGCTTTTCTTTTACCGTTGTAAATTCATCCTTTTACCGCTTGTTATCTTGCTAACCAGTGTGGAAATTCCAACTTGCAGGGTCGAAAATGCGGGAAACAGAATCATCTTCAGGACCTGGTCCTTGGTACATGAAGAGGGGCTATCAGCATTTGAAGCTGAGTTGAGTCGAAGTCCCTTTGGTTGAACCACCAGGGGTCTTTCGAGATCTTTTTTCAATCGTAGCAGCGACCAATGCCAATTCCTTACTTGGTCGTTTTTGCTTCCATCTTCAATATGAGCATCAACTGGTGGACAAAGACGTTTGTAGTGACACAAGCATTGCATCACTCAACAGTTGGTAATTTGACGATGATGAAACGGTTTGATCCTTTGTCAACAAGTTCTAGTTTCTGTAAGCATCATAACTGATCCTTTGCTTCTTCTTTTCAGGCTGCATTTCCAGAGGATCACTTTTATTACAGAGTTCGGGAAGAGTCTTTTGTTGTGCTTTATTTTTGCTGGTTTATTTCTCAATTACTGTAAAGCTCGAATTCATTGTTATCTTTTTTGCAGGTAACAGGTTGTAGCGCGGCTAAGACGCAAACTGAACCTCAAAAGGTGCAAAGGAGTGGGACTCGCGTTGCTCCGCCACAGAGACAGCCCTACCAATGTTGTTACGTGAAGTAAACAAATCTTGCCGTGATTTTGCCATTTTCCCCTCACAATCCTAGGTTCGTAGTTGCTCATCCTTTGTAGGTCTTCTCTTAAAACAGTATGATGCTAGGAAAAAATGGTATGATTATGTGAACGACATTCGAATATGCTAGATGGACTAATGTCATAACATGCTCTTGGAAATCAAAACTGACATTTGGGAAATTAACATAATGCAATGTTAACATTGAAAAGACAGTAGTATGATAAATTGTTTTGGTTACGTATGGCAAGTATATGTGAACAGATTTATCCCTTAAATAAAAAGTAACCGTCTTTAGTAACATGAGTTTGAATGATAATGCTGAATTGTGAATGCTAATCCTTTTTGCTTATCTTGTGTGAGGTGTCTTTCATGCCCAAAAGCTTATGCTGCTGTCATGGAATATCCTGCTGCTGAAGTTCTTGAGTTGACTGGAAATGCAGCATGTGACATCAAGAAGAAAACAAACGGTCCAGGACATTTATTGTTAGCTGTTAGGAATGATGAAGAGCTTGGAAAATTGCTTGGTGGTGTTCTTCCTAACATCAACCCTGTGCTTTTGCTTAAGAGGACTGGAAATGCTGCTGCCAATAATCCCAAGTTAAATTCCAAGAAAGCTGCCAAATCTCTAAAGGCTCAGTTGGAAACTTTAAGTATTAGGCTTTGTTTTTTCTTTCTTTGTATTGATATCTAAGGTTAATGTAGCAGAAACATTCTATGATGCCAACCTATTTGGAAATTGAATCTTTATTGGAAACATTGTGCTTTCCGCAAAAAAAAATGTATAGAGACATGTATTTGGAAATGGGTATTAAAAGTGAATAAATGGAATTGAAATTTGAAAATGAATTTAGTACTTGAAAAGAAGCTTGTGAATCATAAAATTGGAATAGAAAGATGGATTGAAAACGGGAAATGGGATTGAGAATAATTTGGAAGCTTTGTGTTTTTTTTTAGATACAATAGGAATGAAAAATAAACAAGAATAAAGAAATGGATTGGAAATAGAATTGAATTGAACGAAATTCAAATATGGACTTGGAAATAAGCTAGAACTAACTAAAAGAAACGGGGATATGAAGTGAGTTTGGAAATAAGAATGTGAATTGGAATTTGAAATACGAAATAAGACTTGGAATTGAACTTGAGATAAATCTAGGAAAAAATAATGAAGTTAGAACTTCAAACGGAATTTGAGGCCAAACTCTATTTCCTCAACAAATACCAGGAAAGCGAAGTCTATTTCTAACAAAAACAAAGGATTTATCTTTCCTCCCTTTTCCAAATACAAACAAAATTGGTTCCTTGTAAAAATCGTCCAAACCAAATATCAACAACTTCTTGTCGAGGCAATGCACCGGACAAACAAGCCAAAGGTGACTTGAGATCTTGAATGCGTCCATGATTCTTACTCAAAATTCCATAATCCACGGCTGGGTATGCTGACGACGAGATGAAAGATGTGCAAAAATTTCTGGTCAAAATTTAGGGTATGACACCAAGGATTTGTTATGTAGGACCCAAGTCTTTCTTTGCAAAGGACTTGCTTAACTATTTCTTTAAGTTTTGAATTTTCTTATTGTCATGACCAACAATCAACATGTCATCAACATATAACAAGAGACTTTCTTCACAAACAATGATCAATAGGAGTTTTACCATAACCATTTCTTTCCAAGAAAGAATTAAACTTTTTGTACCACTGTCGTAGAGCTTGCTTGAGGTCATACAAACTTTACTTTAATCTACAAACATGATCTTTTTAACCTTTGACTTTGAATCCCTTAAGTTAATCTATATAATCTCTTCCTCCAAATCACCATGAAAGAAAACGATATTCATATCAAGTTGTTCAACCTCTAGATTCAAGCTAGTTGTTAATCCCAACACAACTCAAATAGATGTCATCTTCACCACCAGTTAGAAAATTTCTTTAAATTCAATACCTTTTCTCTGATAAAACATTTCATGACCAATCTTTATTTATCTTGGTTGATATTTATTCTCTTCAAAACTTATCTTGTATACCCATTTATTCTTGAGTGCTCTTCTACCCTAAGGCAATATCACCAACTTAAATGTGTGATTCTCATGTAAGGAATTTATCTCTTATTGCATGGCCTTCAACAAATTTTCTTTATTAACATTGGAAATGACATATTGGTAGTATTTTGGCTCTCTACTATCATTGATCATCACATATTTGTGTGGAGGATATTTATTAGAACTTTCATTCTTTCTAGTAGATCTTCTTAACTTTGGTTCAACCGATGGCCCAGTTGGAGCCTTTTCAACTTGGTCATCATGATAACATTTTCATTTGTCAATGGTTACATTCTCATCATCTATCTGTATATCTCCCTCATCAACAAAATTTATACTAGAAGGTTTATGCACGACATCAATGTAACATCTAGTGTCATATTTTGACTTTTCTATTTTATCAAAATCTTCAATAATTTGGTCTTCAAAAAATATCACATAACGACCTCTAATGATTTTCTTGTCAACTAGAACCCACATTCTATAATCAAACTCTTCATGACTATAACCTACAAAGACACATTATTTAGAGCTTTAATCAAGCTTATATCACCATCTCTTGGGGTGTGAACAAAAGTCCTACAACAAAACACTCTCAAGTAACCATAAGAGACATATTTTCATGCCCATACTTTGTTTGGAACAACACCATCAAGTGGAACAGATGGAGAAATATTAACCAAATCCATTGTTCACTACAACAAACAAGACCTTAGACAGCGCTTTTTTTAGCCTTAGACAGCGCTTTAAAGCGCTGTCTAAACCTCCGCTGCTAAAGGTTTAGACAGCGCTTTTTAAAATGTGAAAAGCGCTGTCTAATCCCCCACCCTTAGACAGCGCTTTGGCCAAAAGCGCTTTAAAAGACCCTCTTAATTTAAATTTTTTAGGTACACCTTAGACAGCGCTTTTGAAAAGCGCTGTCTAAGCCCATACCTTAGACAGCGCTTTGGCCAAAAGCGCTGTCTAAGCCCCTCCTATTTTAATTTTTTTAGGTATACCTTAGACAGCGCTTTTCACAAAGCGCTGTCTAAGCCCCCCCCCCCCTTAGACAGCGCTTTTGCCTAAAGCGCTTTCTAATCCCCCCCTTAGACAGCGCTTTTGGAAAAAGCGCTGTCTAAGGTATACGAAATTTTTTGTAGGATTTGTTTGTAACCACATTTTTTCCAGGTTTATAAACCAGAATTGGTACCTGTTTTCAACCAGATTTTTGCAGTCAATTATCACATTTTATATATGCCATTTTGGCCTTTTTTTACCAAAATTTGGCTAACCAATTCAAACCAATTCAAACCAAATTTGCCATAAATGTATCAAAATATATACAAATTTATTTTTACATTTATAAGTCATTACATATACTACTACAAATGTACACATTAATTACACACTTTGAGCTCTATCATGTATTGACACCACTCCTCTTTGATTTCGTCCACTTGATCCTTTGTATAAGATGCACACTTGAATTCATCAAAGTACTACATAATAATATAACATATTTTGAATTAATTCCGACTATTTAATTATATAAGATATGTGTAAATATAAAAATAACTCATAAGTTAGAAATACATACATCGGTGGGAATCTCTAATCGGCCCAACATGAGAGTATCTCGCATAAACCTCAACATGAAATACCCGCAATCTATTTGATTACGTTGAAGAGGAAACTACATATGAAAAAAAAATATGAATTATAAATCCTAAGTTTTATCAAGTGTAGTCATCACTAATATAATAAAAAACGCGGTAATTAAAAATATACCGCCACTTTAATCCATGAAATGGAGTTGGCGCCCCTCCTTGAGGTCTGGATAACTCGTTGGGCACGAAAAGCTTGTAGGACGCTAATAAAATAAAAATGAAGCAATTAGAACAATTCACATAAACTAAGAAAATTTTTGAACATTCTCACTTACGTGTCAATTAGGTCCTTCATAACCGGGTATGTTGTCCAATCATTTCCTAACGAGTCAAGATAATACACAATTTCTCGGATAGGATTGATTGCGAGCAACAACCAATGTCCACTGTAATGATTAGGCAAATGTTAGATGGTAACTTGGAAAATAATTATAATAGATGAATTTAGAATGAAATGCTAACCCGGTATTAAACGGTACAAAAAACAACTTCTCCGCATTTTTATTCTCCACGAGGATCCGAAGAACGTACTCCGTCACGGTATCCGGTCTACTTATCATTAAACTATAGCTGACGGTCGCGGGTGCTAAGAATCCGAATGACACGTCCAAACCATTGGGGCGCATCAATTTGTCATACAAAAACCTAATATAAAAACATCATTAACATAAAGTAAACATCATTAAAATAAGTTGTTTAATTAATAAAACAAAGTAGTCCGAATTTACCTAACATATGTATTGACAACGGTGACGCCGATTTCTTCACGACCAAAAACTTGCATGAAGTCCTCATTACCAATCATTTGTTCGTAATCAAAGCCGAAAATCCCTACCTCCATAGGTATAATCCGAGCACCTCCGGTCGGTATATCGGTCATCTCTAGAAATGTCCTGAGGCACGACCTATACTTGGTGGTAGGTTTTTTCCTAGCTACGGACTTCTTAGCACCAGAACTTTGTACCCGTGCGGAGGCGTTGCTAACCTCCTTTTTTTGTTGTGCGGAGGCATTGCTAGCCTCATTTTCTTGAACCTACATGTCATATAAATAGTTAGATCTAATTAAGAATGTAACAACTTCCATGAATATATGTCATATAATTGTATATTACCTCTTTTCTTGAAACCGTGGACTCGGTATGTCGTGGAATCGCAGTTTCTTTTGATTTGGATTGTGTGGGAGTCTATTTAACATAGGAAAATATGAAAGTACAATTTTAAGCATAAATTTTAAACTTTGAATATACCAAGGAAAGTTAACATAAGTTTTAATCATACCTCATATCCTACGCATATGAGGTTTGTCGGCCATGCAACAAACGAACCTACTGCTTCGTGCACCGTTGTTGCATCCGAATCATCGCTAGGATATGGTAATGCTGCATTCGGCTCAACTGCAATATCAACTGATACCTTCAAACATCCAGCATGGAGCTCTCTAGTGTGGAGTAATACTCCGCTAACGTTATGCACTTTTCCCTTGCCAACCATCCGATAGTATGGTGACGACAAATACAGCTGACAATGGGAAATGCCCTAAAACCAATAATAACAAGAAATCGTTAATGTGTATATATGTCAAATACATAATTTAAGAAAATAGTTCAATTTAAGACAATTATATGTAATTACCTCTGGAATGTTCGGCTGAAAGGTACAGTTGATACTGTCTTTGTCCGAAGCATCTCTGTATACTGTTGAGGCGCTAGCCTCTCTTTCTCTCCTCAATGCATCAAGCTCAGCTTGCATGGCTTCCATTCTTGCATGAAGCTCCCGATTACTAGGAGCCTTTGCTTTTTTAATACTCAGGGAGGTCGGAGTGACTCCAAATCCCTTACCCCTCACCCGACCAGAATACTCAGGGACATCTAATGCCCGACCAAGTATGCTCCTAGTATCATCGGGAGATAAAGACTGAGATAGCTCCTCCTGAAAAATCAGATGAATATTGTACACTTGTCAAATATTTGTGTATAAAAATGTTATTCAATTAATGAAAAAATGTTATACTTACACATTTCTGGTATACTTGTAAAACTTCTTCTTGAGGAACTCCAGATTTGCCCACACGGGCTTCCTTCCACAAAACATGTGCAGGAAGAGATGATTCTGAACTTTCCTCCTTCTGCAGCTACACATTAAGTCATACAATTTGATCAGATAAAACTAATATATGATGAACAAATTTGTTATCGCAATTTATAAATACTTACCATGGATTGTTCTAACCGTCCATATCCGACACGTCCTTTTCGGTACGGATATGCGGGACTTGATGCTCTTTCCCGATTTGTAGCACTTATTCTTTGAAAAACCGGGTCTTGTCTTTTGGATTTGAATGCTTCCCATTCTTCAGCCGATATCAAACTTTCATATTTTTTGGGAAGCTCCGCATCCACAAAATTACCATCCGCATCCTTAAGGAACTTGGATGATAAAAATGTCCGAAACCCTCTTAGAAGCTTTCCGGCCAATTTCATACAAAAGCCTCTTCTTTCTTCTTCGATGTTAAAACATCGCTAAGAAAAACATAAAGATTGATAGTTAGTATCGGTAATTGAAAAAACATAATTGATTCCGTATAATTAAGGGCCAAATGATTGTACCTTTATCTCACTCCAAATTTTATCTTTGGACTCTTTCAGCTCTTTGTTTCTCCAATCATCACATGTAATGGGAATTTCATTCCTTACTAGTGCACCGATAAAACTAGTTAAGGTATGCCCATTAGGTTCTATAAGCTGTCCCTGGGTGCTCCAATAGACATCTAGTATGATGCCTCGAGATCTTCCTTGGACCACCCTTCTCATTACTGTGATGCCTCTTCGAATTTCTTCTTCCGCGGATACTTTTTTAGGAACTTCCTCAGGTTGGTCATCAGCCATGTCTAACCTGTAATAAACCAAGGAAACCATCAAATATCAAATATAACTTATAATCAAAGCAAATGAAAACAAAAAAATAAAGAAATCATGCATTATCATATATAACTTATAATCAAAGCAATTGAAAACAAAAAAAAATAAAGAAATCGTGCATTATCACATATAACTTATAATCAAAACAATCGAAAAAATAAAATAAAGAAACCATGGATAATTTACCTAAGTCACTAACATCTCTTTCTTTTCTTTGTTGGAATATTAATCACTTGTTTCTTAGCAATGCGTACGGATGAATTGATCCAAATTCCCTCATTATGATCGTTTCTTATATATGACTCATCCGGTATAAGATCCTCAACTTCATCATTTCTATTCAACTCATTCCGTCTAATGCATGACTCATTCTCAACATCAATATCACATTGATCGACACCGCTATCATCAGTCACTTTGTTAGAGAAAAGCACTATAGACCATTTTGTACTCTTCGGGTCATTCACATAGAACACTTGTTTAGCCTGAGATGCTAGAATAAAAGGTTCATCTTTGTACCCCACCCTAGTAAGATCAACTTGCAAAAATCCAGACTTATCCATTCGTATGCCACTACTATTCACCCACTTGCAACCAAAGATGGGAATCTGAAACTTCTCGTAATCAAACACCCAAATGTGCTCAATAACTCCAAAATATGACAAATTTGCATATTTGGGGTTTAAGTCCTTCATACTTGATATATGCATTGCTTCAGCTAGCACGGTGACACCACTATTTTGCATAGTACTCTTATCATCTTGTTCTTTGGTATAAAATGTGTATCCATTAATTGAATATGCGCTATGAGAAAACACATGCAAACTTGGACCATATGCCAAACATCTCAACCTTTCTGTTACCGAAGAAGGATCTGAAGAGCGCTTCAAATAAATATGATCCTTCAACCATTGTATGAAACTTTGATTGTGCTCTATAACTATCCAATTTTCATTTCTGTTCGGATTTAACCTTCGGAGTACATCCTTGTGCATTTCAACATATGGCTCAACCTCATTATTATTGTGCAGAACATACAAATGAACTTGATCCCGTTCATCCCTTGATATTGTCACAATTTTATTCCCAATTAATTTTTTACCTTCCATTTTGTCGAAAATCTGAGCTCTGGGGAGTCCAATCGATTGAACGTTAGACAAATATTCAGTACAAAACTCAACAGCTTCTTCAACAATGTATCGTTCAACAATACAACCCTCTGGTCGACTTCGGGATTTCACGTACCCTTTTAATATTTTCATATACCGTTCAGCAGGGTACATCCATCTCATATAAGCTGGTCCACACAACTGTGTCTCTTTCACAAGATGAACAACTAAATGAACCATTATGTCAAAAAAAGACGGAGGAAAATACATTTCAAGCTCACACAAGGTAATTACAATCTCTTTTTGTAGTGTTGGTAACATCTCGGGATCGATCACCTTACCACAAATTGACCTAAAGAAAAAACACAATTTAGTTATGGAACTTCTTACTTTTTCTGGAAAAATAGAACGTATACCGATCGGTAGAAAATGTTCCATTATAACATGACAATCATGTGTCTTCAAATTCTTCAACTTGAGGTCTTTCATAGAAACAAGTCTTCTGATATCAGATGAGTATCCTTCTGGAACCTTAACTTCACTCAGAGACTTACACAAAATTTTTTTCTCCTTTCTAGATAAAGTAAAAGCAGCAGGTGGTAGATATGTTCGTCTTCCTTTCTTCACGGGTGCTAATTCAGTTCTCATTCCCATTTTTAACATGTCCTCCCTTGCTTTAAGGCCATCCTTAGACTTGCCTTTTATATTGAGTAATGTACCGATAACACTTTCAAATACGTTTTTTTCAATATGCATAACATCGAGAAAATGTCTCACGTACAAAGACTTCCAATATGGCAATTCAAAAAATATCGACCTTTTCTTCCACCCACCTTTCACAATCTTATGTGCAAAAGGCTTGCCAAACTCAGTACGCACATCTTTCACCTTTTCAAAAACTTGTTCACCTGACAATGCGGGTGGAGCTCTACGATGTTCGGTGTCTCCATTGAATGCTTTTCTCCACCCACGGTAATGATGTTTAGAATGTAAGAATCTACGATGACCGAGAAACACATTCTTCTGGCAAAGTTCCAATCGGATCGTATCGGTTCCGTCTTCACAAACAGGACACGCACGTTGACCTTTAATGCTATACCCAGATAGATTCCCGTATGCTGGAAAATCATTAATTGTGCCAAACAACATCGCCCTCAAATTGAAACTTTCTTTCCTATATCCATCATAAACCTCCACACCGTTCTCCCACAAAATCTTTAAATCTTCGATCAGAGGTGTCAAGTATACGTCTATGTCATTACCTGGTTGTTTAGGCCCAGAGATTAACATAGATAACATCATGTACTTACGCTTCATACATAGCCACGGAGGTAGGTTATAAATCATAAGAATCACAGGCCATGTGGTATGTGAAATACTTTGAAGACCATGTGGGTTCATTCCATCAGTAGATAATGCCAATCGAAGGTTTCTTGCTTCTGATCCAAACTCAGGATAATCATTATCAATCTTCGACCACTGTGGTGAATCAACCGGATGCCGATACTTTCCATCGGTAATTCTTTCATCTGCATGCCAAGTAAGATGTCTTGCATCGGTTTCACTACGAAACATGCGCCTAAATCTCGGAATTATCGGAAAATACCATAAGACTTTTGCGGGAGATAATCTTTTCTTATATCGAGACAAACCGCATTTGGGGCACTCAGTTAACGTTGCATATTCGTTACGAAACAAAATGCAATCGTTAGGACAAGCATGTATCTTATCATAGCTCATGCCAATAGAGCACAACATTTTTTTTGCCTCATAGGTTCGATTAGGAAGAACATTATCATCCGGTAGCATTTCTCTCATAAGGGCCAACAACTCTGTGAAACTTTTATCCGACCATCCATTGCCCGCCTTTAAGTTGTACAACTTTAATACCGCAGAAAGTCTTGAGAATTTAGTGCAACCTTTGTACAACGGTTTCTCTGCATCGCTTACCATCCTCTCAAACATTTCAGGACAATCATGAAGATCTTCTTCCAGTGCTTCTACAATCTCTTCAACTCGATCACAATCATATGTTTCTGTGTCTTTGTCGTATGAAGCATAGGTCGTATTTCTTTTTCCACTCGATTCAACATTCCCGTTAATTTTCTCACCATGAAATATCCAACACTGATAACTTTGATCAATTCCATGCCTCAGCAAATGCGATTTCAATCCATGTGCGTCAACCTTACCAATATAACAACAACGCAAGCAAGGACAATGCATTCGTCTGGGGTTTTCAGCGTGTTGAACAACATACTTAACGAATTCCGCAACCCCACTCTCGTACTCTTTGGTCATTCGATCGGCACAGATCCATGTTTTATCCATGGTTTTCCTACTTAAAAAACATATACATAACCAATGTTAATATAAACTTCAATGACGTATCCGATACGCCAATATACCATATACATAACTCTTTTGCCGACATCAGTGTCATCGTTACAACTTTAATGCAAATTTTCATTTTCCAAAAGATCTTTTTAGAAATTCATCATTAATCTCACTTTCTAGGAAATCATGGGTTTGCACGACTTCACTAATTCCTTAACTACTATGAACTTTCCCCCTCCATGAGAAATGAAACATTTCACTTCAAATATGTGTCTACCATGTGTCAGTCATTGAAAAGATAAATATCTATATAAATACTTCATTTGCATCCTCTTTCAATCTTCCTCACTTTTGCTTCAACATTTTACACACACAAAGAACACTCTCTCAGAACAAGCTTTTCCAACTATGATAAGTGGTAACAAAAAGCATGCTAAATCAACCAGAACCAGAACCAGAACCAGAACAAAAAGCATGCTAAAACAGGGAAATGAACAATTCCTAATAAAATCAAAACTGAAACACATACCGTAATGAGATTCTTCAACAACTTTCAGAAATGACCGATTAAACTATTGCAATGCCTGAAATCCAGACTGAAATCCGAAAACAGAAATGACTTCAATGACGTGAACGAAGAACATGAGTGAATGAATGAAAACGTGAATGAATGAAAACGTGAATGACATACCGCGATGAAGACAGGAGAACGATTCAAACAAGTTTCAGTGACTTCAATGACGACAAAGTTCTTCTGGAAACGTTCGATGTTAGGGTTCGTCTGGAAACTTCGCAGGAGGGAAAACGAAAAGAACAGAGAATGAAAATAGAAGTATGAAATTTAATTTTAATTAGACCTTAGACAGCGCTTTTGGTTAAAGCGCTTTCTAAGGTATCCCTTAGACAGCGCTTTCCAAAAGCGCTTTCTAAACCCCCCCTTAGACAGCGCTTTTGGTTTTATTTTTTTTTTAATTTAAAAACTTTAAACAGCGCTTTATCAAAAGCGCTGACTAAGGTAAATATATAAAAGCGCTTTCTAGAAGCGCTGTCTAAGGGGGGGTCTTAGACAGCGCTTTTTGAAAGCGCTGTCTAAGACCCCCCCTTAGACAGCGCTTTCATTATTTTTTTGGACCATTTTCCGTGTTTAATTTTAATTTTAACCTTAGACAGCGCTTTCTCTTAAAAGCGCTGTCTAAGATGCGCTGTTAAAAAGCATTTTTGGCGTAGTGGTTGTTGTCAATGCTTCCCAAAAAATAAATATTTTGATAACATTGCATGAGAGCGCATACATTTTATTCTGTCACTAACCATATTATTCATTCTCTTTGCTACTCTATTTTGTTGAAGCGTCTTTAAAACAAACTTCTCAAGTTGATTTCATGTTATTTACAATACTTTTCAAATGTACATCTGTATTCACCATCATTATCAGCTCTGGCACATTTCAACATTCTTCCTTTTTCTCTTTCAACACTTGTATGAAAGTGCTTGAAAACATCGAGTATCCGGTCTTTAGATTTTAAAACAAAAGCCCACACTTTTCTAGAGTGGTCATCAATAAAAATAACACAATATGATGCAACACCTAACACTACGCCAAAAGTGGCTTTTCGCAGCACTTAAAAAATAACGTTTTTAATAAAAAGTGCTGCTATAGGTCATTGGAAAATCCACTCACTTAAAAAACAACGATTTTAATAAAAACAGCGCTTTTAGAAAGCGATTTCTAAGGTAACACTTTAGAGAGCGCTTTTCATTAAAGTATTTTTTTAGGTGTTGCTTTAGAAAGCAATTTAATTTAATTTATTTTTCCAAAGACCTATAGCAGCGCTTTTTAATAAAAGCGTTGTCATTGTTGTTTGGCACAAATACCCTGAAAAATTATTATTATTATTATTATTATTATTATTATTAATCTTCATGTATATTTATTAGGTAGATCAAGTTAATGGTAAAATGCATAAAGCACCGTCATGGCCCACGAATAGTATGGTTTATTTATAATTCTTAACTTATCAATTCATGCATATAAGACACTAACTAGTCTATCAGCAATAATCAATGAACATATTTCTTTCATTAAATTATTAAATTATTATTACTTTTAGATTTTATTTCATATTTTGTTTCCATATTTTATTTCATTAAACTATAAAATTATTATTATTTTTAGATTTATTTTCAAGAACTAAATTCTTTTTTTTCTTAAATACTAAATTGAATTTTATAACATTTAAGAAAGACCAATTCAAAATCATGATTCAAATTAAACGGCCACATATATAAATTTGCCAATAAAATACTCTATCCATTTGTTAATTAGTAAAGTGCTTACAGCAAAAGTTAAGACTAAGGAGGTTGTTGTTTACGACCACGAAGTCAAGTCATCGACGAATACACTAGCCAGCCAGCCATAGAATAATACAATACGTGTTCTTTTGTGAAGCACGTGAAGTTATATATTCATCTACCTAACCCTCTTCTTTTCATATAAATTCCTCCCACTGCAACCATCTTTCCAACACAACACTCTTCCAACCCTTTCCATTTCATACCAAAGATATCAAGATGGTTAGTGTTTCTGAAATCCGTAAGGCTCAGAGGGCAGAAGGTCCTGCAACTATCTTGGCCATTGGCACTGCTAATCCAGCTAATTGTGTTGAACAAAGCACTTATCCTGATTTTTACTTTAAGATCACTAACAGTGAGCATAATACTGTACTCAAAGAGAAATTCCAACGCATGTGTAAGTATTACTTTTTTTTACTATCATTTGATACAAAATACTTGCATTAAAAGAAATATTATTTCCTTTATATTGTTCTACTAATCTCATTTATTTATATCTATTTCAGGTGATAAATCTATGATCAAGAGGAGATACATGTATCTTACTGAAGAAATTTTGAAAGAGAATCCTAGTCTTTGTGAATACATGGCACCTTCATTGGATGCTAGGCAAGACATGGTGGTCGTCGAAGTACCT
This sequence comes from Lathyrus aphaca, assembly GCA_963966055.1. Lineage (NCBI taxonomy): Eukaryota > Viridiplantae > Streptophyta > Magnoliopsida > Fabales > Fabaceae > Lathyrus > Lathyrus aphaca. The sequence continues at coordinate 564,979,578 of OZ014523.1, forward strand.
AGGTTAGGGAAGGAGGCTGCGGTAAAGGCTATAAAAGAATGGGGTCAACCAAAATCAAAGATTACACATTTAATCTTTTGTACAACTAGTGGTGTAGACATGCCTGGAGCTGATTACCAACTCACCAAACTCTTAGGTCTTCGCCCACATGTCAAAAGATTCATGATGTACCAACAAGGTTGCTTCGCTGGAGGCACGGTACTTCGTTTGGCTAAAGATTTGGCTGAAAACAACAAAGGTGCTCGAGTGTTGGTAGTCTGTTCTGAAGTTACTGCAGTCACATTCCGTGGCCCCAGTGACACTCACTTGGACAGTCTGGTTGGACAAGCATTATTTGGAGATGGAGCAGCAGCACTTATTGTTGGTTCTGATCCAGTATCAGAAATTGAGAAGCCTATATTTGAAATGGTTTGGACTGCACAAACAATTGCGCCAGATAGTGAAGGAGCCATTGATGGCCACCTTCGCGAAGCAGGGCTAACATTCCACCTTCTTAAGGATGTTCCCGGGATTGTTTCAAAGAACATCGATAAAGCATTGGTTGAGGCTTTCAAACCATTAGGAATTTCTGATTACAACTCTATCTTTTGGATTGCACACCCAGGTGGACCTGCAATTCTAGATCAAGTCGAGCAAAAATTAGCCTTGAAGCCCGAAAAGATGAGGGCCACTAGGGAAGTGCTAAGTGAGTATGGAAATATGTCAAGTGCGTGTGTATTGTTTATCTTGGATGAAATGAGAAAGAAATCAACTCAAAATGGTTTGAAGACCACGGGAGAAGGACTCGAATGGGGTGTATTGTTCGGCTTTGGACCAGGACTTACCATTGAGACTGTTGTTCTACACAGTGTCGCAATATGAGATCTTTAAATATATTTGTTTTATTTATTTTTTTCAAATTTTCTTTATTTTTATGTAAGGAAAAATAAAATTTAAAAAATATCATAATTTGGCGTGTACAATTTTTTTAATGAAATAGATGTATAAATAAATGGAGCCAAAAGATACGAAGGAACGAGGGACTATGCCAAAACCCTCAATAATGAAAACAATAATTAAGAAGCCTAATTTTATCCCTATTGGAAACATGTCTAGCCATTATAGGAATGTCATTCCACCAACTAAGACTTTGTAAAGAAAGACCAAGATTAGCAAGCTTGTAGGCACATTGTTTCCCTTCCCAAAAGACACGAGTAATGAGGAAGCTTGTGCTTCTTGTTCACACCCTTTCCCCTGCCATGAATTTTTCTAACCTAATTGACCAAATTTTCATATCTAGGACTATCATCAATAATATTCTTCATTAGCACAACAAATTTCATGTTTTCTTTGCAATCAAGAGCTTCTTCACTTAGCTCTCTTTCAGTTGCAGTCCATCTTAAGAGAGAATACTTCCACTTCTAACAATTTGTTTCAGGATGGAATACCACTTTATTCATATGAGAAAAGGAGACATGGACAAGAATTATCTTCCCTATAATCTTTCACCTCATGGTGACCAAAATGTCTTGGACATTTGCTTCAATATCTATCACAGATTCACTTGTTCAAACAAGCTTGTTATTCACTGCAGAACTAACAAAGATAACTTGCCCATCCTTCCTTTGAGTTGGAAAATCACTCACAAATATGTCATACCTGTTATCTAAGACAACTTAGTTGACATATTCATTACAATATTTGAGTATTTGGTTACTCCACGTTATTACAGAAGAAATTACATAAGAAAGTGGCATGTTTCTTTAAGTGTTGAGCAAAAGAATGTGGTGTGTTTTCTTTAAGTGTTGTGAAAATAAAGTGGTGTGCTATATTTCTAAATTAGAATATTATATGACAGGTGTTGTTATGAGGCTTGTACAAAGATATAACATAGTGGAAAATCCTTAAAGGTGCGTAGGGCCTAGATGCACCCTTATGTTTTAAAGGGGAATTAGGATGAATTTCTCGTGTCATCATTATAATTCCAGAAAATTGAAAAGAAAAAATCATCTGCAAAATAATATGAAAAATTCATAAAACCTAATTCACTCCCTCTTAGGTTTCTCTCTATAGTTACAATTGGCATCAGAGCAGGTTAAGGTTACTTGCTCATAGATCAGGGTAGATATAGCTTCTTCAAAACTGTTTTTTTACGATTGACCATAATATAATTTATTAATAATTAACTATGTCAATTCATATTTATTTAATTAATTAATTAATTTAACATTTTAATGCATAATTTTCATATATTATAAAAAAGTTTTATAAAACAATTTATTATTCAAAAAATCATTTTATCTAAGTGTTGTAACAAAGAAAGTGGTGTGCTACGAAAATTGTGACTGGATCACCGAGGTGTGATGACAAGAAATTGTAGAAGAAAGCAATGTGCTTTCTCTAAGTGTTGTAACAAAGAAAGTGGTGTGCTTTCTTTAAATGTTGTGAAAAGAATCTGGTTGCATTCTTAGAAGATTGTAATAGAGGTTTTGGTGTGAGGCTTGTACAAAAATATAACAGAGTAGAAGATCCTTCTAGTTGCAAAGTGATTAGATAAACCCTTAAGTTGGAAACAGGAACTCATATAAATCTCTTGTGTCATTTAAATTTATGCTATCTATCTTTTTGCACTTTTTGTTCTAAGTTCAGTATTGTAATTCCGAATAGATAAAAAGAAAAATCATCTTCAAAATAATAAGAAAAAAATAATAAGACCTAATTCACCCCTCTTAGGCTGCTCTCAGGTTAAGGTAGATTATTCCTTGATTCGGGTAGATATGGCTTCCACAAAATCGTTTTAGAAGATGGTGGCAACAACAACCCTTCAAGTTTCGATGGTGAATATAGTGACTTCTAAAAGATTCACATGCAAATGTACTAAGAAGAAGAAAGAGAAAAAATATGGGATGTTTTTGAAAAAGAGTCATCCAATCCTATAACAGTCAAAATATATTATACACTAGTTTATATTAGTTTCAGTCAAAAAAAAAATTAAATTGAGTACTATTCGAAATGCTACGAAACTTTTCAAATTCTTTCTATAAGTCATGAATGAAGGTTATGATGGAAGTCCATGTAAAAAATCATCTCAAAATTAGATTATGTGAAACTTTTTGAAATGTCAGTTTCAGTCTAAAAATCATAATATATTATACACTAGTTTATACTAGTTTCGATCAAAAAATCAAATATAATTGAGGACTGTTCGAAATGATATGAATCTTTTCAGATCCTTTCAATAGGTTATGAGGGAAGTTTATGATGGAAGTCCATGCAAAATATCATCTCAAAATTAGTTCTATGAAACTTTTCGAAATGCTAGTTTCGGTCAAAAAATCAGAATATATTATACAATAGTTTATATTAAATTCAGTCAAAAAATCAAATTAAATCGAATACTGTTTGAAATGCTACGAGGGAAGGTTGTGAGAGAGGTTCATCAAAACAATTATCTCAAAATTAGATTCTATGAATTTTTCAAAAATACTAGTTTCTTTCAAAAAATCATAATATACTATACACTAGTTTACACTAGTTTCGTTTAAAAATCAAATTAAATGGATGACTATTTCAAATGGTACAAAACGTTTCCGACCCTTTATATATGTTACAAGGGAAGGTTATGTAGAAAGTCCATGCATAAAATCATCTCAAAATTAGATTGTATGAAACTTTTCGAAATGCTAGTTTTGGTCAAAAAATCATAATATATTATACGCTAGTTTATACTAGTTTCGGTCAAAAAATCAAATTAAATCGAGGACTATTCAAAATGCTACAAAACTTTTCAGATCCTTTCTATATTTTACAGGGAAGGGTATGAGGGAAGTCCATGCAAAAAATCATCTCTAAATTAGATGCTATGAAACTTTTCGAAAAGCTAGTTTCGGTAAAAAAAAGTCATAATATATTATACACTACTTTATATTAGTTTCAGTCAAAAAATCAAATTAAATTGAGGACTGTTTGAAATGCAATGAAACTTTTCAGATCCTTTCTATATGTTACGAGGGAAGGTTATTATGGAAGTCCATGCAAAAAATCATCTCAAAATTATATTCTATGAAACTTTTTGAACTGCTAGTTCCGGTAAAAAAAATATATTATACACTTGTTAACACTATTTTCGATCAAAAAATCAAATTAAATTGAGGAATGTTCGAAATGATATGAAACTTTTCATATCCTTTCAATAGGTAACAAAGAAAGGTTATGATGGAAGTCCATGCAAAATATCATCTCAAAATTAGATTCTATTAAACTTTTCAAAATGCTAGTTTAGGTTAAAAAATCATAATATATTATACACTAGTTTATATTAGTTTCAGTAACAAAAATCAAATTAAATTGAGGATTGTTTGAGGGAAGTCGATGCAAAAAATTATCACAAAATTAGATTATATGAATTTTTTCAAAATACTAGTTTCTTTCAAAAAATCATAATATACTATACACTAGTTTATACGTTTCGGTCAAAAAATCAAATTAAATTGAGTACTATTTGAAATGCTATGAGTCTTTTCAAATCTTTTCTATATGTTAAGACGGAAGATCATGAGGGAAGTCCATGCAAAAAATCATCTCAAAATTTAATTCTATGTAACTTTTTAAAATGCTAGTTTCGGTTAAAAAATCATAATATATTATACACTAGTTTATATTAGTTTCAGTTTAAAAATCAAATTAAATCGAGAACTGTTAGAAATGCTACAAAACTTTACAGATTATTTCTATATGTTACGAGGGAAGTTTATGATGGAAGTCCATGCAAAAAATCATCTTAAAATTAGATATTGGAAACTTTTCAAATGCTAGTTTCGATAAAAAAATCATAATATATTTTATATTAGTTCTTACTAGTTTCGATAAAAAAAATTAAATTAAATTAAGGACTCTTTGAAATGATACAAAACTTTCCAGATCCTTTCAATAGGTTACGAGGGAAGGTTATGATGGAAGTCCATGCAAAATATCATCTCAAAATTAGATTCTATGAAAATTTTCGAAATACTTGTTTCAGTAAAAAAATTCATACTATATTATACACTAGTTTATATAAGTTTCAGTCTGAAAATCAAATTAAATCGAGGATTGTTCGAAATGCTACGAAAATGTTCAGTTCCTTTCTATATGTTACGAGGGAAGGTTATGAGGGAAGTCCATGCAAAAAATTATCTCAAAATTAGATTCTATGAATTTTTCAAAATACTAGTTCTTTCAAAAAAATCACAATATACTATACACTAGTTTATACTAGTTTCGGTCAAAAAATCAAATTAAATCGAGGACTATTCGAAAAGGTACGAAACTTTTCATATCCTTTCTATATGTTACGAGGGAATGAGTGATGGAAGTCCAAGCAAAAAAATCATCTCAAAATTAGACTCTATGAAACTTTTCAAATTGCTAGTTTTGGTAAAAAAAAATCATAATATAAAATACACTAGTTTATACTAGTTTTGATCAAAAAAATCAAATTAAATCGAGGAGTGTTTGAAATGTTATGACATTTTTTAGATCTTTTCTATATGTTACGAGGGAATGTTATAATGGAAGTCCATGCAAAAAATCATCTCTAAATTAGATTATATTAAACTTTTCGAAATGCTAGTTTCGGCTAAAAAATCATAATATATTATACACTAGTTTACATTACTTTCAGTAAAAAAATCAAATTAAATCGAGGATTGTTTGTAATGCTATGACACTTTTCAATTCCTGTCAATATGTTACGAGGGAAGGTTATAATGGAACTTCAAGCAAAAAATAATCTCAAAACTATATTCCATGAAACTTTTCAAAATTCTAATTTAGGTCAAAAAATTATAATATATTATAACTATTTTATATTAGTTTCAGTCAAAAAAATAAAATTAAATCGAGGACTTTTCGAAATGCAATGAAACTTTTTCAGATTCTTTCTATATGTTACGGAGGAAGGTTATGATGGAAATCCATGCAAATAATCATCTCAAAATTAGATTCTGTGAAACTTTACGAACTGCTAGTTTCGGTAAAAAAAATCATAATATATTATAAACTAATTTACACTAGTTTCAATCAAAAAAGACAAAATAAATTGAGGATTGTTCGAAATGATACGAAACTTTTCAGATCCTTTCAATAGTTAATAAGGGAAGGTTATGATGGAACTCCAAGAAAAAAATCATCTCAAAATTAGATTCTACGAAACTCTTCAAAATGCTAGTTTTGTTCAAAAAATCATAATATATTATAACTATTTTATATTAGTTTTAGTCAAAAAATTAAATTAAATCGAGGAATGTTCGAAATGCTACGAAACTTTTTAGATTCTTTCTATATGTAACAAGGGAAGGTTATTATATAAGTCCATGCAAATAATCGTCTCAAAATTATATTCTATGAAACTTTTTGAAATGCTAGTTTCGGTAAAAAAAATCATAATATATTATACATTACTTTACACTAATTTCGATCATAAAATGAAATGAAATTGACGATCATTCGAAATGATACGACACTTTTTAGATCCTTACAATGGGTAACAAAGGAAGGTTATGATGAAAGTCCATGCAAAAGATCATCTCAAAATTAGATTCTAGTAAACTTTTCGAAATGCTAGTTTCGGTCAAAAAATCATAATATATATACACTAGTTTATATTAGTTTCAGTAAAAACATCAAATTAAATTGATGACTATTTGAAATGCAAAGAAACTTTTTAGATACTTTTAATATGTTACGAGGGAAGGTTATGAGAGAAGTCCATGCAAAAAAATTATCTCAAAATTAGATTATATGAATTTTTTCAAAAATACTAGTTTCTTTCAAAAAACCATAATATACTTTACACTAGTTTATACTAGTTTCGGTAAAAAAATAAAATAAAATTGAGTACTATTTGAAATGCTATGAGACTTTTCAAATCCTTTCTATATGTTAAGATGGAAGGTCATGAGGGAAGTCCATGCAAAAAATCATCTCAAAAGTAAATTCTATGTAACTTTTTAAAATGCTTGTTTCGGTCAAACTATCATGATATATTATACACTAGTTTATATTAGTTTCAGTCAAAAAATCAAATTAAATCGAGAACTATTCGAAATTCTACAAACTTTTCAAATTCTTTCTATATGTTACGAGGGATGGTTATGATGGAAGTCCATGAAAAAAAATCATTACAAAATTCGATACTATGAAACTTTTCAAAATGCTAGTTTCTACCAAAAAATCATAATATATTATACATTAATTTATACTAGTTTCGATCAAAAAATCAAATTAAATTTTGGACTGCTCGAAATGATACGAAACTTTTAAGATCCTTTCAATAGGTTACGAGGGAAGGTTATGATGGAAGTCCTTGCAAAATATCATCTCAAAATTAGATTCTATGAAACTTTTCGAAATACTAGTTTTGGTCAAAATATCCTAATATATTATACACTAGTTTATATTAGTTTCAACAAAAAATCAAATTAAATTTAGGACTATTCAAAATGCTATGAAACTTTTCAGATTCTTACTATATGTTACGAGAGAAGGTTATGATGGAAGTTCATGCAAAAAATCATCTTAAAATTAGATTCTGTGAAACTTTTTTAAATACTTGTTTCGATCAAAAATCATAATATATTATACACTAGTTTATACTAGTTTCGATCAAAAAATAACTTTTCTCTGATAATACATTTCATGACCAATCTTTTTTGTATCTTGATTGAGATTTATTCTCTTCAAAACTTATCTTGTATACCCATTTATTCTTGAGTGCTCTTCTACCCTAAGGCAATATCACCAACTTAAATGTGTGATTCTCATGTAAGGAATTTATCTCTTATTGCATGGCCTTCAACAAATTTTCTTTATTAACATTGGAAATGACATATTGGTAGTATTTTGGCTCTCTACTATCATTGATCATCACATATTTGTGTGGAGGATATTTATTAGAACTTTCATTCTTTCTAGTAGATCTTCTTAACTTTGGTTCAACCGATGGCCCAGTTGGAGCCTTTTCAACTTGGTCATCATGATAACATTTTCATTTGTCAATGGTTACATTCTCATCATCTATCTGTATATCTCCCTCATCAACAAAATTTATACTAGAAGGTTTATGCACGACATCAATGTAACATCTAGTGTCATATTTTGACTTTTCTATTTTATCAAAATCTTCAATAATTTGGTCTTCAAAAAATATCACATAACGACCTCTAATGATTTTCTTGTCAACTAGAACCCACATTCTATAATCAAACTCTTCATGACTATAACCTACAAAGACACATTATTTAGAGCTTTAATCAAGCTTATATCACCATCTCTTGGGGTGTGAACAAAAGTCCTACAACAAAACACTCTCAAGTAACCATAAGAGACATATTTTCATGCCCATACTTTGTTTGGAACAACACCATCAAGTGGAACAGATGGAGAAATATTAACCAAATCCATTGTTGTTGTCAATGCTTCCCAAAAAATAAATATTTTGATAACATTGCATGAGAGCGCATACATTTTATTTTGTCACTAACCATATTATTCATTCTCTTTGCTACTCTATTTTGTTGAAGCGTCTTTAAAACAAACTTCTCAAGTTGATTTCATGTTATTTACAATACTTTTCAAATGTACATCTGTATTCACCATCATTATCAGCTCTGGCACATTTCAACATTCTTCCTTTTTCTCTTTCAACACTTGTATGAAAGTGCTTGAAAACATCGAGTATCCGGTCTTTAGATTTTAAAACAAAAGCCCACACTTTTCTAGAGTGGTCATCAATAAAAATAACACAATATGATGCAACACCTAACACTACGCCAAAAGTGGCTTTTCGCAGCACTTAAAAAATAACGTTTTTAATAAAAAGTGCTGCTATAGGTCATTGGAAAATCCACTCACTTAAAAAACAACGATTTTAATAAAAACAGCGCTTTTAGAAAGCGATTTCTAAGGTAACACTTTAGAGAGCGCTTTTCATTAAAGTATTTTTTTAGGTGTTGCTTTAGAAAGCAATTTAATTTAATTTATTTTTCCAAAGACCTATAGCAGCGCTTTTTAATAAAAGCGTTGTCATTGTTGTTTGGCACAAATACCCTGAAAAATTATTATTATTATTATTATTATTATTATTATTAATCTTCATGTATATTTATTAGGTAGATCAAGTTAATGGTAAAATGCATAAAGCACCGTCATGGCCCACGAATAGTATGGTTTATTTATAATTCTTAACTTATCAATTCATGCATATAAGACACTAACTAGTCTATCAGCAATAATCAATGAACATATTTCTTTCATTAAATTATTAAATTATTATTACTTTTAGATTTTATTTCATATTTTGTTTCCATATTTTATTTCATTAAACTATAAAATTATTATTATTTTTAGATTTATTTTCAAGAACTAAATTCTTTTTTTTCTTAAATACTAAATTGAATTTTATAACATTTAAGAAAGACCAATTCAAAATCATGATTCAAATTAAACGGCCACATATATAAATTTGCCAATAAAATACTCTATCCATTTGTTAATTAGTAAAGTGCTTACAGCAAAAGTTAAGACTAAGGAGGTTGTTGTTTACGACCACGAAGTCAAGTCATCGACGAATACACTAGCCAGCCAGCCATAGAATAATACAATACGTGTTCTTTTGTGAAGCACGTGAAGTTATATATTCATCTACCTAACCCTCTTCTTTTCATATAAATTCCTCCCACTGCAACCATCTTTCCAACACAACACTCTTCCAACCCTTTCCATTTCATACCAAAGATATCAAGATGGTTAGTGTTTCTGAAATCCGTAAGGCTCAGAGGGCAGAAGGTCCTGCAACTATCTTGGCCATTGGCACTGCTAATCCAGCTAATTGTGTTGAACAAAGCACTTATCCTGATTTTTACTTTAAGATCACTAACAGTGAGCATAATACTGTACTCAAAGAGAAATTCCAACGCATGTGTAAGTATTACTTTTTTTTACTATCATTTGATACAAAATACTTGCATTAAAAGAAATATTATTTCCTTTATATTGTTCTACTAATCTCATTTATTTATATCTATTTCAGGTGATAAATCTATGATCAAGAGGAGATACATGTATCTTACTGAAGAAATTTTGAAAGAGAATCCTAGTCTTTGTGAATACATGGCACCTTCATTGGATGCTAGGCAAGACATGGTGGTCGTCGAAGTACCTAGGTTAGGGAAGGAGGCTGCGGTAAAGGCTATAAAAGAATGGGGTCAACCAAAATCAAAGATTACACATTTAATCTTTTGTACAACTAGTGGTGTAGACATGCCTGGAGCTGATTACCAACTCACCAAACTCTTAGGTCTTCGCCCACATGTCAAAAGATTCATGATGTACCAACAAGGTTGCTTCGCTGGAGGCACGGTACTTCGTTTGGCTAAAGATTTGGCTGAAAACAACAAAGGTGCTCGAGTGTTGGTAGTCTGTTCTGAAGTTACTGCAGTCACATTCCGTGGCCCCAGTGACACTCACTTGGACAGTCTGGTTGGACAAGCATTATTTGGAGATGGAGCAGCAGCACTTATTGTTGGTTCTGATCCAGTATCAGAAATTGAGAAGCCTATATTTGAAATGGTTTGGACTGCACAAACAATTGCGCCAGATAGTGAAGGAGCCATTGATGGCCACCTTCGCGAAGCAGGGCTAACATTCCACCTTCTTAAGGATGTTCCCGGGATTGTTTCAAAGAACATCGATAAAGCATTGGTTGAGGCTTTCAAACCATTAGGAATTTCTGATTACAACTCTATCTTTTGGATTGCACACCCAGGTGGACCTGCAATTCTAGATCAAGTCGAGCAAAAATTAGCCTTGAAGCCCGAAAAGATGAGGGCCACTAGGGAAGTGCTAAGTGAGTATGGAAATATGTCAAGTGCGTGTGTATTGTTTATCTTGGATGAAATGAGAAAGAAATCAACTCAAAATGGTTTGAAGACCACGGGAGAAGGACTCGAATGGGGTGTATTGTTCGGCTTTGGACCAGGACTTACCATTGAGACTGTTGTTCTACACAGTGTCGCAATATGAGATCTTTAAATATATTTGTTTTATTTATTTTTTTCAAATTTTCTTTATTTTTATGTAAGGAAAAATAAAATTTAAAAAATATCATAATTTGGCGTGTACAATTTTTTTAATGAAATAGATGTATAAATAAATGGAGCCAAAAGATACGAAGGAACGAGGGACTATGCCAAAACCCTCAATAATGAAAACAATAATTAAGAAGCCTAATTTTATCCCTATTGGAAACATGTCTAGCCATTATAGGAATGTCATTCCACCAACTAAGACTTTGTAAAGAAAGACCAAGATTAGCAAGCTTGTAGGCACATTGTTTCCCTTCCCAAAAGACACGAGTAATGAGGAAGCTTGTGCTTCTTGTTCACACCCTTTCCCCTGCCATGAATTTTTCTAACCTAATTGACCAAATTTTCATATCTAGGACTATCATCAATAATATTCTTCATTAGCACAACAAATTTCATGTTTTCTTTGCAATCAAGAGCTTCTTCACTTAGCTCTCTTTCAGTTGCAGTCCATCTTAAGAGAGAATACTTCCACTTCTAACAATTTGTTTCAGGATGGAATACCACTTTATTCATATGAGAAAAGGAGACATGGACAAGAATTATCTTCCCTATAATCTTTCACCTCATGGTGACCAAAATGTCTTGGACATTTGCTTTAATATCTATCACAGATTCACTTGTTCAAACAAGCTTGTTATTCACTGCAGAACTAACAAAGATAACTTGCCCATCCTTCCTTTGAGTTGGAAAATCACTCACAAATATGTCATACCTGTTATCTAAGACAACTTAGTTGACATATTCATTACAATATTTGAGTATTTGGTTACTCCACGTTATTACAGAAGAAATTACATAAGAAAGTGGCATGTTTCTTTAAGTGTTGAGCAAAAGAATGTGGTGTGTTTTCTTTAAGTGTTGTGAAAATAAAGTGGTGTGCTATATTTCTAAATTAGAATATTATATGACAGGTGTTGTTATGAGGCTTGTACAAAGATATAACATAGTGGAAAATCCTTAAAGGTGCGTAGGGCCTAGATGCACCCTTATGTTTTAAAGGGGAATTAGGATGAATTTCTCGTGTCATCATTATAATTCCAGAAAATTGAAAAGAAAAAATCATCTGCAAAATAATATGAAAAATTCATAAAACCTAATTCACTCCCTCTTAGGTTTCTCTCTATAGTTACAATTGGCATCAGAGCATGTTAAGGTTACTTGCTCATAGATCAGGGTAGATATAGCTTCTTCAAAACTGTTTTTTTACGATTGACCATAATATAATTTATTAATAATTAACTATGTCAATTCATATTTATTTAATTAATTAATTAATTTAACATTTTAATGCATAATTTTCATATATTATAAAAAAGTTTTATAAAACAATTTATTATTCAAAAAATCATTTTATCTAAGTGTTGTAACAAAGAAAGTGGTGTGCTACGAAAATTGTGACTGGATCACCGAGGTGTGATGACAAGAAATTGTAGAAGAAAGCAATGTGCTTTCTCTAAGTGTTGTAACAAAGAAAGTGGTGTGCTTTCTTTAAATGTTGTGAAAAGAATCTGGTTGCATTCTTAGAAGATTGTAATAGAGGTTTTGGTGTGAGGCTTGTACAAAAATATAACAGAGTAGAAGATCCTTCTAGTTGCAAAGTGATTAGATAAACCCTTAAGTTGGAAACAGGAACTCATATAAATCTCTTGTGTCATTTAAATTTATGCTATCTATCTTTTTGCACTTTTTGTTCTAAGTTCAGTATTGTAATTCCGAATAGATAAAAAGAAAAATCATCTTCAAAATAATAAGAAAAAAATAATAAGACCTAATTCACCCCTCTTAGGCTGCTCTCAGGTTAAGGTAGATTATTCCTTGATTCGGGTAGATATGGCTTCCACAAAATCGTTTTAGAAGATGGTGGCAACAACAACCCTTCAAGTTTCGATGGTGAATATAGTGACTTCTAAAAGATTCACATGCAAATGTACTAAGAAGAAGAAAGAGAAAAAATATGGGATGTTTTTGAAAAAGAGTCATCCAATCCTATAACAGTCAAAATATATTATACACTAGTTTATATTAGTTTCAGTCAAAAAAAAAATTAAATTGAGTACTATTCGAAATGCTACGAAACTTTTCAAATTCTTTCTATAAGTCATGAATGAAGGTTATGATGGAAGTCCATGTAAAAAATCATCTCAAAATTAGATTATGTGAAACTTTTTGAAATGTCAGTTTCAGTCTAAAAATCATAATATATTATACACTAGTTTATACTAGTTTCGATCAAAAAATCAAATATAATTGAGGACTGTTCGAAATGATATGAATCTTTTCAGATCCTTTCAATAGGTTATGAGGGAAGTTTATGATGGAAGTCCATGCAAAATATCATCTCAAAATTAGTTCTATGAAACTTTTCGAAATGCTAGTTTCGGTCAAAAAATCAGAATATATTATACAATAGTTTATATTAAATTCAGTCAAAAAATCAAATTAAATCGAATACTGTTTGAAATGCTACGAGGGAAGGTTGTGAGAGAGGTTCATCAAAACAATTATCTCAAAATTAGATTCTATGAATTTTTCAAAAATACTAGTTTCTTTCAAAAAATCATAATATACTATACACTAGTTTACACTAGTTTCGTTTAAAAATCAAATTAAATGGATGACTATTTCAAATGGTACAAAACGTTTCCGACCCTTTATATATGTTACAAGGGAAGGTTATGTAGAAAGTCCATGCATAAAATCATCTCAAAATTAGATTGTATGAAACTTTTCGAAATGCTAGTTTTGGTCAAAAAATCATAATATATTATACGCTAGTTTATACTAGTTTCGGTCAAAAAATCAAATTAAATCGAGGACTATTCAAAATGCTACAAAACTTTTCAGATCCTTTCTATATTTTACAGGGAAGGGTATGAGGGAAGTCCATGCAAAAAATCATCTCTAAATTAGATGCTATGAAACTTTTCGAAAAGCTAGTTTCGGTAAAAAAAAGTCATAATATATTATACACTACTTTATATTAGTTTCAGTCAAAAAATCAAATTAAATTGAGGACTGTTTGAAATGCAATGAAACTTTTCAGATCCTTTCTATATGTTACGAGGGAAGGTTATTATGGAAGTCCATGCAAAAAATCATCTCAAAATTATATTCTATGAAACTTTTTGAACTGCTAGTTCCGGTAAAAAAAATATATTATACACTTGTTAACACTATTTTCGATCAAAAAATCAAATTAAATTGAGGAATGTTCGAAATGATATGAAACTTTTCATATCCTTTCAATAGGTAACAAAGAAAGGTTATGATGGAAGTCCATGCAAAATATCATCTCAAAATTAGATTCTATTAAACTTTTCAAAATGCTAGTTTAGGTTAAAAAATCATAATATATTATACACTAGTTTATATTAGTTTCAGTAACAAAAATCAAATTAAATTGAGGATTGTTTGAGGGAAGTCGATGCAAAAAATTATCACAAAATTAGATTATATGAATTTTTTCAAAATACTAGTTTCTTTCAAAAAATCATAATATACTATACACTAGTTTATACGTTTCGGTCAAAAAATCAAATTAAATTGAGTACTATTTGAAATGCTATGAGTCTTTTCAAATCTTTTCTATATGTTAAGACGGAAGATCATGAGGGAAGTCCATGCAAAAAATCATCTCAAAATTTAATTCTATGTAACTTTTTAAAATGCTAGTTTCGGTTAAAAAATCATAATATATTATACACTAGTTTATATTAGTTTCAGTTTAAAAATCAAATTAAATCGAGAACTGTTAGAAATGCTACAAAACTTTACATATTATTTCTATATGTTACGAGGGAAGTTTATGATGGAAGTCCATGCAAAAAATCATCTTAAAATTAGATATTGGAAACTTTTCAAATGCTAGTTTCGATAAAAAAATCATAATATATTTTATATTAGTTCTTACTAGTTTCGATAAAAAAATTAAATTAAATTAAGGACTCTTTGAAATGATACAAAACTTTCCAGATCCTTTCAATAGGTTACGAGGGAAGGTTATGATGGAAGTCCATGCAAAATATCATCTCAAAATTAGATTCTATGAAAATTTTCGAAATACTTGTTTCAGTAAAAAAATTCATACTATATTATACACTAGTTTATATAAGTTTCAGTCTGAAAATCAAATTAAATCGAGGATTGTTCGAAATGCTACGAAAATGTTCAGTTCCTTTCTATATGTTACGAGGGAAGGTTATGAGGGAAGTCCATGCAAAAAATTATCTCAAAATTAGATTCTATGAATTTTTCAAAATACTAGTTCTTTCAAAAAAATCACAATATACTATACACTAGTTTATACTAGTTTCGGTCAAAAAATCAAATTAAATCGAGGACTATTCGAAAAGGTACGAAACTTTTCATATCCTTTCTATATGTTACGAGGGAATGAGTGATGGAAGTCCAAGCAAAAAAATCATCTCAAAATTAGACTCTATGAAACTTTTCAAATTGCTAGTTTTGGTAAAAAAAAATCATAATATAAAATACACTAGTTTATACTAGTTTTGATCAAAAAAATCAAATTAAATCGAGGAGTGTTTGAAATGTTATGACATTTTTTAGATATTTTCTATATGTTACGAGGGAATGTTATAATGGAAGTCCATGCAAAAAATCATCTCTAAATTAGATTATATTAAACTTTTCGAAATGCTAGTTTCGGCTAAAAAATCATAATATATTATACACTAGTTTACATTACTTTCAGTAAAAAAATCAAATTAAATCGAGGATTGTTTGTAATGCTATGACACTTTTCAATTCCTGTCAATATGTTACGAGGGAAGGTTATAATGGAACTTCAAGCAAAAAATAATCTCAAAACTATATTCCATGAAACTTTTCAAAATTCTAATTTAGGTCAAAAAATTATAATATATTATAACTATTTTATATTAGTTTCAGTCAAAAAAATAAAATTAAATCGAGGACTTTTCGAAATGTAATGAAACTTTTTCAGATTCTTTCTATATGTTACGGAGGAAGGTTATGATGGAAATCCATGCAAATAATCATCTCAAAATTAGATTCTGTGAAACTTTACGAACTGCTAGTTTCGGTAAAAAAAATCATAATATATTATAAACTAATTTACACTAGTTTCAATCAAAAAAGACAAAATAAATTGAGGATTGTTCGAAATGATACGAAACTTTTCAGATCCTTTCAATAGTTAATAAGGGAAGGTTATGATGGAACTCCAAGAAAAAAATCATCTCAAAATTAGATTCTACGAAACTCTTCAAAATGCTAGTTTTGTTCAAAAAATCATAATATATTATAACTATTTTATATTAGTTTTAGTCAAAAAATTAAATTAAATCGAGGAATGTTCGAAATGCTACGAAACTTTTTAGATTCTTTCTATATGTAACAAGGGAAGGTTATTATATAAGTCCATGCAAAAAATCGTCTCAAAATTATATTCTATGAAACTTTTTGAAATGCTAGTTTCGGTAAAAAAAATCATAATATATTATACATTACTTTACACTAATTTCGATCATAAAATGAAATGAAATTGACGATCATTCGAAATGATACGACACTTTTTAGATCCTTACAATGGGTAACAAAGGAAGGTTATGATGAAAGTCCATGCAAAAGATCATCTCAAAATTAGATTCTAGTAAACTTTTCGAAATGCTAGTTTCGGTCAAAAAATCATAATATATATACACTAGTTTATATTAGTTTCAGTAAAAACATCAAATTAAATTGATGACTATTTGAAATGCAAAGAAACTTTTTAGATACTTTTAATATGTTACGAGGGAAGGTTATGAGAGAAGTCCATGCAAAAAAATTATCTCAAAATTAGATTATATGAATTTTTTCAAAAATACTAGTTTCTTTCAAAAAACCATAATATACTTTACACTAGTTTATACTAGTTTCGGTAAAAAAATAAAATAAAATTGAGTACTATTTGAAATGCTATGAGACTTTTCAAATCCTTTCTATATGTTAAGATGGAAGGTCATGAGGGAAGTCCATGCAAAAAATCATCTCAAAAGTAAATTCTATGTAACTTTTTAAAATGCTTGTTTCGGTCAAACTATCATGATATATTATACACTAGTTTATATTAGTTTCAGTCAAAAAATCAAATTAAATCGAGAACTATTCGAAATTCTACAAACTTTTCAAATTCTTTCTATATGTTACAAGGGATGGTTATGATGGAAGTCCATGAAAAAAAATCATTACAAAATTCGATACTATGAAACTTTTCAAAATGCTAGTTTCTACCAAAAAATCATAATATATTATACATTAATTTATACTAGTTTCGATCAAAAAATCAAATTAAATTTTGGACTGCTCGAAATGATACGAAACTTTTAAGATCCTTTCAATAGGTTACGAGGGAAGGTTATGATGGAAGTCCTTGCAAAATATCATCTCAAAATTAGATTCTATGAAACTTTTCGAAATACTAGTTTTGGTCAAAATATCCTAATATATTATACACTAGTTTATATTAGTTTCAACAAAAAATCAAATTAAATTTAGGACTATTCAAAATGCTATGAAACTTTTCAGATTCTTACTATATGTTACGAGAGAAGGTTATGATGGAAGTTCATGCAAAAAATCATCTTAAAATTAGATTCTGTGAAACTTTTTTAAATACTTGTTTCGATCAAAAATCATAATATATTATACACTAGTTTATACTAGTTTCGATCAAAAAATAACTTTTCTCTGATAATACATTTCATGACCAATCTTTTTTGTATCTTGATTGAGATTTATTCTCTTCAAAACTTATCTTGTATACCCATTTATTCTTGAGTGCTCTTCTACCCTAAGGCAATATCACCAACTTAAATGTGTGATTCTCATGTAAGGAATTTATCTCTTATTGCATGGCCTTCAACAAATTTTCTTTATTAACATTGGAAATGACATATTGGTAGTATTTTGGCTCTCTACTATCATTGATCATCACATATTTGTGTGGAGGATATTTATTAGAACTTTCATTCTTTCTAGTAGATCTTCTTAACTTTGGTTCAACCGATGGCCCAGTTGGAGCCTTTTCAACTTGGTCATCATGATAACATTTTCATTTGTCAATGGTTACATTCTCATCATCTATCTGTATATCTCCCTCATCAACAAAATTTATACTAGAAGGTTTATGCACGACATCAATGTAACATCTAGTGTCATATTTTGACTTTTCTATTTTATCAAAATCTTCAATAATTTGGTCTTCAAAAAATATCACATAACGACCTCTAATGATTTTCTTGTCAACTAGAACCCACATTCTATAATCAAACTCTTCATGACTATAACCTACAAAGACACATTATTTAGAGCTTTAATCAAGCTTATATCACCATCTCTTGGGGTGTGAACAAAAGTCCTACAACAAAACACTCTCAAGTAACCATAAGAGACATATTTTCATGCCCATACTTTGTTTGGAACAACACCATCAAGTGGAACAGATGGAGAAATATTAACCAAATCCATTGTTCACTACAACAAACAAGACCTTAGACAGCGCTTTTTTTAGCCTTAGACAGCGCTTTAAAGCGCTGTCTAAACCTCCGCTGCTAAAGGTTTAGACAGCGCTTTTTAAAATGTGAAAAGCGCTGTCTAATCCCCCACCCTTAGACAGCGCTTTGGCCAAAAGCGCTTTAAAAGACCCTCTTAATTTAAATTTTTTAGGTACACCTTAGACAGCGCTTTTGAAAAGCGCTGTCTAAGCCCATACCTTAGACAGCGCTTTGGCCAAAAGCGCTGTCTAAGCCCCTCCTATTTTAATTTTTTTAGGTATACCTTAGACAGCGCTTTTCACAAAGCGCTGTCTAAGCCCCCCCCCCCTTAGACAGCGCTTTTGCCTAAAGCGCTTTCTAATCCCCCCCTTAGACAACGCTTTTGGAAAAAGCGCTGTCTAAGGTATACGAAATTTTTTGTAGGATTTGTTTGTAACCACATTTTTTCCAGGTTTATAAACCAGAATTGGTACCTGTTTTCAACCAGATTTTTGCAGTCAATTATCACATTTTATATATGCCATTTTGGCCTTTTTTTACCAAAATTTGGCTAACCAATTCAAACCAATTCAAACCAAATTTGCCATAAATGTATCAAAATATATACAAATTTATGTTTACATTTATAAGTCATTACATATACTACTACAAATGTACACATTAATTACACACTTTGAGCTCTATCATGTATTGACACCACTCCTCTTTGATTTCGTCCACTTGATCCTTTGTATAAGATGCACACTTGAATTCATCAAAGTACTACATAATAATATAACATATTTTGAATTAATTCCGACTATTTAATTATATAAGATATGTGTAAATATAAAAATAACTCATAAGTTAGAAATACATACATCGGTGGGAATCTCTAATCGGCCCAACATGAGAGTATCTCGCATAAACCTCAACATGAAATACCCGCAATCTATTTGATTACGTTGAAGAGGAAACTACATATGAAAAAAAAATATGAATTATAAATCCTAAGTTTTATCAAGTGTAGTCATCACTAATATAATAAAAAACGCGGTAATTAAAAATATACCGCCACTTTAATCCATGAAATGGAGTTGGCGCCCCTCCTTGAGGTCTGGATAACTCGTTGGGCACGAAAAGCTTGTAGGACGCTAATAAAATAAAAATGAAGCAATTAGAACAATTCACATAAACTAAGAAAAATTTTGAACATTCTCACTTACGTGTCAATTAGGTCCTTCATAACCGGGTATGTTGTCCAATCATTTCCTAACGAGTCAAGATAATACACAATTTCTCGGATAGGATTGATTGCGAGCAACAACCAATGTCCACTGTAATGATTAGGCAAATGTTAGATGGTAACTTGGAAAATAATTATAATAGATGAATTTAGAATGAAATGCTAACCCGGTATTAAACGGTACAAAAAACAACTTCTCCGCATTTTTATTCTCCACGAGGATCCGAAGAACGTACTCCGTCACGGTATCCGGTCTACTTATCATTAAACTATAGCTGACGGTCGCGGGTGCTAAGAATCCGAATGACACGTCCAAACCATTGGGGCGCATCAATTTGTCATACAAAAACCTAATATAAAAACATCATTAACATAAAGTAAACATCATTAAAATAAGTTGTTTAATTAATAAAACAAAGTAGTCCGAATTTACCTAACATATGTATTGACAACGGTGACGCCGATTTCTTCACGACCAAAAACTTGCATGAAGTCCTCATTACCAATCATTTGTTCGTAATCAAAGCCGAAAATCCCTACCTCCATAGGTATAATCCGAGCACCTCCGGTCGGTATATCGGTCATCTCTAGAAATGTCCTGAGGCACGACCTATACTTGGTGGTAGGTTTTTTCCTAGCTACGGACTTCTTAGCACCAGAACTTTGTACCCGTGCGGAGGCGTTGCTAACCTCCTTTTTTTGTTGTGCGGAGGCATTGCTAGCCTCATTTTCTTGAACCTACATGTCATATAAATAGTTAGATCTAATTAAGAATGTAACAACTTCCATGAATATATGTCATATAATTGTATATTACCTCTTTTCTTGAAACCGTGGACTCGGTATGTCGTGGAATCGCAGTTTCTTTTGATTTGGATTGTGTGGGAGTCTATTTAACATAGGAAAATATGAAAGTACAATTTTAAGCATAAATTTTAAACTTTGAATATACCAAGGAAAGTTAACATAAGTTTTAATCATACCTCATATCCTACGCATATGAGGTTTGTCGGCCATGCAACAAACGAACCTACTGCTTCGTGCACCGTTGTTGCATCCGAATCATCGCTAGGATATGGTAATGCTGCATTCGGCTCAACTGCAATATCAACTGATACCTTCAAACATCCAGCAGGGAGCTCTCTAGTGTGGAGTAATACTCCGCTAACGTTATGCACTTTTCCCTTGCCAACCATCCGATAGTATGGTGACGACAAATACAGCTGACAATGGGAAATGCCCTAAAACCAATAATAACAAGAAATCGTTAATGTGTATATATGTCAAATACATAATTTAAGAAAATAGTTCAATTTAAGACAATTATATGTAATTACCTCTGGAATGTTCGGCTGAAAGGTACAGTTGATACTGTCTTTGTCCGAAGCATCTCTGTATACTGTTGAGGCGCTAGCCTCTCTTTCTCTCCTCAATGCATCAAGCTCAGCTTGCATGGCTTCCATTCTTGCATGAAGCTCCCGATTACTAGGAGCCTTTGCTTTTTTAATACTCAGGGAGGTCGGAGTGACTCCAAATCCCTTACCCCTCACCCGACCAGAATACTCAGGGACATCTAATGCCCGACCAAGTATGCTCCTAGTATCATCGGGAGATAAAGACTGAGATAGCTCCTCCTGAAAAATCAGATGAATATTGTACACTTGTCAAATATTTGTGTATAAAAATGTTATTCAATTAATGAAAAAATGTTATACTTACACATTTCTGGTATACTTGTAAAACTTCTTCTTGAGGAACTCCAGATTTGCCCACACGGGCTTCCTTCCACAAAACATGTGCAGGAAGAGATGATTCTGAACTTTCCTCCTTCTGCAGCTACACATTAAGTCATACAATTTGATCAGATAAAACTAATATATGATGAACAAATTTGTTATCGCAATTTATAAATACTTACCATGGATTGTTCTAACCGTCCATATCCGACACGTCCTTTTCGGTACGGATATGCGGGACTTGATGCTCTTTCCCGATTTGTAGCACTTATTCTTTGAAAAACCGGGTCTTGTCTTTTGGATTTGAATGCTTCCCATTCTTCAGCCGATATCAAACTTTCATATTTTTTGGGAAGCTCCGCATCCACAAAATTACCATCCGCATCCTTAAGGAACTTGGATGATAAAAATGTCCGAAACCCTCTTAGAAGCTTTCCGGCCAATTTCATACAAAAGCCTCTTCTTTCTTCTTCGATGTTAAAACATCGCTAAGAAAAACATAAAGATTGATAGTTAGTATCGGTAATTGAAAAAACATAATTGATTCCGTATAATTAAGGGCCAAATGATTGTACCTTTATCTCACTCCAAATTTTATCTTTGGACTCTTTCAGCTCTTTGTTTCTCCAATCATCACATGTAATGGGAATTTCATTCCTTACTAGTGCACCGATAAAACTAGTTAAGGTATGCCCATTAGGTTCTATAAGCTGTCCCTGGGTGCTCCAATAGACATCTAGTATGATGCCTCGAGATCTTCCTTGGACCACCCTTCTCATTACTGTGATGCCTCTTCGAATTTCTTCTTCCGCGGATACTTTTTTAGGAACTTCCTCAGGTTGGTCATCAGCCATGTCTAACCTGTAATAAACCAAGGAAACCATCAAATATCAAATATAACTTATAATCAAAGCAAATGAAAACAAAAAAATAAAGAAATCATGCATTATCATATATAACTTATAATCAAAGCAATTGAAAACAAAAAAAAATAAAGAAATCGTGCATTATCACATATAACTTATAATCAAAACAATCGAAAAAATAAAATAAAGAAACCATGGATAATTTACCTAAGTCACTAACATCTCTTTCTTTTCTTTGTTGGAATATTAATCACTTGTTTCTTAGCAATGCGTACGGATGAATTGATCCAAATTCCCTCATTATGATCGTTTCTTATATATGACTCATCCGGTATAAGATCCTCAACTTCATCATTTCTATTCAACTCATTCCGTCTAATGCATGACTCATTCTCAACATCAATATCACATTGATCGACACCGCTATCATCAGTCACTTTGTTAGAGAAAAGCACTATAGACCATTTTGTACTCTTCGGGTCATTCACATAGAACACTTGTTTAGCCTGAGATGCTAGAATAAAAGGTTCATCTTTGTACCCCACCCTAGTAAGATCAACTTGCAAAAATCCAGACTTATCCATTCGTATGCCACTACTATTCACCCACTTGCAACCAAAGATGGGAATCTGAAACTTCTCGTAATCAAACACCCAAATGTGCTCAATAACTCCAAAATATGACAAATTTGCATATTTGGGGTTTAAGTCCTTCATACTTGATATATGCATTGCTTCAGCTAGCACGGTGACACCACTATTTTGCATAGTACTCTTATCATCTTGTTCTTTGGTATAAAATGTGTATCCATTAATTGAATATGCGCTATGAGAAAACACATGCAAACTTGGACCATATGCCAAACATCTCAACCTTTCTGTTACCGAAGAAGGATCTGAAGAGCGCTTCAAATAAATATGATCCTTCAACCATTGTATGAAACTTTGATTGTGCTCTATAACTATCCAATTTTCATTTCTGTTCGGATTTAACCTTCGGAGTACATCCTTGTGCATTTCAACATATGGCTCAACCTCATTATTATTGTGCAGAACATACAAATGAACTTGATCCCGTTCATCCCTTGATATTGTCACAATTTTATTCCCAATTAATTTTTTACCTTCCATTTTGTCGAAAATCTGAGCTCTGGGGAGTCCAATCGATTGAACGTTAGACAAATATTCAGTACAAAACTCAACAGCTTCTTCAACAATGTATCGTTCAACAATACAACCCTCTGGTCGACTTCGGGATTTCACGTACCCTTTTAATATTTTCATATACCGTTCAGCAGGGTACATCCATCTCATATAAGCTGGTCCACACAACTGTGTCTCTTTCACAAGATGAACAACTAAATGAACCATTATGTCAAAAAAAGACGGAGGAAAATACATTTCAAGCTCACACAAGGTAATTACAATCTCTTTTTGTAGTGTTGGTAACATCTCGGGATCGATCACCTTACCACAAATTGACCTAAAGAAAAAACACAATTTAGTTATGGAACTTCTTACTTTTTCTGGAAAAATAGAACGTATACCGATCGGTAGAAAATGTTCCATTATAACATGACAATCATGTGTCTTCAAATTCTTCAACTTGAGGTCTTTCATAGAAACAAGTCTTCTGATATCAGATGAGTATCCTTCTGGAACCTTAACTTCACTCAGAGACTTACACAAAATTTTTTTCTCCTTTCTAGATAAAGTAAAAGCAGCAGGTGGTAGATATGTTCGTCTTCCTTTCTTCACGGGTGCTAATTCAGTTCTCATTCCCATTTTTAACATGTCCTCCCTTGCTTTAAGGCCATCCTTAGACTTGCCTTTTATATTGAGTAATGTACCGATAACACTTTCAAATACGTTTTTTTCAATATGCATAACATCGAGAAAATGTCTCACGTACAAAGACTTCCAATATGGCAATTCAAAAAATATCGACCTTTTCTTCCACCCACCTTTCACAATCTTATGTGCAAAAGGCTTGCCAAACTCAGTACGCACATCTTTCACCTTTTCAAAAACTTGTTCACCTGACAATGCGGGTGGAGCTCTACGATGTTCGGTGTCTCCATTGAATGCTTTTCTCCACCCACGGTAATGATGTTTAGAATGTAAGAATCTACGATGACCGAGAAACACATTCTTCTGGCAAAGTTCCAATCGGATCGTATCGGTTCCGTCTTCACAAACAGGACACGCACGTTGACCTTTAATGCTATACCCAGATAGATTCCCGTATGCTGGAAAATCATTAATTGTGCCAAACAACATCGCCCTCAAATTGAAACTTTCTTTCCTATATCCATCATAAACCTCCACACCGTTCTCCCACAAAATCTTTAAATCTTCGATCAGAGGTGTCAAGTATACGTCTATGTCATTACCTGGTTGTTTAGGCCCAGAGATTAACATAGATAACATCATGTACTTACGCTTCATACATAGCCACGGAGGTAGGTTATAAATCATAAGAATCACAGGCCATGTGGTATGTGAAATACTTTGAAGACCATGTGGGTTCATTCCATCAGTAGATAATGCCAATCGAAGGTTTCTTGCTTCTGATCCAAACTCAGGATAATCATTATCAATCTTCGACCACTGTGGTGAATCAACCGGATGCCGATACTTTCCATCGGTAATTCTTTCATCTGCATGCCAAGTAAGATGTCTTGCATCGGTTTCACTACGAAACATGCGCCTAAATCTCGGAATTATCGGAAAATACCATAAGACTTTTGCGGGAGATCATCTTTTCTTATATCGAGACAAACCGCATTTGGGGCACTCAGTTAACGTTGCATATTCGTTACGAAACAAAATGCAATCGTTAGGACAAGCATGTATCTTATCATAGCTCATGCCAATAGAGCACAACATTTTTTTTGCCTCATAGGTTCGATTAGGAAGAACATTATCATCCGGTAGCATTTCTCTCATAAGGGCCAACAACTCTGTGAAACTTTTATCCGACCATCCATTGCCCGCCTTTAAGTTGTACAACTTTAATACCGCAGAAAGTCTTGAGAATTTAGTGCAACCTTTGTACAACGGTTTCTCTGCATCGCTTACCATCCTCTCAAACATTTCAGGACAATCATGAAGATCTTCTTCCAGTGCTTCTACAATCTCTTCAACTCGATCACAATCATATGTTTCTGTGTCTTTGTCGTATGAAGCATAGGTCGTATTTCTTTTTCCACTCGATTCAACATTCCCGTTAATTTTCTCACCATGAAATATCCAACACTGATAACTTTGATCAATTCCATGCCTCAGCAAATGCGATTTCAATCCATGTGCGTCAACCTTACCAATATAACAACAACGCAAGCAAGGACAATGCATTCGTCTGGGGTTTTCAGCGTGTTGAACAGCATACTTAACGAATTCCGCAACCCCACTCTCGTACTCTTTGGTCATTCGATCGGCACAGATCCATGTTTTATCCATGGTTTTCCTACTTAAAAAACATATACATAACCAATGTTAATATAAACTTCAATGACGTATCCGATACGCCAATATACCATATACATAACTCTTTTGCCGACATCAGTGTCATCGTTACAACTTTAATGCAAATTTTCATTTTCCAAAAGATCTTTTTAGAAATTCATCATTAATCTCACTTTCTAGGAAATCATGGGTTTGCACGACTTCACTAATTCCTTAACTACTATGAACTTTCCCCCTCCATGAGAAATGAAACATTTCACTTCAAATATGTGTCTACCATGTGTCAGTCATTGAAAAGATAAATATCTATATAAATACTTCATTTGCATCCTCTTTCAATCTTCCTCACTTTTGCTTCAACATTTTACACACACAAAGAACACTCTCTCAGAACAAGCTTTTCCAACTATGATAAGTGGTAACAAAAAGCATGCTAAATCAACCACAACCAGAACCAGAACCAGAACAAAAAGCATGCTAAAACAGGGAAATGAACAATTCCTAATAAAATCAAAACTGAAACACATACCGTAATGAGATTCTTCAACAACTTTCAGAAATGACCGATTAAACTATTGCAATGCCTGAAATCCAGACTGAAATCCGAAAACAGAAATGACTTCAATGACGTGAACGAAGAACATGAGTGAATGAATGAAAACGTGAATGAATGAAAACGTGAATGACATACCGCGATGAAGACAGGAGAACGATTCAAACAAGTTTCAGTGACTTCAATGACGACAAAGTTCTTCTGGAAACGTTCGATGTTAGGGTTCGTCTGGAAACTTCGCAGGAGGGAAAACGAAAAGAACAGAGAATGAAAATAGAAGTATGAAATTTAATTTTAATTAGACCTTAGACAGCGCTTTTGGTTAAAGCGCTTTCTAAGGTATCCCTTAGACAGCGCTTTCCAAAAGCGCTTTCTAAACCCCCCCTTAGACAGCGCTTTTGGTTTTATTTTTTTTTTAATTTAAAAACTTTAAACAGCGCTTTATCAAAAGCGCTGACTAAGGTAAATATATAAAAGCGCTTTCTAGAAGCGCTGTCTAAGGGGGGGTCTTAGACAGCGCTTTTTGAAAGCGCTGTCTAAGACCCCCCCTTAGACAGCGCTTTCATTATTTTTTTGGACCATTTTCCGTGTTTAATTTTAATTTTAACCTTAGACAGCGCTTTCTCTTAAAAGCGCTGTCTAAGATGCGCTGTTAAAAAGCATTTTTGGCGTAGTGGTTGTTGTCAATGCTTCCCAAAAAATAAATATTTTGATAACATTGCATGAGAGCGCATACATTTTATTCTGTCACTAACCATATTATTCATTCTCTTTGCTACTCTATTTTGTTGAAGCGTCTTTAAAACAAACTTCTCAAGTTGATTTCATGTTATTTACAATACTTTTCAAATGTACATCTGTATTCACCATCATTATCAGCTCTGGCACATTTCAACATTCTTCCTTTTTCTCTTTCAACACTTGTATGAAAGTGCTTGAAAACATCGAGTATCCGGTCTTTAGATTTTAAAACAAAAGCCCACACTTTTCTAGAGTGGTCATCAATAAAAATAACACAATATGATGCAACACCTAACACTACGCCAAAAGTGGCTTTTCGCAGCACTTAAAAAATAACGTTTTTAATAAAAAGTGCTGCTATAGGTCATTGGAAAATCCACTCACTTAAAAAACAACGATTTTAATAAAAACAGCGCTTTTAGAAAGCGATTTCTAAGGTAACACTTTAGAGAGCGCTTTTCATTAAAGTATTTTTTTAGGTGTTGCTTTAGAAAGCAATTTAATTTAATTTATTTTTCCAAAGACCTATAGCAGCGCTTTTTAATAAAAGCGTTGTCATTGTTGTTTGGCACAAATACCCTGAAAAATTATTATTATTATTATTATTATTATTATTATTATTAATCTTCATGTATATTTATTAGGTAGATCAAGTTAATGGTAAAATGCATAAAGCACCGTCATGGCCCACGAATAGTATGGTTTATTTATAATTCTTAACTTATCAATTCATGCATATAAGACACTAACTAGTCTATCAGCAATAATCAATGAACATATTTCTTTCATTAAATTATTAAATTATTATTACTTTTAGATTTTATTTCATATTTTGTTTCCATATTTTATTTCATTAAACTATAAAATTATTATTATTTTTAGATTTATTTTCAAGAACTAAATTCTTTTTTTTCTTAAATACTAAATTGAATTTTATAACATTTAAGAAAGACCAATTCAAAATCATGATTCAAATTAAACGGCCACATATATAAATTTGCCAATAAAATACTCTATCCATTTGTTAATTAGTAAAGTGCTTACAGCAAAAGTTAAGACTAAGGAGGTTGTTGTTTACGACCACGAAGTCAAGTCATCGACGAATACACTAGCCAGCCAGCCATAGAATAATACAATACGTGTTCTTTTGTGAAGCACGTGAAGTTATATATTCATCTACCTAACCCTCTTCTTTTCATATAAATTCCTCCCACTGCAACCATCTTTCCAACACAACACTCTTCCAACCCTTTCCATTTCATACCAAAGATATCAAGATGGTTAGTGTTTCTGAAATCCGTAAGGCTCAGAGGGCAGAAGGTCCTGCAACTATCTTGGCCATTGGCACTGCTAATCCAGCTAATTGTGTTGAACAAAGCACTTATCCTGATTTTTACTTTAAGATCACTAACAGTGAGCATAATACTGTACTCAAAGAGAAATTCCAACGCATGTGTAAGTATTACTTTTTTTTACTATCATTTGATACAAAATACTTGCATTAAAAGAAATATTATTTCCTTTATATTGTTCTACTAATCTCATTTATTTATATCTATTTCAGGTGATAAATCTATGATCAAGAGGAGATACATGTATCTTACTGAAGAAATTTTGAAAGAGAATCCTAGTCTTTGTGAATACATGGCACCTTCATTGGATGCTAGGCAAGACATGGTGGTCGTCGAAGTACCTAGGTTAGGGAAGGAGGCTGCGGTAAAGGCTATAAAAGAATGGGGTCAACCAAAATCAAAGATTACACATTTAATCTTTTGTACAACTAGTGGTGTAGACATGCCTGGAGCTGATTACCAACTCACCAAACTCTTAGGTCTTCGCCCACATGTCAAAAGATTCATGATGTACCAACAAGGTTGCTTCGCTGGAGGCACGGTACTTCGTTTGGCTAAAGATTTGGCTGAAAACAACAAAGGTGCTCGAGTGTTGGTAGTCTGTTCTGAAGTTACTGCAGTCACATTCCGTGGCCCCAGTGACACTCACTTGGACAGTCTGGTTGGACAAGCATTATTTGGAGATGGAGCAGCAACACTTATTGTTGGTTCTGATCCAGTATCAGAAATTGAGAAGCCTATATTTGAAATGGTTTGGACTGCACAAACAATTGCGCCAGATAGTGAAGGAGCCATTGATGGCCACCTTCGCGAAGCAGGGCTAACATTCCACCTTCTTAAGGATGTTCCCGGGATTGTTTCAAAGAACATCGATAAAGCATTGGTTGAGGCTTTCAAACCATTAGGAATTTCTGATTACAACTCTATCTTTTGGATTGCACACCCAGGTGGACCTGCAATTCTAGATCAAGTCGAGCAAAAATTAGCCTTGAAGCCCGAAAAGATGAGGGCCACTAGGGAAGTGCTAAGTGAGTATGGAAATATGTCAAGTGCGTGTGTATTGTTTATCTTGGATGAAATGAGAAAGAAATCAACTCAAAATGGTTTGAAGACCACGGGAGAAGGACTCGAATGGGGTGTATTGTTCGGCTTTGGACCAGGACTTACCATTGAGACTGTTGTTCTACACAGTGTCGCAATATGAGATCTTTAAATATATTTGTTTTATTTATTTTTTTCAAATTTTCTTTATTTTTATGTAAGGAAAAATAAAATTTAAAAAATATCATAATTTGGCGTGTACAATTTTTTTAATGAAATAGATGTATAAATAAATGGAGCCAAAAGATACGAAGGAACGAGGGACTATGCCAAAACCCTCAATAATGAAAACAATAATTAAGAAGCCTAATTTTATCCCTATTGGAAACATGTCTAGCCATTATAGGAATGTCATTCCACCAACTAAGACTTTGTAAAGAAAGACCAAGATTAGCAAGCTTGTAGGCACATTGTTTCCCTTCCCAAAAGACACGAGTAATGAGGAAGCTTGTGCTTCTTGTTCACACCCTTTCCCCTGCCATGAATTTTTCTAACCTAATTGACCAAATTTTCATATCTAGGACTATCATCAATAATATTCTTCATTAGCACAACAAATTTCATGTTTTCTTTGCAATCAAGAGCTTCTTCACTTAGCTCTCTTTCAGTTGCAGTCCATCTTAAGAGAGAATACTTCCACTTCTAACAATTTGTTTCAGGATGGAATACCACTTTATTCATATGAGAAAAGGAGACATGGACAAGAATTATCTTCCCTATAATCTTTCACCTCATGGTGACCAAAATGTCTTGGACATTTGCTTTAATATCTATCACAGATTCACTTGTTCAAACAAGCTTGTTATTCACTGCAGAACTAACAAAGATAACTTGCCCATCCTTCCTTTGAGTTGGAAAATCACTCACAAATATGTCATACCTGTTATCTAAGACAACTTAGTTGACATATTCATTACAATATTTGAGTATTTGGTTACTCCACGTTATTACAGAAGAAATTACATAAGAAAGTGGCATGTTTCTTTAAGTGTTGAGCAAAAGAATGTGGTGTGTTTTCTTTAAGTGTTGTGAAAATAAAGTGGTGTGCTATATTTCTAAATTAGAATATTATATGACAGGTGTTGTTATGAGGCTTGTACAAAGATATAACATAGTGGAAAATCCTTAAAGGTGCGTAGGGCCTAGATGCACCCTTATGTTTTAAAGGGGAATTAGGATGAATTTCTCGTGTCATCATTATAATTCCAGAAAATTGAAAAGAAAAAATCATCTGCAAAATAATATGAAAAATTCATAAAACCTAATTCACTCCCTCTTAGGTTTCTCTCTATAGTTACAATTGGCATCAGAGCAGGTTAAGGTTACTTGCTCATAGATCAGGGTAGATATAGCTTCTTCAAAACTGTTTTTTTACGATTGACCATAATATAATTTATTAATAATTAACTATGTCAATTCATATTTATTTAATTAATTAATTAATTTAACATTTTAATGCATAATTTTCATATATTATAAAAAAGTTTTATAAAACAATTTATTATTCAAAAAATCATTTTATCTAAGTGTTGTAACAAAGAAAGTGGTGTGCTACGAAAATTGTGACTGGATCACCGAGGTGTGATGACAAGAAATTGTAGAAGAAAGCAATGTGCTTTCTCTAAGTGTTGTAACAAAGAAAGTGGTGTGCTTTCTTTAAATGTTGTGAAAAGAATCTGGTTGCATTCTTAGAAGATTGTAATAGAGGTTTTGGTGTGAGGCTTGTACAAAAATATAACAGAGTAGAAGATCCTTCTAGTTGCAAAGTGATTAGATAAACCCTTAAGTTGGAAACAGGAACTCATATAAATCTCTTGTGTCATTTAAATTTATGCTATCTATCTTTTTGCACTTTTTGTTCTAAGTTCAGTATTGTAATTCCGAATAGATAAAAAGAAAAATCATCTTCAAAATAATAAGAAAAAAATAATAAGACCTAATTCACCCCTCTTAGGCTGCTCTCAGGTTAAGGTAGATTATTCCTTGATTCGGGTAGATATGGCTTCCACAAAATCGTTTTAGAAGATGGTGGCAACAACAACCCTTCAAGTTTCGATGGTGAATATAGTGACTTCTAAAAGATTCACATGCAAATGTACTAAGAAGAAGAAAGAGAAAAAATATGGGATGTTTTTGAAAAAGAGTCATCCAATCCTATAACAGTCAAAATATATTATACACTAGTTTATATTAGTTTCAGTCAAAAAAAAAATTAAATTGAGTACTATTCGAAATGCTACGAAACTTTTCAAATTCTTTCTATAAGTCATGAATGAAGGTTATGATGGAAGTCCATGTAAAAAATCATCTCAAAATTAGATTATGTGAAACTTTTTGAAATGTCAGTTTCAGTCTAAAAATCATAATATATTATACACTAGTTTATACTAGTTTCGATCAAAAAATCAAATATAATTGAGGACTGTTCGAAATGATATGAATCTTTTCAGATCCTTTCAATAGGTTATGAGGGAAGTTTATGATGGAAGTCCATGCAAAATATCATCTCAAAATTAGTTCTATGAAACTTTTCGAAATGCTAGTTTCGGTCAAAAAATCAGAATATATTATACAATAGTTATATTAAATTCAGTCAAAAAATCAAATTAAATCGAATACTGTTTGAAATGCTACGAGGGAAGGTTGTGAGAGAGGTTCATCAAAACAATTATCTCAAAATTAGATTCTATGAATTTTTCAAAAATACTAGTTTCTTTCAAAAAATCATAATATACTATACACTAGTTTACACTAGTTTCGTTTAAAAATCAAATTAAATGGATGACTATTTCAAATGGTACAAAACGTTTCCGACCCTTTATATATGTTACAAGGGAAGGTTATGTAGAAAGTCCATGCATAAAATCATCTCAAAATTAGATTGTATGAAACTTTTCGAAATGCTAGTTTTGGTCAAAAAATCATAATATATTATACGCTAGTTTATACTAGTTTCGGTCAAAAAATCAAATTAAATCGAGGACTATTCAAAATGCTACAAAACTTTTCAGATCCTTTCTATATTTTACAGGGAAGGGTATGAGGGAAGTCCATGCAAAAAATCATCTCTAAATTAGATGCTATGAAACTTTTCGAAAAGCTAGTTTCGGTAAAAAAAAGTCATAATATATTATACACTACTTTATATTAGTTTCAGTCAAAAAATCAAATTAAATTGAGGACTGTTTGAAATGCAATGAAACTTTTCAGATCCTTTCTATATGTTACGAGGGAAGGTTATTATGGAAGTCCATGCAAAAAATCATCTCAAAATTATATTCTATGAAACTTTTTGAACTGCTAGTTCCGGTAAAAAAAATATATTATACACTTGTTAACACTATTTTCGATCAAAAAATCAAATTAAATTGAGGAATGTTCGAAATGATATGAAACTTTTCATATCCTTTCAATAGGTAACAAAGAAAGGTTATGATGGAAGTCCATGCAAAATATCATCTCAAAATTAGATTCTATTAAACTTTTCAAAATGCTAGTTTAGGTTAAAAAATCATAATATATTATACACTAGTTTATATTAGTTTCAGTAACAAAAATCAAATTAAATTGAGGATTGTTTGAGGGAAGTCGATGCAAAAAATTATCACAAAATTAGATTATATGAATTTTTTCAAAATACTAGTTTCTTTCAAAAAATCATAATATACTATACACTAGTTTATACGTTTCGGTCAAAAAATCAAATTAAATTGAGTACTATTTGAAATGCTATGAGTCTTTTCAAATCTTTTCTATATGTTAAGACGGAAGATCATGAGGGAAGTCCATGCAAAAAATCATCTCAAAATTTAATTCTATGTAACTTTTTAAAATGCTAGTTTCGGTTAAAAAATCATAATATATTATACACTAGTTTATATTAGTTTCAGTTTAAAAATCAAATTAAATCGAGAACTGTTAGAAATGCTACAAAACTTTACAGATTATTTCTATATGTTACGAGGGAAGTTTATGATGGAAGTCCATGCAAAAAATCATCTTAAAATTAGATATTGGAAACTTTTCAAATGCTAGTTTCGATAAAAAAATCATAATATATTTTATATTAGTTCTTACTAGTTTCGATAAAAAAAATTAAATTAAATTAAGGACTCTTTGAAATGATACAAAACTTTCCAGATCCTTTCAATAGGTTACGAGGGAAGGTTATGATGGAAGTCCATGCAAAATATCATCTCAAAATTAGATTCTATGAAAATTTTCGAAATACTTGTTTCAGTAAAAAAATTCATACTATATTATACACTAGTTTATATAAGTTTCAGTCTGAAAATCAAATTAAATCGAGGATTGTTCGAAATGCTACGAAAATGTTCAGTTCCTTTCTATATGTTACGAGGGAAGGTTATGAGGGAAGTCCATGCAAAAAATTATCTCAAAATTAGATTCTATGAATTTTTCAAAATACTAGTTCTTTCAAAAAAATCACAATATACTATACACTAGTTTATACTAGTTTCGGTCAAAAAATCAAATTAAATCGAGGACTATTCGAAAAGGTACGAAACTTTTCATATCCTTTCTATATGTTACGAGGGAATGAGTGATGGAAGTCCAAGCAAAAAAATCATCTCAAAATTAGACTCTATGAAACTTTTCAAATTGCTAGTTTTGGTAAAAAAAAATCATAATATAAAATACACTAGTTTATACTAGTTTTGATCAAAAAAATCAAATTAAATCGAGGAGTGTTTGAAATGTTATGACATTTTTTAGATCTTTTCTATATGTTACGAGGGAATGTTATAATGGAAGTCCATGCAAAAAGTCATCTCTAAATTAGATTATATTAAACTTTTCGAAATGCTAGTTTCGGCTAAAAAATCATAATATATATTATACACTAGTTTACATTACTTTCAGTAAAAAAATCAAATTAAATCGAGGATTGTTTGTAATGCTATGACACTTTTCAATTCCTGTCAATATGTTACGAGGGAAGGTTATAATGGAACTTCAAGCAAAAAATAATCTCAAAACTATATTCCATGAAACTTTTCAAAATTCTAATTTAGGTCAAAAAATTATAATATATTATAACTATTTTATATTAGTTTCAGTCAAAAAAATAAAATTAAATCGAGGACTTTTCGAAATGCAATGAAACTTTTTCAGATTCTTTCTATATGTTACGGAGGAAGGTTATGATGGAAATCCATGCAAATAATCATCTCAAAATTAGATTCTGTGAAACTTTACGAACTGCTAGTTTCGGTAAAAAAAATCATAATATATTATAAACTAATTTACACTAGTTTCAATCAAAAAAGACAAAATAAATTGAGGATTGTTCGAAATGATACGAAACTTTTCAGATCCTTTCAATAGTTAATAAGGGAAGGTTATGATGGAACTCCAAGAAAAAAATCATCTCAAAATTAGATTCTACGAAACTCTTCAAAATGCTAGTTTTGTTCAAAAAATCATAATATATTATAACTATTTTATATTAGTTTTAGTCAAAAAATTAAATTAAATCGAGGAATGTTCGAAATGCTACGAAACTTTTTAGATTCTTTCTATATGTAACAAGGGAAGGTTATTATATAAGTCCATGCAAAAAATCGTCTCAAAATTATATTCTATGAAACTTTTTGAAATGCTAGTTTCGGTAAAAAAAATCATAATATATTATACATTACTTTACACTAATTTCGATCATAAAATGAAATGAAATTGACGATCATTCGAAATGATACGACACTTTTTAGATCCTTACAATGGGTAACAAAGGAAGGTTATGATGAAAGTCCATGCAAAAGATCATCTCAAAATTAGATTCTAGTAAACTTTTCGAAATGCTAGTTTCGGTCAAAAAATCATAATATATATACACTAGTTTATATTAGTTTCAGTAAAAACATCAAATTAAATTGATGACTATTTGAAATGCAAAGAAACTTTTTAGATACTTTTAATATGTTACGAGGGAAGGTTATGAGAGAAGTCCATGCAAAAAAATTATCTCAAAATTAGATTATATGAATTTTTTCAAAAATACTAGTTTCTTTCAAAAAACCATAATATACTTTACACTAGTTTATACTAGTTTCGGTAAAAAAATAAAATAAAATTGAGTACTATTTGAAATGCTATGAGACTTTTCAAATCCTTTCTATATGTTAAGATGGAAGGTCATGAGGGAAGTCCATGCAAAAAATCATCTCAAAAGTAAATTCTATGTAACTTTTTAAAATGCTTGTTTCGGTCAAACTATCATGATATATTATACACTAGTTTATATTAGTTTCAGTCAAAAAATCAAATTAAATCGAGAACTATTCGAAATTCTACAAACTTTTCAAATTCTTTCTATATGTTACGAGGGATGGTTATGATGGAAGTCCATGAAAAAAAATCATTACAAAATTCGATACTATGAAACTTTTCAAAATGCTAGTTTCTACCAAAAAATCATAATATATTATACATTAATTTATACTAGTTTCGATCAAAAAATCAAATTAAATTTTGGACTGCTCGAAATGATACGAAACTTTTAAGATCCTTTCAATAGGTTACGAGGGAAGGTTATGATGGAAGTCCTTGCAAAATATCATCTCAAAATTAGATTCTATGAAACTTTTCGAAATACTAGTTTTGGTCAAAATATCCTAATATATTATACACTAGTTTATATTAGTTTCAACAAAAAATCAAATTAAATTTAGGACTATTCAAAATGCTATGAAACTTTTCAGATTCTTACTATATGTTACGAGAGAAGGTTATGATGGAAGTTCATGCAAAAAATCATCTTAAAATTAGATTCTGTGAAACTTTTTTAAATACTTGTTTCGATCAAAAATCATAATATATTATACACTAGTTTATACTAGTTTCGATCAAAAAATAACTTTTCTCTGATAATACATTTCATGACCAATCTTTTTTGTATCTTGATTGAGATTTATTCTCTTCAAAACTTATCTTGTATACCCATTTATTCTTGAGTGCTCTTCTACCCTAAGGCAATATCACCAACTTAAATGTGTGATTCTCATGTAAGGAATTTATCTCTTATTGCATGGCCTTCAACAAATTTTCTTTATTAACATTGGAAATGACATATTGGTAGTATTTTGGCTCTCTACTATCATTGATCATCACATATTTGTGTGGAGGATATTTATTAGAACTTTCATTCTTTCTAGTAGATCTTCTTAACTTTGGTTCAACCGATGGCCCAGTTGGAGCCTTTTCAACTTGGTCATCATGATAACATTTTCATTTGTCAATGGTTACATTCTCATCATCTATCTGTATATCTCCCTCATCAACAAAATTTATACTAGAAGGTTTATGCACGACATCAATGTAACATCTAGTGTCATATTTTGACTTTTCTATTTTATCAAAATCTTCAATAATTTGGTCTTCAAAAAATATCACATAACGACCTCTAATGATTTTCTTGTCAACTAGAACCCACATTCTATAATCAAACTCTTCATGACTATAACCTACAAAGACACATTATTTAGAGCTTTAATCAAGCTTATATCACCATCTCTTGGGGTGTGAACAAAAGTCCTACAACAAAACACTCTCAAGTAACCATAAGAGACATATTTTCATGCCCATACTTTGTTTGGAACAACACCATCAAGTGGAACAGATGGAGAAATATTAACCAAATCCATTGTTGTTGTCAATGCTTCCCAAAAAATAAATATTTTGATAACATTGCATGAGAGCGCATACATTTTATTTTGTC
Organism: Lathyrus aphaca; assembly: GCA_963966055.1. NCBI lineage: Eukaryota > Viridiplantae > Streptophyta > Magnoliopsida > Fabales > Fabaceae > Lathyrus > Lathyrus aphaca. Next base: position 565,016,982 of record OZ014523.1, read on the forward strand.
ACTAACCATATTATTCATTCTCTTTGCTACTCTATTTTGTTGAAGCGTCTTTAAAACAAACTTCTCAAGTTGATTTCATGTTATTTACAATACTTTTCAAATGTACATCTGTATTCACCATCATTATCAGCTCTGGCACATTTCAACATTCTTCCTTTTTCTCTTTCAACACTTGTATGAAAGTGCTTGAAAACATCGAGTATCCGGTCTTTAGATTTTAAAACAAAAGCCCACACTTTTCTAGAGTGGTCATCAATAAAAATAACACAATATGATGCAACACCTAACACTACGCCAAAAGTGGCTTTTCGCAGCACTTAAAAAATAACGTTTTTAATAAAAAGTGCTGCTATAGGTCATTGGAAAATCCACTCACTTAAAAAACAACGATTTTAATAAAAACAGCGCTTTTAGAAAGCGATTTCTAAGGTAACACTTTAGAGAGCGCTTTTCATTAAAGTATTTTTTTAGGTGTTGCTTTAGAAAGCAATTTAATTTAATTTATTTTTCCAAAGACCTATAGCAGCGCTTTTTAATAAAAGCGTTGTCATTGTTGTTTGGCACAAATACCCTGAAAAATTATTATTATTATTATTATTATTATTATTATTATTAATCTTCATGTATATTTATTAGGTAGATCAAGTTAATGGTAAAATGCATAAAGCACCGTCATGGCCCACGAATAGTATGGTTTATTTATAATTCTTAACTTATCAATTCATGCATATAAGACACTAACTAGTCTATCAGCAATAATCAATGAACATATTTCTTTCATTAAATTATTAAATTATTATTACTTTTAGATTTTATTTCATATTTTGTTTCCATATTTTATTTCATTAAACTATAAAATTATTATTATTTTTAGATTTATTTTCAAGAACTAAATTCTTTTTTTTCTTAAATACTAAATTGAATTTTATAACATTTAAGAAAGACCAATTCAAAATCATGATTCAAATTAAACGGCCACATATATAAATTTGCCAATAAAATACTCTATCCATTTGTTAATTAGTAAAGTGCTTACAGCAAAAGTTAAGACTAAGGAGGTTGTTGTTTACGACCACGAAGTCAAGTCATCGACGAATACACTAGCCAGCCAGCCATAGAATAATACAATACGTGTTCTTTTGTGAAGCACGTGAAGTTATATATTCATCTACCTAACCCTCTTCTTTTCATATAAATTCCTCCCACTGCAACCATCTTTCCAACACAACACTCTTCCAACCCTTTCCATTTCATACCAAAGATATCAAGATGGTTAGTGTTTCTGAAATCCGTAAGGCTCAGAGGGCAGAAGGTCCTGCAACTATCTTGGCCATTGGCACTGCTAATCCAGCTAATTGTGTTGAACAAAGCACTTATCCTGATTTTTACTTTAAGATCACTAACAGTGAGCATAATACTGTACTCAAAGAGAAATTCCAACGCATGTGTAAGTATTACTTTTTTTTACTATCATTTGATACAAAATACTTGCATTAAAAGAAATATTATTTCCTTTATATTGTTCTACTAATCTCATTTATTTATATCTATTTCAGGTGATAAATCTATGATCAAGAGGAGATACATGTATCTTACTGAAGAAATTTTGAAAGAGAATCCTAGTCTTTGTGAATACATGGCACCTTCATTGGATGCTAGGCAAGACATGGTGGTCGTCGAAGTACCTAGGTTAGGGAAGGAGGCTGCGGTAAAGGCTATAAAAGAATGGGGTCAACCAAAATCAAAGATTACACATTTAATCTTTTGTACAACTAGTGGTGTAGACATGCCTGGAGCTGATTACCAACTCACCAAACTCTTAGGTCTTCGCCCACATGTCAAAAGATTCATGATGTACCAACAAGGTTGCTTCGCTGGAGGCACGGTACTTCGTTTGGCTAAAGATTTGGCTGAAAACAACAAAGGTGCTCGAGTGTTGGTAGTCTGTTCTGAAGTTACTGCTGTCACATTCCGTGGCCCCAGTGACACTCACTTGGACAGTCTGGTTGGACAAGCATTATTTGGAGATGGAGCAGCAGCACTTATTGTTGGTTCTGATCCAGTATCAGAAATTGAGAAGCCTATATTTGAAATGGTTTGGACTGCACAAACAATTGCGCCAGATAGTGAAGGAGCCATTGATGGCCACCTTCGCGAAGCAGGGCTAACATTCCACCTTCTTAAGGATGTTCCCGGGATTGTTTCAAAGAACATCGATAAAGCATTGGTTGAGGCTTTCAAACCATTAGGAATTTCTGATTACAACTCTATCTTTTGGATTGCACACCCAGGTGGACCTGCAATTCTAGATCAAGTCGAGCAAAAATTAGCCTTGAAGCCCGAAAAGATGAGGGCCACTAGGGAAGTGCTAAGTGAGTATGGAAATATGTCAAGTGCGTGTGTATTGTTTATCTTGGATGAAATGAGAAAGAAATCAACTCAAAATGGTTTGAAGACCACGGGAGAAGGACTCGAATGGGGTGTATTGTTCGGCTTTGGACCAGGACTTACCATTGAGACTGTTGTTCTACACAGTGTCGCAATATGAGATCTTTAAATATATTTGTTTTATTTATTTTTTTCAAATTTTCTTTATTTTTATGTAAGGAAAAATAAAATTTAAAAAATATCATAATTTGGCGTGTACAATTTTTTTAATGAAATAGATGTATAAATAAATGGAGCCAAAAGATACGAAGGAACGAGGGACTATGCCAAAACCCTCAATAATGAAAACAATAATTAAGAAGCCTAATTTTATCCCTATTGGAAACATGTCTAGCCATTATAGGAATGTCATTCCACCAACTAAGACTTTGTAAAGAAAGACCAAGATTAGCAAGCTTGTAGGCACATTGTTTCCCTTCCCAAAAGACACGAGTAATGAGGAAGCTTGTGCTTCTTGTTCACACCCTTTCCCCTGCCATGAATTTTTCTAACCTAATTGACCAAATTTTCATATCTAGGACTATCATCAATAATATTCTTCATTAGCACAACAAATTTCATGTTTTCTTTGCAATCAAGAGCTTCTTCACTTAGCTCTCTTTCAGTTGCAGTCCATCTTAAGAGAGAATACTTCCACTTCTAACAATTTGTTTCAGGATGGAATACCACTTTATTCATATGAGAAAAGGAGACATGGACAAGAATTATCTTCCCTATAATCTTTCACCTCATGGTGACCAAAATGTCTTGGACATTTGCTTTAATATCTATCACAGATTCACTTGTTCAAACAAGCTTGTTATTCACTGCAGAACTAACAAAGATAACTTGCCCATCCTTCCTTTGAGTTGGAAAATCACTCACAAATATGTCATACCTGTTATCTAAGACAACTTAGTTGACATATTCATTACAATATTTGAGTATTTGGTTACTCCACGTTATTACAGAAGAAATTACATAAGAAAGTGGCATGTTTCTTTAAGTGTTGAGCAAAAGAATGTGGTGTGTTTTCTTTAAGTGTTGTGAAAATAAAGTGGTGTGCTATATTTCTAAATTAGAATATTATATGACAGGTGTTGTTATGAGGCTTGTACAAAGATATAACATAGTGGAAAATCCTTAAAGGTGCGTAGGGCCTAGATGCACCCTTATGTTTTAAAGGGGAATTAGGATGAATTTCTCGTGTCATCATTATAATTCCAGAAAATTGAAAAGAAAAAATCATCTGCAAAATAATATGAAAAATTCATAAAACCTAATTCACTCCCTCTTAGGTTTCTCTCTATAGTTACAATTGGCATCAGAGCATGTTAAGGTTACTTGCTCATAGATCAGGGTAGATATAGCTTCTTCAAAACTGTTTTTTTACGATTGACCATAATATAATTTATTAATAATTAACTATGTCAATTCATATTTATTTAATTAATTAATTAATTTAACATTTTAATGCATAATTTTCATATATTATAAAAAAGTTTTATAAAACAATTTATTATTCAAAAAATCATTTTATCTAAGTGTTGTAACAAAGAAAGTGGTGTGCTACGAAAATTGTGACTGGATCACCGAGGTGTGATGACAAGAAATTGTAGAAGAAAGCAATGTGCTTTCTCTAAGTGTTGTAACAAAGAAAGTGGTGTGCTTTCTTTAAATGTTGTGAAAAGAATCTGGTTGCATTCTTAGAAGATTGTAATAGAGGTTTTGGTGTGAGGCTTGTACAAAAATATAACAGAGTAGAAGATCCTTCTAGTTGCAAAGTGATTAGATAAACCCTTAAGTTGGAAACAGGAACTCATATAAATCTCTTGTGTCATTTAAATTTATGCTATCTATCTTTTTGCACTTTTTGTTCTAAGTTCAGTATTGTAATTCCGAATAGATAAAAAGAAAAATCATCTTCAAAATAATAAGAAAAAAATAATAAGACCTAATTCACCCCTCTTAGGCTGCTCTCAGGTTAAGGTAGATTATTCCTTGATTCGGGTAGATATGGCTTCCACAAAATCGTTTTAGAAGATGGTGGCAACAACAACCCTTCAAGTTTCGATGGTGAATATAGTGACTTCTAAAAGATTCACATGCAAATGTACTAAGAAGAAGAAAGAGAAAAAATATGGGATGTTTTTGAAAAAGAGTCATCCAATCCTATAACAGTCAAAATATATTATACACTAGTTTATATTAGTTTCAGTCAAAAAAAAAATTAAATTGAGTACTATTCGAAATGCTACGAAACTTTTCAAATTCTTTCTATAAGTCATGAATGAAGGTTATGATGGAAGTCCATGTAAAAAATCATCTCAAAATTAGATTATGTGAAACTTTTTGAAATGTCAGTTTCAGTCTAAAAATCATAATATATTATACACTAGTTTATACTAGTTTCGATCAAAAAATCAAATATAATTGAGGACTGTTCGAAATGATATGAATCTTTTCAGATCCTTTCAATAGGTTATGAGGGAAGTTTATGATGGAAGTCCATGCAAAATATCATCTCAAAATTAGTTCTATGAAACTTTTCGAAATGCTAGTTTCGGTCAAAAAATCAGAATATATTATACAATAGTTTATATTAAATTCAGTCAAAAAATCAAATTAAATCGAATACTGTTTGAAATGCTACGAGGGAAGGTTGTGAGAGAGGTTCATCAAAACAATTATCTCAAAATTAGATTCTATGAATTTTTCAAAAATACTAGTTTCTTTCAAAAAATCATAATATACTATACACTAGTTTACACTAGTTTCGTTTAAAAATCAAATTAAATGGATGACTATTTCAAATGGTACAAAACGTTTCCGACCCTTTATATATGTTACAAGGGAAGGTTATGTAGAAAGTCCATGCATAAAATCATCTCAAAATTAGATTGTATGAAACTTTTCGAAATGCTAGTTTTGGTCAAAAAATCATAATATATTATACGCTAGTTTATACTAGTTTCGGTCAAAAAATCAAATTAAATCGAGGACTATTCAAAATGCTACAAAACTTTTCAGATCCTTTCTATATTTTACAGGGAAGGGTATGAGGGAAGTCCATGCAAAAAATCATCTCTAAATTAGATGCTATGAAACTTTTCGAAAAGCTAGTTTCGGTAAAAAAAAGTCATAATATATTATACACTACTTTATATTAGTTTCAGTCAAAAAATCAAATTAAATTGAGGACTGTTTGAAATGCAATGAAACTTTTCAGATCCTTTCTATATGTTACGAGGGAAGGTTATTATGGAAGTCCATGCAAAAAATCATCTCAAAATTATATTCTATGAAACTTTTTGAACTGCTAGTTCCGGTAAAAAAAATATATTATACACTTGTTAACACTATTTTCGATCAAAAAATCAAATTAAATTGAGGAATGTTCGAAATGATATGAAACTTTTCATATCCTTTCAATAGGTAACAAAGAAAGGTTATGATGGAAGTCCATGCAAAATATCATCTCAAAATTAGATTCTATTAAACTTTTCAAAATGCTAGTTTAGGTTAAAAAATCATAATATATTATACACTAGTTTATATTAGTTTCAGTAACAAAAATCAAATTAAATTGAGGATTGTTTGAGGGAAGGTTATGAGGGAAGTCGATGCAAAAAATTATCACAAAATTAGATTATATGAATTTTTTCAAAATACTAGTTTCTTTCAAAAAATCATAATATACTATACACTAGTTTATACGTTTCGGTCAAAAAATCAAATTAAATTGAGTACTATTTGAAATGCTATGAGTCTTTTCAAATCTTTTCTATATGTTAAGACGGAAGATCATGAGGGAAGTCCATGCAAAAAATCATCTCAAAATTTAATTCTATGTAACTTTTTAAAATGCTAGTTTCGGTTAAAAAATCATAATATATTATACACTAGTTTATATTAGTTTCAGTTTAAAAATCAAATTAAATCGAGAACTGTTAGAAATGCTACAAAACTTTACAGATTATTTCTATATGTTACGAGGGAAGTTTATGATGGAAGTCCATGCAAAAAATCATCTTAAAATTAGATATTGGAAACTTTTCAAATGCTAGTTTCGATAAAAAAATCATAATATATTTTATATTAGTTCTTACTAGTTTCGATAAAAAAATTAAATTAAATTAAGGACTCTTTGAAATGATACAAAACTTTCCAGATCCTTTCAATAGGTTACGAGGGAAGGTTATGATGGAAGTCCATGCAAAATATCATCTCAAAATTAGATTCTATGAAAATTTTCGAAATACTTGTTTCAGTAAAAAAATTCATACTATATTATACACTAGTTTATATAAGTTTCAGTCTGAAAATCAAATTAAATCGAGGATTGTTCGAAATGCTACGAAAATGTTCAGTTCCTTTCTATATGTTACGAGGGAAGGTTATGAGGGAAGTCCATGCAAAAAATTATCTCAAAATTAGATTCTATGAATTTTTCAAAATACTAGTTCTTTCAAAAAAATCACAATATACTATACACTAGTTTATACTAGTTTCGGTCAAAAAATCAAATTAAATCGAGGACTATTCGAAAAGGTACGAAACTTTTCATATCCTTTCTATATGTTACGAGGGAATGAGTGATGGAAGTCCAAGCAAAAAAATCATCTCAAAATTAGACTCTATGAAACTTTTCAAATTGCTAGTTTTGGTATAAAAAAATCATAATATAAAATACACTAGTTTATACTAGTTTTGATCAAAAAAATCAAATTAAATCGAGGAGTGTTTGAAATGTTATGACATTTTTTAGATCTTTTCTATATGTTACGAGGGAATGTTATAATGGAAGTCCATGCAAAAAATCATCTCTAAATTAGATTATATTAAACTTTTCGAAATGCTAGTTTCGGCTAAAAAATCATAATATATTATACACTAGTTTACATTACTTTCAGTAAAAAAATCAAATTAAATCGAGGATTGTTTGTAATGCTATGACACTTTTCAATTCCTGTCAATATGTTACGAGGGAAGGTTATAATGGAACTTCAAGCAAAAAATAATCTCAAAACTATATTCCATGAAACTTTTCAAAATTCTAATTTAGGTCAAAAAATTATAATATATTATAACTATTTTATATTAGTTTCAGTCAAAAAAATAAAATTAAATCGAGGACTTTTCGAAATGCAATGAAACTTTTTCAGATTCTTTCTATATGTTACGGAGGAAGGTTATGATGGAAATCCATGCAAATAATCATCTCAAAATTAGATTCTGTGAAACTTTACGAACTGCTAGTTTCGGTAAAAAAAAATCATAATATATTATAAACTAATTTACACTAGTTTCAATCAAAAAAGACAAAATAAATTGAGGATTGTTCGAAATGATACGAAACTTTTCAGATCCTTTCAATAGTTAATAAGGGAAGGTTATGATGGAACTCCAAGAAAAAAATCATCTCAAAATTAGATTCTACGAAACTCTTCAAAATGCTAGTTTTGTTCAAAAAATCATAATATATTATAACTATTTTATATTAGTTTTAGTCAAAAAATTAAATTAAATCGAGGAATGTTCGAAATGCTACGAAACTTTTTAGATTCTTTCTATATGTAACAAGGGAAGGTTATTATATAAGTCCATGCAAAAAACCGTCTCAAAATTATATTCTATGAAACTTTTTGAAATGCTAGTTTCGGTAAAAAAAATCATAATATATTATACACTACTTTACACTAATTTCGATCATAAAATGAAATGAAATTGACGATCATTCGAAATGATACGACACTTTTTAGATCCTTACAATGGGTAACAAAGGAAGGTTATGATGAAAGTCCATGCAAAAGATCATCTCAAAATTAGATTCTAGTAAACTTTTCGAAATGCTAGTTTCGGTCAAAAAATCATAATATATATACACTAGTTTATATTAGTTTCAGTAAAAACATCAAATTAAATTGATGACTATTTGAAATGCAAAGAAACTTTTTAGATACTTTTAATATGTTACGAGGGAAGGTTATGAGAGAAGTCCATGCAAAAAAATTATCTCAAAATTAGATTATATGAATTTTTTCAAAAATACTAGTTTCTTTCAAAAAACCATAATATACTTTACACTAGTTTATACTAGTTTCGGTAAAAAAATAAAATAAAATTGAGTACTATTTGAAATGCTATGAGACTTTTCAAATCCTTTCTATATGTTAAGATGGAAGGTCATGAGGGAAGTCCATGCAAAAAATCATCTCAAAAGTAAATTCTATGTAACTTTTTAAAATGCTTGTTTCGGTCAAACTATCATGATATATTATACACTAGTTTATATTAGTTTCAGTCAAAAAATCAAATTAAATCGAGAACTATTCGAAATTCTACAAACTTTTCAAATTCTTTCTATATGTTACGAGGGATGGTTATGATGGAAGTCCATGAAAAAAAATCATTACAAAATTCGATACTATGAAACTTTTCAAAATGCTAGTTTCTACCAAAAAATCATAATATATTATACATTAATTTATACTAGTTTCGATCAAAAAATCAAATTAAATTTTGGACTGCTCGAAATGATACGAAACTTTTAAGATCCTTTAAATAGGTTACGAGGGAAGGTTATGATGGAAGTCCTTGCAAAATATCATCTCAAAATTAGATTCTATGAAACTTTTCGAAATACTAGTTTTGGTCAAAATATCCTAATATATTATACACTAGTTTATATTAGTTTCAACAAAAAATCAAATTAAATTTAGGACTATTCAAAATGCTATGAAACTTTTCAGATTCTTACTATATGTTACGAGAGAAGGTTATGATGGAAGTTCATGCAAAAAATCATCTTAAAATTAGATTCTGTGAAACTTTTTTAAATACTTGTTTCGATCAAAAATCATAATATATTATACACTAGTTTATACTAGTTTCGATCAAAAAATAACTTTTCTCTGATAATACATTTCATGACCAATCTTTTTTGTATCTTGATTGAGATTTATTCTCTTCAAAACTTATCTTGTATACCCATTTATTCTTGAGTGCTCTTCTACCCTAAGGCAATATCACCAACTTAAATGTGTGATTCTCATGTAAGGAATTTATCTCTTATTGCATGGCCTTCAACAAATTTTCTTTATTAACATTGGAAATGACATATTGGTAGTATTTTAGCTCTCTACTATCATTGATCATCACATATTTGTGTGGAGGATATTTATTAGAACTTTCATTCTTTCTAGTAGATCTTCTTAACTTTGGTTCAACCGATGGCCCAGTTGGAGCCTTTTCAACTTGGTCATCATGATAACATTTTCATTTGTCAATGGTTACATTCTCATCATCTATCTGTATATCTCCCTCATCAACAAAATTTATACTAGAAGGTTTATGCACGACATCAATGTAACATCTAGTGTCATATTTTGACTTTTCTATTTTATCAAAATCTTCAATAATTTGGTCTTCAAAAAATATCACATAACGACCTCTAATGATTTTCTTGTCAACTAGAACCCACATTCTATAATCAAACTCTTCATGACTATAACCTACAAAGACACATTATTTAGAGCTTTAATCAAGCTTATATCACCATCTCTTGGGGTGTGAACAAAAGTCCTACAACAAAACACTCTCAAGTAACCATAAGAGACATATTTTCATGTCCATACTTTGTTTGGAACAACACCATCAAGTGGAACAGATGGAGAAATATTAACCAAATCCATTGTTGTTGTCAATGCTTCCCAAAAAATAAATATTTTGATAACATTGCATGAGAGCGCATACATTTTATTCTGTCACTAACCATATTATTCATTCTCTTTGCTACTCTATTTTGTTGAAGCGTCTTTAAAACAAACTTCTCAAGTTGATTTCATGTTATTTACAATACTTTTCAAATGTACATCTGTATTCACCATCATTATCAGCTCTGGCACATTTCAACATTCTTCCTTTTTCTCTTTCAACACTTGTATGAAAGTGCTTGAAAACATCGAGTATCCGGTCTTTAGATTTTAAAACAAAAGCCCACACTTTTCTAGAGTGGTCATCAATAAAAATAACACAATATGATGCAACACCTAACACTACGCCAAAAGTGGCTTTTCGCAGCACTTAAAAAATAACGTTTTTAATAAAAAGTGCTGCTATAGGTCATTGGAAAATCCACTCACTTAAAAAACAACGATTTTAATAAAAACAGCGCTTTTAGAAAGCGATTTCTAAGGTAACACTTTAGAGAGCGCTTTTCATTAAAGTATTTTTTTAGGTGTTGCTTTAGAAAGCAATTTAATTTAATTTATTTTTCCAAAGACCTATAGCAGCGCTTTTTAATAAAAGCGTTGTCATTGTTGTTTGGCACAAATACCCTGAAAAATTATTATTATTATTATTATTATTATTATTATTAATCTTCATGTATATTTATTAGGTAGATCAAGTTAATGGTAAAATGCATAAAGCACCGTCATGGCCCACGAATAGTATGGTTTATTTATAATTCTTAACTTATCAATTCATGCATATAAGACACTAACTAGTCTATCAGCAATAATCAATGAACATATTTCTTTCATTAAATTATTAAATTATTATTACTTTTAGATTTTATTTCATATTTTGTTTCCATATTTTATTTCATTAAACTATAAAATTATTATTATTTTTAGATTTATTTTCAAGAACTAAATTCTTTTTTTTCTTAAATACTAAATTGAATTTTATAACATTTAAGAAAGACCAATTCAAAATCATGATTCAAATTAAACGGCCACATATATAAATTTGCCAATAAAATACTCTATCCATTTGTTAATTAGTAAAGTGCTTACAGCAAAAGTTAAGACTAAGGAGGTTGTTGTTTACGACCACGAAGTCAAGTCATCGACGAATACACTAGCCAGCCAGCCATAGAATAATACAATACGTGTTCTTTTGTGAAGCACGTGAAGTTATATATTCATCTACCTAACCCTCTTCTTTTCATATAAATTCCTCCCACTGCAACCATCTTTCCAACACAACACTCTTCCAACCCTTTCCATTTCATACCAAAGATATCAAGATGGTTAGTGTTTCTGAAATCCGTAAGGCTCAGAGGGCAGAAGGTCCTGCAACTATCTTGGCCATTGGCACTGCTAATCCAGCTAATTGTGTTGAACAAAGCACTTATCCTGATTTTTACTTTAAGATCACTAACAGTGAGCATAATACTGTACTCAAAGAGAAATTCCAACGCATGTGTAAGTATTACTTTTTTTTACTATCATTTGATACAAAATACTTGCATTAAAAGAAATATTATTTCCTTTATATTGTTCTACTAATCTCATTTATTTATATCTATTTCAGGTGATAAATCTATGATCAAGAGGAGATACATGTATCTTACTGAAGAAATTTTGAAAGAGAATCCTAGTCTTTGTGAATACATGGCACCTTCATTGGATGCTAGGCAAGACATGGTGGTCGTCGAAGTACCTAGGTTAGGGAAGGAGGCTGCGGTAAAGGCTATAAAAGAATGGGGTCAACCAAAATCAAAGATTACACATTTAATCTTTTGTACAACTAGTGGTGTAGACATGCCTGGAGCTGATTACCAACTCACCAAACTCTTAGGTCTTCGCCCACATGTCAAAAGATTCATGATGTACCAACAAGGTTGCTTCGCTGGAGGCACGGTACTTCGTTTGGCTAAAGATTTGGCTGAAAACAACAAAGGTGCTCGAGTGTTGGTAGTCTGTTCTGAAGTTACTGCAGTCACATTCCGTGGCCCCAGTGACACTCACTTGGACAGTCTGGTTGGACAAGCATTATTTGGAGATGGAGCAGCAGCACTTATTGTTGGTTCTGATCCAGTATCAGAAATTGAGAAGCCTATATTTGAAATGGTTTGGACTGCACAAACAATTGCGCCAGATAGTGAAGGAGCCATTGATGGCCACCTTCGCGAAGCAGGGCTAACATTCCACCTTCTTAAGGATGTTCCCGGGATTGTTTCAAAGAACATCGATAAAGCATTGGTTGAGGCTTTCAAACCATTAGGAATTTCTGATTACAACTCTATCTTTTGGATTGCACACCCAGGTGGACCTGCAATTCTAGATCAAGTCGAGCAAAAATTAGCCTTGAAGCCCGAAAAGATGAGGGCCACTAGGGAAGTGCTAAGTGAGTATGGAAATATGTCAAGTGCGTGTGTATTGTTTATCTTGGATGAAATGAGAAAGAAATCAACTCAAAATGGTTTGAAGACCACGGGAGAAGGACTCGAATGGGGTGTATTGTTCGGCTTTGGACCAGGACTTACCATTGAGACTGTTGTTCTACACAGTGTCGCAATATGAGATCTTTAAATATATTTGTTTTATTTATTTTTTTCAAATTTTCTTTATTTTTATGTAAGGAAAAATAAAATTTAAAAAATATCATAATTTGGCGTGTACAATTTTTTTAATGAAATAGATGTATAAATAAATGGAGCCAAAAGATACGAAGGAACGAGGGACTATGCCAAAACCCTCAATAATGAAAACAATAATTAAGAAGCCTAATTTTATCCCTATTGGAAACATGTCTAGCCATTATAGGAATGTCATTCCACCAACTAAGACTTTGTAAAGAAAGACCAAGATTAGCAAGCTTGTAGGCACATTGTTTCCCTTCCCAAAAGACACGAGTAATGAGGAAGCTTGTGCTTCTTGTTCACACCCTTTCCCCTGCCATGAATTTTTCTAAGCTAATTGACCAAATTTTCATATCTAGGACTGTCATCAATAATAGTCTTCATTAGCACAACAAATTTCATGTTTTCTTTGCAATCAAGAGCTTTTTCACTTAGCTCTCTTTCAGTTGCAGTCCATCTTAAGTGTTGAGCAAAAGAAAGTGGTGTGTTTTCTTTAATGTTGTGAAAATAAAGTGGTGTGCTATATTTCTAAATTAGAATATTATATGAGAGGTTTTGTTATGAGGCTTGTACAAAGATATAACATAGTGGAAAATCCTTAAAGGTGCGTAGGGCCTAGATGCACCCTTATGTTTGAAAGGGGAATTAGGATGAATTTCTTATGTCATCATTATAATTCCAGAAAAATGAAAAGAAAAAATCATCTGCAAAATAATATGAAAAATTCATAAAACCTAATTCACTCCCTCTTAGGTTTCTCTTTATAGTTACAATTGGCATCAGAGCAGGTTAAGGTAACTTGCTCATAGATCAGGGTAGATATAGCTTCTTTAAAACTGGTTTTTTACGATTGACCATAATATAATTTATTAATAATTAGCTATGTCAATTCACATTTAATTAATAATTTAACATTTTAATGCATAATTTTCATATATTATAAAAAAGTTTTATAAAACAATTTATTATTCAAAAAATCATTTTATCATATTGTTGTGACTGGATCACCGAGGTGTGATGACAAGAAATTGTAGAAGAAAGCAGTGTGCTTTCTCTAAGTGTTGTGACAAAGAAAGTGGTGTGCTTTCTTTAAATGTTGTGAAAAGAATTTGGTTGCATTCTTAGAAGATTGTAATAGAGGTTTTGGTGTGAGGCTTGTACAAAAATCTAACATAGTAGAAGATCCTTCTAGGTGCAAAGTGATTAGATAAACCCTTAACGTGGAAACAGGAACTCAGATAAATCTCTTGTGTCATTTACATTTATGCTATCTATCTTTATGCACTTTTTGTTCTAAGTTCAATATTTTAATTCCGAATAGATAAAAAGAAAAATCATCTTCAAAATAATAAGAAAAAAATAATAAAACATAATTCACCCCCTCTTAGGCTGCTCTCAGGTTAAGGTAGATTGCTCATTGATTCAGGTAGATATGGCTTCCACAAAATCGATTTTAGAAGATGGTGACAACAACAACCCTTCAAGTTTTGATGGTAAATATAGTGACTTCTAAAAGATTCACATGCAAATGTTCTTCGAAGAAGAAAGAGAATAAATATGGGATGTTTTTGAAAAAAGGCACCCATTCCTACAACAATTAAAATATATTATACACTAGTTTAAATTAGTTTCGGTCAAAAAATTAAATTAAATCGAGTACTATTCGAAATGCTACGAAACGTTTCAAATTCTTTCTATATGTTATGAGGGAAAGTTATGATGGAAGTCCATGTAAAAAATCATCTCAAAATTAGATTATGTGAAACTTTTCGAAATGCCAGTTTCAGTTAAAAAATCATAATATATTATACACTAGTTTATACTAGTTTCAATAAAAAAAATTCAAATAAAATTAAGGACTGTTCGAAATGATACCAATCTTTTCAGATCCTTTTAATAGGTTATGAGGGAAGGTTATGAAGGAAGTCCGGGCAAAATATCATCTCAAAATTAGTTCTATGAAAGTTTTCGAAATGCTAGTTTCGGTCAAAAAATCAAAATATATTATACATTAGTTTATATTAAATTCAGTTAAGAAATCAAATTAAATCTAGGAATGTTTGAAATGCTACGAATCTTTTCAGATCCTTCCTATATACGAGGGAAGGTTGTGAGAGAAGTCCATGAAAAAATTTATCTCAAAATTAGATTCTATGAATTTTTCCAAAATACTAGTTTCTTTCAAAAAAATCATAATATACTATACACTAATTTAAACTAGTTTCGTTTAAAAATCATAATAAATGGAGGAATATTTCAAATGCTACGAAACGTTTCAAACCCGTTCTATATGTTACGAGAGAAGGTTATGATGGAAGTCCATGCAGAAAATCATCTTAAAATTAGATTCTATAAAAAAATTCGAAATGCTAGTTTTGGTCAAAAAATCATAATATATTATACACTAGTTTATATCAGTTTCGGTCAAAAATTCAAATTAAATCGAGGACTATTCCAAATGCTACAAAAAATTTCAGATCCTTTCTATATTTTACAGGGAAGGGTATGAGGGAAGTACATGCAAAAACTCATATCTAAATTAGATTCTATGAAACTTTTCGAAATACTAGTTTCGGTAAAAAAAATCATAATATATTATACACTAGTTTAAATTAGTTTCAGTAAAAAAATCAAATTAAATTGAGGACTATTTGAAATGCAATGAAACTTTTCAGATCCTTTCTATATGTTACGAGGGAAGGTTATGATGGAAGTCCAAGCAAAATATCATCTCAAAATTTGAATCTATGAAACTTTTCGAAATGCTAATTTCTTTCAAAAAAATCATAATATAATATGCACTAGTTTATTCTACTTTTGGTCAAAAAATCAAATTAAATTGAGTATTGTTCGAAATGCTATGAAACATTTCAAATCCCTTCTATATATTGAGAGGGAAGGTCATGAGTGAAGTTAATGAAAAAAATAATCTCAATTAGATTATATGATAGTTTTCGAAATGCTAGTTTCGATCGAAAAATCAAAATTATTATACAGTAGTTTATATTAGTTTCAGAAAAAAAAATCAAATTAAATTAAGGAATGTTCAAAATGCTAGGAAACGTTTCAAATCCTTTCTCTATATTACGAGGGAAGGTTATGAGGGAAGTCCATGCAAGAAATAATCTCAAAATTAGATTCTATGAAACTTTTCGAAATGCTAGTTTTGGTTTAAAAATCATAATATATTATACACTAGTTTATACTAGTTTCGATCAAAAATTCAAATTAAATCGAGGGCTGTTTAAAATGCTATGACACGTTTCAGATCCTTTCTATATGTTACGAGGGAAGGTTAAGATGGAAGTTCATGCTAAAAATCATCTCTAAATTAGATTCTATTAAACTTTTTGAAATGCTTATTTCAGTAAAAAATAATAATATATTATATAGTAGTTTATATTAGTTTCAGTACAAAAATTAAATTAAATCGAGGACTGTTTGAAATGATATGACACTTTTCAGATCCTTTTTATATGTTACGTGGGAAGGTTATGATGGAACTCCAAGCAAAAACCATCTGTAAATTAGATTCTTTGAAAATTTTCAAAATGCTAGTTTCGGTCAAAAAATCATAATATATTATAACTATTTTATATTAGTTTCAGTCAAAAAATCAGATTAAATCGAGGATTGTTTGAAATGCTACAAAACTTTTCAGATGCTTTCTATATTTTACGAAATTAGATTCTATGCAAAAAATCAAATATAGATTCTATGAAAATTTTCGAACAACTGGTTTCGCTCAAATACTCATAATATATTACACACTAGTTTCAATTAAAAAATCAAATTGAATTGAGGAATGTTCGAAATGATACGAAACTTTTCAGATCCTTTCAATATGTAACGAGGGAAGGTTCTAATGGAATTTCATGCAAAATATAATCTAAAAATTAGATTCTATGAAACCTTTTGAAATGCTAGTTTCGGTCGAAAAATTATATTATATTATACACTAGTTTATATTAGTTTCAGTCAAAAAATCAAATTAAAATGAGGGTTGTTTGAAATGGTATGAAAATTTTCAGATACTTTCTATATGTTACGAGGGAAGGTTATGAGAGAAATCCTAGCAAAATAAATCTCAAAATTAGATTATATGAATTTTTTGAAAATACTAGTTTCTTTACAAAAATCATAATATACTATACACTAGTTTAAACTAATTTCGTTAAAAAAATCAAATTAAATTGAGTACTATTTGAAATGCTCTTAAACTTTGAAATCCCTTCTATAAGTTAAGACGAAAGGTCATGAGGGATGTCCATGCAAGAAATCATCTCAAAATTAGATTCTATGTAACCTTTTGAAATGCTAGTTTCGGTCAAAAAATCATAATATATTATACATTAGTTTATACTAGTTTCGATCAAAAAATCAAATTAAATTGAGGACTGCTCGAAATGATACGAAACTGTCAGGATCCTTTCAATAGGTTACGAAGTAAGGTTATGATGGAAGTCCTTGCAAAATATCATCTCAAAATTAGATTCTATAAAAAAATTTGAAATGTTAGTTTCGGTCAAAATATCCTAATATATTATACACTAGTTTCGATCAAAAAATAAAATAAAATTAAGGACTATTGTAAATGATAGGAAACTTTTCATATCCTTTGAATATGTTATGAGGGAATGTTAAGAAGGAATTCCATGCAAAATATCATCTCAAAATTAGATTAAACGAAACTTTTCAAAATGATAGTTTCAGTCAAAAAATCATAATATATTATTCACTAGTTTATATTAATTTCAGTCAAAAATCAAATTAAATCGAGGATTGTTCGAAATGCTACGAAAAGTTTCAGTTCCTTTCTATATTTTACGTGGGAAGGTTATGAGGGAAGTTCAGGCCAAAATATTATCTCAAAATTAGATTCTATGATTTTTTTCAAAACATTAGTTTCTTTCAAAAATCATAAATATTACACATTAGGTTATACTACGATCAAAAAATCAAATTGAATCGAGGACTGTTCGAAATTCTACGAAAATTTTCAGATCATTTCTATATGTTACGAGGGAAGGTGTGATGGAAGTCCAAGCAAAAAATTATCTCAAAATTAGATTCTATGAAACTTTTCAAAATGCTAGTTTCGGTCAAAAAATCATGATATATTATACACTAGTTTCGATAAAAAAAAATTAAATTAAATCGAGGATTGTTTAAAATGTTATGACACTTTTCAGATCCTTTCTATACATTACGAGAGAAGGTTATGATGGAAGTCCATACAAAAAATCATCTCTAAATTAGATTATATTAAACTTTTTGAAATGCTAATTTCTGTTGAAAAATCATAATATATTATACACTAATTTACATTAGTTTCAGTAAAAAAATCAATTTAAATCGAGGAATGTTTGAAATGATATGACACTTTTGAGATCTTTTCTATATGTTACAAGGGGAGGTTATGATGGAACTCCAAGAAAAAATCATCTCAAAATTAGATTCAATGAAACTTTTCAAAATGCTAGTTTCGGTCAAAAAATCATAATATATTATAACTATTTTATATTAGTTTCAGTCAAAAAATAAAATTAAATCGAGGACTGTTTGAAATGCTACGAAACTTTTCAGATTCTTTCTATATGTTACGAGGGAAGGTTATCACGGAAGTCCATGCAAAAAATCATCTCAAAATTAGATTATGTGAAAATTTTAGAATTGCTAGTTCCGGTCAAAAATCATAATATATTATACACTAGGTTATATTAGTTTCAGTAAAAAAATCAAATTTAATTGAGGACGGTTTGAAATGCTACAAAACTTTTTGGATCCTTTCTATAAGTTACGAGGGAATGTTATGAGTGAAGTCCATGCAAAAAATCATCTCAAAATTAGATTATATGAGTTTTTTCAAAATACTAGTTTCTTTCAAAAAATCATAATATACTATACACTAGTTTATACTAGTTTTGGTCAAAAAATCAAGTTAAAGTGAGTACTATTTGAAATGTTATGAGACTTTTCAAATCCCTTATATATTTTAAGACGAAAGATCAAGAGGGAAGTCAATGCAAAAAATCATCTCAAAATTAGATTCTATGAAACTTTTCGATTTGCTAGTTTTGGTAAAAAAAAAAAACATAATATATTATACACTAGTTTATACTAGTTTCGATCACAAAATCAAATTAAATCGAGGAATGTTTGAAATGTTATGACATGTTTCAGATCCTTTCTATATGTTATGAGGGAAAGTTATGATGGAAGTCTATGCAAAAAAATTATCTAGATTATATTAACTTTTTGAAATGCTAATTTCGGTAAAAATATCATAATATATTATAACTATTTTATATTAGTATCAGTCAAAAAATCAAATTAAATCGAGAACTATTTGAAATGTTACGGAACTTTTTAGATTCTTTCTAAATATAACGAGGGAAGGTTATGATGGAAGTCCATGCAAATAATCATCTTAAAAAATTATAGTTTATCATCTACACTAGTTTCAATCAAAAAATCAAATTAAATTGAGGACTATTCAAAATGATAAGAAACTATTCATATCCTATTTATAGGTAACAAGGAAAGGTTATTATGGAACTTCAAGCAAAAAATCATCTCAAAATTAGATTCTATGTAACTTTTCAAAATGCTAGTTTCGGTAAAAAAAAACTAATATACTATACACTACTTTATATTTGTTTCAATCAAAAGTAAAATTAAATCGAGGAATGTTCGAAATGTCCCAAAACTTTATTGATTCTTTCTATATGTTACAGGGGAAGGTTATGATGGAAGGCCATGCAAAAAATAATCTCAAAATTATATTATGTGAAACTTTACAAACTGCTAGTTTCGGTCAAAATATCATAATATATTATACACTAGTTTCGATAAAAAAAATCACATTAAATTGAGGACTGTTCGAAACGATACGAAACTTTTCAAATCCTTTAAATAGGTAACAAGGGAAGGTTATGATGGAGGTCTGTGCAAAAGATCATCTCAAAATTAGATTCTATTAAACTTTTCGAAATGCTAGTTCCGGTCAAAAATCATAATATATTATACACTAGTTTATATAAGTTTCTGTCAGAAAATCAAATTAATTCGAGGATTGTTCGAAATGCTAAGAAAATTTTCAGTTCCTTTCTTAATGTTACGTGGGAAGGTTATGAGGAAAATCCATGCAAAAAAAATTCAGTTCCTTTCTAAATTGAGGACTGTTCGAAACGATACAAAATACCCTAATATATTATACACTAGTTTATATTAGTTTCAGCAAAAAAATCAAATTAAACTAAGGACTGTTCGAAATGCTATGAAAGTTTTCAGATTCTTACTATATGTTACGAAGGAAGGTTATGATGGAAGTCCATGCATAAAATCATCTCAAAATTAGATTCTACCAAACTTTTTGAAATGATAGGAAAACATTCATATCCTTTGAATATGTTACGCGAGAAGGTTATGAAGGAATTCCATGCAAAATATCATCTCAAAATTATTAGATTCTACGAAACTTTTTGAAATGACAGTTTCAATAAAAAAATCATAATATATTATACACTAGTTTATATTAGTTTCAGTAAAAAATAAAATTAAATCGAGGATTGTTCGAAATGCTACGAAAATTCTTAGTTCCTTTCTATATGCTACGATGGAAGCTTGTTAGGGAAGTCAATGCAAAAAATCATCTCAAAATTAGATTTATGTAACTTTTTGAAATGCTAGTTTTTGTCAAAAAATCATAATATATTATACACTAATTTATATTAATTTCAGTCAAAAATCAAATTAAATCGAGGACAGTTCTAAATGCAACGAAACTTTTCAGATTATTTTTATATGTTACGAGGGAGGTGTGACGGAAGTCCATGCAAAAATTCATCTCAAAATAAGATAATATGAAACTTTTCAAAATGCTAGTTTCGATAAAAAAAAAAGTCATAATATATTATACATTAGTTTATACTAGTTTCGATCAAAAAATCAAACTAAATTAAGGACTGTTCGAAATGATACGATACTTTCCAGATCCTTTCAATAGGTTTCGAGGGAAGGTTATGATATGAGTCCATGCTAAATATCATCTCAAAATTAGATTTTAGAAACTTTTCGATATGCTAGTTTCAGTAAAAAAAATAATAAGATATTATACACTAGTTTATATTAGTTTTAGTCAAAAATCAAATTAAATCGAGGATTGATCGAAATGCTACGAAAATTTTCAGCTCCTTTCTATATGTTACGAGGGAAGCTTATGAGGGAAGTCCATGCAAAAAATTATCTCAAAATTAGATTCTATGAATTTTTTCAAAATACTAGTTTCTTTCAAAAAAAAATCATAAAATACTATACACTAGTTTATACTAGTTTCGGTCAAAAAATCAATTTAAATAGAGGACTGTTTGAAATGTTATGAAACTTTTCAAATCCTTTTTATATGTTACGAGGGAAGGCGTGATGGAAGTCCAAGCAAAAAATTATCTCAAAATTAGATTCTATGAAACTTTTCGAATTGCTAGTTTTGGTAAAAAAAATCATAATATATTATACATTAGTTTATACTAGTTTCGATCAAAAAATCAAATTAAATCGAAGAATGTTAGAAATGTTATGACACTTCTCAGATCCTTTCTATATGTTATGGGGGAAGGTTATGATGGAAGTCTTGGCAAAAAATCATCTCTAAATTAGATTATATTAAACTTTTCGAAATGCTAATTTCGGTGAAATTATCATAATATATTATAACTATTTTATATTAGTATCAGTCAAAAAATCTAATTAAATCGAGAACAATTTGAAATGTTACGAAACTTTTCAGATTCTTTCTATATATTACAAGGGACGGTTATGATGGAAGTCCATACAAATAATTATCTCAAAAAATTATAATTTATTATACACTAGTTTCAATCAAAAAATTAAATTAAATTGAGGACTATTCGAAATGATACGAAACTTTTCATATCCTATTAATAGGTAACAAGGAAAGGTTATTATGGAACTCCAAGCAAAAAATCATCTCAAAATTAGATTCTATGAAACTTTTCAAAATGCTAGTTTCGTTCAAAAAAATCCTAATATTCTATACACTACTTTATATTTGTTTCAGTCAAAAGTCAAATTAAATTGAGGACTGTTCGAAATGCCCCGTAACTTTTTTTGATTCTTTTTATATGTTACGGGGGAAGGTTATGATGGGAGTCCATGCAAAAAATCATCTCAAAATTATATTCTATGAAACTTTACAAACTGCTAGTTTCGGTCAAAAATCATAATATATTATACACTAGGGAAGTCCATGCAAAAAATTATCTCAAAATTAGATTCTATGAGTTTTTTCAAAATACTAGTTTCTTTCAAAAAAATCATAAGATACTATACATTAATTTATACTAGTTTCGGTCAAAAAAATTAAATTAAACAGAGGACTGTTCGAAATGTTACGAAACTTTTCAGATCTTTTCTATATGTTACGAGGGAAAGCGTGATGGAAGTCCAAGAAAAAAATTATCCCAATTAGATTCTATGAAACTTTTCGAATTGCTAGTTTTGGTAAAAAAATCATAATATATTATACACTAGTTTATACTAGTTTTGATCACAAAATCAAATTAGATCGAGGAATGTTTAAAATGTTATGACACTTTTCAGATCCTTTCTATATGTTACGAGGGAAGGTTATGATGGAAGTCTATGCAAAAAATCATTTCAAAATTAGATTATATGAATTTTTTTCAAAATACTAGTTTCTTTCATAAAATCATAATATATTATACATTAGTTTATACTAGTTTCGGTCAAAAAATCAAATTAAATTGAGTATTATTTGAAATGCTAAGAAACATAGATTCTATGAAAGTTTTCAAAAATGCTAGTTTCAGTAAAAAAAACTTAATATATTATACACTAGTTTATACTTGTTTTGATAAAAAAAATCAAAAATTAAATCGAGCCTATTTGAAATAATATGACACTTTTTAGATCCTTTTAATAGGTTACGAGGGAAGGTTATGAAGGAACTTCATGCAAAATTTCATATCATAATTAGATTCTAAGAAACTTTTCGAAATGCTAGTTTCAGTAAAAAAATCATAATATATTTTACACTAGTTTATACTAATTTAAGTAAAAAAATCAAATTAAATCGAGGATTGTTTGAAATGCTACGAAAATTTTCATTTCATTTCTATATGTTACGAGGGAAGGTTATTAGGGAAGTCCATGCAAAAAAATATCTCAAAATTAGATTCTATGAATTTTTTCAAAATACTAGGTTCTTTCAAAAAAATCATAAGATACTATACATTAGTTTATACTAGTTTTGGTCAAAAAATCAAATTAAATAGAGGACTGTTCGAAATGTTACGAAACTTTTCAGATCCTTTCTATATGTTACGAGGGAAAGCGTGATGGAAGTCCAATAAAAAAATTATCTCAATTAGATTCTATGAAACTTTTCGAATTTCTAGTTTTGGTAAAATAATCATAATATATTATAAACTAGTTTATACTAGTTTCGATCACCAATTCAAATTAAATCGAGGAATGTTTGAAATGTTATTACACTTTTCAGATCCTTTCTATATGTTACGAGGGAATGTTATGATGGAAGTCTATGCAAAAAATCATATATAAATTAGATTATATTAAACTTATAAAAATCATAATATATAAAAGTTTTACAAAAACAAAAAAAGACAGCTATGTGAGAAATAATCCTATTGAGTTTCAAGTCTAGTATTGCCATTATCTTCAAGTATCTCATCCTTTGCTGTTGAGATGGAAACGGTTGGATCGATCTTTATCTGTTTGAACTTGAGTTAGGTAGCACTAACAGTTGGAGTTACATGGGTGATCCAAACGAGACATAGTCATACGCTTTAATCCCTAACTTTTGCCTGGATTGCCTTTTCAGGTTGTCAATCCACCGGGATACCCTTTTTTTCCCAAGCCGCCCTTTCAGGTTTTCGACTTGCCGGGTGTACATTATATATATATATATATATATATATATATATATATATATATATATATATATATATATATATCCCTAATTTTTTCCCGAACCCTTTTGGTTCGTCGGGATGCTCTTATTTTTGCCTAGGCCAGTCAACCTAGCGGGTCTCTTTTCATGCGTAGTATTTTTTAACTATGTCTGCGTTTACGGGCTGTGGGAAGTCTTTACCATCCATAGTAGTAAGCATCATGCCACCTCCTGAGAATACCCTCTTGACTACAAATGGTCCTTCGTATGTAGGAGTCCACTTGCCCTAGGATCACCCTGTGGTAGTATGATACGCTTGATTACCAAATCACCATTCCGATATACCTTTTGCTTAACCTTCTTATTAAAAGCTTTGATCATCCATTTCTGGTACATCTGACCATGACAAACAGCTGTTAGCCTTTTCTCATCAATCAAATTTATCTGGTCAAGTCGAGTCTGAACCCATTCATCTTCACTCAAGTCTGCATCTTTCATGATTCTTAAGGAGGGATCTGAACTTCAATGGGTAGAACTGCTTCCATACCATAGACTAAGGAGAATGGGGTTGCCCCTGTTGAAGTACGTATTGTAGTACGATAACCATGAAGAGCAAATGGTAACATCTCATGCCAATCATTGTAAGTAACAGTCATCTTCTGTAGAATCTTCTTGATGTTCTTATTGGAAGATTCTACTGCCCACATTCATTTTCGGACGATACGGAGAAACGTTGTGATGTTTAATCTTTAACTGCATGCAGAGATCAGTAATCATGGTGTTATTCAGATTAGAGCCATTGTCGGTCATAATCCTTTCAGGGATGCCATACCTACATATGAGATTATTCTTAATGAATCGAGCCACCACATTCTTAGTAACAGATGCAAATGAAGCTGCCTCCACCCACTTTGTAAAGTAATCAATAGCAACCAGGATGAAACGATGCCCATTAGAAGCAGTAGGCTTGATCTCACCAATCATATCAATGCCCCACATGGCAAAAGGCCAAGGAGCAGTCAACACATTCAATGGAGTTGGAGGTATATGCACTTTATCAACATAGATTTGACACTTGTGACGTGTTCTGGAATGTTGATAGCAGTCAGTTTCCATAGTAGACCAATAGTAACCTGCTCTCAATATCTTCTTTGCCATAGTATGACCACTAGAATGAGTGTCGAAGATCCCATCATGCATGTCTTCCATAATCTCTGCTGCTTCTTTCTTATCCACACAACGAAGCAAAGTTGAATCATGATTGCGTTTGTACAAAATTCCATTACTCAAAAGGAACTTAGCAGAAAATCTCCTCAGAAACTTCTTATCTTTGACAGATGCCCCTTCAGGGAACTCCTGAGTTTCAAGATATCTTTTCACCTCATAGAACCAAGGCTTTTCCTATCCTCCTTCAGTATCAATCTCATTACAGTATGCAGGCTTCTCAAATCTATCAATAGTAATCTTGGGAGCTTCATCATTCCAGCTAATCTCAAACATAGATGCCATGGTGGCTAACGCATCTGCCAACTGATTCTCTCCTCGTGGAATATGTCCAAAGGTAATCTCTTCAAAATATGGGATCAAAGACAACACATGCTCTCTGTAAGGAATGAGATTTTCATGCTTGGTATCCCAATCTCCTTTAATCTGACTCACTACCAGGGCTGAATCTCCATATACATCCAGGAACTGAATCTTCATGTCAATGGCAGCTTTGATACCCATGATACATGCCTCATACTCAGCCATGTTATTGGTACAATAGAAACAAAGTCTTGCAGTAATCGGGGTATGACAACCTTCAGGGGAAATGATCACAACACCAACACCATTACCAAGTGCATTAGAAGCTCCGTCAAAAACCATAGTCCATCGGGATCCTTGTTCAGGTTCGTCATATTGTCCAGGTTCTTTGGTAATAATCATAATGTCTTCATCAGGGAACTCAAAACTCATTGACTGGTAATCATTCACTGCTTGATAAGCCAAATGATCAGCTACAACACTTCCTTTAATGGCCTTCTGAGTAGTGTACTGTATATCATATTCTGTTAAGATCATTTGCCATCTTGCTATTCGTCCGGAGAGAGCAAGTTTCTCAAATATGTACTTGATTGGATCCATCTTTGAAATCAACAAGGTGGTATGAGTCAACATATACTGTCTTAGTTGGCGAGCAGCCCATGCCAAAGCGCAGGAAGTTTTCTCGAGCAGTGAGTATCTTGTTTCACAGTCGGTAAACGTTTTGCTAAGGTAGTATATTGCCATCTTTTTTCTACCAGACTCGTCATGTTGCCCCAACATATACCCCATTGAGTTGCCTGACACTGTTAAGTACATGATCAAGGGTCTTCCATCAACCGGTGGCATCAATATTGGAGGTTCTAAAAGATATCTCTTGATTTCATCAAAGGCTGTCTGGCACTCGTCATTCCATTCCATCACCTGATCTTTCTTCAATAACTTGAAGATTGGCTCACAGGTAGCAGTTAATTGGGAAATAAATCTTGCAATGTAATTTAGTCGTCCCAAGAAACCTCTAACTTCCTTCTCAGTACGGGGAGCTGGCATCTCTTGTATGGCTTTCACTTTTGCAGGATCCACTTCAATACCTTTTCCACTGACAATGAAACCCAGGAGTTTACCAGACCTAACTCCAAAAGTACAATTATTTGGGTTCAATCTGAGCTTGTATTTCTTCAACCTTTCAAACAGCTTATGCAGATGATCAAGGTGTTGTTCTTCATTCTGGGACCTGGCTATCATATCATCCACATATACCTCTATCTCATGATGAATCATATCGTGAAACAAAGCCACCATAGCACGCTGATATGTTTCCCCAGCGTTCTTCAAACCAAATGGCATCACTTTATAACAAAAGGTGCCCCACTGTGTAACAAACGTAGTCTTCTCCATATCTTCGGGTGCCATCTTGATTTGATTGTAACCAGAGAAACCATCCATGAAAGAGAACACCTTATGTTGAGCAGTGTTGTCTACCAGAACATCAATATGAGGAAGTGGAAAGTCATCTTTAGGGCTGGCCTTGTTCAAATCCATGTAATCTACACACATACGTACCTTACCATCTTTCTTAGGTACCGGTACCACATTTGCAACCCATTGAGGATAAGAAGTCATAGCTAAGAACCCTGCATCAAACTGTTTCATTACCTCTGCTTTAATCTTTTCTGACATTTCAGGATGCATGCGATGAACCTTCTGTTTCTTTGGACGACAGTCTTCTTTTACTGGTAAACAGTGAACCACAATGTCTGTATCCAACCCTGGCATATCTTAATAGGACCAAGCAAAGATTTCCACATAATCACGTAACATCTGAATTAGTCTGCTTTTAACACCATCTTCTAATTCAGCCCATATCTTGACCTCTTTCCTGTTTTCTTCAGTTCCCAGATTCACAACTTCGATTGGCTCTTCATGTGGTTGTATAGCTTTCTCTTCTTGTTGTAATAACCTAGCAAGCTCTACAGGTACTTCACAATCTTCCTCTTTTCCATCTTCAGCTTGATAGATCGGATTCTCGAAATTATAATTGGCAATAGTAGAACTGTTATCAATAGGATCCAGAGTGGATGAGGATCTGCATTTAGTGATGTGGGTGTGTGTAAGAACACATAGCTGATAAAACAGAAATAAAAAAATAAAAGAAAGACAAGGAGCACAATATTTACGAAAATGAAACGTCCATTGATTTTTATTGAATGAAGTATGCAAATGAAATGACATCCCGAAACAAGCATACCATTGTGCCCCGGGCAAGGCACAAGGCTTAAAAGTTTAATTGTTTAAAATTACAAACTTAAAAATAAAAACACAGTAATAGTATTTACTCCTGACTAAAGGAGATAGGAATAACGTCTTCGGTCTTCCAGTTGTTGAGCTCATCACCCATGGTAGGAAAGATCCAATCATCCAGGTTGTAGTCTTCACTATAGTCACCCACAGCATTAATTTGATCTCTCATGACCCCTTGATTGGTGATACGAACAGCACGAGCACGACGAACAGCCTTCTGGGATTCTGCAGTAAACCCAAACCAAACTTGTCAGACTTATAAGGGATGTCAGGAAGCTGACCCCAAATAGTACAACCACCTTCTTCAACCACAGCTCTAGCATCTTTGAGGGAGGCCATTGTAGGGGGTACTCTGGTAACCACAGGAACTCTTTTAACAACAGGGGGAGCTTCAATAGCAGGAACGACCCAAGGAACTACCTCAAATGTCTGGCAAGGAGTCTCAACAAATTCACCCTCCATCTCAACATATTTAAAAGTATTCACATGACTGACCATGTATTCTTCCTCACCATAAACAGTGACAATCTTTCCTTTCACCAGACATTTCAACTTCTGATGTAAAGTGGAAGTCACAGCACCTGCCCCATGGATCCAGGGGCGCCCAAGCAAACAGGAGTACGCAGGACTAATATCCATTACATAGAAAGTAGAGTCGAAGATCTGAGAGCCTACTTTGATCGGGAGATCTACTTCTCCATGTACCACTCTTCTTGAGCCATCAAAGGCCCTCACCACTACATCACTTGGTATTAACACAACATCTTTAGGACTGAGCTTGTCCATAACCTCTTTGGGGAGCACATTTAATGAAGAACCATTGTCCACCAGCACATGAGACAAGGTAGTGCCTTTGCATTCAATGGAAATATGCAGAGCTCTATTATGGTTTCTTTTGGCAGGAGTCAAATCAGCATCAGAAAAACCCAACCCATTATCACAAGTCAGATGTGCCACACAATTCTCAAATTGATCCACAGATATCTCATTTGGCACATGAGCAGTCTTCAGGAACTTAATTAAGGCTTTAGCGTGAGCCTCAGAACACAGTAGTAAAGATAACATGGAGATTTTGGAGGGAGTATGCCCCAACTGGTCAACAATATCATAATCACTCTTGTGAATGATCTTCAGCACTTCTTCCATCTGCTTAGAAAGATTTTCAGCGGTCGGTGCTTCAGCTTGCACAGGTTCAACCACAGGACCCTTGCCCCGAGTATCAGTACTTGGATCAGGATTAGAGGTAGTAGTTGGAGTAACTGCACTTTTGGAAGTAGCCTGGGGAGAGAAAATTCTTCCACTTCTAGTGATCTTACTAGATCCAGCAATATTATCAACATCAAGATTATCATCAGTAACAGGTGCATCAGTAAAAGGTTTATGTTTGACACCATGGATATAAACATCAGAACCGTAATTCCAGGGTATAGCTTTATCATAAGTATAAGGAACAGGGCCAGGAGTGGTAATAATCATGAGAGCCACTCTATCTTCAGCAACAGTCTTCACCAGGCCCTCAGCAGTAATCCTGACAGGTCCTTTAGGAATGATCTTGACAGGACCCTTGGAAGTAATCTTCACTGGCACTTTATCAACCATGGCTACATCTTCAAGCTTCGTACTTCGAGTTAGATGTTCACACATACTTTTCACAAAAGGAGTTCTCTCAAACAATATAGTGTAATTGTCCATGAGGCGTTGAATACCATCCTTCAACTTCCAGCAGCTATCAGGTTTGTAGGCACAATAAAAACAGTCTTTGTTGCAACCTGGAAAGAATCCAGCCTGCACCAGCTTCTTCTTGATAATGGATAAGGGAGTAGTCACATCTGCTACTGAGGAGACATATGAAACTTCATCAACAACATTAACAGTCTTCTCATGATTGGGCATGTGAGCAGTAATCACATTTGGGGTCCCAGGAGGGTCAAATTCAATTTCTCCAGCTTCAATATTGTCTTTAATCTTGTTTTTCAACACCCAGCAGTTGTTGGTGTCATGTCCCGGACTATTAGAATGATAGGCACATCTTGCATTAGGATTGTATCGAGGAGAGGAAGTATTAGGATTCTGAGGAGGGTCTTTCAAAGTAATAAGTTCCCCTTTCAACATGTGTTGCAAGGCTTGGGCCAGTGACATGTTGATCTTGGTGAACTGTCTTCTAGGCTTCTGTTGATTGTTTTGTGGTTGCTCTGGTGCTGCAGGAGCAGGATTGGAGATGTGAATTACTCCCACAGATTGGTGACTCCTGTTACGACTATGTTGACCATACACATCATTAGACTCCTTCTTCCCACTAGGGGGCTTCTTAGCAGTGCTTGATGAAGAGGCACCCACCTGTATCTTACCACTTCTTATACCACTCTCCACACGTTCTCCAGTCATTATCAGCTCGGTGAAACCAGATGATGAGCTTCCAATGAGGTGACTATAGAAAGGACCATTCAGCGTACTCATAAACATATCCACCAGCTCCCTGTCAGTCAGAGGAGGTTGAACTCTGCCAGCCAGGTCTCTCCATTTCTGGGCATACTCTTTGAAACTCTCCTTAGCACCCATTGACATGCTTTGGAGCTGCATGCGAGTAGGTGCTAAATCAGCATTATATTGGTATTGTCTGTAGAAGGCCTCAGCAAGATCATTCCAATCACGAATATTGACACTTTCCAGTTGGTAGTACCATTCCAATTGAGCTCCGGACAAGCTCTCTTGGAAGAAGTGAATCCATAACTTCTTATCAGCAGTATGTGGTTGAATCATCTGGACATAAGATCTTAAGTGCAGCTTGGGACATGAAACCCCATCATATACCACAAAAACAGGAACCTTGAAACCAATAGGTATAACCACTCCAGACACTAAACTCGGATCTTCAAAATCAAGCCCAAAAGATTTTTGTAGTTCCATAGCATTCATTCTGTCTACCAGCATCTTGTACTTCTCTTCACTAGCAGGATCATGATAATAATTTGCTTCAGAATCAGCATCTCCCACAGTATCATGGAGACTACCTCCCTCTTTCTCAGAATTTTCAGACTCAGAATCCTCAATCTGTTCCTTTGTCTTGATAGGACCTCTGAATCTTCTTCCTAGATTGATAAGGCCTCTTGATCTTCTAGTCTTCTTCTTCTTCTTAGCCAGCAGTGTCTTCAGCTCATCTTGTCCCTTGGACAAATTCAGAATCAACTCTTGGAATTGTGCATTCTGAGCCTGGTGATCTTTGACAATATGTTCAAGAGCCATTTTTGCTGAAATAGACAGCGAGAAGATAAGATACTTGTTCATAAGAAACCTGTGATGCAATGGCATGGTATGTAAATGCGTATGCAATGTTTTCAAGGACCGCAGGATTTAAATTTGTTTAAACAACCAGAAAGTAAACTTTTATTAGTAATCAATAAACTTGTTTTCCCCTTGGGGCTTACAACAAAAATGAAATGAGTACAAAGATGGGGTTTTAAGTCTCCCATGGACGTTTCCTCTTTGTGTTGAGGTATGAGTTGAGATTCCGCTCCTTGTGAAGTTGTCTTGTTAGCTCCAGGATTCTTTCTTGACTAGCTTTGAAATGCGTCTCAAAAGTATCCCTTTGCTCCTTCAACTGGATCCAGGACCTCTGTAACTCCTCCATGTCAGTGGGCATGTCTGGATGAAGAATGATATAGGAAGTATCTCCTTCAGCAACAGGCTCCATGGTAACTGGCAGGATAGCAGGATATGGCATCATAAGAGTCTGAGCACGAGATTGCACCCATCTGAGATAAGGTTCCATAGGAATAGTGTACTTGGGTTCCAGAGTCTTGCTGTCAACCTTGTTCACTTTACCCCATGCTCGTATAAACCTTTGACGGTAACTTTGCAGATCGTTGTCGTAGTCGAACACAATACCCTGAATAAGCATGTCATGAGGATCATCACTCCGGGCATAACCAAACTGACGTAGAGCTAAGGAAGGATTGTAGGTAATGCCCCCTCTTATGCCAAGGAGTGGCACATTAGGGAACTCCCCACAACGGTCAATGATAGTAACATTCTCCATAGATCTAGAACACCAATGAATGTCTGAATGTGAAAGTGACATAATTCTCTTAGACCACCTTAACCCTTGTTCATTCTTCATCACTGATCGAGGAAGGTGAGAAATAAACCACCTAGACAATAGAGGTATACAACACATCAGAGTTCCTCGTGCCTTCATAGTACGGGTATGAAGAGAGTGTAAGATGTCTCCAAGCAATGTAGGCACTGGATTATGAGTCAGAAATATGTTGATGGCGTGTACGTCTATGAACTGGTCTGGATTGGGGAACAACATTAAGTCATAGATCAATAGGGCTAAGATCTCCTCAAAAGCATCATAACTCATGGCCTTCAGGAACACTTGAGCTTTCTCCATCAATACCTTGGCAAGAATACCCTTAACTCCACTTCTTGTTTCTAAGACAATGTCTGATTTCTTTAAATGTAGGGCTGCAGCAATGACTTCAGGTTTAGGCTCTTTTTCCAATCCTGTGAAGGGTCTCTGATCAAGGATAGGTATACCCAATAGTTTGGAGAATTCTTCCATTGTAGGAACCAGCTGATAATCGGGGAATGTGAAGCAATGATGTTTAGGATCAAAGAACTGAAACAGAACACTCATCATGTCTTCATTGAACCCTGAAATGACTAGATCCAGTAGGTGACCATGCCTCTTGATGAACTGGGAGTTTTCAGAAACTTGAGAGACCAACTCCTTAAGCTTAGGAGGTAGTCCTACAAAGTTGACCCGGATAGTATTCCTACGAGAAGAAGCCATGACCTGCAACAAAGAACAAAGATAAATCCTTTGGTCCTTGAAATGGTTAGTGAAAATGATATGCTTATGATGCATGATGATGCTATGATGTTATGCTCAATCACAAACATGTGGCACACACAAACAAGTCACACAATAGCCCTAGGTTTGAAGGCTTGCATGAGGTTTAAAGGTAAGTACCCTCCCCTGAAGTTTAGTTGGTTCATCCTGTCCTATAAAGTAACCAGGTTCTAAGGGATCTCAATATCATTGATCCTTCACAAGGGTGGTTATTTAGTAGGCAAATTACTTGCCAACCAAAACCCTCCAAGTTTAGAATCTCAATGAGTGTAGCATCGAGTATCAACCAACTTCAGTCTTCACCAAAGTCGGTCATCTCACTACCCTTCTAAAGGCCAAGATGGGATGACTAGGGTTCTAAAAGTTAGTTAGTGTATTGACAACATATGGCAGCCTCATATTATCCTCAACTTGCTTAAGGAACATAAGCACCAACCAATAAGTCACACTAACTATGGCCACCAGATCAACCATATCGGTATACGCCATACAGTTTCCTTGGTCTATTGCCATTTACCTAAGGTACACTAGATCCGGGTTAGGATCTTTCACACATAAAGCCCATCAGATAAATATAAAGCAAACAAAACAAACAATTTAAAGTGATCTAATTCCTAAGGGTACCCCTCTTTTATTAAATCCCCAACAGAGTCGCCAGTTCTGTAACACGGTGGGAGAACTGGCTTTCTATAAATGTTGCGGATAGCAAGAGTCGCCACCGGCTTTTATTTTATTCAAAAGGAAAGGACATAAAAGAACAGGAAAGACCTTGAAAAGATTTTGAGTTCGGGGGGTAGGTTATATAAAGGGAAGGTATTAGCACCCTTTATATCCATGGTTATCCATGGGCTCTTAGTTACTTAGCTCACTTTAAATTATTTTGAGAAAGGTGTAGTGTGTGATTAAAAATTTTCTAAGTACTTTATAATTATCCTCGTATGGATGTATATAAATACTTTGTTTTGAAAATTTGTTTGAAATATGAAGTGTAAAATGTATTTTGAAATGTGTGAGCAAGTAATTCAGAGGAACCTACCCTATATTAAGTCTTTATTGTTCTTATATGTTCTTTCAATGGTAAGACTATCCCTATTATTAAGGAATAGGTAGTCATTACCTTGGATGTGATAAGGGACATGTATAGGGACATCTGAATATAGGCAACTGCAAGGTGTCTTTAGCAATACGTAGGGACTTATCATCTTTTATTCGAAGGGACAAGATCATTTATCGTAGGCAACCTCAAAGGGACTTGATCTTATAAACGGAAGGGACTTGAAGATATTTATGAAGGGACTTTGCTTAAGACACCTTACTTTACCTTTTGAAATAGGCAACATGAGAGGTAACCCTAGAAAGTGCAAGATGGCGATCAAAAATCGACTTACGTGTGTGAGTGTTCATGTTCAAATATTTATCTTATTTAAGGTTAATTATCTAAATTATTTTCATTACACATAGTTATACACACCCTAGAATTACTAACCATGGCAATAAAAATATTTACAAAATAAAATAAAGACAAAAAATAAATCTACGACTATTACATGGTTGTCGCAATTACATAATAATAGAAACAATAATGATAAATATAATAAGAACAATAAATAATAATAAAAAATTAACAATAAAAATAAAAAGTTAGAAAGAAATTAGGGTTAAGCAACAAAAATCAGGATTAAGAAAAATTAGGGTTAGTTAATTAAGAAAATAAGGGTTTTTAAATATAACAAAAATATATTATTAACATATTTATAAAAATACTTAATTATTACATAAAAAAAATATTATAAAAATTAAATACTAATATTTTAAGAAAATAAGTATGAATTTTAAAAAAATAAAATTTTATTAAAAATATGATTAGTTATTATTTTAGAAACTATTTTAAATTTATTAATTTAAATAAAGAAAAACAAGAAAAATAGCAAAATAAATGAAAATAGGAGAAAATATCAAAAAGATAGGACCTGGGATTTGAACCCAGGTCCTTTACCTGGACAGACGCTTCCCAAAACCAGCTGAGCTACTGCGCGCGTTTGATATTCAATGGCAAGGCAATCCTTATGTTGTAAGCCTATAGAATAAATGGAATTAAAGCAAAAAATAGTTGGAGGCCGGATTCGAACACAAGCCCTTTGCTTCACACATGCGCCTCTTCACCAACTGAGCCAAGCAGCGTTTCAAATATATAAATGCAAACAAAAATAAATAAAATAAGTTAATATTCAAATATGAAGTTTCGCGCCACACTTCTTCTTCAACCTCCAGCCGTCTGCTTAGGTTATAGTGACAGTTTTCCGTCGCTATAGCTTATAGTGACAGATTATTTTCGTCACTAAAACCCTGCGCAAATCAAACTTCTAATATACAACGAATCAAACAATTTCAATAGTCCAAATTAACTAACATGAGGTCCCTGAACACAAATATCACATTAATTTTAACAGAAATTGATTCAATCATGCGTTCCCAAAAGAAATTCTTAAGAACCCTAGTTTTCGGTTTTAATGCATATGGCTACGATTTCTTCAATTGATCACCCAGAAACAATCCTTGCAATGTCACAAACACAAATCAATACTCAAAAACAATTTATCATGGGTTAATATATGAAAATGAAAAATTGAAAAACCATGAGAAAGTGAGAATTCGGATTATGCATTTAGATGTGTTTTTGATGATGTAAAGCATTGAGACAACATCAATGATGCTCAAGAAACATGTTGCAACCTTTAAAACACTTTGAAATGTCCTGCAAAGTAGAATCCAAATTGTGAATTTTTTGTGAAGTTTGAAGCTTATGTTCTTACCCTTGGAGGCAGCCAAATTCGTCCCTTAGCATTGTGATTAGTTTGTGTACATATAGAGAGCTGAATTAGGTCAAAGTTTTATGGATTTATGGGCTTTGTCTTGATTGCTTGATCATGAAGATTCACTTCCTTCAAATATTGAAAATATCTTATAAAACCTTTCTAAATTAAGTCAATCTGATTTTACATGATCTCAATCACCTTTAATTGACCTTTAAGAATTTCTAGAATGAAAATCATATCAAATATTGAGACTTTTATATTTTATTTTGATTTAAAATGATTTTTAATGTATAAAATCATAATAAATAAAATAAAATTAATAAAATTTGAATAAATGATTTTTAATTCGTGCATGATGTCATGGTAGTGATTGGGTCATAAAAATGCAAGCCCATGTGAAAAGAATTGGTTCTAAGATCCCATTTGCTCAATAAACCCCTCAAAAATTTCCCAACTTTGCAAAGACAAAAATCCCTCAATTTTAAGGCTATGAAGATGTTCTTGGACATTTTGGAAATATTATAGAGTCCTCTACCCAACCTCTTTGGTCTCATGTCCATATCCTTTATCATTCTCAAGTTATGCCCTTTGGAAGATGTTGACTTTTGAAATGACCTATAATGTCTTAGCTCATACCTTCCAAATGAAGCATTTTTGGGCTTTGCTTGTGAGACACAAAGTTGTAGAGAATTCAATTTCCTTCAAAATGAGCTTTGTATGGGAATTTTTTGATGAAGCATGTGAAAGTTATGGCTGGTCAAAGTTCAGTTGACTTTTCATATGAAAACCCTAATTTAGAAACTCCTGATTCTTGATGATCTGAAATCTCTTTGATGAATCATGATCAACCCTTGATCAAATGATGAATTTTACTTCATATACTTGATATTGGCAAAAAATCATGAAGTTTGACTTTGGTTTGACCACAGTTGACCTCAGCTTGACTTTTTAACTGCTTTCACTGATTTTAGCCTATCTGATCATCTGACTGAGGAAATCTTTTGGGAAAGTCTTGAAACTTGACATAGGGATTCTTGAAGACATGTAAGATGTTATGAAGCTCACTTGAATCCTTGGAAATTCATTTAGCCTGATGAAATCCAAAACCCTAGTTTAAGATGCATTGCTTAGGAGGATGCATTGTTTGAGGGAATTGTCAAACTTTCTGACTAATTGTGAACCTTGTGAACCTCTTGAGATACCTTGTGAATATTGTGAATCTTGTGAACCTTGTGAACCTCTTGGGACACCTTAGTACATAATGTCTTGTCTAGGTGAGGGCAAATTTTGGGGTGCAACACACAATACACCACAAAATATTCATTCGGATTCGGAAAAATTAAAACATGAGCAGTAGTCAACCTCTTCTTCAACTCAACAAAACTCTTCTTGCAAGCAACATCCCACACATAAGATTGACCCTTTCGGGTCAACTGCGTCAAAGGCAAAGCCAACTAAGAAAAACCCTCTATGAACCTACGGTAAAAACCGGCCAACCCAAGAAAACTTATAACCTCGATAGCAGACTTCAAGTATCCCAATTCAATACAACATAAATCTTCGAAGGAACCACAAAAATTCCACCACTAGAAATCACATGGCCAAGGAAACTTACTTCCTTCAACCAGAACTCACACTTAGACAATTTAGCATAAAGCTTCTTATCTCTCAACACCTGTAATACAATCCTCAAATGTCCCTCATGCTCTTCTTTTGACTTCGAATAGATTAGAATATCGTCGATAAAAACCACCACAAACTTATCCAAATACTCATGAAAAGTTTGATTCATATATTCCATGAATACACCAGGTGCATTGGATACACCAAAAGGCATCACAGTATATTCATAGTGACCATACCTCGTTCTGAACGTTGTCTTCGGAATATCATCTGCTTTAATTCGAATCTGATGATAACCCGACCTCAAATCAATCTTGCTAAAAACACAAGCTCCCACCAATTGATCCATCAAATCATCAATCCTCGGAAGTGGATACATATTCTTGATAGTCACCTTATTCAATTATCGATAATCGGCGCACAACCTCATACTACCATCCTTCTTCTTAAATAGTAACACAAGAGCACCCCACAGAGAAACACTTGGATGAACAAATTTCTTCTCAAGAAGCTCTTCAAGTTATTTCTTCAACTCACTTAATTCAGAAGCCGACATCCTATAAGGAGCCATCGACACTATACTAGTACCCGATACTAAATCCACATAAAACTCTACTTCACGTTCCGGTGGTAAATCACTAATGTCATCCGAAAACACATCAAGAAATTCACATACAACAAGTAATTCAACATGTAACACCCCACTTTCCCAATTAAACAAAATTAACATTTATATATAAAAAATCAGTGTTTAAAGTGGAATTCCACGTTGTCATACCCTAATTTTTGACCCTAAGATTTTTCGCATCTCATATGCATCTTGCATACAAACAAGATCACGCACTGGTTCGTTTATCCTTCTCAGGTGCAGGTTTATGCTTCACAGGTGTAAACACCCCAAATTTTCCCTCACTAAGTCCACACCATGGCTTGTGATATTTCATGTTTGCATAAGCATAAGCATACTGTAACACGGTGGGAGAACTGACTTTAGTTATGTTGCGGATAGCAAGAGTCGCCACCGACTTTTATTTTATCCAAAAAAGGAAAGGATATAAAAGAACAGGAAAGACCTTAAGAGATGTTTTTGGGTCCGGGGGGTAGGTTATGTAAAGGGAAGGTGTTAGCACCCTTTACATCCATGGTTATCCATGGGCTCTTAGTTACTTAGCTCACTTTTGAATTGTTTTTGAAGGTGTAGTGTGTGAATAGAAAAATTTTCATAATAGTTGATAATGATCCATGTACGGATGCATAAAAACTTGTTTTTGAAAATTTGTTTGAAATTGTGGAAAGTTTGAAAAGTTTTTGAAGTGAGTAAGTACATAAGAGGAACCTACCCTAAAGTTTTAAGTCTTTCTTGTTCTTTATCCTTTAATTGGTAAGACTATCCCTACTATTAAGGAGTAGGTAGTCATTACCTTGGATGTAAGGGACATATGAGGGACATTTGTTTTTATGAAGGCAACTGTGGGGTGTATTAAGCATTCTGGAGGGACTATCATCATTATTCGAAGGGACTTGATCTTTAAAGGCAACCATTAGGGACTTGATGATTTTTTCTTTTAAGGGACTTGCTTTATACACCCCACTTGACCTTATGATTAGGCAACATTGAGGGATAACCTTAGGAATGTGAGATGGCGATTAAAAATCGACTTACGTGTGTGAGTGTTCAATATTGTTTATCTTTAATTAAAATGATCTAAATTTATTTTTAAATAGAATACATATTTACACTCCCTAAATTACTAACCATAGAAAAAAATAAATTAAATATTACAAATTTTACACCAAGGAGCAATTACATAATTATAATAATAAGCAAAATAAATAGCAAAATATAAAAGCAAAATATAAATAATAAGTAAAAATAAAGAAATAAGCAATAATAAATAAATAGGGGTTAGTAATAATAAGAATTAAAAATAGGGTTAGTAAAATAATAATAATATTAAATAATAATCAAAAAGTTAGTAATAATAAAATAAGAGAGGTTAATAAATAATAAAAATTAGTGAAATAATAATAATATATAAAATTAATAAAGCAACATAAATAATAACATGGTTAATAACAATAATTAAATAAAATAGAATTAAATATTATAAACACAAAAATTGGATTTTAATATATAACATTTAATAAGAATAATTAAAAAAAATTTAAACATAATGTAATTATAAATTTTAATTATTACAAATTTAATCATTTTTAAGCATATATTAACATTTAGTTATTAAAACAATATTTATACATTATAAGGAGAAAATAAGTTTTAGATATTATATTCACAAAATTAATTATATTTATAAAATTTAATTGTATTAATTATTATATTTACAAAATATTTTAAACATATACAAAATATAATTATTGTAGATTAAATTATTTCTAAACATATATTAAAAGAAAAATAATTTGGATTATAAATATATTTACAAAAATTATGCTAAATAAATATATATTATAATTATGTAAAGAATTAGAAAATAAAATTAGGTTTTGTTTTAGAAAATTATTTTTAAGGTTTAGAATAGCATATACAAAATTTATTTTAACTAATATATAATATTATAATATGTTTACATATTTACATATATTCATAATTTTTAATTTAATAATATAATGCTTAAAACAAATAAAAGAAGAAAAAATTGTGAAAACTTACCTGACTGGGGTTTGAACCCAGGTCAGCTTGATTTCCAGCAAGAAGGAATACCACCAGGCTACCACACGTACAGGCAACAATGGAGGAAGCTTAATTTGTTTTGTGCTTTGCCTGAAAAACCTGGAAAATAAAAGAAATAAAAAGGCCTGGGGTGAGAATCGTACCCAGGACCTTTTGGTTACAAGCATGTCTACGTTACCGCCTGGCTGGGAGAGCCTAACTGCTAGCTTGTTGGCCATAATTGATAATATATTAAACCTGAAAAGCAAACAAAATAAAAGAACAAAATGTCACAAACGGGGAATCGAACCCCAGACCAAGCCTCTGCATACGCTCCCTCCATCCACTGGGACAACACAATTTGTGTGACTTTAAACAGCAAACAATCAATAAAATATTATACAAATAATTTGAATTCAAATCACGCGCGGGAAGCAGTCTTCTTCAACCTCCAGAACTACAAATTTAGCTGCGAAAATAGCTGGGAAATTTCCTGCGAAAACAGAATGGTAGCAAAACCTACAAAATTCGAACAATGGCAAAACAGTATGGTTTCATGAAATTGATCATTCCATTAAGTTTCAAATGAGTTTTCCAATCACCCCACGTTCTTAGAATCCATTTATATGGGCTGGATTGAAGAACCCTAATTGGAGCCGTAAACCCTAAAAATGGCAGATCATGTTTCAAGCTATGGAACTTCACCAAATCATCCAGATTCCGTCTATAGTCATTAACAAACAAGGTTATGTAAACTAAATTCAATAATATGCAGTGAATCATTACAATCGGAAAAAAAAATTTGTCAAGCATAAACAAGCTACGGGTTTATCATTATGGCATGATTTGAATGCTTATGAATGATGGTTCATGATCCATGATGTCCAATGAAGCTCTCCATGTTCTTATTTTACCTTTTAGAGCCTTGGAAGATGGAATCCGAATTTCACTTTTTGATGAATTTTTGAGTTTTTGAAACTTACCCTTGGCTGCTGGAATTCGTGAATGAGGGTTTGCATTATGTTTGATACTTATATGTGAATGATTCTAGGTCAAAACATTGATGGATCATGTGGAAAAATTGATTTAAAAAGATTGAGATTGATCATGCTTTGAAATTTCAATATTTGCTCATGAAAGCTTACTATTTTTGTACCAATCTCATGATTCCCTTCCTCTTTAATTCCAATCATCAATTAAGACTTTCTAGAAGCATTATCCAAATAAAATCTCTTATTTTCATATTTTATTTTTATTTAAAATGATTTTTAATGATTTAAATCAAAATAAATAGAAATAAAAATAATAAAAATCAGATTTTAAATGGTTTGGGTCGTGCATAGTACTAATGTATGGATTGGATCACAATTTGGCCAGCCCATTTGGAAAGAAGTGGTTTTAAACCTCCATTTTCAACATAAATCATCACAAAATTTCCCAACTTTGCAAGGGCATATCTCCCTCAATTTTAAAGGTATGAGGGTGTTCTTTGACATTTTGGAAAGCTTGAAGAGTCCTCTAAACAACCCCATTGGTTTCAGGTCCATATCATTTACCAATCTCAAGTTATGCCCTTTTGAAGTTGTTGACTTTTTGTTGACTTTTGAAATGACCTATAATGTCTTAGCTCATATCTTCCAAATGAAGAATTTTTGGGCTTAACTTGCAAGATCAAAGTTGTAGAGAATTCAATTTCCTTCAAAATGAGCTTTTGATGGAGACTTGGTGATGAAGTATGTGAAAGTTATGGCTGGTCAAAGTTCAGTTGACTTTTACTGAGGAAACCCTAATTTAGAAACTCCTGATTATTGATGATCTGGAATCTCCTTGATGAATCATGATCAACCCTTGATCAAATGATGAATTTTACTTCATATACTTGATGTTGGCAAAAAAATCATGAAGTTTGACTTTGGTTTGACCACAGTTGACCTCAGTTTGACTTTTTAACTGTATTGACTGATTTTGACTTATCTGATCATCTGACTGAGCAAACTTTTGAGAAAAGTCTTGAAACTTGTCATGGGGGTTCTTATATACATATAAGATGTTATGAAGCTCACTTGAAGTCTTGGAAGTTCATTTAGCCTGATTAAAGTCAAAACCCTAGTTTTGGATGCACTGCCTAGGAGGTGCATTGTCTGAGGGAATTGTCAACTCCTTTGACCAATTGTGAACTTTGTGAACCTTGTGAACCATCATAAAATGTCTTGTGAAACTCATGAGAGGTATTGTGAAGCTTGAGAACCTTGTGAACCTCATAAAGTGACTTTGTAGACCTTATGAACCTCAGGAAAGCTTTGTAATCATTGTGAATCTTGTGAACCTTGTGAACCTTCAAGAAGTAACTTGTGGACTTCATGAACCTCATGAAAGGTATTGAAAGCATTGTGAATCTTGTGAACCTTGTGAACCTTCATGAAGTGACTTGTAGACTTCATGAGCCTCATGAAAGGTATTGTAGATGTTTGAGAAACTTGTGAACCTTGTGAACCTTCATAAAGTAGCTTGTAGACTTCATGAACCTCATGAAAGGTTATATAAGCATTGAGGAACTTGTGAACCTTGTGAACCTTCTTAGCACACAAAGTCTTGTATTGTGAGGGCAAATTTTGGGGTGCAACAGCTGCCCCTGTTCAATTTTCTGAAACCTGAGGGGTTAGATTGGTACATTTGCCAGTCATGACCTGGAAGGTTGAAGGGGATTGAACACAAAAGCCCAAAAATTTGCACTCACCAGTGCATTAGAGTGATACAGATGGCTAGTTGAATATGATTGAGTGGGCTTAAAGATGCCACTAGGGGAAATTTCTTCAGGTATATTTCTTGGAAGATAAAGCAGTCCAAAATATGGAGGTATAATGAAAGCTATCAGGAGTTTGGAGCAGTCCTGAGGTATTGATGATATGCTTTCAGGAGACTGGAGTAATCCTGATGTAACATCATGTCTTCAGGGGGGATAAAGCAGTCTTGATATATGAGAAGCTATCAGGAGGCTGGAGCTGTCCTGAGGTAACAATATAATTTCAAGAAGGTAGAGCAATCTTGAGAGATTGATGATATGCTTTCAGGAGACTGGAGTAATCCTGAAGTAACAGCATGCCTTCAGGAGGATAGAGCAATCAATAATGATAACCCTAAAGCAGTCTTGAAGTAATAATATGATTTCAAGAGGATAGAGCAATCAATAATGATAACTCTAAAGCAGTCTTGAAGTAATGAGAAGTTGTCAGGAGGATAAAGCAATCCTGAGGTAATAGAAAATTGTCAGGAGACTGGAGTAATCCTGAGGAAATAATATGATATGCTTTCAGGAGACTGGAGTGATCCTGATGTAACAGCATGTCTTTAGGAGGATAGAGCAATCCTGATGATCATAAGTTTGTTTGTTGGATAATTACCCTGAAAACAAGGTATCATTCTGTATAATAATATTAGTTTATGCTTTATGTATGCATGTATAATATGATGCACTTAAGTAAATGTATTATGTATTTATGGATATGTATGTTATGGTATGATGTAAATGATGTATGTATGATATGATACTGCCGGAAGAGTCTGGATATCTTCGTATAATAACTGCTGGCCAGGGAAAATAAATCCCGATTCGTTGTTTGAAGAATATATTATACATAACCTTCCATATGCTGAGGATAATAAGGTATATATAACCTCCCGGATGCTGGGGATAATAAGGTATATATCACCTCCCGTATGCTGGGGATAGTAAGGTAGATATAACATCCCGTCTTCGTTCGTCGTGCCCTTATTGGAAAGTAAATTCCCGAATATCCGTATGAGGATAAAAGAGATGGATATAAATTCCAGGGGAGATAAGACTTCATGAAGATGGATTCGTCCTACTGAGGGTTTGTAACTGTCTTGTAAAGGTGAACCGGCGAAGCTTCGTTGAAATCCTTCCCTCGTTCGTCCTTAGTAAATACTATTACTGCATTTTCATGCATTTCTGGTAAACATCAATCATATTAAAAGCATACATGCATTTTTGGTAAACATTAATCATATTCAAAAGCATACAGGCATTCAAACACAACCAATGGACGTTTCGCTTATGTAAACAGGGTAAAAGTAAATCTGGATTCAAAAGATGGAATTTATTTATATCAAAAAGTGACCCATACACGGGTAAGTTTGTACAAGGAGACATAAACCCTAGTAAGAGGATTTTGTCATAAAGTTTTTTTACAAAACAGAGAAAATCAGCTATGTGGGAAACAATCCTATTGAGTTTCAATTCTACTATTGCCATTATCTTCAAGTATCTCATCTTCTGTTGTTCAGACGGAAACGATTGGATTGAGCTTTATCTGTTCAAGCTTGAGTAAGTAGTACAACTGGTTTCCGTTTTATGGGTGTTCCAAACGAGACATAGTCATACGCTTTAATCCCTAACTTTTGCCTGGATTTCCCTTTCAGGTTTTCAATCCACCGGGATACCCTTTTTTGCCCAAGCCGCCTTTTCAGGTTTTCGACTTACCGGGTGTACATTTTTTTATATATATCCCTAATTTTTGCCCAAACCCTTTTGGTTTGCCGGGATGCCCTTACTTTTGCCTAGGCCATTCAACCTAGCGGGTCTCTTTTTATGCGTAGTATTTTTTAACTATGTCTGTGTTCACAGGCTGTGGAAAGTCTTCACCATCCATTGTAGTCAGTATCATGGCACCTCCTGAGAACACTGTCTTGACTACAAATGGTCCTTCATATGTTGGGTTCCACTTGCCCCTAGGATCACCCTGTGGTAATATGATACGCTTGATTACCAAGTCACCAGCCTGATATACCTTTGGCTTAACCTTCTTGTTGAAAGCTTTAATCATTCGTTTCTGGTACATCTGGCCATGAAAAACTGCTGCTAGCCTCTTTTCATCAATCAAATTTAATTGGTCCAGTCGAGTCTGAATCCACTCATCTTCATCCAAGCCTGCATCCTTCATAATTCTTAAGGAGGGAATCTGAACTTCAATGGGTAGAACTGCTTCCATACCATAGACCAAGGAGAATGGGGTTGCCCCTGTTGAAGTAC
The DNA here is from genome assembly GCA_963966055.1 of Lathyrus aphaca. Lineage (NCBI taxonomy): Eukaryota > Viridiplantae > Streptophyta > Magnoliopsida > Fabales > Fabaceae > Lathyrus > Lathyrus aphaca. The sequence continues at coordinate 565,061,575 of OZ014523.1, forward strand.
GTATAGTAGTACGATAACCATGAAGAGCAAATGGTAACATCTCATGCCAATCCTTGTAAGTAACAGTCATCTTCTGTACAATCTTCTTAATGTTCTTATTAGCAGCTTCAACTGCCCCATTCATCTTTGGACGATACGGAGAAGAGTTGTGATGCTTAATCTTGAACTGCGTGCAGAGATCAGTAATCATAGTGTTGTTCAGATTAGAGCCATTGTCAGTGATAATCCTCTCAGGGATGCCATACCTACATATGAGATTGTTCTTAATGAATCGAGCCACAACATTCTTGGTAACAGATGCAAATGAAGCTGCCTCTACCCACTTCGTGAAATAATCAATAGCAACCAGGATGAAACGATGCCCATTGGAAGCAGTAGGCTTGATCTCACCAATCATATCAATGCCCCACATGGCAAAGGGCCAAGGAGCAGTCAACACATTCAATGGTGATGGAGGTATATGAACTTTATCAGCATAAATTTGACACTTGTGACATGTTCTGGAGTGTTGATAACAATCAGCTTCCATGGTGGACCAATAGTAACCTGCTCTCAATATCTTCTTTGCCATGGTATGTCCACTAGAATGAGTGCCAAAGATCCCATCATGCATGTCTTCCATAATCTCAGCTGCTTCCTTCTTATCCACACAACGAAGCAACGTTGAATCATGATTGCGCTTGTACAGAATGCCATTACTCAAGAAGAACTTGGCAGAAAACCTTCTCAGAAACTTCCTATCTTTGACAGATGCCCCTTCAGGGAATTCCTGAGCTTCAAGATATCTTTTTACTTCATAGAACCAAGGCTTCTCCTCTGCCCCTTCTGTGTCAATCTCATTGCAATATGCAGGCTTTTCAAATCTATCAATAGTAATCTTGGGAGCTTCATCATCCCAACTGATCTCAAACATAGATGCCATGGTGGCCAATGCATCTGCCAACTGATTCTCTCTTCGTGGAATATGTCCAAAAGTAATCTCTTTGAAATGTGGGATCAAAGACAACACATGCTCTCTGTAAGGAATGAGGTTATCATGCTTGGTATCCCAATCTCCTTTAATCTGACTTACTACCAGGGCTGAATCTCCATACACATCAAGGAGCTGAATCTTCATATCAATAGCAACTTTAATACCCAGGATACATGCCTCATATTCAGCCATGTTATTGGTACAATGGAAACAAAGTCTAGCAGTAATCGGGGTATGACAACCTTCAGGGGAACTAATCACAACACCAACACCATTACCAAGTGCATTAGAGGCACCATCAAAAACCATAGTCCATCGGGATCCTTGTTCAGGTCCGTCATATTGTCCAGGTTCTTTGGTAATAATCATAATGTCTTCATCAGGAAACTCAAAATTCATTGACTGATAATCATCCACTGCTTGATGAGCCAAATGATCAGCAACAACACTTCCTTTAATGGCCTTCTGAGTAGTATACTGTATGTCATATTCTATCAAGATCATTTGCCATCTTGCAATTCTTCCGGAGAGAGCAGGTTTCTCAAATATGTACTTGATTGGATCCATCTTCGAAATCAATAAGGTAGTATGGGTCAACATATACTGTCTTAGTCGGCGAGCAGCCCATGCCAAAGCGCAGCAAGTTTTCTCGAGCAGCGAGTATCTTGTTTCACAGTCGGTAAACTTTTTGCTAAGGTAGTATATTGCCTGCTCTTTTCGACCAGACTCGTCATGTTGCCCCAACACACACCCCATTGAGTTGTCTAACACTGTTAAGTACATAATCAAGGGTCTTCCATCAACTGGTGGCATCAAAATTGGTGGTTCTAGCAGGTATCTCTTGATTTCATCAAAGGCAGTCTGGCACTCATCATTCCATTCCATCACCTGATCTTTCTTCAACAACTTGAAGATTGGCTCACAGATGGTAGTTAACTGGGAAATAAATCTTGCAATGTAATTCAAACGTCCCAAGAAACCTCTAACCTCCTTCTCAGTACGGGGAGCTGGCATCTCTCGTATAGCTTTCACTTTTGCAGGATCCATTTCAATACCTTTTCCACTGACAATAAAACCCAAGAGCTTTCCAGATCTAACTCCAAAAGTACACTTGTTTGGATTCAATCTCAACTTGTATTTCTTCAACCTCTCAAACAACTTGTGCAGATGATCAAGATGTTGCTCTTCATTCTGAGACCTGGCTATCATATCATCTACATATACCTCTATCTCATGATGAATCATATCATGAAACAAAGCCACCATAGCACGCTGATATGTTGCCCCTGCATTCTTCAAACCAAATGGAATTACCTTATAGCAAAAGGTGCCCCACTGTGACACAAATGTTGTCTTCTCCATATCTTCAGGTGCCATCTTGATTTGATTGTAACCAGAGAAACCATCCATAAAAGAGAATACCTTATGTTGAGCAGTGTTGTCTACCAGAATATCAATATGAGGGAGTGGAAAGTCATCTTTAGGGCTAGCCTTGTTCAAATCTCTGTAGTCTACACACATACGCACCTTACCATCTTTCTTAGGAACTGGCACCACATTTGCAACCCACTGAGGATAAGAAGTCACTGCTAAGAACCCTGCATTGAACTGTTTCATTACCTCTGCCTTGATCTTTTCTGACATTTCAGGACGCATACGACGAACCTTCTACTTCTTTGGACGACAATCTTCTTTTACTGGTAAACGGTGAACCACAATGTCTGTATCCAATCCTGGCATATCTTCATAAGACCAAGCGAAGATCTCTACATAGTTACGTAACATCTGAATCAACCTGCTCTTGACACTGTCCTCTAAATCAGCCCCTATCTTGACCTCTTTTCTGTTTTCTTCAGTTCCCAGATTCACAACTTCGACTGGCTCTTCATGTGGCTGTATAGCTTTCTCTTCTTGTTGTAACAACCTAGCAAGCTCTACAAGTATTTCACAATCGTCCTCATTTCCGTCTTCAGTTTGATAGATCGGATTCTCGAAATTATAATTGGCAATAGTAGAACTGTTATCAACAGGATCCATAGTGGATGAGGATCTGCATTTTAGTGATGTGGGTGTGTGTAAGAACACATAGCTGATAAAACAAAAATAAAAGAAAAGAAAGACAAGGAACACAATATTTACGAAAACAGAACGTCCACTGATTTTATTGAATGAAGTATGCAAATGAAATGACAGCCCGTAACAAGCACACCATGGTGCCCCGGGTAAGGCACATGGCTTGAAAGTTTTATTGTTCAAGAAATTACAAAATTAAAACATAACACAGTAATAGTATTTACTCCTGACTAAAGGAGATAGGGATAACATCTTCAGCTTTCCAATTATTGAGTCCAGCACCCACAGTAGGAAAAATCCATGCATCCAAGTTGTAGTCTTCATCTTGATTTCCCACAGCGTTAATCTGGTCCTTCACAACCCCTTGACTAGTGATACGAGCAGCACGAGCACGACGAACGGCCTTCTGGGACTCTGCAGTGAAACCCAAACCAAACTTGTCAGACTTGTATGGAATATTAGGAAGCTGACCCCAAATAGTACAACCACCTTCATCCACCACAGCTCTAGCATCTTTGAGGGAGGCCATTGCCATTGTTGGAGGCTTTCTGGTGACCACAGGAACTTTCTTCACAACAGGAGGAGCTACATAATCATTAACAACCCAGGGAACCACTTCAAACGTCTGACACGGAGTCTCAATGTATTCACCTTCCATTTCCAGATACTTGAAGGTATTGACATGGCTGACAAAGTATTCTTCTTCTCCATAGACAGTAACAACCTTTCCATCCACCGGATATCTCAACTTTTGGTGCAATGTAGAGGTTACAGCACCTGCCCCATGGATCCAAGGACGACCAAGCAGACAAGAGTACGAAGGGCGAATATCCATCACAAAAAATGTAGCAGTAAACACCTGGGAGCCAACTTTGATTGGAAGATCAATTTCCCTATGTACTACTCTTCTAGAACCATCAAAAGCCTTCACCACAATGTTACTGGGCTTCAACACAGCATCTTCAGGACTCAGCTTGTTCAGGACTTCCTTAGGTAACACATTCAAAGAGGATCCATTATCTATCAGCACATGTGACAAGGTAGTGCCCCTGCATTCAATTGAAATATGCAAGGCCCTGTTATGATCCCTCTTAGCAGGGGTCAGATCAGCATCAGAAAACCCTAACCCATTGTCATAGGTCAGGTGGGCAACACAGTTCTCAAATTGGTCAACAGAAATTGCACTGGGTACATGAGCAGTCTTCAGAAACTTGATCAAGGATTTTGCATGAGCCTCAGAACATAACAACAGGGACAGCATAGAAATCTTTGAGGGAGTATGCCCCAACTGATCCACAATGTCATAATCACTCTTGCGAATGATTTTCAATACTTCTTCCATCTGCTTAGAGAGATCATCAGCAGCTGGCACATCAGTAGATACAGGCTCAATAACAGGACCCTTGCCCCTAGCATCAGTGGTGGAAGTAGCAGCAGGAGTAACTGTATTCTTAGAAGCAACTGAAGGAGAGAAGACCCTTCCACTACGAGTGATCTTGCTAGATCCAGCAATATTGTCAACATCAACAGGCACATCAGCTACAGGCTCTTGCTTAACACCATGGATGTAAACATCAGATCCATAATGCCAAGGCACAGCTTTGTCAGACGTATACGGGATAGGACCAGGAGTAGTAATGACCACAGGAGCTACTCTGGCTTCAGCAACAACTTTCATAGGACCTTCAGCAGTAATCTTAATTGGACCCTGATGAGTGATTTTAATGGGACCCTTTGAAGTGATCCTTATTGGTACTTTGTCAACCATGTCAACCTCTTCAATCTTCCTACCTTGAGTCAGATGATCCACCATACTTTCAACAGACGACGGAGTCCTTTCAAATACTATAATATACTTATCCATGAGACGTTGAATTCCATCTCTCAATATGAAGCAACTATCCGGCTTATAGGTACAATACAAACAATCTTCACGACAACCTGGAAAGATCCCAGCTTGTACTAACCTCTTTTTGATAACAGACGGTGGTGTGGTCAACTCCATAACTGAATAAACATGTAGATCTTCATCAATAACATTGACAGCCTTCTCGTGATTTGGCATTGGAGCAGTAATCACATTGGGAGTACCCGGAGGATCAAACTCAATTTCTCCAGCATCAATCATATCTTGAATTTTGTTCTTCAAGATCCAGCAGTTATTGGTATCATGTCCCTGACAATTTGAATGATATGCACACCGTGCATTGGGATTGTACCTGGGAGAGGTAACATTGGGATTTTGAGGAGCCTCTTTCAAGGTAATGAGTTCAACCTTCAACAAGTGTTGCAATGCCTGAGCCATTGACATGTTGATCTTCGTGAACTGTCTTCTAGCCCTCTGTTGGTTGCCCTGTGGCTGTTCTGTTGTTGCAGGAGTTGGATTTGAAATATGAACTGCACTAACAGACTGATGCCTTCTGTTACGATCAGGTTGACCATAAACAGCATTGGATTCTTTCTTCCCAGTGGGAGGCTTCTTTGCAGCACCTGATGAGGAAGCACCCACTTGGATCTTACCATTCTTTATACCATTCTCTACTCGCTCTCCTGTCATGATCAACTCAGTGAAGCCAGATGATGAGCTTCCAATGAGATGACTGTAGAACGGACCATTCAGCGTACACATGAACATATCAACCAATTCCCTATCAGTCAAAGGGGGTTGAACTCTTCCAGCTAAATCTCTCCACTTCTGAGCATACTCTTTAAAACTTTCTTTGGCACCCATAGACATGCTCTGAAGCTGCATGCGAGTGGGGGCCAAGTCAGCATTGTATTGATACTGCTTATAGAAAGCTTCAGCAAGATCATTCCAGTCTCTGATGTTAACACTCTCCAACTGATAATACCACTCCAACTGAGCTCCAGATAAGCTCTCTTGAAAAAAATGGATCCACAACTTCTTATCAGCAGTGTGGGGTTGAATCCTTCTGACATAGGACCTCAGATGCAGCTTGGGACAAGAGACCCCATCATAGACAACAAATGTTGGAACCTTGAAACCAATGGGTATGACTAACCCAGATATCAGACTCAAATCCTCAAAATCCAGCCCAGATGACTTCTGAAACTCCATGGCATCCATCCTATCCACCAGCATCTTGAATTTGTCTTCGTTAGGCTCATGATAGTAATTAGCCTCAGAATCAGAGTCCCCCATTGAATGGTGGAGACTGCCTACCTCATGCTCAGATTCCTCAGATTCATAGTCTTCAGCTGGTTCTTTGGTCTTGGCAAGACCTTTGAACCTTCTTCCCATGTTAATCAACCCAGCAGACCTTCTAGTCTTCTTAGTCTTCTTGGCCAGCAGTGCCTTCAATTCATCCTGCCCCTTGGACAGGTTCAAGATCAGCTCTTGGAACTGTGCATTTTGTGCTTGGAGATCCTTAACTGATTGTTCAAGAGCCATTGCTGAAATAAACAGCGAGAAGATGAGAAACCTGTGCGCAATTATAAACCTGTGATGTAATGAAATGATATGGGAATGCGTATGCAATGTTTTCAAGGACCGCAGGATTTAAATTTGCTTAGACACACACGAAAGTAAACTTTATTAGTAATAAATTGTTTTGCCTTTTAGGCTTACAAAAAATGAAAATGAAATAAGTACAAAAGATGGGGTTTTAAGTCTCCCATGGACGTTTCCTCTTTGTATTGAGGTATGAGTTGAGGTTTCGTTCCTCGTGAAGTTGCTTTGTTAACTCTAGGATTCTTGTTTGGCTTGCTTTGTAATGAGCCTCGAAAGTATCCCTTTGCTCCTTCAGTTGGATCCATGATCTCTGCAAGTCTTCCTTATCAGTAGGCATGTCTGGGTGAAGGATGGTATAAGCTGTGTCTCCTTCAGCAACAGGTTCCATGGTAACTGGTAGGACGGCAGGATATGGCATCATGAGTGTCTGAGCACGAGATCGTACCCATCTGAGATAAGCCTCCATAGGAATAGTGTACTTAGGCTCCAGTGTCTTGCTGTCAATCCTGTTTACCTTTCCCCATGCTCGTATGAATCTCTGACGGTAACCCTGAAGATCGTTGTCGTAATCAAACACAATACCCTGGATCAACATATCATGTGGACCATCACTTCGAGCGTAACCAAACTGTCGTAAAGCTAAAGAGGGGTTGTAGGTGATGCCTCCTCTTATGCCTAGAAGTGGCACATTAGGAAATTCCCCACAACAGTCAATGATGGTGACATTCTCCATAGATCTGGAGCACCAATGGATGTCTGAGTGAGAAAGTGACATGATCCTCTTGGACCATCTGAACCCTTGCTCATTCTTCATTACTGAGCGAGGAAGGTGAGAAATAAACCACCTAGAAAGCAAAGGTATGCAGCACATCAAATTTCCTCTTGCCCTTGTAGTACGGGTGTGAAGAGAATGCAGGATGTCTCCAAGCAATGTAGGCACTGGATTGTGACTCAGGAAAATGTTGATGGCATGAACATCTATGAACTGATCTGGATTGGGGAATAATACTAAGCCATATATCAGCAAGGCTAAGATCTCCTCAAAAGCATCATAGCTCATGGCCTTCAAGAACATTTGAGCCTTATCCATTAGCACCTTGGCAAGAATACCCTTGACTCCACTTCTCGTTTCTAGAACAATGTCAGACTTCTTCAGATGTAGGGCTGCAGCAATGACCTCTGGTTTAAGCTCTTTCTCCAAGCCTGTGAAGGGTCTTTGGTCAAGAACAGGTATACCCAGAAGTTTAGAGAACTCCTCCATGGTTGGAACCAGCTGATAATCAGGGAATGTAAAGCAATGGTGCTTAGGGTCAAAGAACTGAAACAAAACGCTCATCATGTCTTCATTGAACCCTGAAGTGACTAGATCCAATAGGTGACCATGTCTCTTGATGAACTGGGAGAGATCAGACACTTGAGAAACCAACTCTTTAAGCTTGGGAGGTATCCCCACAAAGTTGATCCTGATGGTGTTCCTACGAGTAGAAGCCATGACCTGCAACAAAGAACAAAGATAAATCCTTTGGTCCTTGAAATGGTTAGTGAAAATGCTATGCTTATGATGCATGATGATGTCATGATGTTATGCTCAATCACAAACATGTGGCACACACAAGCAAGTCACACAATAGCCCTAGGTTTAAAGGCTTGCATGAGGTTTAAGGTAAGTACCCTCCCCTGAAGTTAGTTGGTTCATCCTGTCCTACAAAAGTAACCAGGTTCTAAGGGATCTCAATATCATTGATCCTTCACAAGGGTGGTTATTCAGAAGGCAACTTACTTGCCAACCAAAACCCTCCAAGTTCAAGATCTCAATGAGCGTAGTATCGAGTGTCAACCAACTTCAGTCTGCACCAAAGCCGGTTACCTCACTACTTTCTAAAGGCCAAGATGAGTTAACTAGGGTTCTAAAAGTTAGTTAGTGCATTGACAACATATGGCAGCCTCATATTATCCTCAACTTGACTTAAGGAACATAAGCACCAACCAAGAAGTCGCACTAACTATGGCCACCAGATCAACCGTATCGATATACGTCGTACAGTTTCCTTGGTCTATTGCCATTTACCTAAGGTACACTAGATCCGGGTTAGGACCTTTCACACATAAGAGCACCCCAACAAGATAATAATAAAGCAAACAAATCAAACAATATTAAAGTGATCTTAATTCCTAAGGGTACCCCTCTTAAATTTAAATCCCCAACAGAGTCGCCAGTTCTGTAACACGGTGGGAGAACTGACTTTAGTTATGTTGCGGATAGCAAGAGTCGCCACCGACTTTTATTTTATCCAAAAAAGGAAAGGATATAAAAGAACAGGAAAGACCTTAAGAGATGTTTTTGGGTCCGGGGGGTAGGTTATGTAAAGGGAAGGTGTTAGCACCCTTTACATCCATGGTTATCCATGGGCTCTTAGTTACTTAGCTCACTTTTGAATTGTTTTTGAAGGTGTAGTGTGTGAATAGAAAAATTTTCATAATAGTTGATAATGATCCATGTACGGATGCATAAAAACTTGTTTTTGAAAATTTGTTTGAAATTGTGGAAAGTTTGAAAAGTTTTTGAAGTGAGTAAGTACATAAGAGGAACCTACCCTAAAGTTTTAAGTCTTTCTTGTTCTTTATCCTTTAATTGGTAAGACTATCCCTACTATTAAGGAGTAGGTAGTCATTACCTTGGATGTAAGGGACATATGAGGGACATTTGTTTTTATGAAGGCAACTGTGGGGTGTATTAAGCATTCTGGAGGGACTATCATCATTATTCGAAGGGACTTGATCTTTAAAGGCAACCATTAGGGACTTGATGATTTTTTCTTTTAAGGGACTTGCTTTATACACCCCACTTGACCTTATGATTAGGCAACATTGAGGGATAACCTTAGGAATGTGAGATGGCGATTAAAAATCGACTTACGTGTGTGAGTGTTCAATATTGTTTATCTTTAATTAAAATGATCTAAATTTATTTTTAAATAGAATACATATTTACACTCCCTAAATTACTAACCATAGAAAAAAATAAATTAAATATTACAAATTTTACACCAAGGAGCAATTACATAATTATAATAATAAGCAAAATAAATAGCAAAATATAAAAGCAAAATATAAATAATAAGTAAAAATAAAGAAATAAGCAATAATAAATAAATAGGGGTTAGTAATAATAAGAATTAAAAATAGGGTTAGTAAAATAATAATAATATTAAATAATAATCAAAAAGTTAGTAATAATAAAATAAGAGAGGTTAATAAATAATAAAAATTAGTGAAATAATAATAATATATAAAATTAATAAAGCAACATAAATAATAACATGGTTAATAACAATAATTAAATAAAATAGAATTAAATATTATAAACACAAAAATTGGATTTTAATATATAACATTTAATAAGAATAATTAAAAAAAATTTAAACATAATGTAATTATAAATTTTAATTATTACAAATTTAATCATTTTTAAGCATATATTAACATTTAGTTATTAAAACAATATTTATACATTATAAGGAGAAAATAAGTTTTAGATATTATATTCACAAAATTAATTATATTTATAAAATTTAATTGTATTAATTATTATATTTACAAAATATTTTAAACATATACAAAATATAATTATTGTAGATTAAATTATTTCTAAACATATATTAAAAGAAAAATAATTTGGATTATAAATATATTTACAAAAATTATGCTAAATAAATATATATTATAATTATGTAAAGAATTAGAAAATAAAATTAGGTTTTGTTTTAGAAAATTATTTTTAAGGTTTAGAATAGCATATACAAAATTTATTTTAACTAATATATAATATTATAATATGTTTACATATTTACATATATTCATAATTTTTAATTTAATAATATAATGCTTAAAACAAATAAAAGAAGAAAAAATTGTGAAAACTTACCTGACTGGGGTTTGAACCCAGGTCAGCTTGATTTCCAGCAAGAAGGAATACCACCAGGCTACCACACGTACAGGCAACAATGGAGGAAGCTTAATTTGTTTTGTGCTTTGCCTGAAAAACCTGGAAAATAAAAGAAATAAAAAGGCCTGGGGTGAGAATCGTACCCAGGACCTTTTGGTTACAAGCATGTCTACGTTACCGCCTGGCTGGGAGAGCCTAACTGCTAGCTTGTTGGCCATAATTGATAATATATTAAACCTGAAAAGCAAACAAAATAAAAGAACAAAATGTCACAAACGGGGAATCGAACCCCAGACCAAGCCTCTGCATACGCTCCCTCCATCCACTGGGACAACACAATTTGTGTGACTTTAAACAGCAAACAATCAATAAAATATTATACAAATAATTTGAATTCAAATCACGCGCGGGAAGCAGTCTTCTTCAACCTCCAGAACTACAAATTTAGCTGCGAAAATAGCTGGGAAATTTCCTGCGAAAACAGAATGGTAGCAAAACCTACAAAATTCGAACAATGGCAAAACAGTATGGTTTCATGAAATTGATCATTCCATTAAGTTTCAAATGAGTTTTCCAATCACCCCACGTTCTTAGAATCCATTTATATGGGCTGGATTGAAGAACCCTAATTGGAGCCGTAAACCCTAAAAATGGCAGATCATGTTTCAAGCTATGGAACTTCACCAAATCATCCAGATTCCGTCTATAGTCATTAACAAACAAGGTTATGTAAACTAAATTCAATAATATGCAGTGAATCATTACAATCGGAAAAAAAAATTTGTCAAGCATAAACAAGCTACGGGTTTATCATTATGGCATGATTTGAATGCTTATGAATGATGGTTCATGATCCATGATGTCCAATGAAGCTCTCCATGTTCTTATTTTACCTTTTAGAGCCTTGGAAGATGGAATCCGAATTTCACTTTTTGATGAATTTTTGAGTTTTTGAAACTTACCCTTGGCTGCTGGAATTCGTGAATGAGGGTTTGCATTATGTTTGATACTTATATGTGAATGATTCTAGGTCAAAACATTGATGGATCATGTGGAAAAATTGATTTAAAAAGATTGAGATTGATCATGCTTTGAAATTTCAATATTTGCTCATGAAAGCTTACTATTTTTGTACCAATCTCATGATTCCCTTCCTCTTTAATTCCAATCATCAATTAAGACTTTCTAGAAGCATTATCCAAATAAAATCTCTTATTTTCATATTTTATTTTTATTTAAAATGATTTTTAATGATTTAAATCAAAATAAATAGAAATAAAAATAATAAAAATCAGATTTTAAATGGTTTGGGTCGTGCATAGTACTAATGTATGGATTGGATCACAATTTGGCCAGCCCATTTGGAAAGAAGTGGTTTTAAACCTCCATTTTCAACATAAATCATCACAAAATTTCCCAACTTTGAAAGGGCATATCTCCCTCAATTTTAAAGGTATGAGGGTGTTCTTTGACATTTTGGAAAGCTTGAAGAGTCCTCTAAACAACCCCATTGGTTTCAGGTCCATATCATTTACCAATCTCAAGTTATGCCCTTTTGAAGTTGTTGACTTTTTGTTGACTTTTGAAATGACCTATAATGTCTTAGCTCATATCTTCCAAATGAAGCATTTTTGGGCTTAACTTGCAAGATAAAAGTTGTAGAGAATTCAATTTCCTTCAAAATGAGCTTTTGATGGAGACTTGGTGATGAAGTATGTGAAAGTTATGGCTGGTCAAAGTTCAGTTGACTTTTACTGAGGAAACCCTAATTTAGAAACTCCTGATTATTGATGATCTGGAATCTCCTTGATGAATCATGATCAACCCTTGATCAAATGATGAATTTTACTTCATATACTTGATGTTGGCAAAAAAATCATGAAGTTTGACTTTGGTTTGACCACAGTTGACCTCAGTTTGACTTTTTAACTGTATTGACTGATTTTGACTTATCTGATCATCTGACTGAGCAAACTTTTGAGAAAAGTCTTGAAACTTGTCATGGGGGTTCTTATATACATATAAGATGTTATGAAGCTCACTTGAAGTCTTGGAAGTTCATTTAGCCTGATTAAAGTCAAAACCCTAGTTTTGGATGCACTGCCTAGGAGGTGCATTGTCTGAGGGAATTGTCAACTCCTTTGACCAATTGTGAACTTTGTGAACCTTGTGAACCATCATAAAATGTCTTGTGAACCTCATGAGAGGTATTGTGAAGCTTGGGAACCTTGTGAACCTCATAAAGTGACTTTGTAGACCTTATGAACCTCAGGAAAGCTTTGTAATCATTGTGAATCTTGTGAACCTTGTGAACCTTCAAGAAGTAACTTGTGGACTTCATGAACCTCATGAAAGGTATTGAAAGCATTGTGAATCTTGTGAACCTTGTGAACCTTCATGAAGTGACTTGTAGACTTCATGAGCCTCATGAAAGGTATTGTAGATGTTTGAGAAACTTGTGAACCTTGTGAACCTTCATAAAGTAGCTTGTAGACTTCATGAACCTCATGAAAGGTTATATAAGCATTGAGGAACTTGTGAACCTTGTGAACCTTCTTAGCACACAAAGTATTGTATTGTGAGGGCAAATTTTGGGGTGCAACACATACCATCTCATATTGCATTTTGTTCCACTGCATAAGTTCAAGTTCATCTGCATCTAGGGTTTGTGATCTGAGAAATCCAAGTTTCCATCTGAGCCACTCCAAAGGTCTCCAAGTGTTCCAAGAGGGTCCATGTGTGTTCTATCATCATATTATATCCCTCAAAGTTCAAAGAAGTCAAGAAATCACAAGAACTGGCAAGGCATGGAAACAGAGCTAGGGTTTTCACTACACAGATGACCAAAATTAGGGTTTTGGTTTCAGAGGCCTTAACTCCAAATTTTTGGGCCATTCTTGTTTCTAATGTTCTTAAGATGTTATAAGGATCATATGTACCAAGTTTGATGAATAAATTCATTATGGAAGTCATATGTTCATTGGGTAACTTCTTGAGCAAGTCAGAGCAAAATCAGGCCATCTGAGGCCCCCAACAATGGAACCAAAGGGGTATTTTCATCAAATTGAAGTTATATGATCTTTATTTGATCATTTAAGTACTTGGAAGTTCACAAAATTGAAGAAATTTGAGCTAAACCAAAAGTTGCCAAAAATGGAAATGACTTGTAATGGAAACTTTCCATTTTGGGAAAGTTCTTCAACCTCCTCTTTCTCAACCAAAAATGCTTCAAATGAAAAATTGTTGGTCATGAAAGTTGTAGATTAGGTCTTCCCCTTTTCAAAAAGTACAAGGACATGTTCTAATTCATTATGGAACTCAAGTTATGATCTTTCAAAGTTGGCAAAAATCCTATAATTTTCAAGAATACACCAAAGAGGGATTTTTGCAAAACCACTTGCCAAGCAATTTCATGACCTCTAATGCATCTCTAAACATCATACCATCATAGTGCAACTCATTTTGATCAGAATTGGCCCAAGAATCATTCACTTTCATGCCTTGAACTTCAAGAAATTCCAAAAGGGCCAAAGTTCTTCAAATTTGCAAAATGGCATGAATCTTCTCATACACTTGCATCAGCACCCCAAATCAGTTTCTATGGACCTCCTTGATCTCTGGTGAACCAAGACATGCCCAAATCCAAGCCTGCCATGTGCCCATACCTCAAGTACAACCAACCTTGACTTTTTGCAAATTACCCCATACCAATCAGCATAGCCCACACCAACTATTCTGACCTATCACAGCTTCACATACATGCCTTATGCAACTCATTTCACACATCACACAAGCCTGCAAGAACTCATAGCTCAGATTATCAAAAATCCTCTCAAAACATCATCTCTTCGAATCTCCCAACTCAGCCATCAAAACTTCAAAATTCTTTCACCAATCATCTCTACATAACCCCAGGATCATTTCCCACCCCTCACATTGGCCTGAAACCACCTCAAACAAAAACACGATTTCCCTCACCTCTGAACTGAAACCTTCAAAACACTCCATATAAACTCCTTTCAAGCATTCCAAAAGCACAAGGGGATCAAGGGGAGTGGAAAAGCACTAAAGGGAGGTCCAGAAAGCTCAAGAACTGAAAGCTCAACCTCAGGTAACCTCAAGAACTTTTTTTTCCAGAAATGCGTTTTCATGTTATAGAAATGTTCCCCATGCTCCCCTGATCACACTGCACTTGTTATTTTTGAAAATGATGAAGAAATGAGCATTAACCGAATCTCTGAAATTTTTGACCTAAAAGAAGTTTGATTCGATTCATGCTGGTTTCTGAAAATAAATGAATTTCGTGCCTGGATTCTTGTTTGTTGTTGTTCATTGATCATTCCTGGAGAGTTTGATGCATTTTTGTGGTGTTTTGAGGGAACTCAGGTGAGGGTTTGCCGGAGAAGATGACCGGAGCTACCTGAGTTTAATTAGGGTTAATTTCCCAGTTTTAACGTGGACCCTTGGATTGATTTAAAATTCGTGTTTGGACGGCCCAGATGTTGTCATTAAACCCTAAACCTAATTAATTATTTAAAATCTGGATTAATTAAGTTAGTTAGGTCATTTAGCCCAGAAGCCATCTGGACCATTAAAACACGCACGCAGTCAATGTCCCCCCCTTAGGTTTGAATCTCAGCCCTTGGATTGACATACTTTCTCATTTAATTCATTTTATTTTATTTTCTTCCTAATTCTTTTGCATAATTAATTAAAAATATCAAAAAGCTTTCAAAAAATATTTCCTTTTGCATTTTCATTCCAAATATTTTTCTTAATCAGAAAATGATTTTTATTTTATTTTTTGCATAAACATTGTATTTTTAAAATATTTAAATGTTTATTTTAATTAATTAATTGAATTTAATTAATTAAAATACCATTTAAGTTTCTAAAAATCACCAAAAAAATCATGAATCTTCCCTTTGCATTTAGAAACATTTTCAAACTCTTCACACAAATTTCTTTTTTAGGTTTGATGATCATTTGAGAATTTTGTTTGAATTAAGGGTCATTTAAATCCTATTTTTGAACCCTAAATTAGAAAAATCTTTTCTGCCTAACCAAGAAGAGTTTGAAGATGATTCCTTATGCATTGTTTTTTGCATATCATGTAGTTTCTAAGATATTTTTGGCATGAATTTATCTTTCATTTTCAATTTGTTTAGAATTTTACATTGAAGATCACCCAAAAAACCCTAGAAACTTAAGAAATTCATAACTCCTTCTAGGTTTAGCTTCTGACCTCCCCCTTTAGATGGTAACCTAATATAGGTTTAGGGTTTGTTTGAGTGTGATTTCAAATTTTTATCATGTCATTTGCTTCTGTCTTTACCATATGCATCTCATGTTGCCTTAAAACCCTAATTTTGCATCTTCATTTGCATTTATCTTGCATATGCATCCATACATGAACTTGCCATGACATTTCATGAATTCACAAGTCATCTTAGACATCTTAGGATATGTTAGAATCATGTTTGATCATTTTTTCATTCATTTTCCATGACTTGTATTCATTTCCATTCATTAACTTTCATGAACTTTCACACTTCAAAGCATGCTTCCATTTGCATCTTATCTTTGTATGACCATTCATTGCACTTTGTATGCCTTTGCATCATGTCATAGAATCATTTGCATCATGTGTATGCTTCTGGTTTTGGTATTTGTCATTGCATATGCTTCATTCCATTTCATCTCTCTCCTTATGCATCTTGTGCTAAGATTTTCAGGTGGTAAGTTAATTTGAGAAGTGGGTTTGCCTTCATTTCTCATTTCTCTTCATCTTCTTCATATGCATCTTTGCTAACTTTTTAATTGTCTTTGAGTGGGCTTGCTCATTCATGTTCATATCTCACTTTATTTCTCTAAGTTACTTATCTTCTTCAGCGAAGTAAGTAACTTATTCATCTGCTTCTTCCTCCTTCCATCTGCTTCTTCCATTGGTGGCTTCTTTGAAGATCTTTCTCAAGCCTTAAAAACCATAGGAACTTCCAAGCATGACAATAATTAGGGTTGTGAATAGTTCCCCTTAGTTTTTACTTTTGAGTCTTCTTTGTGTCTCTCTTCTCATCTCATCATTAGAGACTAAACCTTTAAGGTTTCAGGACTTTGGAATTAGGGTTATGCCTGCATCCTTCTCTTAGGATGGAGTGTATAACTTTAATCCTAAGTGTTAAACCCTTAATTTTTTTAAACCTCTTAATCAATCCATCTAATAATCACTAAGACATTAACTTGTAACTTGGGCCTTACATTAGGGTTCTAATTCTTCCTTTATGGTTAAGAAGGACTAACCCTAGTGTTTAATGGACAAGTCCCCCTCAAGTTGTCTTACCAATCATAAAACTCATTTCTTAATCTCATTCCTTAGTTAAAATCCATTTAATAAAGGCTTGTCATATAATGATTTTAATCCCTAATCATGGATTAAGTTGAGGTATCTTCCTCAGCTTAAGTGTGCTCATCTATTATCCTTCTATTAGGATGGTGTAATGGGTTCACTAATCTTTGATTATGGCTTAAACTCATTACTTAACACCAAATAAAAACCCGAAAACATCTAAATAATCACAAGTAGGTTAATGATCTTAATCCTACATCATCATGGTAGTTAAGTTGAGGTGTTTATCTCACACTTAAGTAATCTCATTATCCCTAATCAAGGGAGGATATAATGAGTCTACACTTGACAGTTAGCACTCGAGCCAGACGAGTCATACACTTGAGCATAGACATGTAAGCAGTTCATAGTCAATTTTTATCTTTCAGTCTCTTTGAGTCGAACTACGGTGTTCTAACTTCCTCATTGCACGAGAGGATACATAGGCATAACTTAACTGTTATCGAACAAAATTCTCTGTGTCTTCCCCCTCCTTCAGCATACTCTTTTAAGCCTCAGTTCCTGAGCATTCACCATTTTGCACTGACACTTGTATATTCTCTTCCAGCTTTTGCACACAGATAGCACAGACACCTACCCCTTTAAACACAATCTTTTAAGCATGGATCCCGTCGAGTACGACGGATAATTTGGGTGTTAATACCTTCCCAGGTTGTAACCAACCCCCTTTCTCAGTTTCTCTGGTTCGCAACCGTCTTATCCATATCTTTCTAGGTTTATGCAGCATTACCTTTCCTTCGGGATAAAAATGCCTAGTTGGCGACTCTATTCACCTTCACTTCATTTCTCCTTTCGCCGACCGTTCGCGTCTGTACCCTATCTGACCAGGTGTCTTTTCGGGGGAGCGACAGCTTGGCGACTCTGCTGGGGAGCCTTATATTGCAACCAGGGCTTCTGGTTCTTTTTGTGGGTTCCTCCTAGCGCTTGTTTGATTTGTGTTTACGGGGGTGTTATGTGCTACTTGTGCCTATCTATTGCTTTATTTATTTCTTTCTGTACAGCTTTATTTATTGCTTTCATTTACAGTTTTTATGCATTTCATACTATCATTATCATGTGTTGGATCTGCTGTTTCTTTGGTGAGTGGGGGGTTATTGAGTGATTAAGGTTCCATACCAGGGACCTGAGTGACACATAGGCTAGAGTGGCTTCATATTGTTTCCCATTCCATTTCGGTCTGGTGCGGGAATATAAAACACGGTTCAGACATGGGTTTCTTCTTGAGAACTCTGTGCTACGGATTTCCTGTAGTGCTAGGGCTATCTGGGAAGCCTGCTAAGTCTGGATGACCTTTTATGACCTTCAGCATCTGAGGTGAATTAGAGGAGGATCTTTTATGGTTATTGTAAACACTGTACCTCCGGGTCAGAAGTGTTTACACTTCTTATAACTGATCTAAGTCTGAGGATCCTTGTTCTAGAACAATACATGTAAGGGGGTTGGGATGTTTACAGGTTTGCAGGAACCCTTGGCCCTATCATACCTTGTTACTAGTTTGTTTTAAGAATGCATCACTTTGGACAGTTCTTGTGAAACCCTGGATTTGTGACTCTTTATTTGAGTCCCTCACCTGGTTACTGGATTTCTAAGCCTCCATCCGGACTTATGAACACATATGGACCCTATCAAGACAGATAACAGATACAGCACTTGATCACAAACCCTTTGCATATCATTCTGCATACATCATTTTTGCATCATTTAACATTTGCCTATTTGTTTTACAGGGTATCCACCTTGTTATCTTTGGTTTGGTTTTGACCTGTTCTGCTGCTCAGGCTTCTTCAGTTATCTTCTCCAGCACCTTCACCAGTTTATCAGAAACTCTTCTCCAGTTGTCTCCACCAGAGACCTTTCTTCAGCACCTTTTCTAGCTATCTTCATCAGTCTTCAGTAGTTACTTTCATCAGGGTTTCTCTCATTTCCTTCACCAGCATCCATTATCAGCATGGACACTTCCAGGAAGAGCAACATCACATACCACTTCTTTGAGCCCACCCTGACAGGCATCAGGCAGATCCAGTCTCTCATTACTCCTGATGATGTCCCACTATTCATAGAACATTATGGAGGCATATTGGACATGATCATGGACCTGGATGCATTCCAGAGGAGCATGATCCATACTTGCTTGCAGTTTTATGATCCTCCTCTCAAATGCTTCACATTCCGTGATTTCCAGTTGGGACCTTTGCTAGAAGAGTTTTCCATGTTGTTAGGAGTTCCTATCAGGAGAGGGATTCCTTTCAACCCTGAGATGGTTGCTCCCAAGAATGAAGACATAGCTAAGGCATTGCATTTGAAGCCTGCCCTCATTGATCAGAGCATGACCACCAAGGCTGGGGTTCCAGGCCTTCACTTTGATTTCTTGATCTCCCAGGCCACCCTGCATGCTGCAGCAGGGAAGTGGGATATTGTCAGTGCACTCTTAGCCCTCGGCATATATGGAGTTATCTTGTTTGCAGAAGAGCCAAAGTTTGTAAGCAAGAATGTTATTCACCTGTTCTTACTGAGAAACCCAGTGCCTACCTTGCTTGGAGACTTCTATTATTCAGTACACCAGAGGAATGAGAAACAAAGAGGAAGACTGGTCAGATGCTGTGCTCCCCTTTATTACTCTTGGTTGTTAAGACATTTTCCAAAGTCAGACACTTTCCTGAACCCTCATCAGCCAAAGAACTGGGCTAAGAGAATGATTGCCCTGACATCAGAAGACATCAGATGGTGCACTCAGAGCACCAAGGGCAAAGACATCATTACTAGTTGTGGGAAATATCCTAATGTGCCTTTGATTGGAGTAAAAGGTTGCATCAATTATAAACATGTACTTTTTAAGAGACAATTAGGATATGCTTTGGTTCATCCTCCCAAAGGGCAAGGCTTGACTAAGACCCTCTATTGTGAGATCCAACACAACTCTGCTATTGTCAGACAAGCAGCCTGGGCCTGGGACAACATTCAGACTAAGGGAACAACTATCCTTGGCAAATGCAACAATATAGCCTCAGCACAGTATCTTGATTGGTCTCGTACCAAGGCACAGATCACTCGGATGCCATTCACTTTAGAAGATGTACCTGGACCTTCCATAGTGCAACATGCGGCTACTGTTAGTTTGGAAGAGTTTGAGAAACTGAAAGAGAGGAATACTCAGCTCTCTGAAGCCTTGAAGAAGACTCTCTGGGAGAGAAATGACAGCCGTTTGTATACTGAGAGATTGGAAAGGCTCGGGATTGAGAATTTGACCAAGATTGAGAAGACGAATGACTACATCAGAAAGGTTAGAGCAGGGGAGTTAGTACTGAAGAATGCTTGCAAGGAAGCAAAGACTCAGAAGGCTAGGACAGAGCATTATTTAGAGGAGAGCCAGGCTAGGTGGATCAGGATCATTGAGGCCTGTGCACAGGAATACCAAAGGACTCAAGCTAGGGTAGAGCAACTGGAGGCTAATGAAAAGAAGAATCAAGTAGCTTTGTTAGCAGCACAGAAGGAGATATCTGAATTGAAACTCTAGGCGGGGTTGAAGAGGTCAAAGGATCAGGATAAGCACAAGAAGTTGACCAATGCCATTGCTACCAGGAACCTCCTCATCAGGATTATCACAGAACACCCAGTAGGTCCACTGACTGAGGCCCTCCTGAAGGAAGTCAGGGAGGATGACTTTGGATTGGATGTTTGATTTCCTTGTACTTGTACTTTCATTTTGTTTGTACTTTTTGATTTTGTTGTTGTATTTTGACCCACCATGGGGATGTTGTTGTAATCAAACTATGTGTCTTCACTCTTTGTAATATATATGGTTTGTATTATTTTTGGTGGACTTTATCTCTCTGCAAACATCATCAGCATTTCCTTGAGGTCTGGAAAGGTCAAAACCAAAGAACCAAGCCGGATACCCTTGGAAGACAAATAGACATCCTGCATTGCATACTAACATTCTCTTTGTTTTGTAGGTTTTGTTTTATTGTTGTTTCTCACTTTGTTGTGGTTTTAGGAAACATTGCTCGCAGAAGCGCGTTACCTGTCAACAGAATACACCGGTACCCGACAAGAAACAACCTTCCAGGACTACAGATGGATCAAGTTCAGCAAGACTTGAATGAAGTGAGGGCCCAGATGGCCAATGAAAGGGTTGAGATGAGAAATCAGACGACTCAATTCATGACAGTAATGGCTGGTCTAGCTCAGAGCCAAGAAAGACTGAGGGAGTTAGTTGAGCGACAAACTCCTGAGGAGCACCATCCAGGTACAAGAGGTACCAGTAACAACGATCACGTGCAGCCTCACACTGATCCACCAGAGTTCGGGCCTCATCTGAACCCATACATCAATGCAATAAGGAATACTCATGGTAACACTACCGGAGGAAGGGTCTTGCAGGAGGATCCTCAAGAAGAGCAGTTTACTGTGGTAGGGGCTGGAGACGAAGTTTACGACCGTCGGTTGGATGAAATTGCAGAGAAACTGAGGTCACTTGAATCCCAAAACTCTCTAGGTTTTGATGTCATGGACATGGGACTGGTGGAAGGGGTGAGAATTCCTCACAAGTTCAAACCCCCGTGTTTTGAAAGATACAATGGCACATCCTGCCCACACACCCACCTTCAGTCATTCTTGGGAAGCTTAAAAGCATACACCATGGACGAGAAGCTGTGAATGTTTTACTTCAAGGTTAGCTTGATAGGGGCATCCCGAGAATGGTACTCCCACTTAACCAGAGCCACAGTAAGAAACTGGAAAGACTTGGCTGAAGCTTTCATCCGTCAGTATCAATATAACCTGGACATGGCCCCAAATAGGACCCTTCTAATGGGAATGTCTCAATATTCCCTTGAAAGCTTTAGAGAGTATGCCCAAAGGTGGAGGCAACTAGCTGCTATTGTTCAACCCCCGATGTCTGAAAGGGAGATGGCAGACATGTTCATGAATACTCTCCAGGGTACCTATATTGACAGATTGGCTGCATTTTCTTCCACCAGCTTTGCAGATGTGGTGATAGCTGGGGAAAGAATAGAGAGCCTACTGAAGATGGGAAAGATCTCCGACAACGGTGCTAGATCAAGCAGTGTAAGGAAGCCATTTGCTGGGCCCCGTAGATCTGGTGAAACAAACGCTGTACACATGGGAAGAGGGAGACCCCAATATCTGCCCAGAACAGTTGCTGCTGTTACTATTCCTACCCCACCTTTTCAGTATACTCAACAACCACAACAGTTTCCGCAACAACAGTTTCCGCAACAGAGATCATACAACAATAATAACAACAATCAACAACAACGCCCCTTTCAGCAGCGGCCATCCCAGATCAACAGGGTGATTGACCCTATACCAATGCCATATGCTACATTGCTGCCACAACTCCTAAAGCTCAATCTTGTTGAGTTGAGGAAATTGGCTCCACCTGATCCTCAGAACCTTCCGAAAAACTACGATGTAAACGCTAGGTGTTCTTTTCATTCTAATGCACCTGGTCATTCTACGGAAAAATTCAGGGCTTTGCATATGAAGGTCCAAGATCTGGTAGATTCAAAGGCCCTGAACTTTGCACCACCTCCCAATGTCATGAAAAATCCTATGCCTAGCCACAGTGGGCCAAAGATTAATGTTGTAGAGGAAGGCTCACCCATGATTTTTATAGAAGACATTGCATGTATTCAGACACCTCTGGCAGAGGATAAAGCCCAGCTTTTAAAATGCCAAGTGTTTCCAGGTTGTGAGACCTGTTGTGAATCATGCAAACTTTCCGAGAATGGGTGTGCGAGCTTGAGGAGTGGAATTAATGGCTTGATCAAAGAAGGCATTCTACAAATTACCACAACAGCTTCTACAACACCAGCAACTCTTTTGGAAACAACAAGTGATTCTTCTACAACTGCAACAACCATTGTTCCTACTGATTCATCTACAACCTCAGGAATCACCTCTTCCATCACTTCAACAAACAACAGTTCCATTTCATCCACTTCTACAACTTCAGCAATCACCAACAATGATGTCTCCACAGTTACAATTTATTATGACCCGACAACGGTCCCAAATTCCAGCAACTTTCAACAATCTCAACAACAGTTTCAACCAAGCTTCAGTTCATCACCTTCAACATCTGCTAGAAGTCCTGTCACCATTTTTTATGATCCACAGACAATTACGGTTCCAACATCTGCTGCAGTAAGCCCAATCACCATCACAGTGCCAGGGCCAATTCCATATGATAAAGACAGTGATGTACCATGGCATTATGGTGCTGACCTTTACTGCAACGGAGAAAAAGTCCTTCTGGATTCTTCAATTCCTACTCCCCAGGTGGACAATGTCGGGGGAGGCGGAGGCTTCACCCGAAGCGGACTCCTCTTTGCGTCACAAGCTCCAAGAACCAATACTGAGGCAGAAGCTGCTACCAAAGCCAGAGGGAAGAGTGTAATACCTGAAGAATCTGCACCAAAAGAGACTCATAAATCATCCTTTGATCAGGATGTGGATGAATTTATGAGGATAATTAAAAGAAGTGACTATAAAGTTGTGGATCAGCTCCACCAGACTCCTTCTAAGATCTCCATATTATCCCTGTTGTTATGTTCCGAAGCCCATCGGGATGCACTAATCAAAGTTCTGCACGCTGCCTACGTGCCAGAAGAGATCATAGTGAATCAGCTCGAAACAGTTGTGTCAAATGTCAATACTATCCATGGGCTAGGTTTCACGGATGCTGATTTGACAACAGAAGGACGTCACCACAATAAAGCTTTGCACATAACCCTGGAGTGCAAAGGAGCTGTATTATCTCATGTTCTTGTAGACACTGGGTCCTCACTCAATGTCTTACCCAAGAAAGCTCTTGTCAAGCTCGAATATGATGGGGTAGCTCTCCGACCAAGCAACCTTGTGGTCAGGGCTTTTGATGGCTCCAAGAGGTCTGTTCTTGGAGAGGTGGAGCTTCCAGTGATAATCGGTCCAAAGGTCTTTAAGACTACTGTTCTGGACTGGCCCAATTCCCATAGTTGGGCCAAGCAAACCAACTTGGCAGAAACGCTTGACGTCGAGCAGAATCGAGAACAATGGTCTCTGTCGACCAAGGGCATACCGACCAAGACAAAGTCCTCCAACGGCTAGTTTTGACCGTTACCTATTTTTACGGATTCCTCAATCCGCGCCCCACAATATGGACCAATAATCTTCCACTTAGCCCCTTATATAAACCCTCTCATTTGAGAGGGTCAGGTATTCAATTCTCTGACCTTAATTCTTGTACTTGCTCACTCTTTGCTCGGTTACTTACTTTAGCATCGGAGTGCCTTGCAGGTACACCCCCTTTCTCTCCTCACCGACCGTCTTTCAACAACTCTCGAAGCCAGCCATATTGGATCCTGATCTCCAGGTACGATCAGGTGGCGCCGTCTGTGGGAAAGTGATTTCCTCGTTCTTCTCTCTCAAAGTCTTCAAAGAACCAAAGTTTTTACCAAGATCCATGGCTGCTCGAGACAACCAGGACAACCGATCAAACAACGGCATGATCCTCACGCAACGTGAGAGCAACATTCATCCCACTCCGCACGAAGAAACCGTGCAAGATCACCCAGACGGGAAGACAACATCGCCTTCTCCCGACCGCGATCAACCTCTGGAGAGTCGCCCGGAAAATCTCTTTCCCTCGACTCCTTCAGGGTCAGATTTCGTCGCACTGGCCGAAATCCTAAATCAGACAAACCTGCTGCTCCTCGCCCATGGCGAGAAAATCGCCCGTCTCGAAGATAATTCCCGTCGACCACCGTCTCCCGCGAGACCCCAAAGAAAGCGACTCCCTCTCCTACCAGGAGAAAAATGAAAGGACACGCCGACGAATCAATGGGCGGCAAACGTCCTCGTCAGTCCTCTCCACGATCTTCTCCTCCAAGAAAATCAAGAAGGAGCAGATCAAGATCTGCATCCCCCCGGCGAACGAAGAAACACGCTCACAGATCTCCTTTGTTCAACTCCAGCGACGACGAGGACGCTCGGGGTCCCCTCTCATCAGAAATCATGGCGGCTAAACTTCCAAGAGATTTAGAGAAACCCCCACCGCTAGGCTCGTACGACGAAACCACAGATCCAGACGAGCATATCAAGAATATCGATGCGCTGCTCGATTACCGAGGAGTACGAGGAGCGATCAAATGTCGCCTATTTCCTAAAACGCTGAGGAAAGGAGCGATGACGTGGTATAAAAGCCTCGAGGCCGAGTCCATCACCTCCTGGAAACAACTTGGACGCACATTCTCCAGGCACTTCATCGCCTCAAGGCGGCACCCAAAGACAGAAGCTTCGCTCGAAGCGATCATCCAGGGGAAAGACGAACCTTTACGAACTTACATCGAAAGGTTCAATAAAGAGGCAGTCCAAGTATCCACAACCGACGATATGAAGAAGTATCTGTTGGAACGAGGACTGTACCCGTCAACAGATTTTCACCGGGCAGTCGGCATCGAGACCCCTGCCACCCTCGACGCGTTCTTGCTGAAAGCCCAAGCATATATCCAGTATGAGGAAAAACAAGAAGCCAACTCGGTAAAAGACGCTCGACGTCGTGAAGATGCGAAGCCCCACCGAGTCGATGAACCCTCGACGTCTCGTCGGGGAGGAGACAAAAGAAAGGACGATCGCTCCCGTGAACCGCGGGAGCATAGAGGACCCGTCGGCCAATTCCACGAATATACTCCTCTCCTGGCTTCCAGGGAGAAAATCTTGTCTGAGTGTGCCAACTCGGAGTTCAGGCAAGTAGGGGTACGCTTTCCGAAGCAGCAACCCAGCAAACCGGGCACGGACAAAACGAAATATTGCAGATTCCACAAGAGTCATGGCCACAACACAGAAGACTGCATCCATCTCAAGGACGCAATCGAAATTCTTATCAAGGACGGGCACCTTAAGCAATTCACCAAATCCAGAGACACTCCTCGACAAGAAGCGCAGGAGACTCAAAAGGTCGAGGAGGCTATACCCGTTCCTGCGGATGCGAACATGCAGGTCGCCCTGAGCATCTATCGCCCGAAAGATTTCTTCCTACCTGATCACACCGGGAGCCCGGGGTACTTTTTCTCCCATAGTCCATGGGAAACCTTTCCATCCGCAATGGTCATCTCGGGAGGAGGGTTCAACAAAATCACGGTCGGGTCCGTGAAACTAAAATTCGACCAACTGATTGCGAAGCGGGCCGCGCAAAACGCAACCTTGGACCCACCAAGAGAGGGCTCGGTACCCCTTGCCTTTTACCGAGAAGAACTCCTGGGAGGAGCGCCCAACGCCAACATTCCTTTGCTCATCCGGGCGCGTATGGCAAATTTTGATGTGAGGAGAATTTTGATAGAGCAGGGCAGTTCCTGCGACATTATGTACTCCCAGCTGTTTTCAACACTCCAGTTGAATGAGACACACCTGACTCTGTACGTCGGATCAGACTTGCAAGGTTTCAACGGAGCGGTCTCCCGACCGTGGGGCTACGTCGATCTGTTTGTCACCTTCGGAGCAGCTGAGACGGCCAGGACGGTCAGAGTCCAGTTCCTAGTCGTGGACTGCTCGTTACTGTACCAGTGCATCCTGGGACGACCAACACTAGCCGAGCTAATTGCCGTGCCATCCACCGTCCACCTGAAGATGAAGTACTACACTACTTCGGGAAAGGTTTCCACACTGCACGGGGACGTCGATGCTGCTCGCAGGTGTTTCGAAGCATCATCTAAAGGTCTTAGCTCAATATCGTACCAACCGAACCCTTCGACATCGAATTCACCAGATGTTCCCATGGCTTTCCCTCAGGTAGACTCAATCGACCTGGACTGCAGGTTCTCGGACGATAACGAGGGCGTCCAAAAACCAACAGATTCGCTATCCCGACCAGTCCCGGACGGAGAGTTCGAGCTGATTCCCCTGGGAGATGACCCAACCCGGTGCGTTAAGATCGGAGCACATATGCCCGACTTGGCAAAGCGACAGTTGGAAGTTTGACTCAAAGGGAACGCATGTCTATTTGCCTGGAGCGCCGCAGAGATGCCAGGACTCGACCCCGAGACAGCCTGCCATCACCTCTCCATCAACCCAACACACAAAGCGGTCGCCCAACGTAGGAGGAAGCAGTCGACCGAAAAAACTGAAGCGGCTGAATCTGCTGTTAAAGACCTCCTAGAGGCAAAATTTGTAACCGAGGCCAGGTACACAACCTGGCTCTCAAATGTTGTACTTGTCAAGAAATCTAATGGAAAGTGGAGAATGTGTGTTGATTATACTGATCTCAACCGGGCATGCCCGAAAGATGCATACCCTTTACCTAACATTGATAAATTGGTCGACAATTCGTCCGGCTTCAAGCTGTTGTCCTTTATGGATGCCTACTCAGGGTATAATCAAATACCCATGGCCGTGTCCGACAAAAAATACACGGCCTTCATGACCAAATCGGGCAACTATTATTACAACGTCATGCCCTTCGGTCTGAAAAACGCAGGCGCGACATATCAGCGCATGATGAATAAATTATTCCGAGCAGAAATCAGAGATATGCTCGAGGTATACATGGAAGACATGATCGTCAAATCTCAACAAGAAACAGACCATGCGTCCCACTTACGAAAAGTGTTCGATCAGGCACGAAAATGCAAAATGTGTTTCAACCCCGAGAAGTGCACATTTGGGGTCCGAGCAGGGAAGTTCCTCGGATTCTACCTGACCGAACGAGGCATCGAAGACAACCCCGACAAATGCCGAGCATTCGCAGAACTCCCGACTTCTACTTCTAAGAAATCCATACAATCCCTAAATGGGGTCCTTACCTGCCTCGCTCGGTTCGTGGCAAAATCCGCTCAACACGCTCTCCCCTTTTACAAGCTCCTCCGCAAAGAGGCAACTTTCGAATGGACGGAGGAGTGCGAGTTAGTGTTGTCCCACCTAAAAAGGGCACTAAGTGAACCCCTAGTTTTGTCTAGACCCGAAGAAGGGGAGATACTTTATCTCTACCTTGCCGTTGCAAACGAAGCAGTAAGCGCGACCCTCGTACGCGACTTACCCGAGGGGCAGAAGCCTGTTTATTTTACGAGCAAAGCACTCCATGGCCCGGAAATTCGGTATCTCCAGGTAGAAAAGGTGGCTTTGGCCCTCCTTCTCGCAGCCAGAAGGCTGCGCCATTATTTCCTGGCTCACACCATCATCGTAAGAACCGATCAACCCATAAGACAATTGCCCGGTCAACCAGATATGGTCGGACGAATGCTAAAATGGTCGTTGGAACTATCCGAATTCGACATCAAATTCGAGGGAAGACAAGCTCTCAAAGCTCAAGCATTGGCCGACTTCGTGGCTGAACTTACTTTCACTGAGCAAGAGCCAAAATCTTCCTCCAGGTGGACTATTTTCGTGGACGGGGCATCCGGCCCAGCAGGTAGCGGAGCTGGGGTTATCCTGAAGAACGAGGAAGGAAACGTCATCGAAGTATCCTTAACCTTATCTTTCCCCACTTCCAACAACCAGGCGGAGTACGAGGCTTTCCTAGCAGGCATACGGCTCGCGACCGACTTGGAGGCAGAAGAAATCACAATCTGCACGGATTCTCAGCTGGTCGCTAGCCAAGTCCGAGGAGACTTTCAAGCCAAAAACGATAACATGGCCGAATACCTGGCCCTCGTAAAAGGCGAGCTAAAGCGATTCAAAAGCGTGGAAGTCAAACACGTCCCGCGAGAGAACAATATCTGGGCCGACATCCTTTCCAAGTTGGCGAGCACTAAAAGGAATGGAAACAACAAATCCGTCATACAGAAAACGCTTCCCCGACCAAGCATTGGGCAGTCATCAATCCATGTAGACATTAATCTCGTGGGCGACGCGAACTGCTGGATGACCCCAATATTTAACTACCTAACTAAAGGAGAATTACCGACCGACCCAAAAGCGGCGAGTACAATACGACGAAGGGCATGCTCATATTCTCTAGTGGGTGGACGTATGTATCGTCGAGGATTCTCTACACCCCTCCTCAGGTGCGTAGAAGAAGAAAACATCCCGCACGTGCTAAGAGAAGTCCATGAAGGAATTAATGCGCAACATCCTGGCGGACGATCGTTGGCCCGAAAAATTCTTCGGGCAGGATACTATTGGCCCACACTCCAACACGACGCAAAGGAGCACATAAAAAGGTGCGACAAGTGCCAACGACACGGGGATATGCACGTAGCACCCCCGTCCGAGCTAAAATCATTATTATCGCCTTGGCCATTCGCATGGTGGGGGATGGATATCTTAGGACCATTCGTCGTCGGATCCGGCCAAAATAAATACCTAATTGTAGGCGTCGACTATTTCACCAAGTGGATAGAAGCTGAGGCCTTAGCCAAAATCACTGTACTCAACATACTACGTTTCTTCAAGAGGAACATCCTCGCCCGGTTCGGAGTACCGCTCGCCATTGTGACCGACAACGGCACTCAGTTTACAGATAAACACTTCAAAGAATTCGTTGCATCAATAGCAACGAAACAACATTTCGCTTCGGTGGAGCACCCCCAAACTAACGGGCAAGCAGAGGCCGCGAATAGGGTAATCCTAAGAGGCTTGAAACAAAGACTGGACGAACATAAGAAGCACTGGGTCGAGGAGCTACATAGCGTGCTATGGGCATATAGGACCAGCCCCCACTCAACAACCAGGGAGTCCCCGTTCCGATTAGCATATGGAACCGAGGCAGTGATCCCTATAGAAATGCACGTCTTATCCAGACGCACAGAATCCCCCATGGACCAAGACACCAACTCCGAGGCTTTGAGGGACGAGCTCGACCTGGTCGAGGAAGTTCGATCAGAAGCTGCTCTTCGAGAGACCATTCTCAAACAAAAAATAGCCGCTCGGTACGATTCTAAAGTCATAAGATGAACGTTCGAGTTAGGCAGTCTTGTTCTCAGAAGAAATCACAGGGACCCCCGCGAGGGAAAGTTTACACCCAATTGGGAGGGCCCGTATCGCGTCCGGGCAAAAACCAAAAACGAAGCCTATTATTTAGAAAATTTGCACGGGGAAGAGCTCGCTCGGCCGTGGAACACCGAGAAGCTCAAGCAATATTACAGCTAACTCACAAAGTCACCCTGCTCAACTCTCAAGCGAGGAGCAATAGGACTGACCAAGAACTACGTGGCTAGGTACGAGCACGACAGCCCAAAAATGACATAATCAATCAGGATCTCCTTTCGAGGGAAGGAGAAACCTGCCGCACGGACGGATACTCAAACGAGTCCGACGTTGCCTAAGTACCACGACCAGGAAGAACCCCAGCTCGCGATGGGACGTTCAAGCCACGGAGCCCGGGCCATTACCTTGGCCCGGGCACCGGCCGGGAGAAAAACTCCAGAATCTACTTGGTCCCCCATACCAATGGATCACAAACACACCCCGTATACATTCAATCACATCTAATTAAGTGCAAAAACGCACGACAAACACTTAGCATTTGAAATATAAAGAGAACAGTCCTCCGACGGACGAGCAATTGAACAATGAATATAACGAAACAAACGACCATTAATAAACATCAAATTGTGAGCACAAAAATGCGACCTCGAAGGGCCGACTTGTTCATAATTAATTACAAAGGGGACTACGCCCCAAAACTAAGAAACATAAAATTACAAGGCACGCAGGCCAGAAACTAGTTACCCTCGCCCTCCGGGCGGCCTTCTTCTTGGCGAGCCTCATCCTGGTCCGGCTGCGCTTCAGGCTGATCGGGCTGAACAATCGACCCCGGCTGAGAATCATCCACTACCAGGTCCGAAGGAACCACAATCTGGTCATCCTCAACCTTGTACAGGTAGCTGATCCGACCGACTGTTGCACCCCAAAATTTGCCCTCACAATACAAGACTTTGTGTTCTAAGAAGGTTCACAAGGTTCACAAGTTTCTCAACATTTCCATAACCTTTCATGAGGCTCATAAAGTCTACAAGTTATTTTATGAAGGTTCACAAGGTTCACAAGTCCCACAATGCTTATATAACCTTTCATGAGGTTCATGAAGTCTACAAGTTACTTTATGAAGGTTCACAAGGTTCACAAACTTCTCAACATTTACAAGACCTTTCATGAGGTTCATGAAGTCCACAAGTTGCTTTTTGAAGGTTCACAAGGTTCACAAGTTTCACAATGATTACCAAGCTTTCCTGAGGTTTATGAGGTCTACAAAGTCACTTCATGAGGTTCACAAGGTTCACAAGCTTCACAATACCTCCCATGAGTATCACAAGACATCTAAGAAGATTCACAAGGTTCACAAAGTTCACAATTGGTCAAAGAAGTTGACAATTCCCTCAGACCATGCATCTCCTAAGCAGTGCATCCAAAACTAGGGTTTTGACTTTAATCAGGCTAAATGGACTTCCAATACCTAAAGTGAGTTTCATAACATCTTATATGTGTGTAAGAACCCCCATGACAAGTTTCAAGACTTTTCTCAAAAGTTTGCTCAGTCAGATGATCAAATAAGTCAAAACCAGTCAATACAGTTAAAAAGTCAAACTGAGGTCAACTGTGGTCAAACCAAAGTCAAACTTCATGATTTTTTGCCAACATCAATTATATGAAGTAAAATTCATCATTTGATCAAGGGTTGATCATGATTCATCAAGAAGATTCCAGATCATCAATAATCAGGAGTTTCTAAATTAGGGTTTCCTTAGTAAAAGTCAACTGAACTTTGACCAGCCATAACTTTCACATACTTCATCACCAAGTCTCCATCCAAAGCTCATTTTGAAGGAAATTGAATTCTCTACAACTTTGATGTTGAAAGTTAAGCCCAAAAATGCTTCATTTGGAAGATATGATCTAAGACATTATAGGTCATTTCAAAAGTCAACAAAAAGTCAACAACTTCAAAAGGGCATAACTTGAGATTGGTAAATGGTATGGACTTGAAACCAGTGGGGTTGTTTAGAGGACTCTTCAAGCTTTCCAAAAAGTCCAAGAACACCCTCATACCTTTAAAATTGAGGAAGATGTGCCCTTGCAAAGTTGGGAAATTTTGTGATGGTTTATGTTGAAAATGGAGGCTTAGAAGTAATTCTTTCCAAATGGGCTTGCTAAGTTGTGATCCAATCCATCTCATAACATTGTGCACGACCCAATTGACCAAAATTCAGCATTTTTATTATTTTATTTTTATTTATTATTGATTTAATTCATAAAAATCATTTTAAATAAATATAAAATATGAAAATCTATTTTTGGGTGAAGATTGAGGTTCTAGAAATTCTTAAATGATGATTGAATTGGAAAGAGAAAGGAATCATATGATTAGTCCAAGAATAGCAAGTCTTCATGATCAAATATTTGGCTTTTACAACATGATCTTTTTCAATATTTTTTTGGATCAAATTTGCATACAACAAGTCCATATTTCTGACCTAATCCACTCTCACATATATACTAAGCATAAACCTAGCAAGAGGCCACGAAATCCAGCAGCCAAAAGGTAAGTTCATTGTTCAAAAATTCATCAAAAAAGTGAGATTCAGATTTTGAGTTACAAGGCATTATAAGGTAAACTATGATCATAGAGATGTTCCTTGATCTTCCATGATGCAAAACCAATGCCCATACGCATCTATAGCATGCATATATGGCCAACCCGAACTCAATTTGTTCTTGAACATAACTTTTTCGATTACATTATTTTCTTGTGTTTCAATGAAATTTGATTTGCTAATATTGTTTGTTATGTGCTAAGGATTGATTCTGGACAAAAAAATTGATGTTTCCTTGTCTATACAACCCGCGGCCATGATTAGGGTTTCCATCCAAATTTTGGGGTTTCTTGATTAAGACTATATAAATGACTTTAATTTATGTATTTGAATTGTATGAGACCTGGGTAAATCATTGGCATGTTCAATTGGAACAATCGTTATGTATTTTGTAGGTACTCAAAGATTTTGGTTTACTGCGAAAAAAATGTGCAAAAAGATTCGTAGGAGATTTCGCAGGAATTTTCGCAGGAAAACCTGCGAAATTCCAAGGTTGAAGACGATCCCCTGGCGCCAAGATTCAAATTCAAATTATGATTAATTTATTTTATGTTGTTTTGCTGTTTTGTAATCACACGCGTGCATGTGGTCCAGTGGTAAAAGGCTTGTGTGTGTAGCCAGCGTGACCTGGGTTCGAGTCTTGGACTCGTACATTGTTTTTCTATTTTTTTTTTCAGGTAATGAAAGACTTAATATATTATGGTTCAATGCCATTCAATAACCAGAAAGGCTCTCCCAGCCAGGTGGATGTGTGCGCATGTTGGTAATCTGAAGGTCCTGGGTACGATTCTCACCCCAGGCCTTTTGGTTTCATTTATTTTTTCTGAATTTATGGTGTTGAAGAACAAAACCATTGGGAATTACTTCATTGTTGCCTGTACGTGAGTGGCCCAGTGGCATATGATGTTTGCTGCAAGCAGAGGGGACTGGGTTCAAACCCCAGCCCCACCAGGTTTTTCTTCTTTCTTCTTTTTTTTGTTATTTTCTTTTCCTTCTTTTTTCTTAATTAATTTAGATAATTAAAATTTTATTTTCTATATTATTAAGTATGTATATATTATGTATTCCAATTACTAATATTATTTTCTAAAAAAATATAAAACTCTTGATTTTTTTTTAATTTAAACTTTATTTGTATAATTTATATTAGTTAAAATAATTTTATATAATTAGTTAAAAATAAATTTTGTATAACTAAACCCTAATTTTCAAAACCCTAAAAAATTTTCTAAATGAACTTTAATTAAACTTAATGTTATTTTCCAAATAATTTTTATTTTTCTAATATAGTTAGTATGTATATATTATAACTTTTTTGCAAATAAAATTAAATCTTGTAAATATAAATATTTGATATAAAGTTTTGTAAATATGTTCTTATGATACTTAAAATTTATATAATGTCTAAATATTTTTCTTAAATAATTAAATTTTTGTAAATGATTAAAATTTACAATTATATTATGCTTAAATTTTTTTTATTATTATATATTAGGAATTAGACTTTGTGTTAATATCATTATAATATTGTTTCCATTTATTTTAATTATTGTTACTAACTAAATTATTATGTATTATTATATTTTACCTTGTTTATTATTTCTAATTATTCTTATTATTATTTTTATTAACCATATTATTTATTTTGCTCTATTAATTTTATATATTATTATTATTTCATTAATTTTTGTTATTTACTAACCCTATTTTTTATTACTAACCCTTAATTATTTATTTATTGCTTATTATATTGTTGCTTATTATTTATATTTATGCTTTTTGCCATTTATTTTAATTTGCTTATTATTATAATTTCTTGTAATTGTTTCCCGGATGTAATTTTGTAATTATTTTATTATTGTTATAGTTAGTAATTAGGGAGTGCAAAAACATGTATGTTCTTAAAATTAATTCTAGATCACTTTTAATCAAAGATAATTAAAATAAACACTCACACACACGTAAGTCGATTCTTAATCGCCGTCTCACATTTCTAAGGTTATCCCTCAAAGTTGCCTACGAATAAGGTCAAGTGGGGTGTATAAAGCAAGTCCCTTTCAAAAGAAAATCATCAAGTCCCTCATGGTTGCCTTTACGAATCGAGTCCCTTCGAAAAATGATGATAGTCCCTTATATGTGCTTAATACACCCCACAGTTGCCTTCATAACCAGATTGTCCCTCACATGTCCCTTACATCCAAGGTAATGACTACCTACTCCTTAATAGTAGGGATAGTCTTACCAAGGAAAGGATAAAGAACAAGAAAGACTTTAAATTCTAGGGTAGGTTCCTCTTATGTACTTGCTCACTTCAAAAAAAACTTTTCACACTTAACAATTTCAAACAAATTTTCAAAAACAAGTTTTTACACATCCGTACATGGATTATTATTAACTATTCTGAAAATTTTCTTATTCACACACTACACTTTCAAAAACAATTCAAAAGTGAGCTAAGTAACTAAGAGCCCATGGATAACCATGGATGTAAAGGGTGCTAACACCTTCCCTTTACATAACCTACCCCCCGGACCCAAAAATATCTCTAAGGTCTTTCCTGTTCTTTTATAACCTTTCCTTATGGATAAAATAAAAGTCGGTGGCGACTCTTGCTATCCGCAACATTACTTAAAGTCAGTTCTACCACCGTGTTACAGAACTGGCGACTCTGCTGGGGATCTATTTAAGAGGGGTACCCTTAGGAATTAAGATCACTTTGAATTGTTTGCCTTGTTTGTTTTATATTACTTGTTGGGGTGCTCTTATGTGTGAAAGGTCCTAACCCGGATCTAGTGTACCTTAGGTAAATGGCAATAGACCAAGGAAACTGTACGACGTATATCGATACGGTTGATCTGGTGGCCATAGTTAGTGCGACTTCTTGGTTGGTGCTTATATTCCTTAAGTCAAGTTGAGGATAATATTGAGGCTGCCATATGTTGTCAATGCACTAACTAACTTCTAGAACCCTTGTTAACTCATCTTGGCCTTTAGAAAGTAGTGAGGTAACCGGCTTTGGTACAGACTGAAGTTGGTTGACACTCGATACTACGCTCATTGAGATCTTAAACTTGGAGGGTTTTGGTGGGCAAGTAAGTTGCCTTCTGATCAACCACCCTTGTGAAGGATCAATGATATTGAGATCCCTTAGAACCCGGTTACTTTTGTAGGACAGGATGAACCAACCAACTTCAGGGGAGGGTACTTACCTTTAAACCTCATGCAAGCCTTTAAACCTAGGGCAATTGTGTGACTTGTCTGTGTGTGCCACATGTTTGTGATTGAACATAACATCATGACATCATCATGCATCATAAGTATAGCATTTTCACTAACCATTTCAAGGACCAAAGGATTTATCTTTGTTCTTTGTTGCAGGTCATGGCTTCTACTCGTAGGAACACCATAAGGATCAACTTTGTGGGGATACCTCCCAAGCTTAAAGAGTTGGTTTCTCAAGTGTCTGATCATTCTCAGTTCATCAAGAGACATGGTCACCTATTGGATCTAGTCACTTCAGGGTTCAATGAAGACATGATGAGTGTCCTGTTTCAGTTCTTTGACCCTAAGCACCACTGCTTTACATTCCCCGACTATCAGCTGGTTCCAACCATGGAAGAGTTCTCTAAACTTCTGGGTATACCTGTACTTGATCAGAAACCATTCACAGGCTTGGAGAAAGAGCCTAAACCTGAGATTATTGCTGCAGCTCTACATCTGAAGAAGTCTGACATTGTTCTAGAAACGAGAAGCGGAGTTAAGGGTATTCTTGCCAAGGTGCTAATGGATAAGGCTCAAATGTTCTTGAAGGCCATGAGCTATGATGCTTTTGAGGAGGTCTTAGCCTTGCTGATATATGGCTTAGTATTGTTCCCCAATCCAGATCAGTTCATAGATGTTCATGCCATCAACATTTTCCTGAGTCACAACCCAGTGCCTACATTGCTTGGAGACATCCTACATTCTCTTCACACCCGTACTACAAGGGCAAGAGGAACTTTGATGTGCTGCATACCTTTACTTTCCAGGTGGTTTATTTCTCACCTTCCTCGCTCAGTAATGAAGAATGAGCAAGGGTTCAGATGGTCCAAGAGGATCATGTCACTTTCTCACTCAGACATCCATTGGTGCTCCAGATCTATGGAGAATGTCACCATCATTGACCGTTGTGGGGAGTTTCCTAATGTGCCACTTCTAGGCATAAGAGGAGGCATCACCTACAACCCATCTCTAGCTTTACGACAGTTTGGTTATGCTCGGAGTGATGGCCCACATGACATGTTGATTCAGGGCATTATGTTTGATTACGACAACGATCTTCAGGGTTACCGTCAGAGATTCATACGAGCTTGGGGAAAGGTAAACAGGATTGACAGCAAGACACTGGAGCCTAAATACACTATTCCTATGGAGGCTTATCTCAGATGGGTACGATCTCGTGCTCAGACACTCATGATGCCATATCCTGTCGTCCTACCAGTTACCATGGAACCTGTTGCTGAAGGAGACACTGCTTATACCATCCTTCACCCAGACATGCCTACTGATATGGAAGACTTGCAGAGATCATGGATCCAACTGAAGGAGCAAAGGGATACTTTCGAGGCTCATTACAAAGCAAGCCAAGCAAGAATCCTAGAGCTAACAAAGCAACTTCACGAGGAACGAAACCTCAACTCATACCTCAACACAAAGAGGAAACGTCCATGGGAGACTTAAAACCCCATATTTTGTACTTATTTCATTTTCATTTTTGTAAGCCTAAAAGGCAAAACAAGTTATTACTAATAAAAAGTTACTTTCTTGTTTGTTTAAGCAAATTTAAATCCTGCGGTCCTTGAAAACATTGCATGTACATTACCATATCATTTCATTGCATCACAGGTTTATAATTGTGCACAGGTTTCTCATCTTCTCGCTGTTTATTTCAGCAATGGCTCTTGAACAATCAGTTAAGGATCTTCAGGCACAGAATGCACAGTTCCAAGAGATAATCTTGAACCTGTCCAAGGGGCAGGATGAATTGAAGACACTGCTGGCCAAGAAGACTAAGAAGACTAGAAGGTCTGCTGGGTTGATCAACATGGGAAGAAGGTTCAAAGGTCTTGCCAAGACCAAGGAACCAGCTGAAGACTATGAATCTGAAGAATCTGAGCAAGAGAAAGGCAGTCTCCACAACACTATGGGGGACTCTGATTCTGAGGCTAATTACTACCATGAGCCTAATGAAGACAAATTCAAGATGCTGGTAGATAGGATGGATGCTATGGAATTGCAGAAATCATCTGGGCTGGATTTTGAGGATTTAAGTTTGATATCTGGGGTTGTGATACCCATTGGGTTCAAAGTTCCTACATTTGTTGTCTATGATGGGGTCTCTTGTCCCAAGCTGCATCTGAGGTCCTATGTCAGAAGAATTCAACCCCACACTGCTGATAGGAAGTTGTGGATCCATTTCTTTCAAGAGAGCTTATCTGGAGCTCAGCTGGAGTGGTACTATCAGTTGGAGAGTGTCAACATCAAAGACTGGAATGATCTTGCTGAAGCTTTCTACAAGCAGTATCAATACAATGCTGACTTAGCCCCCACTCGCATGCAGCTTCAGAGTATGTCTATGGGTGCCAAAGAAAGTTTTAAGGAATATGCTCAGAAGTGGAGAGATTTAGCTGGAAGAGTTCAACCCCCTTTGACTGACAGGGAATTGGTTGATATGTTCATGTGTACGCTGAATGGTCCGTTTTACAGTCATCTCATTGGAAGCTCATCATCTGGCTTCACTGAGTTGATCATGACAGGAGAACGTGTAGAGAATGGTATCAAGAGTGGTAAGATCCAAGTGGGCACTTCTTCATCAGGTGCTGCAAAGAAGCCTCCCACTGGGAAGAAGGAATCCAATGCTGTTTATGGTCAACCTGATCGTAACAGAAGGCATCAGTCTGTTAGTGCAGTTCATATTTCAAATCCAACTCCTGCAACAACAGAGCAGCCTCAGGGCAACCAACAGAGGGCTAGAAGACAGTTCACGAAGATCAACATGTCAATGGCTCAGGCATTGCAACACTTGTTGAAGGCTGAACTTATTACCTTAAGGGAGGCTCCTCAGAATCCCAATGTTACTTCTCCCAAGTACAATCCCAATGCACGGTGTGCATACCATTCAAACTGTCCAGGACATGATACTAATAACTGCTGGGTCTTGAAGAACAAAATTCAAGATATGATTGATGCTGGAGAGATTGAGTTTGATCCACCAGGTACTCCAAATGTGATTACAGCTCCAATGACAAATCACGAGAAGACTGTCAATGCCATTGATGAAGATCTGCATGTCTATTCAGTTATGGAGTTGACCACACCACTGTCTGTTATCAAAAAGAGGTTAGTACAAGCTGGGATCTTTCCAGGTTGTCGTGAAGATTGTCTGTATTGTACCTATAAGCCAGATAGTTGCTTCATTCTGAGAGATGGAATTCAACGTCTTATGGATAAGTATACTATAGTGTTTGAAAGAAGACCAGCATCTGTAGAAAGTATGGTGGATCATCTGACTCGGGGTAAGAAAATTGAAGAGGTTGATATGGTTGACAAAGTACCGGTGAGAATCACTTCAAAGGGTCCCGTTAAAATCACTCATCAGGGCCCAATCAAGATTACTGCTGAAGGTCCTGTGAAAGTTGTTGCTGAAGCCAGAGTGGCTCCTCTGATCATTACCACTCCTGGTCCTATTCCTTATACATCTGACAAAGCTGTGCCTTGGCACTATGGGTCTGATGTTTACATCCATGGTGTTAAGCAGGAGCCTTTACCTGATGTGCCTGTTGACATTGATAATATTGCTGGATCTAGCAAGATCACTCGTAGTGGAAGAGTCTTCTCTCCTCCAGTTGCTTCTAAGAGTGCAGTTACTCCTGCTGCTACTTCCACCACTGATGCTCGGGGCAAAGGTCCTGTTATTGAGCCTGTATCTACTGATGTTCCAGCTGCTGATGACCTCTCTAAGCAGATGGAAGAAGTATTGAAAATCATTCGCAAGAGTGATTATGACATTGTTGATCAGTTGGGGCATACTCCCTCAAAGATTTCCATGCTCTCCCTATTATTATGTTCTGAAGCTCATGCCAAGTCATTGATCAAGTTCCTGAAGATGGCTCATGTACCCAGTGCAATTTCTGTGGACCAATTTGAAAACTGTGTTGCCCACCTGACCTATGACAATGGGTTAGGATTTTCTGATGCTGACTTGACCCCTGCCAAAAGGGATCATAACAGGGCCTTGCATATTTCAATTGAATGCAGAGGCACTACCCTGTCTCATGTGCTGATAGACAATGGTTCCTCTCTGAATGTGTTGCCTAAAGAAGTCCTGAACAAGCTGAGTCCTGAAGATGCTGTGCTGAAGCCCAGTAATATTGTGGTAAAGGCTTTTGATGGTTCTAGAAGAGTAGTGCATGGGGAAATTGATCTTCCAATCCAAGTTGGTTCTCAGGTGTTTACTGCTACATTTTATGTGATGGATATTCGTCCTTCATACTCTTGTCTGCTTGGTCGTCCCTGGATCCATGGGGCAGGTGCTGTGACCTCTACATTGCACCAAAAGCTGAGATATCCGGTGAATGGAAAGGTTGTTACTGTTTATGGAGAAGAAGAATACTTTGTCAGCCATGTGAATACTTTCAAGTATCTGGAAGTGGAAGGTGAATATATTGAGACCCCGTGTCAGTCATTTGAAGTGATTCCCTGGGTTGTTAATGATGGTGTAGCTCCTCCTGCTGTGAAGAAAGTTCCTGTGGTCATCAGAAAACCTCCAACAATGGCAATGGCCTCTCTCAATGATGCTAGAGCTGTGGTGGATGAAGGTGGTTGTACTATTTGGGGTCAGCTTCCTGATATTCCATACAAGTCTGACAAGTTTGGTTTGGGTTTCACTGCAGAGTCCCAGAAGGCTGTTCGTCGTGCTCGTGCTGCTCGTGTCACTAATCAAGGGGTTATCAATGCTGTGGGAGACTATGATGAAGACTACAACTTGGATGCATGGATTTTTCCTACTGTGGGTGCTGGACTCAATAATTGGAAAGCTGAAGATGTTATCCCTATCTCCTTTAGTCAGGAGTAAATACTATTACTGTGTTGTGTTTTTAAATTTGTAATTTCTGAACAATAAAACTTTCAAGCCATGTGCCTTACCCGGGGCACAATGGTGTGTTTGTTACGGGTTGTCATTTCATTTGCATATTTCATTCAATAAAATCAGTGGACGTTTCGTTTTCGTAAATATTGTGTTCCTTGTCTTTCTTTTCTTTATTTTTGCTTTATCAGCTATGTGTTCTTACACACACCCACATCACTAAATGCAGATCCTCATCCACTCTGGATCCTGTTGATAACAGTTCTACTATTGCCAATTATAATTTCGAGAATCCGATCTATCAAACTGAAGACGGAAATGAGGACGATTGTGAAATACCTGTAGAGCTTGCTAGGTTGTTACAACAAGAAGAGAAAGCTATACAGCCACATGAAGAGCCAGTCGAAGTTGTGAATTTGGGAACTGAAGAAAACAGAAAAGAGGTCAAGATAGGGGCTGATTTAGAGGACAGTGTCAAGAGCAGGTTGATTCAGATGTTACGTGATTATGTGGAGATCTTTGCTTGGTCTTATGAAGATATGCCAGGGTTGGATACAGACATTGTGGTTCACCGTTTACCAGTGAAAGAAGATTGTCGTCCAAAGAAGCAGAAGGTTCGTCGTATGCGTCCTGAAATGTCAGAAAAGATCAAGGCAGAGGTAATGAAACAGTTCAATGCAGGGTTCTTAGCAGTGACTTCTTATCCTCAGTGGGTTGCAAATGTGGTACCAGTTCCTAAGAAAGATGGTAAGGTACGTATGTGTGTAGACTACAGAGATTTGAACAAAGCTAGCCCCAAAGATGACTTTCCACTTCCTCATATTGATATTCTGGTAGACAACACTGCTCAGCATAAGGTATTCTCTTTTATGGATGGTTTCTCTGGTTACAATTAGATCAAGATGGCTCCTGAAGATATGGAGAAGACAACATTTGTGACACAGTGGGGCACTTTTTGCTATAAGGTGATGCCATTTGGTTTGAAGAATGCAGGGGCAACATATCAACGTGCTATGGTGGCTTTGTTTCATGATATGATTCATCATGAGATAGAAGTATATGTGGATGATATGATAGCCAGATCTCAGAATGAAGAGCAACATCTTGATCATCTGCACAAGTTGTTTGAGAGGTTGAAGAAATACAAGTTGAGATTGAACCCAAACAAGTGTACTTTTGGAGTTAGATCTGGTAAGCTCCTGGGTTTCATTGTCAGTGGCAAAGGTATTGAAGTGGATCCTGCGAAAGTGAAAGCTATACGAGAGATGCCAGCTCCCCGTACTGAGAAGGAGGTTAGAGGTTTCTTGGGACGATTGAACTACATTGCAAGATTTATTTCCCAATTAACTACCATCTGTGAGCCAATCTTCAAGCTGTTGAAGAAAGATCAGGTGATGGAATGGAATGATGAGTGCCAAAATGCCTTTGATGAAATCAAGAGATATTTGCTAGAACCACCAATTTTGATGCCACCAGTTGATGGAAGACCCTTGATTATGTACTTAACAGTGTTGGACAACTCAATGGGGTGTGTGTTGGGGCAACATGACGAGTCTGGTCGAAAAGAGCAGGCAATATACTACCTTAGCAAAAAGTTTACCGACTGTGAAACAAGATACTCACTGCTCGAGAAAACTTGCTGCGCTTTGGCATGGGCTGCTCGCCGACTAAGACAGTATATGTTGACCCATACTACTTTATTGATTTCAAAGATGGATCCAATCAAGTATATATTTGAGAAACCTGCTCTCTCCGGAAGAATTGCAAGATGGCAAATGATCTTGACAGAATATGACATACAGTATACTACTCAGAAGGCCATTAAGGGAAGTGTTGTTGCTGATCATTTGGCACTTCAGGCAGTGGATGATTACCAGTCAATGAATTTTGAGTTCCCTGATGAAGACATTATGATTATTACCAAAGAACCTGGACAATATGACGGACCTGAACAAGGATCCCGATGGACTATGGTTTTTGATGGTGCCTCTAATACACTTGGTAATGGTGTTGGTGTTGTGATTAGTTCCCCTGAAGGTTGTCATACCCCGATTACTGCTAGACTTTGTTTCCATTGTACCAATAACATGGCTGAATATGAGGCATGTATCCTGGGTATTAAAGCTGCTATTGATATGAAGATTCAGTTCCTTGATGTGTATGGAGATTCAGCACTGGTAGTTAGTCAGATCAAAGGAGATTGGGATACCAAGCATGATAACCTCATTCCTTACAGGGAGCATGTGTTGTCTTTGATCCCACATTTCAAAGAGATTACCTTTGGACACATTCCACGAAGAGAGAATCAGTTGGCAGATGCATTAGCCACCATGGCATCTATGTTTGAGATCAATTGGGATGATGAAGCTCCCAAGATTACCATTGATAGATTTGAGAAGCCTGCATATTGCAATGAGGTTGACACTGAAGGGGTAGAGGAGAAGCCTTGGTTCTATGAAGTGAAAAAATATCTTGAAACTCAGGAATTCCCTGAAGGGGCATCTGTCAAAGATAGGAAGTTCCTGAGAAGGTTTTCTGCTAAGTTCTTTCTGAGTAATGGGATTCTGTACAAGCGTAATCATGATTCAACTATGCTTCGTTGTGTGGATAAGAAGGAAGCAACTGAGATTATGGAAGAGATGCATGATGGGACCTTTGGCACTCATTCTAGTGGTCATACTATGGCAAAGAAGATATTAAGAGCAGGTTACTATTGGTCTACCATGGAAGCTGATTGCTATCAACACTCCAGAACTTGTCACAAGTGTCAAATCTATGCTGATAAAGTTCATGTACCTCCATCACCATTGAATGTGTTGACTGCTCCTTGGCCCTTTGCCATGTGGGGCATTGATATGATTGGTGAGATCAAACCTACTGCTTCTAATGGGCATCGTTTCATCTTGGTGGCTATTGATTATTTTACGAAGTGGGTAGAGGCAGCTTCATATGCATCTGTGACTAAGAATGTTGTGGCTCGGTTCATCAAGAATAATCTCATATGTAGGTATGGCATCCCTGAAAGGATTATCACTGACAATGGCTCTAATCTGAACAACACTATGATTACTGATCTCTGCACGCAGTTCAAGATTAAGCATCACAACTCTTCTCCGTATCGTCCGAAGATGAATGGGGCAGTTGAAGCTGCTAATAAGAACATTAAGAAGATTGTACAGAAGATGACTGTTACTTACAAGGATTGGCATGAGATGTTACCATTTGCTCTTCATGGTTATCGTACCACAATACGTACTTCAACAGGGGCAACCCCATTCTCCTTAGTTTATGGTATGGAAGCAGTTCTGCCCATTGAAGTTCAGATCCCCTCCTTGAGAATTATGAAGGATGCAGGCTTGGATGAAGATGAGTGGATTCAGACTCGACTTGACCAGATAAATTTGATTGATGAGAAGAGGTTAGCAGCAGTTTGTCATGGCCAGATGTACCAAAAACGAATGATCAAAGCTTTTAACAAGAAGGTTAAGCCAAAGGTATATCAGGTTGGTGACTTGGTAATCAAGCGTATCATATTACCACAAGGTGATCCTAGGGGCAAGTGGACTCCAACATATGAAGGACCATTTGTAGTCAAGACAGTGTTCTCAGGAGGTGCCATGATACTGACTACAACGGATGGTGAAGATTTCCCACAGCCTGTAAACACAGACATAGTTAAAAAATACTACGCATAAAAAGAGACCCGCTAGGTTGACAGGCCTAGGCAAAAATAAGGGCATCCCGGCAAACCAAAAGGGTTTGGGCAAAAATTAGGGATATATATAAAAAGATGTACACCCGGCAAGTCGAAAACCTGAAAAGGCGGCTTGGGCAAAAAAGGGTATCCCGGTGGATTGAAAACCTGAAAGGGCAATCCAGGCAAAAGTTAGGGATTAAAGCGTATGACTATGTCTCGTTTAGATCACCCATGAAACTGCGACCAGTTGTACTACTTACTCAAGCTCAAACAGATAAAGCTCAATCCAATAATTTCCGTCTCAACAGCAAGAAGATGAGATACTTGAAGGGCAATAGTAGAATTGAAACTCAATAGGATTATTTCCCACATAGCTGATTCTTTTTGTAAAACTTTATGGCAAAATCCTCTTACCAGGGTTTATGTCTCTTTGTACAGATTTACCCGTGCATGGGTCACTTCTTGATATAAATAAATTCCATCTTTTGAATCCAGATTTACTTTTACCCTATTTACATAAGCGAAACGTCCATTGGTTGTGTTTGAATGTATGTATGCTTTTGA
Organism: Lathyrus aphaca; assembly: GCA_963966055.1. NCBI lineage: Eukaryota > Viridiplantae > Streptophyta > Magnoliopsida > Fabales > Fabaceae > Lathyrus > Lathyrus aphaca. The sequence goes on from OZ014523.1 coordinate 565,106,358, forward strand.
ATATGATTGATGTTTACCAGAAATGCATGAAAATGCAGTAATAGTATTTACTAAGGACGAACGAGGGAAGGATTTCAATAAAGCTTCGCCGGTTCACCTTTACAAGACAGTTACAAACCCTCAGTAGGACAAGTCCATCTTCATAAAGTCTCATCTCCCCTGGAATTTATATCCATCTCTTTTATCCTCATACGGATATACGGGAAATCACTTTCCAATAAGGGTACGACGAACGAAGACGGGATGTTATACTTGTTCTACTATCAAACGAAGACGAAGGTTATATATACCTTACCATCCCCAACAACGGGAGGTTATATATATACCTTACCATCCCCAACAAAGGGAGGTTATATCTATACCTTACTATCCCCAGCAGACAGAGGGTTATATATTCTTCAACAACAAATCGGGATTTATTTTCCCTGGCCAGCAGTTGTTATACAAGATATCCAGATGCTTCCGGCAGTATCATATCATACATACATCATTTACATCATACCATAGCATATATATCCATAGACATATAGTACATTACCTAAGTGCATCATATCATACATGCATACATAAAGCATAAACTAATGTTATTATACAAATGCTACCTTATTTTCAGGTTATCCAACAAAAAAAAACTTATGATCTCCGGGACTGCTTTATCATAACCTCAGGGTTATTTTATCCTCCTGATGAGCTTCTTATCATTTTGGGACTGCTTTATTGTCACCTCAGGGTTACTTTATCCTCCTGATAACTTCTCATGACTTCAAGACTGCTTTAGAGCTACTGATTGCTCTATCCTCCTGAAATCATCTTATTTATTTCAAGACTGCTTTAGAGCTATTGATTGCTCTATCCTCCTGAAATCATATTCACTACTTCAAGACTGCTTTAGAGCTATTGATTGCTCTATCCTCCTGAAGTCATATTATTACCTCAAGACTGCTTTAGAGTTATCATTATTGATTGCTCTATCCTCCTGAAGACATATCACATTATTATTTCAAGACTGCTTTGGAGTTGTCATTATTGATTGCTCTATCCTCCTGAAATCATATTATTTCCTCAAGACTGCTTTAGAGTTATCATTATTGATTGCTCTATCCTCCTGAAGACATATCACATTATTATTTCAAGACTGCTTTGGAGTTGTCATTATTGATTGCTCTATCCTCCTGAAATCATATTATTTCTTCAAGACTGCTTTAGGGTTATCATTATTGGTTGCTCTATCCTCATGAAGACATGATGTTACATCAGTACTGCTCCAGATTCCTGACAGCTTTCATTATACCTCCATATTTTGGACTGCTTTATCTTCCAAGAAATATATCTGAAGAATTTTTCCCCAGTGGCATCTTTAAGTCCACTCAATCATATTCAACTAGCCATCTGTATCACTCTATGCACTGGTGAGTGCAAATTTTTGGGCTTTTGTGTTCAATCCCCTTCAACCTTCCAGGTCACGATTGGCAAATATACCAATCTAACCTCTCAGGTTTCAGAAAATTGAACAGGGGCAGCTGTTGCACCCCAAAATTTGCCCTCACAATACAAGACTTTGTGTTCTAAGAAGGTTCACAAGGTTCACAAGTTTCTCAACATTTCCATAACCTTTCATGAGGCTCATAAAGTCTACAAGTTATTTTATGAAGGTTCACAAGGTTCACAAGTCCCACAATGCTTATATAACCTTTCATGAGGTTCATGAAGTCTACAAGTTACTTTATGAAGGTTCACAAGGTTCACAAACTTCTCAACATTTACAAGACCTTTCATGAGGTTCATGAAGTCCACAAGTTGCTTTTTGAAGGTTCACAAGGTTCACAAGTTTCACAATGATTACCAAGCTTTCCTGAGGTTTATGAGGTCTACAAAGTCACTTCATGAGGTTCACAAGGTTCACAAGCTTCACAATACCTCCCATGAGTATCACAAGACATCTAAGAAGATTCACAAGGTTCACAAAGTTCACAATTGGTCAAAGAAGTTGACAATTCCCTCAGACCATGCATCTCCTAAGCAGTGCATCCAAAACTAGGGTTTTGACTTTAATCAGGCTAAATGGACTTCCAATACCTCAAGTGAGTTTCATAACATCTTATATGTGTGTAAGAACCCCCATGACAAGTTTCAAGACTTTTCTCAAAAGTTTGCTCAGTCAGATGATCAAATAAGTCAAAACCAGTCAGTACAGTTAAAAAGTCAAACTGAGGTCAACTGTGGTCAAACCAAAGTCAAACTTCATGATTTTTTGCCAACATCAATTATATGAAGTAAAATTCATCATTTGATCAAGGGTTGATCATGATTCATCAAGAAGATTCCAGATCATCAATAATCAGGAGTTTCTAAATTAGGGTTTCCTCAGTAAAAGTCAACTGAACTTTGACCAGCCATAACTTTCACATACTTCATCACCAAGTCTCCATCCAAAGCTCATTTTGAAGGAAATTGAATTCTCTACAACTTTGATGTTGAAAGTTAAGCCCAAAAATGCTTCATTTGGAAGATATGATCTAAGACATTATAGGTCATTTCAAAAGTCAACAAAAAGTCAACAACTTCAAAAGGGCATAACTTGAGATTGGTAAATGGTATGGACTTGAAACCAGTGGGGTTGTTTAGAGGACTCTTCAAGCTTTCCAAAAAGTCCAAGAACACCCTCATACCTTTAAAATTGAGGAAGATGTGCCCTTGCAAAGTTGGGAAATTTTGTGATGGTTTATGTTGAAAATGGAGGCTTAGAAGTAATTCTTTCCAAATGGGCTTGCTAAGTTGTGATCCAATCCATCTCATAACATTGTGCACGACCCAATTGACCAAAATTCAGCATTTTTATTATTTTATTTTTATTTATTATTGATTTAATTCATAAAAATCATTTTAAATAAATATAAAATATGAAAATCTATTTTTGGGTGAAGATTGAGGTTCTAGAAATTCTTAAATGATGATTGAATTGGAAAGAGAAAGGAATCATATGATTAGTCCAAGAATATCAAGTCTTCATGATCAAATATTTGGCTTTTACAACATGATCTTTTTCAATATTTTTTTGGATCAAATTTGCATACAACAAGTCCATATTTCTGACCTAATCCACTCTCACATATATACTAAGCATAAACCTAGCAAGAGGCCACGAAATCCAGCAGCCAAAAGGTAAGTTCATTGTTCAAAAATTCATCAAAAAAGTGAGATTCGGATTTTGAGTTACAAGGCATTATAAGGTAAACTATGATCATAGAGATGTTCCTTGATCTTCCATGATGCAAAACCAATGCCCATACGCATCTATATCATGCATATATGGCCAACCCGAACTCAATTTGTTCTTGAACATAACTTTTTCGATTACATTATTTTCTTGTGTTTCAATGAAATTTGATTTGCTAATATTGTTTGTTATGTGCTAAGGATTGATTCTGGACAAAAAAATTGATGTTTCCTTGTCTATACAACCCGCGGCCATGATTAGGGTTTCCATCCAAATTTTGGGGTTTCTTGATTAAGACTATATAAATGACTTTAATTTATGTATTTGAATTGTATGAGACCTGGGTAAATCATTGGCATGTTCAATTGGAACAATCGTTATGTATTTTGTAGGTACTCAAAGATTTTGGTTTACTGCGAAAAAAATGTGCAAAAAGATTCGTAGGAGATTTCGCAGGAATTTTCGCAGGAAAACCTGCGAAATTCCAAGGTTGAAGACGATCCCCTGGCGCCAAGATTCAAATTCAAATTATGATTAATTTATTTTATGTTGTTTTGCTGTTTTGTAATCACACGCGTGCATGTGGTCCAGTGGTAAAAGGCTTGTGTGTGTAGCCAGCGTGACCTGGGTTCGAGTCTTGGACTCGTACATTGTTTTTCTATTTTTTTTCCAGGTAATGAAAGACTTAATATATTATGGTTCAATGCCATTCAATAACCAGGAAGGCTCTCCCAGCCAGGTGGATGTGTGCGCATGTTGGTAATCTGAAGGTCCTGGGTACGATTCTCACCCCAGGCCTTTTGGTTTCATTTATTTTTTCTGAATTTATGGTGTTGAAGAACAAAACCATTGGGAATTACTTCATTGTTGCCTGTACGTGAGTGGCCCAGTGGCATATGATGTTTGCTGCAAGCAGAGGGGACTGGGTTCAAACCCCAGCCCCACCAGGTTTTTCTTCTTTCTTCTTTTTTTTGTTATTTTCTTTTCCTTCTTTTTTCTTAATTAATTTAGATAATTAAAATTTTATTTTCTATATTATTAAGTATGTATATATTATGTATTCCAATTACTAATATTATTTTCTAAAAAAATATAAAACTCTTGATTTTTTTTTTAATTTAAACTTTATTTGTATAATTTATATTAGTTAAAATAATTTTATATAATTAGTTAAAAATAAATTTTGTATAACTAAACCCTAATTTTCAAAACCCTAAAAAATTTTCTAAATGAACTTTAATTAAACTTAATGTTATTTTCCAAATAATTTTTATTTTTCTAATATAGTTAGTATGTATATATTATAACTTTTTTGCAAATAAAATTAAATCTTGTAAATATAAATATTTGATATAAAGTTTTGTAAATATGTTCTTATGATACTTAAAATTTATATAATGTCTAAATATTTTTCTTAAATAATTAAATTTTTGTAAATGATTAAAATTTACAATTATATTATGCTTAAATTTTTTTTTATTATTATATATTAGGAATTAGACTTTGTGTTAATATCATTATAATATTGTTTTCATTTATTTTAATTATTGTTACTAACTAAATTATTATGTATTATTATATTTTACCTTGTTTATTATTTCTAATTATTCTTATTATTATTTTTATTAACCATATTATTTATTTTGCTCTATTAATTTTATATATTATTATTATTTCATTAATTTTTGTTATTTACTAACCCTATTTTTTATTACTAACCCTTAATTATTTATTTATTGCTTATTATATTGTTGCTTATTATTTATATTTATGCTTTTTGCCATTTATTTTAATTTGCTTATTATTATAATTTCTTGTAATTGTTTCCCGGATGTAATTTTGTAATTATTTTATTATTGTTATAGTTAGTAATTAGGGAGTGCAAAAACATGTATGTTCTTAAAATTAATTCTAGATCACTTTTAATCAAAGATAATTAAAATAAACACTCACACACACGTAAGTCGATTCTTAATCGCCGTCTCACATTTCTAAGGTTATCCCTCAAAGTTGCCTACGAATAAGGTCAAGTGGGGTGTATAAAGCAAGTCCCTTTCAAAAGAAAATCATCAAGTCCCTCATGGTTGCCTTTACGAATCGAGTCCCTTCGAAAAATGATGATAGTCCCTTATATGTGCTTAATACACCCCACAGTTGCCTTCATAACCAGATTGTCCCTCACATGTCCCTTACATCCAAGGTAATGACTACCTACTCCTTAATAGTAGGGATAGTCTTACCAAGGAAAGGATAAAGAACAAGAAAGACTTTAAATTCTAGGGTAGGTTCCTCTTATGTACTTGCTCACTTCAAAAAAAACTTTTCACACTTAACAATTTCAAACAAATTTTCAAAAACAAGTTTTTACACATCCGTACATGGATTATTATTAACTATTCTGAAAATTTTCTTATTCACACACTACACTTTCAAAAACAATTCAAAAGTGAGCTAAGTAACTAAGAGCCCATGGATAACCATGGATGTAAAGGGTGCTAACACCTTCCCTTTACATAACCTACCCCCCGGACCCAAAAATATCTCTAAGGTCTTTCCTGTTCTTTTATAACCTTTCCTTATGGATAAAATAAAAGTCGGTGGCGACTCTTGCTATCCGCAACATTACTTAAAGTCAGTTCTACCACCGTGTTACAGAACTGGCGACTCTGCTGGGGATCTATTTAAGAGGGGTACCCTTAGGAATTAAGATCACTTTGAATTGTTTGCCTTGTTTGTTTTATATTACTTGTTGGGGTGCTCTTATGTGTGAAAGGTCCTAACCCGGATCTAGTGTACCTTAGGTAAATGGCAATAGACCAAGGAAACTGTACGACGTATATCGATACGGTTGATCTGGTGGCCATAGTTAGTGCGACTTCTTGGTTGGTGCTTATATTCCTTAAGTCAAGTTGAGGATAATATTGAGGCTGCCATATGTTGTCAATGCACTAACTAACTTCTAGAACCCTAGTTAACTCATCTTGGCCTTTAGAAAGTAGTGAGGTAACCGGCTTTGGTACAGACTGAAGTTGGTTGACACTCGATACTACGCTCATTGAGATCTTAAACTTGGAGGGTTTTGGTGGGCAAGTAAGTTGCCTTCTGATCAACCACCCTTGTGAAGGATCAATGATATTGAGATCCCTTAGAACCCGGTTACTTTTGTAGGACAGGATGAACCAACCAACTTCAGGGGAGGGTACTTACCTTTAAACCTCATGCAAGCCTTTAAACCTAGGGCAATTGTGTGACTTGTCTGTGTGTGCCACATGTTTGTGATTGAACATAACATCATGACATGATCATTTACCGTAGGCAACCACGAAGGGACTTGATCTTATAAACTTAAAGGGACTTGATGATATTAATGGAGGGACTTTGCTTAAGACACCTTACTTGACCTTAGAATTAGGCAGCATGAGGAGTAACCCTAGAAAGTGTGAGATGGCGATCAAAGATCGACTTACCTGTGTGAGTGTTCATATTCATATATTTATCTTGTTTAAATTAGTTATTCTAAGTTATTTTAATTACACATAGTTATTCACAACCTATAGTTACTAACCATGGCAATAACAATATTTACAAAACATAAAATAGAAACAAAAATAAACCTACGACTATTACATGGCTTTCGCAATTACATAATAATAGGAATAATTAAATGATAAATAATAAGTAAATAATAATTAAAAGGGTTAGTAATAATAATAATCATAAGAAAAGAGGTTAGCAAAAATATAAAGCATATAACATTTAAGAGAATATTTTTTAAGTTAAATAAAGAATTTTAAAGAATTTTTAAAAGAAAATAAGATAATTATAATAATAATAAACAATATAATAATTATTTACAAAAAAATGATTAATTATTTAATTATACATTAGAGTAAAAATTAATTAAAATAAATGTTAAAGTTAATGAAAATTAGGGTTTATATATTTTTTAAGCAAAATTAGGGTTTTAATGTTTAATTGAAATATTAATTGATTTATTTACAAAAATATATAAATAATAATATAAACATGTTACAAAATAAATATAAACAATTTTTGTATTTAATAAAATAAATTATGATTTTTTTTAAAAAATATAAAGAAAATAGTATAATATTATTTAGAAAATAATTTTATAATAAATAATTAAAATAAAAAACAAAAGAAACTAGGTTTAAAAAAATGGGGAGGCCTGGTTTTGATCCCAGGACCTCCCCTTTACCAAACAAAGGGGCTACCACCAGGCTGCGCATGCTTTTGAGAATATATGCTAACAATATGACTTAAATATTAAACCTGCAAAAAAGAATGAAACATTAAAAAAAATGAGAAAACCTGGGATCGAACCCAGGTACTGAGTCTTCCAGCATCACAGCCTTTACCAACTGAACCAAGCACGCGCTTGTGATAATCTATTGAAACAAATAATATATAAAATAAACACAAAATTTGAAATTATTTTTTCGCGCCATCCTTCATCATCTTCTTCATTTTACCTGCGAAATTACCTATGAATTCTGCTGCGTTTTTACCTGCGAATTTCATCATGTTCATGACCTACGAATTTCAAACATCAATCAAACAGTAAAATTTCTTCAAATTGATTAGTGCAATATAATCCTTAGGACTCATACAATCTTCCCATGTTCTTAAAATTCATTTAAATTAGTTAAATCAAGGAACCCTATTTCGAGACCTTGAACCCTAACAATGCTTCTCATGTTTCCTGCATCAAACCTTCAATCAAACCATCAAGAATTGTTCTAAACATCAATATAAACATTAATCAACCATCAAATATGATTTAAAACAAAGATACACATGAAATCGAAAAATTCAAAACGCAAGAACAAGTGTGGTTCGGTTTCGGCTTATGAGAAGGTTTTGGACAATGTGAATGATGCAAATGCGTTCTATGATCCTCAAAGAAGGTGTCTCAACCTTGAGAAAGCTTGGAAACAGCCTCTAGGGTCAAAACCGAATCTCACCTTTTCTTGAAAATTTTGAAACTTGTTTAGTGTTCTTGAGGCTGCAAAAATCGTGTCTCTTGTATGCTTTAGCTTGTCTATATATCATACAACAGAATTAGGTCAAAAAAATAGTCCAACCTTTGGACTTTTGGATCCATAGAGATTGAAAAAGATATGTCTTTAAAATATTGAAAATTTGGATATATCCTTGCTATTTTTGTATGATCTGATTTTGTATAGTTTCAATCACTTCTAAATGAACATTAAGACTTTCTAGAACCAAAATCAAATCAAATATTCTTACTTTTATATTTTATTTTGATTTAAAATGATTTTTAATGTAAAAAATCATAATAAATTAAATAAAATGAATAAAAATATGAATAAATAATTTTAAATTCGTGCATGATGTCATGGAAGTGTTTGGGTCATAAAAATGCAAGCCCATTTGGAGAAATTTGGTTCTAAGATCCCATTTGCTTCATAAACCTCTCAAAAATTTCCCAACTTTTCAAGGACACAAATCCCTCAATTTTAATGCTATGAAGGTGTTCTTGGACATTTTGGAAAGCTTAAAGAGTCCTCTAACCAAAATCTTTGGTATCATATCCATATCTTTTACCATTCTCAAGTTATGCTCTTTGGAAGTTGTTGACTTTTTGTTGACTTTTACAGTGACCTATAATGTCTTAGCTCATACCTTCCAAATGAAGCATTTTTGGGCTTGGCTTGTGAGACACAAAGTTGTAGAGAATTCAATTTCCTTCAAAATAAGATTTGGATGGGAAATTTTTGATGAAGCATGTGAAATTTATGGCTGGTCAAAGTTCAGTTGACTTTTCCTGTGAAAACCCTAATTTAGAAACTCCTGATTCTTAATGATCTGAAATCTCTTTGATGAATCATGATCAACCCTTGATCAAATGATGAATTTTACTTCATAAAATTGATGTTGGCAAAAAATCATGAAGTTTGACTTTGGTTTGACCACAGTTGACCTCAGTTTGACTTTTTAAACACTTTGACTAATTTCTGCATATCTGATCATCTGACTGAGCAAACCTTTTGGGAAAGCCTTGAAACTTGACATAGGGATTCTTGAAGAAATGTGGGACATTATGAAGTTCACTTGAGGCCTTGGAAGTCCATTTAGCCTGATGAAATCCAAAACCCTAATTTAGGGTGCATTGCTTAGGAGGAGGCTTTGTCTGAGGGAACTTCCAAGCTTTCTGACTAATTGTGAACCTTGTGAACCTCTTGGGATACCTTATGACACAATGTCCTGTCTTGGTGAGGGAAACTTTTGGGGTGCAAAAGCTGCCCCTGTTCAATTTTCTGAAACCTGAGGGGTTAGATTGGTATATGTGCCAGTCGTGACCTGGAAGGTTGAAGGGGATTGAACACAAAAGACCAAAAATTTGCACTCGCTGGTGCGTAAAGTAACATTGATGATTAATTGTATATGCTTAAGTGGGCTTGAAGATGCTACTTGGAAGAACTGGAGATGGGCTTATAGATGCCATCCATAATATCAAGAGGTGATAATATCTTGATGTTGATACTGGATATCAGTACTAGGTCTTTGTATAGGCCGTCTCTGAATCGTATCTAAGAACATACTTTTAATTTAAGTGTCAGAACCAAATCTTCGTGGCGATTTCTTTCTGAATTAAGTATCAGCACTAGACCTTCGTATAGATCGTCTCTGAACTGTTTTGAATTGCTGAATAGACTAGTAGAAATAAATCTTCGTGACGATTATCTCTTCTGGAAATATCCTGGATTAGGGAATAGATCTTCGTATAGACCGTTTGCCTACTATCCAAGAACAAAAAGAATATCAGGATTAAATCCCCTGAAAATATCCTGGACTAGGGAATAGATCTTTATATAGGCTGTTTTCCTACTATCCAAGGACAAAAGAATATCAGGATTAAATCTTCTGAAAATATCCTGGACTAGGGAATAGATCTTTGTATAGACCGTTTTCCTACTATCCAAGGACAAAAAGAATATCAGGATTAAATCCCCTGAAAATATCCTGGACTAGGGAATAGATCTTCGTATAGACCGTTTGCCTACTATCAAAGGACAAAAGAATATCAGGATTAAATCTTCTGAAAATATCCTGGACTAGGGAATAGATCTTCGTATAGACCGTTTGCCTACTATCCAAGGACAAAAGAATATTAGGATTAAATCTTCGTGACGATTACATCCCTTGAAAATATCCTGGATTAGGGAATAGATCTTCGTATAGACCGTTTGCCTACTATCCAAGGATAAAAAGAGTATCAGGATTAAATCTTCGTGGCGATTATATCCCTTGAAAATATCCTGGATTAGGGAATAGATCTTCGTATAGACCGTTTTCCTACTATCCAAGGACATCTTGGTAATGATTAAGTATCAGCATTAGACCTTCGTATAAATCGTTTCTGACCTGTTGTGAATTGTTGATAGTATTTTATCTGCATATAACCATCCTGTAAGGAAAAGGTTAGTTTATGCAATATGTATGCATGCATGGCATGGTGCATCTAAGTAAATGTATTATGCATTTATGGATATGTTATGGTATGATATAAATGATGTATGTATGAATCATGCAGCCTGAAGCGTCTGGATACCTTTGTATAACAACTGCTGTCTAGGGAAAATAAATCCCGATTCGTTGCTGAAGAATATGAGGAACTCGTTCCCGTCTTGTTTGATAGTACAGTATTCATAACTTCCCGTCTTCGTTCGTCGTACTTCTATTGAAGGAATAAGTTCCTGAGTATCCCGACTGAGGATAAAAGAGATGGACATAAATTCAAGGGGAGATGTAACTCGAAGTATCTATAAAGATAGATTTGCTCTACTGGGGATTTGTAGTTGTCTTGTGGGGATGAACCGGCGAAGCTTCGTTGAATTCCTACCTTCGTTCGTCCTAAGTAAATACTATTACTGCATTTTATGCATTTCTGGTAAACATCAATCATATTCAAAAGCATACATACATTCAAACACAACCAATGGACGTTTTCGTTTATGTAAATAGGGAAATTTTATTTATATTACAAAGTGACCTATACATAGGAAAGTTTGTACAAGGAGACAGAAATCCTAGTAAGAGGAACTCGTCGTAAAAGTTTTACAAAACAAAGAAAACAGCTATGTGAGAAATAATCCCATCGAGTTTCAATTCCACTATTGCCATTATCTTCAAGTATCTCATCTTCTGCCGTTGAGACGGAAACGATTGGATTGATCTTTATCTGTTCGATCTTGAGTTAAGTAGCACAACTATTTGGGGCTATATAAGTGATCCAAACGAGACATAGTCATACGCTTTAATCCCTAACTTTTGCCTGGATTTCCCTTTCAGGTTTTCAATCCACCGGGATACCCTTTTTTGCCCAAGCCGCCCTTTCAGGTTTTCGACTTGCCGGGTATACATTTTTTTTTATATATTTATCCCTAATTTTTGCCCGAACCCTTTTGGTTCGCCGGGATGCCCTTATTTTTGTCTAGGCCAGTCAACCTAGCGGGTCTCTTTTTATGCGTAGTATTTTTTAACTATGTCTGCGTTTACGGGCTGTGGAAAGTCTTCACCATCCATAGTAGTAAGCATTATGGCACCTCCTGAGAATACCCTCTTGACTACAAATGGTCCTTCGTATGTAGGAGTCCACTTTCCCCTAGGATCACCCTGTGGTAGTAGGATACGCTTGATTACCAAGTCACCAACCTGATATACCTTTTGCCTAACCTTCTTGTTAAAAGCTTTGATCATCCGTTTCTGGTACATCTGACCGTGACAAACAGCTGCCAACCTTTTCTCATCAATCAAATTTATCTGGTCCAATCAAGTCTGAATCCACTCATCTTCATCCAAGCCTGCAACCTTCATGATTCTTAAGGAGGGGATATGAACTTCAATGGGCAGAACTGCTTCCATACCATAGACTAAGGAGAATGGGGTTGCCCCTGTTAAAGTACGTATTGTAGTGCGATAACCATGAAGAGCAAATGGTAACATCTCATGCCAATCCTTGTAAGTAACAGTCATCTTCTGTAGAATCTTCTTAATGTTCTTATTAGCAGCTTCTACTGCCCCATTCATCTTCGGACGATACGGAGAAGAGTTGTGATGCTTAATCTTGAACTGCGTGCAGAGATCAGTAATCATAGTGTTGTTCATATTAGAGCCATTGTCAGTAATAATCCTTTCAGGGATGCCATACCTACATATGAGATTATTCTTAATGAATCGAGCCACCACATTCTTAGTAACAGATGCAAATGAAGCTGCCTCCACCCACTTAGTAAAGTAATCAATAGCAACCAGGATGAAACGATGCCCATTAGAAGCAGTAGGCTTGATCTCACCAATCATATCTATGCCCCACATGGCAAAAGGCCAAGGAGAAGTCAACACATTCAATGGAGCTGGAGGTATATTCACTTTATCAGCATAGATTTGGCACTTGTGACATGTTCTGGAATGTTGATAGCAGTCAGCTTCCATGGTAGACCAATAGTAACCTGCTCTCAATATCTTCTTTACCATGGTATGACCACTAGAATGAGTGCCAAAGATCCCATCATGCATGTCTTCCATAATCTTTGTTGCTTCCTTCTTATCCACACAACGAAGCAAAGTTGAATCATGATTGCGCTTGTACAAAATTCCATTACTCAAAAAGAACTTAGCAGAAAACCTCCTCAGAAACTTCTTATCTTTGACAGATGCCCCTTCAGGGAACTCCTGCGTTTCAAGATATCTTTTCACTTCGTAGAACCAAGGCTTTTCCTCTCCTCCTCCAGTATCAATCTCATTGCAGTATGCAGGCTTCTCAAATCTATCAATAGTAATCTTGGGGGCTTCATCATCCCAGCTAATCTCAAACATAGATGCCATGGTGGCTAATGCATCTACCAACTGATTTTCTCCTCGTGGAATATGTCCAAAGGTAATCTCTTCAAAATATGGGATCAAAGACAACACATGCTCTCTGTAGGGAATGAGATTTTCATGCTTGGTATCCCAATCTCCTTTAATCTGACTCACTACCAAGGTTGAATCTCCATATACGTCCAGGAACTGAATCTTCATATCAATGGCAGCTTTGATGCCCAGGATACATGCCTCATATTCAGCCATGTTATTGGTACAATAGAAACAAAGTCTTGCAGTAATCGGGGTATGGCAACCTTCAGGGGAAATGATCACAACACCAACACCATTACCAAGTGCATTAGAAGCTCCGTCAAAAACCATAGTCCATCGGGATCCTTGTTCAGGTCCGTCATATTGTCCAGGTTCTTTGGTAATAATCATAATGTCTTCATCAGGGAACTCAAAACTCATTGACTGATAATCATCCACTGCCTGATGAGCCAAATGATCATCCACAACACTTCCTTTAATGGCCTTCTAAGTAGTGTACTGTATGTCATATTCTGTTAAGATCATTTGCCATCTTGCTATGCGTCCGGAGAGAGCAGGTTTCTCGAATATGTACTTGATTGGATCCATCTTTGAAATCAACAAGGTAGTATGAGTCAACATATACTATCTTAGTCGGCGAGCAGCCCATGCCAAAGCGCAGCAAGTTTTCTCGAGCAGTGAGTATCTTGTTTCATAGTCGGTAAACTTTTTGCTAAGGTAGTAGATTGCCTGCTCTTTTTGACCAGACTCGTCATGTTGCCCCAACACACACCCCATTCAGTTGTCTAATATTGTTAAGTACATAATCAAGGGTATTCCATCAACTGGTGGCATCAAAATTGGAGGTTCTAGAAGATATTTCTTGATTTCATCAAAGGCTGTCTGACATTCATCATTCTATTCCATCACCTGATCTTTCTTCAACAACTTGAAGATTGGCTCACAGGTAGCAGTTAACTGGGAAATAAATTTTGCAATGTAATTCAATCATCCCAAGAAACCTCTAACTTCTTTTTCAGTACGGGGAGATGGCATCTCTTGTATGGCTTTCAATTTTGCAGGGTCTACTTGAATACCTTTTCCACTGACAATGAAACCCAGGAGTTTACCAGATCTAACTCCAAAAGTACATTTGTTTGGGTTCAATCTCAACTTGTATTTCTTCAACCTTTCAAACAGCTTATGCAGATGATCAAGGTGTTGCTCTTCATTCTGGGACCTGGTGTCGCTCCCACCAAATGACACCTGGTCAGAAGGGGTGCAGACGTGAACGGTCGGCGAAAAGAGAGAATGAATAGAGTCGCCAGCTGGGCATTTTTATCCCGAAGGAAAGGTAATGCTGCATAAACCTAGAAAAGATATGGATAAGACGGTTGCGAACTAGAGAGACTGAGAAAGGGGTTTGGTTACAACTTGGGAAGGTATTAGCACCCAGATTGTCCGTCGTACTCGACGGGATCCACGCTTAAAAGATTTGTGTTTTAAAGGGGTAGTGTCAGTGCAATTTGTGTATCAAAGCTAGAAAGAATGCAAGTGTCAGTGTAAAAGTAATGTGAAGTGTATAAGAGAAGTGTCAGTGTAAGAACAGGAGTGAAATGCTCCAGATAATGAGGCTAAAAGAATAATGCTAGAAGGAGGGGGAATATATAGAGACTTTTGTTCGATAATTGTTAAGTCATGCCTACGTATCCTCTCGTGCAATGAGGAAGTCAGAACACCGTAGTTCTACTCAAAGAGACTGAAAGATAAATTGACTTGTGAACTGCTTGCTTGTCTATGCTCAAGTGTATGACTTGTCTGGCTCAGGTGCAAACTGTCTTGCATTAGACGGAAGAAGCGAGTTCTCGTTTGTGAGTGAATGAGGTGAGAAAAGAATCCCGGAGGAGACGATTATTGTTTGTTTTTGTGTTTTCAATCTTTTATTGCTTTTTGAAGTTTGTCATAAGTTAATGAGCTTAAGCCTAAACCAAAGGTTAGTAAACTCATCACATCCTCCCTCTGATTAGGGGTAATGAGAATACCTTAAGTATGAAGTAAGCACCTCATACTCAATCACCATGATGTACGATTAAGATCATTATCCTACTTGTATTTATTTATATGTTTTTTGTTGTTTTTGTTTAGTGTTAAGTAATGAGTTTAAGCCATAATCAAGGATTTAATGGACCCATTACACCATCCTAATAGAAGGATAATAGATGAGAACATTTAAGCTGAGAAAGACTCCTCAACTTAATCCATGATTAGGGATTAACCTCATGACAAAACAAAGCCTTTATTAAATGGATTTTAGTTAATGGTGTGATTAAGAAGTAATTTTTATGATTTGTAAGACAACTTGAGGAGGACTTGTCCATTAACACTAGGGTTAGTCCTTCTTAACCAATTAAGGAAGAATTAGAACCCTAATGCAAGGCCCAAGTTACAAGCTTGATGTCTTAGTGGTTATTAGATGGATTGATTAAAGGAGTTAAACACATTAAGGGTTTAACACTTAGGATTAAAGTTATACACTCCATCCTAATAGAAGGATGCAGACATAAGCTCAATCACAAAGCCTTAAAACCTTTAGGGTTTAGTCCTTGATTATGAGATGAGAAGAGAAGACTCAAAAGATGACACAAAGGTAAAAGCTAAGTGGGGGACTAACCAAACCCTAATTGTTATCATACTTGGAGATCCTGGGGTTTGTGAGGCTCAAGAGAGAAAGAAATCTTCAAAGGCCACCAAGGAGGAACAAGATAGAAAAGAGATGAGATGAGAAGAGAGAAGAGGGAAGAAAGGCACAAGTGAGCAAGCTCACTCAAATACAAGTAAAAATGCAGCAAGGATGAAAAATGATAAGGTGAGAAGAGGTAGGAGGTGAAGGCAAATCCATCTCCCAAACAAACTTACCATTAACCTGAAAAGTTAGCACAAGATGCATAAGGGAAGAAATGAGATGAAACAATGCATATGGATGGGCAAAGGCCAAAGTCAGAAACATACACATGATGAAAATGATGTTATGAGATGATGCAAACACATGACAAGAGATGAGAATGATCATATAAGCATAAGGATGCAAATGAGGCATGCTTGAACCATGGAAGTTCATGAATGCACATGAAATGAAATGAATGCCTAACATGAAAAATGGATGATGCAATGATCAAACATGATTTTAAGATGTCCTAAGATGTCTTATGAATCATATGGATGCACAAAATGTCATGGAAAGTCATTGGATGCAAGCAAATGAAAGATGGATGCAATGGAAGGCACAAATTAGGGTTTACATGCAACATACAAAGCAAAATTCAAAATCAGAAGCAAAGGACATGATAAAAAATTGAAAATGCAATCAAAGATACCCTAAACCTATACAAGTTCACTGCCCCAAGGAGGGGATCTAACTCTTAACCTAGTGAAAGTTATGAATTTCTTAAGTCAATTAGGGTTTTAAGGTACCTCATCATGAAAAATGCAAAACAAATTGAAAATGGAAGATCAATTCAAACCAAAATTATCCTATAAACTACATGCCATGAAGGATGCAATGCAAGAAGAACCATCATCAAACTCTCAATGGTTAGGCAGAAAGAATTTTCCAAAATTAGAATAAAAATATTGCCTTAAAATGAATTTAAATCCAATGAAAATGATCAAAAGGCATCAAGAACCAAAAAGAAATTTGTTTTGAGAGTTGAATAATGTTTCTAAATGTTTCTAAATGCAATGTGAATTTTTTGGTGATTTTTAAATACCTAAATGCATTTTTAATTAATTAATTTCCATTAACTAATTAAAAATAAACATTTAAATGATTTAAAAATGATTTTTAATGCAAAAAATAAAAATAAAAATATTTTTGGGTTCTGAAAATTAATAAAAGATTTGATAAAAATTTTCAGAATTTTTTAATGTATTTTTCTATTTTAAATAATTCGTGCAAATTAAATGAAAAGAAAATGAAATAAAAATTAAAATATGAGAAGTATGCACATCCACTGGCTGAGATTCAAATGGAAAAGGAGGGAATTGACCCGCGCGCATCTGGACGGCCCACGTTTAAACTGGCTGGATTAAATTAAATCTGATTAATTAATTTAATTAAATGGGATTAGGGTTTAATGAAATGATCTAGGCCATTCATATGCGCGGGAGTCAACAAAAGTCAGCTAGATCTATGGTCAAAATTCAAACTTTGCCCTAAACGTGATTAATGCCCTAATGACATTCAGGTGGCCGGAAATGACCTCCGGTCATCTTCTCCGGCCACACCTCCCTTGAGAATTTCCCAAATCACTCCCCAGGCCATTTCTGGAGCTCTAAAGCTCCAGATCATTTCCTCTCACCTCCCTAAACTCATCCCTGACCTCAAAAACAATTTATTTCTAAGCATGAACCAGATTCGAAGCAAGATACAAAAATGGCAGAAATTTCAGACAAGCCATACACACTCATTTCTCAACCATTTTCGAAAATTTAAAGTTCAGTGTGACCAGGAAAGCAAGCTTAATCATTTAGAAACTTAAAACAAGAGTTCTAGAAAAATGTTTTCACATGGCTACCTGAGATGGAGCTTTCAATCCAGGAGCTTTTTGACTGCTTCCTTGCTTCAAAATGAACCCAATGAACCTCCTGAGGAGTTTGCAAAGCTTGTATGGAGTTTATTTTGGTTGGTTTGTGAGATTGATGAAGTTCTGTTCAGTGAGGGATGAGAATCGTGTTTTTGATATGTAGGGTTTCAGGGCAAAGTAATGGTTGGTAACTGGTCAGTGGATCATGGTGAGTGTTTATGTGAAGTTTGTTTTGATGTTTGATGCTTGTGTGAGGAGATTCGAATGAAAATGCATAAGAGGTGAGTTTGGAGAATGCTGGCTTGTAGGAGAGATCAGGCTGAGTTGTGTTATGTGTTGGGTTGCTTTTGGTACACATTTCAATCCTTGATAGGTCAGAGAGTTGTTGTGGAGCAGTGTGATTGGTATGGAGCAAAATGCATAAAGTCAACTTTTTGTGTAAGAGAGGTATGGGTCAATTCTATCAAGGTACAAGGCATGGCTTGGCTGCAGCTTGAATCAAGGAGAACCATGGAAATGGATTAGAGGCAATGCAGCAAGTGGATTAGGGTTTGTGTGAGGTTTTGCAACTTTGTGATCTTTTGGCCCTTTTGTGATTACTTGAAGCATAAGTCATGAAAATGGGAGGTTCTTTGGTGCAATCTGATTTTTAGGTCATGCATTGTGTTTATGCAAAGGTTAGAAGTCACATTGAAGTCATATTTTGCCTTGGCAAGAGGTTTTGCAACTTTGCCTCTTTGGTACCAAACTTGAAATTATGTGATTTTGTCCAACTTTGACAAGCCATAACTTTTGATCCATAATGAATTAGAATGAGTTCTTGTACTTTTTGAAAAGGGAATGATCCATTCTACAACTTTCATGACCAAAGTTTTCTCATTTGAGGCACTTTTGAATCAATTTGAGGAGGTTGAAAAACTTTCCCAAAATGGCAAGTTTCCATTACAAGTCACTTTCCCAAAAAGGCAACTTTGCAAATGGCTTGAAATTCTTCAATTTTGTGAACTTCTAACCTCTTCTATGATCAAATAAAGATCATACACATTCAAAATGATGAAGAACACCTTTTGGTTGGGTCATTGGGGCCTCAGATGCCCTGATTTTGCACTGACTTGCTCAAGAAGTCAACTCTTGACTAGATGCCTTCCCCAGGGAATTTCTTCATGAAAATTGATATGCATGATCCTCATAACATATAGAGACCAATAGAAACAAGAATGACCAAAAAGTTTGGAGTTATGGCCTTTGAAACCAAAACCCTAATTCTAGGTCATTTGTGCAGTTAAACCTGGCTCTACTTCCATGCCTTCCTCAGTTCTTGTGATTCTTTGACTTTCTTGATCTTGAGAGGATATAATATGGTGCTTGAACATACATGGACCCTTTTGAAGTGATTGTAGACCTTTGGAGTGGCCCAAATGGCTCAGGGATGGCTCAGATCACAAACCCTAGATGCAGATGGCTTAGAAGCAATGCAGTGAATCAAAATGTGATATGAGATGCTTAGTGATTGAACTTATGCATATGAAAAGATCACAAGCCATGGTGAAATGGGTGAGGGAAAATTTGGGGTGTTTACAGCTGCCCCTATTCAAGCATGAGTTAGCTGTGCAGGATGTAAGTGATGGCTTAACAGGCAAACAAGATAACTTGTGGTTGAATACCAAAGACAGTCCAAAATTTGCACTCACAGAATGAAGAAGAAAAGGGATATAGATTGTAAAGGAAAATAGAGTATGATTATAAAGTGCGGGCGGCAGAGGACGACCGTCGAGCAGAGGACGACTGCTGGGGATGAAGCAATGACGGGGACGACCGACATGCTGGGGATATGGGAGATTATGATGGGGACGGCCATCAAGTAAAGCTATAAGACTTTCTGGGGATTATAGGTAAATGAAATAAATGATGAGGTACGGTCATCAAAGGTGAAGGACGATCACCTAGCAGGGGACGGCTGCTCTGTTGGGGATAAGATGAGGGACGGTCATCTAAGGTGAAGGACGATCACCTGGCAAGGTACGGTTGCCAAAAGTATCACGACATAGGACGAATGTTGGATAAAAAGGTCGACGATGGGGATGGCCATCGGATAAGCATGATGAAGGACGATCATCAAGAGGTGAAGGACGATCACCTAGCAGGGTACGGCTACTCTCAGGGTTTACCATGACATAGGACGAATGTCAGATAACAAAATCAACGATGGGGACGGCCATCGGATAAAATGATGAAGGACGATCATCAAGAGGTGAAGGACGATCACCTAGCAGGGGACGGCTGCCGAAAGGTATCATGACATAGGACGAATGTCAGGTAGGAAGGGGTTCTAGTGAATAGAGACTCCTCTGGGGAATGATGAAGGACGATCATCAAGAGGTGAAGGACGATCACCTAGCAGGGTACGGCTGCCGAAAAGGTATCATGACATAGGACGAATGTCAAAATAGAAGAGAAGTTTTGCTGGGGATTTTGCTGGGGAGAAGTAGACACAGACGAGTGCCTTAATTCAAGAAGATATAAGTGTTTGACATGGTGTATAGATTAAAGATACGGACGAGCATCCTTAAGATTATGATACGGACGAGTATCGGTAGAAACAAACGCTTGACGCATGTTCAGAGATGATGATACGGACGAGTATCAACTGGTTAACAATGAACATGGGCGAGTGTTGATCCTGAGGGGACTCTTCTGGGGAATAATAGACACAAATGAGTGTCTAAAGCCTAGAAAGAGGTAAAAGTATCTGACATTGTGTATGGATTAAAGATGTGGGCGAGCATCCTTAAGACTACAATACGGACGAGTATCGGCAGAAACAAACGCTGATGCATGTTCAGAGATGGTGATACGGACGAGTATCAACTAGTTGACAAAGAACACGGACGAGTTTCGAATCTGAGGGGATTTAAAGTGGTATATGCAAGATACGGATGAGTATCTGTATGAGTGAAAAGTGATGAGTGATATATAGACGAGTGTTTAACTTGCTGTGGAGAGCATGGCACGGACGGGTGTCTGAAAAAGTGTATTATAAACAAGTATATGGTTTACAAAGTATTTAGGCAACTGTGCTGGGGAAGGTGATACGGACGAGTGTCAAGGAATTGTGTATATGTATCCGTGAGTGCAAAGGGGACGCTTTGGCTTTCTAATGGGGGTATGACACGGACGGCTGTCAAGAAGTATCTGTACTGTATATGCGTCTGTTTACTTCGGGCTATTTACTGGGGAATGATAAAACAGACGAGTGCCAAAGGGAATGTATCTGTAAGGGAAATGCTTTGGCTCTCTGCCGGGGAATTGGGGAGCATTCTGTATATCGTTGATGGATTGTCAGTATTTGCAAGTGTTCAGTTCGACACATGGCTTATGATTATGCAATATGTTTGATTTTTTTGCCGTAATGCTCCGTATTAGACGGAATGCTACGCTCTGTGGGGAAAATATGATGCGAATGCTATGATTATGCAAAGCTACCGATCCGGGACTCGGATTCCGCTGCTGTGGAGACTCTGACTGATATGCTTGAAGCGGATATCCCAGCTGGGGATAAGATCATTGGTAGATCTGATAAGACGTATCTGCATGGGGAAACAGATCACTGATAGACCCATCCCAGCAATGGGGGACCCAGCTGGGGTTTGTAGAAGCTTTCTTTACTCTGTTGTGAGTTCTTCACGCGTTGCTCTTCTGGATAGAGTTTGAAACTCTGTGGGGAGGTGGTTCCCTGATTGGTACTTGGCTGGGGAAGAAGAAAGATCACCGGAAGATCTTCCTAGAGATTTTTGTAGGAA
The DNA here is from genome assembly GCA_963966055.1 of Lathyrus aphaca. Taxonomy (NCBI): domain Eukaryota; kingdom Viridiplantae; phylum Streptophyta; class Magnoliopsida; order Fabales; family Fabaceae; genus Lathyrus; species Lathyrus aphaca. Next base: position 565,127,840 of record OZ014523.1, read on the forward strand.
TCCTGCTGAGGATGATACTCGACAATTCAGCTGGGGAGAAAACACCTTCGGTGCTAATCCGGAAGACGGAATGAGTAGATAATGATTTGACAGCTTGCTGGGGAGAAGCTTTCATGCCCCATGTCGCGCTTTGAATACCTGCAATCCTGTAAAGACAAAGAAACGCACAAGTACCCCGAGGTATCCCTTACCGGATTCCATCATAAGAGTTTAGACACTCCCGGGAGTAAGTCTATTTCCTGTAAGCATGTAATTCAGGAAAGACGCATCTGTATTTATGCGATCGACAAATTAATGACATTGGACATTTTTGCAAATAAAAGAGTACGAGACAGTGTGTGACTGAAAATCTGATTTTATTAATTCGATTGCCCTGAATTGGCAAGATACAGTCATATAAACAAATCCCCTGAAATGAGGAGATTGTTACAAATTGAGAAACAAAAAGATGTTGGCAATGTTGATGACGCTTCAAGGAGCTTTCCTTTTGCTATGACTCGTATGACTTTTGACGTTTCTTCACATCTTGCTTTCTGAAGAATGGCTGATTCTGACCGAAGCTTGATCCTTTCGGAGCTTACCATGTTGTAAGTGATACAAACAAATTCAGAATGCAGTTGTTCGCTTATTCCCTTATTTTGCGTGGATCGCCCTTTCAGGTTTTCAATCCACCGGGATACCCATTTTTGCCTGAGTTGTCCAATGTGGCTTTTCAATTCAGCGGGTGTACATTTTTTTGTTTATTTTCCCTTATTTTTGCCCGAGTCTTTTATTCTGTTTTTGACTCGCCGGGATGCCCTATTTTTGCCTGGACTTACATTCTGTTTTTATGTCCAGCGGGTCATTTTATGCGAAGTATTTTTTAACTGCATCTGAATTCACAAGGGACAGGAAGTCTTCACCATCCATAGTACTGAGCATCAGTGCTCCACCAGAGAAAACTTTCTTTACCACGAATGGCCCTTCATAGTTAGGAGTCCACTTGCCCTTGTGGTCTGTATGAGGAGGGAGGAGTCTTTTCAGCACAAGATCTCCTACTTGGTATTCTCGGAGCCTGACTTTCTGATCGAAGGCTTTCTTCATTCTCTTTTGATATAGCTGTCCATGACAAATTGCAGCCAATCTCTTCTCTTCAATCAGATTCAGTTGTTCGTATCGGGATCAGACCCACTCTGCTTCATTCAACTTAACATCCATCAGTACCCGCAGGGAGGGTAATTCAACTTCAACCGGTAGGACTGCCTCCATACCATACACAAGCTGATACGGTGTTGCCCCAGTGGATGTTCTGATTGATGTACGGTACCCATGCAAGGCGAATGGTAGCATTTCATGCCAGTCTTTGTAGGTGACCACCATCTTCTGTACAATCTTCTTGATATTCTTATTAGCTGCCTCAACAGCGCCATTTATCTTTGGCCTGTAGGGAGAAGAATTGTGGTGTTGGATCTTGAAGTCCCGGCACAGTTCTGCCATCATTTTATTGTTCAAGTTGGAACCATTATCAGTAATGATTCGCTCGGGAACTCCGTACCGACAAATGATGTCTCTCTTCAGAAATCGGGCTACCACTTGCCTTGTAACATTTGCATATGAAGTTGCCTCAACCCACTTGGTAAAGTAGTCAATGGCAACCAGGATGAATCTGTGGCCATTTGAAGCAGTCGGTTCAATCTTGCCAATCATATCAATGCCCCACATGGCAAAGGGCCAAGGTGAAGACATCACATTCAGAGGATTTGGAGGCACATGCACTTTATCTGCGTAGATCTGGCATTTATGGCATTTTCTGGCATAGGCACAACAATCGACATCCATTGTGATCCAGTAATAGCCTGATCTTAACAACTTTTTAGCCATAGCATGCCCTCCTGCATGGGTACCAAAGGATCCTTCGTGCACTTCATGCATCAACAAGTCTGCTTCTGTCCTATCAACGCATCTGAGGAGTACCATATCAAAGTTTCTCTTGTACAGGGAACCGTCAGTATTCAGGAAGAAACTACCAGCCAGCCTTCTTAATGTCTTCTTATCATTGGAAGATGCCCCAGGTGGGTATGTTTGATCCTCCAAGAAGCATTTGATGTCATGAAACCAAGGCTTATCATCTTTAGCAATGTCTACTGAGAATACGTATGCTGGTCTGTCGAGTCTGGACACTGAAATCCGAGGCACAAAGTTGGCAGCTTGAACTTTGATCATGGATGAAATGGTAGCCAGAGCATCTGCAAACTGATTCTCGTCCCGAGGGATATATTCAAGCTTGACCGTTGTGAAGAAAGTCAATAACCTTCTTGTATAATCCCGGTAAGGTATCAGATGATCCTGATGGGTGTACCATTTGCCATTGGTTTGATTAATTACCAGAGCTGAATCTCCGAATATTGTCAAAGTCTTGATCCTAAGGTCAATGGCTTCCTCAAGACCCATAATACAAGCTTCATATTCAGCTTCGTTTTTAGTGCAATTAAAGGTAAGTTTTGCCGAGAAAGGCATGTGAACTCCCTTAGGTGTAATGAGTACTGCACCAACACCACGACCATTCATATTAACAGCCCCATCAAACATCATAGTCCATTCTTCCTCTGGGTCAGGCCCTTCAGTGTGAACAGGCTCTTCATGATCTTTTGCTTTTATGAACATGATGTCTTCATCAGGGAAGTCAAATCTCATAGGCTGGTAATCATCAATGGGTTGCTCAGCAAGATAATCAGACAATACACTGCCTTTGATGGCTTTCTGAGATGTGTACTGAATGTCATATTCTGTGAGGATAATTTGCCATCTTGCAACCCGTCCGGTGAGTGCTGGCTTCTCAAATATGTACTTAACTGGGTCCATCTTTGAGATCAATAAAGTAGTGTGGGTCAACATATACTGTCTCAGTCGGCGAGCAGCCCACGCTAAAGCACAGCAAGTTTTCTCGAGCAGTGAATAACGTTGTTCACAGTCGGTAAACTTTTTGCTTAGGTAGTAAATTGCATACTCTTTTCGACCAGACTCGTCATGCTGGCCCATCACACACCCCATTGACTCTTCTAATACTGTCAAGTACATGATTAGAGGTCTTCCTTCAACTGGAGGCATAAGGATCGGAGGCTCTTGCAAGTATTCCTTGATTTTGTCAAAAGCCCTCTGGCAATCTTCGTTCCACCTGACCGTTTGTTCTTTTCTTAGCAGCTTGAACAAAGGTTCATAGGTTGCTGTAAGGTGAGATATGAACCTTGAAATGTAGTTCAATCTACCTAGAAACCCTCGAACTTCTTTTTCAGTCTTCGGTGCAGGCATTTCTTGAATAGCTTTGACTTTATCGGGGTCAACTTCAATTCCTTTCTCACTTACAATAAATCCCAGCAGCTTACCGGATCGCACCCCGAATGTGCACTTGTTGGGGTTCAACTTCAGTTGGTATTTCCTCAGACGCTTGAATAGTTTCAATAGGTTCACCAGGTGGTCTTCTTCTGTGAGGAACTTGGCGATCATGTCATCCACATAACATTCAATTTCTTTATGGATCATATCATGGAATAATGTTACCATGGCCCGTTGATAAGTTGCACCAGCATTCTTCAGTCCAAATGGCATCACCTTATAACAGAACGTGCCCCAGGGCGTGATGAAAGTCGTCTTCTCCATGTCTTCAGGTGACATCTTGATCTGATTGTATCCCGAAAATCCATCCATGAAGGAGAATACCAAGAACTGAGCCGTATTATCCACCAATACATAAATGTGAGGTAAAGGGAAGTCATCTTTCGGGCTGGCTCTGTTCAGGTCCCGGTAATCCACACACATTCTTACCTTGCCGTCTTTCTTAGGCACAGGTACAATATTAGCCACCCACGGCGGATAGCTAGTCACAACAAGGAAACCGACGTCCCACTGCTTTTGCACCTCCTCTTTTATCTTCATTGCCATATCTGGGCGAGTTCGGCGCAACTTCTGTTTCACTGGTGGGCTGTCTTCTTTTAGAGGCAGCTTATGCATGACAATATCGGTGTCCAACCCTGGCATATCCTGATAAGACCAAGCAAAAACATCCACATACTCCTGAAGCATATCAATCAGTTGCTCTTTTACTGAATCTTGTAGGCGGGCCCCGATCCTAACCTCTTTCACATCCTCATCTGTACCAAGATTAACCGTTTCGACCTCCTCCTGATGAGGAGTGATAACCTTCTCCTCTTGCCTTAACAACCTGGCTAGCTCTTCAGGTAGCTCATAATCTTCTTCAACCCCTTCATCAGCTTGATTGATTGGATTGTCAAAGTCATACGGAGTCATAGCAGTGTTGTTGTCGGTGCAATCTGGAGGGTACTTTCTGCAAGGGTTTAAATTGGTTCATTTTAGTGATCATTTTTTATCTTATTAAAAAGTGAAGTGAAGTTATCATTTTGGAAAACATTGCCATTTTATTTTTTGTACAAAAAGAAAAAATGAAAAACAGTGAGCGGAAAAGGAAAAGACTCATTTGCAAAAGATGTCCGATATTCATTGATTAGTCCATTTGCACAAAATTACAAGATGGCCCGATTACAAAATGAGTCTTGTCATCTTGGGCAAGATGCAAGACTTGATGCATGCTCAAAAGTACAGGAAATAATAATTACTCTGCAGGAGTAACCCTTATAATTTCCTGGGAAGACCAGTTAAGGACTTGGCTCCCCGGGATCCTTGGACGTATCCAGCTCTCCAGGTTGTGGTTGCTTTCCTCCTCGTCTTCCAAGTTGTTTACAGCATCTGGGGTGAGCATTCCCCCGCTGACAAAATTGGGCTTCTTGGCAGCCTCTGATTGACCTTGTTGGGTTGGTCTGTAACCCAACCCAAATCTGTCCTCTTTCTTTTCTATGGGAAACAGCTTGCCCCAGCCTTGGGCAGTACCCTCTTCAACAACCTTCTGGGCTTGCTGATAAGACGTTATGGAGGTTCCCAGTACAACAGATGCTTCATTAATGTTTAGGGCCTCAAATCCCTGGCTCATAGTTTCATGGATCTCTCCATCCATTTCTATGTACTTGTACGTAGCCAGATGGCTAACAAAGATATCTTCCTCTCCACAAATGGTGATGATCTGACCTTCCCACTCGAATTTCAGCTTCTGGTGAAGGGTAGACGTAACAGCGCCAGCGGCGTGGATCCAGGGTCTACCCAACAAACAGCTGTAGGCCGGCTGAATGTCCATCACATAGAAGGTAGTTTTAAAAGTCTGTGGGTCAATCATCACAGGCAGATCAATCTCTCCAAGCACTGATCTTTTAGAGCCATCAAATGCTCTCACCACCAAATTACTCGGACGCAGTGCCAAACCATCATACTCCAGTTTCACTAAGGCTTTCTTTGGCAGAACATTGAGTGACGACCCAGTGTCCACCAGTACATGAGATAGAACAGCACCCTTGCATTCCAAGGTGATATGTAAAGCCTTGTTGTGGTTACGTCCCTCAGTTGTTAAGTCAGCATTGGTGAAGCCCAGCCCATGGCTGGTATTGACATTTGCCACCACAGTTTCTAGCTGGTTAACAGTAATCTCCTCCGGTACGTATGCTGTGTGCAAGACTTTCAATAATGCATTCCTGTGAGCTTCAGAACACATCAACAGGGATAATATGGAGATTTTTGAGGGAGTTTGGTGAAGCTGATCCACCACCTTGTAATCACTTCTTTTGATGATTCTCATAAACTCGTCTACATCTTGTTCAAAAGATGTCTTCTGAGCTTCTTTGACAGTTGGCTCTTCAAATATCACACTCTTTCCTCTTGCTTTGGCAGCAGCTTCTGCTTCCGCATTAGGTCTTTGTGTTTGTGAGGCAAAAAGGCGTCCGCTTCTGGTGAAGCCTCCGCCTCCCCCAACATTATCAATTTGTGGAGAAGAGGTTGAAGAATCCAGAGTGATTTTCTCCCCGTTGCAGTAAAGATCAGAGCCATAATGCCAAGGTATGGCATTACTGCTTTCATAGGGAACTGGTCCAGGCACCGTGATGGTAACTGGACTGACTGCTGCAGAGGAGGGTACTGAAATGATGTGCGGATCATAGTAAATTGTGACTGGTGATCTGGCAGGAGGTGCCACTGTTTGTCGTTGGAAGTTGTTGTCTGGAGGAACATCGGATGGATCATAGTAAATGGTGACTGCTGAGACATCTTCATTAACTTCTGTTGGTGTTATAGAAGCTTCTGCTGATAAAAAGGATGCTGATGTTGTAGAAGAAATGGTTGTTGACATTTGATTTGTTGAAGTGATGGGTGGAGCCATTGCTGATGATATTGATGAATCGGTTGGAATGATTGTTGCTGCTGTTATAGAAGAATCAGGAATTGTCGTCAAAGGTATTGCTGGATTTGTAGGTGCGGTTGTTGAGATCTGAAGGATACCATCCTTGATAAGACTATCTATGTCACTTCTCAAATTATCGCACCCATTGACTGCAATGTTGCAATACCCACAACCGAGCTCACACCCGGGAAACACCTGGCACTCTAGAAGCTGAGCTTTAATTTCGACCAGAGGTGTTCGAATTTGTGCAACACTGGTGATCAAAGTAGATGGTTTGTCTTCCTCAATGGCATTAATCCATGGCCCACCATGATTAGGCATAGGATTTCTGTTAACATTCGGAGGAGGTGCAAAGTTGAGGGCTTTAGAATCCACCAGATCCTGAACTTTCATTTGCAAAGCCCTGCATTTCTCAGTATTGTGGCCTGGTGCATTGGAATGGAAAGCACACCTGGCGTTGACATCGTAATTCTTCGGGAGATTGGAGGGATCTGGTGGTGCCAATGTCCTTAGCTCAACCAAGTTAAGTTTCAGGAGTTGTGGCAATAAGGCAGCATAAGGCATAGGGATAGGATCAATCACCCTATTTGCCTGTGATGGTCTTTGTTGGAAGGGTCTTTGTTGTTGATTGTTGTTATTGTTGTTGTAGGTTCTTTGTGGCGGATACTGAACTTGCTGTTGATAATGTGGTTGTTGTGGTTGTTGATATGCTGGTTGCTGAGGAATCGGAGCTGGAATAGTGACAGCTGCTACTGATCTGTGGACATACTGAGGTCTGCCCCTGCTGGCATGAATGGCATTTGTCTCACCGGTCCTTCGAGGTCCCACAAAAGGCTTCCTGGGGTTACTGGACGAACTTGCACCATTATCTGAAATCTTGCCCATTTTTAGCAGACTTTCAATTCTTTCGCCGACTATAACTACGTCTGCGAAGCTGGTGGAAGAAAAGGCAGCCAGTCTATCAATATATGTTCCTTGCAGAGTATTCATGAACATGTCGGCCATTTCTCTTTCCGACATGGGTGGTTGGACAGCAGCAGCAAGCTGTCTCCACCTTTGGGCATATTCCCTGAAGCTTTCTCTGGAAGACTGAGACATTCCCATCAGAAGGGTCCTGTTGGGAGCCATGTCCAGGTTATATTGATATTGTCTGATGAAGGCTTCAGCTAAGTCCTTCCAGCATCTGATAGTAGCTCTGGTCAAGTGTGAATACCACTCCCTTGAAGCCCCAGTCAAACTGTCTTCAAAATAGAACATCCACAGCTTTTCATCCATGGTATATGCTTTAAGCCTTCCCAGAAAAGACTGCAGGTGAGTTCGCGGACAAGAGGTTCCATTGTATTTCTCGAAGCACGGAGGTTTGAATTTGTGGGGAACTCTCACCCCGTCTACTAACCCCATATCCATTACATCAAAACCCAAATAGTTCTGAGACTCCAGAGATCTCAACTTCTCAGCAATTTCATCAAACCTCCTATCATAGACTTCATCCCCAGCTCCCATGACAGTGAATTGCTCCTCTTGGGGGTCTTCTTGTAAGATCCTTCCCCCAGTAGTATTTCCTTGCACATTACCCGGGATGTTGACTTCCGGATCTAGATGAGGCCCAAATACAGGTGGATTAACATGAGGCTGTCCCCTCTCATTGTTACTTGTTCCTCCAGTCCCAGGATGAGGCTCCTCGGGGGTTTGTCTTTCTACCAATGCCCTTAGCCTTTCTTGAGTCTGAGCCAGACCTGTCATCACAGTCATGAATTGGGCCATTTGGTTTCTCATTTCCACCCTTTCATTAGCCATCTGGGTCCTGACCTCAGTCAGGTCTTGCTGCACTTGCCCCATTATAATACCCGGAAGGTTGTTGCGAGTAGGATACCGGTGTGCACGGTTGACAGGGAACACTCTTCTGCGAGAAATATTTCCTGAAGGTCACAACAAGGTTAGAAACAAATAACAACAAAAACCTACAAAACAAAACAAAAGTTAGTATGCAATGCAGTATGCTTATTTGTTTTCCAAGGTATCCGGCTTGGTTCTTGGTTTTGACCTTTCCAGACCTCGAGGAAGATGCTTTGATGTTGTTGAGAAAAGAAAACCCAAATGGAAACAAACTAAAATATAATACAAATGATGAATAATACATAGTCTGTTTTTTACACCACATGCCCCTGAAGGGTCAAAATACAACACAAAAGAAAAGTACATCAAATGAAATCAACAACAATCAAAAAGTTAGATATCTAGTCCAAATTCATCCTCCTTAACCTCCTTCAGAAGTGCCTCAGTCACTGGACCAGCTGCATGCTCTGTAATAGTCCTGATGAGGAGGTTTCTGGTGGCAATGGCAGTGGTCAGCTTCTTGTGCCTGTCCTGGTCCTTTGACCTCTTCAATCCAGCCCTAAGCTTTAACTCTGAAATCTCCTTCTGGGCTGCCAGCAAGGCTCCCTGCTGCTTCTTTTCATTGGCCTCTAACTGCTCAATTTTGGCTTGAGTTCTCTGATCTTCTTGAGTACGGGCTTCAGTGATCCTGACCCACCTAGCCTGACTTTCTTGCAGATAGAGCTCAGTCCTAGCCTTTTAAAGCTTGGCCTCCTTACAGGCATTCTTCAATATTTGTTCCCCAGCTCTTGATTTCTTGATGTAGTCCTCTGTTTTCTCAATCTTGGCCAGATGCTCCACCCTGAGCTTCTCCAACCTCTCAATGTCCAGACGACCATCACTCCTTTCCCAAAGGGTTTTCTTCAAAGCTTGAGACAGATTCTCATTCCTCTCCTTCAGTTTCTCAAATTCTTCCAAGCTGACAGTGGCTACTGGCTGTACTGTGGATGGTCCAGGTATGTCCTCAATGGTGAAAGGAATTCCAGTAATCTGAGCTCTAGCATGAGACCAGTCATAGTACTGAGCTGAAGCAACATTATTGCACCTTCCAAGAATAGCCATCCCTTTTGTCTGGATGTTGTCCCAAGCCCAGGATGCTTGTCTGACAGCAGCTAGATTAGGCTTTATCTCACAATACAGGGTCTCAGCTAAATCTTGCACTCTAGGAGGGTGAATTAAAGCATAGCCCAACTGTCTTTTAAACAACAAAGGATTGTAGTTGATGCAACCCTTTACTCCTATTATAGGTACATTTGGGTATTGCCCACAACTGGTGATGATGTCCTTGCCTTTGGTGCTCTGGGTGCACCATCTGATGTCATCTAAAGTCAAAGCAATGAGCCTCTTAGCCCAATTCTTCTGTTGGTAAGGATTAAAGAAGGCATCTGATTTGGGTAGGTGTTTGAGCAGCCAAGTGTGAAACAAAGGAGCACAGCATCTCAACAACTTTCCTCTCTGTTTCTCATTCCTCTAATGAATGGAGTAATAGAAGTCTCCCAGCAATGTGGGTACTGGGTTCCTCAGAAGGAAGAGATGAATGGCATTCTTGCTGATAAATTTGGGCTCATCTGCAAACAGTATAACCCCATATATGCTGAGGGCTAACAGTGCACAGACTGCCCTCCATTCTCCCAAGGAGGCCTTCAGGGTGGCCTGAGAAATCAAGAAGTCTAAGTGCAAACCAGGGATCCCAGCCTTTGTTGTCATGTTTTGCTCAATCAAAGCAGGCTCCAGGTGCAGTGCTTTTGCTACTTCTCCATTGCTGGGAGAAGTCATCTCTGGGTTAAAGGGGACTCCACCCCGGACAGGTACTCCAATCAATGATGAAAACTCCTCCAGCAGAGGTCCTAGATGAAAGTCTGGGAAAGTGAAGCATCTCAAAGGAGGGTCATAAAACTGTAGACAGGTGTGGATCATACTCCTCTGAGAAGGATCCAGGTCCATAACCATATCAAGGATGCCTCCATAATGCTCTCTGAACAATGGGATGTGGTCTGGAGTGATAAGTGCCTGGACCTGCCTGATACTAGTCAACACAGGCTCAAAGAAATGGTATGAAATGTTGCTCTTCCTGGGTGCAGACATGAGTGCTGATGAAGAGCTGAAGACAAGTGCTGATAGGGATCAAGGCTGATACTGGAGATGAGCCACTGATAGGCTGGTGCTGGTGATGAAGGCAGCTGAAGCAGGCAACTGATGAAGATAGCTGAAGCAGGCAACTGATGAAACAGAGGTCTATGCAGATGAAGGGGTCAAAACCAAGCCAGATATAATGTGGATACCCTGAAAAACAAATAAACAAATGTTAAATGATGCAAATGATGAGTATGCAAATGATATGCAAAGGTTTGTGATCAAGCTGGATCTGATTATCTGTCTTGATATAGAGCCCATGTATGTTCAAAGAAGGTCCAGATGAAGGTTTAGAGATCCAGTAACCAAGGTGGGGGACTCAAATAAAGAGTCACATTTCCAGGGTTAAATCACAAGAACTGTCCAAAGTGAGGTACTCTTAATCAAAACAAGTAACAGGGTATGATGTGGCCAATGGTACCTGCAAACCTGTAAACAGCCCAACCCCCTCACAGGTAATGTTCTAAAACAAGGATCCTCAGACTTGGATCAGTTATGAGAAGTGTAAACACTTCTAACCCGGAGGTACAGTGTTTACAATAACCATAAAAAATCCTCCTCTAATTCACCTCAGTTTCTGAAGGTCATAATAAAGGTCATCCAGACTTAGCGGGCTTCCCAGATAGCCCTAGCACTACAGGAAATCTGTAGCACAGAGTTCTCAAGAAGAAACCCACATCTGAACCGTGTTTCATATTCCCGCACCAGACCGAAATGGAATGGGAAAGAACATGAACCACTCTAGCCTAGGTGTCACTCAGGTCCCAGGTATAGGACCTTAAACTCTCAATTAATCCCCACCCAACAAGACAAAAGCCAGATCCAGCAATGATAATGACAGTATGAAATATGAAAAAACTGTAAAGAAAGCAATAAATAAGGCTGTACATAAAGCAATAAATAAAGCAACTATATAAACACAATTAGCACATAACACCCCAGTAAACACAAATCAAACAAGCGCTAGGAGGAACCCACAAAAAGAACCAGAAGCCCTGGTTACAGTATAAGGGTCCCCAGCAGAGTCGCCAAGCTGTCGCTCCCACCAAATGACACCTGGTCAGAAGGGGTGCAGACGCGAACGGTCGGCGAAAAGAGAGAATGAATAGAGTCGCCAGTTGGGCATTTTTATCCCGAAGAAAAGGTAATGCTGCATAAACCTAGAAAAGATATGGATAAGACGGTTGCGAACTAGAGAGACTGAGAAAGGGGGTTGGTTACAACCTGGGAAGGTATTAGCACCCAGATTGTCCGTCGTACTCGACGGGATCCACGCTTAAAAGATTTGTGTTTTAAAGGGGTAGTGTCAGTGCAATTTGTGTATCAAAGCTGGAAAGAATGCAAGTGTCAGTGTAAAAGTAATGTGAAGTGTATAAGAGAAGTGTCAGTGTAAGAACAGGAGTGAAATGCTCCAGATAATGAGGCTAAAAGAATAATGCTAGAAGGAGGGGGAATATACAGAGACTTTTGTTCGATAACTGTTAAGTCGTGCCTACGTATCCTCTCGTGCAATGAGGAAGTCAGAACACCGTAGTTCTACTCAAAGAGACTGAAAGATAAATTGACTTGTGAACTGCTTGCTTGTCTATGCTCAAGTGTATGACTTGTCTGGCTCAGGTGCAAACTGTCTTGCATTAGACGGAAGAAGCGAGTTCTCGTTTGTGAGTGAATGAGGTGAGAAAAGAATCCCGGAGGAGACGATTATTGTTTGTTTTTGTGTTTTCAATCTTTTATTGCTTTTTGAAGTTTGTCATAAGTTAATGAGCTTAAGCCTAAACCAAAGGTTAGTAAACTCATCACATCCTCCCTCTGATTAGGGGTAATGAGAATACCTTAAGTATGAAGTAAGCACCTCATACTCAATCACCATGATGTAGGATTAAGATCATTATCCTACTTGTATTTATTTAGATGTTTTTTGTTGTTTTTGTTTAGTGTTAAGTAATGAGTTTAAGCCATAATCAAGGATTTAATGGACCCATTACACCATCCTAATAGAAGGATAATAGATGAGAACATTTAAGCTGAGAAAGACTCCTCAACTTAATCCATGATTAGGGATTAACCTCATGACAAAACAAAGCCTTTATTAAATGGATTTTAGTTAATGGTGTGATTAAGAAGTGATTTTTATGATTTGTAAGACAACTTGAGGAGGACTTGTCCATTAACACTAGGGTTAGTCCTTCTTAACCAATTAAGGAAGAATTAGAACCCTAATGCAAGGCCCAAGTTACAAGCTTGATGTCTTAGTGGTTATTAGATGGATTGATTAAAGGAGTTAAACACATTAAGGGTTTAACACTTAGGATTAAAGTTATACACTCCATCCTAATAGAAGGATGCAGGCATAAGCTCAATCACAAAGCCTTAAAACCTTTAGGGTTTAGTCCTTGATTATGAGATGAGAAGAGAAGACTCAAAAGATGACACAAAGGTAAAAGCTAAGTGGGGGACTAACCAAACCCTAATTGTTATCATACTTGGAGATCCTGGGGTTTGTGAGGCTCAAGAGAGAAAGAAATCTTCAAAGGCCACCAAGGAGGAACAAGATAGAAAAGAGATGAGATGAGAAGAGAGAAGAGGGAAGAAAGGCACAAGTGAGCAAGCTCACTCAAAGACAAGTAAAAATGCAGCAAGGATGAAAAATGATAAGGTGAGAAGAGGTAGGAGGTGAAGGCAAATCCATCTCCCAAACAAACTTACCATTAACCTGAAAAGTTAGCACAAGATGCATAAGGGAAGAAATGAGATGAAACAATGCATATGGATGGGCAAAGGCCAAAGTCAGAAACATACACATGATGAAAATGATGTTATGAGATGATGCAAACACATGACAAGAGATGAGAATGATCATACAAGCATAAGGATGCAAATGAGGCATGCTTGAACCATGGAAGTTCATGAATGCACATGAAATGAAATGAATGCCTAACATGAAAAATGGATGATGCAATGATCAAACATGATTTTAAGATGTCCTAAGATGTCTTATGAATCATATGGATGCACAAAATGTCATGGCAAGTCATTGGATGCAAGCAAATGAAAGATGGATGCAATGGAAGGCACAAATTAGGGTTTACATGCAACATACAAAGCAAAATTCAAAATCAGAAGCAAAGGACATGATAAAAAATTGAAAATGCAATCAAAGATACCCTAAACCTATACAAGTTCACTGCCCCAATGAGGGGATCTAACTCTTAACCTAGTGAAAGTTATGAATTTCTTAAGTCAATTAGGGTTTTAAGGTACCTCATCATGAAAAATGCAAAACAAATTGAAAATGGAAGATCAATTCAAACCAAAATTATCCTATAAACTACATGCCATGAAGGATGCAATGCAAGAAGAACCATCATCAAACTCTCAATGGTTAGGCAGAAAGAATTTTCCAAAGTTAGAATTAAAATATTGCCTTAAAATGAATTTAAATCCAATGAAGATGATCAAAAGGCATCAAGAACCAAAAAGAAATTTGTTTTGAGAGTTGGATAATGTTTGTAAATGTTTCTAAATGCAATGTGAATTTTTTGGTGATTTTTAAATACCTAAATGCATTTTTAATTAATTAATTTCCATTAACTAATTAAAAATAAACATTTAAATGATTTAAAAATGATTTTTAATGCAAAAAATAAAAATAAAAATATTTTTGGGTTCTGAAAATTAATAAAAGATTTGATAAAAATTTTCAGAATTTTTTAATGTATTTTGCTATTTTAAATAATTCGTGCAAATTAAATGAAAAGAAAATGAAATTAAAATTAAAATATGAGAAGTATACACATCCACTGGCTGAGGTTCAAATGGAAAAGGAGGGAATTGACCCGCGCGCATCTGGACGGCCCACATTTAAACTGGCTAGATTAATTTAAATCTGATTAATTAATTTAATTAAATGGGATTAGGGTTTAATGAAATGATCCAGGCCATTCATATGCGCGGGAGTCAACAAAAGTCAGCCAGATCTATGGTCAAAATTCAAACTTTGCCCTAAACGTAATTAATGCCCTAATGACATTCAGGTGGCCGGAAATGACCTCCGGTCATCTTCTCCGGCCACACCTCCCCTGAGAATTTCCCAAATCACTCCCCAGGCCATTTCTGGAGCTCTAAAGCTCCAGATTACTTCCTCTCACCTCCCTAAACTCATCCCTGACCTCAAAAACAATTTATTTCTAAGCATGAACCAGATTCGAAGCAAGATACAAAAATGGCAGAAATTTCAGACAAGCCATACACACTCATTTCTCAACCATTTTCGAAAATTTAAAGTTCAGTGTGACCAGGAAAGCAAGCTTAATCATTTAGAAACTTAAAACAAGAGTTCTGGAAAAATGTTTTCACATGGCTACCTGAGATGGAGCTTTCAATCCAGGAGCTTTTTGACTGCTTCCTTGCTTCAAAGTGAACCCAATGAACCTCTTGAGGAGTTTGCAAAGCTTGTATGGAGTTTATTTTGGCTGGTTTGTGAGATTGATGAAGTTCTATTCAGTGAGGGATGAGAATCGTGTTTTTGATATGTAGGGTTTCAGGGCAAAGTAATGGTTGGTAACTGGTCAGTGGATCATGGTGAGTGTTTCTATGAAGTTTGTTTTGATGTTTGATGCTTGTGTGAGGAGATTCGAATGAAAATGCATAAGAGGTGAGTTTGGAGAATGCTGGCTTGTGGGAGAGATCAGGCTGAGTTGTGTTATGTGTTGGGTTGCTTTTGGTACACATTTCAATCCTTGATAGGTCAGAGAGTTGTTGTGGAGCAGTGTGATTGGTATGGAGCAAAATGCATAAAGTCAACTTTTTGTGTAAGAGAGGTATGGGTCAATTCTATCAAGGTACAAGGCATGGCTTGGCTGCATCTTGAATCAAGGAGAACCATGGAAATGGATTAGAGGCAATGCAGCAAGTGGATTAGGGTTTGTGTGAGGTTTTGCAACTTTGTGATCTTTTGGCCCTTTTGTGATTACTTGAAGCATAAGTCATGAAAATGGGAGGTTCTTTGGTGCAATCTGATTTTTAGGTCATGCATTGTGTTTGTGCAAAGGTTAGAAGTCACATTGAAGTCATATTTTGCCTTGGCAAGAGGTTTTGCAACTTTGCCTCTTTGGTACCAAACTTGAAATTATGTGATTTTGTCCAACTTTGACAAGCCATAACTTTTGATCCATAATGAATTAGAATGAGTTCTTGTACTTTTTGAAAAGGGAATGATCCATTCTACAACTTTCATGACCAAAGTTTTCTCATTTGAGGCACTTTTGAATCAATTTGAGGAGGTTGAAAAACTTTCCCAAAATGGCAAGTTTCCATTACAAGTCACTTTCCCAAAAAGGCAACTTTGCAAATGGCTTGAAATTCTTCAATTTTGTGAACTTCTAACCTCTTCTATGATCAAATAAAGATCATACACATTCAAAATGATGAAGAACACCTTTTGGTTGGGTCATTGAGGCCTCAGATGCCCTGATTTTGCACTGACTTGCTCAAGAAGTCAACTCTTGACTAGATGCCTTCCCCGGGGAATTTCTTCATGAAAATTGATATGCATGATCCTCATAACATATAGAGACCAATAGAAACAAGAATGACCAAAAAGTTTGGAGTTATGGCCTTTGAAACCAAAACCCTAATTCTAGGTCATTTGTGTAGTTAAACCTGGCTCTGCTTCCATGCCTTCCTCAGTTCTTGTGATTCTTTGACTTTCTTGATCTTGAGAGGATATAATATGGTGCTTGAACATACATGGACCCTTTTGAAGTGATTGTAGACCTTTGGAGTAGCCCAAATGGCTCAGGGATGGCTCAGATCACAAACCCTAGATGCAGATGGCTTAGAAGCAATGCAGTGAATCAAAATGTGATATGAGATGCTTAGTGATTGAACTTATGCATATGAAAAGATCACAAGCCATGGTGAAATGGGTGAGGGCAAATTTGGGGTGTTTACACCTGGTTATCATATCATCCACATATACCTCTATCTCATGATGAATCATATCGTGAAACAAAGCCACCATAGCACGCTGATATGTTGCCCCGGCGTTCTTCAAACCAAATGGCATCACTTTATAACAAAAGGTGCCCCACTGTGTAACAAATGTAGTCTTCTCCATATCTTCAGGTGCCATCTTGATTTGATTGTAACCAGAGAAACCATCCATGAAAGAGAACACCTTATGTTGAGCAGTGTTGTCTACCAGAACATCAATATGAGGAAGTGGAAAGTCATCTTTAGGGCTGGCCTTGTTCAAATCCCTGTAATCCATACACATGCGTACCTTTCCATCTTTCTTAGGTACTGGTACTACATTTGCAACCCATTTAGGATAAGAAGTCACAGCTAAGAACCCTGCATCAAACTGTTTCATTACCTCTGCCTTAATTTTTTCTGACATTTCAGGACGCATGCGACGAACCTTCTGTTTCTTTGGACGACAATCTTCTTTTACCGGTAAATGGTGAACCACAATGTCTGTATCTAATCCTGGCATATCTTCATAGGACCAAGCAAAGATCTCCACATAATCACGTAACATTTGAATTAATCTGCTCGTAACACCATCTTCTAATTCAGCCCCTATCTTGACCTCTTTCTTGTTTTCTTTAGATCCCAGATTCACAACTTCGATTGGCTCTTCATGTGGCTGTATAGCTTTCTCTTCTTGTTGTAACAACCTAGCAAGCTCTACAGGTACTTCACAATCTTCCTCCTTTCCATCTTCAGCTTGATAGATCGGATTCTCGAAATTATAATTGGCAATAGTAGAACTGTTATCAACAGGATCCAGAGTGGATGAGGATCTGCATTTTAGTGATGTGGGTGTGTGTAAGAACACGTAGTTGATAAACAAAAAATAAAAAATAAAAGAAATACAAGGAGCCCAATATTTACGAAAACGAAACGTCCATTGATTTTTATTGAATGAAGTATGCAAATGAAATGACATCCCGAAACAAGCATACCATTGTGCCCCGGGTAAGACACAAGGCTTAAAAGTTTAATTGTTCGAAATTATAAACTTAAAATAAAAACACAGTAATAGTATTTACTCCTGACTAAAGGAGATAGGAATAACGTCTTCGGTCTTCCAGTTGTTGAGCCCATCACCCATGGTAGGAAAGATCCAATCATCCAGGTTGTAGTCTTCACTTTAGTCACCCACAACATTGATTTGATCTCTCATGACCCCTTGATTGGTGATACGAACAGCACGAGCACGACGAACAGCTTTCTGGGACTCTGCAGTGAAACCCAAACCAAACTTGTCAGACTTGTAAGGAATGTCAGGAAGCTGACCCCAAATAGTACAACCACCTTCTTCAACCACAACTCTAGCATCTTTGAGGGAGGCCATTGTAGGAGGTACTCTGGTAACCACATGAACTCTTTTAACAACGGGAGGAGCTTCAGTTCGTAGGAACAACCCAAGGAACTACCTCAAATGTCTGGCAAGGAGTCTCAACATATTCACCTTCCACTTCAACATACTTAAAAGTATTCACATGACTGACCATATATTCTTCCTCTCCATAAACAGTGACAATCTTTCCCTTCACCGGATATTTCAACTTCTGATGTAGAATGGAGGTCACAGCACCTGCCCCGTGGATCCAGGGGCGCCCAAGCAAACAGGAGTACGCAGGACGAATATCCATTACATAGAAAGTAGAGTCGAAGATCTGAGAGCCTACTTTGATCGGGAAATCTATTTCTCCATGTACCACTCTTCTTGAACCATCAAAGGCCCTTACCACTATATTACTTGGTCTTAACACAACATCTTCAGGATTGAGTTTGTTCAGAACCTCTTTGGGAAGTACATTCAATGAAGAACCATTGTCCACCAACACATGAGACAAGGTAGTGCCCCTACATTCAATGGAGATATGTAAAGCTCTGTTATGGTTTCTTTTAGCAGGAGTTAAGTCAGCATCAGAAAAGCCTAAACCATTATCATGAGTCAGATGTGCAACACAATTCTCAAATTGATCTACAGAAATCTCATTTGGCACATGAGCAGTCTTCAAGAACTTGATTAAGGCTTTGGCATGAGCCTCAGAACACAGCAACAACGATAACATGGAAATTTTGGAGGGAGTATGCCCCAATTGGTCAACAATATCATAATCACTTTTACGAATGATCTTCAGCACTTCTTCCATCTGTTTAGAAAGATTTTCAGCAGTCGGTGCCTCAGCTTGCACAGGTTCAACTACAGGACCTTTGTCCCAAGCATCAGTACTTGGTTCAGAAGTGGAGGTAGTAGTTTGAGTAACTGCACTTTTTGAGGTAGCCGGAGGAGAGAAAATTCTTCCACTTCTAGTGATCTTACTAGATCCAGCAATATTATCAACATCAAGATTATCATCAGTAGTATCATCCAAAGGTTCCTGCTTAACACCATGGATATAAACATCGGAACCATAATTCCAGGGTATAGCTTTATCAGAAGTATAGGGAATAGGGCCAAGAGTGGTAATAATCATGGGAGGCACTCTAACTTCAGCAACAGTCTTCACCAGTCCTTCAGCAGTGATCTTGATAGGACCCTTGGAAGTGATCTTGACAGGGCCTTTGGAGGTAATCTTCACTGGCACTTTATCAACCATGTCCACATCTTCAACCTTCGTACCTCGAGTTAGATGTTCACACATACTTTCCACAAAAGGAATCCTCTCAAACAATATAGTGTAATTGTCCATGAGGCGTTGAATACCATCTTTCAACTTCCAGCAGCTATCAGGTTTGTAGGCACAATAAAAACAGTCTTCGTTGCAACCTGGAAAGAATCCAGCCTGCACCAGCTTTTTCTTGATAATAGATAAGGGAGTAGTCACATCTGCTACTGAGGAAACATATGAAACTTCATCAACAGCATTAACAGTCTTCTCATGATTGGGCATGGGAGCAGTAATCACATTTGGAGTCCCAGGAGGGTCAAATTCAATCTCCCCAGCTTCAATCATATCTTGAATCTTGTTTTTCAACACACAGCAGTTGTTGGTGTCATGTCCCGGACAATTAGAATGATAGGCACATCGTGCATTAGGGTTGTATCGAGGAGAGGAAGTATTAGGATTCTGAGGAGGGTCCTTCAAAGTAATGAGTTCTCCTTTCAACATGTGTTGCAAGGCTTGGGCCAGTGACATGTTGATCTTGGTGAACTGTCTTCTAGGCTTCTGTTGATGATTTTGTGGTGGCTCTGGTGCTGCAGGAGTAGGATTGGAAATGTGAACTGCTCCCACAGATTGGTGACCTTTGTTACGACTAGGTTGACCATACACATCATTAGATTCCTTCTTTCCACTAGGGGGCTTCTTTGCAGTGCTTGATGAAGAAGCACCCACCTCTATCTTACCACTTCTTATACCACTCTCCACACGTTCCCCAGTCATTATCAGCTCGGTGAAACCAGATGATGAGCTTCCAATGAGGTGACTATAGAAAGGACCATTCAGCATACTCATAAACATATCCACTAGCTCCCTGTCAGTCAGAGGAGGTTGAACTCTGCCAGCTAGGTCTCTCCATTTCTGGGCATACTCCTTGAAATTCTCCTTAGCACCCATTGACATGCTTTGGAGCTGCATGCGAGTTGGTGCTAGATCAGCATTATATTGGTATTGCCTATAGAAAGCCTCAGCAAGATCATTCCAATCACGAATATTGACACTTTCCAGTTGATAGTACCATTCCAATTGAGCTCCAGACAAACTCTCTTGGAAGAAATGAATCCATAACTTCTTATCAGCAGTATGTGGTTGAATCCTCCAGACATAGGATCTCAGATGCAACTTAGGACATGAAACACCATCGTACACCACAAAAGCAGGAACCTTGAAACCAATAGGTATAACCACTCCAGACACTAAACTCAGATCTTCAAAATCCAGCCCAGAAGATTTTTGTAACTCCATGGCATTCATTTTGTCTACCAGCATCTTGTACTTATCTTCACTAGCAGGATCATGATAATAATTTGCCTCGGAATCAAAATCTCCCACAATATCATGAAGATTACCTCCCTCTTTCTCAGAATTTTCAGACTCAGAATCCTCAACCTGTTCCTTTGTCTTGATAGGACCTTTGAATCTTCTTCCCAGATTGATAAGGCCTCCTGATCTTCTAGCCTTCTTCTTCTTCTTAGCCAGCAGTGTCTTCAGCTCATCTTGTCCCTTGGACAAATTCAGAATCAACTCTTGGAATTGTGCATTCTGTGCCTGGAGATCTTTGACAGTCTGTTCAAGAGCCATTTCTGCTGAAATAAACAGCGAGAAGATAAGATACATGTTCATAAGAAACCTGTGATGCAATGACATGGTATGTAAATGCATATGCAATGTTTTCAAGGACCGCAGGATTTAAATTTGTTTAAACAACCAAAAAGTAAATTTTTATTAATAACAAGCTTGTTTTCCTCTTGGGCTTACAACAAAAATGAAATGAATACAAATATGGGTTTTTAAGTCTCCCATGGACGTTTCCTCTTTGTGTTGAGGTATGAGTTGAGATTCCGCTCCTCGTGAAGTTGTTTTGTTAGCTCCAAGATTCTTTCTTGACTTGCTTTGTAATGAGTCTCAAAAGTATCTCTTTGCTCCTTCAACTGGATCCAGGACCTTTGTAACTCCTCCATGTCAGTGGGCATGTTTAGATGAAGAATGATATAAGGAGTATCTCCTTCAGCAACAGGTTCCATGGTAACTGGAAGGATAGCAGGGTATGGCATCATAAGAGTCTAAGCACGAGATCGCACCCATCTGAGATAAGGTTCCATAGGAATGGTGTACTTTGGTTCCAGAGTCTTGCTGTCAACCTTGTTCACTTTACCCCATGCTCGTATGAACCTTTGACGGTAACCTTGCAGATCGTTGTCGTAGTCGAGCACAATACCCTGAATAAGCATGTCATGAGGACCATCATTCCGAGCGTAACCAAACTGACGTAGAGATAAAGAAGGGTTGTAAGTAATGCCCCGTCTTATGCCAAGGAGTGGCACATTAGGGAACTCCCCGCAACGGTCAATGATAGTAACATTCTTCATAGATCTAGAGCACCAATGAATATCTGAATGTGAAAGTGACATAATCCTCTTGGACCACCTGAATCCTTGTTCATTCTTCATCATTGATCGAGGAAGGTGAGAAATAAACCACCTAGATAGTAGAGGTATACAACACATCAGAGTTCCTCTTGCCTTCGTAGTACGGGTATGAAGAGAATGTAAGATATCTCCAAGTAATGTAGGCACTGGATTGCGAGTCATAAATATGTTGATGGCGTGTATGTCTATGAACTGGTATGGATTGGGGAACAACACTAAGCCATAAATCAACAAGGCTAAGATCTCCTCAAAAGCATCATAACTCATAGCCTTCAGGAACACTTGAGCTTTCTCCATCAATACCTTGGCAAAGATACCCTTAATTCCACTTCACGTTTCCAGGACAATGTCTGATTTCTTCAAATGTAGGGCTGCAGCAATGTCTTCAGGTTTAGGCTCTTTTTCAAAGCCTGTGAAGGGTTTCTGATCAAGAATAGGTATACCCAGAAGCTTGGAAAACTCTTCCATTGTAGGAACCAGCTGATAGTTGGGGAATGTGAAGCAATGATGTTTAGGATCAAAGAACTGAAATAGAACACTCATCATGTCTTCATTGAACCCTGAAGTGACTAGATCCAATAGGTGACCATGTCTCTTGATGAATTGAGAGTTTTTAGAAACTTGAGAGACCAATTCCTTAAGCTTAGGCGGTATTGTTGCACCCCAAAATTTGCCCTCCACAAGACAAGTCATTGTGTACTAAGAGGCTCACAAGGTTCACAAGGTTCACAAGACATCTCATGAGGTTCACAAGGTTCACAAAGTTCACAATTAGTCAGAAGATTTGACAATTCCCTCAGACAAATTATCCTCCTAAGCAATGCATCCTAAACTAGGGTTTTGACTTTTATCAGGCTAAATAGACTTCCAAGACTTCAAGTGAGCTTCATAACATCTTATATGTGTTCAAGAATCCCCATGTCAAGTTTCAAGACTTTCCCAAAAGATTTGCTCAGGCAGATGATCAGATAGGTTAAAATCAGTCAAAGTAGTTAAAAAGTCAAACTGAGGTCAACTGTGGTCAAACCAAAGTCACACTTTATTATTTTTTGCCAACATCAAGTATATGAAGTAAAATTCATCATTTGATCAAGGGTTGATCATGATTCATCAAGGAGATTTCAGATCATCAAGAATCAGGAGTTTCTAAATTAGGGTTTTCACAGGAAAAGTCAACTGAACTTTGACCAGCCATAACTTTCACATGCTTCATCAAAAAAATTTCCATCCAAAGCTCATTTTGAAGGAAATTGAATTCTCTACGAATTTGTGTCTCACAAGCCAAGCCTAAAAATGCTTCATTTGGAAGGTATGAGCTAAGACATTATAGGTCCTTTTAAAAGTCAACAAAAAGTCAACAACTTCCAAAGAGCATAACTTGATAATGGTAAAAGATATGTACATGAGACCAAAGAGGTTGGTTAGAGTACTCTTTAAGCTTTCCAAAATGTCCAAGAACACCTTCATAGCATTAAAATTGAGGTATTTGTGCCCTTGCAAAGTTGGGAAATTTTTGAGTGGTTTATGAAGTAAATGGGGTCTTAAAACCATAATTCTTCAAATGGGCTGACCTTTTTGTGATCCAATAGGTTCCATGACATCATGCACGAAATTAATTTAATATTTTCATAATTTTATTCATTTTATTTTTATTTATTATGATTTTTTATATTAAAAATCATTTTAAATTTAAATAAAATATAAAATGATGAAGATTTAAAATGATTTGTCTTCTAGAATGTCATAAAGGTTATTTGGATCTGATTGATACAAAAATTATGAGAATTATCTTAAAATAGCAAGTTCATATCAAGAATATTCAAAATTTAAGAGCTTATCATTTTCAATCTCAAACAATCAAAATATCCAAAGTCTTGGGCAATGTTTTTGACCTAATTCATTCATCCATATATAATGAACATTTAGCAAGCATAAACTCACGAATACACAGCCTCCTCATATCATCTTCAAGTTTCAAAAATCTCATCAAAAACTCCAATTCGGTTTGGTACTTTTAGCCACTTTCAAGACAAACTAAAGGTTGCAGATCGTTCCTTGAGGTTCACTGATTGTTTCTGGATCATAAAATCATCCATCCCTGCACCAAATCATGAAAACCGAATGCACATTGTTCATATTTTAACTTTTTTCGATTTGAATGATTTATACATTGATAATGAAAACTAACTGTTGGTTTGTGTTTGTGATGATGTTTGGATACTTTCTGGATGAATCAATTGGATTTTAGGTACACGGATGCTTAGACACCATTGTTAGGGTTTTGAGGACAATTTAGAGTTTCGTGATTTAAGGAATATAAATGAATTCTAAGACCATGGATCAAATTTAATTGACCTCTGGATTGTGTTGGTATATTTAATTTGATAAAATTTTGCTGTTTTGTCGATGATTGAGTTTCGTAGGGTTTGCTGCAAATGGAAATTCGCAGGAAAACTTATAGGAAAATTCGTTGCAAAATGCGTAGGTCTGGAGGAAGAAGAAGAAGTCCAGCGCGCCAAATTCATATTTCAAATTTTGATATTATATTTTATGTTATTATTGTTATATTTATTTCAGAAGAACAAGATGGCTCAGTTGGCTAATGCGCGTGTGTGAGAAAGGAAGGGTCCTGGGTTCAAACCTTCCCCAGGCCATTTGTTTTTTTGGTTATTTTCATTAATTCTTGCAGGTTAAAAATAAAAAGAATAGAACCTATTATATTATCACCAGCACGCAGCTGGTCCAGTGGTTGGCTTATTGGTCTAAGGATATTGAAGCCTAGGGCGTGGGTTCAATCCCTGCCCCAGGTAAGTTCCAATTTTTTTCTTTTTTTTTGCTTTATTGACTTGTTTTGTTTAAATTATTTTATTATTAATTAAAACTAACTATATATATATATAATAACATGTAAATATCTTATATTTTCTAAATTCTGAAATTATTTTCTAAAATTCTAAAATTAGTTATTTATTTATTTATTTATTATGTACTTCAAATTATAGTATGTATATATTCATTTATTAAATTAATAATGTAAATTAAAATTGAAAACCCTAATATTTTTGTATCTAAAACCCTAATTATTTTTAACCCTAATTTATTTTCTAACAATTCAAAACCCTAATTTTCTTTTATAATTTTAATTTCTTATTTTTATTATGTTTGTTTAATTATACTTAATAAATATTTCTAATATATATATATATATATATATATATATATATATATATATATATATATATATATATATATATATATATATAATTAAATTATTAAACTATTAATCATGTTTATTAGTATATAATTATTATTATTTATTCCTCTTCTTAAAATTCTTTAAAAAAAATTATTTATCTAAATTTAAAATTTTAATTTGAATTTATATTATTATGCTAACCTCTTTTTCTCTTATATTTATTTTTATTATTACTAACCTTTTATTTATTTATTATAATTATTATTTAAATTGTTTTATTATAGTGTAACTGTACAAGCTATGTAATAATTGTAGTATTGTTATTGTTTATTTATTTAAATTGCTATGGTTAGTAAATTAGGGAGTGAGAACATGTTTGTATCTTAAAATCAATTTATATCACTAATTATAAGATAAATATTTGAATTTGTACACGCACACACGTAAGTCGATCTTGGATCGCCATCTCACCTCTTAAGGGTTACCTCTCATGTTGCCTAAATAAAAGGTCAAGTAAGGTGTATAAAGCAAAGTCCCTTCTCTTATTAATATCATCTTGTCCCTTAAAAGATTAGAAGATCAAGTCCCTTCATGGTTGCCTTCGTAAATGATCTTGTCCCTTTCGAATAAAAGATGATAAGTCCCTTCGAATTGCTAAGTACACCTTACAGTTGCCTAATAACAGATGACCCTTCACATGTCCCTTATAACATCCAAGGTAATGACTACCTATTCCTTAATAATAGGGATAGTCTTACCATTGAAAGAACATTTAAGAACAGTAAAGATTTAACATAGGGTAGGTTCCTCTTAAGTACTTGCTCACTTTTCTTCAAAATACTTCATTACACTTCACATTTTCAAATAATTTTCAAAACAAAGTCTTTATATATATCCGTACAAGGATCATTATAAAGAACTTAAGAAATTTTTTAATCACACACTACACTTCTCAAAACATTTTAAAGTGAGCTAAGTAACTAAGAGCCCATGGATAACCATGGATGTAAAGGGTGCTAACACCTTCCCTTTACATAACCTACCCCCCGAACCCAAAAATCTTTTAAGGTCTTTCCTGTTCTTTTATGCCCTTTCCTTTGGATAAAATAAAAGTCGGTGGCGACTCTTGCTATCCGCAACATAACTAAAGTCAGTTCTCCCACCGTGTTACAGAACTGGCGACTCTGCTGGGGATTTAATAAAAGAGGGGTACCCTTAGGAATTAGATCACTTTAAATTATTTGCCTTGTTTGCTTTATACTTATCTGTTGGGTGCTCTTATGTGTGAAAGATCCTAACCCGGATCTAGTGTACCTTAGGTAAATGGCAATAGACCAAGGAAACTGTATGGCGTATACCGATATGGTTGATCTGGTGGCCATAGTTAGTGTGACTTCTTGGTTGGTGCTTATGTTCCTTAAGTAAAGTTGAGGATAATATGAGGCTGCCATATGTTGTCAATACACTAACTGACTTTTAGAACCTTAGTCATCCCATTTTGGCCTTTAGAAAAGTAGTGAGATAATCGGCTTTGGTGAAGACTGAAGTTGGTTGATACTCGATGCTGCACTTATTGAGATTCTAAACTTGGAGGGTTTTGGTTGGCAAGTAGGTTGCCTACTGAACAACCACCCTTGTGAAGGATCAATGATATTGAGATCCCTTAGAACCTGGTTACTTTTGTAGGACAGGATGAACCATCTAAACTTCAGGGGAAGGTACTTACCTTTAAACCTCATGCAAGCCTTCAAACTTAGGGCTATTGTGTGACTTGTTTGTGTGTGCCACATGTTTGTGATTGAGCATAACATCATAGCATCATCATGCATCATAAGCATAGCATTTTCACTAACCATTTCAAGGACCAAAGGATTTCTCTTTATTATTTGTTGCAGGTCATGGCTGCTGCTCGTAGAAACACTATCCGGATCAACTTTGTAGGAATACCTCCTAAGCTTAAAGAATTGGTCTCTCAAGTTTCTGAAAATTCCCGGTTCATAAAGAGGCATGGTCACCTACTGGATCTAGTCACTTCAGGGTTCAATGAAGACATGATGAGTGTTCTGTTTCAGTTCTTTGATCCTAAATATCATTTCTTCACATTCCCCGATTATCAGTTGGTTCCTACAATGGAAGAGTTCTCCAAGCTTCTGGGTATACCTATCCTGGATCAGAAACCCTTCACAGGCTTAGAAAAGGAGCCTAAACCTGAAGTCATTGCTGCAACCCTACATTTGAAGAAGTCAGGCATTGTCCTGGAAACAAGAAGTGGAGTTAAGGGCATTCTTGCTAAGGTGTTGATAGAGAAGGCTCAAGTTTTCTTGAAGGCTATGAGCTATGATGCTTTTGAGGAGATCTTAGCCTTGTTGATTTATGGCTTAGTGTTGTTCCCCAATCCAGATCAGTTCATAGACGTTCACGCCATCAACATATTTCTGACTCACAATCCAGTGCCTACATTACTTGGAGACATCTCACATTCTCTTCATACTCGTACTACGAAGGCACGAGGAACTCTGATGTGTTGCATACCTTTTCTATCTAGGTGGTTTATTTCTCACCTTCCTTGATCAGTGATGAAGAATGAACAAGGGTTCAGGTGGTCCAAGAGGATTATGTCACTCTCTCATTCAGATATTCATTGGTGCTCTAGATCTATGGAGAATGTTACTTCATTGACCGTTGTGGGGAGTTCCCTAATGTGCCACTCCTTGGCATAAGAGGGGGCATTACTTACAACCCTTCCTTAGCTTTACGTCAGTTTGGTTATGCTCGGAGTGATGGTCCTCATGACATGTTGATTTAGGGTATTGTGTTTGACTACGACAACGATCTGCAAGGTTACCGTCAAAGGTTCATACGAGCATGGGGTAAAATGAACAAGGTTGACAGCAAGACTCTGGAACCAAAGTATACTATTCCTATGGAAGCTTATCTCAGATGGGTGCGATCTCGTGCTCAGACTCTTATGATGCCATATCCTGCCATCCTGCCAGTTACTATGGAGCTTGTTGCTGAAGGGGATACTTCTTATACCATCCTTCATCCAGACATGCCCACTGACATGGAAGAGTTACAGAGGTCCTGGATCCAGTTGAAAGAGCAAAGGGATACTTTTGAGACTCATTACAAAGCAAGTCAAGAAAGAATCCTGGAGCTAACAAAGCAACTTCACGAGGAACGGAATCTCAACTCATACCTCAACACAAAGAGGAAACGTCCATGGGAGACTTAAAACCCCATTTTTTGTACTTATTTCATTTTTATTGTAAGCCCAAAAGGGCAAACAAATTTATTACTAATAAAAGTTTACTTTTTGATTGTTTAAACAAATTTAAATCCTGCGGTCCTTGAAAACATTGCATACACATTTATACACCATATCATTGCATCCCATGTTTTTTATATACAGTTATCTTATCGTCTCGCTGTTTATTTAAGCAGAAATGGCTCTTGAACAAACAGTCAAAGATCTTCAGGCACAGAACGCACAATTTCAAGAGCTGATCCTGAACTTGTCTAAGGGACAGGATGAATTGAAGACACTGCTGGCCAAGAAGACTAAGAAGACTAGAAAGTCAGGAGGCCTCATCAATATAGGAAGAAGATTCAGAGGTCATGTCAAGACCAAGGAACAGGTTGAAGATTATGAGTCTGAGGAGTCTGAGAAAGAGGGAGGCAGTTTCCACAATACAATGGGGGATTCTGATTCTGAAGCAAATTACTATCATGATCCTAATGAAGATAAGTTCAAGATGCTGGTGGATAGAATGGATGCTATGGAATTGCAAAAGTCTTCTGGGATGGATTTTGAAGATCTGAGCTTGATATCTGGAGTGGTTATACCCATTGGTTTCAAGGTCCCTGCTTTTGTAGTATATGATGGTGTTTCGTGTCCCAAGCTGCATTTGAGGTCCTATGTCCGGAGGATCCAACCCCATACTGCTGATAAGAAGTTGTGGATCCATTTCTTCCAAGAGAGCTTGTCTGGAGCTCAATTGGAATGGTACTATCAATTGGAGAGTGTCAACATCCGTGATTGGAATGATCTTGCTGAGGCCTTCTATAAGCAATATCAATACAATGCTGATCTAGCACCAACTCGCATGCAACTCCAAAGCATGTCTATGGGTGCTAAGGAGAATTTCAAAGAGTATGCCCAGAAGTGGAGAGATTTGGCTGGTAGAGTACAACCTCCTCTAACTGACAGAGAGTTAGTGGATATGTTCATGTGTACGTTGAATGGTCCTTTTTATAGTCATCTCATTGGAAGCTCATCATCTGGCTTCACTGAGTTGATAATGACGGGAGAGCGTGTAGAAAGTGGTATAAGGAGTGGCAAGATACAAGTGGGTGCCTCTTCATCAAGTACTACAAAGAAGCCCCCTAGTGGGAAGAAAGAGTCAAATGTTGTTTATGGTCAACCTGGTCGTAATAGGAGTCACCAATCTGTGAGTGCAGTTCACATCTCTAATCCTACTCCTGCAACACCAGAGCCACCACAGGGCAATCAGCAGAGGCCTAGAAGACAGTTCACCAAGATCAACATGTCATTGGCCCAAGCTTTGCAACACTTGTTGAAGGGTGAACTCATTACTTTGAAGGACCCTCCTCAGAATCCCAATGTTACCTCTCCTAGGTACAATCCTAATGCACGATGTGCATATCATTCTAACTGTCAGGGACATGATACCAATAATTACTAGATATTGAAGAATAAGATTCAAGATATGATTGATGCTGGAGAAATTGAGTTTGATCCTCCGGGTACTCCAAATGTGATTACTGCTCCCATGCCAAATCATGAAAAGACTGTTAATGCCATTGATGAAGTTTCACATATTTCCTCAGTTGCAGATGTGACTACTCCATTGTCTGTTATCAAGAAGAAGTTGGTACAAGCTGCGTTCTTTCCAGGTTGTAATGAAGATTGTTTTTATTGTGCTTATAAACCGGATAGTTGCTGGAAGTTGAAGGACGGTATTCAACGCCTCATGGACAATTACACCATATTGTTTGAGAGGACACCTTCTGTAGAGAGCATGGTTGAACATATAACTCAAGGTGTGAAGGTTGAAGAGGTGGATATGGTTGATAAAGTGCCAGTGAGGATTACTTCCAAGGGCCCTGTCAAAATCACTCATAAGGGTCCAATTAAGATTACTGCTGAAGGCCCTGTGAAGATTGTTGCTGAAGCTAGAGTGGCTCCTATGATTATTACCACTCCTGGTCCTATTCCGTATACTTCTGATAAAGCTGTGCCTTGGCATTATGGTTCCGATGTTTATATTCATGGTGTTAAGCAGGAACCCTTAGCTAATACACCTGTTGCTGATAAAAACCTTGATGTTGATAATATTGCTGGATCTAGTAAGATCACAAGAAGTGGAAGAATTTTCTCTCCTCCGGCTACCTCCAAGAATACCGTTACTCCAACTACTACCTCCACTGCTGATGCCCGGGGCAAAGGTCCTGTTATTGAACCTGTGCAAGCTGATGCACCAACTACTGACGATCTTTCTAAGCAGATGGAAGAAGTACTAAAGATCATTCGCAAGAGTGATTATGATGTTATTGATCAATTGGGGCATACTCCCTCCAAGATTTCCATGTTGTCTTTATTGTTGTGTTCTGAGGCTCATGCTAAAGCCTTGATTAAATTTTTGAAGACTGCTCACGTACCAAATGAGATTTCTGTAGATCAGTTTGAAAATTGTGTTGCACACTTGACCTATGATAATGGGTTAGGTTTCTCCGATGCTGATTTGACTCCTGCTAAGAGGGACCATAACAGGGCTTTACACATCTCTATTGAGTGTAGGGGAACTACCCTGTCTCATGTGTTGATAGACAATGGTTCTTCGCTGAATGTACTTCCCAAAGAGGTGTTGAATAAGCTTAATCCTGAAGATGCTGTGTTGAGGCCCAGTAATATAGTGGTGAAGGCCTTTGATGGCTCAAGAAGAGTGGTGCATGGAGAAATAGATCTCCCAATCAAAGTAGGATCTCAGGTCTTCAATGCTACCTTTTATGTAATGGATATTCGTCCTTCGTACTCTTGTCTGCTTGGGCGTCCCTGGATCCATGGGGCAGGTGCTGTAACCTCCACTTTACATCAGAAGCTGAGATATCTAGTAAAGGGAAAGGTTGTCACTGTTTACGGAGAGGAAGGATATATGATTAGCCATGTGAATACATTCAAGTATCTGGAAGTGGAAGGTGAATATGTTGAGACTCCCTGCCAGATGTTTGAGGTAGTTCCTTGGGTTGTTCCTAATTTTGAAGCTCCTCCTGTTGTCAAAAGAGTTCCCGTGGTCACCAGAGTACCTCCTACAATGGCCTCCCTCAAAGATGCTAAAGCTGTGGTTGATGAAGAGTCCCAGAAGGCTGTTCTTCGTGCTCGTGTTGTTCGTATCACCAACCAAGGGATTATGAAAGACCAGATCAATGTTGTGGGTGACTATGATGAAGACTACAACTTGGATGCTTGGATTTTTCCTACTGTGGGTGATGGGCTCAATAATTGGAAGGCTGAAGATGTCATTCCTATCTCCTTTAGTCAGGAGTAAATACTATTACTGTGTTGTTACTTTTAAGTTTGTAATTTTTGAACAATTAAACTCTTAAGCCTTGTGCCTTACCCGGGGCACAATGGTATGCTTGTTTCGGGATGTCATTTCATTTGCATACTTCATTCAATAAAGATCAGTGGACGTTTCGTTTTCGTAAATATTGTGTTCCTTGTCTTGCTTTTATTTTATTTTTGTTTTATCAGCTATGTGTTCTTACACACACCCACATCACTAAAATGCAGATCCTCATCCACTCTGGATCCTGTTGATAACAGTTCTACTATTGCCAATTATAATTTCGAGAATCCGATCTATCAAGCTGAAGATGGAAAGGAGGACGATTGTGAAGTACCTGTAGAACTTGCTAGGTTATTACAACAAGAAGAGAAAGCTATACAGCCACATGAAGAGCCAGTCGAAGTTGTGAATTTGGGAACTGAAGAAAACAGGAAAGAGGTCAAGATAGGGGATGAATTAGAGGATGGTGTCAAGAGCAGATTGATTCAGATGTTACATGATTATGTGGAGATATTTGCTTGGTCCTATGAAGATATGCCAGAGTTGGATACAGACATTGTGGTTCACCGTGTACCAGTAAAAGAATATTGTCGTCCAAAGAAGTAGAAAGTTCGTCGCATGCGTCCTGAAATGTCAGAGAAGATTAAAGCAGAGGTAATGAAACAATTTGATGCAGGGTTCTTAGCTATGACTTCTTATCCTCAATGGGTTGAAAATGTGGTACCAGTGCCTAAGAAAGATAGTAAAGTACGTATGTGTGTAGACTACAGGGATTTGAACAAGGCCAGCCCTAAAGATGACTTTCCCCTTCCTCATATTGATGTTCTAGTAGACAACACTGCTCAGCATAAGGTATTCTCTTTTATGGATGGTTTCTCTGGTTACGATCAGATCAAGATGGCACCTGAAGATATGGAGAAGACTACATTTGTTACACAATGGGGCACTTTTTGTTATAAAGTGATGCCATTTGGTTTGAAGAACGCCGGAGCAACATATCAGCGTGCTATGGTGGCTTTGTTTCATGATATGATTCATCATGAGATAGAGGTGTATGTGGATAATATGATAGCCAGGTCCCAGAATGAAGAACAACACCTTGATCATCTGCATAAGTTGTTTGAGAGGTTGAAGAAATACAATTTGAGATTGAACCCAAACAAATGTACTTTTGGAGTGAGGTCTGGTAAACTCCTGGGTTTCATTGTCAGTGGAAAAGGTATTGAAGTGGACCCTGCAAAAGTAAAAGCTATACAAGAGATGCCAGCTCCCCGTACTGAGAAGGAAGTTAGAGGTTTCTTGGGACGATTGAATTATATTGCAAGATTTATTTCCCAATTAACTGCTACCTATGAACCAATCTTCAAGTTGTTGAAGAAAGATCAGGTAATGGAGTGGAATGAGGAGTGCCAGACAGCCTTTGATGAAATCAAGAGATATCTTCTAGAACCTCCAATTTTGATGCCACCAGTTGATGGAAGACCCTTGATTATGTACTTAACAGTATTAGACAACTCAATGGGGTATGTATTGGGGCAACATGACGAGTCTGGTCGAAAAGAGCAAGCAATATACTACCTTAGCAAAAAGTTTACCGACTGTGAAACAAGATACTCACTGCTCGAGAAAACTTGTTGCGCTTTGGCATGAGCTGCTCGCCGACTAAGACAGTATATGTTGACTCATACTACCTTATTGATTTCGAAGATGGATCCAATCAAGTACATATTCGAGAAACCTGCTCTCTCCGGACGAATAGCGAGATGGCAAATGATCTTAACAGAATATGGCATACAATATACTACTCAGAAGGCCATTAAAGGAAGTGTTGTAGCTGATCATTTGGCTCATCAAGCAGTGGATGATTATCAATCAATGAGTTTTGAGTTCCCTGATGAAGACATTATGATTATTACCAAAGAACCTTGACAATATGACGGACCTGAACAAGGATCCCGATGGACTATGGTTTTTGATGGAGCTTCTAATGCACTTGGTAATGGTGTTGGTGTTGTGATCAGTTCCCCTGAAGGTTGTCATACCCCGATTACTGCAAGACTTTGTTTCTATTGTACCAATAGCATGGCTGAGTATGAGGCATGTATACTGGGTATCAAAGCTGCCATTGATATGAAGATTCAGTTCCTGGACGTGTATGGAGATTCAACCCTGGTAGTAAGTCAGATCAAAGGAGATTGGGATACCAAGCATGACAATCTCATTCCTTACAGAGAGTATGGTTTGTCTTTGATCCCATATTTTGAAGAGATTACCTTTGGACATATTCCACGAAGAGAGAATCAGTTGGCAGATGCGTTAGCCACCATGGCATCCATGTTTGAGATTAGCTGGGATGATGAAGCTCCCAAGATTACTATTGATAGATTTGAGAAGCCTGCATACTGCAATGAGATTGATACTGAAGAAGCAGAAGAGAAGCCTTGGTTCTATGAAGTAAAAAGATATCTTGAAGCTCAGGAGTTCCCTGAAGGGGTATCTGTCAAAGATAAGAAGTTCCTGAGAAGGTTTTCTGTTAAGTTCTTCTTGAGTAATGGAATTTTGTACAAGCACAATCATGATTCAACTTTGCTTCGTTGTGTGGATAAGAAGGAAGCAACAGAGATTATGGAAGATATGTATGATGGTATCTTTGGCACTCATTCTAGTGGCCATACCATGGCAAAGAAAATATTGAGAGCAGGTTACTATTGGTCTACTATGGAAGCTGACTGCTATCAACATTCCAGAACATGCCACAAGTGTCAAATCTATGCTGATAAAGTGCATATACCTCCATCACCATTGAATGTGTTAACTTCTCCTTGGCCTTTTGCTATGTGGGGAATTAATATGATTGGTGAGATCAAACCTACTGCTTCTAATGGGCATCGTTTCATCCTGGTTGCTATTGATTACTTTACAAAGTGGGTGGAGGCAGCTTCATTTGCATCTGTTACCAAGAATGTTGTGGCTCGATTCATTAAGAGTAATCTCATCTGTAGGTATGGCATCCCTAAAAGGATTATCACAGATAATGGCTCTAATCTGAACAACACTATGATTACTGATCTCTGCACGCAGTTCAAGATTAAGCATCACAACTCTTCTCCGTATCGTCCGAAGATGAATGGGGCAGTAGAAGCTGCTAACAAGAACATCAAGAAGATTCTACAGAAGATGACTGTTACTTATAAAGATTGGCACGAGATGTTACCATTTTCTCTTCATGGTTATCGTACTACAATACGTACTTCAACGGGGGCAACCCCATTCTCCTTAGTCTATGGTATGGAAGCAGTTCTGCCCATTGAAGTTCAAATACCCTCCTTAAGAATCATGAAGGATGCAGGCTTGAATGAAGATGAGTGGATTCAGACTCGACTTGACCAGATAAATTTGATTGATGAGAAGAGGTTAGCAGCTGTTTGTCATGGTCAGATGTACCAGAAACGGATGATCAAGGCTTTTAATAAGAAGGTTAAGCCAAAGGTATATCAGGCTGGTGACTTGGTAATCAAGCGTGTCATACTACCACAGGGTGATCCTAGGGGCAAGTGGACTCCTACATATGAAGGGCCATTTGTAGTCAAAACAGTATTCTCAGGAGGTGCCATGATGCTTACTACTATGGATGGTGAAGACTTCCCACAGTCTGTAAACGCAGACATAGTTAAAAAATACTACGCATAAAAAGAGACCCGCTAGGTTGACTGGCCTAGGCAAAAATAGGGATATCCCGGCGAACCAAAAGGGTTCGGGCAAAAATTAGGGATATATATATATATATATATATATATATATATATAATGTACACCCGGCAAGTCAAAAACCTGAAAAGGCGGCTTGGGCAAAAAAGGGTATCCCGGTGGATTGAAAACCTGAAAGGGTAATCCAGGCAAAAGTTAGGGATAAAAGCGTATGACTATGTCTCGTTTGGATCACCCATGCAAACTCCAACCAGTTGTACTACTTAATTCAAGCTTGAACAGATAAAGCTCAATCCAATCGTTTCCGTCTCAACAACAGAAGATGAGATACTTGAAGATAATGGCAATAGTAGAATTGAAACTCAATAGGATTATTTCCCACATAGCTGATTTTCTTTGTTTTGTAAACATTTTTACGACGAATTCCTCTTACTAGGATTCCTGTACAAACTTACCTACGTATAGGTCACTTTGTGATATAAATAAAATTTCATCTTTGAATCCAGATTTACTTTTAACCTATTTACATAAGCGAAAAGTCCATTGGTTGTGTTTGAATGTATGTATGCTTTTGAATATGATTGATGTTTACCAGAAATGCATAAAATGCTTAATATGATTGATGTTTACCAGAAATGCATAAAAATGCAGTAATAGT
The DNA here is from genome assembly GCA_963966055.1 of Lathyrus aphaca. Classification (NCBI taxonomy): domain Eukaryota; kingdom Viridiplantae; phylum Streptophyta; class Magnoliopsida; order Fabales; family Fabaceae; genus Lathyrus; species Lathyrus aphaca. Next base: position 565,163,380 of record OZ014523.1, read on the forward strand.
ATTTACTAAGGACGAACGAGGGAAGGAATTCAACGAAGCTTCGCCGGTTCATCCCCACAAGACAGCTACAAATCCCCCAGTAGGGCAAATCTATCATCATAGATACTTCGAGTTACATCTCCCCTTGAATTTATGTCCATCTCTTTTATCCTCAGTCGGGATATTCAGGAACTTATTCCTTCAATAGAAGTACGACGAACGAAGACGGGAAGTTATGAATACTATACTATCAAACGAGACGGGAACAAGTTCCGCATATTCTTCAGCAACGAATCAGGATTTATTCTCCCTAGCCAGTAGTTGTTTTACAAAGATACCTAGACGTTTCAGGATGCTTGATTCATACATACATCATTTACATCATACCATAGCATATCCATAAATGCATAATACATTTACTTAGGTGCATCATACTATGCATGCATACATATTGCATAAACTAACATTCTCCTTGCAGGAAAGTTATATGCAGATAAAACAATATCAACAATTCACAACAGGTCAGAAATGATCCATACATTACTCAAGATGTCCTCGGAGAGTAGGAAAACGGTCTGTACAAAGATCCATTCCCTAATCCAGGATATTTCCAGAAGATTTCATCTATCTGGCCTTGAATAGCAGGCAAACGGTCTATAAAAAGATCCATTCCCTGGTTCAAGATATTTTTCAGAAGAACAAATCCTGACGTTCTTTTGGCCCTTGAATAGCAGGCAAACGGTCTGTAAAAAGATCCATTCCCTGGTTCAAGATATTTTTCAGAAGAACAAATCCTGACGTTCTTTTGGCCCTTGAATAACAGGCAAACGGTCTGTAAAAAGATCCATTCCCTGGTTCAAGATATTTTTCAGAAGAACAAATCCTGACGTTCTTTTGGCCCTTGAATAGCAGGCAAACGGTCTGTAAAAAGATCCATTCCCTGGTTCAAGATATTTTTCAGAAGAACAAATCCTGACGTTCTTTTGGCCCTTGAATAGCAGGCAAACGGTCTGTAAAAAGATCCATTCCCTGGTTCAAGATTTTTTCAGAAGAACAAATCCTGACGTTCTTTTGGTCGTTGAATAGCAGGAAAACAGTCTGTAAAAAGATCCATTCCCTGGTTCAAGATATTTTTCAGAAGAACAAATCCTGACGTTCTTTTGGCCCTTGAATAGTAGGCAAACGGTCTGTAAAAAGATCCATTCCCTGGTTCAAGATATTTTTCAGAAGAACAAATCCTGACGTTATTTTGGCCCTTGAATAGCAGGAAAACGGTCTGTAAAAAGATCCATTCCCTGGTTCAAGATATTTTTCAGAAGAACTAATCCTGACGTTCTTTTGGCCCTTGAATAGCAGGCAAACAGTCTGTAAAAAGATCCATTCCCTGGTTCAAGATATTTTTCAGAAGAACAAATCCTGACGTTCTTTTGGCCCTTGAATAGCAGGAAAACAGTCTGTAAAAAGATCCATTCCCTGGTTCAAGATATTTTTCAGAAGAAATAATCCTGACGTTCTTTTGACCTTGGAGAGTAGGCAAACGGTCTGTACAAAGATCCATTCCCTAATCCAAGATATTTCCAGAAAAGATAATCGCCACGAAGATTTATTTCTACTGGTCCATTCAACAATTCAAATCATATTGCATAAATGATTCAGAGACGGCTTATACGAAGACCTAGTACTGATATCCAGTATCAACATAAAGACATCATCACATCCTGATACTTTAGATGGCATCTCCAAGCCCATCTCCAGATGGCATCTCTAAGCCCATCTCCAATTCTTCCAAGTGGCATCTTCAAGCCCACTCAAGCATATACAATTAATCATCAGTGTTATCTTATGCACCGGTGATTGCAAATTTTTGGGCTTTTATGTTCAATCCCCTTCAACCTTCCAGGTCACGACTGGCACATATACCAATCTAACCCCTCAGGTTTCAGAAAATTGAACAGGGGCAGCTGTTGCACCCCAAAATTTTCCCTCCACAAGACAAGTCATTGTGTACTAAGAGGCTCACAAGGTTCACAAGACATCTCATGAGGTTCACAAGGTTCACAAAGTTCACAATTAGTCAGAAGATTTGACAATTCCCTCAGACAATACATCCTCCTAAGCAATGCATCCTAAACTAGGGTTTTGACTTTTATCAGGCTAAATAGACTTCCAAGACTTCAAGTGAGCTTCATAACATATTATATGTGTTCAAGAATCCCCATGTCAAGTTTCAAGACTTTCCCAAAAGATTTGCTCAGGCAGATGATCAGATAGGTTAAAATCAGTCAAAGCAGTTAAAAAGTTAAACTGAGGTCAACTGTGGTCAAACCAAAGTCAAACTTTATGATTTTTTGCCAACATCAAGTATATGAAGTAAACTTCGTCATTTTATCAAGGGTTGATCATGATTCATCAAGGAGATTTCAGATCATCAAGAATCAGGAGTTTCTAAATTAGGGTTTTCACAGGAAAAGTCAACTGAACTTTGGCCAGCCATAACTTTCACATGCTTCATCAAACAAATTTCCATCCAAATCTCATTTTGAAGGAAATTGAATTCTCTACGACTTTGTGTCTCACAAGCCAAGCCTAAAAATGCTTCATTTGGAAGGTATGAGCTAAGACATTATAGGTCCTTTTAAAATTCAACAAAAAGTCAACAACTTCCAAAGAGCATAACTTGATAATGGTAAAAGATATGGACATGAGACCAAAGAGGTTGGTTAGAGGACTCTTTAAGCTTTCCAAAATGTCCAAGAAAACCTTCATAGCATTAAAATTGAGGGATTTGTGCCCTTGCAAAGTTGGGAAATTTTTGAGTGGTTTATGAAGTAAATGGGGTCTTAAAACCATAATTCTTCAAATGGGCTGACCTTTTTGTGATCCAATAGGTTGCATGACATCATGAACGAAATTAATTTAATATTTTCATAATTTTATTCATTTTATTTTTATTTATTATGATTTTTTATATTAAAAATCATTTTAAATTCAAATAAAATATAAAATGATGAAGATTTAAAATGATTTGTCTTCTAGAATGTCATAAAGGTTATTTGGATCTGATTGATACAAAAATTATGAGAATTATCTTAAAATAGCAAGTTCATATCAAGAATATTCAAAATTTAAGAGCTTATCTTTTTCAATCTCAAACAATCAAAATATCCAAAGTCTTGGGCAATGTTTTTGACCTAATTCATTCATCCATATATAAGGAACATTTAGCAAGCATAAACTCACGAATACACAGCCTCCTCATATCATCTTCAAGTTTCAAAAATCTCATCAAAAACTCCAATTCGGTTTGGTACTTTTAGTCACTTTCAAGACAAACTAAAGGTTGCAAATTGTTCCTTGAGGTTCACTGATTGTTTCTGGATCATAAAATCATCCATCCCTGCACCAAATCATGAAAACCGAATGCACATTGTTCATATTTTAACTTTTTTTGATTTGAATGATTTATACATTGATAATGAAAACTAACTGTTGGTTTGTGTTTGTGATGATGTTTGGATACTTTCTGGATGAATCAATTGGATTTTAGGTACACGGATGCTTAAACACCATTGTTAGGGTTTTGAGGACAATTTAGGGTTTCGTGATTTAAGGAATATAAATGAATTCTAAGACCATGGATCAACTTTAATTGACCTCTGGATTGTGTTGGTATATTTAATTTGATAAAATTTTGTTGTTTTGTCGATGATTGAGTTTCGTAGGGTTTGCTGCAAATGGAAATTCGCAGGAAAACTTATAGGAAAATTCGTTGCAAAATGCGTAGGTCTGGAGGAAGAAGAAGAAGTCCAGCGCGCCAAATTCATATTTCAAATTTTGATATTATATTTTATGTTATTATTGTTATATTTATTTCAGAAGAACAAGATGGCTCAGTTGGCTAACGCGCGTGTGTGAGAAAGGAAGGGTCCTGGGTTCAAACCTTCCCCAGGCCATTTCTTTTTTTGGTTATTTTCATTAATTCTTGCAGGTTAAAAATAAAAAGAATAGAACCTATTATATTATCACCAGCACGCAGCTGGTCCAGTTGTTGGCTTGTTGGTATAAGGATATTGAAGCCTAGGGCGTGGGTTCAATCCCTGCCCCAGGTAAGTTCCATTTTTTTTTTTTTTTTGCTTTATTGACTTGTTTTGTTTAAATTATTTTATTATTAATTAAAACTAACTATATATATATATATATATATATATATATATATATATATATATATATATATATATATATATATATATATATATATATATATATATATATATATATATATATATATATATATATAAAATAACATGTAAATATCTTATATTTTCTAAATTCTGAAATTATTTTCTAAAATTCTAAAATTAGTTATTTATTTATTTATTTATTATGTACTTCAAATTATAGTATGTATATATTCATTTATTAAATTAATAATGTAAATTAAAATTGAAAACCCTAATATTTTTGTATCTAAAACCCTAATTATTTTTAAATCCTAATTTATTTTCTAACAATTCAAAACCCTAATTTTCTTTTATAATTTTAATTTCTTATTTTTATTATGTTTGTTTAATTATACTTAATAAATATTTCTAATATATATATAATTAAATTATTAAACTATTAATCATGTTTATTAGTATATAATTATTATTATTTATTCCTCTTCTTAAAATTCTTAAAAAAAAATTATTTATCTAAATTTAAAATTTTAATTTGATTTTATATTATTATGCTAACCTCTTTTTCTCTTATATTTATTTTTATTATTACTAACCTTTTATTTATTTATTATAATTATTATTTAAATTGTTTTATTATAGTGTAACTGTACAAGCTATGTAATAATTGTAGTATTGTTATTGTTTATTTATTTAAATTGCTATGGTTAGTAAATTAGGGAGTGAGAGCATGTTTGTATCTTAAAATCAATTTAGATCACTAATTATAAGATAAATATTTGAATTTGTACACGCACACACGTAAGTCAATCTTGGATCGCCATCTCACCTCTTAAGGGTTACCTCTCATGTTGCCTAAATAAAAGGTCAAGTAAGGTGTATAAAGCAAAGTCCCTTCTCTTATTAATATCATCTTGTCCCTTAAAAGATTAGAAGATCAAGTCCCTTCATGGTTGCCTTCGTAAATGATCTTGTCCCTTTCGAATAAAAGATGATAAGTCCCTTCGAATTGCTAAGTACACCTTACAGTTGCCTAATAACAGATGACCCTTCACATGTCCCTTATAACATCCAAGGTAATGACTACCTATTCCTTAATAATAGGGATAGTCTTACCATTGAAAGAACATTTAAGAACAGTAAAGATTTAACATAGGGTAGGTTCCTCTTAAGTACTTGCTCACTTTTCTTCAAAATACTTCATTACACTTCACATTTTCAAACAATTTTCAAAACAAAGTCTTTATATATATATATCCGTACAAGGATCATTATAAAGAACTTAAGAAAAAATTTAATCACACACTACACTTCTCAAAACATTTTAAAGTGAGCTAAGTAACTAAGAGCCCATGGATAACCATGGATGTAAAGGGTGCTAACACCTTCCCTTTACATAACCTACCCCCCGAACCCAAAAATCTTTTAAGGTCTTTCCTGTTCTTTTATGCCCTTTCCTTTGGATAAAATAAAAGTCGGTGGCGACTCTTGCTATCCGCAACATAACTAAAGTCAGTTCTCCCACCGTGTTACAGGTATCCCTACAAAGTTGATCCGGATAGTATTCCTACAAGCAGAAGCCATGACCTGCAACAAAGAACAAAGATAAATCCTTTGGTCCTTGAAATGGTTAGTGAAAATGCTATGCTTATGATGCATGATGATGCTATGATGTTATGCTCAATCACAAACATGTGGCACACACAAACAAGTCACACAATAGCCCTAGGTTTAGAGGCTTGCATGAGGTTTAAAGGTAAGTACCCTCCCCTGAAGTTTAGTTGGTTCATCATGTCCTATAAAGTAACCAGGTTCTAAGGGATCTCAAAATCATTGATCCTTCACAAGGGTGGTTGTTCAGTAGGCAACTTAATTGCCAACCAAAACCCTCCAAGTTTATAATCTCAATGAGCGTAGTATCGAGTATCAACCAACTTCAGTCTTCACCAAAGTCGGCTATCTCACTACTTTTTAAAGGCCAAGATGGGATGACTAGGGTTCTAAAAGTCAGTTAGTGTATTGACAACATATGGCAGCCTCATATTATCCTCAACTTGCTTAAGGAACATAAGCACCAACCAAGAAGTCACACTAACTATGACCACCAGATCAACCATATCGGTATACGCCGTACAGTTTCCTTGGTCTACTGCCATTTACCTAAGGTACACTAGATCCGGGTTAGGATCTTTCACACATAAGAGCACCCAACAGATAAGTATAAAGCAAACAAGGAAAATATTTTTAAAGTGATCTAATTCCTAAGGGTACCCCTCTTTTATTAAGTCCCCAACAGAGTTGCCAGTTCTGTAACACGGTGGGAGAACAGACTTTTAGTCATGTTGCGGATAGCAAGAGTCGCCACTGACTTTTATTTTATCCAAAAGGAAAGGACATAAAAGAACAGGAAAGACCTTAAAAAGTTTTTGAGTTTGGGGGGTAGGTTATACAAAGGGAAGGTGTTAGCACCCTTTATATCCATAGTTATCCGTGGGCTCTTAGTTACTTAGCTCACTTTAAATTGTTTTGAAAAGTGTAGTGTGTGATTAAAAATTTTCTAAGTACTTTATAATGATCCTCGTATGGATGTATATAAAGACTTTGTTTTGAAAATTTGTTTGAAATGTGAAGTGTAATGAAGTATTTTTGAAGAAAAGTGAGCAAGTACTTAAGAGGAACCTACCCTATACTAAGTCTTTACTGTTCTTATGTGTTCTTTCAATGGTAAGACTATCCCTATTATTAAGTAATAAGTAGTCATTACCTTGGATGTTTTAAGGGACATGTGAAGGGACATCTGTATTTAGGCAACTGTAAGGTGTCTTTAGCAATTCGTAGGGACTTATCATCTTTTCTTTGAAGGGACAAGATCATTTACCGTAGGCAACCTCGAAGGGACTTGATCTTATAAACTTAAAGGGACTTGATGATATTAATGGAAGGACTTTACTTAAGACACCTTACTTGACCTTAGAATTAGGCAACATGAGGAGTAACCCTAGAAAGTGTGAGATGGCGATCAAAGATCGACTTACGTGTGTGAGTGTTCATATTCATATATTTATCTTGTTTAAAATAGTTATTCTAAGTTATTTTAATTACACATAGTTATTCACACCCTATAGTTACTAACCATGGCAATAACAATATTTACAAAACATAAAATAGAAACAAAAATAAACCTACGACTATTACATGGCTTTCGCAATTACATAATAATAAGAATAATTAAATGATAAATAATAAGTAAATAATAATTAAAAGGGTTAGTAATAATAATAATCATAAGAAAAGAGGTTAGCAAAAATATAAAGCATATAACATTTAAGAGAATATTTTTTAAGTTAAATAAATAATTTTAAAGAATTTTTAAAAGAAAATAAGATAATTATAATAATAATAAACAATATAATAATTATTTACAAAAAAAATGATTAATTATTTAATTATACATTAGAATAAAAATTAATTAAATTAAATGTTAAAGTTAATGAAAATTAGGGTAAATGAAAATTAGGGTTTATATATTTTTTAAGCAAAATTAGGGTTTTAATGTTTAATTGAAATATTAATTGATTTATTTACAAAAATATATAAATAATAATATAAACATGTCACAAAATAAATATAAACAATTTTTGTATTTAAGAAAATAAATTATGATTTTTTTAAAAAAAATATAAAGAAAATAGTATAATATTATTTAGAAATTAATTTTATAATAAAATAATCAAAATAAAAAACAAAAGAAACTAGGTTAAAAAAAATGGGGAGGCCTGGTTTTGATCCCAGGACCTCCCCTTTACCAAACAAAGGGGCTACCATCAGGCTGCGCATGCTTTTGAGAATATATGCTAACAATATGACTTAAATATTAAACCTGCAAAAAAGAATGAAACATTAAAAAAATGAGAAAACCTGGGATCGAACCCAGGTACTGAGTCTTCCAGCATCACAGCCTTTACCAACTGAACCAAGCATGCGCTTGTGATAATCTATTGAAACAAATAATATATAAAATAAACACAAAATTTGAAATTATTTTTTCGCGCCATCCTTCATCATCTTCTTCATTTTACCTGCGAAATTACCTATGAATTCTGCTGCGTTTTTACCTGCGAATTTCATCATGTTCATGACCTACGAATTTCAAACATCAATCAAACAGTAAAATTTCTTCAAATTGATTAGTGCAATATAATCCTTAGGACTCATACAATCTTCCCATGTTCTTAAAATTCATTTAAATTAGTTAAATCAAGGAACCCTATTTCGAGACCTTGAACCCTAACAATGCTTCTCATGTTTCCTGCATCAAACCTTCAATCAAACCATCAAGAATTGTTCTAAACATCAATATAAACATTAATCAACCATCAAATATGATTTAAAACAAAGATACACATGAAATCGAAAAATTCAAAACGCAAGAACAAGTGTGGTTCGGTTTCGGCTTATGAGAAGGTTTTGGACAATGTGAATGATGCAAATGCGTTCTATGATCCTCAAAGAAGGTGTCTCAACCTTGAGAAAGCTTGGAAACAGCCTCTAGGGTCAAAACCGAATCTCACCTTTTCTTGAAAATTTTGAAACTTGTTTAGTGTTCTTGAGGCTGCAAAAATCGTGTCTCTTGTATGCTTTAGCTTGTCTATATATCATACAACAGAATTAGGTCAAAAAAATAGTCCAACCTTTGTATGATCTGATTTTGTATAGTTTCAATCACTTCTAAATAAACATTAAGACTTTCTAGAACCAAAATCAAATCAAATATTCTTACTTTTATATTTTATTTGATTTAAAATGATTTTTAATGTAAAAAATCATAATAAATAAAATAAAATGAATAAAAATATGAATAAATAATTTTAAATTCGTGCGTGATGTCATGGAAGTGTTTGGGTCATAAAAATGCAAGCCCATTTGGAGAAATTTGGTTCTAAGATCCCATTTGCTTCATAAACCTCTCAAAAATTTCCCAACTTTGCAAGGACACAAATCCCTCAATTTTAATGATATGAAGGTGTTCTTGGACATTTTGGAAAGCTTAAAGAGTCCTATAACCAAAATCTTTGGTCTAATGTCCATATCTTTTACCATTATCAAGTTATGCTCTTTGGAAGTTGTTGACTTTTTGTTGACTTTTAAAGTGACCTATAATGTCTTAGCTCATACCTTCCAAATGAAGCATTTTTGGGCTTGGCTTGTGAGACACAAAGTTGTAGAGAATTCAATTTCCTTCAAAATGAGCTTTGGATGGGAAATTTTTGATGAAGCATTTGAAAGTTATGGCTGGTCAAAGTTCAGTTGACTTTTCCTGTGAAAACCTTAATTTAGAAACTCCTGATTCTTGATGATCTGAAATCTCTTTGATGAATCATGATCAACACTTGATCAAATGATGAATTTTACTTCATAAACTTGATGTTGGCAAAAAAATCATGAAGTTTGACTTTGGTTTGACCACAGTTGACCTCAGTTTGACTTTTTAAACACTTTGACTGATTTTTGCATATCTGATCATCTGACTGAGCAAACCTTTTGGGAAAGCCATAAAACTTGACATAGGGATTCTTGAAGACATGTGGGATGTTATGAAGTTCACTTGAGGCCTTGGAAGTCCATTTATCCTGATGGAATCCAAAACCCTAGTTTAGGGTGCATTGCTTAGGAGAAGGCTTTGTCTGAGGGAACTTCCAAGCTTTCTGACTAATTGTAAACCTTGTGAACCTCTTGGGATACCTTATGACACAATGTCTTGTCTTGGTGAGGGAAAGTTTTGGGGTGCAAAAGCAGCCAGCTGCTCCTTCAGCCTACCCATCTCCCTCTCCTGCCCAGGACTTCCTTCGGCCGTCAGTCAGGCCATTGTCAAGACCCGCATGACCACACTTGCATCCTGAGCCAGGGACAACCGCCGGGCAGGATGATCCATGCCCTCCAGAAACAAGGAGTCTGCACGGTCCACCTCCATGCTCGTCCCCTCAAAAAAGTTGCGCTTCACGAAGCACGGTGGCAGCCCGTGCTTCGGCTTCGGAGGAGCGTTGGCCGTCAGGTCCACAGTCGCTGCGGACTTGTGCTTCTTCATCAGGGAGCCAGTTGAGGCGCTCGGAGAGCCCTGGACCAAGGGGCCTGACCCAGAGCCACTTGTCTCGGTCAACTTGGTCTGCACAACCCTCGATCTATTCTTTTGCTGCTGGCGCAAGCGTTCCTGGATTTTGTCAAGCGGGTTAGACAGGGAGCCTGAAAAAGAAAAAGAAGATTAGATTAATCATGGACGACAGAGTAATATCAAAGATATGACTAATAGAAATAAAACAGATACCAAAAAAGTCGGACACTTCCTGCCCGGTATTTCACGCCAGCAATTATGTAACATCGATCAAGGGACGCTCCACAACTTCCCCCCCATCTTGATCGAGCATAACTTTCCCCTCTCCGTCCAGCAGGGGGGTCGGAGGAAAAGACGCTACCAACCTCCTGAAGGCCTTGAAACTGGCCGCGTCGTCCTCATTCAAAGAGTCCCCCACCTGGACGAACTCACCAACAGACCTCTCGTAATGGGTGTAACTCCAGGAAAAAGGGAACAACCAAAGCCTCCTCGGGATCACCTGCCCTTGGTCGTCGAGCTTGGGTTTGTCGTTCTCATCAGTGTCCATCCCCAGAAAGCTCATCGCCCTCACAGCCACCGTGCTCGCGGGTTTGATCAGAAAGTAGTCCATCTTGAAAGCTCAGATGGATTCTGAATGGGCCTTGAAAATTTTCGTCCTCTGTTTAAAAGACACGAACCCCTTTCGATCAGTTCCTTGCCCGACTTGACACTGTAGGGAGAACAGACGGAAGAACAGAGGGAGCGTGGCACCAACACCCAGATGGGCGCACGTCACCTCAAATTCCTTCAAGAATGCATACGAGTTAGGATGCAGCTGAGACGGAGCAACACCCAGATGCCCGAGCACAGCGCACACCAAGTCACTGAAGGGCAAAGTTACCCCCAGGACCGAAACTGCATACTCGTACATGGAGAACGCCCGACCTCCAAAATCTGAGAAGATGCGGTCATCATCTCCTGGGCAAGTTACAACCCAGTCGGCAGGGTTGCCAACGACGGGCAGCGGCTCCACTCAAGGCCTTGAGAACGAGGACACCTTGTCCAGCAGATCCTCCACCACCCATTCTTCGGGCGAGATCCTTGTCTGTTCGGGGCATTGTGGCAAGTCTGTTGATGCTCCCTCTTCTGTAGTGCTCGCGTCCGAATCTCCCGAGGAACTCCCGGAACCAGAGGGGACTGACGCAGAAGATCCAGAATCTTCCGAGGACGTCTCTTCCGAGGACACGTCCAACGGATCCATGAGCGAGTTTTCACCTGAAAAGCAGAGGAAAGGCGTCAGTGAATTCGATTGAGAATATCAAATCCACCCTTCCACCGCTCGACAAGTGAAAGGGCGCGCATCAGCCCAGGGACAGGGTCCCGAGCTGTAGCCCTGGCTGACCATCGCTCGAAGCGATGGCTTACGCCCAACGTCAGAAGTTACGGGGTCTAACCTAAATACTTATCAAATCCCAAGTCAAGGTCGACCAACACCTATGTCGACCATGAGTTAGGGTTTGCAGCCGACCAACAACGGTGGCAGAAGTTCTAAAGTTTACCGGTTCTAAATCTAAGACTACCGTTAAAACTATCCTAAACCACATACATTTCTATGATATCTAACCTATAACTACTGAAAATAGCGAAAAGGAACCGTACCTTGTGCTTGAGAAGCCATTTGCAGAAGATGAAGAATCTGGAATCGGTGGTCGACAGTAAGATACGATGGTCGATGGCTGGGAGCGGTGGTGGTTGAACGAGCAAGACGTCGGAGAAGAAGATGAAGCGAAAAGTTCAAAATGGAGCCTGGAAACCCTATTTATAAGGGGGAACACGTGCAAGCACGCGTGACCCCTACACGCTAGCCGTCATATCATTAATAAGCGCGAATTCCCAAATATTCCAGCTTTTCGTTTCACATTCTCCCGTCGAGCAATGTACCAACTGCTCACCCCTCGAAGGTCGGCAACATGAAATTCCTAGCCCAGATACTGCTCGTCCTCGAGCACGAAACCATTACTAAGTCACTGCTCCTCCGCACGAGCAATGACTTGGGGGGCTCCTGTTCTGGACTGGCCCAATTCCCATAGTTGGGCCAAGCAAACCAACTTGGCAGAAACGCTCGACGTCGAGCAGAATCGAGAATAATGGTCTCTGTCGACCAAGGGTATACCGACCAAGACAAAGTCCTCCAACGGCTAGTTTTGATCGTTACCTATTTTTACGGATTCCTATATCCGCACCCCACAATATGGACCAATAATCTTCCACTTAGCCCCTTATATAAACCCTCTCATTTGAGAGGGTCAGGTATTCAATTCTCTGACCTTAATTCTTGTACTTGCTCACTCTTTGCTCGGTTACTTACTTTAGCATCGGAGTGCCTTGCAGGTACACCCCCTTTCTCTCCTCACCGACCGTCTTTCAACAACTCTCGAAGCTAGACGTATCGGATCCTGATCTCCAGGTACGATCAACTACTTTCTATGTGATGGACATTCAGCCGACCTACAGCTGTTTGTTGGGTCGACCATGGATTCACGCCGCAGGCACAGTAACGTCGACCCTTCACCATAAATTGAAATATGAGTGGGAAGGACAGATTATCACCATCTGTGGTGAGGAGCACATCTTTGTTAGCCATCTGGCTACATACAAGTACATTGAGATGGATGGTGAAATCCATGAAACTATGAGCCAAGGGTTCGAGGCCCTGAATGTCAATGAAGCGACGACTGAAGTATTTGCTGCATCCCAGGAGGATAGGATGGGTACTTCAATTGTCTCCTATCAGCAAGCCCGGAAGGTTGTTGAAGATGGTAATGCCCAAGGCTGGGGAAAGCTGCTGCCAGTAGAGAAGAAAGAGGACAAATTCAGTTTGGGTTACAAACCATTCCGACAAGATCAATCAGAGGCTGTTAAAGAGCCCAAGTTCATCAGTGGGGGGATGCTCACCTCGGATGTTGTTAACAACCTGGAAGACGAGGCGAAAAGCGACCTCAACCTGGAGAGTTGGATACGTCCAAGGATCCCAGGGCACCAAGTCCTTAACTAGTCTTCCCAGGAAATTATAAGGGTTACTCTTGCAGAGTAATTATTATTTCCTGTCCTTTTAGCATGCATCAAGTCCTGCATCTTGCCCAAGGTGTCAGGACTCATTTTGTAATAGGGCCATATTGTAATTTTGTGCAAATGAATTATCAATGAATATCGGACATCTTTTGCAAACAAATCTCTTTTTCGCTCACTGTCTTTTCATTTTTCACTTTTGTACAAAACAATAAAATGGCAATGTTTTCAAAATAAATAACTTCATTTTCACTTTTTCTAAACAAGATTAAAATTGATCACTAAAATGAACAAATCTCAACCCTTGCAGAGATTATCCTCCAGATTGCACCGACAACAGCACTGCTATGACCTTGTATGACTTCGACAATCCAATTAATCAAGCCGATGAAGGGGTTGAAGAAGACTATGAGTTACCTAAAGAGTTAGCCAGGTTGTTGAGGCAAGAAGAGAAAGTGATCACTCCTCATCAGGAGGAGGTTGAAACAGTTAATCTTGGTACCGAAGAGGATTTAAAAGAAATGAAGATTGGGGCCAATCTGCAAGATTCAGTGAAAGAACAGCTCATTGACATGCTTCGGGAATATGTCAACGTCTTTACTTGGTCTTATCAAGACATGCCAGGTCTGGATACGGATATTGTTATGCACAAGCTGCCTTTGAAAGAAGATTGCCCTCCAGTGAAGCAAAAGCTACAACGTACTCGTCCAGATATGGCCATGAAGATTAAGGAAGAAGTACAAAAACAGTGGGACGCTGGTTTCCTTGTTGTAACTAGTTACCCGCCGTGGGTTGCTAATATTGTACCAGTGCCTAAGAAAGATGGCAAAGTACGGATGTGTGTGGATTATCGGGATCTGAACAGAGTTAGCCCGAAGGATGATTTCCCATTACCTCACATTGATGTATTGGTTGACAACACAGCTCAGTTCTCGGTGTTTTCCATCATGGATGGTTTTTCAGGGTACAATCAGATCAGGATGTCACCCGAAGACATGGAAAAGACTACCTTCATCACACCTTGGGGCACATTTTGTTATAAGGTAATGCCTTTCGGACTGAAAAATGTCGGCGCTACTTATCAACGGGCTATGGTAACATTATTCCACGACGTGATCCACAAAGAAATTGAATGCTACGTGGATGACATGATTGCCAAGTCCCTCACTGAAGAAGACCATCTGGTAAATCTGCTGAAGTTGTTCAAGCGTCTGAGAAGGTATCAGCTGAAGTTAAACCCCAATAAATGCACATTCGGGGTACGTTCTGGTAAGTTGCTGGGATTTATCGTAAGTGAAAAGGGAATTGAGGTTGATCCCGACAAAGTCAAAGCCATTCAGGAGATTCCTGCACCTAAGACTGAAAAAGAAGTTCGAGGGTTCTTAGGTAGATTGAACTACATCTCAAGGTTCATATATCATCTTACTGCAACCTGTGAATCCTTGTTCAAATTTTTAAGAAAGGAACAAACAGTCAGGTGGAAGGAAGATTGTCAGAAGGCTTTTGACAAGATCAAGGAATACCTACAAGAACCTCTGATTCTCATGCCTCCAGTTGAAGGAAGACCTCTAATAATGTACCTGACAGTATTAGAAGGGTCAATGGGGTGTGTGTTAGGTCAGCATGACGAGTCTAGTCGAAAAGAGTACGCAATATACTACCTAAGCAAAAAGTTTACCGATTGTGAACAACGTTATTCACTGCTCGAGAAAACTTGTTGTGCTTTAGCGTGGGCTGTCGCCGACTAAGACAGTATATGCTGACTCATACTACCTTGTTGATCTCAAAAATGGACCCCGTCAAGTACATATTTGAGAAGCCAGCACTTGCCGGAAGGGTTGCAAGATGGCAAATGATTCTGACAGAGTATGACATTCAGTACACATCTCAAAAATTCATCAAGGGCAGTGTATTGTCTGACTATCTAGCTGAGCAACCCATTGATGATTATTAGCCCATGAGATTTGACTTCCCGGATGAAGACATCATGTTCCTAAAAGCAAACGATCATGAAGAGCATGTTCACACTGAAGGGCCTGACCCAGAAGAAGAATGGACAATGATGTTTGATGGGGGTGTCAATATGAATGGTCGTGGAGTTGGTGAAGTGCTCATTACACCTAAAGGAGTTCATATTCCTTTCTCGGTAAAACTCACCTTTGCATGCACTAACAACGAAGCTGAATATGAAGCCTGTATCATGGGTCTTGAGGAAGCCATTGACCTCAGGATCAAGACATTAACTGTATTCAGAGATTTAGCTTTGGTAATCAATCAGACCAACGGAAAATGGTACACTCACCAAGAGCATCTGATCCCATACCGTGACTATACGAGGAGATTATTGACTTTCTTCACAATAGTCAAACTTTAGTATATCCCTCGAGATGAAAATCAGTTCGCAGATGCTTTAGCTACCATTTCCTCCATGATCAAGGTTCAAACTGCCAATTTTGTGCCTCGGATTTTGGTATCTAGACTAGACCGACCAGCATACGTATTCTCCGTAGACACTGCTAAAGATGACAAGCCTTGGTTCCATGATATCAAAAGCTTCTTAGAGGATCAAACATACCCACCTGGGGCATCGTCCAATGACAAGAAGACATTAAGAAGGTTGGCTGGTAGTTTCTTCCTTAATGTTGATGGTTCATTATACAAGCGAAACTTTGACATGGTTCTTCTCAGATGTGTTGATAAGAAAGAAGCAGACCTGCTGATGCACGAGGTGCATGAAGGATCTTTCGGTACCCATGCTGGAGGACATGCAATGGCTAAGAAATTGTTAAGGTCAGGTTTCTACTGGATCACAATGGATGCAGATTGTTGTGCTTATGCCAGAAAGTGCCACAAATGCCAGATCTACGCAGACAAAGTACATGTGCCTCCAAATCCTTTGAACGTGATGTCTTCACCTTAGCCCTTTGCCATGTGGGGCATTGACCTGATTGGAAAAATCGAACCGACTACTTCAAATGGTCACAGATTCATCCTGGTAGCCATTGATTACTTCACCAAATAGGTTGAAGCAGCTTCGTATGCAAACGTCACCAGACAAGTGGTAGCTAGATTCTTGAAAAAAGACATAATTTGTCGATATGGAGTACCCGAGCAAATCATTACTGACAATGGTTCCAATTTGAACAACAAAATGATGGCAGAACTGTGTCGGGACTTCAAAATTCAACATCACAACTCTTCTCCTTACAGGCCAAAGATGAACGGCGTTGTTGAGGCAGCTAACAAAAACATCAAGAAGATTGTGCAGAAGATGGTGGTTACGTACAAAGACTGGCATGAGATGCTACCATTTGCTTTGCATGGGTATCGAACCTCAATCAGAACATCTACTAGGGAAACACCGTATAAACTTGTGTATGGTATGGAGGCAGTCTTACCTGTTGAAGTTGAGTTACCCTCCTTAAGAGTACTGATGGATGTAAAGCTGAACGAAGCGGAATGGGTCCGATCTTGGTACAATCAATTGAATCTGATCGAAGAAAAGAGGTTAGCTGCGATTCTTCATGGGCAGTTATACCAAAAAAGGATGAAGAAAGCCTTCGATCAGAAAGTCAGGCTTCGGGAATACCATGTAGGAGATCTTGTGCTGAAAACACTCCTTCCTCCTCATACAGACCACAGGGGCAAATGGACTCCAAATTATGATGGTCCATTCATAGTAAAGAAGGTTTTCTCTGGTGGAGCACTGATGCTCACTACTATGGATGGTGAAGACTTCTTATCCCCTGTGAATTCTGATGCAGTTAAAAAATACTTCGCATAAAATGACCCGCTGGACATAAAAACAGAATGTAAGTCCAGGCAAAAATAGGGCATCCCGGCGAGTCAAAAATAGAATAAAAGACTCGGGCAAAAATAAGGGGAAAAATCAAAAAAAATGTGTACACCCGCTGAGTTGAAAAGCTGCATTGGACAGCTCATGCAAAAATGGGTACCCGGTGGATTGAAAACCCGAAAGGGCGATCCACGCAAAATTAGGGAATAAGCGAACAACTGCATTCTGAATTCGTCTGTATCACTCACAACGCAGCAAGCTTTGAAAGGATAAAGCATCAGTCAGAATCAACCTTCTTCAGAAAGCAAGATGAGAAGAACGTTAAGGTCATACAGGTCATAGCAAAGGAAGCTCATCGGAGCGTCGTCAACATTGCCAACACTTTTACTTTTTCAATTTGTAACAATCTCCTCATTCCAGGGGATCTGTTTCTTTGACTGTATCTGTAACACCCTTCTACCCCAAAACATAATATTTAATTAATATCAGAGTAATCATCTAAAAAGGGTATCACATATCATCATAATTTTACACAAACAGTGTCCTATCCCGTAACACGGGTTAATCAACGTCAAGAATATCATAAATCATTTCGCAACGGAATTTAACTTCATAATTCAAAACTTCATAAACGTAATTTTCACCATCCTGAATTTAACATCATGAAATAGAAAACATTTATCCAAATAACAACATAACTACAAACAGTTTAACAGAATAAAACCCATCCCAATGTTACATGACACAGAGCAGGACACATACACCAGAACCACTTCTAAGGAACACTAAAGCACGCTCCGAGACTCATGAATTACTCCTATTGCACTGCAGGACTATTCTTCGAAATCTGCAAGTTACCCACGAAGGAGGAAACATTTCCAAGCAGGCAGGGTGAGTAATCATAATATATCATAAACGTACCAGAATATAGAATCATAAACAAATTAGTACACATATCATGACATCATCAACTACAAAATTCAGCAACAACCACAACACGATCATGAAATCAAACCACACCAACACAGTCATGAAATTCATCCAGAATATGCAATTCTAACATCCTGATATGCAATATGCATGTGGTACAATTTTCATCGTGAGATGGATACATGACCATCAACCCTCCACAAAGGAGCACATCGTAAATCATCGAGACACTTCAATCCACACAATGGGATTGAAGCAAATAAATAGGCCGAAGCCCCATCGTGAATGTTATGAAATGCAATGATGTGTTACATCGTAAAATTCATCAAAATAATTCGCATCATTCATTTCACATCAGCAAACCAATCACCAAACAATCATATATATCATCATGACATTATACCCAGAACACTGGTTCTATAACCACTCTGACACATCAAGAGTTGACCCGTACCCGGTAAATTATGAGGTAATTACAAGGTTATTTCATAAATTCATTTATAAAAAACTATTGCATTTTTCTCATTTTTATTCATCAAAATAAAGTTCAGTTTATGCTCGTACCGACGCTTCAAACGGAATGCGAATCGGACTTACGGTTTGAAAGTTATGATTTTTTAAAGAATTAAAATTTTCTTCTCAAACAGTGTTAACCGGTTAACCCATAGCGTTAACCGGTTAACGCCTACGAAATTCCAGATTTTCACCAAAATTACAATGGTTAACCCATAGCGTTAATCGGTTAACGCACGTTTTCCAGCAGTTCTCTGCTATACAATTGCAGACTGTTTTCAACACCAAAAACCCCCAAATCTCACTACGGGTTTCACATCAAAACACTCAAAAACCATTCAAAAACATCGATCAAACATCAACAACATCAAGATAACAATTATACCAACAAATATATGTTTATAACTCATTCTAATCACCCTAATTCATCAAGATTTTATTCAATAGCTCAACCTAAATCAAAACCCCAAAAACTCCTAAAACTCATACCATCCTAATCCATTCATATTCCAATTTCTACACATTTATCATAGATTATAAAAACTCCCCATACCTTAGAGAATTTCTCCGCTTTACACTCTTCTCCGGGGTTCTCTACAGCCTCCTGACTCTGAGCTTCCTCTTCCTCTCCCTTTTTCCTTCAGAGCACCTCTTTTCCCAAAACACGATAATGTTAGAATTCTAATCGTGTATTCCTTTTTACCAAAACATATCCCAGTTGAGTCTTTTCCCTCTTTACCCTCATATATTTCACAAAAGGACCACCTTACCCTTTTCTTTAATATATTTTTAATAATAATACTAAAATAGTATAATAAAACACTATTTATCCTTATTATATAAAAATACTCTTTTTCTCCAAAATTCTCTAATTAATCCAAACTCTCCAATTTTTATAAATTAATTAAATAAATGATTAAATAATTAAATTTAGATTTCGGGGCGTTACAACTCTCCCCTACTTAAAGAATTTTCGTCCTCGAAAATTACCTGAAGTAAATAGAGTCGGATACGACTTCCTCATCTGATCTTCCCGCTCCCAAGTCCAACTTTCTCCAGCTGGTCCTCCCCACAAAACCTTCACTAAAGCAATTTCCTTGCCTCGAAGTTGCTTCAATTCTCTACCATTAATCCGCACTGGTAAAGCTTCAATTGTCATATTATCTCTCACCTGAACATCATCTATCAGAATTACATGCGACGGGTCCGGAATGTACTTCCTCAATTGTGATACATGGAATACATCATGTAAATTTGCAAGAGATGGAGGTAAAGCCACTCGATAGGCCACTTCCCTTATCCTCTGCATAATCTGATACGGACCGACGAAACGTGGAGTGAGCTTTCTAGATTTCAAAGCTCTTCCCACACCAGTCATAAGAGTAACTCTTAAGAACACGTGATCTCCCTCTTGGAACTCAAGTGCTTTCCTTCTCTTATCGTGATAACTCTTTTGACGACTCTGCGACGTTTTCATTCTTTCCTGAATCATTTTTATCTTTTCAGTTGTTTCTTGGACAATCTCTGGCCCAAGCACTAAACTCTCTCCTTACTCATACCAACATAATGGAGTACGACAACGTCTACCATACAATGCCTCATATGGAGCCATCCCGATACTAGCATGAAAACTGTTATTGTACGTAAACTCGACCAACGGCAAATGACCATCCCAAGACCCTCCTTGATCTAATACACAAGCTTTCAGCAAAACTTCTAAAGATTGGATTGCTCTTTCTGTCTGGCCATCCGTTTGCGGGTGATAAGCAGAACTCATTCTCAACTTAGTACCCAAGGCATCCTGCAAACTCTTCCAAAACCTCGACGTAAACCGCAGATCTCTATCCGATACAATACTCGAAGGTACACCATGAAACTTCACAATTTCCTCAATATAAATCTCAGCTAACCTTCGCATGGAATGGTTAATCTTCATCGGCAAGAAATGTGCCGACTTAGTTAACCGGTCAACAAGTACCCAAATCGAATCATTACCTCTAGCAGTCTTAGGTAACCCAGTAACGAAATCCATGGAAATACTATCCCATTTCCACTCAGGAACATTCAATGGTTTCATCATACCTGAAGGTCTCTGATGTTCTATCTTTGACTTCTGACATGTCAAACAAGCATATACAAATTCAGCAATGTCTCTTTTCATACCCGGCCACCAAAACAACCTGCGTAAATCCTGATACATCTTCGTAGCACCAGGATGAATACTCAGTCGACTCTTGTGCCCCTCTTATAAAATACTCTTTTTAATTCCTATAATATCCGAAACACATACTCTATCTCGGAATCTTAAAACTCCATCTTCATCAACTCAAAAGTCACCTGCATTACCTTGATCAACCAACATCAATTGATCAACTAATTTCAAATCAGATTTCTGACCCTTACGAATCTCTTCCAAAATCTCACTAATCAGCTTTAACATTCCCAATTTCACACTATCAGTAGTAGTTTCACACAACAAGCTCATGTCTCTGAATTGCTCGATCATTTCCAATTCTTTCACCATAAGCATTGAAATATTCAACGACTTCCTACTCAAAGCATCAGCCACAACATTTGCCTTACCCGGATGGTAATTCAAATCAAAATCAAAATCTTTCAATAATTCAAGCCACCGCCTCTGTCTCATATTTAACTCTTTCTGATCAAACAAGTACCTTAAACTTTTGTGATCACTGAATACTTCAAAGTTCGAACCAAATAAGTAGTGCCTCCAAATCTTAAGCACAAACACCACAGCTGCTAACTCTAAGTCGTGAGTAGGATAGTTCCTGTCATGAACTCTTAACTGTCTAGAAGCATAAGCAACCACCTTATTATCCTGCATCAAAACTCCACCAAGACCCATCTTGGAAGCATCACAATAAACTACAAAGGACTCATCTAGATTCGGTAAGACCAACACTGGCGCGGTCGTTAATCTTTTCTTGAGTTATATGAAACTCTCTTCACAAGCAACATCCCACACATACGCTTGACCCTTCCTAGTCAATTGCGTCAACAGTAAAGCTATCTTAGAAAAACCTTTAATGAACTTACGATAGTAACCAGCCAACCCAAGAAAACTACGAATTTCTGTAGCTGACTTCGTAGTCTCCCACTGCAATACCGCATCAATCTTTGAAGGATCCACCGAAATTCCACAACTTGAAATTACATGGCCGAGGAAACTCACTTCCTTTAACCAGAACTCACACTTAGATAATTTAGCAAACAATTTCTTTTCTCTCAACACTTGCAACACAACCCTCAAATGCTTGGCATGTTCCTCTTCTGATTTAGAATATACCAAGATATCATCTATGAAAACCACCACGAACTTATCAAGATACTCATGAAAGATCCTATTCATATATTCCATAAACACACCAGGCGCATTAGAAACCCCAAATGGCATCATTGTATACTCGTAATGCCCATATCTCGTCCTGAAAGCTGTCTTCGGAATATCCTCAGCTTTAACTCGAATCTGATGATAACCAGGCCTCAGATCAATTTTACTAAAAACACAAGCACCTACCAGCTGATCCATCAAATCATCGATCCTCGGAAGTGGGTACTTATTCTTGATAGTCACTTTATTCAACTGTCGGTAATCGACACACAATCTCATACTACCATCCTTCTTCTTAACGAGCAACACCGGAGCACCCCAAGGAGAAACACTGGGTCTAATGAACCTCTTCTCTAACAATTCTTCTAATTGTTTCTTCAACTCATTCAACTCTGAAGCTGACATTCTATAAGGAGCCATCGAGACAGGACTCGTACCCGGTATTAAGTCCACAGAAAAATCAATTTCACGTTTCGGTGGTAAATCACTTATATCATCAGGAAACACATCTTGAAATTCACAAACCACAGGCAACTCTGCACTGACAGTCTTATCATCAACTTGTAATGAGGCAGACAATGCGAACATCAAAGCTTCATCTAAAACAAGTTCATCCACTTGCCTAGCAGATAAAAACATCAACTCACCATTCCCGCTCACTTTAGGGAACTTAACTGTCTTACTATAACAGTTAATATGAACATAATTGAATTCCAACCAGTTCATACCAAGGATAACATCGATTTGGTGTAATGGTAGGCACACCAAATCCATCACAAAATTCTTCTCAAAAATTGTCAAAGGACACTTCAAACAAACAAGCATGGTAGTCACAGAACCATTAGCAGGAGTCTCTATTATCATATTACCGTTCATATTAGACAACTTTAAACCCAATCTATTAGCACACTCAAGAGAAATAAATGAATGTGAAGCTACAATGTCAATAATAGCAATCAACTCAGTATTATTAATAAAACAGGTACCTCTGATCAAGTTGTCCTTCTTTGGAGCTTCTGAACCAGCTAATGCAAAAACTCTTCCAGCATTCTGAGCAGTAGCAGCATTCTTCTTTGGTTTCTGACATTGGGCGCTGATATGCCCCTGTTCACCACAATCGTAACAGGTTGGGCCCTCATTAGGACAATCACTCATCTTATTCCCAAGCTTGCCACAACGGTAACATTTCGTAACTCTGGTGGTACACACATCGGCCTTATGACCTACCTCTCCACAGTTGTAACACTTAACAGGTACATTAGCATCTCCCCTACTTTGCTTCTTCTCATCAGATGCCTTCTGCTTCCCTTTATCACCAGTAGTCACATAAGTTTTCCCTCTATACTGACTCTTGTCTTTCTTCTCACTCAGCTGTTTATAGTGAGCTGACCGAGCTCGACTGTCCTCGTCATAAATACGGCTCTTATCAGACAACTCTGCATACTTGTGAATTTGTTGGCATCCAATTCCCTGCTTAATTTCAGGTCTCAGCCCATTCTCAAACTTAAGGCACTTGGAAAGTTCAGCATTTGCCCTGTTGTAGTGAGGACAAAAATTCACCAGCCTTTCAAATTTGGCAGTATACTCTGCCACTGTCATGTTTCCTTGCTTCAGTTCAAGGAATTCTACCTCCAACTTACCACGAGCATCTTCCGGAAAATACTTCTTAAGGAACTCCGCCTTAAACACACTCCAAGTCACCACAACAGCCTTATCCTCGAGACACTGACGAGTATTATCCCACCAGTCTTCAGCTTCCTCAAACAACATATGAGTTCCGAATTAAACTTTATGCGCGTCAGCACACGCCATCACTCTGAAAATCTTCTCAATTGCCTTGAGCCACTTCTGTGCGCTCGCCGGGTCATGAGTTCCTTCAAACACAGGTGGGTTATTTCTCTGGAATTTCTCCAATGCACGAAACTCATCATGCGCATTATTTCGAGCAGCAGTCTGAGCAAGAGCTGCAATAGCATCAGCGAGAGCACACGTGTTGTTTCCAGCCATTCTGCACAACACTTACCACATCGGAAGAGAATAATTGTTAAGTCAATAACGACATGACAACTGACTGACAACAACAAGACTTGGCCGGACAGACCGACCTGCTTTGATACCACTAATGTAACACCCTTCTACCCCAAAACATAATATTTAATTAATATCAGAGTAATCATCTAAAAATGGTATCACATATCATCATAATTTAAAACAAACAGTGTCCTGTCCCGTAACACGGGTTAATCAACGTCAAGAATATCATAAATCATTTCGCAGTGGAATTTAACTTCATAATTCAAAACTTCATAAACGTAATTTTCACCATCCTGAATTTAACATCATGAAATAGAAAGCATTTATCCAAATAACAACATAACTACAAACAGTTTAACAGAATAAAACCCATCCCAATGTTACATGACACAGAGCAGGACACATACACCAGAACCACTTCTAAGGAACACTAAAGCACGCTCCGAGACTCATGAATTACTCCTATTGCACTGCAGGACTATTCTTCGACATCTGCAAGTTACCTACGAAGGAGGAAACATTTCCAAGCAGGCAGGGTGAGTAATCATAATATATCATAAACGTACCAGAATATAGAATCATAAACAAATTAGTACACATATCATGACATCATCAACTACAAAATTCAGCAACAACCACAACACGATCATGAAATCAAACCACACCAACACAATCATGAAATTCATCCAGAATATGAAATTCTAACATCCTAATATGCAATATGCACGTGGTACAATTTTCATCGTGAGATGGATACATGACCATCAACCCTCCACAAAGGAGCACATCATAAATCATCGAGACACTTCAATCCACACAATGGGATTGAAGCAAATAAATAGGACGAAGCCCCATCGTGAATGTTATGAAATGCAATGATGCGTTACATCGTAAAATTCATCAAAATAATTTGCATCATTCATTTCACATCAGCAAACCAATCACCAAACAATCATATATATCATCATGACATTACACCCAGAACACTGGTTCTATAACCACTCTGACACATCAAGAGTTGACCCGTACCCGATAAATTATGAGGTAATTACAAGGTTATTTCATAAATTCATTTATCAAAAACTATTGCATTTTTCTCATTTTTATTCATCAAAATAAAGTTCAATTTATGCTCGTACCGACGCTTCAAACGGAATGCGAATCGGACTTACGGTTTGAAAGTTATGAATTTTTAAAGAATTAAAATTTTCTTCTCAAACAGTGTTAACCGGTTAACCCATAGCGTTAACCGGTTAACGCCTACGAAGTTCCAGATTTTCACCAAAATTACAATGGTTAACCGGTTAACCCATAGCGTTAACCGGTTAACGCACGTTTTCCAGCATTTCTCTGCTATACAATTGCAGACTGTT
Organism: Lathyrus aphaca; assembly: GCA_963966055.1. Taxonomy (NCBI): domain Eukaryota; kingdom Viridiplantae; phylum Streptophyta; class Magnoliopsida; order Fabales; family Fabaceae; genus Lathyrus; species Lathyrus aphaca. The sequence goes on from OZ014523.1 coordinate 565,188,692, forward strand.
TTCAACACCAAAAACCCCCAAATCCCATTACGGGTTTCACATCAAAACACTCAAAAACCATTCAAAAACATCGATCAAACATCAACAACATCAAGATAACAATTATACCAACAAATATATGTTTATAACTCATTCTAATCACCCTAATTCATCAAGATTTTATTCATCAGCTCAACCTAAATCAAAACCCCAAAAACTCCTAAAACTCATACCATCCTAATCCATTCATATTCCAATTCCTACACATTTATCATAGATTATAAAAACTCCCCATACCTTAGAGAATTTCTCCGCTTTACACTCTTCTCCGGGGTTCTCTACAGCCTCCTGACTCTGAGCTTCCTCTTCCTCTCCCTTTTTCCTTCAGAGCACCTCTTTTCCCAAAACACGATAATGTTAGAATTCTAATCGTGTATTCCTTTTTACCAAAACATATCCCAGTTGAGTCTTTTCCCTCTTTACCCTCATATATTTCACAAAAGGACCACCTTACCCTTTTCTTTAATATATTTTTAATAATATTACTAAAATAGTATAATAAAACACTATTTATCCTTATTATATAAAAATACTCTTTTTTTTCCAAAATTCTCTAATTAATCCAAACTCTCCAATTTTTCTAAATTAATTAAATAAATGATTAAATAATTAAATTTAAATTTCGGGGCGTTACAACTCTCCCCTACTTAAAGAATTTTTGTCCTCGAAAATTACCTGAAGTAAATAGAGTCGGATACGACTTCCTCATCTGATCTTCCCGCTCCCAAGTCCAACTTTCTCCAGCTGGTCCTCCCCACAAAACCTTCACTAAAGCAATTTCCTTGCCTCGAAGTTGCTTCAATTCTCTACCATTAATCTTCACTGGTAAAGTTTCAATCGTCAGATTATCTCTCACCTGAACATCATCTATCTGAATTACATGCGACGGGTCCGGAATGTATTTCCTCAACTGTGATACATGGAATACATCATGTAAATTCGCAAGAGAGGGAGGTAAAGCCACTCAAGAGTCCACTTCCCATATCCTCTGCATAATCTGATACGGACCGTCGAAACGTGGAGTGAGCTTTCTAGATTTCAAAGCTCTTCCCACACCAGTCATAAGAGTAACTCTTAAGAACACGTGATCTCCCTCTTGGAACTCAAGTGCTTTCCTTCTCTTATCGTGATAACTCTTTTGACGACTCTGCGAAGTTTTCATCCTTTCCTGAATCATTTTTATCTTTTCAGTTGTTTCTTGGACAATCTCTGGCCCAAGCACTAAACTCTCTCCTGACTCATACCAACATAATGGAGTACGACAACGTCTACCATACAACGCCTTATATGGAGCCATCCCGATACTAGCATGAAAACTATTATTGTACGTAAACTCGACCAACGACAAATGACCATCCCAAGACCCTCCTTGATCTAATACGCATGTTTTCAGCAAATCTTCTAAGGATTGGATTGTTCTTTCTGTCTGGCCATCCGTTTGCGGGTGATAAGCAGAACTCATTCTCAACTTAGTACCCAAGGCATCCTGCAAACTCTTCCAAAACCACGACGTAAACCGTGGATCTCTATCCGATACAATACTCGAAGGTACACCATGCAACTTCACAATTTCCTCAATATAAATCTCAGCTAACCTTCGCATGGAATGGTTAATCTTCATCGGCAAGAAATGTGCCGACTTAGTTAACCAGTCAACAACTACCCAAATCGAATCATTACCTCTAGCATTCTTAGGTAACCCAGTCACGAAATCCATGGAAATACTATCCCATTTCCACTCAGGAACATTAAATGGTTGCATCATACCTGAAGGTCTCTGATGTTCTATCTTTGACTTCTGACATGTCAAACAAGCATATACAAATTCAGCAATGTCTCTTTTCATACCCGGCCACCAAAACAACCTGCGTAAATCCTGATACATCTTCGTAGCACCAGGATGAATACTTAGTCGACTCTTGTGCCCCTCTTCTAAAATACTCTTTTTAATTCCTATAATATCCGGAACACATACTCTATCTCGGAATCTTAAAACTCCATCTTCATCAACTCGAAAGTCACCTGCATTACCTTGATCAACCAACTTCAATTGATCAACTAATTTCAAATCAGATTTCTGACCCTTACGAATCTCTTCCAAAATCTCACTAATCAGCTTTAACATTCCCAATTTCACACTATCAGTAGTAGTTTCACACAACACGCTCATGTCTCTGAATTGCTCGATCATTTCCAATTCTTTCACCATAAGCATTGAAATATTCAACGACTTCCTACTCAAAGCATCAGCCACAACATTTGCCTTACCCGGATGGTAATTCAAATCAAAATCAAAATCTTTCAATAATTCAAGCCACCGCCTCTGTCTCATATTTAACTCTTTCTGATCAAACAAGTACCTTAAACTTTTGTGATCACTGAATACTTCAAATTTCGAACCAAATAAGTAGTGCCTCCAAATCTTAAGCACAAACACCACAGCTGCTAACTCTAAGTCGTGATTAGGATAGTTCCTCTCATGAACTCTTAACTGTCTAGAAGCATAAGCAACCACCTTGTTATCCTGCATCAAAACTCCACCAAGACCCATCATGGAAGCATCACAATAAACTACAAAGGACTCATCTAGATTCGGTAAGACCAACACTGGCGCGGTCGTTAATCTTTTCTTGAGTTATATGAAACTCTCTTCACAAGCAACATCCCACACATACGCTTGACCCTTCCTAGTCAATTGCATCAACGGTAAAGCTATCTTAGAAAAACCTTTAATGAACTTACGATAGTAACCAGCCAACCCAAGAAAACTACGAATTTCTGTAGCTGACTTCAGAGTCTCCCACTGCAATACCGCATCAATCTTTGAAGGATCCACCGAAATTCCACCACTTGAAATTACATGGCCGAGGAAACTCACTTCCTTTAACCAGAACTCACACTTAGATAATTTAGCAAACAATTTCTTTTCTCTCAACACTTGCAACACAACCCTCAAATGCTTGGCATGTTCCTCTTCTGATTTAGAATATACCAAGATATCATCTATGAAAACCACCACGAACTTATCAAGATACTCATGAAAGATCCTATTCATATATTCCATAAACACACCAGGCGCATTAGAAACCCCAAATGGCATCATTGTATACTCGTAATGCCCATATCTCGTCCTGAAAGCTATCTTCGGAATATCCTCAGCTTTAACTCGAATCTGATGATAACCAGACCTCAGATCAATTTTACTAAAAACACAAGCACCAACAGCTGATCCATCAAATAATCGATCCTCGGAAGTGCGTAATTATTCTTGATAGTCACTTTATTCAATTGTCGGTAATCGACAAACAATCTCATACTACCATCCTTCTTCTTAACGAGCAACACCGGAGCACCCCAGGGAGAAACACTGGGTCTAATGAACCTCTTCTCTAACAATTCTTCTAATTTTTTCTTCAACTCATTCAACTCTGAAGCTGACATTCTATAAGGAGCCATCGAGACAGGACTCGTACCCGGTATTAAGTCCACAGAAAAATCAATTTCACGTTCCGGTGGTAAATCACTTATATCATCAGGAAACACATCTTGAAATTCACAAACCACAGGCAACTCTACACTGACAGTCTTATCATCAACTTGTAATGAGGCAGACAATGTGAACATCAAAGCTTCATCTAAAACAAGTTCATCCACTTGCCTAGCAGATAAAAACATCAACTCACCATTCCCGCTCACTTTAGGGAACTTCACTGTCTTACTATAACAGTTAATATGAACATAATTGAATTCCAACCAGTTCATACCAAGGATAACATCGATTTGGTGTAATGGTAGGCACACCAAATCCATCACAAAATTCTTCTCAAAAATTGTCAAAGGACACTTCAAACAAACAAGCATGGTAGTCTTAGAACCATTAGCAGGAGTCCCTATTATCATATTACCGTTCATATTAGACAACTTTAAACCCAATCTATTAGCACACTCAAGAGAAATAAATGAATGTGTAGCTCCAGTGTCAATAATAGCAATCAACTCAGTATTATTAATAAAACAGGTACCTCTGATCAAGTTGTCCTTCTTTGGAGCTTCTGAACCAGCTAATGCAAAAACTCTTCCAGCATTTTGAGCAGTAGCAACATTCTTCTTTGGTTTCTGACATTGGGCGCTGATATGCCCCTGTTCACCACAATTGTAACAGGTTGGGCCCTCATTAGGACAATCACTCATCTTATGCCAAAGCTTGCCACAACGGTAACATTTCGTAACTCTGGTGGTACACACATCGGCCTTATGACCTACCTCTCCACACTTGTAACACTTAACAGGTTCATTAGCATTTCCCCTACTTTGCTTCTTCTCATCAGATGCCTTCTGCTTCCCTTTATCACCAGTAGTCACATAAGGTTTCCCTCTATACTGACTCTTGTCTTTCTTCTCGCTCAGCTGTTTATAGTGAGCTGACCGAGCTCGGTTGTCCTCGTCATAAATACGACTCTTATCAACCAACTCTGCATACTTAAGAATTTGTTGGCATCCAATTCCCTGCTTAATTTCAGGTCTCAGCCCATTCTCAAACTTAAGGCACTTGGAAAGTTCAGCATTTGCCCTCTTGTAGTGAGGACAAAAATTCACCAGCCTTTCAAATTTGGCAGTATACTCTGCCACTGTCATGTTTCCTTGCTTCAGTTCAAGGAATTCTACCTCCAACTTACCACGAGCATCTTCCGGAAAATACTTCTTAAGGAACTCCGCCTTAAACACAATCCAAGTCACCACAATAGCCTCATCCTCGAGACACTGACGAGTATTATCCCACCAGTCTTCAGCTTCCTCAGATAACATATGAGTTCCGAATTAAACTTTATGCGCGTCATCACACGCCATCACTCTGAAAATCTTCTCAATTGCCTTGAGCCACTTCTGTGCGCTCGCCGGGTCATTAGTTCCTTCAAACACAGGTGGGTTATTTCTCTGGAATTTCTCCAATGCACGAAACTCATCATGCGCATTGTTTCGAGCAGCAGTCTGAGCAAGAGCTGCAATAGCATCAGCGAGAGCACGCGTGTTGTTTCCAGCCATTCTGCACAACACTTACCACATCAGAAGAGAATAATCGTTAAGTCAATAATGACTTGACAACTGACTGACAACAACAAGACTTGGCCGGACAGACCGACCTGCTCTGATACCACTAATGTAACACCCTTCTACCCCAAAACATAATATTTAATTAATATCAGAGTAATCATCTAAAAATGGTATCACATATCATCATAATTTAACACAAACAGTGTCCTGTCCTGTAACACGGGTTAATCAACGTCAAGAATATCATAAATCATTTCGCAGCGGAATTTAACTTCATAATTCAAAACTTCATAAACGTAATTTTCACCATCATGAATTTAACATCATGAAATAGAAAACATTTATCCAAATAACAACATAACTACAAACAGTTTAACAGAATAAAACCCATCCCAGTGTTACATGACACAGAGAAGGACACATACACCAGAACCCCTTCTAAGGAACACTAAAGCACGCTCCGAGACTCATGAATTACTCCTATTGCATTGCAGGACTATTCTTCGACATCTGCAAGTTACCCATGAAGGAGGCAACATTTCCAAGCAGGCAGGGTGAGTAATCATAATATATCATAAACGTACCAGAATATAGAATCATAAACAAATTAGTACACATATCATGACATCATCAACTACAAAATTCAGCAACAACCACAACACGATCATGAAATCAAACCACACCAACACAGTCATGAAATTCATCCAGAATATGAAATTCTAACATCCTGATATGCAATATGCACGTGGTACAAATTTCATCGTGAGATGGATACATGACCATCAACCCTCCACAAAGGAGCACATCGTAAATCATCGAGACACTTCAATCCACACAATGGGATTGAAGCAAATAAATAGGCCGAAGCCCCATCGTGAATGTTATGAAATGCAATGATGTGTTACATCGTAAAATTCATCAAAATAATTCGCATCATTCATTTCACATCAGAAAACCAATCACCAAACAATCATATATATCATCATGACATTACACCCAGAACACTGGTTCTATAACCACTCTGACACATCAAGAGTTGACCCGTACCCGGTAAATTATGAGGTAATTACAAGGTTATTTCATAAATTCATTTATCAAAAACTATTGCATTTTTCTCATTTTTATTCATCAAAATAAAGTTCAGTTTATGCTCGTACCGACGCTTCAAACGGAATGTGAATCGGACTTACGGTTTGAAAGTTATGAATTTTTAAAGAATTAAAATTTTCTTCTCAAACAATGTTAACTGTAACAGTCTGGGCCCCTCGCAAGGCAATCCCAGCACTGCCACCTCACGATCTTCTCTACTCCCCTCACTAGTAGAGTTTTTGCCTTCCGTGGGAATCGAACCCTGTACCCTGGGGTTCAAGTACATGTTCAATCCATTCCCACTACCATGAGGTGGCAGTGCCGGGATTGCCTTGAGAGGGGCCCGGGCTGTTACATTAACCGGTTAACCCATAGCGTTAACTGGTTAACGCCTACGAAATTCCAGATTTTCACCAAAATTACAATGGTTAACCGGTTAACCCATAGCGTTAACCAGCTAACGCACGTTTTCCAGCAGTTCTCTGCTATACAATTGCAGACTGTTTTCAACACCAAAAACTCCCAAATCCCATTACGGGTTTCACATCAAAACACTCAAAAACCATTCAAAAACATCGATCAAACATCAAGATAACAATTATACCAACAAATATATGTTTATAACTCATTCTAATCACCCTAATTCATCAAGATTTTATTCATCAGCTCAACCTAAATCAAAACCCCAAAAACTCCTAAAACTCATACCATCCTAATCCATTCATATTCCAATTCCTACACATTTATCATAGATTATAAAAACTCCCCATACCTTAGAGAATTTCTCTGCTTTACACTCTTCTCCGGGGTTCTCTACAGCCTCCTGACTCTGAGCTTCCTCTTCCTCTCCCTTTTTCCTTCAGAGCACCTCTTTTCCCAAAACACGATAATATTAGAATTCTAATTGTGTATTCCTTTTTACCAAAACATATCCCAGTTGAGTCTTTTCCCTCTTTACCCTCATATATTTCACAAAAGGACCACCTTACCCTTTTCTTTAATATATTTTTAATAATAATACTAAAATAGTATAATAAAACACTATTTATCCTTATTATATAAAAATACTCTTTTTCTCCAAAATTCTCTAATTAATCCAAACTCTCTAATTTTTCTAAATTAATTAAATAAATGATTAAATAATTAAATTTAGATTTCAGGGCGTTACAGTATCTGCCAATTCAGGGCACCCAGATTAATAAAATCAGAGTTTTCAGTCACACCTCGTTTTGTACATTTTTGTTTCGTTTGCAAAATGTCCAATATTCATGATACAATATTTGCATAAAACAAATGAGCCATCTTTGATAACATCATATAACATCATATACATACTCATGGCACATCATACACATACTCATGGGACATCAAACAACACACGCATCCTACATCATATATCTACATCATGAAATCATACATCATAACTCGAAGAAAATCAATTAATTCATCATATATCAGTTAATTACTAACTCTACTCATATAGCCTCCAAAACACATCATGTGACAGCACTACAACATCATGGCAACCTAGAACATACTACCTTAAAAATAGTTTTCAAAATTAAAACATTTTCCAAGTTTTTCAGGGCTCGCTAAGCGCCTAACTCACCGACTCTTCTCGCAAAGCGAGCTTCGTGATTTCTGTAGAATTTTTCTACGATTTTAGCCTTCTCCTTCTGCAACAAAACCCTTCATAAACCCACCATTTAAAAACATTACACCAAAAAACCTCACTAACATCAACATTCAAAATAATAACACCATCTACATCATGTACATCATTGTATTCCTCAAAATCATCATGAATTCATCATCAACAACACATAATCATCAATTCAAAACCCTATTCCCTAAACTACACCACAAAACCCCCAATTCCATTCCAACATTATAGTATCGAAAGGAAAATACTCCCTATACCTTAATCTCCGTAAGCCTTCGATAAATTCTTCGCAATCCATTCCAAACTTCAAGCCCTAGCTTTTTCCTTCTCCTCCAGAGTCTTTTCCCAAAAGTGCGATCGTTCCAAAATGATCGTACTCTCCAACTTTCCCTTCTTTTATCACTCTTTCCCCTAGGACCTCTTTTAGTCTTTCCCCATAAAACCCTCACTTATCCTCAACCAAAAGACCATAATACCCTTATCCTCTAATTCTTTTTGTTTTATTTAATTAAATCACAAATAATAAACTAAAACCCATATACTTAATTATTCTAATTATTATTAAAATATTAAGCTACCCTCAAACTTCACAAAATAAAAAAATAACCTCATAAACATCAAAATTCACAATAAAACACATCAATATAATTAAAATCGACTTTAGGGTGTTACGACTCTCCCCCACTTAAGAATTTTCGTACTCGAAAATGTACCTGAAGCAAACAACATCGGATACGACTCTTTCATCTGATCCTCTCGCTCCCAATTCCAACTATCACCAGCTGGTCCACCCTACAATACCTTCACTAAGGAAATGTCTTTACTTCTTAATCGTTTCATTTCTTTGCCATTTATTCACACTGGAGAAACCTCCACAGTCAAACTATCCCTTACTCGAACATCATCCATCTGAATCACATGCAACAGATCTGAGATGTACTTCCTCAATCCTGACACATGAAATACGTCATGCAAATTTGCAAATGACAGTGGTAATGCAATCCGATATGCCACCTCTCCGACCCTCTATGAAATCTGATACGGTCCAATGAAACGCGGAGTGAGCTTTCTGGACTTCAAAGCTCGTCCGACACCAGTCACTGGAGTAACCCTCAAGAACACATGATCTCCTTCTTGAAATTCAAGTGCTTTCCTCCTATTATCATGATAACTCTTTTGACGACTTTGAAAAGTCTTCATTCTCTACCGAATAATTTTAATCTTTTCCATTGTCTCTTGCACAATCTCAGGTCCGAGCACAACACTCTCGCCTGATTCGTACCAACAAAATGGAGTCCTACACCGCCTCCCATACAATGCTTCATACGGAGCCATATGAATGTTTGCATGAAAACTATAGTTACAAGTGAACTCAATCAACGGCAAATGACTATCCCACGCACCTCCATGATCTAACACACAAACCCTCGGCAAATCCTCTAAAGATTGGATAGTCCGTTCTGACCAATTGTCCGTCTGCGGATGATAAGCAGAACTCATCCTCAAATTAATTCCCAAAGCATCTTGCAAACTCTTCCAAAACCTTGAGATAAACCGTTGATCTCTATCCGACATAATACTCGATGGTATTCCATGCAACTTCACAATCTTATCAATATACATATCTGCTAGCTTCTACATGGAATGATTAATCTTCATCGGCAAGACATGCGCCGACTTTGTTAATCAGTCTATAATTACCCAAATGGAATCATTTCCCTTCATTGTCTTTGACAACCCTGTCACAAAATCCATAGAAATGCTATCCCATTTCCATTCCGGAATACTCAAACAGTTGTATCATACCTAAAGGCTTTTGATGTTCAACCTTCGATTTCTGGAAAACCAGACAAGCATATACAAACTCCGCAACATCTCTCTTCATACCCGGCCACCAAAACAACTTTTGTAAGTCATGATACATCTTAGTCGCACCAGGATGAATACTCGACCTACTTCGGTGCCCTTCCTCTAGAACACTCTTCTTCAATTCTGGGATATCAGAAACACACACACGATTTATAAACTTCGTCATACCATTCTCATCAATACGGAACTCTCCTCTATTACCTTGTTTAATTTACGTCATCTGATCAACCAACTTCAAATCTGATTGTTATCCTATAGGGATCTCCTCCACAATATCATTAGTCAATTTCAGCATACCCAACTTTATACTTTCAGATGTAGGTTCACACAACAAACTCATATCTCTGAATTGCTCAATCATTTCAAGTTCTTTCACCATCATAATCAACATATGAAAAGTATTCCTACTCAAACCATCTGCAACCACATTACCTTTACCAGGGTGGTAACTGAAATCAAAATCAAAATCCTTCAACATCTCTAACCATCTTCTCTGCCTCATGTTTAGCTCCTTCTGATCAAACAAGTATTTAAAAATCTTATGATCGCTGAACACCTTAAACCTCGATCCAAACAGATAGTGTCTCCAAATGTTTAACACAAAAACCACAACCGCTAACTCTAAGTAATGGGTAGGATATTTCCTCTCATGAACACATAACTGTCTAGAAGCATAGGCAACTACTTGACCATTCTGCATCAAAACACCACCAAGACCCATCTTCGAAGCATCACAGTACACCACAAAAAATTCATTCGGATTCGGAAAAATTAAAACATGAGCAGTAGTCAAACTCTTCTTCAACTCAACAAAAATCTTCTTGCAAGCAACATCCCACACATAAGCTTGACCCTTTCGGGTCAACTGCGTCAAAGGCAAAGCCAACTAAGAAAAACCCTCTATGAACTTACGGTAAAAACCGGCCAACCCAAGAAAACTTATAACCTCGATCGCAGACTTCAAAGTATCCCAATTCAATACAACATAAATCTTCGAAGGAACCACAAAAATTCCACGACTAGAAATCACATGGCCAAGGAAACTTACTTCCTTCAACCAGAATTCACACTTAGACAATTTGGCATAAAGATTCTTATCTCTAAACACCTGTAATACAATCCTCAAATGTCCCTCATGCTCTTCTTTTGACTTCGAATAGATTAGAATATTGTCGATAAAAACCACCACAAACTTATCAAAATACTCATGAAAATTCCGATTCATATATTCCATGAATACACCAGGTGCATTGGATACACCAAAAGGCATCACAGTATATTCATAGTGACCATACCTCGTTCTGAACGCTGTCTTCGGAATATCATCTGCTTTAATTCGAATCTGATGATAACCCGACCTCAAATCAATCTTGCTAAAAACACAAGCTCCCACCAATTGATCCATCAAATCATCAATCCTCGGAAGTGGATACTTATTCTTGATAGTCACCTTATTCAATTGTCGATAATCGACGCACAACCTCATACTACCATCCTTCTTCTTAAACAGTAACACAAGAGCACCCCACAGAGAAACACTTGGACGAACAAATTTCTTCTCAAGAAGTTCTTCAAGTTATTTCTTCAACTCACTTAATTCAGAAGCCGACATCCTATAAGGAGCCATCGACACTATACTAGTACCCGATACTAAATCCATATAAAACTCTACTTCACGTTCCGGTGGTAAATCACTAATGTCATCCGAAAACACATCAAGAAATTCACGGACAACAAGTAATTCAACATGTAACACCCCACTTTCCCAATTAAACAAAATTAACATTTATATATAAAAAATCAGTGTTTAAAGTGGAATTCCACGTTGGCATACCCTAATTTTTTACCCTAAGATTTTTCGCATCTCATATGCATCTTGCATACAAACAAGATCATGCACTGGTTCGTTTATCCTTCTCAGGTGCAGGTTTATGCTTCACAGGTGTAAACACCCCAAATTTTCCCTCACTAAGTCCACACCATGGCTTGTGATCTTTCATGTTTTCATAAGCATAAGCATACCATCTCATATTGCATTTTGTTCCACTGCATAAGTTCAAGTTCATTTGCATCTAGGGTTTGTGATCTGAGCAATCCAAGTTTCCATCTGAGCCACTCCAAAGGTATCCAAGTATTCCAAGAGGGTCCATGTCTGTTCTATCATCATATTATATCCCTCAAAGTTCAAAGAAGTCAAGAAACCACAAGAACTGGCAAGGCATGGAAGCAGAGCTAGGGTTTTCACTACACAGATGACCAAAATTAGGGTTTTGGTTTCAGAGGTCTTAACTCCAAATTTTTGCTCCATTCTTGTTTCTAACGTTCTTAATATGTTACAAGGATCATATTTACCAAGTTTAATGAAGAAATTCATTGTGGAAGTCATCTGTTCATTGGGTAACTTCTTGAGCAAGTCAGAGCAAAATCAGGGCATTTGAGGCCCCCAACAATGGAACCAAAGGGGTATTTTCATCAAATTGAAGTTATATGATCTTTATTTGATCATTTAAGTGCTTGGAAGTTCACAAAATTGAAGAAATTTGAGCTAAACCAAAAGTTGCCAAAAATGGAAATGACTTGTAATGGAAACTTTCCATTTTGGGAAAGTTCTTCAACCTCCTCTTTCTCAACCAAAAATGCTTCAAATGAAAAATTGTTGGTCATGAAAGTTGTAGATTAGGTCTTCCCCTTTTCAAAAAGTACAAGAACATGTTCTAATTCATTATGGAACTCAAGTTATGATCTTTCAAAGTTGGCAAAAATCCTATAATTTTCAAGAATACACCAAAGAGGGATTTTTGCAAAACCACTTGCCAAGCCATTTCATGACCTCTAATGCATCTCTAAACATCATACCATCATAGTGCAACTCATTTTGATCAGAATTGGCCCAAGAATCATTCACTTTCATGCCTTGAACTTCAAGAAATTCCAAAAGGGCCAAAGTTCTTCAAATTTGCAAAATGGCATGAATCTTCTCATACACTTCCATCAGCACCCCAAATCAGTTTCTATGGACCTCCTTGATCTCTGTTGAACCAAGACATGCCCAAATCCAAGTCTGCCATGTGCCCATACCTCAAGTACAACCAACCTTGACTTTTTGCAAATTACCCCATACCAATCAGCATAGCCCACACCAACTATTCTGACCTATCACAGCTTCACATACATGCCTTATGCAACTCATTTCATACATCACACAAGCCTGCAAGAACTCATAGCTCAGATTATCAAAAATCCTCTCAAAACTTCATCTCTTCGAATCTCCCAACTCAACCATCAAAACTTCAAAATTCTTTCATCAATCATCTCTACATAACCCCAGGATCATTTCCCACCCCTCACATTGGCCTGAAACCACCTCAAACAAAAACACGATTTCCCTCACCTCTGAACTGAAACCTTCAAAACACTCCATATAAACTCCTTTCAAGCATTCCAAAAGCACAAGGGGATCAAGGGGAGTGGAAAAGCACTAAAGGGAGGTCCAGAAAGCTCAAGAACTGAAAGCTCAACCTCAGGTAACCTCAAGAACTTTTTTTCCAGAAATGCGTTTTCATGTTATAGAAATGTTCCCCATGCTCCCCTGATCACATTGCACTTGTTATTTTTGAAAATGATGAAGAAATGAGCATGAACCGAATCTCTGAAATTTTTAACCTAAAAGAAGTTTGATTCGATTCATGCTGGTTTCTGAAAATAAATGAATTTTGTGTCTGGATTCTTGTTTGTTGTTGTTCATTGATCATTCCTGGAGAGTTTGATGCATTTTTGTGGTGTTTTGAGGGAACTCAGGTGAGGGTTGGCCGGAGAAGATGACCGGAGCTTAGCTCCGGTCACCTGAGTTTAATTAGGGTTAATTTCCCAGTTTTAACGTGGACCCTTGGATTGATTTTAAATTCGTGTTTGAACGGCCCAGATCTTGTCATTAAACCCTAAACCTAATTAATTGTTTAAAACCTGGATTAATTAAGTTAATTAGGTCATTTAGCCCAGAAGCCATCTGGACCATTAAAACACGCACGCAGTCAATGTCCCCCCCCCCCCCCCTTAGGTTTGAATCTCAGCCCTTGGATTGACATACTTTCTCATTTAATTCATTTTATTTTATTTTCTTCCTAATTCTTTTGTATAATTAATTAAAAATACCAAAAAGCATTCAAAAAATATTTCCTTTTGCATTTTCATTCCAAATATTTTTCTTAATCAGAAAATAATTTTTATTTTATTTTTTCATAAACATTGTATTTTTAAAATATTTAAATGTTTATTTTAATTAATTAATTGAATTTAATTAATTAAAATACCATTTAAGTTTCTAAAAATCACCAAAAAAAATCATGAATCATCCCTTTGCATTTAGAAACATTTTCAAACTCTTCACACAAATTTCTTTTTAGGTTTGATGATCATTTGAGATTTTTGTTTGAATTAAGGGTCATTTAAATCCTATTTTTGAACCCTAACTTAGAAAAATCTTTTCTGCCTAACCAAGAAGAGTTTGAAGATGATTATTTTTGCATTGTTTTGTGCATATCATGTAGTTTCTAAGATATTTTTGGCATGAATTTATCTTTCATTTTCAATTTGTTTAGCATTTTACATTGAAGATCACCCAAAAAACCCTAGAAACAAGAAATTCATAACTCCTTCTAGGTTTAGCTTCTGACCTCCCCCTTTGGATGGTAACCTAATATAGGTTTAGGGTTTGTTTGAGTGTGATTTTAAATTTTTATCATGTCATTTGCTTCTGTCTTTACCATATGCAACTCATGTTGCCTTAAAACCCTAATTTTGCATCTTCATTTGCATTCATCTTGCATATGCATCCATACATGAACTTGCCATGACATTTCATGAATTCACAAGTCATCTTAGACATCTTAGGATATGTTAGAATCATGTTTGATCATTTTTTCATTCATTTGCCATGACTTGTATTCATTTCCATTCATTAACTTTCATGAACTTTCACACTTCAAAACATGCTTCCATTTGCATCTTATCTTTGTATGACCATTCATTGCACTTTGTATGCCTTTGCATCATGTCATAGCATCATTTGCATCATGTGTATACTTCTGGTTTTGGTCTTTGTCATTGCATATGCTTCATTCCATTTCATCTCTCTCTCCTTATGCATCTTGTGCTAACATTTTCAGGTGGTAAGTTAATTTGAGAAGTGGATTTGCCTTCACTTCTCATTTCTCTTTATCTTCTTCATATGAATCTTTGCTGCCTTTTTAATTGTCTTTGAGTGGGCTTGCTCATTCATGTTCATCTCTCACTTTCTTTCTCTAAGTTACTTATCTTCTTCAGTGAAGTAAGTAACTTATCCATCTGCTTCTTCCTCCTTCCATCTGCTTCTTCCATTGGTGGCTTCTTTGAAGATCTTTCTCAAGCCTTACAAACCATAGGAACTTCCAAGCATGACAATAATTAGGGTTGTGAATAGTTCCCCTTATTTTTTACCTTTGAGTCTTCTTTGTGTCTCTCTTCTCATTTCATTATTAGAGACTAAACCTTTAAGGTTTCAGGACTTTGGAATTAGGGTTATGCTTGCATCCTTCTCTTAGGATGGAGTGTATAACTTTAATCCTAAGTGTTAAACCCTTAATTTGTTTAAACCTCTTAATCAATCCATCTAATAATCACTAAGACATTAACTTGTAACTTGGGCCTTACATTAGGGTTCTAATTCTTCCTTTATGGTTAAGAAGGACTAACCCTAGTGTTTAATGGACAAGTCCCCCTCAAGTTGTCTTACCAATCATTAAACTCATTTCTTAATCTCATCCCTTAGTTAAAATCCACTTAATAACGGCTTGTCATCTAATGATTTTAATCCCTAATCATGGATTAAGTTGAGGTATTTTCCTTAGCTTAAGTGTGCTCATCTATTATCCTTCTATTAGGATGGTGTAATGGGTTCACTAATCTTTGATTATGGCTTAAACTCATTACTTAACACCAAACAAAAACCCGAAAACATCTAAATAATCACAAGTAGGTTAATGATCTTAATCCTACATCATCATGGTAGTTAAGTTGAGGTGCTTATCTCACACTTAAGTAATCTCATTATCCCTAATCAAGGGAGGATATAAGAGTCTACAACCTTTGATATAGGCTTAAGCTCATTAACTTATGCAAAACACCAAAAACAATAAAAGACTGAAAACACAAAAACAAACATTAATCGTCTCCTCCGGGATTCTTTTCTCATCACACTCATTCACAAACGAGAACTTGCTTCTCCCGTCTAATGCAAGACACTTAGCACTTGAGCCAGACGAGTCATACACTTGAGCATAGACATGTAAGCAGTTCATAGTCAATTTATCTTTCAGTCTCGTTGAGTCAAACTATGGTGTTCTGACTTCCTCATTGCACGAGAGGATATGTAGGCATAACTTAACTGTTATCGAACAAAAGTCTTTGTGTCTTCCCCCTCCTTCAGCATTCTCTTTTAAGCCTCAGTTCCTGAGCATTCACCATTTTGCACTGACACTTGTATATTCTCTTCCAGCTTTTGCACACAGATAGCACAGACACCTACCCCTTTAAACACAATCTTTTAAGCGTGGATCCCGTCGAGTACGACGGACAATCTGGGTGCTAATACCTTCCCAGGTTGTAACCAACCCCCTTTCTCAGTTTCTCTGGTTCGCAACCGTCTTATCCATATTTTTCTAGGTTTATGCAGCATTACCTTTCCTTCGGGATAAAAATGCCTAGTTGGCGACTCTATTCACCTTCACTTCATTTCTCCTTTCGCTGACCGTTCGCGTCTGTACCCTATCTGACCAGGTGTCTTTTCGGGGGAGCGACAACAGGGGATCACCATGTTTTGTTTACTTTCCTTTATCTGTTTATATTTATTAACCTCTAACCAAAATACCAAAAATATGTTACAGTTTGCTTCTTCTTCTTCTTCTCTGTGTGTAGGTTTTCAAAGGCAAGGCAATGATTTCAATTCAGATGTGGTTGTCAGTTATGATTCGATTCAGATGGACGTTTGACCTAATCTTGGTCAAACTATCAAAAGATTGTTTCAACAAGTTATTTGTGTCAATGGTTTATTTCTCAGACACTGCGTGTTCAAAGTTCAAGTTGTGTTGTGTGAGAAGTTCATCAGTTCATAAGTGGTTCAACTGTGGATTTAGTTTCCTCATTAAATATTCAAATAATCAAGGGAATTTTCAGACGATGGTTGTGACTTAAGTTGCGAGTTGTTCAGTGGTTCCGTGTTGGCTTTATTCATTCTTATTAGAGGCTTGTGAAAAAAATCACGAGTTGGTTATGGGCTTGAGACCAGATTTCATCCATTATCCATTTTCGATTAAACCATTTTTATTTTCCAATTTCTAATATCCATTTTATTCAATAACCTTTGTTTCCTATTTTTCTCGAGTATTCGTATTCAATAACCATTTTTCGTGACTATCCATTTTTTATTTCTTCTAATCCAATTTCATTTTTTATTACACATTTCAAATTTCTCTAAATGTTTCTCACACAAAAAATAGATATAAGCCCATATATTTTTTTAGCCCATTTATTTCATTTTGTGACAAAATTACTAAAAAAAACCCAACTTAAGCTCATTTAGCAATAATCAAAAATTAAAATAAAAAAAAGAAAATTCCCACTTACAGCTTATCACGTGACCACTCCTACACAACCATTTCATTAATGAGCTTCAAACCCACGTGAGGCACTTCAGCTTCACACCAAACCATTTATTCACGTCACATACATAAACATAAGCTGATACACACCATACCCCATTCAACTTCAATCATCCGCACAAAAGCCGTACATCACATATTCACACTAATATCACGCATATGAGCGGGTCTAAAACGCAGAAGAAAGCAACAAAACGACATCTGCATAATAATTAAAGCACAACATCATACAACACAAAACGCATGCCACACACGTGAAACCCATCCAAGTCACGCTGCAACGTCACCACAATCACACAAATTCCATGAGTTGAAACGCAATGGAAATTAGAATGAAACGCGAACCTTCAACAAATAGATCACGCGTTCTACAACACTCCAAAACGCACTTCACAAGTGAGTAAAACACAGAGCAAAGGAACACACTGATAATGTGAATCTGAAACGCAACTCTCACAAGCAAAATGGCATCAAAACGCAGCAGTTCAAATTTCACCCATTCTTCTATAAATTGGGCAATTCCCTCCTTCATTCTTCAAGCTTCAAAAGCCACCAAAAATTCTGCCGAATTGAAATTATAAGCTTCAAATTCACAAACCTTCAATCTCATTCATACGAATCCTTCACAAATCATAAACAAACTGTAGAATTCAGTTCACCTCACAACAACAAAAAAAATCAGAAGAGAGAAAAAGAAGAAAATGAATTGAAGCCTGACTTACTTTTTGAAGGTAATTGAAGTTTCCGACGTAAATCCCGCAATCTCGATTTGAGTTGGTGGTTGAGCAATACTTGGAATTGAACGAATATTTGGAATCTCCGTTTAATTTCGATCACAACTGTGCCATCTCGGAGCTCCGTTGCTCCGAAAGGGTGGAGCTCCGCTGTTTCCATCTCACTCTCCGTCGAGCTACAATACGCCGCACATGACATGTAGAAGAAGACCTGTTTTTTCATTTTTCGTTTTATTTGTTCCTTTAAGTGTTATAATTGTTTTTTATATAAAAAAAGACTTGAGAGGTTGGCCTGGGCCTTTGTGCCATTCTACCATTTTGGATCCAGTTTCTCTATGCACACCTGCCTCAGGCGCATACTCCCTCCCTCTCTTATGACCTTTTATTTATTTTTTTATTTTGTTTTTTTTTCTATTTCATTTGTTTTCAAACTTTTTTTTAAAAAAGAAATTTGATATGGATGTTTCCATTTGAAAAAGCCTTTTAGAAAATCTTTAAAAAAATCTTTTAGTAATTTTATTTGGATTTTCTTTATGTTTTTTATTGATTTTATTTCTTTTTGTTGATTTTTGAGTGGATCATAAATGTTAGATCCACTTTCTTTCATTTTTTTTTCTTTTTGGTCGATGAGATCTTCGATTCAAAGATTATTGATTTTTGAAGATGTTTAATCTTCATTATTTCAAATCTATAGATGAATGATCATTTAGATCATTCTCCATACTTTGAAATCGTGCTAGGTTGCCTTTGATAAATCGATGTGAAATCTCGATTAAGATTAGACTGTTACCTCTTTTTTTTAGTGTAACATGTTTTCGGAGAATGATCCATTATATCATTTCTCTAACATGTATTAGCACAAATATTGTTCACCTTAATTGGTGTTGGCCAGCCTCATTTGTAGGGTAATTACTTCGTAAATTACTCGGTGATTGTTTAACATAGACCTAAACTTGTCCCGTATTCGGAATAAAAAACCAATTGGATACTTGCACTTTCATGGACCGGACCTCTTGTTGGTCGTGTAATCCCAAAGTGGTTGATCATTTTGCATTAAGAATCGAGACTTATGAATGTTTGATGCGTAGGTGTTTTGGGTCTCCCAATCTCCTTTCAAACTTCATTAAATTCGATTCTATTTGCCTTGATTGATCACTATAGTGTAAGATACTAAGTAGATCTGGTTGCCTTTCGATTTTGGTTATTCTTTTATGGTTGTGGTTGATTAAGTTCACCATACCACTATTATGTAAATAATATTATACTATTAATATACTAACATTTTAATTCATTCTCGCACCTTATCCTCTTTATTTTAATATCTTGCTCCTTATCTCTTTTATTATGCTTTTATTATACTATATCATTCATCATATTGTTTATGTTTATATTCCTATTCTTGTGCTTTTTTTCCTTTGTCCATTTGGACCCAAAAATATTAATAAGGGATTAAACATCTAAAAAGACTTGTGACTTTAATCTTTGACTATGGCTACAATCCATAGCATTGGACTTAGATTTTAGGATCTCTCCATTTGCTCAAGTTATTATGGATTGAAAACCTTGGCCTTGATTTGGTTCACTTGTTTATAAAGATGAAATCCTATTGTTTTGAAGAGTGCTCACCATGTGGTTAGATCGTTCTTCCTTTAACTTTTACTTTGAGTCTTAGGATAGTCCCTTCATCTCCTCCCCTTCTTAAATTTTCAAAGCTTCTCCCTATTTCAAAAATCTTCTTTGTTTTCAAAACTTCAAACCACTTTCATAATAAAACCTTGACTTAGGTCAAGTAGTTTTACCTTTTCCATTTCATTTCTTAATAAATGTTAAACCACATAAGCATATTGAAACTTTCTTTTCAAGATACTTTAAAAAATGCAAAACTCATTCAATTGTTTTCGTGCCCTCCTGCACTTTTCTTTTTAACCATTTTCATATGTTTAGATATGATTCATTCTTTTTAATGGAATTATTCGCTAAAGAATGACGACTTATCTTTACATTTTAAAATCAATTCAACACATTATTTTTTCACTATTTCTACCACAAACTACGGGGTTTTGATCTCGCATTGAACTTTGTGGGTACGTAGGCATGAGACGAAGGTCTCTTCAAACATAAAAATCTTTAAAAAAAATTCTCTTCTCATCTCTTAAATCTCTTTTAAACAAACCATTTTCAAACAAAAATAGAAATAAATATCTCAAAGGGCTCCCGTGGAGTACCACAGACATTTTGGGTGCGTAAAACCTTCCCAATTTGTAACTTATCCCCTTACCAGTTCTCTGCTTGATTCTTTTAGCTTTTTGCTTTTAGATTCAATAGGATTTATTTGCTTTTTTTTCCTTTTCCATTTGGAATAAAATAAAGGCGCGGTGGCGAATCTGTTTACTTTGACTTAAGCTAACCAATATCTTACACTCATGATTTTACCGTTACACACGTTTTCAACAATAATAACACACAAAACGTTCTTCATTAAAACAACGGAAAATTAATATTTTTAACTCTACGAAGGAAATAAGTCAGTCTCAACAATAAATCCTCAAATAGTTCAATTTCAAGAAACAGATACGTAACAGAAATAAAACAAAATAACTGTAACTCCCATCATGTGTTACGTGTAACACCCACTTTTCCCTGTTTCAAAAAAATAACATAAATCTTAACAAAATCAGAGTTTAAAAACCAAAGTGAGTTGCTACACTTCAAACGAAACCAACAATTCAATTTATACTTTCGTAAGCAGCGGAAATAAGTAGTCTCAATATCAAATGTGCTCAATGGCATAAACATTTCAACAACATAAAACAATTCCTTTAGTTTATTAAACAGATCCGTAACTAACAAAGTCGAAAAATGAAATAAAACAAAATAGTCAAAAGTCCCAATTCTCGTGTTACGTATCAGAGCGCCCTATGACTCGAACAAGCAACACCCGAGCACTCTCATGTACCTGGGTTATCTGTACTTCCGAAGAAGCACAGACACAACAACAAAGACAAAGGGGTGTGAAATAATTTCATATTATAACGGTGCAAATAACATTTTGAAAGAGTAATCACACACAAATCATAACATGCAACACAACCCATTCATTCAAATATATGCAATGTGACTCCACAACACAATGCAAATGCGGTACCGACTTCAACAAATGTCCATCGATTCGGACCGGATGTATCGCTTATGCTCCTACTGAGTCACGATCGTCCCCCACCTTTTGATTCACAATGAATCCGAATAATCAATTACGCTCCATTTGAGACATGATTATTCCACTAACATGTATGCGTATGCAAGACTCGATTACACATACATCAACATACATAATCATGAATAAACTCATTCACAACACGATCCTCTGATCTTCACCAATTATCAACCACACAGTCAACATAATTCATAATTCCTAGATAAGGGTCATTACACATTAGTAACTCAATCTCATTAGATTCTTCTTAACCAAAGTATTCCTAAGTACTATCTTCAAACTAAAGGAATGAACATTGTCCCAGTTCACCATATTCTGTATTAGACACCATTAAAGAAATAAATAAGTATTCAGTAATTTTTCAGAATAAAATAATAAACATATAATTTTTCACGCTCCAGGTCTCGCTGAGCGAGCTCTCTACTCGCTGAGCGAACAACTCTCGAGATTCTCACTTTCGCTCGTTCGTTGAGCGAGCACTGCAATTTGTCCAATCGCTCTTTGCGCTAAACTCCACCCTGCTATGGGTTCTTATGTTAGAACAATTTTGATTCTAATATTCCATTAAAGTTTTGATGATAACAATATTTTTCTAAGAGAATAGAAGTTCAAATCTATGTTGCACTAAACTGTGTTTAATGTGCAAAATAAAGGTTGTAGAAGTTCTCAGAAGGAAGGATAATCTATCACTAGTCAGCATCTTCTAAAGAGGAACAGCCTAGCGCTCACTTATAGAAGATCTGTTGTCAAAGAGATGTTCTCATTGGAGGCGTTTTTATTGTTGCGTATTCCTTTATGAAACTCTGATATGTGTTTAGAATATTCTGATTCTCTCAATTAAGGATCATTTAAAGAAAATCAGAATAATGGGAACAAGAATCTCCGTATATGGAAGGATTTTATGGAAATTAAAAACTATCCAAATCAAGCTCCAGATGTTCTCAACTGCTATCTACTTCAAATCATTATTTAAAGAAATCAACCTGAAGATGTTGTTGAGATTTAATGTTTAACGATATTATTGATTTATTTTGTGTTCTTGTCTTTTTCTTGTTGTTGTTCTTGTAGTTGTATTAGAAAATTTAATATTCTATATTGTGATGCAAGTTCTCAATATGGTCAGCAAAAGCATGTGGCGAAAATGAAAAATTGGATTGGCTGACTTTTCACTACGGTTGAAATTTCCATCCGTGACAAAAAGTGGGTTGACTAACATTCTACCACGATTGAAAGTTCCAACCATGGGTAAAAGTGAGTTGACTACGTTGCCACAGGACACCATCTGTCATGGAATCCTTCTCCCAATTGTGGTAATAGATACTTTTTTGTAATAGTGCATCGACTTTCAGAGCATGAATTATAAATTCAAGAATCTTCTATAAAGTAAAAGTAATCTCTCCATCAATACTAAAATGTTTTTTCAATCTCACAAACGATTGTTAGAATTTCTAATCCAGGTACCATTTGTGCCCTTTTGGCCCACAAACGGTATCTATGTGCCCCAACTTTCGTAGCAAACATCTTTCCTTTTAAAAGTAGAAATTACAAAATAAAAATATTATACTCGTTATGATTGGTATTTATGCAACCTGCATCAGGTCCTTCGATATGATTCTCCTCATATCTCAGACACTAAACGGAATCTACTCATAAATTTTTAATGAAAAGACAACATAAACATACAAAATATACATTATAAAGTTGTAAAATAAGAACCTAGAATGTGGTGAATAATTTTGAAATTAAGAAAGCTCCAAAGTGAGACTTTTGATCCAACAATATAACAGCAAGAATCAAACGCAATATAGAAGATCACATTAGAAGAATAAATGAAGAACTTCGAACTTGGATAAACTTGAGAACGACAGTCAGCCCGTCATGGATGTTGTTTCCTGCTTCTCTTTTGCTTTTTCTTTCCTTTTTTCTGCTATTAATAACAAATGCCTTATAATTGTAACACAATGAAAAATGTTCATTTTATGTAGTAAAATGTGAATAAAACATATGAAAACATGGAAATAAAACAAAATAAAAACAGAAAAAACATTAATGTTCAAAATTTAAAAAACACTTGATTGCACTCAAATATCCTAAGAGAAAGTGTCACTCTCTAGCTTACAAACCTAGGGACACGTGTAAGGAAATCATGTAAAACGTTTCAATGATGAGACTAGAATTAAATGTGCTTGTTCCCTGAATCTCTTCAACTTTTTAGAATTGGATCCCAGTACAGAGAACCTAACCCAGCTTCTTAGAAGACTTCTCTTCTATCACACCACGAAAGTCTTGGGGGCAGTTGTTCTCGACCAGCCACAAGCCTGTGCGAAACAGGCCCAAAAACCTCCCATAATATATATGTCACCATGTGTGCAATCTAAAAGTATGCTTCTAATTATAATTCACTATATCCCTTTTTTCATTCTCTAACTGACTTGGGTCTGCACTATAACATCAAGAATCCACACCAACAATATTAGTTTCCGTACGAAATAGTTCCCAAAATCATCTAAGTGAATTCAAATTTTCATTTGAATTGATTCACAAATTTCATACTCTAAGTTATTTACAAATCTAACTTAATATTTCTCAAATTATTATAATTGTACCGGTCTTTTATTTTGAAGTTAAAACCTTATAATGTACATGTATTTGTGAAGGCATGGTTTCTCAAGCATATTTTGATGACAACAACATTACGTCAATTCACTTACATACAAGCATAAAAAGGATTGGATCAAAAGACCTTGAAGTATGAACAAGAATGGATAATTTAAAGTCTTAATTAAATTGATCAAAAGGTATAATTTTATTTTTCATGAAGCAAAACATACACAAGTGTTCAAATATAGGATACACTCATGCCATAACATATGGACATATAGGATGCATTGATCCTTGTTTTAAATATTGGTTATATAAGATTTTTTCTAAAAAATCTTCAAGTAACCGGTTACCAAGGAGGTAGTAACCGGTTACTCTAACGCAATTTTGAAAATAAAAATTAGGGTTCTTAAGAAAATTCCGTAGCTATCACGCAGTAGAAACGTTAAAAGAAAGAAGAAAATAAATAAATAAGAAAATTAGGGTTCTTAAGAAAATTAAATAGTTGTCGTACATACCAAAATTTATTATAATAACTTGGACGGCATACGGCATTTCTAATTATTCCTTTTATACAAAAGCAAAAAATGATCATAGAACAATGAAAAATAGTGGGGTTATAATTGATTCTGAATCCATATATATATATAGTTCTAAATATAAGAATCTTATTTTGGCAACCATCGCAATCTATGGTGTCATTGAGGAGATTTTGGAGATTGATTATATTATTTTCAAAGTGCCTTTATTTAAATTTGATTGGATTCCAATAACAATGGTGCAAAAATTGATGAGTTAGGATTCATACGGGTTAACCTTGGCAAGACAACTTATAACACTGAACCACTCATAATGGCTACTCAAGCAAAACCAATTTTTATGTGATAGACCCTACAAAATTATCGAGGAGGTAGTCAATTGTTCTCAAAGGAAAATACATTCCTCATAGTGATGATGAAAGTTTTGATATTCCTTCCTCTCCTTCTTATGCAGCACAATTGCCTACTTCATATGAAAAAGTTGATAGAGATTTGCATTTGATCAAAGAAACTCTTGTGCTAAATTGCTTACTATTATGAAGAAGTATCTCATAAAATGTTAAATTATTGATTCGCCAAATGCCTAATTAATTAGTTAAAAATTTATGGTATGTTGAAAAAATTTGAGTCTCTATTATATTCTTTGGTCAAGTTGGTTTTAGCAATTAATGATTCAGAATCATATGAAACAGTGAGTTTTTGTGTTGGTAAAACAAGAAGTCGGTCTCTAATTTTTATTAACTTCGTACATAGCTAAGTTGGTTGGGTGGCACACCTTTTAAAGATATATTGGGAAGTGTGCGGTTTAGATTGATGATCGAGCACCTGTTTTTCCGAGAAATCTTGAATGGTCTAGGTTTGAGTTGAACTCAAGGTTTCTTTGGAAGGATGTTGATGATAAACCAGAGTGGATCAAGGATCTCACTTTTTTTTGAGATCATATTGAATAAAGTACTTTTTTAATCATTCACCAGGTTTGTTTTAGATCGCTCTCGATGAATTAGCAGAAAAAGTTAATGGAGATATGTGTATGACATTAAACTAGCGATAATATATGGGTGGTACCTCCTTGGAATTATTATATTTTTAATTATTACCATTTGAGGATCTCGACTTTCATTTCAGTGGTTGATATGTAACTTCTATCTGTAACGACACAAGTGTGAATGTGGGGGTATTTATAAAGGATTATGATAAATTATATAACTGTTAACTATTTGACTCGTTTCATCAACAATTCAAGGTGTACTTTGCATGACAATAGTTTGTTTGTCAAATGTCAAATGGTATACAAAAATATTTAGTTGAATGAAATAGGATGTAAATGAAATTAAATATAATATAATTATCAAATATTTTACAAGTGTGATAACTATAATAGGGTGTAATATACTATGTTTTTACACTCTTTAAAATAAATTGGGGTAAATTTGTTGACATTCATAGTAAGTATTATTCATTTTACATCCTATTTTTATCAAATGAGGTGTAAATTAGTTTGATTTAAATGTGTATAGTTAAAAATTTATACCTATTTTTTCTAAAAATGGGTGTAATATACCTTATATTTACACTCATTTTAAAACGAGTGAAAATTCGTCAGACATTTCCTACTCTTTGAATTTACACCCTCTATTAACTAGTGTAAATATATAAAGAAAAGGGTGTAAATTTAACTTTCTACAATAATATCGATATAGATATGATATATTTACAGCCTCTATCATATATTTACACCCTTTGAATCCTCTTTATTTATGTTTATTTTCAATCGATTTTCGAAGCAATAGCTATTGACATGGTATAAGATGCATCAACCGACCTTTTTTCTTCATTTTATCTTCATTTTAGATGTCGTAGAATATATAAGGAAAAACTTTGAAATGACTTGTCTCACTTGAATCACATGTTGATAATGAGTAACTAAAAACGAATTCATCTCAAAGACACAGTAAGAATAATGATTGGAGAGTGTCCTTTCTGTTGGAATTCTCCAAAAACTTATGAGAATTTTGTAGCTATCACGTAGTAGAAACGTTAAAAGAAAGAAGAAGAAAAAATAGAGAAGAAAATTAGGGTTCTTGAGAAAATTGAAAACGATGAATGTTGTTGCCCATATACTGTAGGACTTTCTTTCTCTTATTACTACTCACTCTGCAACTGCAAAACGGTGAGTGAAATAAAGTTATGATATTTTACAATGAGGGAAACTCCCTATTTATAGAATTAGGTTTGCTTGCATCTCAAGACAAATCCCAAAATTATAAAAGCCCAAAATATCTATTTGAATTAAATCTAATCTAGATCAAATCAAATATTTCCTTCTGTCGAGCAACCTGCTTCGACACAAGGAATTACAATTTAACACACCACCTAATTCATTGTGTTTAAGCTATATACGTTCATCATAGACCTTAGCTTCTTGAATAATTTGACCTACACTCCTTTCGTCATGATATCTGCAATCTGGTTCTCAGTTCTGCAGTGTTCCATATTCATCTTTCCATCTGCTACCTGCTCTCGAAGATAATGGAACCTCATTTCGATGTGCTTGCTTCGACCATGTGCTATCAGATTCTTCTCCAAATTGATAGCTGACATGTTGTCGATCTTCAGGGTGATTGCTCCATGAATCTTTGTTGTAATCTCTTCGACCAGATTCATCATTCATGTTAATTGACATGCACAGAGAGAGAAACAACTATATACTCTACTTCGCATGATGATAATGCAACTACTGGCTCCTTTCTCGAACTCCAAGCAACTGGTGCACCACCTAACATAAACATATATCCAACTGTGGATTTTCGATCCTCATCATCACTACACCAACTGGAATCTGTGTATCCCACTAACTTGCATTATTTTCCTTCCTCAGCTGTTGGAAACAAAATGCCATAGTCGAGATTTCCTTTCAAATACCTTAATATCCTCTTCACCGCTGCTAGGTGTGATACCTTTGGCTTCTGCATGAATCTACTCATTATACCAACACTGTATGCTAAGTCAGGACTTGTGTGAAAAAGGTATCGAAGTGACCCAATAAGTCTTCTGTATTGGGTTAGGTTGAGATCATCTTCTTCTGAATCCTTTGACAGTTGTAATCTGGGCTCAACTGGAGTCGAAGTTGGGTTGAAATCTTGCATTTCAAATCTCTTGAGTATTTCGCCTGCATATCTTCTTTGATGCATCATCAAACCTCTACCACTCTTGTAGAATTTGATACCAAGGAAATATGAGAGATTTCCCAAGTCTGACATTTCAAACTCCTCACTCAAGTCACATTAAAAATCTTCGATCTCCTTCTTGCAACTTCATGTTATCAATAAGTCATCAACAAAGAGACATAGTATAAGAAATTCACCATTGCTTCTTCTTACATATACTTCATAATCAGTTGTGCACTTCACAAATTCCTTCTCCCTTAGAAAATTGTCTATCTTCTCATTCCAAGCTCTTGGAGCTTGCTTCAACCCATACAGGGCTTTATGCAGCCTGTACACCTTTCTCTCTTCACCTTGTTTAACAAACCCAGCTGGTTGTGCAATATAAACTTCTTCGTCTAATAGACCATTTAGGAATGCACACTTCACATCCATCTAACACATCTCCAAGTTGTTCATATTTGCTAGACCAACAACCAACCTGATTTGTTTCGATCCTAGAAATAGGAGCAAATACTTCGTCGAAGTCGATTCCTTCCTTATGAAGAAAACCTTTCGCCACAAGTCTTGCCTTGTGTCGATTCACTTCCCCTCTGGGATTCAGCGTCACCTTGTATACCCACTTCACATAAATTTCCTTCTTGCCTTGAGGAAATTCGACAAGTGACCAAGTGTTGTTGACTTCGATTGACTTTATCTCCTTATTCATTACTTTCACTCACTTCGAATCTTTCAATGCCTCAGCTGCATTGACGGGTTCGACATCTGCATAGAAAGCATAATGTACCAACTCACATTTTTCATTGACCACATCATCTGATGTAATCACACATTCTTGCAACCTTTCAGGCATGTGTTTTGTTCTTTGAGGTCTATTTGGGCTTGCTTCACCTCTAACATCTTCTCGTTGAATATCTCTTTCGTCTTCACTAGCTGGTTCTTCACATAAGATTTCAACTGAATCTTTCTTGACATTTTCAGTCCAATCCCATTCTTTAAACTCATTTATGATCACATCCCTGCTGATCACAACCTGCTTATTTACTGGGTCGAACAACTTGTAACCTCCAGTCGAATGATATCCTATAAGAATCATTTGACTAGACTTGTCATTAAGCTTCCTTCTCAACTGATATGGCACATGCCTATGTGCTATAGATCCAAATACCTTCAGATGACTCAAGATAGGCTTGACACCAGACCGACACTCTTCTGGCGTAACTCCTTCTAGCTTCTTCGTCGGAAATCTGTTTAAAATATATGTTGCAGTCGACACAGCTTCTCCCCATAGTTCTTTGGGTAGTAGCTTGCCATTCAACATACTTCTTACCATGTTCATGATGGTTCAATTCTTGCTTTCTACAATTCCATTCTGTTGTGGAGTGTAGGGTGGCATCACCTCATGCACAATCCCTTCTTTTACACATAATGCATCGAAATCTTTCGACACATACTCTCCACCATCATCAGTCCTCAAAGTTTTGAGCTTTCGACCACTTTGCCTTTCGACCATAGATTTAAACTTGGCAAATACATCGATCACTTCACTTTTC
The DNA here is from genome assembly GCA_963966055.1 of Lathyrus aphaca. Classification (NCBI taxonomy): domain Eukaryota; kingdom Viridiplantae; phylum Streptophyta; class Magnoliopsida; order Fabales; family Fabaceae; genus Lathyrus; species Lathyrus aphaca. The sequence goes on from OZ014523.1 coordinate 565,217,903, forward strand.
TTCTTGATCAAGTAAGTCCCCAATTGTTGGCTGAAATCATCTATGAAAGTGACAAAGTATTTATTACCTCCAATCAAATCTGCCTGGATAGGACCCCATACATCATAGTATATGACTTCAAGAATTGCCTTTGACCTGCTTCTTGCATCCTTGCTGAAACTATTGTTGTGTTGTTTCGAATGAACACATTTTTCACATACTTCGTTTGGGATGTCAATTTATGGCAATCCTAAAACCATATTTCTTCTCTTTAAATCTTTGATGTCTTTGAAATTGAGATGACCAAGTCTATAGTGTCATAACAATTCATCTATGCTAGCTGCACTTGCAAGGCACTTATGCTCCATCACATTTAGTTCGATCTTGAAGGTTCTATTCTAAGACATTGGAGCCTTCAAGATCAACCTACCACCTGCGTTGATGACTCTCATCACCTTGTCTTTGACCAACACCTTGTAGTTCTTTTTGACCAGCTGTCCTATACTGAGCAAATTGCTCTTCATGCCTAGTATGTACAAAACATTGGAAATCACTGACATTTTTCCATCCTTCCTCTTAATTAGAACATCACAAATACCTCCAGCTGCTAGAGTATTGTCATTGGCGAATTTCACTGTGTTCTTCATTGAGGGTTTCATGTTGACAAACCAATCTTTCCTACCAGTCATGTATGATGAGCATCCTGAGTCCAAGTACCATTGATCTTGGAATCTCTTTTCATCTCTTATTGTGACCATCAGCAACATCTTTTCTTCTTCATGTTTGGCTAGCTTAGCATCAGAATCTTAATTCTTTTGCTTTTCTGGACAACCACTAAAATAGTGACCATATTTCTGACAATTGAAACACTAAATGTGACTCTTGTTTGACTTTCGACCACGACCTTTTCCTCTACCTGCAACACCACCTCTTTGGTTGCCTTGGTTCCAGGGTTTTCTCTGATTCGACTAGTCTTCTTCTTGCTGATTTTGACTAGTCGAATTGTTATAGTCACCTCTACCTTTATTGTCGAACACCTTTCCTTTGCATTTCCTATCTCTTGCTGATTGCGCCTGTAAAGCCACATCACTCTTCGACTTTCCTGTTGCTCTTTCAATCATTCTTTGTTCATGAGATTCAAGTGTCCCTTGAAGCTCTTCTTTAGTCACCTTCGACAGATCTTTTGATTCTTCTATGACTACTACCACATGGTCAAACTTTGGAGCCAATGATCTCAAAATCTTTGAGAGTGTTGCTTTCGTCGTCAACACTTCTCCACATACTTTGATTCGATTCACAAGTTTTATAACTCTTGTGAAGAAATCTGATATGCTTTCATTGTCTTCCATCTGAAGAATTTCATAAGCCCTTTTGTGAGTTTGTAATTTTACCTCTTTCACCTTCTCTGGACCTCCAAACGATTTCTCAAGAATCTTCCATGCTTCTTTTGCAGACTCTACATCACTAACTTTTTCAAAGTTATCTGGATCAACACATTGATGGATTATAAAGAGAGATTTATAATCTTTCTTCTTCAATTCTTTGTACGCAACCTTTTCCTCTTCCGTTGCGTTCTCTGCAAGCGTTGTTATTCCTTCCTTCACAAGATCCCATAAATCTTGATAACAGAAAACAACATTCATCTGCTTGCACCAATTCTCATAGTTATCTTTCTTGAGAATCGGAAGACTCGCCGGAAAATGCTCATTCGGATGATTCATCGCCATCGCGTTCTTACCCTTGAATCTCTTCAACCGGAGTTCTAGATACCAGATGTTGGAATTCTCCCAAAACCTATGAGAATTCCGTAGCTATCACGCAGTAGAAACATTAAAAGAAAGAAGAAGAAAAATAAATAAGAAAATTAGGGTTCTTAAGAAAATTGAAATATTTCATGAAGTGGCACAAGACACCGTCAATTAGATTCAAACCATAAAAGATGTATAAATATTATTTTTAATTTACATTTGAATACAATAGTGTCGCACAGAATATTTTTTACCTGTGCGTCCGCACAATCAATTCAAATTTTAACTTAAATCCAATTTCATAATCTAAGTCATTTACAAATGAACTTGAAATTTCTCATATGATTATTACCATAGAGATTTAATTAAACTACATATTTTGAGGCTAATTAGTCATAATAAACATGCATGTTTCTAGTATTCAGGATTATCAATCCAGGGGTTTCATCTCTATATATATCAAACAACATAATTTCATCATTTCCCGCTAAATTACTAACATGCAAGTCTCATAAATGGTATTTAACAGTCAAGCTAGGGATGTGAAAAAAATTATTTTAAATCAATAACAGATGTTAAAATAAAAGATATTAACAATATAAGTATTTTAACATTGCTGATACATATTGAAGTTTATATTTATTATTAGAAGAAAATTCAAGCAAGATTAAAATAATAGAAGGAAATAAAACAATGAAGAATCTCAAATAGCCACGCTACGAAGAACAACAGTTTCAATGGTAAGTCCAGGTCCGAATCCGAACAACACACCCCACTCAAGCCCTTCTCCAGTTGTCTTAAGTCCTTCTTGAGCTGATTTCTTTCTCATCTCATCTAAGATGAACAATACACATGCACTCGACATGTTTCCATATTCACTTAGTATTTCTCTTGTGGCCCTCATCTTTTCAGGTTTTAGCCCTAACTTTTCCTCTACTTGGTCTAGAATTGCAGGTCCACCCGGATGAGCTATCCAAAATATTGAGTTGTAATCATCTATGTTTAATGGTTGGAATGCCTCAACCAGTGCTTTGGTGATATTCTTTGAGACAATCCCGGGAACATCTTTAAGAAGATGGAATGTAAGTCCAGCTTCGCGAAGATGACCATCAATGGCTCCTTCACTATCCGGAGCAATTGTTTGTGCAGTCCAAACCATCTCAAAGATTGGTTTCTCAATTTCTGGCACCGGGTCTGAACCAACAATAAGAGCAGCAGCTCCATCTCCGAATAATGCTTGTCCAACAAGACTGTCCAAGTGAGTATCACTAGGACCACGGAATGTAACGGCAGTGACTTCAGAACAAACAACCAACACACGAGCGTCTTTGTTGTTCTCGGCCAAGTCCTTAGCCAAACGAAGCACCGTCCCACCAGCAAAGCACCCTTGCTGGTACATCATGTACCTCTTCACATACGGACGAAGGCCTAAGAGTTTCGTGAGTTGGTAATCGGCTCCGGGCATGTCTACTCCACTTGTGGTGCAAAAGATCAAGTGAGTAATCTTGGATTTTGGCTGACCCCATTCTTTTATGGCCTTCACAGCAGCCTCCTTCCCTAGTCTAGGTACCTCTACCACCACCATGTCTTGCCTAGCATCCAACGAAGGTGCCATGTATTCACAAACACTAGGATTCTCTTTCAAAATCTCCTCTGTCAAATACATGTACCTCCTCTTAATCATAGACTTATCACCTGAAATAGTTATAAATAAATGTCATTACTACAACAATTTTTTAGAAACTCCATAATAACAGATTTATCACAAGTAACTTCTTCAAAAAATATACTTACACATGCGTTGGAATTTCTCTTTGAGTACAGTTTTATGCTCACTGTTAGTGATTTTAAAGTAAAAATCAGGATAAGTGCTTTGTTCAACACAATTAGCTGGATTAGCAGTGCCAATGGCCAAGATAGTTGCAGGACCTTCTGCCCTCTGAGCCTTGCGAATTTCAGACACACTAACCATCTTGATATCTTTGGTATCAGTACTCAGTTGGTTTACAGAACTTGTTGTAGAAAAGGAAAGGATTGGAAGAGAGTTGTGGTGAAAAGATGTATGGGATGAGATGGTTTTATACGATGAAGAGAAGAGTGAATATTGAAGGGTAGGTAGCTGAAAACATCACGTGCATGACTCAAACACAAATTGGTGTTAAATGTTACTAATACTTTGTATGAGTTTGGTGGGAATTATCTTATTTAGTTAGTCTCTACCCTCTCGTTTTTTGTCTTTTTACTAAACAATAACTGTCTTGTTTTTATTTATATTTTGGTTAACAAATACTATTATTTTATTATTTGAATGTTAACTAATTGAATCAAACATGGAGAAAGAGTCGTGATTAATGAGTTTTGAGCCAATAAAAAACAAGGGATAATTTTGTCCTAACTCAATATTTGAAAAGAAAAATTAAAATCCTCATATCTAACGTAATATATATTAATTTAAGAGGATCAATTTTACTATCTATTCAAAAAAATACCGTATAAATTTATATCAACAAAGAAATAATTAGTATATTTATTGAAATTTGAATCTGATCTCAAATGAATGCATTTTCGGGTTGAATATTTTTTCAATAGAAAAGTGGGTAGATGAATTTCAAATGGTCAACTGTTTGAGTCATGGCCACCACCTACCCACATTTAGACCAAACAAAAACATGGCTGCAAGTTTAACTACTTGTATATTAATATTTAATTATATTTATTTATATAATAATTAAATTTTGGATTTTATAGATTTTTTGATCAAGTTGTTAATTTTTAATCTATATATACATTTTTTACAAATAAATTAATCAGAAGTTGGGATGTGATATAAGTAAATTATATAGTTTGGTGGTAATAAATAAGTTTTTAAAATTGTTAAGAAATTGAATAAGTTCCGTCAAAAAAAGGGTATGAAAAATAATTGTTTTAAAATAATTTGAAAGTATTCACATTTTTTTTTTAAAGGTTAAACATAACACGTATTTAACGGTTAAACTAATAGAAATAATGCAGTGGAAAGTCAATAAGTCATGTTCAATGGAAGGATTATTTTTTGCCGTCGCAATAGTATAATATTGTATAATAGGTGGGTAGAGTCGTTTACAAAGTCTAAGATTCTAAGGGCATGTTGAAAAAATGCTTGGTTAATGATTTGTAAATATGCATTAGTTGTCAGTTTTGTTTTTATTGGTTTTTATTTTTGGTTTAATATACTTTTTTAGATGATATTTTGAGATTCGTAATCTTTTAATTTTAAAAATACTTATATTGAATTTTAAATTCTTTAAGATGTATTATATTATGTTGAGATATAAAATATAATCTAAGTTGAATTGTGTTGTCCAAATTTAAAGTTAATTAGAGTTTGTTATTTGTTTAGTAGTCAACTCTTATATATATATATATATATATATATATATATATATATATATATATATATATATATATATATATATATATATATATATATATATATATATATATATAATGTAATTTAGTTTTATTATCACTCAATTCATTAATATCATCCTTTTTTTTTTATTTCTCCTCATTAAAAGTGTCTCAGGCATTAACAATTGGTATTTAGAGATCCTTTTAGATTTGTGATCGAATTTTCAAGAATCAGACATCAGAGATCGTATTTCTGAGATTGTGGATTGTTTTGACACAGTTTGACTAAAATTTGGCATAATCACTTCTAAAATTTAGCATAGTCACTTATAAATTTTTTGACGCAATTTGCCTTAATTTTGGCATAATGTGGTCTAAAATATTGACATAGTTTTCCTAATTTGACAGACAACAATTTAAGGTTAATAAAGATATTGCATCATATAATTTGACAAACAATAAAACAACAAACTGACGGGAAATTGATTCATTAAAATAGCATACAAAATGATCCAATACATGGTCTTTAGATAGTATCCTAATCAAAATTACTCCTCATAGATTGCAACATAACTAAAATACATAGAATTTGACTTCAAAAGACACTTATGGATACAACTTAAAATTTGCAAAATACAAGTCACTGCTCATAGATAAAACATAAAATTCAAATTCTTCAAATTCCATCCTCATTGAGTCAAGCCTTTTTGAATTTCCTTCCAACTTTTCATACCCCTCTTGGTTGATTATTTTGAGGTATCCTCTTCAGTGAGTACAACTGGATCTTTAGGGTGTCTTCCAGGCCCCTTGATGTCTTTTGTTTTTATAGTCACGAGCTTTTCACTCATTCTGGTATGAACCGCAATAGTTAGGACTTGTTTCTTCTTTAGAGCCATAGACTTGACCTAAATTGTCAATTAACAACCATGATCAAACTTAAATGGAAGAAGAAAAAACAAACCATTATAGTATATAAAATTAAATGATCGCTGCAAGTTGCATTGACATTTCCTAGAGGTTTGAATGTTTTGGAGGGTTTAACTTTTGAAGGTTTTGACACATGTCTTTAAAGGACCTTGGTTTACAGCAGGTTGTTGTTTGCTTAAGTTAATTTCAAGAGGTGGAATGTCAAGAAACTATCATCTTCATTATTAATAAAATTATGTTTGACTGCCTTATTAGAGCCTGTACCATATGCAACAGGTAAGTTTATGGACTGACCACCAAAAGCCTCATCAAAACACTCATCAAAAGTCTCATCAAATTCATTCATCATTTCTTCTTCAATATCTTCAAATTTGATATCCTTGACAAACTCATCACTAGAACCTTCATTAGTACATGAATCAACATCATTTTCACCTATTATTATCCCCTTGTTCCTCTTTCTCGCATTCTCCATAAATGTTGCATCCCTTTTAATTGGTTTGCGCTCAATGCATACTTCAACCTCACCTTTGTAGTCGTGAACAAAGGCAACTAACTAAAATGCATCACCATCATCCCTAAATGGTTTTAGATCAGTTTCTAAATTACCATCATTGTGTTTCCACCACATTCTAACATTATTGTATTCAAACCCGGGATCCATTCCCTTAATTAAATCACACGCCTAAAAAAAGGACCAACAATCAGGATTTGACCATTAAATGCGTAAACTTCCCCACCCTCATACTTTAACATTGGGTCTTTTGTAAAACAGTCTTTTGTGTATGATATTACCTTAAAGACACTCATGCCTACACAATGGAGGAAAAAGGACAGTCAACAATGGACCCACATATAACACTTGTATGCAGAAAGTACTATTAACTAAATACTCTGCAAGTAAAATACAAACTCTAGACCAAACTTCAATAAAATAGAATCTAAAGTTAAACATGTGGACCTGCCTCAGATTCAATGTCGATGGACCACAAAAATGCACCTTTTAAGATGATTTTGGGACCAAGTAAACGCGATAATAATGAAACAAATTTTTGCAACCAAAACGAAAATACACAATGTGTTACAAAGTCTATGTTGAACCAACGGTAAGCATTCAATTGAAGAAGAAAGGAATGGAGTGTGGAACGAACCTTCTACTCATACCTATCACTTGAACAAGAAAGTGATGGACTCGGTTAGGATTTTCAACAAGAACGAAAATCCCTTTTGTGTTCTAAATGAAATCCTAATTTTACTTAAGTGAATAGGAGTCTTTTAAGTAGTCCAATTGATAATAAATATGTTGCATCTAATTATTCAAGATTACGTATTTTAAAAATTTTAAAAAAATTGTCAATCAACTTCTACGTAGACTTCCGTTAAGCGGAATAGACGACAGGAACGAAAAATATAGACAAAAAACTTTATGAGGACGACTCTTTCAACGAAAAAATTCTAAAAACTAAAACTAGATTTTGGAATATTTATAGAAATTAGAAACATATTTACCATAAATTTATCGGTTGCAAACCAAGTGAATCACCTTTAACGAGAAGAAACTTTCAGGCTGTTTCATATAATCCACCTTTCTCTAGAACACCATTAAGAAATGTTGTTTTCCCATCATTTGATGCAACTCATTAACCATATAATCAGGTTAATTAATCAATTATTTGTTTCACATTAACCACATACTTTTTAGTTGATTGTGGAAAAGAAGAAAAAAAACAGTAAAAAAAATTGACTAACTGTATTACCAAAAGTTAAAATAAAACAGTCCAAAAACAAAGTGTTTTACAAATGAAAAATACAGATTAATAGAAATTATCTTTGATCATAAAAAAATATGGAACTATTCACATTACTAAACATATACATGTCATTTATAACCGGCAAGCCATCTCATATTATGGTTATTTATGACAACATGTTCAGCAATTTTTTCATCTCACGTATAAAATAAAATAAAAACAAAGAAATCAATTTTAAGGGGCACTGTGTATGTACAATATCAGTATCCCAAAGAACAGATGTCACATTAGAGCAATACTGTTATTCCCCTAGTTTCCTCTTCCTATATCTACATTTAGTATTCTCCTGGTATAGACCCCAGCTATAGACCCGACATAAACAATCGACTTTATGCTTCTCCCTCTTGATTCTCCGAGGAAACACTAAGCTTGCCTCTGCTTTCTGATGATGGCATCATGCCATCATCTACACTTCCTTCAGCATAGGTGGTCTCCAGTTTCTGTATATGTTCTTGCAGAATCTGTTTAAAAGTGGGAGAGGGGGTCTACTGTGAGTTACAATGATTAATTTCATGAATCAAAGCTATGCAATTTAATCTTTAATCAAACAAATTGATTACACAGTGAAAGAGACCATGCACACTAAAAACTGATGCGGTGGAAACCAGTTAACTTAAAAATTTAATGTTGTGGACACTGGTTGTAGAAGCCTAATTGTGAAAAGTAGTTGTAAACTTGTACATTATCCGCAACTATCCCTGAATAGGGTGGCGAAACTGAGAATGTAGACAGTGAGAAGAGGATACTCATTGGATTCTCATCATAATCATAAAAAAAGAAACCTTACATATGAATATAAAACCAATAAGCATGTACCACTAACAGTGAGGAGGTAAAGAAAAAGAGGAAGTGTAATTGTACCTCAATCTGTTCTTGAAACATTTGTTTATGAGCTTCAAACTCAATCTTTCGGGTATTTCGATCATTTCCAATCCTCTCTCCATAATCGGAAGGTGCCGCGTATGGTTGGGAAGGAAGAGATTGTCCAATAGGAGGAAAGGGTACATTTGATAGCCCACCAGGGTTATGAAACTTCTGTTGTGCTTGCTCACTCGAAGCTTGTCCTCCATTAAGATGAATACTGCTAGATTCAGCAACCGGGGGATAATTAGTGTATCCAGGAGATCTGTAAATTTAAGAAAAAAGTGTAGTTATTTAGTATTAGAATACTTCATTGACTAATTCAATATTATCAATACTTTGAGTGACGTATTCCAAGAGTGAGACCACAAATTGGTCCTTTGTTTTGTTAAAAGCATTCATTTTAGCAAAATATGTGACCTAGAACTCTAGGAGGAAAAATAATGAATTAAAAAAAAAAATCTTCAGAAAAAATACGTGTATAAAAATATAGAAATGCAAAAGAAAATGAAGCAAAATATGCGAGAGGAATTTCAGAGACTGAAAATTATTCTGAAGAGTAATGCATAAGTCTCCCATATGAAAAGGCCCTAGGTGCTATATTATGTGCTTAGCTGTAGGTATTTAGATCAGTTGTAACCATTTACAGCATTGGACTGATTTCATAAGCAATTATACTATGTGCTTAGCTGTAGATAGTTAGATCAGTTGTAACCAGTTACAGCATTGGACTGATTTCATAAGCAGTTGCAAAAAAAAAGGGATATTGTCCGAGCAGAAAGGCCGTACCGTACAGAATAAGTTGCCGGGGGATAAACATAAGACTTCTCATAGATTGAAGCTGCAGCAGCAGCTGCTTGGAGTCTAGCTTGATGGCGACTCACACTATCAGTTGCTCCCCCACTGCCAAGCTCGGTTTGACCTGTACTTCCAGTGCATGTCCCAAGTTAAAATGACAAAGCAAGCATTAACAAACATGCTTCTTTACTTTTACAGATATTATATTCAATTTAAGATGTATCTTGAAAATGATATCAGTTCAATTTTCAAATCTTGCATATCATTGACAAGTATTACTAACACCCTACAATGAGTGATTATCATATGATTGTTATTACCCTGTTGATGACCATTTGATTGTGATCCTTGCTGACCCCCAGCAACAGTTGTTCCATTTTCGGCCGGTACAACCAAGGCTCTGCAGGTAGGGCAAGTATGTTGTCGCTCTAACCATGATCGAAGGCAATGGACATGAAAAAGGTGTCCACATATCAGTTTCTTAGCAGCAGTCATCTCTTCACGACAGATAATACAAGTTGCATCACTACTGCATAGCCATTTAAAAATAATGTAAAAATTCCATTCACATTAATATTAAATTAATAAGCTGATTTGCTATATCAAGTTTAGAACTCACGCATCAAGCTCTTCGGGGGTTGCATCTGGAAAGCGATCATTCATATTTGAAGTGATCTTACGATATCTAATGTAATCTGCAATGCGAACTTTGAAGTTCCTAAATGTCTCGTACAACTCCCGTATTAGGTGCAAAGGAATGCCGTAGTTTCTAATAGATCAACTTCAAGTTAGTAAGTAAATAAGATAATTGATGAAAGCTTAAACATGAAATCAATCCAAAATAAAATAAGTATGAAAAACAGAAACCAAATGTATATGCATGGGAGTGTAACATAAAGCCCAAGTATCATTGCCAATTAAGACAGTAAACTAAAAATTTAAGTGCAACCTAACGGTTAAATGAGTAAATCTCAATGAGAGACAAAAAAAAAAATCACCTCTAGTACACACACATGTATATAAATGTAGATAATATAATTGACTGATCACTTACACAAAAATAACAAAGAAGAAGCACAGATACATGGACAAGTGCAGCAAGTCCTTAATAAGTTCCAGGTAAAACGTGAAGACTGGTTTCTTTTCCCACTGTCCCTCCATAAGCATGTCACTGACATAGAAAATATATTTTACAAAAATCGACACTGTTGTTGTTGCCAGTATCATGTACCTGAGATAGAAACAAACAACTTGTCAACCAAAATACTCAAGTATAAAGTATAACAAAACCAAATAGCATGCAATGCATAGTACAAAGTGCTTTGCCTGTTATCCACAATGTGTATAGGTATTCTATAATTTAATATAAATAAACAGTAAATACATGAAGAAATAGCTTCACTGATTATAAAATGATAGCATCATATAGCAATATGATTTATGGGAGATATCACTCATAAAATTTAATTTATTTAAAAAGATAAATATTGCAAAAGCAAATAATACTATCAGCAACAAGTGTTTCAAGAATTTATGACTTGTAATTGCTGTTGCAGGGCTCAATGCATATTCAGACAACTATTTTCTTCCCTACGCCAAACAAATCTGATGATATTAATGTAGAAAAACATTTCTGTCCCATAATTCATTCTTAACTATGACATGACCAGTATGTGAAATTTCATATATCAACATGGCCTAGATGGATTTGTTTAGGTATCAGCGATTCATAAGTATGAGGAAAAGGAGTAAGAAGGCTTACTCGAAAGCAAAGAACAGAGAAACAGAAGCCTGCCACGTTTCTATCAAATGCTTCAAAGAACTATATAAGAAAAGGCTATCTAGAAGAAGAAGGAAGCCCATAAAAGATACAATTCGAATATGAGACAACATGGTCACGGTAGGAGTAGTCTCGATATACTCTACTCTCTTCTGAGCCAACCAATGCAAGGCCTTAATTAACAACAAAGCCGTAACCATCGCAAGGAACGTAACCGAAAAATCCTGCCTAAAAATAGTAATCGCAAACAGAATCTCCATAACCTCCCTCCACGATTGCTCATTAAGCCTATCAACCTCCGCCTCTCGAAGCGAACCCAAGAATATCTTCTTTGTCAATTGCCACAAAACACACATGATAACCAAACCCATATTGAGAAGAAGCACCAAACTTATCTTGGAAGTCGAAAGATACACCATCGCCGGATAAAACTGTCCTCTACTGTTAAATGCATGATATGCAATAGCCAAAGTTGCAATCAAACTAAGACCAGCATATGTCTTCAACCTCATCATGTTCCTCTACAATAAAAAAACACAACAATCATTTAATTTAATCAACTTTTGGAAACACAATTAATCAAAAGTAAAAATACAATCAATATGTTCTACACATACATTAAGAATCAAACAAATTATAATATTTTTTACCCCTAAAAATCTTGTAGCTAAGCAATAAAAAAATTGAAAACCTATAAACTAGTGAGCTTGTTATGCATTATTTAGCTCTGGAAATTACAGAGAAAATGTAAATCAATAGAATGAACGATTTGTGAAATGCATATTCAAATTATAGAATTGAAAAACTATATTATTATAATAATCTGAATGCGAAATCGAAAGAATGTTTACCTAATTAACGAAATGAGAAAACAATGTACCGATTGAAATTGAAGGATCGGAGTTGGAACGGAGAATGGAGACGTCGTCGGTGACTTTCGATCTTGCCGTCGATTTCCAATTTTCAGGGTTGAAGATAAATATTGCTTAGTTAATAAACTATTCTTTTCTTAATTTAAGAAAATGATGTAAGTGTAACCAACCAGAGTTTGCCACGTATGATTTTGTATGAACATCCTATGTTTGTAAAAAAAAAATTATTTTTACTGGATTAAGTATAAATTAGTAAAAGATTTTTTTTACGGGTAAATTAATAAAACATGATTATTGTCGAATATTGTGTTTATTGTACTTTGTTTGTTATTATGGTCGGCAAATAATCTAACCAATTCGAAAATAGTTTAAAATTTGATTTGACAATTAAAACATTGAATTAATTTTATGAACCAAATAAACTGAATATGAGCGAAAAATTAAGTTCGTTAACTAAATGAGATGAACTTCAATTATATATGATTCGACTCGTTAGGTTCATGAATCAACTCGACTACATATGGGAAGGATTATATTGTCTTTAAGATTATGTTTAAAGATTTACTCCAAATCTTAATTCTAAATAGACTTAATACCCTTTTTGGTCCTCTAACTATAGGTCAGGGTCCAATTTGGTCCTTTTTCTTTTAAAAGTTCCAAATTGGTCTCATACGTCTTTAAATGGTTCCACGTTTGTCCATTCCGTTAGAAAAGTTAAATTTTGGCCTGAAATGTTGATTACGTGTAAGTGGTTGGCTGATGTGTAATGAAGTGAATGGTGATGTGGCATGGTGTTGACTATTACCCTCCCTTTAGTTGTATGACCCAACACTCCTCATTTTTTCAAGACACGGAGAAGAGATTTTGTGCCCTAGCAGAGAAGACGAAGACCAGAGAAGACGAAGATTGAGAAGATACAAACGCATTTGTTCAAGACGAAGACGAACACTTATCAACGAGGTTAGTTTAATAAATTCCTTTTCTGATTGATTCTAGGGTTTATGTATTTAGTATGTTTAGGGATTTTAGCTTGAGAGATATGTAATTTATATTTTAGGGTTTTTTTCCCTCTTTCGAAATCTAGGGTTGATGTATGTTGTTTCTTAAATTTGCGTTTGTAGGTTATTTCGTTTGAAATGGAAGAAATAATATCTCTTAACATTCACCATAGTGGTGAATTTTCGGATTCTGATAAAAGTAATTATGTTGAAGGAAAATGCAAGAGTTAATGGTAGATGTTAATAAGTGGTCATATTTTGAGTTGATTGGTGTTTTAAAAGAGCTAGGGTGTACTCAGGTAGAGGATATATACTATAAGGATCCTACCTTTGGAATTTATTTGTTTAAAGATGATAAGGGAGCCTTAAACATAGATGACTTATGTATGACTCACCTGAAAGTAGACATTTATATTGAACACCCTTTGTCCCAATTCGAGTATGTTGATGTTTCATTAGATGAACAAACATCAAACATGGAGGAGGAACTATTAAATGAAGAACCCCTGAACACGGTTGTGCCTGAACATTATGACATTGTTGCAGAGTTGGTTGAATAAGTGAGGAAGGATGTAGAGAAGGAAGTCAATGTAGGTGAGTGAGAGAATGTTAATGTTGATGAGGGATGCAATCTAGGTGTTGGAGTGAATGTTGATGTGGGAGTGAATGATAATGATGGTGTCAATCAAGGTGAGGGAGATTATGGCAGTGAGGGATTGAGTACAGGAGAGGGATTAAAGTCTAGTGAGGGTCTGAAGACAGGTGGGAGTGTGCCTGTTAATGAGGGACTGAAGACAAGGTGTAGAAAAACTGGACATAACAAATCCACATGTAAGCATACACTACAAACTACTTAAACATCTGCATCAGGCCAGTCAGCAAATCATTCAACTCAGACAACTCAAGCTTCTCAGATAACTCAGGCAGTTATACCATCTCAGGCAGCTACAACAACTCAGGCAGTTACAACATCTTAGGCAGCTACACCAACTCACAAGACTGCACCACAAGCTAGGCACAAACTTCCTTTTAGAAAACCAACACATATTGCAAGAGGTCCCACTACAAGGCTTAGTGCATCACAAAATGTAATAGGTCCAACAACTAGGAGGAGAACTCCTACTAAAAGGAACATCCAAAAAAACCTCTTAGATATTGTATCTTAGGATTTGCGTACTGATGTATTTTGTGCAATGTTGTTTTGGTATTTTACAAGACCTGCTATGTAATTATTATGTAATGTGCAAGACCTGCTATGTAATGTTTTGGTATTTTGGCAATTTTGTTATGTAATGCTTAACCTGTTATGTGCAAGACTTAATGTTATGTAATGTGCAAAACCTGCTATATAATGCAGTTTGTAAACTTTTTATATTGTCAAGTTCTGTCAAGTTCTATGGTGCATTTTGCAACATATGCTATATTTTCAAGTTGTAAAAATATGTTATTCTGTCAAGTTATGCTATATAGTGCATTTTGGCAAAATCTGCTATTATGTAAAATTCTGCTATTTTGTAAAAATCTGCTATGTTCAACTTATTTACAACATGTTATGTTCAACTTATGTTCAACTTATTTACAAAAGAAATTATGGCAACAGATTGTTAATATATCAAGACAATAACAGTAAAACATAATAGTCTTAAACCAACCATTTTTCATTCAAAAGAAACTTGTTACAACATAGATGACAGTCACAAACTTGCTACAATTAAACCAAAGATGTTTTCAACTCTATTACAACACCTAATATTCAGAACATCCTAACTACTAAAACAACCAACAGTGAATAACACAAGCACTTCCATATAAGCTTCAATTTCTTAGTGTTCTTCAAGCATTCATCTTGTTACAAATTCTCCACCTTCAAAACTTCCACAATTTCTTTTGCCTCGCACAATTCTTTTTTGAGTTCAGCCACCTCTTTGTATTGCATATCAATTTTCCATTGCATATTCCTTATGCTTTCTTCATTTTCACCATTAGCAACATCATAAAACCATTCAAAGAATCCACACCCCGAATTTATGTTTCCCTGTACAACAATGATTTTCAAGTCAGAACATTGAAGAGAAGAATGTCTATCAGGTGCTAAAGAAAGAACATTACCTTAAAATGTTGACAACCCCAAAAAAAGCTTTCCGTAGTTATTGGGTGTTCTTGCTTTTCAAAGAACAGCTACTTCTCCACAACCACACATAATCTTCCCAAAACTTATGTACACTTGTGGATCGAATCCAGTTCTTGATGAAGAAGATGAACCACGTAAGGTACTAGTGCTTAGGGAAGATTGTAGTTTCAATTAGAAGAAGGGGAATTTGTGCCCTAGCTATTGGTAATGAAGAAGAAGATACAATGGCGTGACCTAATTTTATAAAAAAAACACAGCACAATGTAGAAGGAGGATGATTGTACACTTGCAATGCCAACTCAAAATACACCTAGGCAATTTTAACATCGTTAGCTTCAATTTGACGGTTGGACCAACGTGGAACCATTTAAAAACATATGGGATCAATTTGGAACTTTTAAAAGAAAGATAACCAAATTGGACCCTGGCCTATAGTTAGATGACTAAAAAGGGTATTAAGCCTTCTAAATATGTCTGGTATGTATTAGTTATGGCAGTAAAACTGACAATTGCATTTAGCATCATATTTGGTGGAATCATTATGACATTTGTTAAAATAATATGTGTACCGATGATTTCAACTTTCAACTGGTGTAACCATTCTGTGATGGAAATATATCAATTTCTAATAATTTCTTGTGTATTATTTCATAAAATTTGAATGGTTCCAAAATATTTAGATGAAGTCGTAGATTTTGATAAATTTAAAGTTCAATTTATTAGTTTTTGAATTAGACTTTTAAATGTATCTCTTAAAAATTGTATAGTTTTTTAATTATTATATTTTAAGATACTCGTGCTCTCGTATGGGTAAATTACTGTTTATATTATATATAATATATTTAGATGTATTTTTAAATATGAAATGATAAATTTAATTTTATAATGATTAATAATCATGTATAAATTGAAGAAAATTGTTATATATTAGTATATTATTATTAAAAAAATGCATTGAAATGATTTTTTATATTCTCTAGAGAAATAATTATAGGTGCATGCTTCATACGAAAATCCAATTTAATGAGTTTTATTTAACCTCACAATGAAAACTATTCAACTTAACCTATTAAACATGCATGCTTCTTAATGTCCAATTTTTCTTCCACTTACATGTATAGAAGATTACATATAGAATTGATACATAAGTCTCAAGCTTATAATTGATTTGTCTCATGCATAACTTTATATAAAATAATTTATATATGTTAGTCATACATAAATATTTTTGAGAAAAATACGTAATTTCTAAAATCATATAATAATAATTTTAATTAAATTGTATTTTTTATCATAATTAATTAACTTATAAAATAAACAAAACAAAAAAAAGATAATTAACAAGTTGATTTTCTCCTTATACTTCACATGGATTATTGTAGTTTTTATTCTTCAATCAATTTCAAAAATGGAAAAAAAAAAAAGACTTTTAGCAAAGACACAACAGGTATTTCTTTTTTTTTAGGATAATGCAGTTTTTGTTTTATTTCATTTACTGGCTCACTTTCTATTCATGTATTAAACATGCACACAATACATTCAAACTAACAAAGTTCATTTATGTACAAACCTTGATCAATATTTCAATTGCATCCTTTAGATGAACACAATCCTCGGTCACGTGCATGTGGTTTCTGTGAAAGCGGCAGTACTTGAATTTGTCGGTGTGAGGTTTGGGTGTCGTCGGTTTGGGGAACCTTACCCTACCCTGCTTGAATTCTGAATTGACGCATTCGGCGAGGATGCGCTCGCGGGGAGCGGTCAGCAACGTGTACTCGGAGAAGCGCCCAGTTAGCCCTCTTCCTTCGCGGACCTCGCAAGGTTTGTCGTCTCCCTGCTTTTCTCTGGTGCGGCGAGGAGCAGCGTAGTCCTCATGTTTGGAGTTTTTGGTGTCGTCCCGACTGCGATTGCTCCTAACATTGTGGGGCGACTTGTTTCTCTTCGTACCTGATGTACGCTTGGACTTTATGCAGGAGTTCGTTGAGGGTGCGGGGAGGCTCGATCCCTACTGCTCGGTTGAGCTCGCTGTCTGGGAGGAGTCCCTTCTCGGGGAGGTACTTCTTCATGTAGTCGGTCGTATCCACCTCGGGAGTCTCTTGGTTGAATCGCTCGATGTAAGAGCGCAGCGTTTCATTTTTCCCCTGTATGATGGCTTCGAGCTTAGCCTCTGTTTTAGGGTGGCGTCGGGAGGTCGTGAAATGCCTCGTGAACAACAATCTCATGCTTCTCCAGGACATGATGGATTCGAGGGCCATGCTTTTTTACCATGTCATGGCTCCATTTCTGAGTGTCGTGGAGAACAACCTACATTTGACATTTTTCCTGATGTCGTTGCGGTAGTCTAGCATAGCGTTGATGTTATCGACGTGATCGTCGGGGTCGGTCGTCTCGTCGTACGTCACCAGGTTAGGGGGCTTCTACATGTCCGCCGGGAGTGGAGTCTCCATGATGGCCCGAGAAAGTGGACAATAGGGATCGTCCTCGTCGCTCCTCAGTGGTGAGTAGTCATCATTCTTGTGACTTTGGTCTCGACGGGGAGATATCCTCGGCTGGCCATTTGGCTGCTCGGAGCGTCCTCTGGCTTTGTTCTTCTTGGGCTCAGGGGGAGCGTCGTGCCCGACGAGGAGGGGAGCGTCCGCGTTTCTTGGTGGCTTCTGGCTGAGGCCTCTCCAGCTGAGGTCCACGCCCGCGCCTGCGAGGAGAGAGGTTGTGTGATCGGCGGGGCCTCGGTTGAGGAGAGTTGGCTCGGTGATCTGTCTCTAGTGCAATATTTCTCTTCTATTGTTGAAATAGTACGAGGTTCGTCTGATTGAACGCGTTCGCCATGGCTATGATCGTGGCATCTCCTTTGACCGGTATCGAGATGGGTTGGAAGGTAACCGCGAGTTGAGGCTGAGGAGCTCCGTTGGCCTCTAGTTCAGGGGAGGGATTGGCAGGTTGTTCGTCCCTCTCATCGGACTCATGAGTGAAAGTTTGGTCTTCATTCCCACCGGTGGTGTAGTCGACGAGACCATGGATGCAGTTGTCACCGTGTTCGCTGGTCATGTTGGATGGTTGAAGAGACGGGGTGAAGTTTTGGTCTTTTGTTTCAAAAGACAAAGAGAACTTTCAAGTTCCCACATATGGCACCACTGATCTGACTTGATCAGGAGGAACCTTCCAAGGATGGACATCTACGGTGGAGGAACAAAAAGGTGGGTGTACCTACAAGGTACTCTGATGCCAAATTGAGAGAGTTTACGGAGTGCAAGTACAGAATAGTTCAGAGTAGAATATAATAGAATATCTGACCCTCTAGTGAAAGAGTGTATTTATAGTGTGCCCCCAGCGCTGGACCAAGATTTTTCTCATGTGTTGAATTAACTAGGCCCAATGAAGAACTGTCAAGGATTGCGTAGGAGTAGATAAGACTTAGCGTGTGGTATTTCCCTTGGTCCAACTATCCCGTAATACTAGGAAAAAATAACAGGACAGTTGGTTGAATGGGGCACGTGGGGGAGATGTTTTTCCCACTCCCCCGTGTGTTAGGCCATGGGCCTGCGCTCGACGGATTGGGACTCTGCCCGACATGTGCTGCTTTGGTCCAATCCGGAACAGGCGTCCTTGAATCAGGTTACGGGCCTGTGCCTGACGGATTGGGGCCTCTGCCAGACACACACTGCGTCGGTCAAGTCCATAACATATACTTTGAGAACAATATGTATAATATGCCTGAATGTTTTTTTAATTTACGCATTACATTGTTCTATAATATTCATGTTTATTAATGTTTTAATCAAATAATATGTTAGTCAAATTAAAATTACTTTGGATTCATAAAAAATACAAATTTATGACAATGTTTCTACCCAAGAAACTTATAGAAAAGATTTCAGAGATTCATATTCGAATTTTTCCCATAAATATCCACAGATGCTTCTCTAAACTAAATTTTGACAACGAAAAAAATGTTCGAATATGCATCTCCAAAAATACTATAGTATTTTTGGATTTTCAGAGATGTAACCCACATCATAAGGGAGAGAAAAGAAATTGCTTCAACAAATTCGGACAATTAGTGGATAATTAGTGGATTGACAAGGTTTTAGTCAGCATGTTTGAGGACTAACTAACACCCATAGCTCCCATGAACATCCCTAAAGCTAATATATGTATAATTTCATATTTTTAGCAAAAGGCAATGCATTTTAATTAGGGGTGGCAAACAGGCATGCCCGTCTCGTTTAAACCAGACCCGCAAAAGCCCGCAAGAAAATGAGGTGGGGTGGGGCAGTCAAAATTGAGATTGCGGACCTAAAACCTGAGTCCTCCCCGCAAAAAAAGTGAGAGGGACAGAGAAAGCCCGCGGGCATTACACCTTTTAAGCCTAAAAATATAAATATTCAAATAAATATGCATGCCCGCGAAAACCCGCGACGTAAACGGGACAGGGCGGATACTTTAGAGGGTGAGGACCTAAACCCTTGGTCCACCCCGCACTAAAGTGCGGGCATGCCCAACGGGCCGAGCCCGTTTTACTACCCCTAATTAATCATCTTTTTGTTACTTTTAATTATATTAATATCACTTTGTGACAGAAGAAAGAGTTGAAAGAAATAATTAAAAATGTTAAAGGAAATAAAATATGCCACATGTTTATGGTAAAAAAAAGTTGCACTTCAGTTTTTTTTCTTTATTTAGATAAGTTGAGATTGGAACTCAGTATTGGTAAAGTATTTTTGTTTTGGATTTTGTATAGAGGGGTCTTAAACTCTCCTTGTTTGAGTAGATGAGCATGGCTCCCATGGCCATGCTAGCATGAGAAGCCCCAACAGGCACCAGCCATGGCTCCAGTTGTTCAAACTAACAAAAACAAGGCCGGTCAGAAAGATCATGCTGGCAAGACACTAAAAATGAATGCTTCATTATGTGTTTGTTTAATAGCTATAATAACTAATACACTCGATATTATTCGTGGATTAATGAGCAAAACAATAAAATTAACATTGCTATAGCTTACTGATATTGTACACACCAGCTACAAAATTGGTGCCACAAATGTAAAATAAATACCAGAATGTCATCATTATGCATAAAAATAAGATACATCTTGAAACAAAATATGAGATTATCTTGAATAGTTCTTTCTATCTTCAATGAATTTCTAAATCCTGTACATACCAGAATGTTGAAGGGTTTTGTAGTACTCAAATATCGTTGGGGAGTTTTTAACCTGATCCCAAATCTTGGCTGAATTTTTCAACCATTCACGCTCAGACACAGGTCTCCTGAATGATGGTGACTTCATGGATAAAATCTGAAAAACACGTAACCATTCGTTGATTATTAAAACTAACAGGTCAGCAAGCAGGAGGTAAAATATTTACAGCAACAAAAAATATTGTTGATTATTACAGTTAGGGGCATTATTTGAATGCATTTGTGTGTGAGCATGTGTGTGTATGCATAGAGAGAAAAGCGACCTGATCCCTTAATTTCCATAGAGCAGAAATGTAACTCTGGTTCTGAGCTCTTGGATTTTCCTCTTTTTTCTTAAATGGGATTGTAAACAAACTTAGTGTGTCAAAATCAGAGTGACTGCCTTGAACCATAGAAGAAGAAAGATGCTCTTTGGGTTTGTTTCTAGCATTTTCTTTAACAAAAGAGGTTGGCTTGAGATACTGCATGAGTGCCTTCTTCAGCTGCAAACTATTTCTTGGAGTCAACTCTTGATCTTGTAACCTGTACAGGTAAAGAAAAAGGTAAAAAAAATGAGTACATCATCATATAGATTATTTCAATTGGAGAAAGAAGTGGATACAAATACATTCAAACAGATATTTCTTACATGGTTAAGGTGAAAGATATTTCTTACTTGGTATGTACAAAAACAGGAGTAGCCATGTATTCACATTCAGAAACTTTGTTATCGCTATCATGCCCTGAGTTAGAGCTCTGCGAAAGGGATGAAGCCAGCAAGGATGGGTCTGAAATGCCATGCTTCAACAAGTCAACCTACACAGCAAGGTAGGTCCTTTATAATACATCTATAGGTTTAACACCATAATTCTCCGTTTACTATTAAAAAAAAAAGGTTTAACACCATAAATTGTGCAATATGTATACCGAACACAGTAGAAGCATATGCAAAAATATCAAAGAAAAAACTATGACCAAAGCACATACCGTCGACATCAAATGCCACAAGCTATCGTCGTCAACTCCCTCCGATACCACCAGCAGAATATGACATATTGATGATAGAAAAACAGCAAGCTAAAAAGACACTTTGCAGCATCCGCACACAACAAAACTCATCAGCCACGGCAGTCGGCCACAGGTTTTAAAAAAGTTACAAAAATGCTAAAAAAAATATTCATACACAATTTTTTTTTTTTATTGAAAACATATTTCTGCTCGAAAGTCACCATTTACCTGAATACCCATAAGTTCATGAGCCAATTCAGCCGACAAGGATTCTCTACTCAGCACAGAAATTGTCGACGAACCGTCTGGTCTCATCATATCAGTTAAAACAGAAGCACTAAATACAGGCTACAAATAAAATAGTTCTATAAATACAAAAATATAATTGATTTGAGCAATGAGGTTAAACTATTTGTGGTAAGAACCTGGGTATCAAGAAGAATAATGCGTTCAGAAGATATCCTCGGTTCAATACCAATAGAACAATGTCTTGCCATAACTCTAGTCTCTTCAGATTGTATGGTAAAAGGAGGTAACATCCCTGTAGAATCATATGATATATATCAATCAAAAATCAAAGCTTTAAACTATAGACTAAAAAAGGAAAAGAAATTAACAATGAAGCTCGAACACCCCAAACACAACACCACAACACCGACAATGACACGGCACGCCGACAAGTGTCAGTTTAGGTGTCCAACACAGAGAAGGAGACTTTTAGTTTCCGAGCTGTGAGTGCTACTTAGGAAATTAAAAGTATTATTACCAGGAGAAGTTGAATCAAAGCCATAAAGTTGATTCATAATAGTAGACTTGCCAACACCAGGAGATCCAATAACTCCAATCACAGTGAAATCAGTATTCTCAGTCAAAAACTGCACCGTTTTGAAAATCCAATTGCAAGTACATTATGAGTTATTGAAATATGCGCGATAAAATTGATAGTAGAAGTGAAGAGGGGTTGTTACTTACGGGGAGAAAGCGATCGAAGTGGAAATCCCATGAATCGGAGAGAAGGTTGAGGGATGCGACAGAAGGAAGACGAGAACGGAGCTGCGTGGAATCATCTTCGGCGGTGGAGCCACGGCCGAATTTACCGGCGGATGGAGTACCGGTGACGAGTCCTGGTTTAGCTAGAAGAATCTTTGGAGAAGGAGAGGGCTCGTGTCCCGACATGGTTAAGCAGTTTGTTATGAGTTGCAATTGGAAGAATGGAAACAAGGGTTCAAGGTGGGAATTAGGCTTTGCTAAACCTTGAAAAATGAAAAACCAAAATCTAAGGGTGTGTTTAGATTTGCCATACACAGAATTGAGAATTGATTTTAATAGAATTTAATATAGTATAATTGATTTATATTTAAATATATTTATTAAAAAAATGAATTAAATAATAAATTTTAAATAGAATCAAAAAATATAATCAATTTTACTTTTGACAAAATAAATACTTTAAAATTAATTAAAATCAATTATATATTTGATTATTAGTTATTGATTATAAAGTGATTTTTGTTCACCAAAAGCTGTACCGAATAGGTGTGTGTAGGGACATGAGATTAGCTTAGTTGGGTAGGTAGGAATATTATATGTAATTGATTAATTTATATATTGCTTCTGCTTCTCTTTTAAAATGTAATCGTTTTAGATTTTTTTTTACACGTATTAAGAAATTAAATAATGTTATGATAAGATATTATATTTTTACGAAATTAACCTATTAAAGTGTTGGAATATACAGAATAATAATTAAAAAATATAATTAGAAAAACTTTATTATATATCTTATGTTTTTAATTTTTATATCGGTGGTTTATGTTTGTCAAATTAATAATTCTTCTCCTAACATATAAATCATATATTTGTTTTTTATTCTTTAACTTGTCATAAATGTTTCTCATATTGTAATTTTTCTCGAATCATTTAAGGTCGAATGAACTAATCTACTCTAATATCAATTATGTAACACCCTAAAACTCTAATTCTTTATTTATAAGATAATTCAATTAAATTTTCTCAAATAGGATATTACATATTCTTCACCAAACATTTTTACTCAATAAAACATTTATTAAAGCAATGAAATAAAAACACCATTTGACATAAAAGTCTCATCACCAAAAAAAAATAATGAAATAATTCAAAACATTTCCGAGAAAACATAAAATGTAACAAACAATTTGTCTCCAAGGTTACAAATCAGAGTGACGCCAAACTATAAGACTCGAAAAACATCATTTAACGTCATCCTCTAACTCGAACAACAACTACTCCTACATCTGATTAATTGTACCCCGAAAGAGTACAAAACACTACAAACAAAACAACATGGGTGAGAATACGTTAAAAAATGTTAATAGTGTATAAAATAATAAATGAAAGTACACACAAAACATCAACGCATTCATGTCATTTATAACATTCATCAATCACCAACATATTTATATATAACCCTCACAATCATCACCAATCATAAGTGCATATGTATACTATATGCAATGCACTCGTCACCAAATGCATATGGTAACAACCTACTCATCATTGAAGTCAGAGTTATGTTACAAAACAATCTCATCACCAATATTTGGACATCAGAGTTACATTATTGATTTAGTCCCATCACCAAGCATGACTAGTCCATTTCTCTGATATACATGATGCATAAAAATTCACTACAACATAATATAAAAAGCATCACCAATATTCCTTATCCAAACCACATGGTTCACAATAATGCAACATCATATACTAACTCACAATATATATATATATATATATATATATATATATATATATATATATATATATATATATACACACACACACACACACACACACAACAATGCATCAACGACAATTGATTTTGTTACAACACACCAGCTCAACTCACCAAACTCACAAAATAGCTCGAAAAAATTGAGTTGACAACCTAAAATTGGTCAACACAGGTCAACCCTCATGTGACACTCGATATGACGTGTCTGTCATCCCCTTTCTCACACCCATCACACAGGCGACATCCAACAATGTCATATGCTCTTATAGCCATGCCAGTCGTCTCGTCATCAATCTGACGGTTGTTAGTTATCTCAATGTCGTGACATTTGGCTCGTCATGGCGATGACACTCATCACCATTGGGTTAAATGCAGAACTACATTTTTTACCATTGGAGCACTTCCTAAGCTTCGATTTCAATCCCCGACCACCTGAATCGAACAAAAACGCATCACCCATATTATATTAAATAGGAATCACACCAAATCAAGACCAATTACACATCAATACCAATTTATCATGCAAATTTAACTATACATGCATCATCACCAAAACATAAAACATAAAACAACACCGTTCCAATTTTTCTATTACAGTTGCATATGAATTTCAACACGTACTTATAGCATAAAACATAATCATAGCATGATAATTTAGATAAGTATGCACAACCATCACATGGAAATAAAAATCCTTAATAATGGAGGAAGAAGGTAAGGATTTTTTCCTTATCCTTTAAGAAAAATAAACTCATTGAAGAATAATCTCTCCTTACCTGAATTTTGTAGAAAAATCATGAATCTTCTCTTTTAAATCCTAGGTTTGCATTTGCCTCTGCGAAATCCTACTTTCACAACTTTCACGTTCTGTTCCACAAACTCTTCTTTTTCTCCCTATTTTTCTATTAAAAATTAAACCTAATTTATCTTTTATTAATTCTAAATCTCCCCTCATATTTTGGTTCCTCTCACCTTGTCTCATCCCTTATATCATTATACCACTTTCTATCCCATAACTCATATTTCTAATTTTTCTATGTATTCTTATATTATTTCTATATTATTTTAATTAACCAAAAATAGTTATTAATAGTGTAAATTCTATCTCACGTCAAATAATCCCATAAAAATACACACAACACACCAATAAATTATATAAGTATATATTGACTCAATAAAACAAAATAAATTAAAAAATTGAGGTGTTACATTATGGATATATATTTGGTGTAGTGTGCCAAATATGGAGATATGATATGGATTGAAAAATGCATGAAGTATGATGAATGGGCGATGTATGTAATGATATTTGATGTGTGTCAATTTATATTAAGGTTTGAGAGATGCCAGGAGAGTTTGAGCTTTGAGTGGTTCCAATCGAGTTTGGGCTTTGAGAGGTGTGAGAAGCAAGGTTGGGCATGATAGGTTTCCAAGCATGGTTAGGCTTTTACAGGTACCGAGCAAGGTTGGGCTTTGAGAGGTTGCCAAGCGAGGTTGGGCTTTGAGAGGTGTATCAAACGAGGTTGGGCTTTGAGAGGTTGCTAAGCAAGGTTGAGCTTTAAGTGGTGCCAAGCAAGGTTGGGCTTTGAGATGTTGCCAAGCGAGGTTAGGCTTTGAGAGGTGCCAAACGAGGTCGGGCTTTTAGTGTTGCTAAGCAATGCTGAGATTTGAGAGGTGTCAAGCGAGGTTAGGTTTTTAGTGTTTCTAAGTAAAGTTGGGCTTTGAGAGGTGACAAACGAGTTTGGGATTTTGGTAGGTGCCAATGAAGATTGGGCTTCTGAGGTGCCAATGAATATTGAGATTTTAGTGGGTACCAAGTGATGTTGGATTTTGAGTGGTTCCAAGCAAGGTTGGCCTTTTATGAAATGCCAAGAAAGGTTTGGATTTTGGTGTTTGATTTGCTTATACTACAAGGCTTTCAGGTTTTTTACATATATGTGATGTCATACGTATAAGATGAGATGCATGGTTTAATGCTAGAGCAATGCAAACATGGTTGATGGAATGGTATTTTATATATAGAACAATGCATGATATATGCAAACATGATTGATGTGGAGACAATGCATGATGATGATTTGAATGTCCCGTTTATGTGGTGACTTGAAGGCTTCCAAAAGTGCTCATGTGGCGGGCAATGGATGGTTAAAACTGAGCATAAGGATTCTTTTGCAACAAAGTTTCTCGTTAAGGAAAAAGGTTATTTGATAGGATATTGTTCAAACATGATCACTCGTCACTCATTTTGAAATATGGGGAGAACTCGCCCCCTCATTAATTATACATATTATCATGCCCTAGTCTCGTGGGTCTTTGAAAATATTTGCCTCAAAAGGATTTTTGAAGCAACTTGTCATAATATGACCTTCATGTGACTTTGCCCAATATTTTAAATATTGAAGCAATTTACCCCTGATTAACCGATTCTTGGAGCAGTTTACCTCTTACTGGTTGACTCTTTAGGAGATTTCTCCAGATTTACTGATTCTTAAAGTGATTTTCCCATGATGTGACCATTTACGAATGATCAAGTTATGTAACTGATTGCGCATTGTTGGAACTTCCTTGATGCTAAGTAATGACTTGAAAATAAAATTGTTCCTTCAAAATGGTAATTCTAATACAATATTCATGCATGTTTTGAAATCAAAGTTATTATTGAGATAATATTGTGATGTACAGTGAATGGATCAATGGTCAGAAATGCAATGTTGATTTAGATGTTCAAAGTTTGAAAGAGGTAATGTTAGAGCATAATATACTTGAATATGATTAGCAAGTATCTTTGGAGTCAGGTTAACGCAATCTTGTTGTAGTATATTTTCAAAATAAACTTTGATTCAATTAGATCTTTTGAGGGTTGTAACGTGGTATGGTTCACGGTTTTTGAATAAAAGGGATATAAGGCTCAAATTTTCAACTTTAACCCCCCCCCCCCCCCCCAGTTTCCTTCTGATGATCTTCATTCCTACGTTTAATTAATCTGACACACACATTCAATTTCTGAGAGAATTTTAAAGTTGTAAAGATGAAGATATCGTGGCCTAAAAACTAATGAGATTTTTTGAGATGGGAGTCACCTATTTTTTTTTCTCTTTTTTTATATGGTAGTCACTTAATCTTGTTTTTTGTTAAGGATTTTGGTGATCCTTTTTTTCAATTTTTTTTTTACGTTTTGATTTTCTCTTTTTTTCCTGATTTTTCATATCTCATTCTTTTTGGAACATTTTCCATGAAATTTGTTATTTTGCCTTCTTTTGTTAAAAAGGGGCATGAATGTCATGTTATGGGTTAATGAGGAACAACCACTATAAGTTTTTGGATTTCCACGACTTCTTCAACACTTCATGATGTGTCTGAGGAAAAAGATGTGGTTGAACCTCTTATTAGAAGGTGTGTATATGGATTTGAAATTTGAATGCATAGTCAAACTAACTGAAAAAACTATTTTGTCCCTAGTTAAGCTAAAGGGATTTTAATACAGAAAGAAATACCAACTTTTAGGCTCAAAAGGGTTAACCAGAGATTAAATTTCCTTAACTCATTAATGTTTGAGAAGAGAAAAAAATGTCTTGCATCATTAGCTAAGTTTGTTTCAAAATCATACTTTAGCAATTTTGGATATTTTGTTTACATCATCCTCCATCTGATCATTTATAAACAAAATCTTGCTAAAGAAAAGTGAAGTGAAAAATATTGTTATTATTTTTTTTGTGCAAAAAAAGGAAAGAAATGTAGAAATAGTGAACATAAAAGTTTTAATTTAAAACATCATGATCAATTCATTAATCTTACCATTCGAATAACAACAAACTTAAAAGCAAATGAATGTTCAACAAATAAGGAAATTACGAATGAAAATGTTGAAATAGCCAAATGATCATTAGCGTCCAGGATACACTCTCATGTTGGATTCATTGTTTGGTTGTGCTTTTACCCACTTAAAGAATGAGGTCGATAAGTTCGCCAAGGAAGAAAAGGTGTTTCAAGTTTCATCATAATTTGACATTGAATCCTTCAAGTCTTATTCTTCTTCAGCCTCCTCTAACATTAGGTTCTTGACTTTTACTTTATTTGGAATATTGTATTTAATTATTCTTGTCTTTAGTTTTTGTTTTGGAGCAGACTCGCATGCTGGAGTATTTTTGCCTTCTTTGAAAATCCCTAACTTTTTTTGGACTGGTCTTCCGAGTTTTCGACCTACCCGGATGCATTTTTTCCTAAGCCGCCCTTTTGGGTTTTTGACTTAACGGGCATTTCTTAAACTCATTTTTTCTTTATCCCTAATTTTTTTCCTGGACCGCTCTTTCGAGTTTTCAATCCACCAGGATGCCCCTTTTTGCCTAAAACTCTCTTTCGGGTTTTCGACTTAGCGGATTTTTTACTCTTTTATTTTTCAGTCCACGGGAAGTGGAAACTCATTTTCATCCATCGTTGTAAGAATTAAATCTCCACCAGAGAAGGCTTTTCACAATGTATATGTCTTCATTGTTTGGGGTTCATTTCACACGTGAATCCTTTAGAATAGGCAATTTTTTTTAGTATTAGGTTGCATTCCTTGAGTTCTCAGGGATGCACCTTTTTTTATCAAATGCCATTTTTAGCCTATTTGATTTTCAACTGCCATGGCATTAAGCCATCATTTTTTCTCTTCTATAAGGTTCAGTTGGTCAAACCTTGCTTGGACCCATTACCCCTTGAGGATGATTAAGATTTTACTGGACAAGAAGAGCTTCAGGTGGAGTTCGCTTGCGGTGAAGGATGTCCGAAAGGAAAGCCATACGTCAGGAAGTGGTTAGTCGTGGTATGGTTCTGTCGTGGACCTGGGGTAAAACACGGGCGAATGTAGATAGGTAATTGTTTTCACTATAACAGTTGGTGGAAGGTGGTTTTCTCTCTTTGTTAAAGCTTGTAAGGCTTCTAAGACCTAACCCATATAGATCTTCAATTAGTTGACGTGATCTCTCAACATTTATTGGACTTGATGAAGTTCATCAACAAATCTTGTAGTTACATTTCGAGTTCCAAGTGAGTGCTAGGGAATCAGGTTGTTAGTTATGGCAAAAGGTGGGATGATTTTTTCTCTTCTTTTTTTTTTGCGAAAAAGATGTGCAGACGTGCGAATGAATGCAAATGCATGAGTTTATTTGTTTGTTTTTGATATGCCAAAATATTTTTATGAATATGCAATGTCGTGTCATGTATGGATGTATGAGGGATATGAACGATGTGGTTTCAAACGGTCCATGAACGATTTCTTACATGGAGATGGTTCTAAGTGATTTCTAAACAGTGAATCTCACAAGGGATAGCTCTAGGGTTTTAGAAAGGTACCTAAAGTCATGGATCCAATTTAGAATGTTGCCATAATAATGGGTTATCCATTATACGACAACATTCACAAAAGGAATCTCTACTATGTGAGGTATTCACGTTAACTAAACGAGATGTAGATCTAAAAAACTAACACTACTTTGCCTCCAAACTCAACAACGAGTTCTAGACAGGGTACCTAGGGTCATGGATCCTAGTCCAAATTTTTACATAGTAACTGGCTAGCCATTATATGACGACATTCATAAAAAAAATTGCATCTAAAGGGGTCTTCGTACCAACCAAACGAGATCTACATCTCACAGGTCAACAATACGTAATCGCCGATCATAATAATATATTTTTGGTTCTAAACGAGGTACCTTGAGTCACAGTCCCTAATTAGAATTTTGTCATAGTAATAAGCTAGCCATTATACGACAATGTTCATGAGAAATATCTACTATAGGTGGAGTCTTCATGTCGATTAAGTGATATGTACATCTCGAAGACCAACATTATGCAACCACCGTATTTCAATTTAGATTTCTCAGACTCAGATATAGAGTCTCACTCAAGAAACGTGCATATGTGTGAAAGCACATGTCACTCAAACCCATATTATAAACAGAAAAATAATATACCAAAAATATAAAAGAAGATAATAATAAACAGAAAAATGAAATGACAAAAGAAAATAAAACAAAGCTAACACATGTCACAAATTTAACTAAATTAGACTTCATTGTTCTTCGAACGTTTATTTGTTCAAATATTTTTTTGAGAATTCTCCATATTTTGAAAACGTGGTATATGATTAGAGGAAGTATCATATATAGGGTTGTTCAAAAAATCCATAAACTGAATCGAACCGTCGAACTGAGGTTTAAATAACCGAACCATTATGTTTAGTTAGTGAATCAAACCATATTGCACAAAATAGATCTAGAACCATATTGAATTGTAACTCTACCAAATCGAAACTGTAATCGAACCTGAAAATTAAAAATACTAAAAACAAGTTTTAAATTATTTTTTAAAAAAAGTTTGAATAATAGTTTAATGGTTCGATTTGAAAATTTTGTCTTTTAACGGTTCGGTATGGTTCAAAATTTCTAAACTGTATATCAAACCAATAATTTTGATTTGGTTCGGTTCTAAGTAAATTGAAACGGTTCGGTTCAGTTTGAGTAGATTTTTATTATTGTTTGATTCAGTTCGGTTTAGTTTTCTTTCTGAATTGTACCATGAACAACCCTATGAATTAGTGCAGTTAAATTGTTTGTTATGTTAAACTTAGTTAGTGTTAGTAAGTATCATGGAAATTAGCTTGAAGTTGATATTAGGATTAGTTTAGTTATGTTAGGAATGTCATGAAAAACTAATTTAGTTAGTTGGTTATGTTGTTAAGTAGAACTAAATTGGTGCTAGTTAATTTGACTAGTTAGTGTAGGTTTATGATATTAAAAGTGTTAATTAGTTAGTGAAGTTAGAAGACTTATGTAAATGCACTGTAGTGATTTGAAGAAGAATTGAGCTGTTAGAAGCTTTAAATGGCAGTTAGTAGAATTGATATTGGAATGTGTTCTTTGGTTTGAACTGTTTTTGAATGTTGAAG
Organism: Lathyrus aphaca; assembly: GCA_963966055.1. Lineage (NCBI taxonomy): Eukaryota > Viridiplantae > Streptophyta > Magnoliopsida > Fabales > Fabaceae > Lathyrus > Lathyrus aphaca. The sequence goes on from OZ014523.1 coordinate 565,249,088, forward strand.
TTAGTGAAATGGAAGTTAGTTGTTATAATAGAATGAATTAGGAATTGTTATGAAAATTTGAATGTTAAGTGATGATTGTTAATGGTCGTTATGTTAATTGAATTACTTGGTTAGTATGTTAATAAGTTGAAATTAGGAGTTGTTAGTGAAATGTAGAAAAGATTAGTTATGGAAAGTAATTTCTTAACTATTATTGAGATGATTCTGTTGGAAATGTGGTTGATGTTTAACTGAATGTTAAGATAAAAAGTCTGCATTTACCCTTAATTTATATAAAATATTAATAAAAAAAGTCTTGCTAAAACTAAATTTAAAATGTTTTTAATTAAACAAAATATAAAGAACGGTTTGGGTATTTAACAATAGTTCGGTTTGAAAAATTTTGGCTTCTAAGTTCTAATGATTTGGTATAGTTTGGAGTTCCGAACCGTTATACTAAACCAAAAATTTTAGTTCAATTTAATTTTGAAAAAAAATAGAACCGGTTCGATTTAGATAATCTTATATAATGGTTCGATTCGTTTCAATTTTCTCAAAAGAACTATATCATGAACGACCCTAATGATATATATATCAAATCATTCCTTTTGCTCTTATTGTATTTTTAAGCTTGTGGCTGAACGACTGAGCAAAAATATAGAAAATTTTATTGTCCCAATCTGAACTAGTAACAACATTTGCAACACATTTAAGAAAACAAGTCATTAATGAACAAGAACTACAAAGATTGATATATAGTAACAATCATGTCTTTAAACCCACACATTACAAGCACAACGAACCACAGAAAAGTAATGGCAACTGGCTTAAAAATACAATAAGGGTGTGGTGTGGTGTGCGTGCACATAAAACTACTTATTGTATTGACTTTATACCTTAGACTATAAATACATAAATTACGCTTGAGACCTAGCAGGATACAAATGAACAAATAAGGAAGCCAAAAAATATTTAAAAAATTCTATCTTCTAAGGCTTTTGAGTGGAGTTTTCAAGCTTTGCTCTAAGGTCTTTCCTCAATATCTTTCCGGCTGGAGACTTGGGAATTGCATGAACGAAATAAACTTTGTGTAGTCTTTTATAAAACACCACCTGTTGACAACAAATACCACATGTCATTCAAGTAATTCAAAGCCTTTTAAAGATCAAACTCCTAATAACTATTACTATTATTATTATTTTTCTTATCATTAACATGAGAAGGTGTACCTGTTTAGATATAAACTCCTTTATAGCCTCTTCAGTTAAATCATTTCCATTTGATCTTACCACAAAGGCTACCGGAACTTCACCAGCAGCAACATCTTTTTGCCTGTTAACATTTTTAGTTTCATTATTATTATTATTATTATATGAACAATGACATTAAGATTCAAAAATATTAAGATGCTTACGGAACAACAGCTGCATCTGCAATTGATGGATGGCTTACGAGAAGGCCTTCAAGTTCAGCAGGAGGCACCTAACATAACAAATTAATAATTAAGCATATGACTGGTAGTTGTCACTTGTTATTCTTCTTTCCTTTGTATACAATTTTATTTAATGAGGTAAATTTAATTAAATGTGTTCATATAAATATATACATACTTGGAAGCCTTTGAATTTGATGAGTTCTTTCACCCTGTCAACTATGAAAATCTCATCATTCTCATCTATATAGCCAACATCCCCGGTATGAAGCCAACCCTCCTCATCGATAGTAGACTTTGTTGCATTCTCATCATTCAAATATCCTAAAATATTTACATGTTTAATTTGAGAATAATTAAAAACAAATTATATCGTCAAATTATCTTCTTGTTTGTTCCTAGAGATATTCAATCTATTGAAGAAATATAATATACCTTTCATAATTTGTTGGCCTCGAATGCAAATTTCACCAGGTTGATTATAACCAAGAGAAAGACCAGTTTCAGAGTCAAGAACTTTGAGTTCTGCATTTCTTACAACAGTGCCACATGAGCCTGAGCTTGTTGGGAATGGATGCTTTGCAAAGCCCAAAGACATGGAGAGTACTGGGCCTGCTTCTGTCATACCGTACCCCTGAAAGACACATGCATACATACAATGTCCCAATTAAGGTCATTTAAGGAAAATCAAAAAATAACTCATTTTATTTAAGTTCAAAAATCTAACTGAGCATAAGTTATTTAAATATAAATTTTGAAATGAAAATACTTTGTTTTTGGTATGTACATTGGATCTGGAGAACAAAAATACACCTTATTAATTTGTTCTGTTCATGTGTGAAAGTAATATTTTTTTTAATAAAATTAACTCTTTATTAAACAGAGAACTTATTTTAATTAGAAAGATTATTCTTGTTTGGTCGAAGTTGACTAATTATATATATTGCAATTTTGGCAACTAGTAGTAGGCAGCAAGATTTTGATTGCAGTCAGCAAAACAATGCAGATCAAGAATAATAGTCATTTGATTTAGATTCAATGTTCTAATGAATTATATAAATATAATAAATATTAAATATGTATTATTTATAACCATTAGATCGAGATCAGACCATTAGCAATGCCGCCAACTGCTAGACTGAATTCAGAAAACTATTGACGACAGCAATGCTTACGCTGTTGCATAACTGACCAAGTATTTTACCAACCAAAAGAAAATAAGTGGTAGGTAGGGGTTCATTGTCCTCTTGCAATCATATTCATCAAAGATGTCAACATATAATTAAACATTAATAGTGTACTACTATGTTGTTAGAACACTTATTGGATATTGTATTCTTTTTTAAGGAAACCAAAATGTTTATTTCAAAATAATAAAAATTAGTAATTGTTTGTAATTTCATTACTTTCAAAAATAAAAGATAATATGTGATTAGGGTTGGACAAACTGTCTGTTTGAGTGGAATTCAAATCCAAAATTTAAATCCGACACAAAATATTGTTTTATTTTTTAAGATCAAATTTCGATCGATAAAATTATAATATTTTTACATATTCTATTAAATCGATTTGACGGATAAATATGATAAGTTTAGTCAATTTAATATTTATTAAACTAAACCATAAACATAACTATTTTTTTATAAAATTCACAAACATTCATTTTTTATATTTTTTTAAAACTATTAAAACTTTAGAATTCTAAAGAAAAAATATATTTTTTACTATTAAAAAAAGTTTTCAATATATTAATCTTATCATTATCCAACTTTAAATCACAAATTAAATAATTCTCAAAGATTGAATTCTCAAAGATTGAAATAACTCTATACTACCCAAATTTAACAACTATATCGATATCAATATGACACTCAATCAAACTCATCTATTTATAAACTAAAAAAAAAGAATCGGCCGGTTTCTACGTGCAACTCAGATATTTTAACTGAGTTTTGTTTAACTCAAATTTGTATTGGTTTTGTTGTAAGCCACGTCAAGGTTACAAAGACCAGACAAAATAATTTAGCGGTTAGTACTCCAAATGACGAGAATACCCTCAATAAATTTGGCCTATCTAGAGAAAACTTATACAATTAACTAGGTGTCAATTTTACTTTTTTTTAAAATAAAAATATGACAAACGAATGTGTATAATTTTTCTCTACTAAAATTCTTTTTCACTTTTCAAGTATTAAAGTATATTTAAATGAGTCAGAATTAATTTATTTCAAGAATAAATTCTTTAATGTATTTCATAATTGTAATTTATTAAATTAATATTTATATTAATAACCATTGGATTGAATCTAATTTATAGACTACGGAAAGAAGTTAAAAATACTTATTTTGGAATAAATTGATTCCGACTCTATTTAAATACACGTATCATAATTTAATAAAAATTATTCTCAAATTATCGTATTTAATAAAATTACTTTTATCTAAATAAATGATGTTTTTAATTTCCAATGAAATACATATATTTCTTTCAATTATATCTTTTAATTAATAGTACAAATTTATTATTCTTTTATTATATATTTATGATATTTAAATACATCAATATTAATAAGAATAATTTGATAAAAATATTATTCTCTTTTATTTATCATATTTTTTAATTCTTGTAAAATAACCAAATATAACAATTATTTTAGAACAGATGAAATTAATAGTAGAAGTTAGAATTATATTTAAATTCTCTCCGAAATTATATTTTGAAATAATATTGTAGCCGGTAACAAAAATATTTATCATATTTAATTTTCGTAATCTCAATAAAAATTATATACAGAAATTAATTTTTATATTTATGAAATATTATAAGGAAAATTAAAATATAGAAGTTACCTGTCCCAAAACGGCTTGAGGAATTCTGTTATGTAGAGTTTCCTCGAGCTCCTTCCCTAACGGCGCAGCTCCGGACAGCACCAACCGTATCGAGCTAAGGTCAAATTCCGCAACCTTCGGATTCTTTGCTAACGCTAAAACTAGCGGCGGAACCACCATCGCCACCGTCACTTTATGTTCCTGTATAAGACCAAGCAACGTCCCGATCTCGAACTTATGCATTAATAGAACTGCACTCCCCGCTCTCAGTGCACACAATAGCACACTGTTGAGAGAAAATATGTGAAACAACGGAAGAACGCAAAGAAGAACATCTTCTGTTGTTAAATACAGGTTCGGATTCTCGCCGTCGACTTGTTGAGCCACACTAGTCGTTAAACTCTTATGCGTTAGAATTACACCTTTAGGTAATCCCGTCGTACCGGAAGAAAAAGGAAGCGCCAGCGCGTCTTCCGGATCGAACTCAACTTCAGGTAATACCTCTTCCTTCGCTTCAGAAATCACCGAGAAATGTAAACAATTCACCGGCGGTTCGTCGATAGTGATTATCTTAAAGTCAAATTCATCGTTCTCCTCGTTTGGACGGAGTTTATCAACGTACATTGCTTGTGTGATGATTATCTTCGTCTTGGAAGCGGTTATTTGTTTGAAGATCTCAGCTGTGGTGTAGAATGGATTAGCGGTGGTTGCAACGGCTCCGATCATTGAGGCGGCGATGAAAGAGAGAACAAATTCAGCTGAGTTTTGGAGGAGAATCATGATGACGTCTCCTTTTTGGATACCGAGTTTGGATAAACCTGATGCGATTTTTCTTGAAAGGAGATAAGTTTCTGCGTAGGTGTAGATTTTTCCGGTGGAAGCAACGATGAGACAAGGACGATCGGCGATTTCAGGAAGTTTCTCGAAGCAGTAGGTATGAAGTGGGAGGTTGTTAGAGATTGGTATATCAGGTAATTTAGATTTAAAAATGTGATTAGTTTGATTTGAAATGGGATTATCAACATAATCAGATGATTTTTGTTGATTTATCTGATCAAGTTCTGGTGTTTGTTTGGCATCAAGAGAAGGAGCTACAGACAACATGTTGTTGGAGAGGGAAAGGAGAAAAAGGTAAATAGTTGTTTTTGAAGGAAATGAAATGAAGTAAGAGAAGTGAGGAAAGGGAAATGTGGTAATATAAGGGAGAGGAGAGAAGAGGAAATTGGAGGTGAAAGGATTGGTGGGTGAGGAAAGAAAAATCAACGAGTAAGTGTTGGGAGGTGTTAGGTGGGAGTGAATGATAGTTTTAGTTTTAAGAAAGAGAGGATAAAAAGGTAAATAACTGTTTTTTAAGGATATGAAATGAAGATGAAGAAATGAGGAAAGGGAAATGTGATTATATAAGGGAGAGAAGAGAAGATCAACGAGTTAGAGTTGGGAGGTGTTAGGTGGGAGTGAATGATAGTTTGTTTTAAGAAAGAAAGAAGAGGTCACCAAGTAATCACGTTTCAAACCATGCGTTCTTCTTCTATCCACTCTTAATATCCTACCTACCCGGTTTTCTGTCCTTTTCTCATTCTCTCTATCTGCCTACCCATTTTCATACGAGTAGAAAAGAATATACTATTCAATTTTCAATTCTAGTTCTTATACTATTTTATATATTTAGCCTTTTCAAAAAAAACTAAAACTAACTTTTATATTATTTAACTGCCTAGTATATATAGAGGTTTATGGTGTCTTTTTAAAATTAAAAATGATATAGTAATGAAACTATTGTATTATTTATTAAATTTTAATTACTTATACAAAATAAATTTGTGTACTATTAAATTTATAAAAAAAATGATTATATTGAATAATTAAAATATAAAATAATAATAATTGTAATTGATAAAAACACAATAAGACGGACGAGTTGTCTTACGAAGTCATAGGCTAAAAAGTTTCAAGTCGTCACCACTCGTAAAATCTGATGGAATAAATGATCCTTAGAAGTATGTTGCATCCATTAATACACATATGGTGACCACTGGACCCTTATATTCCCTAAAATATAAGTTCCTCATCAGCACCTTCAGGGGCACAATGTTAAGGGGGTACATGAGTTTGCCACGACTCATAAAAGGATGTCGACCACTAGTTTATTCAACAATCGTCATGACCATTTAGAGTCTCAGAGAGAGTATTTCCTCGGGTTCAATGAGACAAACATTAAGGTCGTCCATATGAACCAAGAGATGTTCATATCAGTCTTCCATAACGACTAGGGGTCAAACATTTTTATGTATCATTCGCCCATAAGGTTGTTGTTTCCATGGCAGAAGTGGTTGCATGCGAATAATATTACATAAAGGTCGAGGAGAGTAACACAAAGAAAAAGACAATGGATGTTAAAGAGGTGACATCTAACAACCTTGATGCCTCGCAATAATTGGGCAAGAGCCATTATAATTTGCTTGTTAGGGATAAGGCGACCATCAAGCGGAGCCGGAGGCCAACATAGAACTTTACGCCCCTAAACACTCATCATGAGTAGATATGGCGTGAGCTCTTCCAGACACATAATATTCCTCTTCCATCATCCTTTAAGTAAAACATCATGGAATTTGAACTCAATAGGTGATGTAAATTTCATAAGTCAAGGGTCACCTCACATAAGATTGTTATCAGGTCAATAATGAGATTAAGCTTATCGTCCAAAAAGGCCACTTGAAGAAACATGTACGAGGCGATTCCACCTAGTCACCAGGCGGCTCAAAAATCCTTTCGTAAAGAGAATAACTAAAATTATTCATTAGCGTTGCCGACTCCCCATGTTACATATCAGAGAAGACGCTTATGTTGTGAAGTACATTGACTTCACCGACAACGAACTCGATTACTCCTGATTACCTGCACGTTACCCACGTAGAGGCAACATCAAAACAGAAGGGGTGAGATTCTTACATCAACAAAGAGAAAAATGATATAAATACAAAGCATACATCATCAGGTTATTCACCATACTACAACATCCAACAAGAATCACACCTCTACATTTATACACAGATATACATCAATGCTCATATCAACGCCATGTAACACAATCAACTGAAGAATGCAAATGAGACTCGACCATACTCAATGCATGATGTACCAATATTGTTCCTTGTTTCATGATTCAATTCCCGTCGGAACTCTCGACCCATATTTATGGTCCAGCACGACCCCTATTTCATGATCACACCCAAGTATGACCCCTATTTCATGATCACACTCACGACTCCTGTTTCACGGTCACGTGCGATCCATATTTCATGATCGCACCAACAACTGTGATTGAATGCAATCATGCCACCAACAACAATTCCCTTTAGGATTTTGGATAGACATTAATACCCTACCTGGGTACGCCATCCCACAACTATGCACATGTGATGCACTATCAATGACAATATGCAACGACAACAACAATATGCAACAACAACACATGCATATTCATTTATTCATGTATTTCTCATTATCACATTTAATGTCAAACAAAACAAGCATATAACATCTCAATACATGCCCTTAATACTACAACATCAAAACAGTACCATTAGAATATAAAACACATAATTTCACGAATTTTTTGATGATTAAAAATGGTATTTTTTCAGTCACAGGTCGTGCTAAGCGGCCACCCCTTATGAGATGAAAAAGATCTCACTCTTACCTTAAAACGATGAGCTTTCCCTTTCTTTCGACGAATTCCTCTCTTTCCTTTTGCCCTTGATTTTCTCCTTTCTTCTCTCTTTTTGCCTTTCTTTTACGTTGAATGAACAACAATGAAACTTCCACTCTATAACTCTCTCAAATATCTCAATTAGTGGATGACCTTTTTCGCCCTCACTTAACCCTCGCTTAATTACCATAAGGCCATTTTCACTCATTATTCCTCTAATTTATCTAATAATTCCATTATATTAAATTAAAATAATTTAATTATTCCTACTGAACATACTGTTAATTTCTACATTATTAATCATACACCTCTCCTACGATCAAGACCTACACCTTAAGGCCATTGCCCTTCATTATGGGTACACAACCACCAATAAGGCACAACAACACACAATCAATCATCACGATTCATACAACACACAATAATATGCCAATAAATAAATAAATAAATCGGGGCGTTACAACTCTCCTCTACTTAGGATATTTTCGTCCTTAAAAATTTACCTGATGCGAACAAGCTCGGATACGACTCTAGCATCTTACTCTCCAATTCCCAAGTTATGTTCCCACTGGAAGCACCTCCATATATTACCTTCACAAGAACATTCTTTTTGCCTCTCAATTATTTCACCTCGCGATCATCAATACGCTCTAGTAACGCCTCAACCGTAAGATTATCTCTTACCTCAACCTCATCCATCGGTATCACATGTGACAGATCCAGAACATACTTCTGAAGTTGCGAAACATGGAATACATCATGCAAGTTTGACAACTGCGGTGGCAATGTCACTCTATAAGCAACAGGTCCAACTCTTGCAGAAATCTGATACGAACCAATAAAACTAGGAGTAAGCTTTCTCGAATTCAGATCTCTACCATCACCGATCACAAGAGTGACTCTCATAAACACATGGTCTCCTTCTTGAAATTCAAGGTCTTTCCTTCTCTTGTCATGATAACTCTTCAACCAACTTTGAAAAGTTTTCATCTTTTCTCGAACCAACTTCACCATCTCACTAGTTTGTTGAACGATATCAGGTCCAAGTACAACATTCTCACTAGACTCATACCAACACAAAGGTGTCTGACATCTTGGACCATACAATGCTTTAAAAGGCGTCATTTCGATACTGGGATGATAATTGTTGTTATAAGTAAATTTGATTAACTACAAATGGCTATCCCAAGCACCCCTTTGTTCAAGAACACAAGCCCTCAACCAATTTTCCAAAGATTTTATAGTCCTTTATGTTTGTCCATCCGTATGTGGGTGATAAGTTTAACTCAACCTCAACTTCGAACCCAACGCTTCTTGCTGACTCTCCCAAAATCTGAAAGTAAACCTCGAATCTTTATCTGACACAATACTCGAAAGAATCCCATGCAACTTCACAATCACACACACACACACACACACACACACACACATATATATATATATATATATATATATATATATATATATATATATATATATATATATATATATATTATATTTATATTTATATATATATATATATATATATATATATATATATATTTCTGCCAACCTCTACAATGGAAAATGATGTTAATCGAAATAAAATATGTTGACTTCGCCAATCTATCAACAATACCAAAATAGCATCATGTACTCTCAGAGTATTAGGCAACCCCGTAACAAAATGCATAGAAATATTGTCTTATTTCCACTATGGAATATCTAACGGTTGCATCAGACTAGCAAGTTTCTGGTGTTCCACTTTCAACTTCTGATAAGTCAAGCAAGCATAAATAAAGTGAGCCAAATCACGCTTCAATCCAAGCCACCAAAATATCCTTTTCAAATCTTGATACAACTTTGTAGCTCTCGGGTGAATTCTCGGGCTACTTCTATGACCCTCTTCAAGAAAGTTCTTCATCGATTTTCTTCTTAGAATGAAGAGCAACCTCAAGGGACTCCTTCAGATTTTTCTCTAAATGGATGAGCGTTTTGGCCTTTGATGCCACCTTTTTTAGGGTCTCATTAAGTGTATCCTCTGAACCTTTCAACTTATCTTACTATTTAACCATCTTTTTCATTATCGCATGCACTTAAGTAAGAAATTCTTTAGCGGAAGCAAGTTTAGCTTTTAGGTCATCGACGTTTTTTGTGTGATTCTTAGGAAGCATTTTCTCCATCAACAAGCCTTTAAGCATATGGTTCTTCACCATGCCAGGGGAAATTTCTCAATTGTTTTTAATTGATCGTATATAAGTCATCGAGGAGGTCTTCATGGAAGGGGAGTCAGAAGTTGATATATTTCCTCACATCAAATGTTAGATAAATCCCTAATGAAGAGTGTTGGAGTGGGTTAGTTCAAATTGGCGAACTCGTGTGTTTTTCAACCTCTCCATCCCATTAAAGATATATAATGATCTTTTGTGTCGAAGAGGAATTCCCACCATGCCCTTATGGATTCAAGACTTTGGTTGGGCAAGTTTCAACGGTGTTTCCCTTGACGCCCCTCTTGATCTCTTTATGAGGTTGCCCAAATATATTTTCGGACTATCAGTCCATTAATCTCTTTATGATTTTCCTTCTTCCTATCCAAGCGAGCATTCATCTTAACAACTAGGATCGATTACTTCTTTTATGAAAAATATAAAAATAAAGATAAAAATAACCAGACGAGTAAATAATCTTAAGAAACTAGGATTAACTAATGTCACGTACTTACACAAGTATTCATTTATCTCGCTTTCCTTTCCATGATCTAATTCAATAATTTTCTAAGAGCACATAATTTTAAACTCATCCAGGAAATGAACCACCTACCTCTCAGTAGGGGTAAGATAATAAAAATTAAATCAAGTGATCACCATTGAGTCTTTTGTGTAAGATAGAGGAAAGTGACGGGTGTCATCCTACCTAGTTATGATTATGTAGGCGTCATTTAGCCCCTTACTATAACAAATATGTATTTCCCGTTCTTGTAATATTTAGAGTGGGGCTTGAATAATGTCTTCTTGGATATGGCACATCGAGTCGTCCATCCTTATCTCACTCGAGTCTTAGTTCCATAGAAAGAAAATAATATCCATACGATAGGATATGATAATGAAAAAGGATTAAAGGCTAAACTTGGTGAGATGTGGGAGGGAGAAACATTTGAATTTGCCAAAACTTATGCTTTAAACAAGGTGAAGGGAATTCAAAGGGTATTCAAAGCTCTAGGCCTAGCAGGATTGTTGAAGAAGATTTTCCTCCATCTCACATCTGCAGCTAAGTTCAATTCATTATACATTTTCTTGTTGTTAAATATGTCCTACATTAAACATTTTTGCCAAGAGTTAAGAGTCATCACTTTATCCCTAGATTTCATAATGCTCCTCATAATCCAAGAGAAATTTTGTTTCGTTCCATTGACATAATGTCATCTTGCTTGATGTAATAGCAGTGCAGCCATCTAATCCATAAGTTATCCGCTTTCCTGCAAATAATCCAAAGCAACTTTGCCATACATACATAATTCTAAATAGTGCAATTGATTATGCTCAAACCACCTTTCTTTTTAGGAGTGCAGATAAAATTCCAGGCTATAGGAGATTTCCTTGTCACTTTATCAGCTCCAGTCCAAAGGAAAGATCGACAAGCTGCATCTATTTTCCTGAGCACCTTCTTAGGAAGAGGAAGACATTGCAACCAATAATTTGAGAGGGAAAACAATACATTATTAATGAGTTGATTCTTTCCAGCCAAAGAGAGTAATCTGGCACTCCAATGGGTAATTATGATCAAGATTTTTTCAATGAGTGGCATATAGTGATTAATGATGAGCTTCTTGCTTGTCATGGGTATACCAAGGTATCTGAATGGAAGCAACCCTTCTTAAAACTTTGTAACCTCTATGATCTGCTTTTGGTCCCCAGGTCCACATTTCCAAAAAAGCTTTTACATTTTGCAGGGTTAATGTAAAGTCATGTGGAAGCTAATAAGAGATCCAGACTTTCCATGAGCAACCTAACTGACTCTTTGTCTCCTCTTGAGAAGAGAAACACATCATCAGCAAAACGGAGGTTAATCAAATCAATTAAGGAACATTTAGAATGATGGTTGAAATTTGAAATTTCTTTCAACTTTTGATTGATCCTGCTATAGTATTCCATCACCAAGACAAAGAGGAGAGGAGACAAGGGATCTCCTTGTGTCACACCCCTCTTGGCTTCCAAAGTTTGAGAGAGAACACCATTAATTTGGAATTTGTATGAAACTATGGTCACATTTGTCATGATCCAACTAATGAACTGCTAAGGAAAGCTGAACTCACCCAGGATACTCTCTAAAGCCTTCCAATCAATGGTATCGTAGGCCTTCTGCAAGTCAAGTTGAAGCATACATCTAGGGGCACCTTGTTTTTCACTATATTATCTCAACATCTCATAAGCTAATAAGATATGGTCATGTATGTTCCTTCCTGGGATGAAAGCAGCTTGGCTGCTATTGACAAGTGTTCCAATCACTTTTCCAAGCCTATTGGTCAGAATTCTGGATAACATTTTGTACACCACTGAACAACAAGAGATAGGTTTGAACTCCTTAATTTTTGTAGCATGAGTCACTTTTGGAATGAGAGTGACTATGGTATAGTTCATAGTCTTGTACATCTAACCTCTATTAAAGAAATCTCTAATGGCAGCTCTGATATCCTCTTTGATGCAGTCCCAAGAATTCTTGAAAAACTTTGCATTAAAACTATCCACACCTGAAGCAGAGTTATCTTTCATTTACTTCAAATTGTCATGGATCTCTTTATCAGTGACTGGAGCAATCAAAGCTTCTCTCTGATCTCCATTCAGCTGACCTTTCCTCATAGCACCTAAATCAATACCCTTTAAATCTGATCTAGCAGAACCAACCAGATTTTTATAGTATCTTATCACTTCATTTTCAATCTCCTCTTGATAGGTCAAATTATCCCCATAATCATTCACCAACTAATTCATAGAGTTATGATTCTATCTAGCTTTGATTGAAGCATGGAAATAAGAATTATTTCCATCTCCAAGTCTCAGCCACTCAATTTTTTATTTTTGCTTAAGGATACTCTCCTCTTCATTTCTTATCCTTAAAACTTATAAAGTTAATTCTTTAGCCTTCTCAATAAGATGAATGTTCATCCTGTCACTGATGAGGTTATTCTGCACTTCGGACAACTCTTCTCTAGCCTTCTTCAGATTGTTGCTAATGACATTGCAAGGAATGCTAAGGCCCCTCAACACAACTTGCAGCCTCTGCAATTTCTTCCAAACTATGTACATAGGACTTCCATGAAAAGGCATACCCCAATTTTGTTGTACATAGGACTTCCTGGATGTAGGATGTTGCATCACATGGTTTTGGAACTTGAAGGGAGCTCTAGGAGGTCTAGTTACAGTATTGCTTTCAGACACAATAATGCATGGCCAGATATGCCATGATTCATTATATGCAAAGTACTATCAATATATTTCTGTTGCCACTCAATGTTGCCCATAATCCTGTCAATTCTAGAATAAATCATATTGTCTCTTTGGTTGTTCCTCCAAGTGTAGTGGTCACCACTACTATCTTTCTCAAACATCTCCATGTGGTCCATAGATGTAACCAAATCTTTATACTCAGTCTTCATGACCATGTGTCCTCCCATCCTATCATTTGCTCTAAGGATATTGTCGCTCCCACCAAATGACACAGGGCCAAGAGGGGTATAGACGCGAACGGTCGACGAAAGGAGAGGGAATGAATAGAGTCGCCAGCTAGGCATTTTTATCCCGAAGGAAAGGTAATGCTGCATAAACCTAAGAAAAGATACGGATAAGACGGTTGCGAACCAGAGAGACTGAGAAAGGGGGTTGGTTACAACCTGGGAAGGTATTAGCACCCAGATTGTCCGTCGTACTCGACGGGATCCACGCTTAAAAGATTTGTGCTTTAAAGGGGTAGTGTCAGTGCAATCTGTGTATCAAAGCTGGAAAGAATGCAAGTGTCAGTGTAAAGAAATGTGAAGTGAGATGAAGAAGTGTCAGTTTAAGAACAAGAGTGAAATGCTCAAGACTATGAGGCTCAAAGAATATTGCTGGAAGGAGGGGGAATATACAGAGACTTTTGTTCGATAACTGTTAAGTTATGCCTACATATCCTCTCGTGCAATGAGGAAGTCAGAACACCGTAGTTCGACTCAAAGAGACTGAAAGATAAATTGACTGTGAACTGCTTACTTATCTATACTCAAGTGTATGACCTGTCTGGCTCAGGTGCAAACTGTCTTGCATTAGACGGAAGAAGCAAGTTCTTGCTTGTGAGTGAATGAGATAAGAAAAGAATCCCGGAGGAGACGATTATTGTTTTTTTTTTGTGTTTTTTAATCTTTTATTGCTTTTTTTTTTGGGTTTGTCATAAGAAAATAAGCTTAAGCCTAAACCAAGGATTAGTAAACTCATCACATCTTCCCTCTGATTAGGGGTAATGAGAATGCTTTAAGTATGAAGTAAGCACCTCACACTTAATCACCATGATGTAGGATTAAGATCATTAACCTACTTGTGATTATTTAGATGTTTTTTGGTATTTTGTTTAGTGTTAAGTAATGAGTTTAAGCCATAATCAAGGATTTAATGGACTCATTACACCATCCTAATAGAAGGATAATAGATGAGAACATTTAAGCCGAGGAAGGCTCCTCAACTTAATCCATGATTAGGGATTAACCTCATGACAAAACAAATCCTTTATTAAATGGATTTTAGTTAATGATAAGATGAAGAAATGATTTTTATGGTTTGTAAGACAACTTGAGGGGGACTTGTCCATTAACACTAGGGTTAGTCCTTCTTAACCAATTAAGGAAGAATTAGAACCCTAATGCAAGGCCCAAGTTACAAGCTTGATGTCTTAGTGATTATTAGATGGATTGATTAAAGGATTTAAACACATTAAGGGTTTAACACTTAGGATTAAATTTATACACTCCATCCTAATAGAAGGATGCAGGCATAAGCTTAATCACAAAGCCTTAAAACCTTTAGGGTTTAGTCCTTGATTAAGAGATGATAAGAGAGACTCAAAGATGACACAAAGGTGAAAAACTAATGGGGGGACTAATCAAACCCTAATTGTCATCATGCTTGGTTGTTCCTAGGGTTTATGAGGCTTGAGAGAGAAAGATCTTCAGAGAGCCACCAGGAAAGAAGCAGATGCAAGGAGGAGAAGCAGCAAGAAGCAAGACAACTTGATTCACTTAAGAAGACAAGTTGCTTGAAGGAAGAAAGTGGGAAAGAGCATGAATGAGCAAGCTCACTCCAATACAAAGATAAAATGCAGCAATGATGCATAAGAGAGATGAGAAGAGATTCTGAGAAGTGAAGGCAAATTCAATTCTCAAAACAACTTACCACCTGAAAAGTTAGTAACAAGAAATGAAATGAAGTGAAAATGAGATGGATGCAATGATGCAAACCAAAGTCAGAAGCATAAACATGATTTAAATGATGCTAGATGATGCAAACACATGTCAAGAGTTGTGGATGATCATACAAGGATGAGGATGCAAATGAAGCATGCTTTGAATCATAAAAGTTCAAGAAAAGTTTATGAAATGATATGAATGCACAACATGGCAAATGAAAGATGCAATGATCAAACATGACTCTAATATGTCCTAAGATGTCTTATGAACCATATGGATGCATAAAATGTCATGGTAAGTCTATGAATGCAAGCATATGGGAGATGGATGCAAAGGAAAGCAAGAATTAGGGTTTATGAATAACATGCAACACAAAAATTCAAAACCAGAAGCAAATGACATGATAAAAAATTGAAAATGGGATCAAAGGAAGCCTAACCCTACACAAGTTCACTGCCCAAAGGAGGGGACCTAACTCTTAACCTAATGGAAGTTATGATTTTCTCAAGTCAACTAGGGTTTTAAGGCACTTCAAAAGGGAAAATGCTCATCAAATTGAAAATGAAAGATAAATTCAAACCAATTTTACCCTAAAAACTACATGATATGAAGGATGCAATACAAGAAGAACCATCATCAAACTCTTCATGGTTAGGCAGAATGAATTTTTTCAAGTTAGGACCAAAATATTGCCTTTAAATAACTTTTATTCCAATGAAAAATGTTAAAATACATCAAGGACCAAAAAGAAATTTTTTTTGAGAGTTTGATAATGTTTCTAAATGTTTTAGAATGCAATGTGAATTTTTTTGTGATTTTTAAATACCTAAATGCATTTTTAATTAATTAATTTCCATTAACTAATTAAAAATAAACATTTAAATGATTTAAAAATAATTTTTAATGCAAAAAATAAAAATAAAAATATTTTTGGGTTCTGAAAATTAATAAAAGGTTTGACTAAAAAATTCAGAATTTTTTAATGTGTTTTGCTATTTTTAAAAATTCGTGGAAATTTAATGCAAATAAAATGAAATAAAATGAAATAAATGGAGAAGTATGCAGATCCTGTGGCTGGAATTCAAATAAAATTGGAGGGAGTTGACCCGCGCGCTATTCAGTGGCTAGGATTGATTCTGGAAAAATTCAAACTTAATCCCAATTAATTAAATTAATAAATCAGAATTAGGGTTTAATGATGGATCTGGGCCTTTCATTTGCGCGCGGGTCAACAAGATCTACGGCTCACATTCAAACTAAGCCCTAATCCAGATTAAGGCATTAATGACTTTCAGGTGGCCGGAAATGACCTCCGGTCATCTTCTCCGGCCATACTCTCCCTTGAAAAATGCTATCTCTCTCAAAACCTCACCCCCAAGCCCCCTAAAGCTCCAGAATCACTCAACAAACATCAAGGAACAAGAATCAAACATCAAACTTCATTTTTTTTCATCAACAACATGATTCGAACAAAAAACCTAAAACTGAACAAAATTTCAGAACACGCATACATCCTCAAAACTCAACCATTTTTCATCATTCAAAGTTCATTGTGACCAGTGGAACATACTCTACCATTCTATAACCAAAGAAACAAGTTCTGGAAAAAAAGTTTCAAGAGGATACCTGAGATGGAGCTTTTGCTTTTGGAGCTTTCTGGCCAGTTCCTTGCTTCAAAGCCCCTCCAATGATCTCCCTGAAGATGCTTTGAGGCTTAGTTGGAGTGTATTGTGGCTAGTTTGTGAGATTGATGAAGTTCTATCTAAAGGGAGTGAAAAATCGTATTTCTGTTTGGGATGGTTTCAGGATCAAATGATGGTTGGGAACTGATCAGTGGATCATGGTGAATGGTTTTGTGAAGTTTGTTTTGAGGTTGCAGGCTTGTGTGTTGAGATTCGAATGAAAATGCAAGAGGGAGAGTTTTTGTGAACTATGGTGATGTTGTGTTTTCAGGCTTGCCTCTTGTGTGTTTTGAGTTTCATTTTGTCCACTTATCAAGTTGTGATAGGTCTGTGGAGTTGGTGTGGGCTATGCTGATTGATATGGTCCATTTTGCCAAAAGTCATGGTTAGGTGTCCTTTGAGGTATGGGCAAGCTCAGGCCAAGGACAAAGGGGTGTCATGCGCAGCAAGGATCAAGGCCAACCATGGAATTCAGATTGAGGCTAATTAGCAAGTGATTGAAGCTTATGAGTGGTTTTGCAAATTTCACTAAGTTTGGCCCTTTTGAAGTTTCTTAATGATCAAGGCATGAAAATGAGTAATTATTTGGTGCATTCTGAATTTTGGGTCATGAATTATGTTTGTGTAATGCTTAGAAGTTGATTTGAAGTCACAATTGGCCTTGGCATGAGGTTTTGCAACTTTCCCCCTTTGGTGTAAAAGTGAAATTTATGTGATTTTGTCCAACTTTGACAAGCCATAACTTTTGATCCAAGATGAATTAGAATGAGTTATTGTACTTTTTGAAAAGGGAATGATCCAATCTACAACTTTTATGACCAAAGTTTTCTCATTTGAAGCATTTTTGAATCAAAAAGAGGAGGTTGAAAAACTTTCCCAAAATGGCAAGTTTACATTATAAGTCACTTTCCCAAAAAGGCAACTTTGCAAATGGCTTGAAATTCTTCAATTTTGTGAACTTCTAACATCTTCTATGATCAAATAAAGATCATACACATTCAAAATGATGGAGAAACCCCTTTGGTTGGGTCACTGGGGGCCTCAGATGCCCTGATTTTGCATTGACTTGCTCAAGAAGTCATCTATTGATCAGATGCCTTCCCCATTGAATTTCTTCATGAAAATTGATATGCATGATCCTCATAACATATATAGACCAATATAAACAAGAATGACCAAAAAATTTGGAGTTATGGCCTCTGAAACCAAAACCCT
This sequence comes from Lathyrus aphaca, assembly GCA_963966055.1. Classification (NCBI taxonomy): domain Eukaryota; kingdom Viridiplantae; phylum Streptophyta; class Magnoliopsida; order Fabales; family Fabaceae; genus Lathyrus; species Lathyrus aphaca. The sequence goes on from OZ014523.1 coordinate 565,267,342, forward strand.
AATTTTAGGTCATCTGTGCAGTTAAACCTGGCTTTGCTTCCATGCCTTTCTCAGTTCTTGTGATTATTTGACTTTCTTGACCTTGTGAAGATGTAATATGATGCTTGAACATACATGGACCCTCTTGAGATGATTGAAGACCTTTGGAGTGGCTCAGATGGCTCAGGGATTGCTCAGATCACAAACCCTAGATGCAGATGACTTTCAATCAATGCAGTGAAGCAAAAATGCAATATGAGATGCTATGGTTGAACTTATGCAAATGAAAAGAATCACAAGCAATGGTGAAATGAGTGAGGGCAAATTTGGGGTGTTTACAGCTGCCCCTATTCAAACATGAGTTAACTGTGTAGGATGTAAGCGACGACTTAACAGACAAACAAGATAACTTGTGGTTGAATACCAAAGACAGTCCAAAATTTGCACTCACAGAATGAAGAAGAAAAGGGATATAGATTGTAAAAGGAAGTAAAGTTTGATTATAAAGTGCGGGCGACAGAGGACGACCGTCGAGCAGAGGACGACTGTTGGGGATAAAGCAATGACGGGGACGGCCGACATGCTGGGGAAATAGAGGGATCATGATGGGGACCATCAAATAAAGAAATAAGACTCTCTGGGGATTACAGGTAAAGTGAATGATGGGGACGACCATCAAGTTCAAAGCATAAATGAAATAAATGATGAGGTATGGTCATCAAAGGTGAAGGACGATCACCTAGCAGTGGACGGCTGCTCTGTTGGGGATAAGATGAGGGACGGTCATCTAAGGTGAAGGACGATCACCTGGCAGGGTACGGCTGCCGAAAGCATCACGACATAGGACGAATGCCGGATAAAAAGGTCGGTGATGGGGACGGCCATCGGATAAGCATGATGAAGGACGATCATCAAGAGGTGAAGGACGATCACCTAGTAGGGTACGGCTGCTCTCGGGGTTTATCATGACATAGGACGAATGTCAGATAACAAAATCAACGATGGGGACGACCATCGGATAAAAATGATGAAGGACGATCATCAAGAGGTGAAGGACGATCACTTAGCAGGGGACGGCTGCTAAAAAAAGCACGACATAGGACGAATGTCGGATAGGAAGGGGTTCTAATGAATAGAGACTCCGCTGGGGATGATGAAGTACGATCATCAAAAGGGTGAAGGACGATCACCTGGCAGGGTACGGTTGCCGAAAGGTATCATGACATAGGACGAATGTCAGATAGAAAGAGAAAATTTGCCGGGATTTGCTGGGGACTCTTCTGGGGAATAATAGACACAGACGAGTGTCTAAATTCTAGAAAAAGGTAAAAGTATATGACATTGTGCATGGATTAAAGATGCGGACGAGCATCCTTAAGACTATGATACGGACGAGTATCGGTAGAAATAAATGCTTGACGCATGTTCAGAGATGATGACACAGACGAGTATCAACTAGTTAACAACGAACACGGACGAGTGTCTCATCTGAGGGGATTTAAGTGGTATATACAAGATACGGACGGGTATCTGAAATAAGTAAACATGAGTGAGACACAAACGAGTGTTCAACTTGCTGTGGAGAACACGACGCGGACGGGTGTCGGAAGAAGTGTATTATAAACAAGTATTTGGTTTACAAAGTGTTTAGGAAACTATGTTGGGGAAGGTGACACGGACGGGTGTCAGGGAAGTGTATAGATATGTAAATATGTGTTTGTGAATGCAAAGGGGACGCTTTGGCTTTCTGCTGGGGATATGACACAAACAAGTGTCAAGAAACATCTGTAATGTATAAACATCTGTTTGCTCGGGCAATTTTACTGGGGAATGATGACATGGACGAGTGTCAAAAGGAGCATGTAACTGTATTTGTGAGTGTAAAGGAAATGCTTTAACATTCTGCCGGGGAGTTTGGGAAATATTTTGTATATTGTTGACGGTACGTCAGTATTTACAAGTGTTCAGTTCGACACATGGCTTATGATTATGCAATATGTTTGATTTTTGCCGTAATGCTCCGTATTGGACGGAATGCTACGCTCTGGGGATAATATGATGTGAATGCTATGATTATGCAAAAGATACCGATCCGGGATTCGGATCCCGTTGCTACGAAGATCTTTGGCTGATCTGCTTGAAGTGGATATCCCAGCTGGGGATGAGATCACTGGTAGATCTGACATATATGACTCTGCATGGGGAAGTAGGTCACTGATAGACCTATCTTGGTAATGAGGGACCCAGCCGGGGTCTGTGGGAGCTTTCGTCACTCTGTTGTGAGATCTTCAGACATTGCTCTTCTGGATAGAGATTGAAACTCTACGGGGAGATGGTTCCCTGTCTTTGCACTTGTCTGAGGAGGAATGATGACTGGCAACTCGGCTGGGGAGAAGGCTTCCCTGGCTTTGTTTGGAATATGTGCTGTGGAAATGGTGATTTAACAGCTTGCTGAGGAGGAACTTTCGTGCTCCATGTTGTGCTTTGAATACCTGCGATCCTGTTATGGCAAAGAAACGCACAAGTACCCCTAGGCATCCCTTACTGGATTCCATCATAGGAATTTAGACACTCCCGGGAGTAAGTATATTTCCTGTAGGCACGTATTTTTAGAAGGGAAGCATCTGTATTTATGCGATCAATATCTAAAGGACATCGGACATTTTTCAAATGAATAAAAATGTACGAGACGAAATATGACTGAAAATCTGATTTCATTAATTTAGGTGCCCTGAATTGGCAAGATACAGTCAAAGAAACGGATCTCCTGAAATGAGGAGATTGTTACAAATTGAGAAACAAAAAGACGGTGGCAATGTTGATGACGCTTCAAGAAGCTTCCCTTTTGCTATGACTCGTATGACATTGACGTTCTTCTCATCTTGCTTTCTGAAGAAGGCTGATTCTGACCGAAGCTTGAGCCTTTCGAAGCTTACCATGTTGCAAGTGATATAGACGAATTCAGAATGCAGTTGTTCGCTTATTCCCTTATCTTGCGTGGATCGCCCTTTTGGGTTTTCAATCCACCGGGATACCCTTTTTTGCCTGAGTTGTCCAATGCAGCTTTTCAACTCAGCGGGTGTACATTTCTTTATTTATTTTCCCTTATTTTACCCGAGTCCTTTATTCTGTTTTTGACTCGCCGGGATGCCCTATTTTTGCCTGGACTTACATTCTGTTTTTATGTCCAGCGGGTCTTTTTATGCGAAGTATTTTTTAACTACATCTGAATTCACAGGGGATAGGAAGTCTTCACCATCCATAGTACTGAGCATCAGTGCTCCACCAGAGAAAAATTTCTTTACTATGAATGGGCCATCGTAGTTCGGAGTCCACTTGCCCCTGTGGTCTGTATGAGGAGGGAGGAGTCTTTTCAGCACAAGATCTCCTACTTGGTATTCTCGGAGCCTGACTTTTTGATCGAAGGCTTTCTTCATTCTCTTCTGATACAGCTGCCCATGGCAGATTACAGCTAATCTTTTTTCTTCGATCAGATTCAGTTGTTCGTATCGGGATCGGACCCACTCTGCTTCATTTAGCTTAACATCCATTAGTACCCGCAAGGAGGGTAATTCAATTTCAACAGGTAGGACTGCCTCCATACCATAAACAAGCTGATACGGTGTTGCCCCAGTGGATGTTCTGATTGACGTACGGTACCCATGTAAGGCAAATGGTAGCATTTCATGCCAGTCTTTATAGGTAACTACCATCTTCTGCACAATCTTCTTGATATTCTTGTTAGCTGCCTCAACAGCGCCATTCATCTTTGGCCTGTAAGGAGAAGAATTGTGGTGCTGGATCTTGAAGTCCCGACATAATTCTGCCATCATTTTATTGTTTAAGTTGGAACCATTATCAGTAATGATTCGCTCGGGCACTCCATACCGACAAATGATATCTCTCTTCAAAAATCGGGCTACCACTTGCTTGGTAACATTTGCATAAGAAGCCGCTTCGACCCACTTGGTAAAATAGTCAATGGCAACCAGGATGAATCTGTGGCCATTTGAAGCGGTCGGTTCAATCTTGCCAATCATATCAATGCCCCACATGGTAAAGGGCCAAGGTGAAGACATCACATTCAGAGGATTCGGAGGCACATGCACTTTATCTGCGTAAATCTGGCATTTATGACACTTTCTGGCATATGCACAACAGTCTGCGTCCATTGTGATCCAGTAATAGCCTAATCTTAATAGCTTTTTAGCCATAGCATGCCCTCCTGCATGGGTACCAAAAGATCCTTCATGCACCTCGTGCATCAACAAGTTTGCTTCTGCCCTATCAACACATCTGAGAAGTACCATATCAAAGTTTCTCTTATACAGGGAACCATCAGTATTCAGGAAGAAACTACCAGCTAGCCTTCTTAATGTCTTCTTATCATTGGAAGATGCCCCAGGTGGGTATGTTTGGTTCTCCAAGAAGCATTTGATATCATGGAACCAAGGATTATCATCTTTAATGACATCTGCTGAGAACACATATGCGGGTCTGTCAAGTCTGGACACTGCAATTCGAGGCACAAAGTTGGCAGCTTGAACTTTAATCATGGACGAAATGGTAGCCAGAGCATCTGCAAACTGATTTTCATCTCGAGGGATATACTCAAGCTTGACTGTTGTGAAAAAAGTCAATAACCTCCTTGTATAATCCCGGTAGAGTATCAGATGATCTTGGTGAGTGTACCATTTGCCATTGGTTTGATTGATTACCAGAGCTGAATCTCCGAATACGGTTAAAGTCTTGATCCTGAGGTCAATGGCTTCCTCAAGACCCATAATACAAGCTTCGTATTCAGCTTCGTTGTTAGTGCAGTTGAAGGTGAGTTTTGCCGAGAAAGGCATGTGAACTCCCTTTGGTGTAATGAGTACTGCACCAACACCACGACCATTCATATTAACAGTCCCATCAAACATCATAGTCCATTCTTCTTCTGGGTCAGGCCCTTTAGTGTGAACAGGCTTTTCATGATCTTTTGCTTTTATGAACATGATGTCTTCATCAGGGAAGTCAAATCTCATAGGCTGGTAATCATCAATGGGTTGCTCAGCAAGATAATCAGACAATACACTGCCCTTGATGGCCTTTTGAGATGTGTACTGAATATCATATTCTATGAGGATCATTTGCCATCTTGCAACCCGTCCGGTAAGTGCTGGCTTCTCAAAAATGTACTTGACTGGATCCATCTTTGAGATCAACAAAGTAGTGTGGGTCAACATATACTGTCTTAATCGGCGAGCAGCCCACGCTAAAGCACAACAAGTTTTCTCAAGCAGTGAATAACGTTGTTCACAGTCGGTAAACTTTTTGCTTAGGTAGTATATTGCATACTCTTTTCGACCAGACTCGTCATGCTGGCCCAGCACACACCCCATTAACTCTTCTAATACTGTCAAGTACATGATTAGAGGTCTTCCTTCAATTGGAGGCATAAGGATTGGAGGCTCTTGTAAGTATTCCTTGATTTTATCAAAAGCTCTTTGGCAGTCTTCATTCCACCTGACCGTTTGTTCTTTTCTTAGCAGCTTGAACAAAGGCTCACAGGTTGCTGTAAGGTGAGATATGAACCTTGAAATGTAGTTCAATCTACCTAGGAACCCCCGAACTTCTTTTTCTGACTTCGGTGCAGGCATTTCTTGAATGGCTTTGACTTTGTCAGGGTCAACTTCAATCCCTTTCTCACTTACAATAAATCCCAGCAGCTTACCGGATCGTACCCCGAATGTGCATTTGTTGGGGTTTAACTTCAGTTGATACTTCCTCAGACGCTTGAAAAGCTTCAACAGATTCACCAGGTGGTCTTCCTCTGTGAGGGACTTGGCAATCATGTTATCCACATAACATTCAATTTCTTTATGGATCATGTCATGGAATAATGTTACCATAGCCCGTTGATAAGTGGCACCAGCATTCTTCAGTCCGAATGGCATCACCTTATAACAGAATGTGCCCCAGGGTGTGATAAAAGTTGTCTTCTCCATGTCTTCAGGTGACATCTTGATCTGATTGTATCCTGAAAATCCGTCCATGAAGTAGAATACCGAGAACTGAGCCGTATTGTCGACCAATACATCAATGTGAGGTAATGGGAAGTCATCTTTCGGGCTGGCTCTGTTCAGGTCCCGGTAATCCACACACATCCTCACCTTGCCGTCTTTCTTAGGTACAGGTACAATATTAGCAACCCACGGCGGATAACTAGTCACAGGAAGGAAACCGGCGTCCCACTGCTTTTGCACCTCTTCTTTTATCTTCATTGCCATATCTGGGCGAGTACGGCGCAACTTCTGTTTTACTGGTGGGCAGTCTTCTTTCAGAGGCAGCTTGTGCATAACAATGTCGGTGTCCAACCCTGGCATATCCTGATAAGACCAAGCAAAAACATCCACATATTCCCGAAGCATGTCAATCAGTTGCTCTTTCACTGAATCTTGTAGGCAGGCCCCGATCTTGAATTCTTTCACGTCTTCTTCCGTACCAAGATTAATCGTCTCGACCTCCTTCTGATGAGGAGTGATAACCTTTTCCTCTTGCCTTAACAACCTAGCTAGCTCTTCAGGTAGCTCATAATCTTCTTCAACCTCTTCATTAGCTTGATTGATTGGATTGTCAAAGTCATACGAAGTCATAGCAGTGTTGTTGTCGGTGCAGTCTGGAGGGCACTTTCTGCAAGGGTTTAGATTGGTTTATTTTAGTGATCAATTTTATCTTATTTAGAAAAAGTGAAAATGAAGTTATTTTATTCTGAAAAACATTGCCATTTTATTTTTGTACAAAAAGAAAAATGAAAAACAGTGAGCGAAAAAGAAAAGACTCATTTGCAAAAGATGTCCTGATATTCATTAATTGATCTTTGCACAAAATACAAGATGGCCCGATTACAAAATGAGTCTTGACATCTTGGGCAAGATGCAAGACTTGATGCATGCTTTAAAATACAGGAAATAATAATTACTCTGCAGGAGTAACCCTTATAATTTCCTGGGAAGACCAGTTAAGGACTTGGCTCCCCGGGATCCTTGGACGTATCCAGCTCTCCAGGTTGCAGTCGCTTTCCTCCTCGTCTTCCAAATTGTTCACAACATCCGGGGTGAGCATTCCCCCGCTGACGAACTTGGGCTCCTTGGCAGCCTCTGATTGATCTTGTTGAGTTGGTCTGTAACCCAACCCAAATCTGTCTTCTTTCTTTTCCACGGGCAACAGCTTGCCCCAGCCTTGGGCGGTACCTTCCTCAACAACCTTCCGGGCTTGCTGGTACGATGTTATGGAAGTTCCCAGTACAGCAGATGCTTCATTAATGTTCAGGGCATCAAACCCTTGGCTCATGGTTTCATGGATCTCCCCGTCCATTTCTATGTACTTATACGTAGCCAGCTGGCTAACAAAGATGTCTTCCTCCCCACAGATGGGGATGATCTGGCCTTCCCACTCGAATTTTATCTTTTAGAGAAGGGTAGACGTAACAGCGCCGGCGGCGTGGATCCAGGGTCTACCCAACAAACAGCTGTAGGCCGGCTGAATGTCCATCACAAAGAAGGTAGTTTTGAAGGTCTACGGGCCAATCATCATAGGCAGATCAATCTCTCCAAGCACTGATCTTTTAGATCCATCAAATGTTCTCACCACCAAATTACTCGGACGCAGTGCCAAGCCATCATACTCCAGCTTCACTAAGGCTTTCTTTGGTAGAACATTGAGCGATGACCCAGTGTCTACCAGTACATGAGATAGAACAACACCCTTGCATTCCAAGGTGATATGCAAAGCCTTATTATGGTTGCGTCCCTCTGTTGTTAAGTCAGCATTGGTAAAGCCCAGTCCATGACTGGTATTGACATTTGCAACCACAGTTTCTAGCTGATTAACGGTAATCTCCTCTGGCACGTATACTGCGTGCAGGACCTTTAACAATGCGTTCCTGTGAGCTTCAGAACACATTAACAGTGACAATATGGAGATTTTTGAGGGAGTTTGGTGAAGCTGATCCACCACCTTGTAATCACTTCTTTTTATGATTCTCATGAACTCGTCTACATCTTGTTCAAAAGATGTCTTCTGAGTTTCTTTGATAGTTGGCTCTTCAGATACCACACTCTTTCCTTTTGCTTTGGCAGCAGCTTCTGCTTCAACATTAGGTCTTTGTGTTTGTGAGGCAAAAAGGCGTCCGCTTCTGGTAAAGCCTCCGCCTCCCCCAACATTATCAACTTGTGGAGAAGAGGTTGATGAATCCATAGTGATTTTCTCCCCGTTGCAGTAGAGGTCAGAGCCATAATGCCAAGGTATGGCATTACTGCTTTCATAAGGAACTGGTCCAGGCACAGTAATGGTGACTGGACTGATTGCTGCAGAGTGTAACACGGTGGGAGAACTGACTTTAGTTATGTTGCGGATAGCAAGAGTCGCCACCGACTTTTATTTTATCCAAAGGAAAGGCATAAAAGAACAGGAAAGACCTTTAAAAGATTTTTGGGTCCGGGGGGTAGGTTATGTAAAGGGAAGGTATTAGCACCCTTTACATCCATGGTTATCCATGGGCTCTTAGTTACTTAGCTCACTTTAAAATGTTTTTTGAAATGTGAAGTGTGTGAATAGAAATTTTCTTAAGTACTTTATAATGATCCATGTACGGATATATATAAAGACTTTGTTTTGAAAATTGTTTGAAATGTGAAGTGTTTGAAATGTTTTTGAAGAGTGAGCAAGTACATAAGAGGAACCTACCCTAAGTTAAGTCTTTTCTGTTCTTGAATATCCTTTAAGTGATAAGACTATCCCTATTATTAAGGAATAGGTAGTCATCACCTTGGATGTGTGGGACAAATGAAGGGACATCTGTTATTTAGGCAATTGTGGGGTGTATAAGCAATTCAAAGGGACTTATCATCTTTACTCGAAAGGGACAAGATCATTACGAAGGCAACATTCGAAGGGACTTGATCTTTTTATCTGTTTAGGGACTAGATGATGTGAGATGAGGGACTTTGCTTTATACACCCTACTTGACCTTTTGTTTAGGCAACTTGAGAGGTATCCTTAAGAAGGTGAGATGGCGATCAAAGATCGACTTACGTGTGTGAGTGTACCAATTCAGATATTTATCTTTAAGTTAATGATCTAAATTCAATTTTTACATACAAACATGTTTTACACTCCCTATTTTACTAACCATAACATTTAAAATAAATAATAAAAATTAAAACTACAAATATTACATAAGGGATACAATTACATTATAATAATAATTAAAAATAAATAAACAAATAAATAATGATAAATAATTGGGTTAGTAACAATAATAATAATAAAAATCATAATATATATATAAAGGGGGTTAGTAATAATAATATAAATAAAAATAAAATAAATTAGCATAATAATGAATAATAAATTAAAAGTTCAAGTTTTAATAAACAATTATTTTTTTAAGATTTTAAGAAGAAAAATAAACAATTCATATTATATACTAATTATTATAAAGATTTAAATTATATATACATGTTATGAAAAATAATGGTTAATTATGATTAAATAAACATATTATAAAAATAAATTATATTTACAAGATTAAATTAGGAGCTTTTAATTGTTTTAAGCATAATCTAAAATTATTTACATGCAAGAATTATATTAAATAATAATTATAAACAAATTATAAAAACATGCACATAATTAAAAGTTATAATTAACAAATAAATTAATATTTAAAATTAGGGTTTATAAAAATAATTAGGTTTTATAAAAATATTTTAGGGTTTTAGAAAATATTAGGGTTTATATGTTTAGAAAAATAAATTAAGATTAATTATTAACTATACAAAATTATGAAAAATAAATATTAAATAATTTCACTAATAAGGTTTAATTTTTAAAAAAAGATGAATTCTAAATTATAGAGAAGAAAATAATAATATAAACATTTTACTTTTATTATTTAAACTTATTTAATTATAATATAAACAAGTTAAATAGAAAAACAAGAAAAAAGTGAAAAAAGAACTTACCTGGGCTGGGATTCGAACCCAGTCCCTGGACAATGCAACCTCCAAGACCAGCAAGCCAGCCACTGGGCTGCGCGCGCGCCAGTGATATGGAAGGAACTCCATCTGGTTTTGTTTCAAATCCTGTGAACCATGACAAAAACAACAAAAAAATAGCACAAAAGGGCCTCGGGAGGGTTTCGAACCCAGGACCTTCACACAACAAGCAAACACTCTTACCATCCAGCCAGAAGGGTGCAACTAATATATAATATACAACAAATCATAATATTTTAAGTTCTATGAATAGATGATAAAACATAAAAATAATGCTGCCTCCAGGAATCGAACCAAGGCTTTGAAGCAATACGCGCGCGTCCCTTACCACTGGGCCAGGCATACATTTGTGAAACAAATTAGAAATAATTTCATAAAATATTAAGAGTAATATTTGAATTCCAGAACGCGCGCCAAAGGTCTTCGTCTTCAACCTTGCTACCTTCGAATTCTCCTGCGTTTTTACATACACATTTACCTGCGAATTTTTTAACACAGGAAACCTACGAATTTGAAACACCATCAAAACAGTACAATTTCATTAAATTAAGAGTGCAAACAAGGTCCAGAGGTTATTTAGAATTGATCCACGGTTTTAGAATTCGTTTATATTCATTTAAACGCAAAACCTTAATTCGAAGGTCAAGAACCCTAAAATGGCATCACACGATTCAGCCATGTTTTCTTCAATTAAACCACACAGAATTCATCACAAGCTTTCATTGAACACTAATAAACACACAAAATCCATTAATAACAGTTAAATGATCATGAACGAAAAAATAAAAAAAAACATGAAAAGTTGGATTCGGATTCATCAATTCTTGAGGTTTGAGATGCATATGACTATTGCTACATGATCAGGGATGTTCAAGGAATGGATTGATGTCTTTATTTCACCTGAAAAACCACAAAAAATCAGAAACCGAATTTCAAATTTTGATGAACTTTGAACTTATGAAACTTATCCTTGAGGCAAAAAATTTGTCCTTGTGCATTGTGTTAGGTTTGTATACTTATAGTAGAATGAAGCTAGGTCAAAAAATTGGATCATTGTTTGGACTTTTTGATTTTTGAAGATTGAAAAAGATCATGACTTGAATTTCATATATTTTTGAATGAGACCTTTCTATCTTAATACAATCATCATCAATTGCATATCAATCTGATCCAACTTATGTTTATGACCTTCTAGAATCAAAATATATTTTAAATCTTCATATTTGATATTTTATTTAAATTTAAAATGATTTTTAATATAAAAAATCATAATAAATAAAATAAAATTATGAAAATATCAAATAAATTTCGTGCATGATATCATGGAACACCTTGGGTCACAAAAAGTTCAGCCCATTTGGAAGAATTTGGTTTTAAGACCCTATTTTCTTCATAAACCACCCAAAAATTTCCCAACTTTGCAAGGGCACATATCCTTCAATTTTAATGCTATGAGGGTGCTTTTGGACATTTTGGAAAGCTTAAAGAGTCCTCTAACCAACCCCATTGGTTTCATGTCCATATCATTTACCATTCTCAAGTTATGCCCTTTTGAAGTTGTTGACTTTTTGTTGACTTTCGAAAGGACCTATAATGTCTTAGCTCATACCTTCCAAATGAAGCATTTTTGGGCTTGGCTTGTGAGACACAAAGTTGTAGAGAATTCAATTTCCTTCAAAATGAGCTTTAGATGGGAAAAATTTGATAAAGCATGTGAAAGTTATGGCTGGTCAAAGTTCAGTTGACTTTTCCTGAGGAAACCCTAATTTAGAAACCTCTGATTCTTGATGATCTAAAATATCCTTGATGAATCATGATCAACCCTTGATAAAATGATGAATTTTACTTCATATACTTGATGTTGGCAAAAAAATCATGAAGTTTGACTTTGGTTTGACCACAGTTGACCTCAGTTTGACTTTTTAACTACTTTGACTGATTTTGACTTATATGATCATCTGACTGAGCAAACCTTTGAGAAATGTCTTGAAACTTGTCATGGGGATTATTAAACACATATAAGATGTTATGAAGCTCACTTGAAGTCTTGAAAGTCCATTTAACCTGATTAAAGTCAAAACCCTAGTTTTGGATGCCCTACTTCGGAGGATGCATTGTCTGAGGGAATTGTCAAATCTTCTGACTAATTATGAACTTTGTGAACCTTGTGAACATCATTGTGAACCTTGTGAACCTCATAAGATGTCTTGTGAACCTTGTGAACCTCATAAGATGTCTTGTGAATCTTGTGAACCTCATAGTACACAAAGTCTTGTTTTGTGAGGGCAAATTTTGGGGTGCAACAGCTGCCCCTGTTCAATTTTCTGAAACCTGAGGGGTTAGATTGGTATATGTGCCAGTCGTGACCTGGAAGGTTGAAGGGGATTGAACACAAAAGCCCAAAAATTTGCACTCACCGGTGCGTAGAGTGATATTGATGACTAGCTGTAGATGCTTGAGTGGGCTTAAAGATGCCATCTGAAAAAAAGTTCTTCAAATATACCTCTTGGAGAATAAAGTAGTCCAAAGTATGAAGATATAGCTTTTTGGGAGGATAAACAACGGCCCAAAGTAGTGATAGCTTTCAGGAGGATAAACAACGTCCTGAGGTATAATGATAACTTTTGGGAGGATAAACAACGGCCCAAAGTCATGATATGGCTTTTGAGAAGATGAACGACGTCTCAAGATAGCCTTTGGGAAGATAAATGACGTCCCATGATAATGAGGTAACCTTTGGGAAGATAAACAACGGCCCGAGGTCATGATAGCTTTCAGGAGGATAAACAACGTCCCGAGGTATCAATATGGCTTTTGATAAGATAAACGACGTCTCAAGATAGCCTTTGGGAAGATAAACGACATCCCAAGATAATGAGGCAACCTTTGGGAAGATAAACAACGGCCCAAGGGTATGATAGCTTTCAGGAGGATAAGCAACGTCCTGAGGTATAAGTATAACTTTTGGGAGGATAAACAACGGCCCAAAGTCATGATATGGCTTTTGAGAAGATAACCGACGTCTCAAGATAGCCTTCGGGAAGATAAACGACGTCCCATGATAATGAGGTAACCTTTGGGAAGATAAACAACGGCCCAAGGTCACAAGTTGTTGATGAAGTTTGTCTGCTGGAGAATTAATCTGCAAAACAAGATAACATTCTGCAAGATAATATTAGTTTATGCATTATGTATGCATGTATAGTATGATGCACTATGTATTTATGTATACGTATGTTATGGTATGATGTAAATGATGTATGTATGTATCATGCAGCTTGAAGCGCCTGGATATCTTCGTATAACAACTGCTGGCCAGGGAAAATAAATCCAGATTTGTTGCTGAAGAATATGAGGAACTCGTCTTGTTTGATAATACAGTGAAGAATATGAGGAACTCGTTCCCTTCTCGTTTGATAACATAATATTCATAACCTCCCGTCTTCGTTTGATAGTAAGGTATCCATAACCTCCCGTCTTCGTTCGTCGTACTCCTATTGGAGGAATAAATTCCCGATTATCTGTATGAGGATAAAAGAGATGGATATAAATTCTAGGGGAGATGTGACTCGAAGTTCTTATGAAGATGGATTTGCCCTACTGGGGGACTTGTAGCTGTCCTGTGGGAATGAACCGGCGAAGCTTCGTTGAAATCCTTCCCTCGTTCGTCCTTAGTAAATACTATTACTGCATTTTCTTGCATTTCTGGTAAACATCAATCATATTAAGCATTTATGCATTTCTGATAAACATCAATCATATTCAAAAGCATACATACATTCAAACACAACCAATGAACGTTTCGCTTATGTAAATAGGGTAAAAGTAAATCTGGATTCAAAGATGGAATTTTATTTATATCACAAAGTGACCCGTACATGGGTAAGTTGGTACAAGGAGACATAAATCCTAGTAAGAGGAATTCGTCATAAAAGTTTTTACAAAACAAATAAAATCAGATATGTGGGAAACAATCCTATTGAGTTTCAATTCTACTATTGCTATTATCTTCAAGTATCTCATCTTCTGCTGTCGAGACAGAACGATTGGATTGAGCTTTATCTGTTCGAGCTTGAATAAGTAGCACAACTGGTTGTAGTTACATGGGTGATCCAAACGAGACATAGTCATACGCTTTAATCCCTAACTTTTTCCTGGATTGCCCTTTCAGGTTTTCAATCCACCGGGATACCCTTTTTTGCCCAAGCCGCCTTTTCAGGTTTTCGACTTGCCGGGTGTACATTCTTTTATATATATCCCTAATTTTTGCCCGAACCCTTTTGGTTCGCCGGGATGCCCTTATTTTTGCCTAGGCCAGTCAACCTAGCGGGTCTCTTTTTATGCATAGTATTTTTTAACTATGTCTGCGTTTACAGGCTGCGGAAAGTCTTCACCATCCATAGTAGTAAGTATCATGGCACCTCCTGAGAATACCGTCTTGACTATAAATGGTCCTTCGTATGTAGGAGTCCACTTGCCCCTAGGATCACGCTGTGGTAATATGATACGCTTGATTACCAAGTCACCAGCCTGATATACCTTTGGCTTAACCTTCTTGTTGAAAGCCTTGATCATTCGTTTCTGGTACATCTGGCCATGACAAATTGCTGCCAACCTCTTCTCATCAATCAAATTTATCTGGTCAAATCGAGTCTGAATCCACTCATCTTCATCCAAGCCTGCATCCTTCATAATTCTCAAGGAGGGAATCTGAACTTCAATGGGCAGAACTGCTTCCATACCATAGACTAAGGAGAATGGGGTTGCCCCTGTTGAGGTACGTATTGTAGTACGATAACCATGAAGAGCAAATGGTAACATCTCATGTCAATCCTTGTAAGTAACAGTCATCTTCTGTATAATCTTCTTAATGTTCTTGTTAGCAGCTTCAACTGCCCCATTCATTTTCGGACGATACGGAGAAGAGTTGTGATGCTTAATCTTGAATTGCGTACAGAGATCAGTGATCATAGTGTTGTTCAGATTAGAGCCATTGTCAGTAATAATCCTTTCAGGGATGTCATACCTATATATGAGATTATTCCTAATGAATTGAGCCACAACATTCTTGGTAACAGATGCAAATGAAGCTGCCTCTACCCACTTCGTAAAGTAATCAATAGCAACCAGGATGAAACGATGCCCATTAGAAGTAGTAGGCTTGATCTCACCAATAATATCAATGCCCCACATGGCAAAAGGCCAAGGAGCAGTCAACACATTCAATGGAGATGGAGGTATATGTACTTTGTCAGCATAAATTTGACACTTATGACATGTTCTGGAATGTTGGTAGCAGTCAGCTTCCATGGTAGACCAATAGTAACCTGCTCTCAATATCTTCTTTGCCATAGTATGACCACTAGAATGAGTGCCAAAGATCCCATCATGCATATCTTCCATAATCTCTGTTGCTTCCTTCTTATCCACACAACGAAGCATAGTTGGATTATGATTGCGCTTGTACAAAATTCCATTACTCAAAAAGAACTTAGCAAAAAACCTCCTCAGAAACTTCTTATCTTTGACAGATGCCCCTTCAGGGAACTCCTGAGCTTCAAGATATCTTTTCACTTCATAAAACCAAGGCTTCTCCTCTGCTTCTTCAGTATCAATTTCATTGCAGTATGCAGGCTTCTCAAATCTATCAATGGTAATCTTGGGAGCCTCATCATCCCAGCTGATCTCAAACATGGATGCCATGGTGGCTAATGCATCTGCCAACTGATTATGTCTTCGTGGAATATGTCCAAAGGTAATCTCTTTGAAATGTGGGATCAAAGACAACACATGTTCTCTGTAAGGAATGAGATTATCATGCTTGGTATCCCAATCTCCTTTAATCTGACTTACTACCAAGGCTGAATCTCCATATACATCCAGGAACTGAATCTTCATATCAATGGCAGCTTTGATACCCAGGATACATGCCTCATACTCAGCCATGTTATTAGTACAATAGAAACAAAGTCTGGCAGTAATCGGGGTATGACAACCTTCAGGGGAACTGATCACAACACTAACACCATTACCAAGTGCATTAGAAGCTCCATCAAAAACCATAGTCCATCGGGATCCTTGTTCAGGTCCGTCATATTATCCAGGTTCTTTGGTAATAATCATAATGTCTTCATCGGGGAATTCAAAACTCATTGACTGATAATCATCCACTGCTTGATGAGCCAAATGATCAGCTACAACACTTCCTTTAATGGCCTTCTGAGTAGTATATTGTATATCATATTCTGTCAAGATCATTTGCCATCTTGCAATTCTTCCGGAGAGAGCAGGTTTCTCGAATATGTACTTGATTGGGTCCATATTTGAAATCAATAAGGTAGTATGAGTCAACATATACTGTCTTAGTCGGCGAGCAGCCCATGCCAAAGCGCAACAAGTTATCTCGAGCAGTGAGTATCTTGTTTCACAGTCGGTAAACTTTTTGCTAAGGTAGTATATTGCCTGCTCTTTTCGACCGGACTCGTCATTTTGCCCCAACACTCACCCCATTGAGTTGTCTAGCACTGTTAAGTACATAATCAAGGGTCTTCCATCAACTGGTGGCATCAAAATTGGAGGTTCTAGGAGATATTTCTTGATTTCATCAAAGGCAATCTGGCACTCATCATTCCATTCCATCACCTAATCTTTCTTTAATAACTTGAAGATTGGCTCACAGGTGGCAGTTAATTGGGAAATAAATCTTGCAATGTAGTTCAATCGTCCCAAGAAACCTCTAACTTCCTTCTCAGTACGGGGAGCTGGCATCTCTCGTATAGCTTTCTCTTTTGCAGGATCTACTTCAATACCTTTTCCACTGACAATGAACCCAAGGAGTTTACCAGACCTAACTCCAAAAGTACACTTGTTTGGGTTCAATCTCAACTTGTATTTCTTTAACCTCTCAAACAACTTATGCAGATGATCAAGGTGTTGCTCTTCATTCTGGGACCTGGCTATCATATCATCCACATATACCTCTATCTCATGATGTATCATATCGTGAAACAAAGCCACCATAGCACGCTGATATGTTGCCCCTGCATTCTTCAAACCAAATGGCATCACCTTATAGCAAAAAGTGCCCCACTGTGTAACAAATGTTGTCTTCTCCATATCTTCAGGTGCCATCTTGATCTGATTGTAACCAGAGAAACCATCCATAAAATAGAATAACTTGTGCTGAGCAGTGTTGTCTACCAGAACATCAATATGAGGAAGCGGAAAGTCATCTTTGGGGCTGGCCTTGTTCAAATCCCTGTAGTCTACACACATACGATCCTTACCATCTTTCTTAGGTACCGGCACCACATTTGCAACCCACTGAGGATAAGAAGTCACAGCTAAGAACCCTGCATCAAACTGTTTCATTACCTCTGCCTTAATCTTCTCTGACATTTCAGGACGCATGCGACGAACCTTTTGCTTCTTTGGACGACAATCTTCTTTTATCGGTAAACGGTGAACCACAATGTCTGTATCCAACCCTGGCATATCTTCATAGGACCAAGCAAAGATCTCCACATAGTCATGTAACATCTGAATCAATCTGCTCTTGACACTATCCTCTAATTCATCCCCTATCTTGACCTCTTTCCTGTTTTCTTCAGTTCCCAGATTCACAACTTCGACTGGCTCTTCATGTGGCTGTATAGCTTTCTCTTCTTGTTGTAACAACCTAGCAAGCTCTACAGGTACTTCACAATCGTCCTCATTTCCGTCTTCAGCTTGATAGATCGGATTCTCGAAATTATAATTGGCAATAGTAGAACTGTTATCAACAGGATCCAGAGTGGATAAGGATCTGCATTTTAGTGATGTGGGTGTGTGTAAGAACACATATCTGATAAAACCAAAATAAAAGAAAAGAAAGACAAGGAACACAATATTTACTAAAACGAAACGTCCACTGATTTTTATTGAATGAAGTATGCAAATGAAATGACAGCCCGTAACAAGCACACCATTGTGCCCCGGGTAAGGCACAAGGCTTGAGAGTTTAATTGTTCAAAAATTACAAATTTTAAAAAAGCAACAACACAGTAATAGTATTTACTCCTGACTAAAGGAGATAGGAATAACATCTTCAGCCTTCCAGTTATTGAGCCCAGCACCCACAGTAGGAAAAATCCAAGCATCCAAGTTGTAGTCTTCATCATAGTCACCCACAGCATTGATCTGATTCTTCATAATCCCCTGATTGGTGATACGAACAGCACGAGCACGACGAACAGCCTTATGGGACTCTGCAGTGAAACCCAAACCAAATTTGTCAGACTTGTAAGGAATGTCAGGAAGCTGACCCCAAATAGTACAACCACCTTCATCCACCACAGCTCTAGCATCTTTGAGGGAGGCCATTGTAGGAGGTACTCTGGTGACCACAAGAACTTTCTTGACAACAGGAGGAGCTTCATAGTTATTAACAAACCAAGGAACCACTTCGAACGTCTGGCACGGAGTTTCAACATATTCACCTTCCATTTCAAGATATTTAAAGGTGTTTACATGGCTAACTACATATCCTTCCTCTCCATAAACAGTGACAACTTTTCCTTCTACTGAATATCTCAGTTTCTGATGTAAAGTGGAGGTTACAGCACCTGCCCCATGGATCCAGGGACGTCCGAGCAAACAAGAATAAGAAGGACGAATATCCATCACGTAAAAAGTAGCATTGAAGACCTGAGAACCTACTTTGATTGGGAGATCAATTTCTCCATGCACCACTCTTCTCGAGCCATCAAAAGCTTTCACCACTATATTACTGGGCTTCAACACAGCATCTTCAGGACTAAGCTTATTCAGAACTTCTTTGGGCAACACATTCAGCGAGGAACCATTGTCTATTAACACATGTGACAGGGTAGTGCCCCTACATTCAATAGAGATATGTAAAGCCCTGTTATGATCCCTCTTGGCAGGAGTCAAATCAGCGTCGGAGAAACCTAACCCATTATCATAGGTCAAGTGTGCAACACAATTTTCAAACTGGTCAACAGAAATTTCATTTGGTACATGAGCAGTCTTCAGAAACTTGATCAAGGCTTTGGCATGAGCCTCAGAACACAACAATAAGGACAACATAGAAATCCTGGAGGGAGTATGCCCCAATTGATCAACAACATCATAATCACTCTTGCGAATGATCTTCAATACTTCTTCCATCTGCTTAGCAAGATCATCAGCAGCTGGCACATCAGTTGGTATAGGTTAAATAACAGGACCTTTGCCCCGAGATTCAGTAGTGGAGGTAGTAACAGGAGTAACTGTATTCTTGGAAGTAACTGGAGGAGAGAAAACTCTTCCGCTTCGTGTGATCTTACTAGATCCAGCAATATTGTCAACATCAAGGTTTTCATCAGCAACAGGCATATCAGCTAAGGGTTCCTGCTTAACACCATGGATATAAACATCGGATCCATAATGCCAAGGCACAGCTTTATCAGAAGTATACGGAATAGGACCAGGAGTGGTAATGATCATAGGAGCCACTCTAGCTTCAGCAACAATCTTCACAGGGCCTTCAGCAGTAATCTTAATTGGACCCTTATGAATGATTTTGACAGGACCCTTGGAAGTAATCCTTACCGGCACTTTATCAACCATATCCACCTCTTCAATCTTTGCACCTTTAGTTATATGATCAACCATACTCTCCACAGAAGGGGGAGTCCTCTCAAACACTATGGTGTAATTATTCATGAGGCGTTGAATTTCGTCTTTCAACCTCCAACAGCTATCCGGCTTATAGGCACAATACAAACAATCTTCACGACAACCTGGAAAGAACCCAGCTTGTACCAACTTCTTCTCGATAATAGACAATGGTGTAGTCAAATCTGCAACTGAGGAAATATGTGAAACTTCATCAATGGCATTGACAGTCTTCTCATGATTTGGCATGGGAGCAGTAATCACATTTGGAGTACCCGGAGGGTCAAACTCAATCTCTCCAGCATCAATCATATCCTGAATTTTATTCTTCAATACCCAACAACTATTGGTATCATGTCCCTGACAATTCGAATGATATGCACATCGTGCATTAGGATTATACCTGGGAGAGGTAACATTGGGATTCTGAGGAGGGTCCCTCAAAGTGATAAGTTCACCCTTCAACAAGTGTTGCAAGGCTTGGGCCAGTGACATGTTGATCTTAGTGAACTGCCTTTTATTCCTCTGTTGATTTCCCTGAGGTGGCTCTGGTGTTAAAGGAGGAGGATTGGAGATATGAACTGCACTCACAGATTGATGCCTTCTATTACGATCAGGTTGACCATAAACAGCATTTGACTCTTTCTTCCCACTAGGGGGCTTCTTTGCAGTACTGGATGAAGAAGCACCCACTTGGATCTTGCCACTCTTTATACCACTTTCTACACGCTCTCCTGTCATTATCAACTCAGTGAAGCCAGATGATGAGCTTCCAATGAGATGACTATAAAAAGGACCATTCAACGTACACATGAACATATCAACCAATTCTCTGTCAGTTAGAGGGGGTTGCACTCTTCCAGCCAAGTCTCTCCACTTCTGAGCATACTCCTTGAAATTTTCTTTAGCACCCATAGACATGCTCTGCAGTTGCATGCGAGTAGGAGCCAAATCAGCATTGTATTGATATTGCTTATAAAAGGCTTCAGCAAGATCATTCCAATCACGGATGTTGACACTCTCCAATTGATAGTACCATTCCAATTGAGCTCCAGATAAGCTCTCTTGGAAGAAATGGATCCACAACTTCTTATCAGCAGTATGGGGTTGGATCCTCCTGACATAAGACCTCAGATGCAGCTTGGGACATGAAACACCATCATAAACTACGAAAGTAGGAACCTTGAAACAAATGGGTATAACCACTCCAGATATCAAACTCAGGTCTTCAAAATCCAGCCCAGAAGACTTTTGCAATTCCATAGCATCTATTCTATCCACCAGCATCTTGAACTTATCTTCGTTAGGCTCATGATAGTAATTAGCTTCAGAATCAGAATCCCCCATTGTATTATGGAGACTGCCTCCCTCTTTCTCAGACTCTTCAGACTCATAATCTTCAACCTGTTCTTTGGTCTTGACAGGACCTCTGAACCTTCTTCCTATGTTGATCAGGCCACCTGACCTTCTAGCCTTCTTAGTCTTTTTGGCCAGCAGTGTCTTCAATTCATCCTGCCCCTTGGACAAGTTCAGGATCAGCTCTTGGAACTGTGCATTTTGTGCCTGGAGATCCTTAACTGTTTGTTCAAGAGCCATTGCTGAAATAAACAGCGAGAAGATGAGAAACCTGTGATGAAATGATATGATATGCGCATGCAATGTTTTCAAGGACCGCGGGATTTAAAATTGTTTAAACTATCAAGAAAGTAAATTTTTATTAGTAATAAATTTGTTTGCCCTTTGGGCTTACAAAATAAAATGAAATAAATACAAGAGATGGGGTTTTAAGTCTCCCATGGACGTTTCCTCTTTATGTTGAGATATGAGTTGAGATTCCGCTCCTCGTGAAGTTGCTTTGTTAGCTCCAGGATTCTATCTTGACTTGCTTTGTAATGAGCCTCGAAAGTATCCCTTTGCTCCTTTAACTGGATCCAGGACCTCTGTAAGTCTTCCATGTCAGTGGGCATGTCTGGGTGAAGGATGGTATAAGAAGTATCCCCTTCAGCAACAAGCTCCATAGTAACTGGCAGGATGGCAGGATATGGCATCATGAGAGTCTGAGCACGAGATCGCACCCATCTGAGGTAAGTTTCCATAGGAATAGTGTACTTGGGCTCCAGAGTCTTGCTGTCAACCTTGTTCACTTTTCCCCATGCTCGTATGAACCTCTAATGGTAACCTTGCAAATCGTTGTCGTAATCAAACACAATACCCTGAATCAGCATGTCATGAGGACCATCACTCCGAGCGTAACCAAACTGTCGTAAAGCTAGAGAAGGGTTGTAAGTAATGCCTCCTCTTATGCCTAGAAGTGGCACATTAGGAAACTCCCCACAACGGTCAATGATAGTGATATTCTCCATAGATCTGGAGCACCAATGGATATCTGAATGAGAGAGTGACATAATCCTCTTGGACCATCTGAACCCTTGTTCATTCTTCATCACTGAGCGAGGAAGGTGAGAAATAAACCACCTAGATAGCAAAGGTATGCAGCACATCAGAGTTCCTTGTGCCTTCGTAGTAAGAGTATGAAGAGAGTGCAGAATGTCTCCAAGCAATGTGGGCACTGGATTGTGACTCAGGAATATGTTGATAGCATGAACATCTATGAACTGGTCAGGATTGGGGAACAACACTAAGCCATAAATCAACAAGGCTAAGATCTCCTCAAAAGCATCATAGCTCATAGCTTTCAAGAACACTTGAGCCTTCTCTATCAACACCTTAGCAAGAATACCCTTAACTCCGCTTCTCGTTTCTAGAACAATGTCAGACTTCTTCAGATATAGGGCTGCAACAATAATTTCAGGTTTAGGCTCTTTCTCCAAGCCTGTGAATGGTTTCTGATCAAGTACAAGTATACCCAGAAGTTTAGAGAACTCTTCCATTGTAGGAACCAGCTGATAGTCGGGGAATGTGAAGCAGTGATGCTTAGGGTCAAAGAACTGAAACAGAACACTCATCATGTCTTCATTGAACCCTAAAGTGACTAGATCCAGTAGGTGACCATGTCTTTTGATGAATTGGGAGTTTTCAGACACTTGAGAAACCAACTCCTTAAGCTTAGGAGGTATGCCTACAGAGTTGATCCTGATAGTGTTTCTACGAGCAGAAGCCATGACCTGCAACAAAGAACAAAGATAAATCCTTTGGTCCTTGAAATGGTTAGTGAAAATGCTATGCTTATGATGCATGATGATGCTATGATGTTATGCTCAATCACAAACAAGTGGCACACACAAACAAGTCACACAATAGCCCTAGGTTTGAAGGCTTGCATGAGGTTTAAAGGTAAGTACCCTCCCCTGAAGTTAGTTGGTTCATCCTGTCCTTTAAAGTAACCAGGTTCTAAGGGATCTCAATATCATTGATCCTTCACAAGGGTGGTTGTTCAGTAGGCAACTTACTTGCCAACCAAAACACTCCAAGGTTAGAATCTCAATGAGCGTAGTATCGAGTATCAACCAACTTCAGTCTGCACCAAAGCCGGTTATCTCACTACTTTTCTAAAGGCCAAGATGGGATAACTAGGGTTCTAAAAGTTAGTTAGTGCATTGACAACATATGGCAGCCTCATATTATCCTCAACTTGACTTAAGGAACATAAGCACCAACCAAGAAGTCACACTAACTATGGCCACCAGATCAACCATATCGGTATACGCCGTACAGTTTCCTTGGTCTATTGCCATTTACCTAAGGTACACTAGATTCGGGTTAGGATCTTTCACACATAAGAGCACCCAATAGATAAGTATAAAGCAAACAAGGCAAACAATTTTAAAGTGATCTAATTCCTAAGGGTACCCCTCTTTTATTAATCCCCAGCAGAGTCGCCAGTTCTGTAACACGGTGGGAGAACTGACTTTAGTTATGTTGCGGATAGCAAGAGTCGCCACCGACTTTTATTTTATCCAAAGGAAAGGCATAAAAGAACAGGAAAGACCTTTAAAAGATTTTTGGGTCCGGGGGGTAGGTTATGTAAAGGGAAGGTATTAACACCCTTTACATCCATGGTTATCCATGGGCTCTTAGTTACTTAGCTCACTTTAAAATGTTTTTTGAAATGTGAAGTGTGTGAATAGAAATTTTCTTAAGTACTTTATAATGATCCATGTACGGATATATATAAAGACTTTTTTTTGAAAATTGTTTGAAATGTGAAGTGTTTGAAATGTTTTTGAAGAGTGAGCAAGTACATAAGAGGAACCTACCCTAAGTTAAGTCTTTTCTGTTCTTGAATATCCTTTAAGTGGTAAGACTATCCCTATTATTAAGGAATAGGTAGTCATCACCTTGGATGTGTGGGACAAATGAAGGGACATCTGTTATTTAGGCAACTGTGGGGTGTATAAGCAATTCGAAGGGACTTTCATCTTTACTCGAAAGGGACAAGATCATTACGAAGGCAACATTCGAAGGGACTTGATCTTTTTATCTGTTTAGGGACTAGATGATGTGAGATGAGGGACTTTGCTTTATACACCCTACTTGACCTTTTGTTTAGGCAACTTGAGAGGTATCCTTAAGAAGGTGAGATGGCGATCAAAGATCGACTTACGTGTGTGAGTGTAACAATTCAGATATTTATCTTTAAGTTAATGATCTAAATTCAATTTTTACATACAAACATGTTTTACACTCCCTATTTTACTAACCATAACATTTAAAATAAATAATAAAAATTACTACTACAAATATTACATAAGGGATACAATTACATTATAATAATAATTAAAAATAAATAAACAAATAAATAATGATAAATAATTGGGTTAATAACAATAATAATAATAAAAATCATAATATATATATAAATGGGGTTAGTAATAATAATATAAATAAAAATAAAATAAATTAGCATAATAATGAATAATAAATTAAAAGTTCAAGTTTTAATAAACAATTATTTTTTTTTAAGATTTTAAGAAGAAAAATAAACAATTCATATTATATACTAATTATTATAAAGATTTAAATTATATATACATGTTATGAAAAATAATGGTTAATTATGATTAAATAAACATATTATAAAAATAAATTATATTTACAAGATTAAATTAGGAGCTTTTAATTGTTTTAAGCATAATCTAAAATTATTCACATGCAAGAATTATATTAAATAATAATTATAAACAAATTATAAAAACATGCACATAATTAAAAGTTATAATTAACAAATAAATTAATATTTACAATTAGGGTTTATAAAAATAATTAGGTTTTAAAAAAATATTTTAGGGTTTTAGAAAATATTAGGGTTTATATGTTTAGAAAAATAAATTAAGATTAATTATTAACTATACAAAATTATGAAAAATAAATATTAAATAATTTCACTAATAAGGTTTAATTTTTAAAAAAAGATGAATTCTAAATTATAGAGAAGAAAATAATAATATAAACATTTTACTTTTATTATTTAAACTTATTTAATTATAATATAAACAAGTTAAATAGAAAAACAAGAAAAAAGTGAAAAAAGAACTTACCTGGGCTGGGATTCGAACCCATTCCCTGGACAATGCAACCTCCAAGACCAGCAAGCCAGCCACTGGGCTGCGCGCGCGCCAGTGATATGGAAGGAACTCCATCTGGTTTTGTTTCAAATCCTGTGAACCATGACAAAAACAACAAAAAAATAGCACAAAAGGGCCTCGGGAGGGTTTCGAACCCAGGACCTTCACACAACAAGCAAACACTCTTACCATCCAGTCAGAAGGGCGCAACTGATATATAATATACAACAAATCATAATATTTTAAGTTCTATGAATAGATGATAAAACATAAAAATAATGCTGCCTCCAGGAATCGAACCAAGGCTTTGAAGCAATACACGCGCGTCCCTTACCACTGGGCCAGGCATACATTTGTGAAACAAATCAGAAACTATTTCATAAAATATTAAGAGTAATATTTGAATTCCAGAACGTGCGCCAAAGTTCTTCGTCTTCAACCTTGCTACCTTCGAATTCTCCTGCGTTTTTACATACACATTTACCTGCAAATTTTTTAACACAGGAAACCTTCGAATTTGAAACACCATCAAAACAGTACAATTTCATTAAATTAAGAGTGCAAACAAGGTCCAGAGGTTATTTAGAATTGATCCACGGTTTTAGAATTCGTTTATATTCATTTAAACGCAAAACCTTAATTCGAAGGTCAAGAACCCTAAAATGGCATCACACGATTCAGCCATGTTTTCTTCAATTGAACCACCCAGAATTCATCACAAGCTTTCATTGAACACTAATAAACACACAAAATCCATTAATAACAGTTAAATGATCATGAACGAAAAAATCAAAAAAACATGAAAAGTTGGATTCGGATTCATCAATTCTTGAGGTTTGAGATGCATATGACTATTGCTACATGATCAGGGATGTTCAAGGAATGGATTGATGTCTTTATTTCACCTGAAAAACCACAAAAAATCAGAAACCGAATTTCAAATTTTGATGAACTTTGAACTTATGAAACTTATCCTTGAGGCAAAAAATTCGTCCTTGTGCATTGTGTTAGGTTTGTATACTTATAGTAGAATGAAGCTAGGTCAAAAAATTGGATCATTGTTTGGAGTTTTTGATTTTTGAAGATTGAAAAAGATCATGACTTGAATTTCATATATTTTTGAATGAGACCTTTCTATCTTAAGACAATCATCATCAATTGCATATCAATCTGATCCAACTTATGTTTATGACCTTCTAGAATCAAAATATATTTTAAATCTTCATATTTGATATTTTATTTAAATTTAAAATGATTTTTAATATAAAAAATCATAATAAATAAAATAAATAAAATAAAATTATGAAAATATCAAATAAATTTCGTGCATGATGTCATGGAACACCTTGTGTCACAAAAAGTTCAGCCCATTTGGAAGAATTTGGTTTTAAGACCCTATTTTCTTCATAAACCACCCAAAAATTTCCCAACTTTGCAAGGGCACATATCCTTCAAATTTAATGATATGAGGGTGCTTTTGGACATTTTGGAAAGCTTAAAGAGTCCTATAACCAAACCCATTGGTTTCATGTCCATATCATTTACCATTATCAAGTTATGCCCTTTTGAAGTTGTTGACTTTTTGTTGACTTTCAAAAGGACCTATAATATCTTAGCTCATACCTTCCAAATGAAGCATTTTTGGGCTTGGCTTGTGAGACACAAAGTTGTAGAGAATTCAATTTCCTTCAAAATGAGCTTTGTATGTGAAAAATTTGATAAAGCATGTGAAAGTTATGGCTGGTCAAAGTTCAGTTGACTTTTCCTGAGGAAACCCTAATTTAGAAACCTCTGATTCTTGATGATCTGAAATATCCTTGATGAATCATGATCAACCCTTGATCAAATGATGAATTTTACTTCATATACTTGATGTTGGCAAAAAAATCATGAAGTTTGACTTTGGTTTGACCACAGTTAACCTCAGTTTGACTTTTTAACTGCTTTGACTGATTTTAACTTATATGATCATCTGACTGAGCAAACCTTTGAGAAATGTCTTGAAACTTGTCATGGGGATTCTTAAGCACATATAAGATGTTATGAAGCTCACTTGAAGTCTTGGAAGTCCATTTAACCTGATTAAAGTCAAAACCCTAGTTTTGGATGCCCTGCTTAGGAGGATGCATTGTCTGAGGGAATTGTCAAATCTTTGACTAATTGTGAACTTTGTGAACCTTGTGAACATCATTGTGAACCTTGTGAACCTCATAAGATGTCTTGTGAACCTTTTGAACCTCATAAGATGTCTTGTGAACCTCATAAGATGTCTTGTGAATCTTGTGAACCTCATAGTACACAAAGTCTTGTTTTGTGAGGGCAAATTTTGGGGTGCAACACAGAGGAAGGTACTGTAATGGTGTGCGGATCATAGTAAATTATGACTGGTGATCTGGCAGGAGGTGCCACGGTTTGTTGTTGGAAATTGCTGCTGGGAGGAACATTTGATGGGTCATATTAGATTGTAACTGCTGAGACATCTTCATTAATTTTTGCTGGCGTTGTAGAAGATCCTGCTAATAAAATGGATGCTGATGTTGTAGAAGAAATGGTTGTTGAAATATGACTTGTTGAAGTGATGGAAGGAGTAATTGCTGATGATATTAATGAATCGGTAGGAATGATTGTTGCCGCTGTTGTAGAAGAATCGGGAATTGTTGTTAAAGGGATTGCTGGATTTGTAGGCGCCGTTGTTGAAATCTGAAGGATACCATCCTTAATAAGACCATCTATGCCGCTTCTCAAATTTTCACACCCGTTGACTACAATGTTGCAATACCCACAACCGAGCTCACACCCGGGGAACACTTGGCACTCTAGAAGCTGAGCTTTAATTTCGACCAAAGGTGTTCGAATTTGTGCAACACTGGTGATCAAGGTAGATGGTTTGTCTTCCTCAATGGCATTAATCCTCGGCCCACCATGATTAGGCATAGGATTTCTGTTGACATTTGGAGGAGGTGCAAAGTTGAGGGCTTTAGAATCCACCAGATCTTGGACTTTCATTTGTAAGGCCCTGCACTTTTCAGTATTGTGACCAGGTGCATTGGAGTGGAAAGCACACCTGGCGTTGACATCGTAATTCTTTGGGAGATTGAGGGGATCTGGTGGTGCCAACGTCCTTAACTCAACCAAGTTAAGCTTCAGGAGTTGTGGCAATAAGGCAGAATAAGGCATAAGGATAGGGTCAATCACCCTGTTCGCCTGTGATGGTCTTTGTTGGAAAGGTCGTTGTTGTTGATTGCTATTGTTGTTGTTGTAGGTTCTCTGTTGCGGATACTGAACTTGCTGTTGATAATGTGGTTGTTGTTGTTGAGGATATGATGATTGCTCAGGAATCGGAGCTGGAATGGAGACAGCTGCTACTGATCTGTGAACATACTGAGGTCTGCCCCTGCTTGTATGAA
The DNA here is from genome assembly GCA_963966055.1 of Lathyrus aphaca. Lineage (NCBI taxonomy): Eukaryota > Viridiplantae > Streptophyta > Magnoliopsida > Fabales > Fabaceae > Lathyrus > Lathyrus aphaca. The sequence goes on from OZ014523.1 coordinate 565,295,953, forward strand.
TGGAACTGGTCTCACCGGTTCTTCGGGGTCCCACAAAAGGCTTCCTGGGATTACTGGATGAACTTGCACCATTATCAGAAATTTTGCCCATTTTTAAAAGGCTTTCAATTCTTTCCCCAGCTATAACTACGTCAGCAAAACTGGTGGAAGAAAAGGCAGCCAGCCTATCAATATATGTTCCTTGCAAAGTATTCATGAACATATCGGCCATTTCTCTTTCCGACATGGGTGGTTGGACAGCAGCAGTAAGCTGTCTCCACCTTTGGGCATATTCCCTGAAGCTTTCTCTGGAGGACTGGGACATCCCCATCAGAAGGGTCCTGTTAGGAGCCATGTCCAGATTGTATTGATATTGCCTGATGAAGGCTTCAGCTAAGTCCTTCCAGCATCTAATGGTAGCTCTGGTCAAGTGTGAATACCACTCCCTTGAAGCCCCAGTCAGACTGTCTTCAAAGTAGAACATCCACAGTTTCTCATCCATAGTATAAGCTTTAAGTCTTCCCAGGAAAGACTGCAGGTGAGTTCGTGGACAAGAGGTTCCATTGTATTTCTCAAAACACGGGGGTTTGAATTTGTGGGGAATTCTCACCCCATCCACTAGTCCCATATCCATTACATCGAAGCCCAAGGAGTTTTGAGATTCCAAAGATCTCAACTTCTCAGCAATTTCATCTAACCTCTTATCATAGACTTCGTCTCCATCTCCCATAACAGTAAACTACTCTTCTTGGGGATCTTTCTGTAAGATTCTCCCCCCAGCAGTATTTCCTTGCACATTTCTCGGGATGTTGACTTCCGGATCTAGATGAGGTCCAAATACTGGTGGATTAACATGAGGCTGGCCCCGCTCATTATTACTAGTTCCTCCAGTTTCAAGGTGAGGTTCCTCGAGAGTTTGTCTTTCCACCAATTCCCTTAACCTTTCTTGGCTCTGGGCCAAGCCGGTCATTACAGCCATGAATTGAGTCATTTGGTTCCTCATCTCCACTCTTTCATTAGCCATCTGAGTTCTGACCTCTGTCAGGTCTTGCTGTACTTGCTCCATTTGGATACCAGGAAGGTTATTGCGAGTAGGGTACCGGTGCGTGCGGTTGACAGGGAACACTCGGCGGCGAGCAATATTTCCTGAGATCACAACAGAGTTAGAAACAAATAATAACAAAACCTATAAAACAAAACAAAAGTTAGTATGCAATGCAGTATGCTTATTTGTTTTCCAAGGTATCCGGCTTGGTTCTTGGTTTTGACCTTTCCAGACCTCGAGGAAGATGCTTTGATGTTGTTGAGAAAAGAAACCCAATGAAGTCAAACTAATATATTACAAATAATGAACAATACATAGTTTGTTTTACAACACATGCCCCTGGAGGGTCAAAATACCACAAAAAGAAAAGTATATCAAATGGAAACAACAACAAACAAAGAGTCAGACATCCAGTCCAAACTCATCCTCCTTAACCTCCTTCAGAAGTGCCTCAGTCACTGGACCAGCTGGGTGCTCTGTAATGGTCCTAATGAGGAGGTTCCTGGTGGCAATGGCAGTGGTCAGCTTCTTGTGCCTGTCCTGGTCCTTTGATCTCTTCAATCTAGCTCTGAGCTTCAACTCTGAAATCTCCTTCTGGGCTGCCAACAAAGCCTCCTGCTGCTTCTTTTCATTGTCCTCTAACTGTTCAATCTTGGCTTGAGCCTTCTGATCTTCTTGAGTACGGGCTTCAGTGATCCTGACCCACCTAGCCTGACTCTCTTGCAGATAGAGCTCAGTCCTAGCCTCCTGAATTTTGGCTTCTTTTTACAGGCATTCTTCAATATTTGCTCCCCAGCTCTTGCCTTCCTGATGTAGTCCTCTGTCTTCTCAATTTTGGCAAGATGCTCCACCCTAAGCTTCTCCAACCTCTCAATGTCCAAACGAACATCACTCCTTTCCCAAAGAGTCTTATTCAAAGCCTGAGATAAGTTCTCATTCCTTTCCTTCAGCTTCTCAAATTCTTCTAGGCTGACAGTGGATGCTGGCTGTACTGTAGAGGGTCCAGGTATGTCCTCCAAGGTGAAGGGCATTCCAGTAATCTGAGCTCTAGCATGGGACTAGTCATAGTACTGAGATGAAGCAACATTATTACACCTTCCAAGAATAGCCATCCCTTTTGTCTGGATGTTGTCCCAAGCCCAGGATGCTTGTCTGACAATAGCTGAATTAGGTTTTATTTCACAATACAGGGTCTCAGCTAAATCTTGCACTCTAGGAGGGTGAACCAAAGCATAGCCCAGTTGTCTCTTAAACAACAAAGGATTGTAATTGATGCAACCCTTTACTCCTATTAGAGGCACATTTGGGTATTGCCCACAGCTGGTGATAATGTCTTTGCCTTTGGTGCTCTGGGTGCACCATCTAATATCATCTGAGGTCAAAGCAATGAGCCTCTTAGCCCAATTCTTTTGTTGGTGAGGGTTAAAGAAGGCATCTGATTTAGATAGATGTTTGAGCAGCCAGGTGTGAAACAAAGGAGCACAACATCTCACCAACTTCCCCCTTTGTTTCTCATTCCTTTGATGGATGGAGTAATAGAAATCTCCCAGCAATGTGGGTACTGGGTTCCTCAGAAGGAAAAGATGGATGGCATTCTTGATGATAAATTTGGGCTCATCTGCAAATAGTATAACCCCATATATGCTGAGGGCTAACAGTGCACAGACTGCCCTCCACTCTCCCAAGGAGACCTTCAGGATGGCCTGAGAAATCAAGAAGTCCAAGTGCAAACCAGGGATCCCAGCCTTTATTGTCATACTTTGCTCAATCAAGGCAGGCTCCAAGTACAGTGCCTTTGCTACTTCTCCATTGCTGGGAGCTGGCATTTCTGGGTTGAAGGGGATTCCACCCCTAACAGGTACTCCAATCAATGATGAAAATTCTTCCAGCAGAGGCCCTAGCTGGAAGTCTGGAAAGGTGAAACATCTCAAAGGAGGGTCATAAAACTGCAGGCATGTGTGGATCATGCTCCTCTGAGAAGGGTCAAGGTCCATAACCATATCCAAGATACCCCTATAGTGCTCTCTAAACAAAGGGATGTGGTCAGGTGTGATAAGTGACTGGACCTTCCTGATGCCAGTCAACACGGGCTCAAAGAAATGGTAGGAAATGTTGCTCTTCCTAGGAGTAGTCATGAATGCTGCTGAAGAAGATGAAGATAGGTGCTGATGAAGATCACAGACTGATACTGGGAGATGAGCCACTGATAGGCTGATGCTGGTGATGATGAAGATAGCTGAAACAGATAACTGATGAAGCAGAGGTTTATGCAGGAGAAGGGGTTAAAACCAAAACCAAGATATAATGTGGATACCCTGAAAAATAAATAAACAAATGTTAAATGATGCAAATGATGAGTATGCAAATGATATGCAAGGGTTTGTGATCAAGAGCTGGATCTGATTATCTGTCTTGATATAAGGCCCATGTATGTTCAAGAAGTCCAGATGGAGGTTCAGAAATCCAGTAACCAAGGTGGGGGACTCAAATAAAGAGTCACACGTCCAGGGTTAAATCACAAGAATTGTCCTAAATGAGGTACTCTTAAACCAAATAGTAACAGGGTATGATGTGGCCAAGGGTACATGCAAACCTGTAAACAGTCCAACCCCCTCACAGGTAGTGTTCTAAAACAAGGATCCTCAGACTTGGATCAGTTATGAGAAGTGTAAACACTTCTAACCCGGAGGTACAGTGTTTACAATAACCATAAAAGATCCCCCTCTAATTCACCTCAGTTTCTAAAGGTCATAATAAAGGTCATCCAGACTTAGCAGGCTTCCCAGATAGCCCTAGCACTACAGAAAATCTGTAGCACAGAGTTCTCAAGAAGAAACCCATATCTGAACCGTGTTTCATATTCCCGCACCAGACCGAAATGGAATGGGAAAGAACATGAACCATTCTAGCCTAGGTGTCACTTAGGTCCCCAGGTATAGGACCTTTAAACTCTCAATAGAACCCCACCCACTAAAACAGAAGCCAGATCCAGCAATGACAGTATGACAATATGATATATAAAACTATAAAGAAAGCAATAAACAAGACTGTACATAAAGCAATAAAATAAATACATAAACACATATAACACATAACACCCCAGTAAACACAAATCAAACAAGCGCTAGGAGGAATCCACAAAAAGAACCAGAAGCCCTGGTTACAGTATAAGGTTCCCCAGCAGAGTCTCCAAGTTGTCGCTCCCACCAAATGACACAAGGCCAAGAGGGGTACAGACGCGAACGGTCGGCGAAAGGAGAGGGAATGAATAGAGTCGCCAGCTAGGCATTTTTATCCCGAAGGAAAGGTAATGCTGCATAAACCTAAGAAAAGATACGGATAAGACGGTTGCGAACCAGAGAGACTGAGAAAGGGGGTTGGTTACAACCTGGGAAGGTATTAGCACCCAGATTGTCCGTCGTACTCGACGGGATCCATGCTTAAAAGATTTGTGCTTTAAAGGGGTAGTGTCAGTGCAATCTGTGTATCAAAGCTGGAAAGAATGCAAGTGTCAGTGTAAAGAAATGTGAAGTGAGATGAAGAAGTGTCAGTGTAAGAACAAGAGTGAAATGCTCAAGACTATGAGGCTCAAAGAATATTGCTGGAAGGAGGGGGAATATACAGAGACTTTTGTTAGATAACTGTTAAGTTATGCCTACGTATCCTCTCGTGCAATGAGGAAGTCAGAACACCGTAGTTCGACTCAAAGAGACTGAAAGATAAATTGACTGTGAACTGCTTACTTATCTATGCTCAAGTGTATGACTTGGCTGGCTCAGGTGCAAACTGTCTTGCATTAGATGGAAGAAGCAAGTTCTCGCTTGTGAGTGAATGAGATAAGAAAAGAATCCCGGAGGAGACGATTATTGTTTGTTTTTGTGTTTTTTAATCTTTTATTGCTTTTTTTTTTGGGTTTGTCATAAGAAAATGAGCTTAAGCCTAAACCAAGGATTAGTAAACTCATCACATATTCCCTCTGATTAGGGGTAATGAGAATGCTTTAAGTATGAAGTAAGCACCTCACACTTAATCACCATGATGTAGGATTAAGATCATTAACCTACTTGTGATTATTTAGATGTTTTTTTGGTATTTTGTTTAGTGTTAAGTAATGAGTTTAAGCCATAATCAAGGATTTAATGGACTCATTACACCATCCTAATAGAAGGATAATAGATGAGAACATTTAAGTTGAGGAAGGCTCCTCAACTTAATCCGTGATTAGGGATTAACCTCATGAAAAAACAAACCTTTATTAAATGAATTTTAGTTAATGATAAGATGAAGAAATGATTTTTATGGTTTGTAAGACAACTTGAGGGGGACTTGTCCATTAACACTAGGGTTAGTCCTTCTTAACCAATTTTAAGGAAGAATTAGAACCCTAATGCAAGGCCCAAGTTACAAGCTTGATGTCTTAGTGATTATTAGATGGATTGATTAAAGGATTTAAACACATTAAGGGTTTAACACTTAGGATTAAAGTTATACACTCCATCCTAATAGAAGGATGCAGACATAAGCTTAATCACAAAGCCTTAAAACCTTTAGGGTTTAGTCCTTGATTAAGAGATGAGAAGAGAAACTCAAAGATGACACAAAGGTGAAAAACTAATGGGGGGACTAATCAAACCCTAATTGTCATCATGCTTGGTTGTTCCTAGGGTTTATGAGGCTTGAGAGAGAAAGATCTTCAGAGAGCCACCAGGAAAGAAGCAGATGCAAGGAGGAGAAGCAGCAAGAAGCAAGACAACTTGCTTCACTTAAGAAGACAAGTTGCTTGAAGGAAGAAAGTGGGAAAGAGCATGAATGAGCAAGATCACTCCAATACAAAGATAAAATGCAGCAATGATGCATAAGATAGATGAGAAGAGATTGTGAGAAGTGAAGGCAAATTCAATTCTCAAAACAACTTACCACCTGAAAAGTTAGTAACAAGAAATGAAATGAAGTGAAAATGAGATGGATGCAATGATGCAAACCAAAGTCAGAAGCATAAACATGATTTAAATGATGCTAGATGATGCAAACACATGTCAAGAGTTGTGTATGATCATACAAGGATGAGGATGCAAATGAAGCATGCTTTGAATCATAAAAGTTCAAGAAAAGTTTATGAAATGATATGAATGCACAACATGGCAAATGAAAGATGCAATGATCAAACATGACTCTAATATGTCCTAAGATGTCTTATGAACCATATGGATGCATAAAATGTCATGGTAAGTCTATGAATGCAAGCATATGGGAGATGGATGCAAAGGAAAGCAAGAATTAGGGTTTATGAATAACATGCAACACAAAAATTCAAAACCAGAAGCAAATGACATGATAAAAAATTGAAAATGGGATCAAAGGAAGTCTAACCCTACACAAGTTCACTGCCCAAAGGAGGGGACCTAACTCTTAACCTAATGGAAGTTATGATTTTCTCAAGTCAACTAGGGTTTTAAGGCACTTCAAAAGGGAAAATGCTCATCAAATTGAAAATGAAAGATAAATTCAAACCAATTTTACCCTAAAAACTACATGATATGAAGGATGCAATGCAAGAAGAACCATCATCAAACTCTTCATGGTTAGGCAGAATGAATTTTTTCAAGTTAGGACCAAAATATTGCCTTTAAATAACTTTTATTCCAATGAAAAATGTCAAAATACATCAAGTACCAAAAAGAAATTTGTTTTGAGAGTTTGATAATGTTTCTAAATGTTTTAGAATGCAATGTGAATTTTTTTGTGATTTTTAAATACCTAAATGCATTTTTAATTAATTAATTTCCATTAACTAATTAAAAATAAAAATTTAAATGATTTAAAAATAATTTTTAATGCAAAAAATAAAAATAAAAATATTTTTGGGTTCTGAAAATTAATAAAAGGTTTGACAAAAAAATTCAAAATTTTTTAATGTGTTTTGCTATTTTTAAAAATTCGTGGAAATTTAATGCAAATAAAATGAAATAAAATGAAATAAATGGAGAAGTATGCAGATCCTGTGGCTGGAATTCAAATAAAATTGGAGGGAGTTGACCCGCGCGCTATTCAGTGGCTAGGATTGATTCTGGCAAAATTCAAACTTAATCCCAATTAATTAAATTAATAAATCAGAATTAGGGTTTAATGATGGATCTGGGCCTTTCATTCGCGCGCGGGTCAACAAGATCTACGGCTCACATTCAAACTAAGCCCTAATCCAGATTAAGGCATTAATGACTTTCAGGTGGCCGGAAATGACCTCCGGTCATCTTCTCCGGCCACACTCTCCCCTGAAAAATGCTATCTCTCTCAAAACCTCACCCCAAGCCCCCTAAAGCTCCAGAATCACTCAACAAACATCAAGGAACAAGAATCAAACATCAAACTTCATTTATTTTTCATCAACAACATGATTCGAACAAAAAACCTAAAACTGAACAAAATTTCAGAACACGCATACATCCTCAAAACTCAACCATTTTTAATCATTCAAAGTTCATTGTGACCAGTGGAACATACTCTACCATTCTATAACCAAAGAAACAAGTTCTGGAAAAAAAGTTTCAAGAGGATACCTGAGATGGAGCTTTTGCTTTTGGAGCTTTCTGGCCAGTTCCTTGCTTCAAAGCCCCTCCAATGATCTCCCTGAAGATGCTTTGAGGCTTAGTTGGAGTGTATTGTGGCTAGTTTGTGAGATTGATGAAGTTCTGTCCAAAGGGAGTGAAAAATCGTATTTCTGTTTGGGATGGTTTCAGGATCAAATGATGGTTGGGAACTGATCAGTGGATCATGGTGAATGGTTTTGTGAAGTTTGTTTTGAGGTTGCAGGCTTGTGTGTTGAGATTCGAATGAAAATGCAAGAGGGAGAGTTTTTGTGAACTATGGTGATGTTGTGTTTTCAGGCTTGCCTCTTGTGTGTTTTGAGTTTCATTTTGTCCACTTATCAAGCTGTGATAGGTCTGTGGAGTTGGTGTGGGCTATGCTGATTGGTATGGTCCATTTTGCCAAAAGTCATGGTTAGGTGTCCTTTGAGGTATGGGCAAGCTCAGGCCAAGGACAAAGGGGTGTCCTGTGCAGCAAGGATCAAGGGCAACCATGAAATTCAGATTGAGGCCAATTAGCAAGTGGATTGAAGCTTATGAGTGGTTTTGCAAATTTCACTAAGTTTGGCCCTTTTGAAGTTTCTTAATGATCAAGGCATGAAAATGAGTAATTCTTTGGTGCATTCTGAATTTTGGGTCATGAATTATGTTTGTGTAATGCTTAGAAGTTGATTTGAAGTCACAATTGGCCTTGGCATGAGGTTTTGCAACTTTCCCCCTTTGGTGTAAAAGTGAAATTTATGTGATTTTGTCCAACTTTGACAAACCATAACTTTTGATCCAAGATGAATTAGAATGAGTTCTTGTACTTTTTGAAAAGGGAATGATCCAATATACAACTTTTATGACCAAAGTTTTCTCATTTGAAGCATTTTTGAATCAAAAAGAGGAGGTTGAAAAACTTTCCCAAAATGGCAAGTTTACATTATAAGTCACTTTCCCAAAAAGGCAACTTTGCAAATGGCTTGAAATTCTTCAATTTTGTGAACTTATAACATCTTCTATGATCAAATAAAGATCATACACATTCAAAATGATGGAGAAACCCCTTTGGTTGGGTCACCGGGGGCCTCAGATGCCCTGATTTTGCACTGACTTGCTCAAGAAGTCATCTATTGATCAGATGCCTTCCCCATTGAATTTCTTCATGAAAATTGATATGCATGATCCTCATAACATATAGAGACCAATAGAAACAAGAATGACCAAAAAATTTGGAGTTATGGCCTCTGAAACCAAAACCCTAATTTTAGGTCATCTGTGCAGTTAAACCTGGCTCTGCTTCCATGCCTTTCTCAGTTCTTGTGATTCTTTGACTTTCTTGACCTTGTGAGGATGTAATATGATGCTTGAACATACATGGACCCTATTGAGATGATTGAAGACCTTTGGTGTGGCTCAAATGGCTCAGGGATTGCTCAGATCACAAACCCTAGATGCAGATGACTTTGAATCAATGCAGTGAAGCAAAAATGCAATATGAGATGCTATGGTTGAACTTATGCAAATGAAAAGAATCACAAGCCATGGTGAAATGAGTGAGGGCAAATTTGGGGTGTTTACAGACATTATTATAATCATCAAGAATACACCAGGCCCCATTGACATTCTCATGTATTCTCATCAGTCTTTTCCACAACTGCTTCCTATTTTCTAACAAATTAGAAGCATAGATAGCAGTCATCCAGCTCACCTCTCCAGCTTTAGTTGTACATCTACAGTGGATAAATTGTTCTCCCATTTCAAGAACCTGTATATGCACTTTATTCTCATTCCAAAGCATCCATATTCTACCATTGTTGTGCTTAGCATAATCATCAGTGAAGGTCCACTTTTTGCTAAATTTCTTCCTGATAGCCACATCATTACAAGGTTTTATTCTGGTTTCAATTAACATAGCCAAGTTAGGATCAAGGTATTTGAGGCGGGCACTAACCTCATTACACTTGCATGTATTATTCATGCCTCGAACATTCCAAGTAATAATCATGTCACTTCAGTATTGAGCCTTGAAGGTCCCTCAAACCCCAAAGCACCAAACCCATTGTGGCATCTAACTCCATCAAACAAATTCTTATTCATAACTGATTTTCCTTTAATTCATCTGCTACTACCCACCACTTCCCATAAAGGCTCATCTTCATTAGTTTTATTGGTGTTAGTGTCAGCTTCCTTGTGTTGCTCTGCTTGAACAGGTTCTATTATCTTCACGACTTCTTGAGGTGGCTTAGGTTGCCACACCTTCTTTGGTTTAGGTTTACACTGGTGCCCTATTTTCTGACATAAATCACAAAACAATGGCTGCCATTCATATTCCATAACTGGTTTTCTTTGTCCTCCTTCTCTATCAGTTATCATAATGAAGTCTCTTTGCTTCTACGTGACATCAATCTCAACCAGTATTCTTGCATAAGAAAATTTCAGCTTATTAGAAGTACACTCATCTGCAAACAGGGGCACTCCTAATACACTTCCAATCTTCCCCAAGCTAACTGGACTTCATAAATAAAGAGGTAAGTTTGAGAGATTTACCCATACAGACAGCGTTCACAACATGTCTCTCTTAAAATCAAAGTCAGGTGTCCAATCTTTCAGGATCATAGGCATATTTTGGATTGTGTATGGGGCCCTTCATGATAATCTGAGCTTTATCATGATTAGATCTAAACCGCAACAAAAAATACCCCTCATCATGGTAATACAAGTCAGGCAACTTGATAAAATTCCAAAATCTAATCATGTATGTTTTGACAGCATTCATGCTAAGATCTTTGCCTATCGCATACATGATAAGAGTAGTTTCCCAAAAATGTACCTCCGATTCAATATATTTCTCTTCGATGATTACCATCGGTTCACCATCCACCAACTGAGGCGCAATGAACTTTATAGAAGTTCCATTCGACCGACTTCTATTTCCGCTGATAATATCCACCCATAGCTTTGGTGTTTGTTCCACATTCATGTCCTCCTTCATAATTTCGGATTCCTCATGATTCAAATTCGGATTTGTGACCACAGATTCTTGTTGCACAAGTGGAGTCTTCTTCACTATGGGAGTCACTCCATCTCCACTCCTCTCAGAGTTGGATTCCGCTCCCACATTCGAACCCTTGTCAGATTCATCTCCTTTACTACTATGTTGCAAGATTGTAGTTATGATCGATGGCGAGAACACCTTGGTTTTCTTTGGTTTTCCTCTCCCTCTACCCATACTCACTCAGTATCAGGCCCAAACCTCCCTAGTTACTCGAAGATAAGGAGTTTAAACCATGTCTAGGTCAGTTTGAAACCGTTGAATCGCTAAATCTAGCACACGCCAGAAACCTAACCGTCACCGGAAGCAAGATCGGAAATCGCCTCACTCACACAACTCTTTTTATATACATTTTTTAATTTTCTTGAAATTTCATCATTAAAGGTAAATAAATGAGATTTTAGAGATTCAAATATGCGAACCGAGTATTTGAAGTCTCTGCACAACTAATTAAATTTTGTTAAACGAGACACTCACAAATTCATATTAATAAGCAATAAAAATTAATCAATTCGTCATAAAATAAATTTCATACTTCACATTTTAATATTTATTACAAAATGTGATAAAGGAGAAAGAGAGAGTGATTTATTATAATTATCATTAATATAATGTGAAATTAGTACACTAAAAATATTAATTAAAAGACGCAATTGAAAAGTAAAAATAAAAATTCCATGAAAAACTAAAAGGAAAACTTATTTTAAAACAAACAATTTTTAATTTTTAGAAACATGATATTTATTTGAGATAATCAATTTAGTTGAAAGTAGTGTAAGATATAAGTGCAAAGAGTATATTCAAATTCGTAACATCACATTTAATTACTAAACTATTTTCAAAGTGATAATTATTATCCTTAATTCAGTAGTTAAATTTCAACATTAAAAATAAGGGTTGACTGAGCACTTACCATGTGTAAAAAATTAGTATTTAAATATTGGTTGCTGCTCCACGTGGGCGAATGCTGTGGACCTCAGCTCCCTGGAACCGTCTTAGCATGTTTGTTTTGAACGAGTAATTAGTGTTTCAATCTATGGGAGAAAAAAAAAGTGTTTTCTAATTATTCTACCAATTCCTTGACTTTGACTTCATATGAAATCATATACAAGGTGCCCAAGTAAGAAAACCAAAAAATAAAGGATTTTTCTTGGCAACCGTTGATCAAATGCGGTAAATTTTATTCAATAAAATATTACTACATAAAATAAACTTTGAAAGTCACACGTATACATAGACATATCAAGTTAGGGTGTTTGTCCAATGAGATAGACAGCATCTTAATATTAAAATTAATATATATATATATATATATATATATATATATATATATATATATATATATATATATATATATATATATATATATATATATATATATATATATATATATGTGTGTGTGTGAATGCACTGAAAGTGTAAAACAATGTCATATCAAGTGAGAGTGATTTTAAAATGAGAGATGAGAGAAATAAACAACAAACATTAGATCATTCAAACAATTATGATTAAACTTATTTATTAATATGACTATTAATTTCTCTCTCTATTAATTTGTGAAAACTTATGATAAGGTAAGTTGGGGTTTCCTTAGGTTTTTGATGAGACAAATGGGATTTGGGAACAAATGGATGTGTTGGATGAAGGTCTTAATTTTCTCTAGCAAGATGTCTGTATTAGTGAACGGAAGTCCAACAAATGAGTTAGAGGTGGAGAGAGGTTTGAGGCAAGAAGATCCTTTATCACCGTTCTTTTTTGTTATGGTAGCGGAAGGTCTAACTAATATGGTTAGGAGGTTCATGGAGTTGGGAGAATTGTCGGGTTTCAATGTGAATGACAAATGTCACATAGGCATCCTTCAATTTGCAGACGACACTCTAATGATAGGGACAAAGCTAGAAACACTTATGGGCCATAAAATTGATGCTAAGAGGATTTGAACTAGTGTCGGGTTTAGGTATTAATTTCCATAAAAGCAAGTTGATTGTAATTAATATTTTGCCCTCTTTTATGGAGGCAACGACTTTTTTCTTAGCTTGTAGAACAGAGAGGAAAGAATTTCATTTTCTAGGTATTTTGATTGGCCATCATCCTAGAAGGGTATCAACTTGGAATCCTCTTCTTGAGAAGGTGAGAAAGAGATTGTCTTGTTAGAACGGTAGGTTTTTGAGCTTAGGAGGTAGAATTACTCTCCTAAAGTCGGTCCTTGGTAGCCTTCCTATCTTTTATTAATCTTTCTACAAGGCGCCGATTAAGATAAAAGTGAGATAATAAAACTTCAAAGTGGTTTCCTTTGGGGTAGTTCTATTGCAAAGCGGAAGGTTCATTGGCTCAATTGGGATTCGATTTATCATCTGAGGGATAAAGGTGCTCTTAATTTAAAAAGAATAGAGGATTTCAATTCGAGTTTTCTCCAAAAATGGAGGTGGAGGATTCTCGAAGGATCGAAGGAATTATGGTATAATATTCTAAAAGCTAGATACGGAGATATAACGATGCATGTGTCGAGTCGTGACCACACTAATTTAAGATGGAAATCATATTCCACATGGTGGATGGATTTTTTATCTTTAAAGAACTCATATTCTGACATTTTGATGGATAATTGTAACTTTCTTTTGGGAAATGGATATCACGTACCATTTGTTCGCTGTGATTTCTGACGAACAACCTCTGGTTAACCAATCTTTTACAGGACTGGGTTACTTGCAGGACCAACCAAACAAGTCCTAGGACACATGTGCAATTTTGTTGTCAGATTACTCTTAGTGTTTGATAATTGTTTGTGGTTTGTTTTGTCAATGATATTAAAATCTTGAATGTTTGAATGTAAAATTAAAGTAAACTAAAAGTTGAACAAAAAGTAAAGAAAAATGGCAAAAAGACCATAAATTTTGCAGAAAAGTAAAGAAACTGGAAGTAAAAGAATTGGACGAAAAAGACTTGTAATTTAAATAACTTGAATAAAATTGGTGTTCAACACGTACATTTCTCCAAATATCAAACTCGTTTCTCTCACACTGGGTACTTAGAGTATTTTTTACAGGATTATTGTACAAGTTTTTCACACACATGATTCTACAACAACTACCCTATTTATATACAAATAAAATAACTGCCTAAAACGGAAAAATCCTAACTATTTGACACTTGTTAATCTGCATGTATTCTTCCTTTCCTGAAGCTTCCACGCGTCCAACTGCCAAATGTTGTAACTTTTGAATTTGAATTCTCCCTCTTTGTGACGAAACGTTGCATCTCTTCGTTTTGTCGAATTGTCGAAGAGAACAAAACTCTTCAAACTTTATAGGATAATGCCTTTGTCGAAATCTCTTCCAACCTATCTTCTGTCGAAATGTCGAAAAGCATACCAATTCTTCAAATTCTGTCAAATGCTAAACTGTAATGAAAGTTCTTCAAACTTTGTCTACTGAAACATTCCTCATATTCCTGTCGAAGTATTTGAACATCTGGTCTTGTCGAAAATATCAAAACTTCTTCTGAATATCTTTATTTTCTTTCTCCTTTATCTGGTGACCATTTCCTTAGTAAAAAACATGATTTTACATCTTAACTCATGGTGTCGAAATTATGTGCCTACAAATTGCCCCCCAGCAAAGATGTTTCAACTAACTCTGGAGAAACCATCCTTTGCTGTCGAAATTATTTTGACACCATGTCAGCTTCATTAATTGTGACGTGACTTCGTTAAGTCCCAAGAAAATCCATGATTACACTTTTTCTGAAAACGTCTCATCTATCCCACGTTTTAGACATGATCTTCCATAATCCTACAAACTAGCTAATCATGGGTTTTCTCCAACTATCAACTTTTTGATCATCACCGTTGATTAACATGACACGTACCCCATGATCATCATAAAACTGAAACGTTTTTTCTTCTTCTTCTTTTTACTTTATCACTTTTCTTCCTATAAATACCTCTTTTTACCAATCTTTTCATTTTTTACACTCTTGAACTTTCTCTTCTTTATCAAACCCATATTTCAATTCCATTACTTCCTCTGCAACTCTCGCTCAAACTTCTCTCAACAATGGCTCCTCCAAAGAACGCTACTGACCAAGGTGATAAGATAGCAAAAAAGAACAACTGATCTTCCTCATGCTCACACGCTACCTGGGCCGGTGCAGGTAAACAAACAACAATATATTCCAGAACCTCCTAATGAGAGAGAAAAGGCTAGCATCTATCGATCTCAGGTACTTATCCTTGTTTTAATCTCTGGAGTTTGCCAAGCACTGTTAGGCCCACTCTCTGATCCTAATGCTGATCAGGACCGTTTAAAAGAATTTTACCCTTCTTACTCTGCTTCAAAACCCATAGGTGCAGGTAGAAAACCTCAACCTACGGAAACAACCTCCAAAAATCCTGAAAGCTCATCAGCTTCGACAGACCTAGATTTATTATATCTAAATCAAAATAGGATTTTTAGGAGTCCTCCATTGACAAAAGACCCCAAGGATTACTTAGCTTGGTTAAATAGAGTCGAAGGGGCTAAGGGAAAGTTTTGGAAGAAAATAGGCATTTATGACCTAATCCAATTGTCGAGAGATGGACCACGTTATTGCCAAAACATGTTGTTGGCTTCCCTATATTTTTGGGACAGTACTTACAACAATTTTCACCTCCCTTGTGGGATGGTCACCCCAACCCTTTTTGATCTAGCAGCCATCACAGGTCTTAGTCCTATAGGTGAAATTTTCAACCCTGAGCATTTAAATAAAGACCCTATAGGCTTCGACACCAAACATGTTGGTTACTCCCTGTTCATTACGCACCACCATGGTGAAGACACTGAAGAGGTTTCTGATAAGGAACATGTGGCTTTCCTAACTTTGTGGCTAGCAAAATTCGTCTTCTGCACTAGATCTCTTCAAGTTGCCAAGAGTTACATCACCATTGCTAACCAACTTCATGCCGGAGTTAATCTTTGTCTAAGTGAAATGATTCTGGCGAATCTTTATGAATCCCTTAGTGAAAGTGTAAACGCCCTGAAGACTAGTAAAGAAAAAGGAAATATCAGCCTGACAGGTCCTTTTTGGCTTCTACAATTGTGGCTGAATGCTACTTTTGAAACCTGCATTCCCATCAAGAACCAAATAGACGAAGAAGAGGTAAAGGACAGGCGTGTCGAATGGCCTAGGCTGGTCAAACTGACTCCAACTGATGAAGGGATAAGCCTTCGACAAGCCTTTACCGGCTACGTGATGATGTTTGCCAAACGCTACAATTTCACACCATCCATGGCACCTTTCGCCAACAGGACTATAGGTCCTAAATGGTTCATCAGACAACTTCCTTTAGAACATCAGAAAGAAGAGGATTCATACATATCTATCTGGGCATCATTCCTCACGCCAAGGCATTTCTTTTCTCACCATAGCATGAATAACACAAAGATTTCTCTCATTGTCTATCAGCCTAATTTAGTGGCCAGACAATTTGGGTTAATCCAAACAAAAA
This sequence comes from Lathyrus aphaca, assembly GCA_963966055.1. Taxonomy (NCBI): domain Eukaryota; kingdom Viridiplantae; phylum Streptophyta; class Magnoliopsida; order Fabales; family Fabaceae; genus Lathyrus; species Lathyrus aphaca. Next base: position 565,312,083 of record OZ014523.1, read on the forward strand.
CCAAACCTATCTATCCCAAGAAAGGTTCTATTTTATTTTACAATTCTTTTCACAACTTAGAAAAAAGTTTAGAGTTATATCATAAGTTTTTTGACGAAACCTTGGAAGTCCGACCTGTGATTTTTCGACCAATCTATTTGTGCATTGAGGACTTCAACGTCTGGTGGAGAGAATACTATCTTACCAAATTCTTCGACGTAGAAGCTTTTACAACACACCTGACGAACGCTTTTGCTTTTGTGCATGACAAAAAGAAGAAAGGTACGGACAAACACATCAAAGAGATTCAAAATTTTCAAAAATATTTTGAAACCATTTACAGGCCAAATGATCTTCGTCGAACCATAGGCGAAGCAACAGTGACCCTAAAACAGAAGTTTTCAGAAAAAATGGATAAGCTGGAGTTGCCTCCATATATTCCACCACATGCACGCTATAACTTTGCGTTTAGCACGAATCCTCCAAAGTTTCCCCCACTTCCTTCTGCGGAATTTGGTGTGGCCTTGTGCCCTCCATTTCCAGATTGGTTTGTGTGTGGGTCTGACTTAAAGATGCTTCGTGAGTCTTGCAAAAAACTTGTTGATCGTGTGGTTCCGACGAAGTATCATTTGGACAACTTCCCAGGGCACCTTCATATTGGAATAGAACACGTTCGCGTGGAATCTCATATTCTTGAAGGTGTCGAAGAAATACAACTTCTCTTTTTATTTCTAACTTTCTTATATGTTTTATATCCATGTTTATTTATTTTCCTTCCTTTCAGTTGTCAAGATTGCTAGCAGGAAAACCCCTGGCGAAGGGACTTCCACCAAACAGGTCAAAAAATCACCTGTTGCTGCAAAGAAGGTTTCGACACGCAAAAGCATTCAACCTCTCTTATATAAACTTTATTATTCTTAAGCTGAACAAATTTCTTTTCGAAGAGTCCGAAGACGGATCCCCTGAGCCACAGCCTTTCAAAAGAAAAAAGGTTGTAAAAATAAAAACGGTAGCATCTCAGAGATCTATCGTCAAATCTAGAAAAACTCCCCCTACCAGTCCAATCACCAAAACTCACTCAAAAAGTGAAAAAAGTGGGAATTCAAGTACCCATACTGAGATTCCTCAGGTATTTTTTACTTCGACTGACAGTATTCAATTTTTTACTTGCATTGTTTCTTCTTTTAATTTCCTTTTGCTGTTGACTTCAGGTTGATCTTGATGTCGAAGGGACTTCCAAAGTCCAAGAAACACTTATCTCTTCTGATTCTGAAAAAACTTTGGTTGAGCGACTTCTGGAAGAGGCCACTCCAGGCACTGGTATTCATGGACCTCAGACCAATAGTGACTTCGACATCAGCGACCAAGAATCTTCTGACAACGACTCCCCTGTTCGCCCAGGATTTACCGCGGAAGAAAAAACTGATAAGGACCAAGACAAACAAATGCAAGGGCCAATTGATATAGCTGAAGCTGACAAGAAGATTGTCGAAGAGGAAAAAGATATGTCGAAACGATCAGATATTAGCTTGAATCCTGGAGGAAGTGCCCAACCTATTCCCATTCAAACAGAAACTCCTCCAACAACGGGTTCGACAAGCTTATCTCGTGAAGAGATTGATAGTCTGAAAGTGAAAAAACCTCTAGAATATCTGAAGGCTCTTCTCAGTTCTCGACATAACTTTCAGGATTCCTCCTACAGCAGTTCGACAACTTTTGGAGCTACCTCTGAAGTTCAATCAATTAATGTTGTCATGGCTGAGATCAAGACTAACATTCTTGGCGTAGACTTGTTTAAAGTTTTGGTCGAAAAACCTTCTGCTCAATATGAGCTGAAAAAACTTCTTAAACAAGCTAATCTCTTGGAGGCTTCTACTGAGGAAAACCGTCTGGTAATGGACTTGATTTTTATGATCGACTCGGTGAGTGCTGACTTACTTCGCCAAAAGGAGTTTTCCCAGAACATCTCAACTAAGTCTGAGAAATAAGTTTCAGAGTGGAATGTTGTAGCTTCTTCGACCGAAAAAATCTCAGAATTAAACAAACTTTCTGAAGACTACTCCAAAGCTGCTGCTGAATGTGAAAGCAAAATCCAGACTTTCCAGGCTCAAATTGTCGAACTTCAGAAGAAAATCCTTCAAGAGAAAGAACGCCAAGCCAACCTTCAGCAACCTAACCAAGAGGACATTGATAGAGAACTTCAAAAGGGGCTTCAACATGCAGAAATGGCTCGGCAACTTAATCGAGAAATTGACGAATTGTCCGTTGGTAAAAGCCTTTGTTAACGTCGAATTCAACTTCAATAGAAGAAATTTGACGAACTCAAAGAAACTTTTCTTCGACGATAATTTGTGATAGAAATAGGTTTTTACATTTGTTTCGTTTTGGCAGCCTTTCAAGGCTTTTATCTGTAATGTTACCAACGTCATCTGTTTGGCGAAGACATATTTTTTCAGTTTATGAATTTATTCCATTTCTATTTTTATTTCTTGCAATGTTGGCTTATATTTTTTCAAATACCTGCCATTTATTTTCAGTATCCTTTTATCTTTTTCTATTTCTTCGACTTCATATGCGCCATTTGAAAAAACTCTTAAGATTTGGAAAGGTCCTTCCCATTTAGGAGACCATTTTCCCATTAATCTATCTTTCTTGTCCATGGGCAAAATGACCTTCCAAACAAGATCACCAACTAAAAAGGCTTTAAATTTTACTTTCTTATTGTAAAACTTTTCAACTCTTTCTTTCTGCCTCTTTATCAACTCCAAAGCACGCAACCTCTCCTCATCTAAGTCAACTAACTCATCCATCATCATACTCCAATAAGTCTCAGATGGAATTTCATGATGCCTTTGAATTCGTATTGATTGTAAATAGATTTCAACTGGTAATACTGCATCATGCCCATAAGTTAACTTAAATGGGGTAGAATTAGTTGCCTCTTTAGGAGACGTTCGACAAGCCCAAAGAATTTGATCCAGAGTCTTGTGCCAATTTTTAGGTTTTTTACCAACATGCTTTTTTATCAGATTTATCACAACTTTGTTAGCTGCTTCGACCTGTCCATTTGCTTGGGCATAATAGGGTGTCGAAGTTAACAACTTAAAACCTGTTTCTTTTGCAAATGCCTGCATGTTTTTCCCAGTAAACACATATCCTTGATCAGTGGTTATGGTTTCTGGTATTCCAAACCTATGAATTATGTGTTTCTGGATGAATTCTATAACTGCCTCCTGATCTACATTCGTCAGTGGTATAACTTCAATCCACTTAGTAAAATAGTTTACTCCAACCAAAATGTATCTTTGCCCCTTTGAAGAAGCTGGTCGAATTTCCCCAACTAAATCTAAAGCCCAACCTATGAATGGCCAAGGCTTTATAATAGAGTGTAACTCATTTGCAGGTACATGAGGTATGCCTGCATGAATTTGGAATTCTTGACACCCTTTTGCAAATTCGACACAGTCCTTAAGCATTGTTGGCCAATACATCCCTTGTCGAAATAGTAACCACTTCATTTTGTGACTTGCCTGGTGCGCACCACATGCACCACTGTGCACGTTTGACAAAGCTATATAAGCTTCACTCTCACCTAAGCATTTTAGTAAGACTCCTTTTGCAGTCTTTTCAAATAACTCATTTCCAAAAAGTACGTAGCTTAAAGCCCTTTACTTTATTTTTCTTTCGACTGTCTGGTTTGGGTTTTGTAAATAAATCCTTAATAGGTCTTTTCCAATCTCCCACCTCTGGATCATCTACATTAAAAATTTCAAAATTTTCTTCGTCACCATAACCCAGTCTTATTGTCTCCAAATCTGATGGAGGCAATTTGGTGGATAATACTCTTCCTCTTACTTCAATAGCTTTCTCCAAATTTTCTTTCGACGCTTTGTAGCCTGATGCCAGTTGAGCCAAGTCATTTGCTTCTTGATTTTCCAATCTAGGAATGTGTTTAAAGGCTACATTGTCGAATTTCTTGAGGAGTCTATTGGCTATTACAAAGTACATGATCAAATTCTCCTTGACACATTTGTATTCTTTTGTCAATTGCTTTATTACCAACTCAGAGTCACCCATTATTTCGACTCTTGTTGCCCCCAATTCCAACAATATTTCAAGTCCAGCAATCAAAGCCTCATATTCTGCTTCATTATTTGAACACAAGCCTTCTACTTTGTACTTGAATTTTGTTGGAATTTTATTAGGAGAAATAATCAACATCCCAACACCAGTTCCATTCTTGTGACTGGAACCGTCGAAATATAATGTCAAAGGTTCTACTTCGACATATTTTATTTCACTTTCATTTATTGAGTGGTCAGATATAAAATCAGCATCCACTTGTCCTTTGACAGACTTTAGAGGCATATACTTCAAAGAATATTTAGTTAATGCCAAGGCCCATTTCCCAATTCGACTATGTAAAATGGATTTAGATAACATATATTTTATTACGTCGAAATGAGAGGATACATATACATCAATGGGTTTTATATAATGCTTTAACTTTGTAAAAGAGAAATATACACATAAACATAGTTTTTCTATTATACTATATCTAGTTTCAGCATCATTTAAGACTCTGCTGAGGTAATAGATGGCCCTTTCGACGCCATGTTCATCTTCCTGAAAAAGCATGCTTCCCAATGTTCTGTCAGATGCTGAGATGTAAAGCCTCATACTTCTTTTTCGACAAGGAGACATTAGAACTGGAGGACTAGCCAGATACTCTTTGATTTTGTCGAAAGCATCTTGTTGCTCTTGCCCCCAAGTGAAATCTTCCTTCTTCAGTCGAAGTAGAGGTGAGAAAGCCTGTGTCTTTCCACTAAGGTTGGAGATGAACCTTCTAAGAAAGTTTATTTTCCCTAGTAGAGACTGCAATCCCTTCTTTGTCGATGGCGCATTCGCTTCCATTATGGCTTTGGCTTTGTTCTCATTAATTTCGATCCCTTTCTTGTGGACCACAAAACCTAAGGAATCACCCGCCTGCACACCAAAAGCACATTTAAGGGGATTCATTTTTAAACCAAAGTTCCTCATCCTTTCAAAGGATTGTCGAAGATGGCCAATATGGCTTGAACCTGAGACAGACTTAATCACAATATCATCTATATAAATTTGCATAAATGTCTCAATGAAATCATGAAAAATAGAATTCATTGCCCTTTGATAAGTGGCTCCAGCATTCTTTAAACCAAAGGGCATTACTACTCATTCATATGTTCCTATTGCCCCAGGACAATGAAAAGCTGTCTTTGGAATATCTTCTTCAGCAATAAAAATATGGTTGTAGCCAGAGTATCCATCAAGCATACTCAAATACTCACGTCCTGCTGCAGAATCTATAAGCATTTCTGCTACTGGCATAGGATATTCATCCTTAGGGGTAGCTGAGTTTAAATCTCTAAAGTCAATGCATACCCTAAGCTTGCCGTTTTTCTTAATCACAGGAACAATATTAGCAATCCATTCGACATACCTCGTTGTACGGATGAATTTTAATTTTAGAAGTCTTTCGACTCCTTCTTTAATTTTCGACAGGATCTCTGGTGCGAAGCGTCTGGGAGTTTGCTTTATTGGCTTTTTTCCCTCCATTATTGGCAACTTCAATTCGACCAAGTTCCTGTCTAAACCAGGCATTTCGTCATAATCCCATGCGAAGCAGTCTTTAAACTCATTCAACAATTGGATTACTTCGACTCTGAACTGAGGATCCATCTTGGCACTGATGTAAGTTGGCTTTTTTTCTGCCCCCAATCCTAAATTAATTTCTTCTAAGGGATCCTGCGCCACCATCTTCATATTTGTTGGTGCTGGATCTTTTTCAAACCCCAGGGGTTCGTCATCATAAATGGCGTCAAGCCTTAGATTTTTCCATTCGCCATTTTGGTTGTCATTAAAGTTTTCTTCAATACTTTGTTTTGGACATTGTTCCTCAACATTCTCTTGAGGATGTTGTTCTTTGACAGTCTGTTGAGGATGTTGTCCTTCGACACTTTGTGCGTTGGCTTCGATAGCCATATATTTTACTTCGGACTCAAGGGCCGCTTTTAGTTTGTTTTCGGCTATATAAGCCGTAATCCTTTTCATTGTCGATGCTTCAGTCATTTTCACTAAATTCACTTCCCCACCCAGTTGGATCTACGTGAGTGGTTCCCCAAGCATAATTCGTCTCTCCAATTATCTCTTTGTCCCATTGGAATCCATGCGTAGGGTGGAGATACATGGAACAATATGCATTGTCGGAGGCTGTCAAGTCGAACCCAGCAGGGTTGCAAGGTGATATGTGAGCCAAGTTTTTGTTGAAATTACGACTATTAACGTTGTTCACATCAGCCATGAAGTAACTTTGGTCTGCCTCTATGTTCTCGACGATCCCGTCTGGCCTCCAAATTGCTATCCTCTAATGCATGGATGAAGGTATAGCCCCAATCCCATGGATCCACTCTCTTCCTAGCAACAGATTGTAGTTTGCTCTTGATACTATAACCATAAACATTGTAGGTCTGGTAATGGTTCCCATAGTTAGGTTCAACTGTATCACCCCCATTGTCGTTCCTACCTTACCTTCATAGTTAGATAACACCATACTGTGAGGTTTGGTGTCTGAGTCATCTTTGCCAATCTTCTTTATCATATAATGAGGGATTAGATTGACAGTTGCTCCTCCGTCTACCAAGATCTTGTTTACACCCACATTCTCTACTTTCCCTTTTATAAACAAGGGCTTCAAATGGGCCTTCATTGCATCGTCTGGCTTTTCAAAGAACGCATTCTGCTCTTCGACACAACCATTATTCATTACATAGTAACACACAGGCTTAAGCCCTATGCTGTCATCTGCCATATCATCCTCTTCGTCCTCCACTTCCATTGTTCTATCATAATCTCTAGGCAATATTGAAACCACATTGCATGTTTCGTCGAAGGACGCTTCAGAATCTGACTTGAATTCATCAGTCACTTCTTCGTCTTCTGGCATTTTGTTGTTAGTCTTTGATATTTCTGTTATGTTGCTTGATTTGTTTTTCTGAGAAGGCTCTTCTTTTGGCCGATACTCTTCTTTGCTTATTGCCTGCATAAACTTACTTGATTCAGCTTTATTTTTACCATCCATGTTTTGTTCTGCAGTTTCTTTTTCGGCTCTCTTTTGCCTTTGAAACCTCCTCCATTGAGACCTCGACATGGGGTTCTTTCCCTTGTAATTTTCAGAGATGTATTTTGGTTTTGGTTTTTCTACTTCCTTTTTTGCTTCTAACGAAGCACCCCTATTTACTTCAAAAAATTTCCACCTTTTCTGACCTTGGGCATCCCTTATAGGCTGGACCCACTTGTCATCATTTTCCTTGTTGGATGGCTTATAGGTACTATAACGCCTTTCTCCCATTCTTTGGTTATGATGTTCCCTTTTTCTTGGATCAAACCTCTCATTTCTGACTGGTGGGACTGCTCCCCAGTTTCCTCTCTTTTTGGCCTTCTCTACTGCTTCCAGATTGTTGGCTGCTTTTCTGTCGAATACAACACTACACCTTGGACAAAGCATGACCTCTGCATTCTTTTTCTGGCATTTTTGGATGAATTCCACCAGACTTTCGTCTTCTTTTAGATAAACAGACTTCTGATGTTCCTCTTGATGATTCTTTTTATTGGTATCTGCTTGTGTTTTCTGAGTGACCTCCACCATATGAACGTCTGCATTCTAATCACTTGTAATCTTTAGTTTGTTCATTTTTTCAATTAACATCATCTCCTTAGAGATATTTCTTTTTAACTGATCCAAACTGCTTTTTGGGCGTAATCCTTTATGGATGTACTTACAACATCGCGCAACTGACTTTTCTTTTGGATCTTTCATTTATCTGCGCAGAATTCCATGAGGGGTGGGCTGCACGAAACTTTAAGCAGCATCTTCTTTAATTCTGGTAACGCTTTTATTCACTGGTTCGACAGTGTTGACATTGTCAGCAATTCCTATTTCCTCAATTTTGTCATGACTAAGGCCTTCAGTGGCCTCTTTTTTGGTAATGAGGACCTTGTTATCTGTTTCCTCGTCAACATCTCTGAAGAAATCTCCCCATCCTGTGGGTTTGATTTCATTGATGTCAGTTTTAGAGCTTGGTGGTGCAGAATACTTCACCATGAAGTCAAACTTTCCACTGGGCTCTCCTAGAGTGTCCCAGACCACTCCATGCTCAGTACCTTTGTTGTTATTCTTCTTGTCGAAGCCTTCACTAGCTTTGACTGTGTTCCCTCCGTCGAAGCCTTCAGTAGCTTTAATTATGTTCTCTCTGTCGAAGCCTTCAGTAGCTTTGACTTCTTCCTGGTTGTCGAAACTATCAGTAGTTTCTTCTATGTTGGTGTAATCATTTATTTCTTTAGTGTCAAGATCCTCAGCAACCTTGATTATGGCTGGTTTTGCCACAGAGCCTTCAGATATTACCTCCTCAGCCTGATCAGTGAGATCATCAGCACCCTCCACCATGTTTACATGGGTGTCGAAGCCTTCAGCAGCTTCCATCATGTTTACATGGGTGTCGAAGCCCTCAGCAGCTTCTATCATGGTGAAGTTGGTGTCGAAGCCCTCAGTAGCTTCTACCATTTCAAAACTTCCTTCAGACATCACTTCCATTTCGACCATGTTCACCATCTCCGGTTCAGCATAGTTGGCTTCCACAACCTGCATGGGATTAGAGTCGATCCTCATCTGTTGCTTAGCTTTGTCTCCAATTTTCAGCCTTCCGTTCTGAATTGCATTCTGAACAAGATCCCTGAAAAGGTAACATTGAGAAGTTTTATGACCCAAAAAATTATGGTATTTGCAAAAACCTCTCTTTTTCTGTTGGTCTACAGGAGGCTCTTTAGTGCCTGCTAGTTTTATCAATTGACCATCTTTAACTAATAAGTCAAAAATTTCATCACACTTGGTGATGTCGAATGTGTAAGTTCTTTTAGGGAACCTATCATTCCTTTCAATTTCGACTGGATTTTTTCCATTCGACGGAGCTAAAACTTTACACGAATACGGTGGGCCTTGTTTTAATTCTGCCAGATCAATTTCTTGTTCGTCGAAAATGACAGATTCATTTTCGTCATAATCTTCGTCTTGACATATCCCTACATAGGCCACTCTTTCCTTTTTATTTTTATTTGATCTAAATATCTCAGTTTTTAGCCTTTCTATTTGTCTTACTATATCTGCTAGTTGTGCCATGTCTCTTAAATACTGGGAGTCTAATTTTTTCCTTATGGAATAATTCAGACCCCCTGCAGCCATTTCAACTAATTCTTGTTCTGGCACTTGTGTAAAACATCTAGCCTTCAATAATCTAAATCTATTTAGATAGTCATCTATAGGTTCAGAGAATTTTCTTTTGACACTTGCTAATTCCTTCAAACTTATCTTAGTTTGCCCCATATAGAATTGTTCATGGAACAATCATTTTAATTGGGTCCATGTAAATATTGAATTCGCAGGCAAGGAAGTAAACCAAGTAAAAGCATTTTTTGTCAAAGAACTTGGAAAATATTTCATTCTTAAGTTCTCATTATTGGCTATTTCCCCTGCTTCGATCAAATAATGTGTTATGTGCTCTATGGTGGATTCACTAGTATCCCCTGAAAATTTGGTGAATTTAGGGACTTTCCACCTTGGTGGTAATTCTTGTTGCAAAACGTATTCAAACAAAGGGGAAGTATAACTAGGCCTTTGTAATCCTACGTTTACCCCATTTTGCGCCATTATTCTTTCGACCATGGCTGCAATGTTATTTTCGACAGGTGTTGCACCCCAAAATTTTCCCTCCACAAGACAATTCATTGTGTACTAAGAGGCTCACAAGGTTCACGAGACATCTCATGAGGTTCACAAGGTTCACAAAGTTCACAATTAGTCAGGAAGTTTGACAATTCTCTCAGATAATGCATCCTCCTAAGCAATGCATCCTAAACTAGGGTTTTGACTTTAATCAGGCTAAATGGACTTCCAAGACTTCAAGTGAGCTTCATAGCATCCTATATGTGTTCAAGAATCCCCATGTCAAGTTTCAAGACTTTCCCAAGAGATTTGCTCAGTCAGATGATCAGAAAGGTTAAAATCAATCAAAGCAGTTAAAAAGTCAAACTGAGGTCAACTGTGGTCAAACCAAAGTCAAACTTCATGATTTTTTTCCCAACATCAAGTATATGAAGTAAAATTCATCATTTGATCAAGGGTTGATCATAATTCATCAAGGAGATTTCAGATCATCAAGGATCAGGAGTTTCTAAATTAGGGTTTTCATAGGAAAAGTCAACTGAACTTTGACCAGCCATAACTTTCACATGCTTCATCAATAATTTTCCATCCAAAGCTCATTTTGAAGGAAATTGAATTCTCTACAATTTTGTGTCTCACAAGCCAAGCCCAAAAATGCTTCATTTGGAAGGTATGAGCTAAGACATTATAGGTCCTTTTAAAAGTCAACAAAAAGTCAACAACTTCAAAAGAGCATAACTTGAAAATGGTAAGAGATATGGACATGAGACAAAAGAGGTTGGTTAGAGGACTATTTAAGCTTTCCAAAATGTCCAATAACACCTTCATAGCATTAAAATTGAAGGATTTGTGCCCTTGCAAAGTTGGGAAATTTTTGGGAAGTTTATGAAGCAAATAAGGCCTTAAAACCAATTTTTGCTAAATGAGCCCACCAAATTGTCATCCAAACTTTACAATATCATCAAGCACGACCCAACCCACCTATTTTCTGATTTTTTATTTTTTATTTTATATTTATTTGAATTTTATCCATTAAAATACAAATTAAATTAAAATAAAATATGAAAATCATATATTTGGATGAGATTATGATTCTAGAAGGTTTTAAATATCATTTAGAGATGATTGATTTGATCCAATTTCGTGCTAGCTTGATTTGGAAAGGTTAGATGAGATTTTTTCAAAATTTGAAAGTATGAAAACTTCATGATCAAGTAACCAAGACAAGGCCCATAAATCCATGTTGTTTTGACCTAATTACATCCACTACATATACATGAACACATTACAATCATAAGGACGAAATTGCAGCCTCCAAGGGCAAGAACAAAGTTTCAATTTTCACACTAAAAACACCAATTCGGTTTGATACTTAGAGCTTCTTTCAAGACAAACCAAAGGTTGCAACTTGTTCCTTGGAGTTCATGGATTGATTCTGGATCATAACATCATTCATTCATGCCTTAAATCGTGAAAACCGAATGCATCTTCTTCATGTTTTAAAATTTTTCGATTTGAATGATTTACACATTATTAATGAAAACTAACTATGGATTTGTGTTTGTTGTGATGTTTAGAAACTTTCTGGATGATTTAATTCAATTATTGTGGACTTTATCGAAATTCACCATTGCTAGGGTTTGAAGCTTCAATTCGGGAACCAAGCATTTAGGACATCTAAATGGAATCTAAGCACATGGCTGTGATCTATGAGACTTGTATAATTGATCTGGGCTTTTAATTTGAATTGATGTTACGATTTGATTGATGTTCGAAAAAACATAGGATTCTGGTTTTAAAAATTTGCAGGAGAATTCGCAGGGACATTCAAAGGAAATTTCGCAGGTAAAATGAAGAAGATGAAGTCTGTTGGCGCGAAATCCAGAATTCAAAAACTAACTTATTTTATATTGTTTGTTTTGTGTTTATATTTCAAAGAGCATGAGTGCCCTGGTGGTTTTGATACGCGTATAATATGTTGTGAGGCCTGGGTTCGAATCCGGCCAGGAGCAATTTTTGCTTTAATTTCATTTGTTTTGCAAGATTATAATGAAACAATATTATGTTGTATGTTTATCACACGTGCGTAGTGGCTCCGTTGGTTTTGAGAGACTCACAGCCAGGTAAAGGACCTGGGTTCAAATCCCAGGTCCTATTTTTTTTTTGTTTTAATTTTTCTTGTTTTATTTTCTTTATTATTTCTTTATATTATTTTCTAAACTAATTAAAATAATTTCCTAAAAACAATATATGTAAATTATTTTTCTTCTAAAAACTTATATTACATTTTTTTTTATAGTTGTATATTATTTAATAATTTTGTATATTAAATTTTTTTTTCTAATATGTTTATATAAAACCTAATTATTTTCTTTATAAACCTTAATTTATTTTAAAATCCTAATTATATTTATAAATCCTAATTTATTTTTCTAAACAATTCAAAACCCTAATTTTATTTTATGATTTTAATTTTTTATTTTTATTATGCTTATATAATTATAATTATTAAATATTTCTAATATGTATATATAATTAATTTATTAAACCATTAATCATATTTATTAGTATGTAATTATTATTATTTATTTCTTTTTCTTAAAATTCTTAAAAAAATGATTATTTATTTAAATTTGTACTTTTAATTTATTTTTATATTTTATTATTATACTAACCTCTTTTATATTTATTTTATTTATCATTACTAACCTATTTATTTATTTATTTATTTATTTATATGCTTATTTATTTAAGTTATTTTATTATTATTATGATGTAATTGTGCAAATTATGTAATAGTTGTAGAACTTTTATTATTTATTTAAATTGCCATGGTTAGTAAAATAGGGAGTGTAAACATGTTTGTATCTTAAAATTGAATTTAGATCACTAATTATAAGATAAATACTTGAACTTGTACACGCACACACGTAAGTCGATCTTGGATCGCCATCTCACTTCCTAGGATATTCCTCTTGGTTGCCTAAACAAAATGGTCAAGTAAGGTGTCTAAAAGCAAAGTCCCTTCTCCATTAATATCATCTAGTCCCTTTACGATTATAAGATCAAGTCCCTTCGATGTTGCCTTCGTGAATGATCTTGTCCCTTTCGAATAAAAGATGATAAGTCCCTTCGAATTGCTAAGACACCTTACAGTTGCCTAAACACAGATGACCCTTCACATGTCCCTTATAACATCCAAGGTAATGACTACCTATTCCTTAATAATAGGGATAGTCTTACCATTGAAAGAACATTTAAGAACAGTAAAGATTCAAATTAGGGTAGGTTCCTCTTAAGTACTTGCTCACTCCTTCAAAAACATTTCATAACACTTCACATTTTCAAACAATTTTCAAAACAAAGTCTTTATATATATCCGTACAAGGATCATTATAAAGTACTTAAGAAAAATTTTAATCACACACTACACTTCTCAAAACAATTTAAAGTGAGATAAGTAACTAAGAGCCCATGGATAACCATGGATGTAAAGGGTGCTAACACCTTCCCTTTACATAACCTACCCCCCGAACTCAAAAATCTTTTAAGGTCTTTCTTGTTCTTTTATGCCCTTTCCTTTTGGATAAAATAAAAGTCGGTGGCGACTCTTGTTATCCGCAACATTTAACTAAAGTCAGTTCTCCCACCGTGTTACAACGGGTAAATTGTTACAACACATTCTTTGCTGCAATATTTCATCAGCGTTCTGGTCTCTTTGAACAATTATTCTCCTAGGTTCCTGTCGAACATGATTTTCTACACGAGGCTGTTCGACTACTACCTCTTGGTCCCTAGGATTTTCCTGAGGATTTTCTAATGGCCTTTGGTTTATGGTAGGTTCTTCTTCGACAGGCCTATTAACAGGATTTTGATTTATTTGTATTCTTTGTTGTGTTTGAGGAACTCCAAAGAAACTAGCAATACGTGCCATTTGTTCTGCCAATATCTGGTTTGTTTGGGTAGTGTTTTGTATTAAAGGGTTGAACACTTCTCCCATTAGTTGTGTCAATGCATGTACCATACCATGGTTACTTTCATCCATCTGTTGACGAATTACTTGCGCATAATGGTTCGTAATAGTTGGCATTTGGAATCCTGGTGGAATCTGATTTAATCTACTCCCATTTCCACCATATCCTCACCCATGTAATGGTGAAGACATTTGAACCATAGCATCAGAAAACAATGGTGATGAATTATGTAAATTTGCCATCATTGAAGTTGGCATTTCGTATGGTTGTTCTCTACCAAACATGGGCATGGAATAATTAAAGAATGGCCTAACGTTACTTCCTCCAGGAGGAGGCGTTCCTATGGGCATTGGGTGTCCTATTGTGGAAGAACCAGGCGCATTTTGGGATCCTGAAACCGCTGGTATTGAATCTGCTGATGAAGGCACAATCTGTTCTAAAACAGGGCCAAAACCTGCACTTCCTTCTGACGAAGGGATATGATTAGATACTGGAATGATTTCATTAGGATTGTTTGAAGTATTTGGCGGATTAGCCATCTTTCTTCCTCTTGTTCTTTTTGGACTTTCTACGTCGGTTACGGCTAATTTACCGCTTCTAAGAATCATACAACACAGTAAGAAACTTTCTAACTAAGAGGATTTGTATTAATTTTTACAATTGCACTAGTCCCACTGGGCGTGCCAATTTGTTCGCTGTGATTTCTGACGAACAACCTCTGGTTAACCAATCTTTTACAGGACTGGGTTACTTGTAGGACCAACCAAACAAGTCCTAGGACACATGTGCAATTTTGTTGTCAGATTACTCTTAGTGTTTGATAATTGTTTGTGGTTTGTTTTGTCAATGATATTAAAATCTTGAATGTTTGAATGTAAAAGTAAAGTAAACTAAAAGTTGAACAATAAGTAAAGAAAAATGGCAAAAAGACCATAAATTTTGCAGAAAAGTAAAGAAACTGGAAGTAAAAGAATTGAACGAAAAAGACTTGTAATTTAAATAACTTGAATAAAATTGGTGTTCAACACGTACATTTCTCCAAATATCAAACTCGTTTCTCTCACACTGGGTACTTAGAGTATATTTTACAGGATTATTGTACAAGTTTTTCACACACATGATTCTACAACAACTACCCTATTTATATACAAATAAAATAACTGCCTAAAACGGAAAAATCCTAACTATTTGACACTTGTCAATCTGCATGTATTCTTCCTTTCCTGAAGCTTCCACGCGTCCAACTGCCAAATGTTGTAACTTTTGAATTTGAATTCTTCCTCTTTGTGACGAAACGCTGCATCTCTTCGTTTTGTCGAACTGTCGAAGAGAACAAAACTCTTCAAAATTTATAGGATAATGCCTTTGTCGAAATCTCTTCCAACCTATCTTCTGTCGAAATGTCGAAAAGCACGCCAATTCTTCAAATTCTGTCAAATGCTAAACTGTAATGAAAGTTCTTCAAACTTTGTCTGCTGAAACATTCCTCATATTCCTGTCGAAGTATTTGAACATCTGGTCTTGTCGAAAATATCAAAACTTCTTCTGAATATCTTTATTTTCTTTCTCCTTTATCTGGTGACCATTTCCTTAGTAAAAAACATGATATTACATCTTAACTCATGGTGTCGAAATTATGTACCTACACCATTTTGGCACAAGAATTGGTCGGGAGAAGGGTGTTTGGCAAAGGTTTTTCCGAATCTTTTCAACTTATCTCGATTAAAAGAGGTTTCTTTAGTGGTTATGGAAGGTTGGAAAGAAGAGAGGTGGCAGTGGGGTGATTTAGGTATTTTCCACGACTTTGTTCAGGTTTTGGAAGGCACGACGGTTGAGAATGATACAACCAATACAAAGGCGATTTTAAGTGATGAGTTTCTTTATAGAAGCAACAAGAATGTTACGGTTACAGGTCCTCAAGCTACAGTGGCTCTCACTAATCCCAACCAGGGCGCTGATTATAGCTCTAATAGTTCTTATTATTCAGGATTTTCTTGTAGGAATATAACAATCCAAGTTTCAGTAGAGGAAGGGACAACTTCGACCTCTAATTCTGAAATTAATTTGCAGATTTCAGTAGAAAAGGCTTATAGGTTGCAGGAAGCAGGAGGCCGAATTATTCTAGTAACTAGTGTGGACCTGCTAGATGATTCCGTCGAGGGGACGAGAGCGATTGCGGAGGAAATCAAGTCCATGAAAGCTTTGTTATTAAGATGGCATCACTGTCCTAATCTTGATGATAAGGTCTCTTGGCATTTGGAGGATAATAATAGTTTTTCAGTTAAGTCGTTTTATCGAGAGGCTAATCGTCCCCATATCCTGTTTGGCCCCTCTAATAGGTTCGACTAGGTGTTTGAGTTAATTTGGAAGAAGGCGGTTCCCTCGAAAATAAAAGCATTTGGATGAAGGTGTTTCACAACCAAGTTTCTTCTTGCGCATTGAGGAATTATTTCTACTAGTGACTTGAACTGGGAGGTTTGTAATTCCCACCCGGAAACATTAAATCACTTACTCCGGGAATGTTCTGTGGCTATTTTAGTTTGGAGGGAGATATCGGAGTGGGTCGGATTCTCCAACAACTTAGTGGGTCACATAAAGGAGAGTTATGCGGCTTGGTATCTTTTTTGCAAGTCTAAGTGTATTAAGCTCGGTAGAGAAGGAACTATTTGGTTAGCGGTGTGTTGCTCTTTGTGGATTCTTAGGATCAACATTCATTTTAGGAATCCGAGTTGGAATGTAGCAGACATTATTTGGAAAATTAAATTCCTTATTTGAGGGTGGTCCTTCATGGGGGATATTACCTATTCCAAATGCAATTTATACGAATTTAACAAAGCTCCTTTGTTATATTTGACGTAGTCTTATTTGGTAGGTAATTTTCTCGTTTTTGTCGAGTTTCATCTCGTATCCCTTTGTAATCAGGTTTGTCTTTATACTCCTTATCGAATCTCTTGCTTATAAAACAAATCTCTCTCTATCTCTCTTAATAATCTGATCTAATGATTATATATATATATATATATATATATATATATATATATATATATATATATATATATATATATATATATATATATATTGGATTGAGAAATATTCTTTAGTGGGGCTAAAATTAATATATTTTTTGTATAAGTTTTCTTAATAATTACAAAATCCATTATTATAAGGACCAAACAAGACTCCACAAACATAAAAGCTTTTATAAATTATAATTGTTTACTTTAAATTTATATATTCTAAAAATGTACATCTTTTTTAATTGCTAATATTTTATTATAAACATTCATTCAATTAGATATCTAATACAAGAGTCAAACGAAAAATTGCTAAATTTTAATGGATAAGAGACAATATCTTATATATGCTTTAATATTAATTAATTTTTATGTTTTTTTTCAAGTGACTTAGGTCCAATGTTAAATGGGTTATTTATTTATGTTAAGCCATTAGTATTATCATTGTAACCCTGGTACTTATACTGCTGCTGCAGTTGGAATGAGAAGAAGAATATTTGCATTTACTTTCTTAGTTTAAATTTTATACTTTTTGTCTAATGGTGAAAAACCTAATTTAGTAGTAGTTGCATAACCAAAACTACATTATTGGTACTTTCATCATCTTCCTCAATACCTCCCAAAATAATCAACCCTACCCCCAAAGACCTTGATGATTATATTCAACATTTTTAATCTACTATCTATATTGCAAAAGTTAATTGTATGACTGGACATTTTTGCCCTTAATACATTTTTAATTTACACTAAGGTTTGGACTTTTTGGTAACTAACAAAACACTCCATTTATTCAGTACTCATCCCCTTCATTGCTGCCATTTGACCTTATATTATTGGCCGCTACAATCACAAGAATTCATTAAATTTTGTCTAACACATTACTACAACAAGACATCTCAACTTCTAAAACTTTTGAAATAGGTTGTAATAATTAGTACAAGGCATATCTACGTTTTCTAATTATACATTATATTTTATAGTAATTTTCGTTTGAATCATGGAAACAACCTTATGCTTGAAATATGTTATTATCAAATGCTATTAATTTGAGACTTAATAATTGAACATAAAGTATAATAATTATGGCTAATCTACTATCTATATTACAAATGTTGATTGTATGACTGAACATTTTTTCCCTTAATACATTTTTAATCTACTATCTATATTACAAATGTTGATTGTATGACTGGACATTTTTGCCCTTAATACATTTTAAATTTACCCTAAGGATTGGACTTTTTGGTAACTAACAAAACACTTTATTATTCAACATTCATCCCCTTCATTGCTGCCATTTGGCCTTATATTAATGGCCGCTACAATCCCAAGAATTCATTAAGTTTTGTCTAACACATTACTACAACAAGGCATCTCAACTTCTAAAACTTTTGAAATAGGCTCTAATAATTAGTGCAAGGCATATCTACGTTTTCTAATTATACATTATATTTTATATTAATTTTCGTTTGAATCATGGAAACAACCTTATGGTTGAAATATGTTATTGTCAAATGCTATTAATTTGAGACTTAATAGTTGAACATAAAGTATAATAATTATGGCTAATCTACTATCTATATTACAAAAGTTGATTGTATGACTGAACATTTTTGTCCTTAATAGATTTTAATCTACTATCTATATTACAAAAGTTGATTGTATGACTGGACATTTTTGCCCTCAATACATTTTTAATTTATACTAAGGTTTGGACTTTTTGGTAACTAACAAAACACTCCATTTATTCAACACTCATCCCCTTCATTGCTGCCATTTGGCCTTATATCATTGGTCGCTACAATCACAAGAATTCATTAAATTTTGTCTAACACATTACTACAACAAGGCATCCCAGCTTCTAAAACTTTTCATATAGGTTGTAATAATTAGTGCAAGGTATATCTACGTTTTCTAATTATACATTATATTTTATAGTAATTTTCGTTTGAATCATGGAAACAACCTTATGGTTGAAATATGTTGTTGTCAAATGCTATTAATTTGAGACTTAATAGTTGAACATAAAGTATAATAATTATGGCTAATCTACTATCTATATTACAAAAGTTGATTGTATGACTGAACATTTTTGCCCTTAATACATTTTTAATTTACACTAAGGTTTGAACTTTTTGGTAACTAACAAAACACTCTATTTATTCCGCATGCATCCCCTTCATTGTTGTCATTTGGCCTTATATTATTGGTCGCTACAATCACAAGAATTCATTAAATTTTGTCTAAGACATTACTACAACAAGACTTCTCAGCTTCTAAATTTTTTGAAATAGGCGGTAATAATTAGTGCAAGGCTTATCTACGTTTTCTAATTATACATTATATTTTATAGTAATTTTAGTTTGAATCATAGAAACAACCTTATGGTTGAAATATGTTGTTGTCAAATGCTATTCATTTGAGACTTAATAGCTGAACATAAAGCATAATAATTATGGTTAATCTACTATCTATATTACAAAAGTTGATTGGATGACATAACATTTTTGCCCTTAATACATTTTTAATTTACATTAAGGTTTGAACTTTTTGGTAACTAACAAAACACTCAATTTATTCGGCACTTATCCTGTTCATTGCTGCCCTATTATTATACTCACATTAACCTATCTCAATTTCTTACGACTAATTCAATAGCATCAACCAATTATCAATTTCAGTATCAACATACACAGACAACATACACAAATGCAATCCTACAAATCTAATCCCACATACAATTCATCATCAACCCAATTATAGAGTCAGAACCCCACCATTACCTTGGATTGAGGCGACTCTAACTCTCTGATTAAAAACCTAGCTTTTTGCCTCTTTCCTCTTTCCTCTGCAATTTCACGTAACTCCTCCAAAACTTCTTATTTTTTCCTCTTACTGATAAACCTAATTCTCTTATTATCTATTTAACTTATAATTCTATTATTAATAATAATTTCATTGGTCCTAATTCATACACCTTCACTCTTACTACTTTCAACCCCAAGTAAGCCCACACTAATAATAATAGTATCATTCAAACACTATTTTTACAACTTGATCAACTTAATTTAATTTAATTTAATTACCAACAACACAACTTAAATCAATATTCGACAACTTTGACAATTAAATAAAACAAACATCATACAAAGATATTTAATTTAAAAATTAATTAAATAAATAGGGCGTTACATTGCCTCCCAGTTGTATCCCACCAACAACCCGATTTGACTTCTCTCTAACCAAAGGGGCCCCACTTCCTACTTCTACTGCATTTTCACGTGACTTCCCTGTAGTCTCACCTCTTCCTTTGCAAGACCACACTTCATGTGCCTCCAACACTAACCCTAATAACTCGATTATGATTGGGCCTTCTCTTAATGAGAACCTTCCCTGTAACAAACAAATTTTTAAAAAAAAATAGCAGTTAACTTTCATGGAACAATAATAAATAAATTAAAGTTAAACATAAAAGATATATACCTCTCTCTGCCATAGTCGGTACGCCACATGGTCAACATACTCAGTAAGCATCGACCGATCAATGGGTCTTCCAGGGAATCCTTCATCAATGTGTACATACGACTAAGTCGAAGGAGCCGTAACCCTGTGTCACTAGTAGCATATGGGACAGAGTTAACAACAATGGCATCAGGCTGAACCACCTAATTTGCAACAACAACATCTGGTTGGATCATCTCATCAGCAACGACCTAATCATCAACCTCATCAACAACCACCTCATCTAAAACAATATCCTCTGACTGGACCACCTTATCTTCCACCTCATCTCTATGTTGTTCAACTAATCTAACTGCACGACGTCAGGTGCTATGGGGTGTGCGGAACTGCCCTTGCTCAACCAACCATTTTCGATGTGAACCGGTTGGAACCATTCGTCTAGTCTGTATCTGGGAAGACTCATCTTCAGCAGCCCTAGTCTGGTTTGCCGATCTACCTATCGCTCTTCCTGCAATAGTGTTGTCCCTACCCCTGTATTTCATTGCAAAAGACAGAAAAAATAAAAAAGATTATTAATTATAAAAAATTTCACTAAATTATAAATTTTCCTAATTTTTTTAAAATATCTGAATTTTCTGGTAAAAAACAAAGTTTTTATAACTATCGGAAATTCTGAAAATTCTGGGAAATTTCAGGTGATTTTGTATCGGAAATTTTGAAATTTTTCGATTAAAATGTTTTCATTTTTACCATTTTGAAATTTTGGTACAAAATCACGCAAATATACTGATTTTGGAATTTTCAGTAAATAAAATAAAATTTCTAATATGTGAGAGGTGAATTTCAACTTTTTACCATCTTTTCTTCTCTTTTTCTATTTTCTTCTTCTTTCCACTTTATTATGCCACCATTGAAGGAACAAATCTTTTCTTCTCGTTTTTCTAATTTCTTCTTTTCCAATTTATTATGCCACCATTGAAGGAACAGATTACACGACGAGTTCACAATGGACGGGTATTCTAAATCACAACTATTTTTTATCTCATTCCAAACATGATGAGTCAGATTGAAAGTTTTTCAAGATCATGTTATGATTTGGTAATTGTAAACTGCAGAGTGAAATGGGTGATTTGATGACATCAGGGCATCGGATGCGCAAGAGAATTGCAAACGAAATTTTGATTTTTTTTTATAATGATTGACTAATCCTGAGAAGGTCTAATTAAAATGAAACTAAAATTCAAGATAAAATTGACACTCTGAGGATTTGGAAATGAGATTTTGGGGAGAACCACATTCCTTCTCCTAAGTCTCATACTCAATCAAGTCTTTACCGAACCAATACCTATGAATTGGGCAGTCTTCTAGTTAAAAACAAGTCAGCTCTTCTTGAACCCCCAACCAACCAGAACCTAGTCAGAATAGCCCTAATAAAAGTGAGTTAGGCTTTTTACCCACCCAACTCAATAGGTAGGGCAATTTGGCTTAGAGGTATGAGTTAACTTTAACGGAGGGTGAGAAACTGTAGGGCAAGCATCATAGTCACCAAAGTGATAACGTATAAAGAAGAATATGAATCAAACCCATTGTTTCTCCAGATCTCCAATCTATACCATTTAAAGAGCTTGTATACAGTACCCTTTTTCAAACATAACTTGTACAGAAAATGCAATAGTAATCATTATAATAACAATGGAATGTGCACTCTGAAATTCTGAAGAAAGTTCACAATCAACAACTACGTATAAAACTAGCAAGACGTTAAAAAAGGTCCAAGGTCAATTAGTAGTGCAGATTAGAAGGAGATGAGATCATCTTTAGAAGATTGTTGTTTCTTTGTGTCATGTCCTCCACCTGATGCATCCCCAACTCTACTCCCAAAAATCATCTCATCAAGATCATCCATCATGTCATCGTTGTTTCCTCCCTGGCCACCAGGTCTTGATCCAGCTGGCTTTCTAATCAGGGAGTCCTCTTTAGTATCAAGATTACGAGGTGACTCATCTGGCTCTACAGCTACAGGTATCATAGCTGGTTCAGGTTGAAGGGGGGCAACTGGAGGTGGTTTCAACTCTTCATACTTGGTAAGAACCTTCAGAATCTCATCATTGACATTCAAGGCCTCAAAAAGAAGTGCTTCATTGTCCCCAGCAGTTTCGACAATTCGCTGGACAGTAGTTTGGGAGAGACGACACTGTTGTACAAGTGTGCTGGTCAAATCATCCTGGAGACAAAAGAAAAGAACACGTTCATATTTTAGAAATTCACATATGCATGATACAATATACTTCTTCCCCAACATAGAACATTCCCTGGCTAAGAATAATTCCCAACATACGAAACAATTTTCATTCTGAGAGGGTGCGATGAATTTACACAAATTATACAATGCCATGATCATGTTAACATTTAGAAATGCATCATATACCAAATTGAAATTGACTGTAACCCGTATAAACAAGCAATAACGTGTTTTGTTTTCTTGTGGTCAAAGGGGGGAAATCCCACTACATAGAGAGAGTGGGATTGTTAATTACTATTTTAAAAAATCACAGAAAATATAACTAGCATCGGTGGACATTTTTCTTCAAAGAAACATTATGCACTTGTAACAGAATATCAATAATTATGTTCCCTCAACTATTTCAAAAGAGATGAAATGAATTATTAATTTTAAGGCAACACTCCAGAGTATTTTTATGACCATATCTATCCATGTATCATAATAATAACCAACTCGGGGCCAGAGTAAAAAAACCACAACTTACTAGAAAAAAATACCACAGGGGAGGAGTTAAGATGATAAGATATCATAAAAATGCCTCATTAAGAAGGATTGGCATATTTCAACAGATCGTAAGCTTTTAGGTTTAAAAACCTTCTTCACTGTCATGTGTGAACCTTTGGACACATTATCATGTAAGAGTAAAATTATCAAAAACAAACGAATTGTGACAAACAGCTGATCAATTTAGAAAACCAATTATTTCCCTTTCCTATAGGTATTATGCAAAGCCAAGAGTGAAATGTCAAACGTTCTCGTTGAACTCTTAAATGATGTTGTTAGCCTGTAAATAGTCCAATGACCCAACCAATATAATAGGTATAACATCACAAAACTTGAGCGGATAATATGGTCAATATACTTTATGACCTCTGCCAAGGGAGATAATATACCAAGGCTATGTTGGGGGAGGGGGATTACGTGAGGCTTATAGTTATGGCCCCTTTTTCCGTTGCTTGAAAGATTCATAAAGTAAGTAGTGTTTGGGAAATTTTATAAAACTACTCAAAAGTCAAAACCCTCTTTTCTTTTACTTGTTTTTTTGGAGTTACCAGAATTAGAGGGGTTTTGGCTGGCAAACAAGTTATTCTTCGTTTCCCCTTCTTGTCTTCCCTTCTTCTCAACTCCCAAACCATTTCATTCTCTTTTCCTCCCAACTCCCAAACAAACCCTAAAAACTCACAAAAACACGGGCAAAAATAGTTTTCATAATCAAGTCAACAAACTGGCTACACCACATGCCTACACCTATTAGTTCAAAATCAAACCCATGTTAATCCCAACAAAAACATCACAGTTCAAAATGTTTAAAATTAAGCGAACTTATAACACGTGCAACTAATAATACAACAGGTCAACACAAAAAAGAAACCTGCAAAACATCTTGTTGCGGTGAAGATGATAACACAGTAGAAAGAAGTTCAATGCTATTTCTCGCAACATCAAACGCTTCCTTTGTCTGTTCTGGCGTAAAACCCTGCACAGTAACATCACGCTGAAACTGGTGTGAAAGATCATCAACATGAGGTAGCTCCGGTACAGAAGCCGACCGTGGAGGAGTGAAAATCGGAGCCAGGCTTTCATTATCACGACCAGGAAACCTAATACCCCTTGATCTCAAACTCTAGAACAACAACAAAAACAAAAAATCTTGCTCATAAACAATCGCTACTATCAACAACAGAAATTCAATAAATTCAATAGCACATAAGACTATTTGCATCTACTAATTTTGTATCTAAGTAATCAACATGATTATTGAAATTGAAAATCGAACCTTATAGGTTTCTTCATAAACAGGTAGATAACGAAGTTCACCGGTGGACTCACCCCAAGCTTCAATCATCATCAAAGCTTTATTCCGATTATTAACAACAGTTTGAGGATCATCAATAAGTCTAACCATGTCATCAAGCACTCGCTCAGCAGCAAGTTCAGAAAACGCTTTTTCACAATTCTTAACAATAGTTTCAATCAAAACCAAAGACAAATACTGAACCCTAGGGCTTTTAATCACGATCCGTTTCTTAATTCCTCGGATCAATTCAACACTATTAACTTTCTCAGTGTTAACTAAGTCACATAGATCGAGATTCATAGCCCAATCAGGCTCTTCGTGTGCCTCCGATGTCGCGTCTTCAACGAGCTTATCGACTTGGTTTGGACCTTGGAAGAATTCCTTCACCTTGAAACTCATCGACGTCATTCCTTCCGTCATCTTCCGGCCAACTTCTACACCGCCGATTTTCAACTTTTCGCCGAAGGCGTTCACTTTTTCCATCAAATTGTCACTCATTTTTTTCTTCTTTCAGTTTCGAATTTCAATATACACAGAAATGAAGGAGGGGGAGTGAAACAAAACAATCGAGAAAATGAAGTTCGCTTGGAATTGAAGAATTGAAGAATCGAAGAAAGAGAAGGGTTTGGTGTAAAGTAAATAAAAACGCGTAACGGCGTATGAACTCAGTTAAGTCTTGGAGAAGAGTCTTTGTTCTCTTTCCTTAACTATGCTTTCTCTCTTTTCTTTTTTTCTTTTTTTTCTTCTAATTACTAATACTATTTTAATAAGTTGTTTATTTATAAATTTCAACAATTTAAAATTACAAATAAATATCGTTGCCTAGAGTTGAATCCATGACATACAACTTACACGCTTCTAACAAAAGAGTGACGATTCTAATAAGAGACTCTGCAAAGGGAAAATGGATTCATTGCAGTCAAATGCTAACTTGCTAACTGTAGAGTGATCCTAGTCATTCATCTCTCGTAACAATCTATTATATGTTTAATGATGTAAAATCTGCACCATTTAATTTAAATCATAAGATCTATATTGACTTGACTATGTGACAGTGTGGTTCCCTAACAGTGAATCATGATCTCTACAAATGATTGTTACACTACATCATTGTCAGCCAATGTATTACTATATTAGTAAATAGAAATATTCTCTTTCTAAGAATTTATTTGGGAGTTTGGAGTGAAAGAGAAATAAAAGACTTTGAAAAATGAGAAGAATTGCATAATCATCATTCTAAGAGAAACCTTTTAGTTTTTCGAAATCTCGTTTCCTTCAAACTCCCAAACAAAACTTAAAAGTATGAAATAGTTGAAATTGTCATCCAATGGAGAAAAAAGTCTTTAATATTGTGAAGAATCACAATATAGTGATGTCAAATATTAACACTCTAAAATAAGTTTGATTATAGAGTTTGAGTGAGAATACCACACCAGATCTTTGATGTCAAATTCCCACATCATATACAATCCATGATACATCACCGACAATGCATTGAAGAATGCTTAAATAATCAATATTATCCGTAAAACTGTGAATTCAAACATCATTCATATTTCAAATCACTCCACTAAAATCTAAGATGTCAAGATTACTAAAGTTCTTACCATCTATATTCAAAATCATATTACTATCTTTTTGTGTATTTAATATAATCGTTATCATTGGATGGGACAAATTATACTTGAAAAAATATTTATCTAACAAATTAATATAATTCACGTGGATAAGATAAATTATAGTTGAGAATATATATATATATATATATATATATATATATATATATATATATATATATATATATATATATATATATATAATGATAAATTTGTTAAAATATTTTATATAATAATAATTTTTTATTTCATGAGTGATATCCATCTCACAGAGTCGTCGTGAAATTTTAAAAATATAAATTAAATACATTTCAACCATGATAAAATAATTATAAATCTTATTTAACTATGGTTTAATAGAAATATAGATTTTACGATAATTCTATTTAACTACAATTTCATCAAAATTATATATTTTCAAAGACGACTTACACTCATCGCCTCACAAATTAATCTAATATTAATAGTGTAAAGAGAAAAATCAAATTCCATAAAAATCCGAATTAGGATAATTTATGAGTCCGTTTGTTTTGGCTTTTTTTTAAAATGATTTTTTTAGTGTAACATAATTTTGTGAAAAAAACATTTACAAAGAAACTTTTAATAAAAGCTTCAAATAAAAATTTTGTTTGAATAGTTATTCTTAAAATGTTATTTTAGATATTTCATTATTTTATCGGAAAAAATTTTGGATATCAAAATTTCAAAAAATTACTTAATTTTGAAGTTATTTCAAATAGATTTTCATAAAATCATTTTCGAGATACAACTTTTTTCAAAACTTGTGATTTCGACTATGTTTTGATCTTATATATTTATATTTTACAATGTCAAAATTAGTTTTCCAATTTAGAAAAAATAAATAATTAAGAATTTGTAATATTTTGAAAAACAGTTTTACAAAATTCATTTTCAAAAATAAAAAGAAAATATTCATTTTCTGATAAAACAAACTGACTCTATTTTATACACGAAATCCAATAATAATGACTTTAAAGGAGGTATAAAGTTAATCCTAAGTCTCATACTATTTAAAAATAGAGCATAAGAATATATATATATATATATATATATATATATATATATATATATATATATATATATATATATATATTCTTTGTTTTTATAAGTGGGTTTTGAAATCAAGTTTTTGACTAAGACTCCAACTATTAATTTTATAACATATTTATACTTATGGATACTATGCTATTTTAGAGGTTGTTATTTGTCTTATATAGTTAGTTAGTTTGTGGAGTCAACGTGGCGTGTATCTCAAGTAAGGGATGCCAAGCCAGATTATGAATTTTCCAGGGAACTTCAGAATTCGTTTTCAACTATTAAAATGTCGTCTGAAACACTTCAAAGAATGGATTCTTAAAATAATAAAATCAATAAAATTAAATTGGAGGCTATTGTGTTGGATTCGGTAAACAGAAGCGTGTGCAGGCCATGTTTAAAGACGGTGTGGAATACCAACACCTGCTCCATTTTCATTTCTGTCTTCTACAGCTTTTGTTTATTAAAATGATTCACTATTGAAAGAAAATGATTCATTATTAAAATCATTCATTCTTGAATTTTTATGTGTAAAATTTGTAAATATTTAATCATAGCTGAAGCCTGAAAATACAATAAGTGACGAAACCAGAATTTTTTAAGGCTTGAGCAAAAATTATAATAATGCCTCAAGTGTTAGTGGACCAAACCTCCTGAAAGATTTCTTAAATGTATGACGATGTTTCTTTTATCAATAATAAGGTAGGAATTGATATTTGCATCAGAAATGAAGTAGGTTAACTTGTCGCAGTTAGAACAGAATGGATTACTCCTAGCATAAATGTTGATGTGGGAGAAGCACTCGGCCTATTGGCAGCTCTCAAATGGGCAAATGAGCTTGGTTTAGATAGTGTGGTGTTTGAATCGGATTCTAAAAGTGTGGTGGATAGCGATAAGCTTCAGCTATCAAACGAGTCGGATTTTGGTGTTGTTACCAGAGAGTGTAAACGCTTATTAGTATCCTTGTTTAGGAACTCTCATGTTGAGTTCATTATGAGACAAGCGAATGAGGTTGCTCACGCTTTGGCACGAGTGGTTCCATCTCTTGCTAGTGTCCACAATTTTCATGATATACCTACATAGGGGTGTAAGCGGATCATAAAAAACCAATTAAACTGATAATCCAAACCAAACCGGAAAAAAACCAATTGTTTCTGGTTCGGTTCAAAAACTGAATCAAACCAATAAAAACCAAGATGGTTTGGTTCGGTTCTCAGTTTTAATTTTTAGAAACCGTCAAACCGATGAACCAAACCGATGACTTTAAAACATACTTAATATTTTATTTAGCCAATTAATAAGCTCAAATGTTGTATCGGTCCAACATTTCTCCATCTTTGTTTATACTTCATTTCTTTGAACCAAATATGTGCCAAAACCAAACTCCAAATATAAAAAATAGAAACCATAAGCCATAAAAATTTGTTCTCACCAAACTGCTGCTCTGGCTATCCGTCGCTATTGTTTCTCTCGCCACCATCATTCTTATTGGTTATGATTTCCTTATTCATCTTCAAGTTCTCTTTGTTACTTTTCATCTTCTTTTTTTATCTTTTATGTTTCTTCTTCAACGAATTTCCTTCTAGTCTTGTTACAAAATAGTTTTGATGTGTGTTTGAGGTGTGAAACATGTTAATTTATGTGTATTGAAACTTTTTGTCTTTATTGTTGTGTTTTATTTGTTAAGCTTTCTCAACTTTCTCATGCCAAGTGTCAACTTTTGTATTCGATAGTGAACTTATTTCATAAAGCAATAAAAATTATGTAAATGTTTCGTATGAATTAAGAACAACTTGTAAGATGTTTGAAAAGTAGAGTATGAAATATATCATATGAAATGTATTATTTTTAAAAATAATAGCATAAAATAAATCGAACAATATTAGAGAAAATGATACAAAAATGAATATAATGTTTAGAAAAAAAGTGTTGTAAACCGATAAATCAAACCAATCTGGACCGAACCGAACCGGTTAGTTTGGTTTGATTCCATTTTTAATAAACACTAAAAACCAAACCGATGGAGATATCATCGGTTTGGACAATTTTTTGAGTAAAAAACGGTCCAAACCGAACCCATTAAACCCCTATACCTACATGTATTCGAAATTTAATCATTAATAAAATGCATTAAGCTTTTTACTGTAAAAAAAAACAACAATAATTCAACATCATGAAGTAAAAGAATTGAAACAAAAAGTAACTTACCGTAAAAATAGAACTATAAAAAGTAACTTACCATAAAAACACTACAAATAAATACATGAAATATCACGGTTTTAAAATTGTGTTTAATAAAACCGTCACTATTTACCTTAAAATATGGCGGTTTTATAAACTAACTTAATGTTAATAGAAAAATGATGATTTTGATCGTCTTTATTTTGACATGTATTTTGCTTTACGATGATTTTTGTTTTTATTGTTTTTTAAATCAAAGATTTCCTTTTATAATTGTGGAAAATTATCTATAAATTGTATAGAGTACTAATATATATTTTATATTATTTAAGGATAAAATTTATTCTTCTCTTCTTATTTTTTAAAACACTATACATGTTTTTTTAAATTTTAGTAATCGTTTCTTTTATGTTAATTTTTATCTCTTCTAAGTATTTATTTTTTGTTTTTGGTTAATTTGATCCAAAATTACAACTTGTTGTAAATGTGTCTTAAAACCTTGGTTGATTAAGAGAAGGAAAACATATTTTGGAGATAATATTTACCGCAAAAATCGAAAGTTTTAGAAAATCGAACGTAAAAAAATCGGACGGTAAATGGTGTCATTTGTACGGGTGAATAGTATTGTCGATACAGTGAATAGTATTTTTAATTTTTCAGGTTTTTTTTTCCGGTTCGGTCAATTGATCCAGATTTTGGGCTTTGTTTGTTGGGTATTTGGTATTATAAATATGTATCTCTTATATGTTTGGTGTGTGACAATCTTAGGGTTTACACCTATAAGGGAGAGCAAGGATTTAAAGGTAAAAGGTTTCAACACAATGAAAATCTTGGATTACACTTTAGGTTTGAGTGATTCATATAATTAGAGTTGAAGAGGTTGGGAAACACTTGGGTAGAAAATATGGTTGTTCTTGGGTGCCTTCAGGGTTGTTCTTGGGAACCTGAAGGCGAAGGTTATTTTCTTGTAACTCATCTGTAATCTCTTTTGAAAACTATTTTAGTATAGTGAATTGGAGATTTGTTCTCTCCCCAGAGTAGACTCTATCGATTTCGCAGAGCCCGCTTAGCGAGGCCTAGCTCGCTAAGTGCGGTGGTTGGAAATTTTGTCTCTTCCATGAAGTGACGAGCACGCTTAGCGCGGAATGGTGGCCGCTCAACGCGGTCTGGAACCAAAAATAAATTATTTTTATTATGAAAAATTCCAGAAAATTCGTTATTTTATATCCTAGTGGTCTTGTGTTGATGTGGCAGTGTTAGGAGCATTTATTCGTAGGTTACGTGCTTGTTTTGTAGTATGTTGAAAGGAACGTTGTAAAAACATGAGTTAACATGTACATATGTATTGTTGATGTATTTGCATGTTGTTGTTGATATTGTTGCACAAGGTCGTTGTTGTTGTTTACATTGCATATTGTCGTTGAATGCATGACATGTGCATAGTTGTGGGATGGTGTACCAAGGTAGGGTAACAATATCCATCTGAATTCCAAAGGGAATCATTGTTGGTGCGGTTTAGGGTTTAGGGTTTAGGGTTCATGTACTTAAATGATATATGTCTTGTATTTATATCATTTTCTCTTTTGATTGACTTAAGAATCTCAGCCCTTCAATTTGAATGGTACCTCTACGTGGGTAACGTGCAGGTGATCATGAGTAGTAAAGTTCGTTATGAGTGAATTCGGTGTACTTCACATTAGAAGAGTTGGCTCTGATATGTAACTATGGGGAGTTGGGAACGATGATTTGAATTCTCTTGTTTTGCAAAGAAAGATTATGTTTTGTTGAACTTTATGCTTATGTTATTTGAACTTACTGTTGCATGAACAATTTTTATGCTACGTATCGTTTGAGTTATATTTTGGAAATAATGTAACACTTGAATTTAAATTTTGAATTCCGTTACTCTGATTTTTAATTAAAATTTTACGGAGAATTATTTAGGTGTTACAGAGGATATCACAATCGATAAGCTGAACAATACTCAAGATGGAATAATTGTTAAAGAATGTGGAATAAAGTATATTGTGATAGCTGATATGAAGATCCTACCATATTTAACTCATCCTTACTTGAAGTTGTTGAAGGAATTGGGGTATTCAAACTTAAATCTAATTGAGCATCTCGCACACAACATTGGCAAGAAGCAGAAGTAGGATTTGGTGTTTGAATCATTTTGTGGATCAATATGTTATGTTCTAGTTGCTGATGTATTTGGTGCATTTGAGATTGTTTTCAGTAAAGGATGGACAGTTAGAATGTCGGGCGGTGGCAAGTTTTTTGTATCCTTTGGATTTCAAGGTGGGGATGAAGGTATCATTTGTCCGCTCTTTGGTAATCTCAGATATGGTTAGACTAAGTAGTTGCAGTTAATGTTTTGGAGATGCGGTATGTGTATAGTGTTCACTTTGTTTCGTTGTCTAGGATTGGATAGGTGGTGATGAGACTGATTATGTTGTGAGGTGTTATATTTGGACCAAACTATTTTGTGTCGGTGTATCGGCGTTGTCCTTTGCGTGTGAATTGGCCTGGTGTATCTGGCAATTACATTTATTTGTTGGATTTTGTCTAGTATTCATCGTGTTTGGTGATGATAAACACAAAAAACATGTAAGATGCATTCACCACAACCATGAACACCAATTCATCAGCTTTCCTCCATTCATAATGTTCATTTTCATACTAAAATCTCCATGTAAACAAACTCCGTGAAGATATATCATACTCACTCTTCATCACCGTCTTCATCTCTAAACAACCATTAAAAAAAACCTCACACAAGAACAATATCATAAACCTTCCTCTTTTTCACATTGAAGGATAAATTCAGTATTTTAGTATTTAGTTTATGTCATATTATTTTTTGTGTATATAAGTAGTAATCATTCTCCATGTGTATCTGTGAGTGAGTGGAATATTGTAATGAAAGTTTATTAGAATTTGCTATTTTGTCTATTCTCTCTCTTCCTCTATCTTTATATTTTTTACCTTGGATATCAACAATTAGTATCTAAAACTCCGATAGAGCTCAGTTTCAGATTCATGAACATGCTTAAATTTGTGTTTTGGAAAGAAAAAATCCATAAATTTAGAAAGGATGATGAAAGAATAGGTCATGCCATTGAAAATGAAATCAATTCATATCCTGGTTTTGTTTCCATATCTTTAGGTGTCTGGAAATAGTTGAATAGAAAGATATTTTAGGTTTTTTTTTTTTTTCAAAATTGAGGTGCTGATACAAATTTTTATGTGTGATGGATGTTGGAAGCAAGTAGGTGGGGAGGAGAATTATATGAGTTTTATTTAATTATGTTTGAAATTAGGCTGCATATTTATAAGTGAATGATGGTGTCTTATGGTTTGTTATATTGTTCTGGTTCAAGGGTGACATCGCTTACACCTATTCATCAATTAGAGAAAAAACCAAAATTAGGCGTAACAAGAACATTGTTATAGCTTAATTTATTCATAACTTTTAGAGAAAAGACAAAAATTAGACATAACACCTACATTGTTGTAGCCTATTCAAAAATTTATTAGTAAGAAAAAGAAAAATTAGTGTATTTTGTATATATTGCATTGACATCGCAGTTTTCTTAGTAGTAATAATAATAGATATTCCCATTATAACCAATTTCATTAAGGTTGCATTGAGATGTGGTATCACAAAAAGTAGTGCCCTTTTTATTCGAACTAGAGTTAACTAAGTTAAAATCCTCAAACACAATTCAATCATCAATGTTATTAGTGTTACTAAGGTCAGATATCATATTGCAAGTTAGGTGTTTGTTAGCACATGACAATCGCTAGTTTGCCAAGTTATTGCAGCATAGTTGTAGGTATGGGGTTGTAGGCTCCATAGCTAGGGGATTGCTACTGTACATAATTTCCTTATATAAAACATTTGTTGATTGGAATACATGTAAGAGCACCACAAGTTCATTGGAAAACATTTTCTCAAGGCAAGTATATTTCTCTTGCTTTAAAAACTACACTATCCTTAATATATTTTCCATGTTTAAAATTTTATACACAAGATTGTCCTTGTTGTTGTTCATTAAAAAAAATATCCCCACTCATGAATCATGACACACATAAAATAACCACTTTATAGGTGTCGAATAACAAGAAATCAGTTTAGTTTCTTGAACGTATATTGTATATTGAGTTGAAATTACTTGACAATCCATTAAACAATTTTCAAATTTTATAAAGGTATATAATTTCATCTATACTCAATAGAGTAACATTTAATAATTATTTTAATGAATTATTCAACTGATTAAGTATTCAACGGTTTTCAAATGTCATAAATCGTTCTTGTGTCATTTGACCTACAAAACTTCAAATTTATATATTTCTCATCCCTCAATACTAGATACTAACTCTACTACTTTGGTGATGAGATTTTTATAAACAAAATATTCAATGTAAAAATTCTATTGAAATAGTAATAGACCATTATGCAAACACATTTGGTAACTTCATCCCATTTGCTCCAATTTTCATCATCATAAATTCACATATCATTGCTCCTCTCTTTTTCTAAAGACCTGAACAATTATTCAAAGGTGAAAGCAAGCTTCAAATCCTAGCTCCCTATGCACCAAACTAGGCTACAAATCACATTTGAGAAACAGATTCAGCCTAAATGACCCTCAAATCACAGGAGAGAATGTAAAGTTTTACAATATTTGTTCTACAGGGATCTCAGTGAAAGGAAAAAGAGAGGCAAGATAAATAAAACTCCCCACTGCACCCTGAAAATGAGATGATACATATCCACTTTTGGTTCTTGGTTGGTACAACATACCAGTTGCAAGATCCTTAATTAGTTTCATGTGTTCCAGCAGACTCGAGGAGTGAAAGACGCATCCTCTAGATTTGAAGGTCAAGATGTAAATCATAAAGAATACTCCTGATAAGGTCAAAAGATTATCTGAAGCACTCACTTGAGAAGGCTAACCCTGGACAAAACTCTCTGAGATACCAAGAAACCCTGTATAATGAAATTCCAAGCTCATAATGCCTCCTTCAGATGGAAGGTTCTGGCCATGTTCCTGGCATGATCATATTCATCCAGGTCCACAAGTATTTTCTTCAATCGACGAGCTAGATCATTCTCTGGCATATTTCTTCTCTCCAGAATCCTTCCAAGTGACAGCACATACGCCACCAGAGGCTGCAATTTGCGACTGCAATTTAAGAATAGAGAAGAACATGGAAAGTATTAGATTTGAACAAAATTATAATGACACACAAGTAGAGCTTTTTTTTTACTCCACACACATGAAGAGCTAGAACTATTATTGTACTGTAGATAATAATGTCACACACACTTAAGCAACTTCATCACCACATAAACAAATTAATTAGGAAGAAGTTTAATTTAAACCTACGACCTCTACTCTAATCCCACTAACCCCAATGCAGCTGCCAGGTAGGCACTTAACGAATATCCAAGTTGCTTGTACAATACCCCCATTTTCCCCCAAGTTAATTCTGTTATGCAAACTTTGAGTCACGTGAT
The DNA here is from genome assembly GCA_963966055.1 of Lathyrus aphaca. Lineage (NCBI taxonomy): Eukaryota > Viridiplantae > Streptophyta > Magnoliopsida > Fabales > Fabaceae > Lathyrus > Lathyrus aphaca. The sequence continues at coordinate 565,346,731 of OZ014523.1, forward strand.
TAAGGGTATCAAGAAAAAGAATATGCAAATGTCTTGCCAAAAGAAATATATGTAATAACCACTAATTTCACAACAACTTTGTAAGACTACTATCAACATACTTTCTGTCTGCAGTGACACTCGGGCCGGCCCAAACACCAGATAGGGAAGCAATAATCCGTTCTGTTCTTGTTATTGCATCTTGAACATTTTCCGATATGCTTCTACAATGAGGAAGAACTTTTGCATACAAAAGCTCATCAAGAGCAAGCTTCTCTAATATTGGAATTGCAAATATGTCCTTCCACAAGCAAATATTTCTCAATAATCGAACAGACACACCAAATCGATATGCTGCAACTTGTGCAGCGTCTGGAACAGCAGCTAGCACTAGTGGACTCCATGTAGGGACCTACAAACAAGACAAGATGGAAATTTTATCATGAAAAGCTTCATTGTTTCCAGTTACAAGTTTCTACAAACCCAGTATATCATATACAAATCACAATGCAAACCACAGGAAATGAACAAAACAAATACCATATACTGTCTAACCAGTAAACATAAAATGAGCTTACCGTAAGATTAGTAACAGCATCAGCTAGACGTGTACGAATCAAAAGTAGAAGTTCTGCAAGAGCTTCACTTTCATGGGACACATGTTGCACAATCAATTTTGTAGCAGCAATAGCATTCATTGTTTCGTGTTGACTAAGCATGTCCCAGCAATGGGAAACTTCATAATGGAGAATAGGAAGTGCAACCTTTTCTACCAAATTTGGGACAAGCTCAAGGTCAGCATCTCCATCATCGTGAACAAAATCTTTTCCATCTTCAGGCAAACCGTAAGTGAATAACAATTTATACCTAAATATGAAGAGAGGTAGCGTAAGAGAAAAACTATATTATGAATTGAAGGGAAAAGGTTAAGAAAAAGAAGCCCATGAGCCAAAAAAAAATCTCAAGAAAGAATACTAAAAATGGAAAATATAGAATAGGTCAATACCATTTCATATCTTGAAAATCTAAACCCTTGTGAAGTGGGTCCCATCTCAGGAGTTCCAATCTTACATATGGAGAGAAGACCAGTGGAAGACTTAACGAAATATATGCATCATTATAGCTTGACGAATACTCCCTTTTCCATTCTTCCATTCTCTTTTTGACCAGAGATAATTGACTATATTCCTCGGAAGCATCACTGAAAATCTCATCAGCAGCCTGCAACACTAAATCACGTTGTGACTGATATGCTTGGCTCTCACTATCACTCTCATCGGTGCTTGATTCACCCTCTACTTTATGATCATCTATTTCCATGGATGCCAGCTTTTTAGAATCAAAAGCTCTGGACCTCCTGCGTTGACGAGCCTTGGCCATCACTATCATTTTCATCCGTTTCTCACGATTTAAATCTCTACCTAACTCATCTAACTTAACCGGTAAATCTCTTTGTTTTCTCACAGCAGCAAATGCGTCCTGAGCTGCACTTCTGGCAGCCTCCATGTTGTCACCTTTCCGGCTTAAAACTGACACTGCAGCTTTCACAGCTGCTTCTACCTCAATCATTTCATCGACATTGTTAGTGGCTCTTTTTTCAAAAATGGCTGATGCTCGATCTTCGTGAAGTTGTTTCATCTGATCTTCAAGTTCTTCAATGTAGAAAGCTTTATGCTGAAAGTTAAAGTTAGATATAAGCCTTAGTATTAGCTTCAATAAACTATACCCTACAGCATCAACAAAAATGATAAGCAGGCAAATGAGTTTCAAGTTTTAAATATAGTGAGAAATTACATAATTTTCAACTTTATTAGAAGCATATGTTGTTTCAAGTATTACCTTTGTTCCTTTTTATGTGTCATTTAAAGATTATATTATACATACCAAAAAAATCATTAAATTTGGTTGTTTTTGATGAAATTGTTTGTTTTTTCTGTGATACCCCTTGACTGTCATTACCTCATTTTACCTATCTTTCCCTCTCTCTCTCTCTAATAAATAGGTAAGGGCACTTTTTACAAAATAATGGTTAATGTCTTTTAGAACTTGGCAAATGGTGGATAAATAACCCAAGAGCATTTGGTTGAGATGGTAAGGGTCTCTTCCAGCTTAACCAGGTCCTAACCAGGTCATAGGTTCAAACCCAACTCAGGGCATGGATCAACTATGAAATAATGTGAATGCTAGGTCATTGTGTTTCGGATAGAACATTAAGGCGAATGTTGATCCATATTTATGGCAAAAGTTGATCTATGTGGCTGACCCCACTTAGTGGGATAAGGCTTGGTTGTGTTTGTTGTATAGCAAATAGCTTATAAGTTCATATGCTATTTGGTAATGGTCATTGCCTGACGAGCTTATAGTATTTTGGAGATGTTACTTGAAGTGTTTGAGATTAAGAGCTTATCATTTTTCCCTCGTTAAAAGTATCTTTCTGTCATTCTATATTCTTCTGCAATTTCAACTATTAATTTTACCAAAACACTTTAAACTAATTCAGTAGCTTATTTGCAAGGTCCAGCTAAGGAATTCACACTTAAAATCCTCAATTTACATTCCTACATCAGCAACCTAAGAAAGGAAAACCCATAATACATTGGATAAAGAGTAGCAACTTAGCAAGGACTAAAATTTGTGGCTTGCGCTAGGTTCTTAAGGGAAAGAAAAAATAGCATATTTGCTGAATGAATTCAAATATCAACATAAAAAATATTAAGATAAAAAGAAACTGGCTGACTTGCAGAAAAGTCACATATAGAACATCCACACAACGTTGTGTGTTTTTATTCTAGGAATTAAGATGAAATGGAGCAATGTTCCTTAGTGCTTACAAAATGAACGTGGCAATGAAGAGGAGGCCCGTTAATGTGATAAGCCCTGCTGAGAAGGAACTCTGTTGTTTCCTGACTCAGACCGCTCTCCTAACCAACAGATTCTAACAGAATACATACATGATTCCACCCACTCCCCCTAATCATTGTTTCTAACTAACTGACGAGCTGGAAGACGCTATAACTCAACAGTATCCTTCTTCAGCTCATACACTCTGCAAACTTTGGGCCTATTCTAATTAAAGCACGCTAAAACATTTCCATCAGACCACACAGCAGGGTCTATGTCCAACACAACACCCTATCAGTATTCTCTCTCCCTTACCTTCATGACACATCTCCTGCTTAATTTGCTTCTTTCTCTTCACATGAACTGGCACTAATAGGCATGTTACTCTTCCTCCTTCTTTACCTCTCTTTATTAGGCCTATTAGATTGCAATTTTTGACAACTATGCACCAAGATAAAACACTTCATGGTTAACTTGTCAACGAAGTAGTAATCTCATGATAAGACAATGAGAAGTAATTTCCCATTCCATTCTACATAGTCATGAATGTTGTTTTCATGTTCTTATTTGCCTTGATTTCTTACATGATTAATTTGTCAAAACACCTACATCTGCCTACCATTTAGGACAACAAATTCACCACACACAGAAGGCAACATCAATCAATTTAGCATGGACACTTCCTCCTTATAACCACATCAGAAAACCACTACCTTGTACTTTACAAATTTAATTAACTGCCCCCTTCATCAGTACATATTTCACAAATGCCTACCTGCCTGTCTTAAATTTTTGTTCTCACTTGTGCGCAAAAGAAAATTTACTAGAGAATAAAGAAGTATACACAAAGACAAGCAAGTGTTAACAGAAAACAGATGAAAGGACTTAAGCCAAAGAGATGTTAGCATAGTATATCGCCACAAAACATTTTCACCACCATAAAAATCAATACAGCTACTTCATTAACATATTAGTAAGAAATAGAAGGATGAATAGAAGAACAAAAAGAAACAAAACTAATGAAATTATGTAAGGGGAAAAATACTTTAACAAATAACATTGTACAGCTCGAACGCACTTTTATTTAATTAAGGAAGAAAAGAAACTTAGAAGATGCAAGAAATATGGTTACCTGTAAGAAATCGCATATATTTGAGACATAATTTCGGAGCTTTTGCATAAATTTGTACTTCTCATCAGCTTCCACTAATGAGTTTTCAAGATCAGTAATCTTCAAAAGGGATGCAGACAAGTTTTCATCTGTTTGGTTCAATGATGACATTGTTCTTCCATGTGATTCCTGTCATTTGTGGGGGCACACAAAAATGTAATTAAGAAAATACATCAATCCCCAAGAAGAGAAAGCTATATACATTTCATGCAAAGCAAGTCCCATTTCCAAGGAATTATCATGGTTGTTTTGTGTGAAAATATGCAATTACCTATTTACCTATCTATACTATCTCCACAACTATGGTCATTCTTTTCTTTCAACTCTCATAATTTACAACCCTGTGGATCATGAATATTCTTTTACCATATGTAATTAAGACATTAAATTGCAGACTACATCACACATGATACAGTTTCAGCATCTAGGTAGCAATGCTCCCTACAATCACATCATGGCTTGAGAGCAAACCCATTGACAGTCAACCAGCCCAACCAACTAACCCATAAAAGCCACAATACAAACATGACAGCAACTGTAACTTAAAAAACCCTAACCTAATGATCAACAGGATTCATCTGATCAATTGCCAGAACCCCTTGACCTCAACTAGAAAAATTTGATCCTTCTGACCAAGAGAACCTCATTCTTTTGACGCCGAGGTTACTCATATGATACACTTAATGACTCTAACTTTGAACTCCATTTATTTTAATCAATAACACTGAGATCATAATTCATAATAATAATAATAATAATAATAATAATAATAATAAAAATAGAATGTTAATAAATGTATACACCTAGTGTGCACAAGATAAGCACGGTTATTAATCTGACAAGTTACAGCTCATACACAATCCATATAGTACTATGATATAAGCGATTCATACCTTAAGCCTCCTAACATTGTCTAGCAAAGCTTTTTTCGCAATCTCAGCTTGATGAGAAATAGGGATGACATCCAAAGCCGGTGTTGCCGGGATTGCTCCTCCAATGCTGGTATTCACATATGCTGCTACATTTGAAACTGCACCATACACATTTGCAGCAGAGGGACCAACAAAATTGGGCTGTTGAGCAACTTGCACAACAGAAATATCACCACCACCACCACCCACCCTAGAAGGCCCTTCATCCATTCTCTTCCCCAATCCTTTCCTGAACTGCTCTTCTTCCCACATCCTCTCCTCTTCATCTTCCTCCTCCACCTCCACCACAACATCCCCTACACCTTTAAACCTCTCATCAACACCCCTCTCATCCACATCCTCAAAAACACCCTTCTTCCCTTCCTCTCCCTTCTCCCCAAACATGGCAATCCGACCCATAAACTCCGGTTCCTCATCACTCAATCCCTCCGCAGCGCCATGATTGCTTCCACCATCTAATGAAATATAATCCGGCGCAGGGGGACGCGCCTGCCGGAGTCGCTCCCGCTTTGCTCTAATAGCTTTAATGGTCTCTTCATCAGGAATAAGAGCGTCTTTCCCGTTTTGAATGCCAACAGAAGCGAATTTAGCCTCAACCTCTTCCCTATCCTGGGAATCCGATTCACGGTCCGAAGTGACTGGTTTAAGGAGACCTTTTAAGACGATGACAGGTTCAGAAGAGGGTTTAGCATCGGAATTAGTAGAAATAGGACGAGAGGCGGTAGTGGGAGTAACTAGGGTTCGGGTATTTTTCTGAAGTTCACGAAGTGCTTCTTTGGTGTAGGTTCCAGCTTGGGGTTGAACATTAGAAGGAGAAGGGGAATGTGAAATTCGGTCTTTGTGAGTGGTGATTTTGTGAGAAGAGGATTTGGAGACGCGGTGGTGGGGTTTGGAGGAGCGTGGGCGAAGGGTTTCGTTGGTGTCGTTTTCTTCGTCGTCGGCAAAACTGAGAAGTTTGGGGACTTGGGGCTTCTTAGGCTTTGGGGCGGGAGGTTTAGAAGGGAGGGTGGTGGGAGTGGAAGAGTGGTCTTCGTCGTCGTTGCTGTCGGCACGGCGCCGGAAATTGCGGGATTTGGCGGTGGACATGGTGTCGGAATAGCACGACGTAAGTTTCAAGACGCAAAGGAAAAACCAATATATGAATTCAAAAATTTATTTATATTTATTATTAACTTTTAGACCAAACAAATAGATTTAAAAGATTAATATTTGATTGCTTAAATATTTGTTGGCATGCAACTAATAAAATCACATTAAAATATATATATATATATATATATATATATATATATATATATATTGAAATATTTATTAAATTAATTTTTAAATAATATTTTTAAATGATTAGATTAGAATTATATGTAAAAAAAATTACACCGCTAAAAAAAGATATTAACCTCTAAATTTAATTACTCAAATTAATATAGTTTACTAAATAAATAAGAAATGATGAGTTTATATATTAAAAATATCTCCTTTGTGATCCTATTTTTTAAAATATATATATATATATATATATATATATATATATATATATATATATATATATATATATATATATATATATATATATATATATATATTTGTTGGGTTGTTTCTTAAACTCTTTAATGTGTCTCTTCTACGATTTGCTTGTAAATTTTGCAGCTCAAAATAAAAGTTCATCTAAAAACAAAAACTTATAAACATTTGATATATCAATCCAACACATATTAAAAGTTTATATGTAGTTAAATAATTTACACACCATAATCTACTTTTTGAAACTCTAACTTGTTCATAAACTTTTACATTTTCTAAACTAATCCTCCACAAAGCCTCAAAAATTGGAGACAATCCCTCTTGAAAACAACTTGAAGCAACGTCATTAGCATGTTTCATACTTTTTTGGTTTCTATTTCTCTCTTATCTTAATCTTGAATTTGCTAAACTGACATCATAAACCTTCAATAGTGGAATTTCGTCGTATCTTTCGAGGCCTTCATTTTCATAAAAGAGTAATAATTCTGAGAATTGATTATATTTTTCTTGCAATATGATCTAACACTTTGTTTATAATCCTTAAAAAGATACTTCACTATCACTTCTTAGAAAGGTTTTCTGCTTTCTTTTGCAGGGCGGGACGAATTTGTTAAGACTTCTATTCAGGGAATGCTCCTTCATTCCATGTCTATCTATGTGTGGCCGGTTTCTCTCATTAGAGTATTGAGCGGGCAGCCCGAAACTTCATTTGGAGTGGAGATGTTTTAAATTGCAAAATGATTACGGTTGCTTGGAAGAATATTTGTCGGCCAGTTTCGGAAGGTGGTCTTGGGCTTAGATCCTTAGTGGCTTTAATGAGATACAAATATCAAGCTTGGCTAGGATTTTTTCAACTCTGGGGAGCAATGGGCCTCCCTTCTGCGAAGTCGGGTTACTTTGAATAATCACTTCATTAAGTATCATATCTTTTCCTCGGTTTTGTCTAGCATAAAATATGTGATTCCGCTAATTTGTGACAACTCATCTTGGATTCTTGGTAACGGAAAATCTGTGAGTTTTTGGTTTGACATGTGGTGTGGCGATCCTCTTTTCTTGGAGCTAGGATCTGTTTCGGTGCCAAGAGATTTGAGGGTCAGCTCTTTTATTACAAATGGAAATTGGGACTTTTCTAATGTCTCGGTTTTTATCCCTCATTCGATTCGGAACATAATTCAGAATTGTGTTATTCCTTTTGATTTAAGACTGGATAAAAGAATTTGGAAGCATTCTACTTCGGGGGAGCTTTCGCTCAAGGATGCCTATGATTTCAAGCGATCGATTGGTGTTTGTTCGAACTGGTGGAAGTGGGTTTGGGCTAAGTCGAATCCGTCGTTAAAGTCTTTTATGGTTTGGTGTTTGTTGTTGTCTAAACTTTCGACGGATGAACAATGGAAGCGAAGGAATTTCTCTTTCCCGTCTAGGTGCAACCTATGTTTGGTAGAGGAAGAGAATGACAATCATCTATTCTTTGAGTGCTCTTTTGTGTCTACTATTTGGAAATGGCTTTCTGAAGCGTTTAATGTCAATTTGAGGATTAAGAATTGGGAGGATATTGGGTGTATTTGTGATCGTAACTGGTCATATCAATGTAAGTTAATTTTTAATGTTGCGATTATTCATCTGTTGAATTTTGTTTTCTTTGCTAGAAACAGTGTGAGATTTAGAGGCAAGAAAATTTCCACAACATCCTTTATTTCCTGTATCATGTCGGTTTGTGGTTTGGTTGGAAATCTCTTTAAAACTCCTTTGTTTATCAGTATGCATCATTTTGAGATTTTGAAGAATTTCAAAATCACTTTTCAACCTCCTTGTGCTCCTAAGATTTTGGAAGTGATTTAGAAGCCGCCTCCGTGGGACCATATAAAAATCAATTGTGATGGTGCTTCTTTAGGCAATCCGGGGACTTCGGTTTGTGGTGGTATAGCGAGAGATTTTGATGGTAGGTTCCTTGGAGCCTTTGCTAATTTTTTGGGGGTTTCTAACTCTCTCATTGTCGAACTCTATGGTGCAATGTTGGCAATTGAGTCGCTCATGAGAAGGGTTTGAGGAATCTTTTGTTAGAATCTGACTTTATGGCGGTGGTGCTTGCTTCCAAGCCTCCCTTCAAAGTTCCTTGGCAAATTTGTACCCGTTGGGTTAACTGTGTGAATTTTACTACGAGTATGGCTTTTGTGATTTCTCACATATTCAGAGAAGGAAATAATTGCGCAAATTCTCTTGCTAATTTAGGTCTTTCGGTTAATTCCTACACTAACTTCAATTCGATTCCCGATTTTATGAGAGCTGATTTTGTAAAGAATAGGCTTGGTTTGCCTTTCTTTAAGTTCGTTAATTCTTGAGAGGTTTTGGTTTGGTCTCCCTCTCTTTTGTATCAGTTTTTTTTGTGTTATCTAATCTTATTAAAAAAAACTTTCAATACCTTTTCCTCTTTAAGTTCTCATATAATTGATGCAAGTTTTGATGCAAAAAATTTAATAGCATTAGAAACTCCAATTTATGAAACCTTATTAATTGCATTGTACCGATTGTTACAAACTCCAAAAGTTGGACTAATTTTATCTTCATGTTTTTTTTTCTTTTCTTGAAAAGGCACATCTTCATTTCAAGTAAAAGATTTAGAGGATTTAATGGAAGGAAAAATTGGGTAAGTGAAGAAATAAAATGGAATAGGTATTACTCCATTTTGTTTTTCCTCAATATTTATTTCAATAAGCAATGAAATTCACTAAAAAGCATAAGGGGTGTTGAACCCGATTACAAAAAAAAAACGGATTAAAACTTCTGCTTTAAACAGTCTATGTGAGCACTAAACCAGTCTTAACATAACATTGGGAGTTTATGTAACCAACAAATAACCATTTCCAAGACAGAAATATAATAAAGTTGATCGTGTCTGACACAGAAATATATTTCATTTTTGAATCATGTGAAAACGTATCATTACAATCTTGACCATAGATCTAAGTTTTAAATCATGCAACTAATGAAACCTTAATCCATCAACATATTTATAATGTCCTGCTTTTACATTAAACACACGCCCAAAATTAAAAATATACTTTTCAAGAGAATGTCGAATAGACTCTTAAGTATGGTTATATTTTAAAGCTATCATTCATCAATCATTGTTTATTTCCATATTGAACGAGATAATGCTTTGGATTGGGATGAATTTGTTAGGTGTAAATTGCTTTGGTGCAAGCCTTACATTGTCCATGCAGAACAAGAATAACACATATTTGTCAATGAGATTGGTAGTTGTGCCGAAAAATATATTAGGGTCAATGGTTTAAGCTAACTCCAACATACAAAAAAAGTTTGAAATGATTATATATTGAGAATAAAAAGGGAAAGTCGTCTATATCGGGAATAAGGGGGAAAATCTGTAGAAGTTATAGAAAAATCTCTAAATCAAAAGGGAAGAAAAAATTGAGTAAGATTAGAAATAAAATGGAATAGATATTGCTCCATTTTGTTTTTCCTCAGTATGATTTTAACTAATCCAAACAATAAACATTTATTATATTTCATCTCGTATCATTATATTCCATCAATCAAAACAAAGTTTATGTCCTAATATGTGCTTCTTTAATTTTTTTTCAAATATATTAAATTAGAAAGAAAACATTTCCATACACAAAAAAAAAATCAAAATGTAATAAACATAACTTTTGGAATACATGACAACAAATCAGAGTGGCGCAGCGGAAGCATGTTGGGACCATAAACCACAGGTCCCTGGATTGAAACCAGGCTCTGATAAAATTTAATTTACAATTTTTTAATCTATTTTTTATTATTAACATCGGTTTGTCAAAAAATTTGCTTCCTTGTTTTTTCATAATTTCATCATCCTTTATAGTGTCGAATAAACACGAATTATATATATTTTTACTGATCACTCATAGAACATATATTGGAAAATTAGAAAAGCCTAAATATAAGAAAGAAAATATATTATGACATGTTCTACAAAAGAACAAAAATCTGCACAACGAAGGAGAGAGACCTTATAGCCTTGATTTTTGTGTCTCCAACGAACCCTATATGTCATTCTTAGTCTTTTATCATAATTCATCATCACCAATATCATACTTTGATTGAGCAATTTCAAATCCCAATAAAGAAACATAGAAGTCCCAAGTCCATAATGAAAAAGTTTTTAGAAAGATGTTTTTTCAATGTCTTGATACCTCAATGGTCCTCGTATTTAACCACGTTTTCATCCATACAAGCCTCAAACTAGATATATTTTTAGGATGAACACATGATAAATATTGAGTGATCGTATTCATAACAGATCATCCCAGGCTGATGTAGACCTCTTATGAATCGACGAAACCCTCATGAATGTGATTGTTACATGCCCTATAAGAACCCTTCAATCTGCATGATAACCTATGTACTAATAAGTAACAAACTCTAAAGGTTTCTACGTATAAATATCTTCTTCAAAGTCAACGTGCAATCAATCATTCTTGATATCCTATTAAAATAAGGTGTTTCATGGATATGTAGTTGACAAAAATATTTCATTTTTCAATCATGTGAAAAGGTATGGTTACAATCCTGATCATAGATCTAAGTTTGACATCATGCAACTAATGAAGCCTTAATCCATCAACATGTTTATAATGTCCTACGTTTACATTAAACACACACTCAAAATCAAAAATATACTTTTCAAGAGAATGTGGAATAGACTCTTAAGTATGGTTATATTTTAAAGCTATCATTCACCAATCATGGTTTATTTCCATATTGAACGAGATAATGCTTTGGATTGGGATGAATTTGTTAGGTGTTAATTGTATTGGTGCAAGCCTTACATTGTCCATGCATAACAAGAATAACACATATTTGTTAATGAGATTGGTAGTTGTTTTGAAAAATATATAGGGGTCAATGGTTTAAGCTAACTCCAACATACAAAAAAAGTTTGAAATGATTATATATTGAGAATAAAAATGGAAAGTCGTCTATATTGGGAATAAGGGGGAAAATCTGTGGAAGTTATGGAAAAATCTCTAAATAAAAAGGGAAAAAAACTGGGTACGTTTAGAAATGAAATGGACTAGATATTACTCAATTTTGTTTTCCCCCAGTATGATTTTAACTAATCCAAACAATGAACATTTATTATATTTCATCGCATACCACTATATTCCATCAATAAAAAAAAAGTTTATGTCCTAATATGTGCTACTTAATTTTTTGTTCAAATACATTAAATAAGAAAGAAAACATTTCCATACACAAAATAAAAAATCAAAATGTAATAAACATAACAATTGGAAAACTTGACAACAAATCAGAGTGGCGCAGCGGAAGCGTGGTGGGCCCATAACCCACAGGTCCCTGGATCGAAACCAGGCTCTGATAAAATTTGTTTTTAATTTACAATTTTTTAATCTATTTTTTATTATTAACATCGGTTTGTCAAAAAATTTGCTTCCTTGTTTTTTCATAATTTCATCATCCTTTATAGTGTCGAATAAACACGAATTATATATATTTTTACTGATCACTCATAGAACATATATTGGAAAATTAGAAAAGCCTAAATATAAGAAAGAAAATATATTATGACATGTTCTACAAAAGAACAAAAATCTGCACAACGAAGGAGAGAGACCTTATAGCCTTGATTTTTGTGTCTCCAACGAACCCTATATGTCATTCTTAGTCCTTTATCATAATTCATCATCACCAATATCATACTTTGATTGACCAATTTCAAATCCCAATAAAGAAACATAGAAGTCCCAGGTCCATAATGAAAAAGTTTTTAGAAAGATGTTTTTTCAATGTCTTGATACCTCAATGGTCCTCGTATTTAACCACGTTTTCATCCATACAAGCCTCAAACTAGATATATTTTTAGGATGAACACTTGATAAATATTGAGTGATCGTATTCATAACAGATCATCCCAGGCTGATGTATACCTCTTATGAATCGACGAAACCCTCATGAATGTGATTGTTACATGCACTATAAGAACCCTACAATATGCATGATAACCTATGTACTAATAAGTAACAAACTCTAAAGGTTTCTACGTATAAATATCTTCTTCAAAGTCAACGTGCAATCAATCATTCTTGATATCCTATTAAAATAAGGTGTTTCATGGATATGTAGTTGAGAAAAATATTTCATTTTTCAATCATGTGAAAAGGTATGGTTACAATCCTGATCATAGATCTAAGTTTAACATCATGCAACTAATGAAGCCTTAATCCATCAACATGTTTATAATGTCCTACTTTTACATTAAACACACACTCAAAATCAAAAATATAATTTTCAAGAGAATGTGGAATAGACTCTTAAGTATGGTTATATTTTAAAGCTATCATTCACCAATCATGGTTTATTTCCATATTGAACGAGATAATGCTTTGGATTGGGATGAATTTGTTAGGTGTTAATTGTATTGGTGCAAGCCTTACATTGTCCATGCATAACAAGAATAACACATATTTGTCAATGAGATTGGTAGTTGTTCTGAAAAATATATAGGGGTCAATGGTTTAAGCTAACTCCAACATACAAAAAAAGTTTGAAATGATTATATATTGAGAATAAAAAGGGAAAGTCGTCTATATTGGAAATAAGGGGGAAAATCTGTGGAAGTTATAGAAAAATCTCTAAATAAAAAGGAAAAAAAACTGGGTACGTTTAGAAATGAAATGGACTAGATATTACTCAATTTTGTTTTTCCCCATTATGATTTTAACTAATCCAAACAATGAACATTTATTATATTTCATCGCATACCACTATATTCCATCAATAAAAAAAAAGTTTATGTCCTAATATGTGCTACTTAATTTTTTTTTCAAATACATTAAATAAGAAAGAAAACATTTCCATACACAAAATAAAAAATCAAAATGTAATAAACATAACAATTGGAAAACTTGACAACAAATCAGAGTGGCACAGCGGAAGCGTGGTGGGCCCATAACCCACAGGTCCCTGGATCGAAACCAGGCTCTAATAAAATTAGTTTTTAATTTACAATTTTTTAATCTATTTTTGATTATTAACATCGGTTTGTCAAAAAATTTGCTTCCTTGTTTTTCCATAATTTCATCATCCTTTATAGTGTCGAATAAACACGAATTATATATATTTTTACTGATCACTCATAGAACATATATTGGAAAATTAGAAAAGCCTAAATATAAGAAAGAAAATATATTATGACATGTTCTACAAAAGAACAAAAATCTGCACAACGAAGGAGAGAGACCTTATAGCCTTGATTTTTGTGGCTCCAACGAACCCTATATGTCATTCTTAGTCTTTTATCATAATTCATCATCACCAATATCATACTTTGATTGAGCAATTTCAAATCCCAATAAAGAAACATAGAAGTCCCAAGTCCATAATGAAAAAGTTTTTAGAAAGATGTTTTTTCAATGTCTTGATACCTCAATGGTCCTCGTATTTAACCACGTTTTCATCCATACAAGCCTCAAACTAGATATATTTTTAGGATGAACACATGATAAATATTGAGTGATCGTATTCATAACAGATCATCCCAGGCTGATGTAGACCTCTTATGAATCGACGAAACCCTCATGAATGTGATTGTTACATGCCCTATAAGAACCCTTCAATCTGCATGATAACCTATGTACTAATAAGTAACAAACTCTAAAGGTTTCTACGTATAAATATCTTCTTCAAAGTCAACGTGCAATCAATCATTCTTGATATCCTATTAAAATAAGGTGTTTCATGGATATGTAGTTGACAAAAATATTTCATTTTTCAATCATGTGAAAAGGTATGGTTACAATCCTGATCATAGATCTAAGTTTGACATCATGCAACTAATGAAGCCTTAATCCATCAACATGTTTATAATGTCCTACGTTTACATTAAACACACACTCAAAATCAAAAATATACTTTTCAAGAGAATGTGGAATAGACTCTTAAGTATGGTTATATTTTAAAGCTATCATTCACCAATCATGGTTTATTTCCATATTGAACGAGATAATGCTTTGGATTGGGATGAATTTGTTAGGTGTTAATTGTATTGGTGCAAGCCTTACATTGTCCATGCATAACAAGAATAACACATATTTGTCAATGAGATTGGTAGTTGTTTTGAAAAATATATAGGGGTCAATGGTTTAAGCTAACTCCAACATACAAAAAAAGTTTGAAATGATTATATATTGAGAATAAAAATGGAAAGTCGTCTATATTGGGAATAAGGGGGAAAATCTGTGGAAGTTATGGAAAAATCTCTAAATAAAAAGGGAAAAAAACTGGGTACGTTTAGAAATGAAATGGACTAGATATTACTCAATTTTGTTTTCCCCCAGTATGATTTTAACTAATCCAAACAATGAACATTTATTATATTTCATCGCATACCACTATATTCCATCAATAAAAAAAAAGTTTATGTCCTAATATGTGCTACTTAATTTTTTGTTCAAATACATTAAATAAGAAAGAAAACATTTCCATACACAAAATAAAAAATCAAAATGTAATAAACATAACAATTGGAAAACTTGACAACAAATCAGAGTGGCGCAGCGGAAGCGTGGTGGGCCCATAACCCACAGGTCCCTGGATCGAAACCAGGCTCTGATAAAATTTGTTTTTAATTTACAATTTTTTAATCTATTTTTTATTATTAACATCGGTTTGTCAAAAAATTTGCTTCCTTGTTTTTTCATAATTTCATCATCCTTTATAGTGTCGAATAAACACGAATTATATATATTTTTACTGATCACTCATAGAACATATATTGGAAAATTAGAAAAGCCTAAATATAAGAAAGAAAATATATTATGACATGTTCTACAAAAGAACAAAAATCTGCACAACGAAGGAGAGAGACCTTATAGCCTTGATTTTTGTGTCTCCAACGAACCCTATATGTCATTCTTAGTCCTTTATCATAATTCATCATCACCAATATCATACTTTGATTGACCAATTTCAAATCCCAATAAAGAAACATAGAAGTCCCAGGTCCATAATGAAAAAGTTTTTAGAAAGATGTTTTTTCAATGTCTTGATACCTCAATAGTCCTCGTATTTAACCACGTTTTCATCCATACAAGCCTCAAACTAGATATATTTTTAGGATGAACACTTGATAAATATTGAGTGATCGTATTCATAACAGATCATCCCAGGCTGATGTATACCTCTTATGAATCGACGAAACCCTCATGAATGTGATTGTTACATGCACTATAAGAACCCTACAATCTGCATGATAACCTATGTACTAATAAGTAACAAACTCTAAAGGTTTCTACGTATAAATATCTTCTTCAAAGTCAACGTGCAATCAATCATTCTTGATATCCTATTAAAATAAGGTGTTTCATGGATATGTAGTTGAGAAAAATATTTCATTTTTCAATCATGTGAAAAGGTATGGTTACAATCCTGATCATAGATCTAAGTTTAACATCATGCAACTAATGAAGCCTTAATCCATCAACATGTTTGTAATGTCCTACTTTTACATTAAACACACACTCAAAATCAAAAATATAATTTTCAAGAGAATGTGGAATAGACTCTTAAGTATGGTTATATTTTAAAGCTATCATTCACCAATCATGGTTTATTTCCATATTGAACGAGATAATGCTTTGGATTGGGATGAATTTGTTAGGTGTTAATTGTATTGGTGCAAGCCTTACATTGTCCATGCATAACAAGAATAACACATATTTGTCAATGAGATTGGTAGTTGTTCTGAAAAATATATAGGGGTCAATGGTTTAAGCTAACTCCAACATACAAAAAAAGTTTGAAATGATTATATATTGAGAATAAAAAGGGAAAGTCGTCTATATTGGAAATAAGGGGGAAAATCTGTGGAAGTTATAGAAAAATCTCTAAATAAAAAGGAAAAAAAACTGGGTACGTTTAGAAATGAAATGGACTAGATATTACTCAATTTTGTTTTTCCCCATTATGATTTTAACTAATCCAAACAATGAACATTTATTATATTTCATCGCATACCACTATATTCCATCAATAAAAAAAAAGTTTATGTCCTAATATGTGCTACTTAATTTTTTTTTCAAATACATTAAATAAGAAAGAAAACATTTCCATACACAAAATAAAAAATCAAAATGTAATAAACATAACAATTGGAAAACTTGACAACAAATCAGAGTGGCACAGCGGAAGCGTGGTGGGCCCATAACCCACAGGTCCCTGGATCGAAACAAGGCTCTAATAAAATTAGTTTTTAATTTACAATTTTTTAATCTATTTTTGATTATTAACATCGGTTTGTCAAAAAATTTGCTTCCTTGTTTTTCCATAATTTCATCATCCTTTATAGTGTCGAATAAACACGAATTATATATATTTTTACTGATCACTCATAGAACATATATTGGAAAATTAGAAAAGCCTAAATATAAGAAAGAAAATATATTATGACATGTTCTACAAAAGAACAAAAATCTGCACAACGAAGGAGAGAGACCTTATAGCCTTGATTTTTGTGGCTCCAACGAACCCTATATGTCATTCTTAGTCTTTTATCATAATTCATCATCACCAATATCATACTTTGATTGAGCAATTTCAAATCCCAATAAAGAAACATAGAAGTCCCAAGTCCATAATGAAAAAGTTTTTAGAAAGATGTTTTTTCAATGTCTTGATACCTCAATGGTCCTCGTATTTAACCACGTTTTCATCAATACAAGCCTCAAACTATATATATTTTTAGGATGAACACTTGATAAATATTGAGTGATCATATTCATAACAGATCATCCCAGGCTGATGTATACCTCTTATGAATCAACAAAACCCTCATGAATGTGATTGTTACATGCCCTATAAGAACCCTTCAATCTGCATGATAACCTATGTACTAATAAGTAACAAACTCTAAAGGTTTCTACGTATATATATATATATATATCTTCTTCAAAGTCAACGTGCAAACAATCATTCTTGATATCCTATTAAAATAAGGTGTTTCATGGATAAGTAGTTGACAAAAATATTTCATTTTTCAATCATGTGAAAAAGTATGGTTACAATCCTGATCATAGATCTAAGTTTAACATCATGCAACTAATGAAGCCTTAATCCATCAACATGTTTATAATGTCCTACTTTTACATTAAACACACACTCAAAATCAAAAATATACTTTCCAAGAGAATGTGGAATAGACTCTTAAGTATGGTTATATTTTAAAGCTATCATTCACCAATCATGGTTTATTTCCATATTGAACGAGATAATGCTTTGGATTGAGATGAATTTGTTAGGTGTTAATTGTATTGGTGCAAGCCTTACATTGTCCATGCATAACAAGAATAACACATATTTGTCAATGATATTGGTAGTTCTGCTGAAAAATATATAGGGGTCAATGGTTTAAGCTAACTCCAACATACAAAAAAAGTTTGAAATGATTATATATTGAGAATAAAAAGGGAAAGTCGTCTATATTGGGAATAAGAGGGAAAATTTGTGGAAGTTATGGAAAAATCTCTAAATAAAAAGGGGGAAAAATTGGGTACGTTTAGAAATGAAATGGACTAGATATTACTCAATTTTGTTTTTCCCCAGTATGATTTTAACTAATCCAAACAATGAACATTTATTATATTTCATCGCATACCACTATATTCCTTCAATAAAAAAAAATTTTATGTCCTAATATGTGCTACTTAATTTTTTGTTCAAATACATTAAATAAGAAAGAAAACATTTCCATACACAAAATAAAAAATCAAAATGTAATAAACATAACAATTAGAAAACTTGACAACAAATCAGAGTGGCGCAGCGGAAGCGTGGTGGGCCCATAACCCACAGGTCCCTGGATCGAAACTAGGCTCTGATAAGATTAGTTTTTAATTTACAATTTTTTAATCTATTTTTGATTATTAACATCGGTTTGTCAAAAAATTTGCTTCCTTGTTTTTTCATAATTTCATCATCCTTTATAGTGTCGAATAAACACGAATTATATATATTTTTACTGATCACTCATAGAACATATATTGGAAAATTAGAAAAGCCTAAATATAAGAAAGAAAATATATTATGACATGTTCTACAAAAGAACAAAAATCTGCACAACGAAGGAGAGAGACCTTATAGCCTTGATTTTTGTGGCTCCAACGAACCCTATATGTCATTCTTAGTCCTTTATCATAATTCATCATCACCAATATCATACTTTGATTGAGCAATTTCAAATCCCAATAAAGAAACATAGAAGTCCCAAGTCCATAATGAAAAAGTTTTTAGAAAGATGTTTTTTCAATGTCTTGATACCTCAATGGTCCTCGTATTTAACCACGTTTTCATCCATACAAGCCTCAAACTATATATATTTTTAGGATGAACACTTGATAAATATTGAGTGATCATATTCATAACAGATCATCCCAGGCTGATGTATACCTCTTATGAATCAACAAAACCCTCATGAATGTGATTGTTACATGCCCTATAAGAACCCTTCAATCTGCATGATAACCTATGTACTAATAAGTAACAAACTCTAAAGGTTTCTACGTATATATATATATCTTCTTCAAAGTCAACGTGCAAACAATCATTCTTGATATCCTATTAAAATAAGGTGTTTCATGGATAAGTAGTTGACAAAAATATTTCATTTTTCAATCATGTGAAAAAGTATGGTTACAATCCTGATCATAGATCTAAGTTTAACATCATGCAACTAATGAAGCCTTAATCCATAAACATGTTTATAATGTCCTACTTTTACATTAAACACACACTCAAAATCAAAAATATACTTTCCAAGAGAATGTGGAATAGACTCTTAAGTATGGTTATATTTTAAAGCTATCATTCACCAATCATGGTTTATTTCCATATTGAACGAGATAATGCTTTGGATTGAGATGAATTTGTTAGGTGTTAATTGTATTGGTGCAAGCCTTACATTGTCCATGCATAACAAGAATAACACATATTTGTCAATGATATTGGTAGTTCTGCTGAAAAATATATAGGGGTCAATGGTTTAAGCTAACTCCAACATACAAAAAAAGTTTGAAATGATTATATATTGAGAATAAAAAGGGAAAGTCGTCTATATTGGGAATAAGAGGGAAAATTTGTGGAAGTTATGGAAAAATCTCTAAATAAAAAGGGGGGAAAATTGGGTACGTTTAGAAATGAAATGGACTAGATATTACTCAATTTTGTTTTTCCCCAGTATGATTTTAACTAATCCAAACAATGAACATTTATTATATTTCATCGCATACCACTATATTCCTTCAATAAAAAAAAATTTATGTCCTAATATGTGCTACTTAATTTTTTGTTCAAATACATTAAATAAGAAAGAAAACATTTCCATACACAAAATAAAAAATCAAAATGTAATAAACATAACAATTAGAAAACTTGACAACAAATCAGAGTGGCGCAGCGGAAGCGTGGTGGGCCCATAACCCACAGGTCCCTGGATCGAAACTAGGCTCTGATAAGATTAGTTTTTAATTTACAATTTTTTAATCTATTTTTGATTATTAACATCGGTTTGTCAAAAAATTTGCTTCCTTGTTTTTTCATAATTTCATCATCCTTTATAGTGTCGAATAAACACGAATTATATATATTTTTACTGATCACTCATAGAACATATATTGGAAAATTAGAAAAGCCTAAATATAAGAAAGAAAATATATTATGACATGTTCTACAAAAGAACAAAAATCTGCACAACGAAGGAGAGAGACCTTATAGCCTTGATTTTTGTGGCTCCAACGAACCCTATATGTCATTCTTAGTATTTTATCATAATTCATCATCACCAATATCATACTTTGATTGACCAATTTCAAATCCCAATAAAGAAACATAGAAGTCCCAAGTCCATAATGAAAAAGTTTTTAGAAAGATGGTTTTTCAATGTCTTGATACCTCAATGGTCCTCGTATTTAACCACGTTTTCATACATACAAGCCTCAAACTAGATATATTTTTAGGATGAACACTTGATAAATATTGAGTGATCGTATTCATAACAAATCATCACAGGCTGATGTAGACCTCTTATGAATCGACGAAACCCTCATGAATGTGATTGTTACATGCCCTATAAGAACCCTTCAATCTGCATGATAACTTATGTACTAATAAGTAACAAACTCTAAAGGTTTCTACGTATAAATATCTTCTTCAAAGTCAACGTGCAAACAATCATTCTTGATATCCTATTAAAATAAGGTGTTTCATGGATAAGTAGTTGACAAAAATATTTCA
Source organism: Lathyrus aphaca (assembly GCA_963966055.1). NCBI lineage: Eukaryota > Viridiplantae > Streptophyta > Magnoliopsida > Fabales > Fabaceae > Lathyrus > Lathyrus aphaca. The sequence goes on from OZ014523.1 coordinate 565,367,479, forward strand.
TTTTTCAATCATGTGAAAAGATATGGTTACAATCCTGATCATAGATCTAAGTTTAACATCATGCAACTAATGAAGCCTTAATCCATCAACATATTTATAATGTCTTACTTTTACATTAAACACACACTCAAAATCAAAAATATACTTTTCAAGAGAATGTGGAATAGACTCTTAAGTATGGTTATATTTTAAAGCTATCATTCACCAATCATGGTTTATTTCCATATTGAACGAGATAATGCTTTGGATTAAGATGAATTTGTTAGGTGTTAATTGTATTGGTGCAAGCCTTACATTGTCCATGCATAACAAGAATAACACATATTTGTCAATGATATTGGTAGTTCTGCTGAAAAATATATAGGGGTCAATGGTTTAAGCTAACTCCAACATACAAAAAAAGTTTGAAATGATTATATATTGAGAATAAAAAGGGAAAGTCGTCTATATTGGGAATAAGAGGGAAAATTTGTGGAAGTTATGGAAAAATCTCTAAATAAAAAGGGGAAAAAATTGGGTACGTTTAGAAATGAAATGGACTAGATATTACTCAATTTTGTTTTTCCCCAGTATGATTTTAACTAATCCAAACAATGAACATTTATTATATTTCATCGCATACCACTATATTCCTTCAATAAAAAAAAGTTTATGTCCTAATATGTGCTACTTAATTTTTTGTTCAAATACATTAAATAAGAAAGAAAACATTTCCATACACAAAATAAAAAATCAAAATGTAATAAACATAACAATTAGAAAACTTGACAACAAATCAAAGTGGTGCAGCGGAAGCGTGGTGGGCCCATAACCCACAGGTCCCTGGATCGAAACTAGGCTCTGATAAGATTAGTTTTTAATTTACAATTTTTTAATCTATTTTTGATTATTAACATCGGTTTGTCAAAAAATTTGCTTCCTTGTTTTTTCATAATTTCATCATCCTTTATAGTGTCGAATAAACACGAATTATATATATTTTTACTGATCACTCATAGAACATATATTGGAAAATTAGAAAAGCCTAAATATAAGAAAGAAAATATATTATGACATGTTCTACAAAAGAACAAAAATCTGCACAACGAAGGAGAGAGACCTTATAGCCTTGAATTTTGTGGCTCCAACGAACCCTATATGTCATTCTTAGTATTTTATCATAATTCATCATCACCAATATCATACTTTGATTGAGCAATTTCAAATCCCAATAAAGAAACATAGAAGTCCCAAGTCCATAATGAAAAAGTTTTTAGAAAGATGTTTTTTCAATGTCTTGATACCTCAATGGTCCTCGTATTTAACCACGTTTTCATCCATACAAGCCTCAAACTATATATATTTTTAGGATGAACACTTGATAAATATTGAGTGATCATATTCATAACAGATCATCCCAGGCTGATGTATACCTCTTATGAATCAACAAAACCCTCATGAATGTGATTGTTACATGCCCTATAAGAACCCTTCAATCTGCATGATAACCTATGTACTAATAAGTAACAAACTCTAAAGGTTTCTACGTATATATATATATCTTCTTCAAAGTCAACGTGCAAACAATCATTCTTGATATCCTATTAAAATAAGGTGTTTCATGGATAAGTAGTTGACAAAAATATTTCATTTTTCAATCATGTGAAAAAGTATGGTTACAATCCTGATCATAGATCTAAGTTTAACATCATGCAACTAATGAAGCCTTAATCCATCAACATGTTTATAATGTCCTACTTTTACATTAAACACACACTCAAAATCAAAAATATACTTTCCAAGAGAATGTGGAATAGACTCTTAAGTATGGTTATATTTTAAAGCTATCATTCACCAATCATGGTTTATTTCCATATTGAACGAGATAATGCTTTGGATTGAGATGAATTTGTTAGGTGTTAATTGTATTGGTGCAAGCCTTACATTGTCCATGCATAACAAGAATAACACATATTTGTCAATGATATTGGTAGTTCTGCTGAAAAATATATAGGGGTCAATGGTTTAAGCTAACTCCAACATACAAAAAAAGTTTGAAATGATTATATATTGAGAATAAAAAGGGAAAGTCGTCTATATTGGGAATAAGAGGGAAAATTTGTGGAAGTTATGGAAAAATCTCTAAATAAAAAGGGGGGAAAATTGGGTACGTTTAGAAATGAAATGGACTAGATATTACTCAATTTTGTTTTTCCCCAGTATGATTTTAACTAATCCAAACAATGAACATTTATTATATTTCATCGCATACCACTATATTCCTTCAATAAAAAAAAATTTATGTCCTAATATGTGCTACTTAATTTTTTGTTCAAATACATTAAATAAGAAAGAAAACATTTCCATACACAAAATAAAAAATCAAAATGTAATAAACATAACAATTAGAAAACCTGACAACAAATCAGAGTGGCGCAGCGGAAGCGTGGTGGGCCCATAACCCACAGGTCCCTGGATCGAAACTAGGCTCTGATAAGATTAGTTTTTAATTTACAATTTTTTAATCTATTTTTGATTATTAACATCGGTTTGTCAAAAAATTTGCTTCCTTGTTTTTTCATAATTTCATCATCCTTTATAGTGTCGAATAAACACGAATTATATATATTTTTACTGATCACTCATAGAACATATATTGGAAAATTAGAAAAGCCTAAATATAAGAAAGAAAATATATTATGACATGTTCTACAAAAGAACAAAAATCTGCACAACGAAGGAGAGAGACCTTATAGCCTTGATTTTTGTGGCTCCAACGAACCCTATATGTCATTCTTAGTATTTTATCATAATTCATCATCACCAATATCATACTTTGATTGACCAATTTCAAATCCCAATAAAGAAACATAGAAGTCCCAAGTCCATAATGAAAAAGTTTTTAGAAAGATGGTTTTTCAATGTCTTGATACCTCAATGGTCCTCGTATTTAACCACGTTTTCATACATACAAGCCTCAAACTAGATATATTTTTAGGATGAACACTTGATAAATATTGAGTGATCGTATTCATAACAGATCATCACAGGCTGATGTAGACCTCTTATGAATCGACGAAACCCTCATGAATGTGATTGTTACATGCCCTATAAGAACCCTTCAATCTGCATGATAACTTATGTACTAATAAGTAACAAACTCTAAAGGTTTCTACGTATAAATATCTTCTTCAAAGTCAACGTGCAAACAATCATTCTTGATATCCTATTAAAATAAGGTGTTTCATGGATAAGTAGTTGACAAAAATATTTCATTTTTCAATCATGTGAAAAGATATGGTTACAATCCTGATCATAGATCTAAGTTTAACATCATGCAACTAATGAAGCCTTAATCCATCAACATATTTATAATGTCTTACTTTTACATTAAACACACACTCAAAATCAAAAATATACTTTTCAAGAGAATGTGGAATAGACTCTTAAGTATGGTTATATTTTAAAGCTATCATTCACCAATCATGGTTTATTTCCATATTGAACGAGATAATGCTTTGGATTGAGATGAATTTGTTAGGTGTTAATTGTATTGGTGCAAGCCTTACATTGTCCATGCATAACAAGAATAACACATATTTGTCAATGATATTGGTAGTTCTGCTGAAAAATATATAGGGGTCAATGGTTTAAGCTAACTCCAACATACAAAAAAAGTTTGAAATGATTATATATTGAGAATAAAAAGGGAAAGTCGTCTATATTGGGAATAAGAGGGAAAATTTGTGGAAGTTATGGAAAAATCTCTAAATAAAAAGGGGAAAAAATTGGGTACGTTTAGAAATGAAATGGACTAGATATTACTCAATTTTGTTTTTCCCCAGTATGATTTTAACTAATCCAAACAATGAACATTTATTATATTTCATCGCATACCACTATATTCCTTCAATAAAAAAAAAGTTTATGTCCTAATATGTGCTACTTAATTTTTTGTTCAAATACATTAAATAAGAAAGAAAACATTTCCATACACAAAATAAAAAATCAAAATGTAATAAACATAACAATTAGAAAACTTGACAACAAATCAAAGTGGCGCAGCGGAAGCGTGGTGGGCCCATAACCCACAGGTCCCTGGATCGAAACTAGGCTCTGATAAGATTAGTTTTTAATTTACAATTTTTTAATCTATTTTTGATTATTAACATCGGTTTGTCAAAAAATTTGCTTCCTTGTTTTTTCATAATTTCATCATCCTTTATAGTGTCGAATAAACACGAATTATATATATTTTTACTGATCACTCATAGAACATATATTGGAAAATTAGAAAAGCCTAAATATAAGAAAGAAAATATATTATGACATGTTCTACAAAAGAACAAAAATATGCACAACGAAGGAGAGAGACCTTATAGCCTTGATTTTTGTGGCTCCAACGAACCCTATATATCATTCTTAGTATTTTATCATAATTCATCATCACCAATATCATACTTTGATTGACCAATTTCAAATCCCAATAAAGAAACATAGAAGTCCCAAGTCCATAATGAAAAAGTTTTTAGAAAGATGTTTTTTCAATGTCTTGATACCTCAATGGTCCTCGTATTTAACCACGTTTTCATCCATACAAGCCTCAAACTAGATATATTTTTAGGATGAACACTTGATAAATATTGAGTGATCGTATTCATAACAGATCATCACAGGCTGATGTAGACCTCTTATGAATCGACGAAACCCTCATGAATGTGATTGTTACATGCCCTATAAGAACCCTTCAATCTGCATGATAACTTATGTACTAATAAGTAACAAACTCTAAAGGTTTCTACGTATAAATATCTTCTTCAAAGTCAACGTGCAAACAATCATTCTTGATATCCTATTATAATAAGGTGTTTCATGGATAAGTAGTTGACAAAAATATTTCATTTTTCAATCATGTGAAAAGGTATGGTTACAATCCTGATCATAGATCTAAGTTTAACATCATGCAACTAATGAAGCCTTAATCCATCAACATGTTTATAATGTCTTACTTTTACATTAAACACACACTCAAAATCAAAAATATACTTTTCAATATAATGTGGAATAGACTCTTAAGTATGGTTATATTTTAAAGCTATCATTCACCAATCATGGTTTATTTCCATATTGAACGAGATAATGCTTTGGATTGAGATGAATTTGTTAGGTGTTAATTGTATTGGTGCAAGCCTTACATTGTCCATGCATAACAAGAATAACACATATTTGTCAATGAGATTGGTAGTTGTTCTGAAAAATATATAGGGGTCAATGGTTTAAGCTAACTCCAACATACAAAAAAAGTTTGAAATGATTATATATTGAGAATAAAAATGGAAAGTCGTCTATATTGGGAATAAGGGGGAAAATCTGTGGAAGTTATGTAAAAATCTCTAAATAAAAAGGGAAAAAAACTGGGTACGTTTAGAAATGAAATGGACTAGATATTACTCAATTTTGTTTTTCCCCAGTATGATTTTAACTAATCCAAACAATGAACATTTATTATATTTCATCGCATACCACTATATTCCATCAATAAAAAAAAAGTTTATGTCCTAATATGTGCTACTTAATTTTTTGTTCAAATACATTAAATAAGAAAGAAAACATTTCCATACACAAAATAAAAAATCAAAATGTAATAAACATAACAATTGGAAAACTTGACAACAAATCAGAGTGGCGCAGCAGAAGCGTGGTGGGCCCATAACCCACAGGTCCCTGGATCGAAACCAGGCTTTGATAAAATTTGTTTTTAATTTACAATTTTTTAATCTATTTTTGATTATTAACATCGGTTTGTCAAAAAATTTGCTTCCTTGTTTTTTCATAATTTCATCATCCTTTATAGTGTCGAATAAACACGAATTATATATATTTTTACTGATCACTCATAGAACATATATTGGAAAATTAGAAAAGCCTAAATATAAGAAAGAAAATATATTATGACATGTTCTACAAAAGAACAAAAATCTGCACAACGAAGGAGAGAGACCTTATAGCCTTGATTTTTGTGTCTCCAACGAACCCTATATGTCATTCTTAGTCCTTTATCATAATTCATCATCACCAATATCATACTTTGATTGACCAATTTCAAATCCCAATAAAGAAACATAGAAGTCCCAGGTCCATAATGAAAAAGTTTTTAGAAAGATGTTTTTTCAATGTCTTGATACCTCAATGGTCCTCGTATTTAACCACGTTTTCATCCATACAAGCCTCAAACTAGAAATATTTTTAGGATGAACACTTGATAAATATTGAGTGATCGTATTCATAACAGATCATCCCAGGCTGATGTATACCTCTTATGAATCGACGAAACCCTCATGAATGTGATTGTTACATGCACTATAAGAACCCTTCAATCTGCATGATAACCTATGTCCTAATAAGTAACAAACTCTAAAGGTTTCTACGTATAAATATCTTCTTCAAAGTCAACGTGCAATCAATCATTCTTGATATCCTATTAAAATAAGGTGTTTCATGGATATGTAGTTGACAAAAATATTTCATTTTTCAATCATGTGAAAAGGTATGGTTACAATCCTGATCATAGATCTAAGTTTAACATCATGCAACTAATGAAGCCTTAATCCATCAACATGTTTATAATGTCCTACTTTTACATTAAACACACACTCAAAATCAAAAATATAATTTTCAAGAGAATGTGGAATAGACTCTTAAGTATGGTTATATTTTAAAGCTATCATTCACCAATCATGGTTTATTTCCATATTGAACGAGATAATGCTTTGGATTGGGATGAATTTGTTAGGTGTTAATTTTATTGGTGCAAGCCTTACATTGTACATGCATAACAAGAATAACACATATTTGTCAATGAGATTGGTAGTTGTTCTGAAAAATATATAGGGGTCAATGGTTTAAGCTAACTCCAACATACAAAAAAAGTTTGAAATGATTATATATTGAGAATAAAAATGGAAAGTCGTCTATATTGGGAATAAGGGGGAAAATCTGTGGAAATTATGGAAAAATCTCTAAATAAAAAGGGAAAAAAACTGGGTACGTTTAGAAATGAAATGGACTAGATATTACTCAATTTTGTTTTTCCCTAGTATGATTTTAACTAATCCAAACAATGAACATTTATTATATTTCATCGCATACCACTATATTCCATCAATAAAAAAAAAGTTTATGTCCTAATATGTGCTACTTAATTTTTTGTTCAAATACATTAAATAAGAAAGAAAACATTTCCATACACAAAATAAAAAATCAAAATGTAATAAACATAACAATTGGAAAACTTGACAACAAATCAGAGTGGCGCAGCGGAAGCGTGGTGGGCCCATAACCCACAGGTCCCTGGATCGAAACCAGGCTTTGATAAAATTTGTTTTTAATTTACAATTTTTTAATCTATTTTTTATTATTAACATCGGTTTGTCAAAAAAATTGCTTCCTTGTTTTTTCATAATTTCATCATCCTTTATAGTGTCGAATAAACACAAATTATATATATTTTTACTGATCACTCATAGAACATATATTGGAAAATTAGAAAAGCCTAAATATAAGAAAGAAAATATATTATGACATGTTCTACAAAAGAACAAAAATCTGCACAACGAAGGAGAGAGACTTTATAGCCTTGATTTTTGTGGCTCCAACGAACCCTATATGTCATTCTTAGTATTTTATCATAAATCATCATCACCAATATCATACTTTGATTGACCAATTTCAAATCCCAATAAAGAAACATAGAAGTCCCAAGTCCATAATGAAAAAGTTTTTAGAAAGATGTTTTTTCAATGTCTTGATACCTCAATGGTCCTCGTATTTAACCACGTTTTCATCCATACAAGCCTCAAACTAGATATATTTTTAGGATGAACACTTGATAAATATTGAGTGATCGTATTCATAACAGATCATCACAGGCTGATGTAGACCTCTTATGAATCGACGAAACCCTCATGAATGTGATTGTTACATGCCCTATAAGAACCCTTCAATCTGCATGATAACCTATGTACTAATAAGTAACAAACTCTAAAGGTTTCTACGTATATATATATATATATATATCTTCTTCAAAGTCAACGTGCAAACAATCATTCTTGATATCCTATTAAAATAAGGTGTTTCATGGATAAGTAGTTGACAAAAATATTTCATTTTTCAATCATGTGAAAAAGTATGGTTACAATCCTGATCATAGATCTAAGTTTAACATCATGCAACTAATGAAGCCTTAATCCATCAACATATTTATAATGTCCTACTTTTACATTAAACACACACTCAAAATCAAAAATATACTTTTCAAGAGAATGTGGAATAGACTCTTAAGTATGGTTATATTTTAAAGCTATCATTCACCAATCATGGTTTATTTCCATATTGAACGAGATAATGCTTTGGATTGAGATGAATTTGTTAGGTGTTAATTGTATTGGTGCAAGCCTTACATTGTCCATGCATAACAAGAATAACACATATTTGTCAATGATATTGGTAGTTCTGCTGAAAAATATATAGGGGTCAATGGTTTAATCTAACTCCAACATACAAAAAAAGTTTGAAATGATTATATATTGAGAATAAAAAGGGAAAGTCGTCTATATTGGGAATAAGAGGGAAAATTTGTGGAAGTTTTGGAAAAATCTCTAAATAAAAAGGGAAAAAAATTGGGTACGTTTAGAAATGAAATGGACTTTATATTACTCAATTTTGTTTTTCCCCAGTATGATTTTAACTTATCCAAACAATGAACATTTATTATATTTCATCGCATACCACTATATTCCTTCAATAAAAAAAAAGTTTATGTCCTAATATGTGCTACTTAATTTTTTGTTCAAATACATTAAATAAGAAAGAAAACATTTCCATACACAAAATAAAAAATCAAAATGTAATAAACATAACAATTAGAAAACTTGACAACAAATCAGAGTGGCGCAGCGGAAGCGTGGTGGGCCCATAACCCACAGGTCCCTGGATCGAAACTAGGCTCTGATAAGATTAGTTTTTAATTTACAATTTTTTAATCTATTTTTGATTATTAACATCGGTTTGTCAAAAAATTTGCTTCCTTGTTTTTTCATAATTTCATCATCCTTTATAGTGTCGAGTAAACACGAATTATATATATTTTTACTGATCACTCATAGAACATATATTGGAAAATTAGAAAAGCCTAAATATAAGAAAGAAAATATATTATGACATGTTTTACAAAAGAACAAAAATCTGCACAACGAAGGAGAGAGACTTTATAGCCTTGATTTTTGTGGCTCCAACGAACCCTATATGTCATTCTTAGTATTTTATCATAATTCATCATCACCAATATCATACTTTGATTGACCAATTTCAAATCCCAATAAAGAAACATAGAAGTCCCAAGTCCATAATGAAAAAGTTTTTAGAAAGATGTTTTTTCAATGTCTTGATACCTCAATGGTCCTCGTATTTAACCACGTTTTCATCCATACAATCCTCAAACTAGATATATTTTTAGGATGAACACTTGATAAATATTGAGTGATCGTATTCATAACAGATCATCACAGGCTGATGTAGACCTCTTATGAATCGACGAAACCCTCATGAATGTGATTGTTACATGCCCTATAAGAACCCTTCAATCTGCATGATAACCTATGTACTAATAAGTAACAAACTCTAAAGGTTTCTACGTATAAATATCTTCTTCAAAGTCAACGTGCAAACAATCATTCTTGATATCCTATTAAAATAAGGTGTTTCATTGATAAGTAGTTGACAAAAATATTTCATTTTTCAATCATGTGAAAAGGTATGGTTACAATCCTGATCATAGATCTAAGTTTAACATCATGCAACTAATGAAGCCTTAATCCATCAACATGTTTATAATGTCCTACTTTTACATTAAACACACACTCAATTTCAAAAATATACTTTTCAAGAGAATGTGGAATAGACTCTTAAGTATGGTTATATTTTAAAGTTATCATTCACCAATCATGGTTTATTTCCATATTGAACAAGATAATGCATTGGATTGAGATGAATTTGTTAGGTGTTAATTGTATTGGTGCAAGCCTTACATTGTCCATGCATAAAGAGAATAACACATATTTGTCAATGATATTGGTAGTTCTGCTGAAAAATATATAGGGGTCAATGGTTTAAGCTAACTCCAACATACAAAAAAAGTTTGAAATGATTATATATTGAGAATAAAAAGGGAAAGTCGTCTATATTGGGAATAAGAGGGAAAATTTGTGGAAGTTATGGAAAAATCTCTAAATAAAAAGGGGAAAAAATTGGGTACGTTTAGAAATGAAATGGACTAGATATTACTCAATTTTGTTTTTCCCCAGTATGATTTTAACTAATCCAAACAATGAACATTTATTATATTTCATCGCATACCACTATATTCCTTCAATAAAAAAAAGTTTATGTCCTAATATGTGCTACTTAATTTTTTGTTCAAATACATTAAATAAGAAAGAAAACATTTCCATACACAAAATAAAAAATCAAAATGTAATAAACATAACAATTAGAAAACTTGACAACAAATCAGAGTGGCGCAGCGGAAGCGTGGTGGGCCCATAACCCACAGGTCCCTGGATCGAAACTAGGCTCTGATAAGATTAGTTTTTAATTTACAATTTTTTAATCTATTTTTGATTATTAACATCGGTTTGTCAAAAAATTTGCTTCCTTGTTTTTTCATAATTTCATCATCCTTTATAGTGTCGAATAAACACGAATTATATATATTTTTACTGATCACTCATAGAACATATATTGGAAAATTAGAAAAGCCTAAATATAAGAAAGAAAATATATTATGACATGTTCTACAAAAGAACAAAAATCTGCACAACGAAGGAGAGAGACCTTATAGCCTTGATTTTTGTGGCTCCAACGAACCCTATATGTCATTCTTAGTATTTTATCATAATTCATCATCACCAATATCATACTTTGATTGACCAATTTCAAATCCCAATAAAGAAACATAGAAGTCCCAAGTCCATAATGAAAAAGTTTTTAGAAAGATGTTTTTTCAATGTCTTGATACCTCAATGGTCCTCGTATTTAACCACGTTTTCATCCATACAAGCCTCAAACTAGATATATTTTTAGGATGAACACTTGATAAATATTGAGTGATCGTATTCATAACAGATCATCACAGGCTGATGTAGACCTCTTATGAATCGACGAAACCCTCATGAATGTGATTGTTACATGCCCTATAAGAACCCTTCAATCTGCATGATAACCTATGTACTAATAAGTAACAAACTCTAAAGGTTTCTACGTATAAATATCTTCTTCAAAGTCAACGTGCAAACAACCATTCTTGATATCCTATTAAAATAAGGTGTTTCATGGATAAGTAGTTGACAAAAATATTTCATTTTTCAATAATGTGAAAAGGTATGGTTACAATCCTGATCATAGATCTAAGTTTAACATCATGCAACTAATGAAGCCTTAATCCATCAACATGTTTATAATGTCCTACTTTAACATTAAACACACACTCAAAATCAAAAATATACTTTTCAAGAGAATGTGGAATAGACTCTTAAGTATGGTTATATTTTAAACTATCATTCACCAATCGTGGTTTATTTCCATATTGAACGAGATAATGCATTGGATTGGGATGAATTTGTTAGGTGTTAATTGTATTGGTGCAAGCCTTACATTGTCCATGCATAAAGAGAATAACACATATTTGTCAATGATATTGGTAGTTGTTCTGAAAAATATATAGGGGTCAATGGATTAAGCTAACTCCAACATACAAAAAAAGTTTGAAATGATTATATATTGAGAATAAAAAGGGAAAGTCGTCTATATTGGGAATAAGAGGGAAAATCTGTGGAAGTTATGGAAAAATATCTAAATAAAAAGGAAAAAAAACTGGGTACGTTTAGAAATGAAATGGACTAGATATTACTCAATTTTGTTTTTCCCCAGTATGATTTTAACTAATCCAAACAATGAACATTTATTATATTTCATCGCATACCACTATATTCCATCAATAAAAAAAAAGTTTATGTCCTAATATGTGCTACTTAATTTTTTGTTCAAATACATTAAATAAGAAAGAAAACATTTCCATACACAAAATAAAAAATCAAAATGTAATAAACATAACAATTAGAAAACTTGACAACAAATCAGAGTGGCGCAGCGGAAGCGTGGTGGGCCCATAACCCACAGGTCCCTGGATCGAAACTAGGCTCTGATAAGATTAGTTTTTAATTTACAATTTTTTAATCTATTTTTGATTATTAACATCGGTTTGTCAAAAAATTTGCTTCCTTGTTTTTTCATAATTTCATCATCCTTTATAGTGTCGAGTAAACACGAATTATATATATTTTTACTGATCACTCATAGAACATATATTGGAAAATTAGAAAAGCCTAAATATAAGAAAGAAAATATATTATGACATGTTTTACAAAAGAACAAAAATCTGCACAACGAAGGAGAGAGACTTTATAGCCTTGATTTTTGTGGCTCCAACGAACCCTATATGTCATTCTTAGTATTTTATCATAATTCATCATCACCAATATCATACTTTGATTGACCAATTTCAAATCCCAATAAAGAAACATAGAAGTCCCAAGTCCATAATGAAAAAGTTTTTAGAAAGATGTTTTTTCAATGTCTTGATACCTCAATGGTCCTCGTATTTAACCACGTTTTCATCCATACAATCCTCAAACTAGATATATTTTTAGGATGAACACTTGATAAATATTGAGTGATCGTATTCATAACAGATCATCACAGGCTGATGTAGACCTCTTATGAATCGACGAAACCCTCATGAATGTGATTGTTACATGCCCTATAAGAACCCTTCAATCTGCATGATAACCTATGTACTAATAAGTAACAAACTCTAAAGGTTTCTACGTATAAATATCTTCTTCAAAGTCAACGTGCAAACAATCATTCTTGATATCCTATTAAAATAAGGTGTTTCATTGATAAGTAGTTGACAAAAATATTTCATTTTTCAATCATGTGAAAAGGTATGGTTACAATCCTGATCATAGATCTAAGTTTAACATCATGCAACTAATGAAGCCTTAATCCATCAACATGTTTATAATGTCCTACTTTTACATTAAACACACACTCAATTTCAAAAATATACTTTTCAAGAGAATGTGGAATAGACTCTTAAGTATGGTTATATTTTAAAGTTATCATTCACCAATCATGGTTTATTTCCATATTGAACAAGATAATGCATTGGATTGAGATGAATTTGTTAGGTGTTAATTGTATTGGTGCAAGCCTTACATTGTCCATGCATAAAGAGAATAACACATATTTGTCAATGATATTGGTAGTTCTGCTGAAAAATATATAGGGGTCAATGGTTTAAGCTAACTCCAACATACAAAAAAAGTTTGAAATGATTATATATTGAGAATAAAAAGGGAAAGTCGTCTATATTGGGAATAAGAGGGAAAATTTGTGGAAGTTATGGAAAAATCTCTAAATAAAAAGGGGAAAAAATTGGGTACGTTTAGAAATGAAATGGACTAGATATTACTCAATTTTGTTTTTCCCCAGTATGATTTTAACTAATCCAAACAATGAACATTTATTATATTTCATCGCATACCACTATATTCCTTCAATAAAAAAAAGTTTATGTCCTAATATGTGCTACTTAATTTTTTGTTCAAATACATTAAATAAGAAAGAAAACATTTCCATACACAAAATAAAAAATCAAAATGTAATAAACATAACAATTAGAAAACTTGACAACAAATCAGAGTGGCGCAGCGGAAGCGTGGTGGGCCCATAACCCACAGGTCCCTGGATCGAAACTAGGCTCTGATAAGATTAGTTTTTAATTTACAATTTTTTAATCTATTTTTGATTATTAACATCGGTTTGTCAAAAAATTTGCTTCCTTGTTTTTTCATAATTTCATCATCCTTTATAGTGTCGAATAAACACGAATTATATATATTTTTACTGATCACTCATAGAACATATATTGGAAAATTAGAAAAGCCTAAATATAAGAAAGAAAATATATTATGACATGTTCTACAAAAGAACAAAAATCTGCACAACGAAGGAGAGAGACCTTATAGCCTTGATTTTTGTGGCTCCAACGAACCCTATATGTCATTCTTAGTATTTTATCATAATTCATCATCACCAATATCATACTTTGATTGACCAATTTCAAATCCCAATAAAGAAACATAGAAGTCCCAAGTCCATAATGAAAAAGTTTTTAGAAAGATGTTTTTTCAATGTCTTGATACCTCAATGGTCCTCGTATTTAACCACGTTTTCATCCATACAAGCCTCAAACTAGATATATTTTTAGGATGAACACTTGATAAATATTGAGTGATCGTATTCATAACAGATCATCACAGGCTGATGTAGACCTCTTATGAATCGACGAAACCCTCATGAATGTGATTGTTACATGCCCTATAAGAACCCTTCAATCTGCATGATAACCTATGTACTAATAAGTAACAAACTCTAAAGGTTTCTACGTATAAATATCTTCTTCAAAGTCAACGTGCAAACAACCATTCTTGATATCCTATTAAAATAAGGTGTTTCATGGATAAGTAGTTGACAAAAATATTTCATTTTTCAATAATGTGAAAAGGTATGGTTACAATCCTGATCATAGATCTAAGTTTAACATCATGCAACTAATGAAGCCTTAATCCATCAACATGTTTATAATGTCCTACTTTAACATTAAACACACACTCAAAATCAAAAATATACTTTTCAAGAGAATGTGGAATAGACTCTTAAGTATGGTTATATTTTAAACTATCATTCACCAATCGTGGTTTATTTCCATATTGAACGAGATAATGCATTGGATTGGGATGAATTTGTTAGGTGTTAATTGTATTGGTGCAAGCCTTACATTGTCCATGCATAAAGAGAATAACACATATTTGTCAATGATATTGGTAGTTGTTCTGAAAAATATATAGGGGTCAATGGATTAAGCTAACTCCAACATACAAAAAAAGTTTGAAATGATTATATATTGAGAATAAAAAGGGAAAGTCGTCTATATTGGGAATAAGAGGGAAAATCTGTGGAAGTTATGGAAAAATATCTAAATAAAAAGGAAAAAAAACTGGGTACGTTTAGAAATGAAATGGACTAGATATTACTCAATTTTGTTTTTCCCCAGTATGATTTTAACTAATCCAAACAATGAACATTTATTATATTTCATCGCATACCACTATATTCCATCAATAAAAAAAAAGTTTATGTCCTAATATGTGCTACTTAATTTTTTGTTCAAATACATTAAATAAGAAAGAAAACATTTCCATACACAAAATAAAAAATCAAAATGTAATAAACATAACAATTAGAAAACTTGACAACAAATCAGAGTGGCGCAGCGGAAGCGTGGTGGGCCCATAACCCACAGGTCCCTGGATCGAAACTAGGCTCTGATAAGATTAGTTTTTAATTTACAATTTTTTAATCTATTTTTGATTATTAACATCGGTTTGTCAAAAAATTTGCTTCCTTGTTTTTTCATAATTTCATCATCCTTTATAGTGTCGAGTAAACACGAATTATATATATTTTTACTGATCACTCATAGAACATATATTGGAAAATTAGAAAAGCCTAAATATAAGAAAGAAAATATATTATGACATGTTCTACAAAAGAACAAAAATCTGCACAACGAAGGAGAGAGACTTTATAGCCTTGATTTTTGTGGCTCCAACGAACCCTATATGTCATTCTTAGTATTTTATCATAATTCATCATCACCAATATCATACTTTGATTGACCAATTTCAAATCCCAATAAAGAAACATAGAAGTCCCAAGTCCATAATGAAAAAGTTTTTAGAAAGATGTTTTTTCAATGTCTTGATACCTCAATGGTCCTCGTATTTAACCACGTTTTCATCCATACAAGCCTCAAACTGGATATATTTTTAGGATGAACACTTGATAAATATTGAGTGATCGTATTCATAACAGATCATCACAGTCTGATGTAGACCTCTTATGAATCGACGAAACCCTCATGAATGTGATTGTTACATGCCCTATAAGAACCCTTCAATCTGCATGATAACCTATGTACTAATAAGTAACAAACTCTAAAGGTTTCTACGCATAAATATCTTCTTCAAAGTCAACGTGCAAACAATCATTCTTGATATCCTATTAAAATAAGGTGTTTCATGGATAAGTAGTTGACAAAAATATTTCATTTTTCAATCATGTGAAAAGGTATGGTTACAATCCTGATCATAGATCTAAGTTTAACATCATGCAACTAATGAAGCCTTAATCCATCAACATGTTTATAATGTCCTACTTTTACATTAAACACACACTCAAAATCAAAAATATACTTTTCAAGAGAATGTGGAATAGACTCTTAAGTATGGTTATATTTTAAACTATCATTCACCAATCATGGTTTATTTCCATATTGAACGAGATAATGCTTTGGATTGGGATGAATTTGTTAGGTGTTAATTGTATTGGTGCAAGCCTTACATTGTCCATGCATAACAAGAATAACACATATTTGTCAATGAGATTGGTAGTTGTTCTGAAAAATATATAGGGGTCAATGGTTTAAGCTAACTCCAACATACAAAAAAAGTTTGAAATGATTATATATTGAGAATAAAAAGGGAAAGTCGTCTATATTGGGAATAAGGGGGAAAATCTGTGGAAGTTATGGAAAAATATCTAAATAAAAAGGAAAAAAAAACTGGGTGCGTTTAGAAATGAAATGGACTAGATATTACTCAATTTTGTTTTTCCCAAGTATGATTTTAACTAATCCAAACAATGAACATTTATTATATTTCATCGCATACCACTATATTCCATCAATAAAAAAAAAGTTTATGTCCTAATATGTGCTACTTAATTTTTTGTTCAAATACATTAAATAAGAAAGAAAACATTTCCATACACAAAATAAAAAATCAAAATGTAATAAACATAACAATTGGAAAACTTGACAACAAATCAGAGTGGCGCAGCGGAAGCGTGGTGCGGCCATAACCCACAGGCTCCTGGATCGAAACCAGGTTCTAATAAAATTAGTTTTTAATTTACAATCTTTTAATCTATTTTTGATTATTAACATCGGTTTGTCAAAAAATTTGCCTCCTTGTTTTTTCATAATTTCATCATCCTTTATAGTGTCGAATAAACACGAATTATATATATTTTTACTGATCACTCATAGAACATATATTGGAAAATTAGAAAAGCCTAAATATAAGAAAGAAAATATATTACGACATGTTCTACAAAAGAACAAAAATCTGCACAACGAAGGAGAGAGACCTTATAGCCTTGATTTTTGTGGCTCCAACGAACCCTATATGTCATTCTTAGTCTTTTATCATAATTCATCATCACCAATATCATACTTTGATTGACCAATTTCAAATCCCAACAACGAACCATAGAAGTCCCAAGTCCATAATGAAAAAGTTTTTAGAAAGATGTTTTTTCAATGTCTTGATACCTCAATGGTCCTCGTATTTAACCACGTTTTCATCCATACAAGCCTCAAACTAGATATATTTTTAGGATGATCACTTGATAAATATTGAGTGATCGTATTAATAACAGATCATCACAGGCTGATGTAGACCTCTTATGAATCGACGAAACCCTCATGAATGTGATTGTTACATGCCCTATAAGAACCCTTCAATCTGCATGATAACCTATGTACTAATAAGTAACAAACTCTAAAGGTTTCTACGTATAAATATCTTCTTCAAAGTCAACGTGCAAACAATCATTCTTGATATCTTATTAAAATAAGGTGTTTCATGGATAAGTAGTTGACAAAAATATTTCATTTTTCAATCATGTGAAAAGGTATGGTTACAATCCTGATCATAGATCTAAGTTTAACATCATGCAACTAATGAAGCCTTAATCCATCAACATGTTTATAATGTCCTACTTTTACATTAAACACACACTCAAAATCAAAAATATACTTTTCAAGAGAATGTGGAATAGACTCTTAAGTATGGTTATATTTTAAAGTTATCATTCACCAATCATGGTTTATTTCCATATTGAACGAGATAATGCATTGGATTGAGATGAATTTGTTAGGTGTTAATTGTATTGGTGCAAGCCTTACATTGTCCATGCATAAAGAGAATAACACATATTTGTCAATGATATTGGTAGTTCTGCTGAAAAATATATAGGGGTCAATGGTTTAAGCTAACTCCAACATACAAAAAAAGTTTGAAATGATTATATATTGAGAATAAAAAGGGAAAGTCGTCTATATTGGGAATAAGAGGGAAAATTTGTGGAAGTTATGGAAAAAACTCTAAATAAAAAGGGAAAAAAATTGGGTTCGTTTAGAAATGAAATGGACTAGATATTACTCAATTTTGTTTTTCCCCAGTATGATTTTAACTAATCTAAACAATGAACATTTATTATATTTCATCGCATACCACTATATTCCTTCAATAAAAAAAAAGTTTATGTCCTAATATGTGCTACTTAATTTTTTGTTCAAATACATTAAATAAGAAAGAAAACATTTCCATACACAAAATAAAAAATCAAAATGTAATAAACATAACAATTAGAAAACTTGACAACAAATCAGAGTGGCGCAGCGGAAGCGTGGTGGGCCCATAACCCACAGGTCCCTAGATCGAAACTAGGCTCTGATAAGATTAGTTTTTAATTTACAATTTTTTAATCTATTTTTGATTATTAACATCGGTTTGTCAAAAAATTTGCTTCCTTGTTTTTTCATAATTTCATCATCCTTTATAGTGTCGAATAAACACGAATTATATATATTTTTACTGATCACTCATAGAACATATATTGGAAAATTAGAAAGGCCTAAATATAAGAAAGAAAATATATTATGACATGTTCTACAAAAGAACAAAAATCTGCACAACGAAGGAGAGAGACCTTATAGGCTTGATTTTTGTGGCTCCAACGAACCCTATATGTCATTCTTAGTATTTTATCATAATTCATCATCACCAATATCATACTTTAATTGACCAATTTCAAATCCCAATAAAGAAACATAGAAGTCCCAAGTCCATAATGAAAAAGTTTTTAGAAAGATGTTTTTTCAATGTCTTGATACCTCAATGGTCCTCGTATTTAACCACGTTTTCATCCATACAAGCCTCAAACTAGATATATTTTTAGGATGAACACTTGATAAATATTGAGTGATCGTATTCATAACAGATCATCACAGGCTGATGTAGACCTCTTATGAATCGACGAAACCCTCATGAATGTGATTGTTACATGCCCTATAAGAACCCTTCAATCTGCATGATAACTTATGTACTAATAAGTAACAAACTCTAAAGGTTTCTACGTATAAATATCTTCTTCAAAGTCAACGTGCAAACAATCATTCTTGATATCCTATTAAAATAAGGTGTTTCATGGATAAGTAGTTGACAAAAATATTTCATTTTTCAATCATGTGAAAAGGTATGGTTACAATCCTGATCATAGATCTAAGTTTAACATCATGCAACTAATGAAGCCTTAATCCATCAACATGTTTATAATGTCCTACTTTTACATTAAACACACACTCAAAATCAAAAATATACTTTTGAAGAGAATGTGGAATAGACTCTTAAGTATGGTTATATTTTAAAGTTATCATTCACCAATCATGGTTTATTTCCATATTGAACGAGATAATGCTTTGGATTGAGATGAATTTGTTAGGTGTTAATTGTATTGGTGCAAGCCTTACATTGTCCATGCATAACAAGAATAACACATATTTGTCAATGATATTGGTAGTTCTGCTGAAAAATATATAGGGGTCAATGGTTTAAGCTAACTCCAACATACAAAAAAAGTTTGAAATGATTATATATTGAGAATAAAAAGGGAAAGTCGTCTATATTGGGAATAAGAGGGAAAATTTGTGGAAGTTATGGAAAAATCTCTAAATAAAAAGGGAAAAAAATTGGGTACGTTTAGAAATGAAATGGACTAGATATTACTCAATTTTGTTTTTCCCCAGTATGATTTTAACTAATCCAAACAATGAACATTTATTATATTTCATCGCATACCACTATATTCCTTCAATAAAAAAAAAGTTTATGTCCTAATATGTGCTACTTAATATTTTGTTCAAATACATTAAATAAGAAAGAAAACATTTCCATACACAAAATAAAAAATCAAAATGTAATAAACATAACAATTAGAAAACTTGACAACAAATCAGAGTGGCGCAGCGGAAGCGTGGTGGGCCCATAACCCACAGGTCCCTGGATCGAAACTAGGCTCTGATAAAATTAGTTTTTAATTTACAATTTTTTAATCTATTTTTGATTATTAACATCGGTTTGTCAAAAAATTTGCTTCCTTGTTTTTTCATAATTTCATCATCCTTTATAGTGTCGAATAAACACGAATTATATATATTTTTACTGATCACTCATAGAAAATATATTGGAAAATTAGAAAGGCCTAAATATAAGAAAGAAAATATATTATGACATGTTCTACAAAAGAACAAAAATCTGCACAACGAAGGAGAGAGACCTTATAGGCTTGATTTTTGTGGCTCCAACGAACCCTATATGTCATTCTTAGTATCTTATCATAATTCGTCATCACCAATATCATACTTTGATTGACCAATTTCAAATCCCAATAAAGAAACATAGAAGTCCCAAGTCCATAATGAAAAAGTTTTTAGAAAGATGTTTTTTCAATGTCTTGATACCTCAATGGTCCTCGTATTTAACCACGTTTTCATCCATACAAGCCTCAAACTAGATATATTTTTAGGATGAACACTTGATAAATATTGAGTGATCGTATTCATAACAGATCATCCCAGGCTGATGTAGACCTCTTATGAATCGACGAAACCCTCATGAATGTGATTGTTACATGCCCTATAAGAACCCTTCAATCTGCATGATAACCTATGTACTAATAAGTAACAAACTCTAAAGGTTTCTACGCATAAATATCTTCTTCAAAGTCAACGTGTAAACAATCATTCTTGATATCCTATTAAAATAAGGTGTTTCATGGATAAGTAGTTGACAAAAATATTTCATTTTTCAATCATGTGAAAAGGTATGGTTACAATCCTGATCATAGATCTAAGTTTAACATCATGCAACTAATGAAGCCTTAATCCATCAACATGTTTATAATGTCCTACTTTTACATTAAACACACACTCAAAATCAAAAATATACTTTTCAAGAGAATGTGGAATAGACTCTTAAGTATGGTTATATTTTAAACTATCATTCACCAATCATGGTTTATTTCCATATTGAACGAGATAATGCTTTGGATTGGGATGAATTTGTTAGGTGTTAATTGTATTGGTGCAAGCCTTACATTGTCCATGCATAACAAGAATAACACATATTTGTCAATGAGATTGGTAGTTGTTCTGAAAAATATATAGGGGTCAATGGTTTAAGCTAACTCCAACATACAAAAAAAGTTTGAAATGATTATATATTGAGAATAAAAAGGGAAAGTCGTCTATATTGGGAATAAGGGGGAAAATCTGTGGAAGTTATGGAAAAATATCTAAATAAAAAGGAAAAAAAACTGGGTACGTTTAGAAATGAAATGGACTAGATATTACTCAATTTTGTTTTTCCCCAGTATGATTTTAACTAATCCAAACAATGAACATTTATTATATTTCATCGCATACCACTATATTCCATCAATAAAAAAAAAGTTTATGTCCTAATATGTGCTACTTAATTTTTTGTTCAAATACATTAAATAAGAAAGAAAACATTTCCATACACAAAATAAAAAATCAAAATGTAATAAACATAACAATTGGAATACTTGACAACAAATCAGAGTGGCGCAGCGAAAGCGTGGTGCGGCCATAACCCACAGGTTCCTGGATCGAAACCAGGCTCTAATAAAATTAGTTTTTAATTTACAATCTTTTAATCTATTTTTGATTATTAACATCGGTTTGTCAAAAAATTTGCCTCCTTGTTTTTTCATAATTTCATCATCCTTTATAGTGTCGAATAAACACGAATTATATATATTTTTACTGATCACTCATAGAACATATATTGGAAAATTAGAAAAGCCTAAATATAAGAAAGAAAATATATTACGACATGTTCTACAAAAGAACAAAAATCTGCACAACGAAGGAGAGAGACCTTATAGCCTTGATTTTTGTGGCTCCAACGAACCCTATATGTCATTCTTAGTCTTTTATCATAATTCATCATCACTAATATCATACTTTGATTGACCAATTTCAAATCCCAATAACGAAACATAGAAGTCCCAAGTCCATAATGAAAAAGTTTTTAGAAAGATGTTTTTTCAATGTCTTGATACCTCAATGGTCCTCGTATTTAACCACGTTTTAATCCATACAAGCCTTAAATTGGATATATTTTTAGGATGAACACTTGATAAATATTGAGTGATCGTATTCATAACAGATCATCACAGGCTGATGTAGACCTCTTATGAATCGACGAAACCCTCATGAATGTGATTGTTACATGCCCTATAAGAACCCTTCAATCTGCATGATAACCTATGTACTAATAAGTCACAAACTCTAAAGGTTTCTACGTATAAATATCTTCTACAAAGTCAACGTGCAAACATTCATTCTTGATATCCTATTAAAATAAGGTGTTTCATGGATAAGTAGTTGACAAAAATATTTCATTTTTCAATCATGTGAAAAGGTATGGTTACAATCCTGGTCATAGATCTACGTTTAACATCATGCAACTAATGAAGCCTTAATCCATCAACATGTTTATAATGTCCTACTTTTACATTAAACACACACTCAAAATCAAAAATATACTTTTCAAGAGAATGTGGAATAGACTCTTAAGTATGGTTATATTTTAAACTATCATTCACCAATCATGGTTTATTTCCATATTGAACGAGATAATGCTTTGGATTGGGATGAATTTGTTAGGTGTTAATTGTATTGGTGCAAGCCTTACATTGTCCATGCATAACAAGAATAACACATATTTGTCAATGAGATTGGTAGTTGTTCTGAAAAATATATAGGGGTCATTGGTTTAAGCTAACTCCAACATACAAAAAAAGTTTGAAATGATTATATATTGAGAATAAAAAGAGAAAGTCGTCTATATTGGGAATAAGGGGGAAAATTTGTGGAAGTTATGGAAAAATCTCTAAATAAAAAGGGGAAAAAACTGGGTACGTTTAGAAATGAAATGGACTAGATATTACTCAATTTTTTTCCCCAGTATGATTTTAACTAATCCAAACAATGAACATTTATTATATTTCATCGCATACCACTATATTCCATCAATAAAAAAAAGGTTTATGTCCTAATATGTGCTACTTAATTTTTTGTTCAAATACATTAAATAAGAAAGAAAACATTTCCATACACAAAATAAAAAATCAAAATGTAATAAACATAACAATTGGAAAACTTGGCAACAGATCAGAGTGGCGCAGCGGAAGCATTAGTTTTTAATTTACAATTTTTTAATCTATTTTTGATTATTAACATCGGTTTGTCAAAAAATTTGCTTCCTTGTTTTTTCATATTTTCATCATCCTTTATAGTGTCGAATAAACACGAATTATATATATTTTTACTGATCACTCATAGAACATATATTGGAAAATTAGAAAAGCCTAAATATAAGAAAGAAAATATATTATGACATGTTCTACAAAAGAACAAAAATCTGCACAACGAAGGAGAAAGACCTTATAGCCTTGATTTTTGTGTCTCCAACGAACCCTATATGTCATTCTTAGTCTTTTATCATAATTCATCATCACCAATATCATACTTTGATTGACCAATTTCAAATCCCAATAAAGAAACATAGAAGTCCCAAGTCCATAGTGAAAAAGTTTTTAGAAAGATGTTTTTTCAATGTCTTGATACCTCAATGGTCCTCGTATTTAACCATGTTTTCATCCATACAAGCCTCAAACTAGATATATTTTTAGGATGAACACTTGATAAATATTGAGTGATCGTATTCATAACAGATCATCCCAGGCTTATGTATACCTCTTATGAATCGACGAAACCCTCATGAATGTGATTGTTACATGCACTATAAGAACCCTTCAATCTGCATGATAACCTATGTACTAATAAGTAACAAACTCTAAAGGTTTCTACGTATAAATATCTTCTTCAAAGTCAACGTGCAAACAATCATTCTTGATATCCTATTAAAATAAGGTGTTTCATGGATATGTAGTTGACAAAAATACTTCATTTTTCAATCATGTGAAAAGGTATGGTTACAATCCTGATCATAGATCTAAGTTTAACATCATGCAACTAATGAAGCCTTAATCCATCAACATGTTTATAATGTCCTACTTTTAAATTAAACACATACTCAAAATCAAAAATATACTTTTCAAGAGAATGTGGAATATACTCTTAAGTATGGTTATATTTTAAAGCTATCATTCACCAATCATGGTTTATTTCCATATTGAACGAGATAATGCTTTGGATTGGGATGGATTTGTTAGGTGTCAATTGTATTGGTGCAAGCCTTACATTGTCCATGCATAACAAGAATAACACATATTTGTCAATGAGATTGGTAGTTGTGCTGAAAAATATATAGGGGTCAATGGTTTAAGCTAACTCCAACATACAAAAAAAGTTTGAAATGATTATATATTGAGAATAAAAAGGGAAAGTCGTCTATATTGGGAATAAGGGGAAAAATCTGTGGAAGTTATGGAAAAATCTCTAAATAAAAAGGGAAAAAAAATTGGGTACGTTTAGAAATGAAATGGACTAGATATTACTCAATTTTGTTTTTCCCCAGTATGATTTTAACTAATCCAAACAATGAACATTTATTATATTTCATCGCATACCACTATATTCCATCTATAAAAAAAAAGTTTATGTCCTAATATGTGCTACTTAATTTTTTTTTCAAATACATTAAATAAGAAAGAAAACATTTCCATACACAAAAAAATAATCAAAATGTAATAAACATAACTATTGGAAAACTTGACAACAAATCAGAGGGGCGCAACGGAAACTTGGTGGGCCCTTAACCCACAGGTCCTTGGATTGAAACTAGGCTCTGATAAAATTAAATTTTACTTTATGCTTTTTAATCTATTTTTGATTATTAACATCGTTTTTTCAAAAATATTGCTTCCTTGTTATTTTCATAATTTCATCTTCCTTTATAGTGTCAAATAAACACGAATTATATATATTTTTACTGATCACTCATAGAACCTATATTGGAAAATTAGAAAAGCCTAAATATAAGAAAGAAAAAATATTATGACATGTTCTATAAAAGAATAAAAATCTGCACAATGAAAGAGAGAGACCTTATAGCCTTGATTTCTGTGGCTCAAACGAACCCTATATGTCATTCTTAGTCTTTTATCTTATTTCATCATCACCAATATCAGACTTTGATTGAGAAATTTCAAATCCCAAGAAAGAAACATAGATGAACCAAGTCCATTGTCACAGAGTTATTAGATAGATGTTGTTTCAATGCCATGATACATCAATGGTCATTGTTTGTAATCACAATGTCATCCATATAAGCCACAAAATAGATATATTTTTAGGACGAGCACTTAATGAATATTGAGTGTTCTTAGTCGTAACAGATCATCCCAGACTGATGTATACCTCTTATGAATCGACGAAACCCTGGCGAATGTGATTGTTACACGCCCTATAAGAACCTTTTCAATTTGCATAACAAAATTTTTACTCAAATACCCCACTTTTTCAAAAAAATAAATCCCCAAATAACCTACTTTTCAAATTAATTCCCTATATACTCCACTTTTCATAACAAAAAAATGAATTCGTAGGTAATCCAGTTACCTGCGAATTATCATGCAGATTTGTTATTACATGCGGATTTTCTTGCGGATTTACATATATCTGTAGGTAAATTCGCAAGTAAATCCGCAGGTAATCTCAAATCTGCAGGAAAATCCGCAGGTAACTGAAATTTTTTAAAAATATATAGGAAGCGCCAATTCAATTTGCGACTCCCCTTTAATTTCATTTTTTAAAAAAGTGGGTAGATTGAGAATTAATTTGAAAGGTAGGGTAATTAGGTATTAAAGTTGAAAAAATGGGGTAATTTGATAAAAAATTCTTGCATAACAACCTATGTTCCACTAAGTAACAAACCCAAAAGGTTTCTACGTATAAATATCTTCTTCAAAGTCATTGTGCAAAAAATCATTCTTGATATCCAACTGAAATAAGGGTTAGTTTTTCATGGTATCCATAACTAGAAAATAAATTTCATTTTTGAAACTGATGAAAAGTTATCGTTACAATTCTGACCATAGATCTAAGTTTAACATCATGCAACTAAGCAAGTCTTTAATCCGTCAATATATTTATTAGGTCCTACTTTGACATTAAACACTCGCCTAGAATCAAAAATATATTTTTCAAGAGAATGTGGAACAAACTCTTAAGTATGATTATATTTTAAACATATTATCCCATCAATCATGGCTTATTTTCATATTGAATGATATGATACTTTGGATTGGAATGACTTTGTTATGTGTCAATTGTATTGGCGCATGCCTTACATTGTCCATGCAGAACAAGAATAACACATTATTGTCAATGAGATTGACAATTATGTTGAAAAAAATAGATGGGTCAATGGCTTAAGCGAACTCCAACATAAAAAAAAGGTTTGAAATGATTATATATTGGGAATTAAAATGGAAAGTGTTCTATATTGGAAAAAAAAGGGGAAATGTGTCCACGTTGTGGAAAAATCTCTATATTAAAAGGAAAAATAAAATTGGACAAGTGAAAAAATAAAATAGAATAGATATTACTTCATTTTGATTTCCCCCAGTATGATTTTAACTAATCCAAAAAATGAAATTTTATTATATATCATCTTATACCACTATATTCCATCAATCAAAACTAAGTTTATGTCCTAATATGAACAACTTAAATTTTTTCGATAACATTAATCTGAAAGAAAACATTAGCGTACACTGAAACAAAGAAAAATGTAATATACATAATTATTAGAAAACTTGACAACAAATCAGAGTGGCGCAGCAGAAGCGTGGTAGGTTCATAACGCACATGTTCTTGGATCGAAATCATGATTAGAGAGAGAGAGAGGCGAGACATGAATAAGACGAGTTTTGTGAATCTAATTTATTCAGAGGCTCGAAGATAAAATTTAATTCAAATTTGACGTTGACTCAAGTAACAACAAGTGTCATGTTTATAAAATTTTCAATTAGTTAATTATAATTCTCTTTGTTTTTGATTCCTTCTTAATATATTTCATTTTAATTTTTTATTTCGTATTTTGATCGATATTTACTTTTATATATTCATTTTTCTTAAAGAAACCAATTACTTTTATTATTATTATTTTTTGAATATTTTAACTTTCTCTTTTCTATACAATAAATGAAAGACAATATTATAAAATCAATATAAAATGGATGATATCGTTGGAAAATATCTTATAATTTAGAATGAAAGGAGGAACATACATATATTTTATAAAAAAAGGTGATACCAATTTGTACCGAATGAATTGCAATTTTTTGAATTTTTGACATTTTCAATCCACTTTACACTCTTTCCAACCCAATCTGTTAGGTGAGGCTGAGTTTTAAAATAGTCCCTAGATCCACCTTAAGATACTTTTGTTATTTAAAAAAAGTATGGTTGTTGTTGCTGCTGCTGCTGCTATTCCTCTTCCCACTTTCAATTTTCGATTACTCAAAGTTAAAGCTAATGCCACACTTATCACAAACTCTGATTGGTTTCAAGTCGGTAGACCCATCGGAAACTATGGTTTCATGAACGTCACTACTAACACTGATCAGTATTCTTTTGGTGAAGGAGGAGGATTCAAAACTCAAGATGTTCAAGAAGGTAGCGTCAAAATCAGGTACTTTTTACTTTTAGGGATTCCTTTTCGGATTTTTCATTAATACTCATTGTGCCACCTCCATTCCAGGCTTTATGAAGGCAGGGTTTCTCAAGGTCCGCTTACACAAACACCTGTCCTCTTTAAGGTTTATCCCGGAACACGAGCTGGCGGTGTTGTCGCCGATATGATGGCTGCCAACGAGTTGAATTCCCACATGTTCCTTCAAGTCAGATACTTTAACCATTCCATATCAGTTCATACTGTATGTTATCACTTTCTCATTTCTTTGTGATTCTTACAGAGCAGTTCTAAAGGTATGAGTCAGCATCTTATGTTACTTTTAGGTGGATTTGAAACAACTACTGGAGAGCAGGTTTGCCCTATCAATTCGCGATTAAGTTAATTTAGCATAATTACATTTTATTTGTCCTCCAATTCTGTTATTGATGTTGGATACAGTGGCTTGCTTTTCGTGATTATGGGAAATCTAGCGCAGCAGACTATGCAAAAGTTGCGAGTGAGAAGGTATCGAAACTGTCTTCATGGAATAGCTTTGAACGAGGACAAGCAATGAAAAGAAGACGACGTTTCGTTGTAATGCTCCTTCGGGGTGCTTTGAGAGGTTTAGCTTACATGCATGATCATGATAGATTGCACCAGAGTCTTGGACCGTTTTCTGTATCTCTCAAGTATGTAACTAGCAGGAATGTAGCTTTGTTCTATGTTTTTCATTTGGATTATATTTCCTTCTCACTCTACCATTAACGTGCTTAATTTTAATTTGATGGCAGCACAATTTCTGAAACGGATGCTCCCTATTTGATTTCAAGGCTTAAGGATTTAGCTTTTTCTGTTAGTGTTAGGTAAGGTAATGACTTGCCAATCCATGTTTTGACTGTGGATAGCCTATCCATGTTTTGCGTCAATGATTGCTTGCTGAATAGAGCATTGCAACTTCAAAACCAATTCACACGTTTTCATGTCATATAGCGGTGCTCTTATTTAAATCATTTCAGGTACTCGGAACTAGAGGATTCGGGACCGCTTACGGAAGGTCTTTGGGCACGAGCTTCAGCAGCTAGTGCATTCACTTATTTAGAGAAAAGAGCTTTTGGAATAGCCGATGACATGTGAGCCGTCTCAACTTGGGTTAACGCTGAAGTTTGCTTCAGAGTCTTTTTGGGTCACCTCTGAAATTTATCAATTACAATGCAGATATGAGGCAGGCCTTCTTTTAGCGTACTTGGCTTTTGTTCCGTTTTGTGAAGCTGGTGTAATGGATGGCCTTTCTTTGCAAGTAAGCCATGCTGCCAATCAGACTTTGACTTCACTACCTCGTGATTTTTTTTGTTCATTTTCTTTATCATAAGATAATATCCTCTCTGAATTATTTATTTGCCGTGAAATTCAGAGGCTTTTAGAGAATACTTTTCGGCTTGATCTTGAAGCAATGCGAGAGTAAGATATCTTTACTTTATATTTCTGGTTTAACTAGTACATGGAGTAGACATCTGTTATTTTAAATCTAGTTTTCCGTGGTTGAGACTTTACAAAGTGTGAGTGGATTCAAAAGTTCCACTGTCTTGTTGTAAGTTGCTACCACTCCAAAATTAAAAAAGGAAGTATATTTTTCACAAATGCCTAGTGAAATTGGATATTTATGCTTAATTATTGTCATTGATTTTGTCTCACTCTTCGTTACGTAGATACTGTATAGCAGATGACAGGTTAGTTAATGCCATCGAGTTCCTGGATCTTGGCAATGGTGCTGGTTGGGAGCTGCTTCAGGTATATAAAACATGTTTGCTAGAACGGGAAACTATCAGTTTATGGCCTTGAGTGAGTGTGTGCTAAACAAAACTGTCTAACAAATAGCTTATTTTCACAAAAGCTATAAAATACCACAAAAGCTCTAAAATACCGGTAGTTCATAGAAACAACTTATGCGGAGTTTGCCATTGTTCTGTCTTCCATTGTAGATGTGATTTATGTATATACACTTGTATGTGATGCATTTTCTACTTGCATGTTTTGGTTCATCAAAAATATGTTTTATTGCTACATCAAATTCAAGTGTAAATCTCCAATTCAGTATCTATATCAAATGTTCATGCTGCTGTTCTCATGATTTCCAGGCAATGCTTAATACTGACTTCCGAAAGAGACCAACTGCAGAGGCTGTTCTCGGTCACAGGTTTATGACTGGGGAAGTCCTTTGAGTTTCAATATCAAAAGAATATGGTTATCATTGTGAAATATATCTACCTCATGGCTCACCAACCCTGTAAAATTCCAATTTTTTTTTTGGAATACGAATGTCTTGAATTTGCATTGCTTTCTCACAAGCAGCAATGCTACTGTAATTATGTAGTTGTGGTATTTGGTTGGTGTAAATCAATAAGTGTTCATATTCAGGTTGCTAATGTGTATGCGGGGGATAAGCAAGTTCTTTGGTTTGAATTGAATAAAAAAATCATATCAAATCAATAGTTGAATTGGTGTACTTGTGAATCCTTTAGTGCAACCAGATCTAATATGGAGCACAAAGAAAGTGTGTTAACTTCAAGAGATTAAGATACAAGGCTTTTTAATGATTTTATTGAAGAATAATTAAAGACAGTTTACTAGGTTAAGACTGGATGGTTGATCTATGAGTAGACTTGATAGATTCATGTTATCTTCGTCTTGGTGGAATGTCTGTGATAATTGTTCCCAATATGCGTTGAACCGTGTCTTTTATGATCATACACCTACAATGCTTAATGATTAATGGTTAAATTTGGATCATCAACCTTGGTTAAATTTGAGTCATCAACCTTTCTGCATGCTGAAATGTTGGAGTGAGATTGTCATGCACTACAAGTTTGTGAAGAAACATTGGAGTGGTGTGCTAGGGAACTGTGGACAAAGTGACTTGGAATTAGGGCCGGAAATGAGTCGAGTCGAACTCGTTTGAGTTCGGTTCGACTCGTTAAGAATTGATTCAACCCAAATTTCGATTTGAGTTTAACACAATTTTTTTTAAGCTCAAACTCGACTCGTTATAAGTTCACGAACAGTTTGGTTCAACTCATTAGGTTTATCAAACTTGGTTCACGAACTTAAAAGTCATTTTTTAAATCTATTTTTTTTTATATATTTGAAATTTTAAATTAGTGTTTTATAAAAAGAAAATATTAAAATAAAATAAAAGTTATCAAATTGAAATTTAACTTTATCTCAAAAATCTACTAATTCAAAAACTACACATCTTTCAAGAAATACATATTTAGGAATCGATACATTTCTATCACAAAATAATTACACCACTTGCAACTTTCATTACACATGTTTTAACAAATATTATTATGCCTCCAACAAGGATGACCCTTAATATAATTATCAACTTTACTGCCATAACTGATCATAAGGGACATTTTTAGGATTAAAATTTGGAGTAAATCTTAAAGACAATATAATCCTTCTCATATGTAATCGAGTTGACTCGTAAACCTAACGAGTCGAACTATGTATAATTCAAGTTCAACTCATTTAGTTAACGAACTTAGTTTTTCGCTCATATTCAACTCATTTGGTTCATGAACCTAGTTTAACGATTTAATTTTCGAACCGAATTCTGAACTATTTTTGAGTTGGTTCGATTCATTGTCAGCCCTACTTGGAATATAAGAATGGTTAATTGTGTTATATAGGTTTTGAATATTTTTTAAAAATATGGAATTTAGCTTGGTTAGTATTTAAAAGAATATGAAGTAGAGAATTAAGTGTGGAAGATAATTTCACTAATATAAAAGAGAGGAGAGTTAGGAAAGTGCACGCCACAAAGATTTATAATTTATATTGTTTCGATCTTAAACCACATAGCTAATTCAGTCTCCAAGAGTTTTCAGTTGAGAATTCACTTACAACTTAAACTTCTATCACAAGATTGACACATAACCTTCATACATTAATCTTTTACTCAGGTTCATCTTGCAACATTTATATTACTTATAATGTCCCAAGATAACTAGGTTATTGATTTTCCATTACAACATAATTTAATTTGAACAATAAAATTATACAACTCTCACTTTAAATCTTTTACTTTCTCAATACTAAAACAATAAATATGTATAAAATCAATTTGTAATAAGAGAGTGAGTAGGAGAGAAAAAATATAAAATCAGATTTTCATGCTTAGAAGAGTGCACGAGGACCCTCTTATATAGGAGGAGAAATTTGGTTAAGAAAGGAAACAATTCATGGGTCGAGGCCGCTCTCTAATTGATTAACATGCGACTCTAATCGATTAGACATATCGAATTTGAAAACAAGAGTAACATTTATATTACTCAGGTTCAGTCTCCAAGAGTAACATTTATATTACTCAGGTTCAGTCTCCAAGAGTTTTCAGTTGAGATTTCACTTACAACTTAAACTTCTATCACAAAATTGGCACATAACCTTCATACATTAATCTTTTACTCAGGTTCATCTTGCAACATTTATATTACTTATAATGTCACAAGATAACTAACTAGGTTATTGATTTTCCATTACAACATAATTTAATTTGAACAATAAAATTATACAAGTCTCACTTTAAATCTTTTACTTTCTCAATACTAAAACAATAAATATGTATAAAATCAATTTGTAATAAGAGAGTGAGTAGGAGAGAAAAAATATAAAATCAGATTTTCATGCTTAGAAGAGTGCACAAGGACCCTCTTATATATGAGGAGAAATTTGGTTAAGAAAGCAAACAATTCAGGGGCCGATGCCGCTCTCTGATTGATTAACATGCGACTCTAATCGATTAGACATATCGAATTTGAAAACAAACTAGTCAGATCTAGAACATAATCGATTAAGGTTCCTAATTGATTAGAAGACAAGCTCCTGAATTGATTAAATACAAGTTATAATAAATTCGATAGTGAGATTTCACTTTCCCAATTCGTTAGGATGCTTCCTAATCGATTAATTAGTGGTCATAATTGATTTTAAAAAATATTTTGAAATAGATAAAATTTGTAAAACCATTGAGTGTGTTTGTGTATTTCCTTAGTACTTTGAAAGCTAATTTTATTTATTTACACATCATTGATCCTAAATAGATAAAATTACAATCACACGCACGATTAAGTGATCTTTCAAAGACTTCAGTTTCTTTTGATGTTGATCTTTCTATTTGACTGTCTTTGCTTTTAATACTAAAACATTGTTAGCTTCGTTATTCAATAACTTCAATAGTTTTCTACTTTGATTATGCTCATGATTATTTTAGCTTTGTTCTTTTGTCAACATCAAAACCACAAACAATAATATCATAACCTACATAACACATTGAACCACATTCTCTCCCTTTATGACGATGACAATAAATCTTTTAAGGAGGTGGTAAAACAAAGATATTAAGATGAAAAAGATTGAGTGGTTACCCTCTCACATATAAAGAAAGTATAATCTATTTCTCATGAGGGTGTTTTTTCCCCTTTGGTATTATCAAAAAGTGTAAAAAGAAAAAAATAAGAGAAACACACAACAACACATAAAACAAATATTTCATATTTTGATAAAGTAGGAGAAAAAGAAACAAGCTTCCTATATTTAAAAAAAAGGATGATAACAAAGAGCTAGCAAAATAGTAGAAAACAAATAGATAAAACATACATGAAAAAATAAGACATTACGGGTTGTTTCCATCATCATCATCATTCAAAAGCCTAAGAGTTTAGTGCTTTCTGAGTGTTCAAAGATGAAGCTTACTTTGACAGAAATTCAGTGAAGCATTTCATTGTTATCTTGAGTGCTTGTAAGGATGGCATTGAGAAAAGCTTATGTTTAAGGAGTTGAAGGCATTTCATAGCCAAAATCTTTTAGATTTTTTTACTATGATTGTTGGGGAGCCCAAGGTTTATCCCTAGCAAGTGTATTGTAAATCCATATCCAATTTTTGTTGGTGATCTTCATCGACTTTAGAGCAGTCTTCCTAATCATTGAAGAGCTTATATCAAATTATTCCCCCTCCAAACAAACTCAAACATGACTCATAATCTTTGTGATCAAGTCCCCATACGGAGAGCAGGTAGTTTCGCTACTTCTACAATACAATATAAGTTGAATTACTCTCTGCATAGTAAGTCTCAATGTTATTTTCCAGAAGCCAGGTGGTCATTACATTGGTGTATTGGTTAAAAAGTACAGGGTGTGCATGTTACCCCTGCAAGAGCAATGGTATTGAGAGACCTTAATAGGTATATTATGTTGTATGGTGGTTAAGGCTTGCCTACGGCAGCAAGAAGTCATGTATGGTGGTGTTTATGGTGATTTAGAGAACTTGTTCATGTGATAAAATTCTCTGTGTATTTATCTAGCTCATAGGTAGAAGTGTATGAAATAGGATACGTCCTTTCTCCTGTTAAGGGATAGTATTTATAAAGGTCTCTTGGGTCCGGGGTTTAGGAAACCCTTAGGGGTAACAACTGCTCCCTCATGATTAGGGTGACTATTTGCTACCTATTTTTAGGAAGTTGTGGTGTGATTCACTCTCGGATAACTAACAGGAGATAATATTGTAAGCAATGATGATTTGTTTTTCGATTCCTTAAACGCTAGTGGCATGTGTCAAAAACGTGTTGAGTTTTTCAAAATTACGAGGGAGTCTAAAGGATCCCTTATGGTTCAAAATCTCTTATAAAAGCTTTCTCCTTCCACCTCATTTTACTTTATTTTTCTCCTTACTTATACAAGTTCAACTAAACTACCAAACTCCTCATCATCCAAGATTCTTCGTTCACAACCTTCTTCCAGGTATGAATTTCCCTTTATCTCTCTTTTTCTGTAGTTAGTAGGGTTTATGAAGAAACATTAGAAATAAGGTTTAAGTTAGCGTAAGGATGTATGTTTTGAGGGTAATAGTTGCCCATTTGAAGATTGCGACAATGGTGGTGATTTATTTGTCTTATTGTTTTTCCAAGAACAAAGAGATATTGGCTACATCTTATACATTTCAATCTAAAGTGATGTTTTTTCAAAGAATAAAGTCGTGAAGGTTGACTCATCCAAAATGAACAATATCTTATAACTACAATGACTTGGATTTAAGAACGATCAAATAAGAATATATGAATAAAAACAATATTATGAGTTATTTTTGTAATGACTCATTAAATAATAGTTTAATCCATGGAAATCACTTTTATTAAGTGATACACATGTACATAGCCGTATTCATGGATATATACATTTCATTATAGTTAGGTAGTAAGAGATTAAGGAAAGTACAATCTTTCATAAGATAAAATTCTTCTTTTAAACATGAATTAAATTTAAGAAGATAAATTTTAAATATACTCTAAATTGTTTCTCTAAACTATAATATTTATGAATAATATTAATTCAACAAAGAATGTCTGACCTTCGCAAGTGTAAACATCTAGTTCTATTGATTTTAAATAATTATATCTATCATTCGCAGGTGTAAGCGTCTAGTTCTATTGATTTTAAAATAGTTGTATCTAATATTTCAATTTTTGTGATAAGAAAAAAAATAGATAGAAAAAAAATCCTCCAATAAAGAATTTAATAATTACAATTTTACACCATGCTCAAATCATATTTCATTATATAAATATCTTAAAATATTAATAAATATAATAGAATTAACTTGTTTACTCAGAAACGAAGACTTGGAAATAAAGTATGGGGGATAATTAACATCAAATAAAAATATTAAAAGATATAAGAAGAAGCGAGATAATTATTTTTAAGAAAAAGCTAAAAAAAAAAAAACTATGAAAGAATAAAAAAGGGTTAAGTTGAATTTGATAGATAAATTGATCTGGTTATTAGTTGGCGTGAATCTGTGATCCAAGCGAGCATCGCCGAATCGTAATTGTGGTACTCCCATTACGTGTTTGTTAAAATTACTCAATCAATTCGATTATCATTTCATTTCTGTGTAGGTTTTCTACCTTTAATCCCTAATTCCCATTCACAATTCTTAGGTTTAATGTCTGTTTTTTCATGAATTCATCTTTTTCTATCTAAAGATTTGCAAATACTTGTTTGTTTTCTTATTCATTTGTGTTTATTCTGAAACCGTTGCAGTTATAGCAATTATCAAACTGTATAAATAAATGTTAGTGGTTGCTGCTGCTTGGTTTTTCCAAGTATATCATCATATATGTGTTGGGAATTAAGTGGGAAGTGCTCCATGGTAAACCCGAAAGGGTCTAATCAGTCTAAAATATGCTATAGGCCTATTCGACCTTCTGATCTTGATGTTTTAGAGCGTATCCATGGTAGATTGTTTCCCATCAGGTCAGATCATGGTGGTGTTGTTTTATTGGCTTCAAGTTTGAGTTTTTGAACTTGTGTTTCGTTAACGTTTTTTATGAATCTCAGGTATGAAACTACTTTTTTTCAAGACGTGGTCAATGGACGGGATATTGTATCGTGGGGAGCAGTTGATCTTAGTCGACCCAATGGCCAAAGTGACGAACTCATTGGATTTGTAACAGCGCGGATTGTTCATGCAAAAGAAAGTGAGGTTGACCCCCTTTATATATAATAACTGTATGGATTTTTAATTATCACTTGAACCGTGCTTTGAAAATGTTGTCTGTTCACCGTTGCTAGAAACTAGCACTGGAAACAGAGCATGTTCTTCTCCTACCACTCTAAAAAGCATTTTTTTTCATATGCAAAGTGTGGCTATTTTATGTTATTATGATTTATGATTTACTTGGTTGCATTAAAGGGATTTTTTATATAGGAAAATTTATTCGACATTGTGTTCAATCAATCTTCTTAACGCAAACAAAGTAGGTCTATGTTCAAACCTTGACAACTTGTCGGAAATGGATTGTATATTCCTAAATACCAAAGTTTGAGTCAATCAATCATTTTGACTTAAGACAACCATTACATAGTTGATGTAATATTTTATTCCTTAGTTTCCACAGTTTGTTTAGATGGCTTGATCATTTTATTAATCTGACGGGAACCGGGAACTAAATGGACCATATATGCATTAGCTTACAACCTAACCAAATCACCCTTTTTGAGTGTGTATTTTAATATTAGCAAACAGAACAAAAATAACTATTACGATGCACTTATGATTAGTTGTTGTGTATTTATGATGTTAACCTATTAGAAATATATGTTGCAGTGGTGTATAAAAAATTGCTTGTGTTTATATTGTTTGCAAGTTTGGTCAGAGAATATCAGAGTACTATCTATAGGAGTCAATCAGTCATATAATTTTGGGTCTGGCACAGCAAGTTATATTATGTGTAAATCTTGGGATCCAATAACATATATCAATTCTATAAACAAAAAAGACATTAATCAACAATTCACCAATTTGGGTTCTATAAGGTTTGGTCCAACCTACTAGATCAAAGGGAGGATATTTCTTAGGGCAATAAATATAGTATTAAACAGTAACTCAGGTGTATAAAAGAGCGGATATATTGGAGGAATGGATGGATGGTAGGGAGACTTAATTGAATATTTATGGAGGTTCTAATTAAAAATGGAGTAACTCACAATTCCATTAACTCACGCCAATTTTTTCTTGAATCTTAAGATTGATGAAACAGAGGGTTTGGGGTGGGGGTTATATTAGTTGATAGACATCAAGTGGTGACTAGAGGAAAATGTGTTGATTGATAATGCAATTAGGGGATACTAAATTACAGTGGATGCTTATTTGTTGGATTTTGGGACTGAGGTGTAGATGTGATACTTTGGATTGCATCACTAGTAGCATTGGAAAGGTATGCGTGAATTGTATAGAGATGTTGATGGATTTCAATCAATGTGGGACTAAATCCACCCCTTCAATGCCAATACAATGAAGGTGTTAGGGGCTGCAATGAAGGCAAGCCAAAGTGCCACAATTAAGACGACTAGGGGCGGACCGCAATTAAGGCGGAAAGTCCAACATAGGGAATGCTCTATGTTGGAGTCATGACTTTGGGACAATTTTTCATTGTCTTGTGTGTGAATTGTGCGACGTAATAACATTAGTCACCAATTTATCCGTTGGTGTTCTGTCCTAGTCTTTAGATGCTAAACTTTATTTATTGTCTTACTCAATTTTTTTTCCATGAATATTGTTCTTGTAGATAGTAGATTTGCTTGGATATGACTCGGCCAAATCTGATCAGACCTTAGTGTATGTTCTAACACTGGGAGTAGTTGAAGCATATAGGAGCCTTGGAATAGGTATTATTAGTCGTCTGTTTTGTACTTTAATTTTGTTGAATCCTCCAGTAATATAATTGATAATCTAATATGTGCCTCATCACCAGCTTCTTCTCTGATTCGGGAGGTCGTAAAATATGCTTCAAGCATTCCCACATGCCGAGCTGTTTACTTGCACGTAATTTCTTTCAATATCTCAGCAATCAATTTATACAAGAAAATGTCTTTCAAGTGTGTCAGAAGGCTGCAGGGATTTTATTTCATCAATGGCCAACACTATGATTCATTTTTATTCGTGCACTACGTAAATGGGGGACGGTCTCCTTGTTCACCATTGTAAGTCCAATATTTTCGGACTGATCCTACATGTTTTGTTTAAAATGAATAGATTGTGATAGAATTTGAATTTTCATTTCACATTTCAGAGAGCTTCTCTCTGCAATAATAAGCTATATGAGGAGTGGCTTTAAGGCAGTGGCTGCGAAGCTGTGCAGGAATGAAGTTAGGAAGATCTCAAGGTGGGAAAAGTGTAAAGAAGGTCATTCTCTTGTCTCACTTTCAACAATACCCAACAAAAGAAACATGGCTGTCGAGTGTACTGGTTGTGAGTTTGTGTAATTTTTTCTTTTAGTTTTATGTTTCCTATAGTATTCAACCTCACTTATAATTCTCTCTAGAAATGTGCCAAAATTATAGTACCTGTTCCTGTCAGAATAAATGCAATCCTGAGATGAAACCAAAAATGTAGGCCATATACATATATATAATGTAAAAAGTGTTTCAACAAATTATTTTAGACCATGGGTTGGCTCCTATTCTTTGAGAAGATACACTGATGATTAAGCGTGTGCAATAAGAACTTGTGATTCTGTTGACTGTTATCGTAATTGGCATAGTGTTGGATTAACAAAAGTTGATGTGTTTGGTTCAACGATGATGAGATTTGATTATGAGAGAATTGATTCTAAGTTAAAAGTGACTTGAATATAAATTGATTTATATTTGAATACATTTATGTAAAAGTGAGTTGTACAACAAAAGCTATCAATGTTAACTTCAACTAGAATCAATTCTGGAAGGAAAATCAATTTTATTTTTGAGAAATGTTAAAATCAATTTTACACTAGAATTGTTATTGGCTATTGCAAAATACAGTCTCAAATTGATTTTGTACCTAATTGATTTTAGTTGAGTTTAAAATAAATTGATTTATGTTTTAACTTTGCATGCAAATAAAAGTGATTTTTATGAATTGATGTTGGTTTGAAAAGTTTTAAAATCTAACTAATATACACTAAAAACTATTTTATTTTTTTATTTTTTTTTCTTCTAAATTTAAGAAAATCTGCAAGTGATCCTTACAACATACCATTAAAACAACTAAAAAAAATAGAAATATTTAAAAATTATATTTAAAATTTTAATTTTAGTGATTATTAAAATGAAATTTATTTTTTATTTTTTAGGTTTTAAATTAAAATATTAAGAATAAATAGTTTTATAAAAAAACATATAATTATATTAATTTTAGTAAAAAATAAATAAACTGGAACCAATAAAAACATTTGACATCCAAATCAGTGTATATAGATCCATGACGATCAAAATTATCGAGTCAAACTAAAAGAATTAAAACGAACCCGAACTCAAACTTAAACCCAAACTATTAACGAACCCGAACGTAAACTCAAACCCAAACTATTCCATCATTAAGCTAGCCACACAAGCTCTAAGTTTTAATTTAGTCCATCCTCTATAAACTAAGATATATACTATTTTTGAACCTATATTTGTATTACTTATGTTGATTCCAAAGCATATGTCATTTCTACATCTCCGTTAACAATTTTAGCAAATCCATATTTAAGAAGTTGAGCCTTTCATCCTTTGTCTTTGTTGTTATGGATTATCCATTCCAACTCTGCATTCCATTCGCCCGACGTGTGTTGTATTTGAAGTCAATCCAACACATAATTTCAAATTTGATTTAGACTTGAACATATAAATATAATGTGTTGTGGAGTTTCTGACTAAGTGCATAAGCAACACCTAGCATTCTCTATGAGTCCAAATCGTTGCAATCTCTTCTTTGTAGCTAGTCTGTCATGATAGACAAGCCAAGTTATAAAGTTGACTCTAGGTATAGTCACATTGCCATATAAATTTTTTTCTCCAATGCATCATTTGTTGTGTTTCCTTCAAGGCATGATGAACTGTTTTTATTTAAATTTAGTACATGTTTGTATGATTTGCCACATTTGCAGTTGTTGCACCATAAGTTTTTGCTTAAGGACCACCTTTAAAATTCAAGAGCACATGTTTTTAATATGGATTGTCATAAGGTAATCATGTTTTATATAGTAATTGTGGATCCATTTGATCCAAAGTTGTCTGCTTTCCCACTAAAGTTCTAGAGAAGCTTTAC
This sequence comes from Lathyrus aphaca, assembly GCA_963966055.1. NCBI lineage: Eukaryota > Viridiplantae > Streptophyta > Magnoliopsida > Fabales > Fabaceae > Lathyrus > Lathyrus aphaca. The sequence continues at coordinate 565,408,123 of OZ014523.1, forward strand.
CATATTTACTTGATTTCACTCATTCAGAGAAATCAGGTTCAAACCCCTTTTCTTCTTGGGTGAGCACACTTACTTCCATGTCATAAGGGACTTTCTCTTAATTTCTTCACCACTTGTCCATAAAAGGGACCTACAAATTGCTTCAATTTTCTGGATCACATGCTTTGGCAAGGGGATACTTTAATCTAGGAGTTGGTACTTGCAAATATTACACTTCTAATTAGATGTATCATTCCAGTTAAGGTGAGTAATCTAACACTTTAATGTCTAATTCTCATCAGAATTTTATCTACCATGATCATACATTGTTGTACTGAGAGTTTCTTGCTGGTTAAAGAGACTCCTAAGTATCTGGAAGGTAGGGATCCTTCATTGAAGAAGGTAATGACATGTATATCTTCCTTAATTCTATATGATACACCTCCACAATATACTTTATATTTAGATGGATTAAATGTGAGACCTGTAGAGAACAACAATAAATCATCTGCAAAACTCAGGTTAACAGTGTGGAATTTTTCACATTTAAAGTGATAATTAAAGTCAAGCTCCCCTTTAAGTTTTGCAGAGATCTTTGTAGGTACTCTATAACAATCACAAATAAACGGGGGGGGGGGGGGGGGGGGGGGACCCTGTTGCAGACCCCTCTTAGCTTTCAAAATTTTGATGTGTTCTCCATTGATACTAAATTTGTAATGTATATAGAATGTTTTGGGAAATCCTAGCTCTTTTTAAAATATTTCCAAAGTAATCCACTCAACAAGTTTCATATGCCTTTTGTAGATCCATAAACAACATACATCTTGGTGCCCCTTTTTTCTTGTATATAGTATAATATGCTCATAAGCACGAAGTATGTGGTCTTGAATATATTGTCTTAACTAAGGAACAAAGACCCATACCACCTTTAGGGTAAGGTTGAAAAAGCTTCCTCCAATAAACCATAAAAAACTTTCTATTGTAAATATCTCAAAACCATATAAAGTTCTCTCTCTCTCTCTCTCTCTCTATAATAATTACTTAGAGCTAATTTTGACAAAAATACATTTAATACTACCTTGAAATTTACAAGTAACAATTAAAAAGAAACACAAAATTATTCAAAAAGTGACACTTATAAAGGAACGGTGGGAGTAATAATCAACTGTACGTTAATGTAACTTAATTCATCTTTTAGTCTCGTAACTTAATTTGTTGTTTTGATTTAATCTCACAATTCTAAAACGTTACAATGTAGTCCTTTAATCAATCTTTGTTAGACTATTAAATATTTTCTGTTAATTTTAGTGGAAAAACGTTAAGAGACGCCTATATGACATGGTTGTATACTGATGTGGCATTGTTTAAATATTGTTATTCATTTTTAATTATTTTTAATTATATATATACACCAACGTGACGTATGTTGAGTTTCTTTTTTATTTTAATAACATAAAATAAAAACTGTTAAGCTTCCATTTTATTTTCACTTTTCAAGCCAACCACCACCATCAACTACTACATCAAGTCAACCAATTGATGCTTCAAGTCAACCAACACCAAATAGAGACTCAACTCAACAACAACCCAAAAAGAGAAAGAGATTTCAAAAGGGTCCAAAACAAGTTCTGAGTCAACCCAAAGAATTATGTTATCTTTATTATGTAGTTTATGACTAAGCCTTATAATGCCCATTTTGGCTTGTTTATGACTAAGACTTATTACGTGGTTTATGTACTAATGCTTCTACTGCTGTAACATGTGACAATGGCTTATAATGCCACTTTTGTGTATTGGTTTTGATATTGTAACTTTTGTGTAAGATATGACTAAGGTTTATAATGCCACTTGTATATAATGGTTTGACTACTATCAATATAACTAAGGCTTCTAATTCTGTAACATATGCCAGTGACTTATAATGTAACGACTTCTACTTTTGTTATGTATATAATGCAACTTCTCATTAACTTTGATAAACATACAAAAGTAAGACAATTCAACAAACACTTTCCATTAATATACAAACAAAAATAACACCTCAATTGATACATTTCAATCTCCTTGTTCACAAATTCATCTCCTTTCACTCACAAATAACCAACCTAAAAATTAGTTGTTACAAATAAAACTAAACACTATACTCAATATTCATATGATTACAAACACTTTCAACCATCCCCTGGTCTTGATTTTCTCATTCTTCAATTTGTATATTTTCTTCTTCTGCCTTTGGATCTTCAAGTCCATTTCATCAATAATATCGTCGTCGAACCATTTGAAGAAATTGCATCCCTTATTCACGTAATTTCTGAATTTACAACCCCAATTTTTTTTCTTCCAAAATTGACATTATTCATGTCGTCCACTATACGGAGCACACATTCATCTTGGCAAAAACATATTTCCTCTTGTTTCTGCGAATAACCGACCAAATGATCCAGTGAAAGCAGTGCTTGAAAACTTAGACATTGAAGAATAGTAAAAATCTAGGATGGAAACAGGTTGAAAATAAAATAAAATGGAAAGAACCCTAAAGGAGATGAAGAGAACAACGACAAAACAATATAGAAAAACAAAGTTTTCTTGAGAATGCAATAACAAGATTCCAAGAACAAAGCAAATGACCCTTTAAATAATTTTTTTATTAATTCATTTGATGATTAAACACACACTTGACACATCACCCTGACATTCACTAATGACTAAACACTTGAAACAACATAATAGATCAAATGTGTTAACGTAAACAATATTACTCCCTCCGTTCCTTTATAAGTGACACTTTTTAGAATTTTTTTTATTTCTTTTTAATTGTCACTTGCAAAATTCAAGGTAGTGTTAAATTCACTTTGTCAAAATTATCCTTAGATAATTATTGTAGAGAGAAAAGGTAAAATAAATGTCATAAATAGTTAGAGATATTATAGATAAGAAAATAATTATTGTATGAAAAATAATAATAATGATTAGTTTTCTTGGTATGTGTAAAAACTAAAAAAATGACACTTAAAAGGAACTAAGGAAGTATGAGATAAACTCAAAACGTTTTTTATCAAATGACTAAAACAAAATTCAAAATTAACTTACAAGACTAATTATATCTTCGATAAAAAGTCAAATTTTATTGCTCAGTTTTTTCTTCTTCATATTTATTATGAGTGAAATGCTATCAACATTATTTCTAAAATGAAATAAAAATTTAAAAGTAAAAAAAACAAAGCAGATTTTTTAAATAATTTTTATTAAAAAATAATTTTATTTTAAATAAATGTGTATTTAATTTAATTATCTTATTTTGCGTACATGTATATCGAGAGCATTCCATTCCATACATATACATATACATTTCTGTGAAGCAGAAAGAAAAAAAAAATCTGAAAAATCTGAAAGAAAAATCAAGAGGTTGAGTGCGTTGGTGTACTTGCGTTTCTGTTTCAGGTTAAGAAGCTGCTACGCATACGGTGGTTATGCCAATGGCTGCTTCAACTTCAACCTCATCTCTCTCCGTTGTTGGAACTAACCTCTCTCTCCCTCCGCATCGTCATCATCGCCACTCTTCAATCTCCACTCGTTTCCGTACCAACCGTTTCTCCTTATCCTCTTCTCTCGCTTTCTCTTCTCCACGGTAACTCTCTCTCAATTATTGCTCATAATTCCAATGAAAACCAATTCTCGATCCTAATTCATTTAACAACAGTAGCTCTATTTCAATTCTAGTTAACTCTATTAATTAACGCGATTTTTGTTCAGTGATAGAAGAGGTGTTCACGGTGGATTAGGTTTACGGCGGAATACGCCGGATGTTTGGAAACACTATTCCGCCGTTCTTTCTCAACCGACTGCACCGGTACGGCAAAGCTGTACTTCATGCTGTCTTGCTTCCGCAAAGAAACGCCGTTCAAATCTTCCGAGATTTGTTCCTGGAGCTTTTTTTGATAATTCTTCTTTTGGATTATCTAAGGATAAGCTTCGTCATGCTTCTGTAAGATTTTCAACTTCGATTTTTCATTATATTGATATTACTGTTTTCTATGCTGCTTTTTTTTTTTCTTCTTAATTTCTGGTAAATGTTTTGGTTAATTATCTGTTTTTCAAATTAAAGTTTGTTGTAACAAATTAGCTAACAAGGCTTTTGGATTTTTTATTTTATTTTCATCTTTTCAAATTTTGTTGTTTATTGACTGAGAATTTTGATATTACCAATATTTAGAGGAATCCAATGCTTGAAAGTTGATGTTATATGTTGAAGCCTCTGGTACAAGTGGATGAGTTTTTGGAGACATTATCATCATTGTCTAGTGGTTATATTTTTGAATTTTGTGAGAATTTCATTTGATTGCATTTAGGCATAATGACTGTCCTTTTTTTTAATATGTAATTGTGTTGTGTATTTTTTTCTTTCAGGCTAAGCGGGTTCAGCTTCCGCATGCAACTGTTGGTCCAGATGAGCCGCATGCCGCTAGCACAACTTGGCAGGAGGGTGTTGCTGAAAAACAAGACTTAAGTTTGTTTGATTCTGAACTGGAAAGGCTAGAGGGGTTTTTGGGTTCTGAACTTCCATCTCACCCTAAGTTGCATCGTGGTCAGCTAAAGAATGGGATTCGTTATTTGATTCTGCCAAATAAAGTTCCACCAACAAGGTGAGTTCAATAAGTAATGATAGATTGACAATTTTTTACATTTAATAACAGTACATGGACTGCAATGGATGCTTTCTGATGAGATTAGAAAGGAAACGAACGAGATTTCAATCATATTTTGGAATTTAATTGAAAACTAGGTTGCGCTCTAAGGGGTGGAATTGTGGATTTCAATGATTTATCATACTTGAGTTTTTTTAGTATGCCCTTTTAATGATCAATTTCAAGGGCGTGATTAAAGTTGTTTTGATACCATTGTGCAAACACAGGGCATTTGCTTTCTTTGGAGGAAAATTGTATATCATTCAATTCACTCTCTAGTGCACACCTTAGTGTTATATACCCTCATGTTGTTCACTGGTTGTTGCTCTTGCAAGATTGTGAAGCTGCGACTGATAGCTTTAAATGGTGAAGTGCATAAAACACATGTGATTTTGAAAATTATTCTAGTTCTTATTTGAAATGTATATTTAACATGAGTACTTTTAAAGTGAATAACTACACCATCGATCAAATGACTTAAATAAGATTTATTAATAACTTGATGTTTAGATAGTTTTATGTCCTTTTTTTCTAACATTGTTTTGCTGTTATATGCCGATGACAAGAAATCCAAAATGGGGGATGTACATATGTATGTTACTTCTCTAGAATCTACTTGTGGCTGACTTCTTAGTATCCACTTGTTGCTATTTAAGGTTTGAAGCACACATGGAAGTTCATGTAGGATCAATAGATGAAGAGGATGATGAACAAGGAATTGCACATATGATTGAACATGTTGCTTTTTTAGGAAGTAAAAAACGTGAGAAGCTTTTGGGAACAGGAGCCCGTTCAAATGCTTATACAGATTTCCACCATACAGTGTTTCACATCCATTCTCCTACCTCTTCCAAGGTTTGGACTATCTAGTGTGCAGTTCTTTGTTGTGTTCAAATATTAGGTCATTGGTAGTTTTTCATTTGGATATTTTGATGTCTTATGAAACATTTTTTTGTACTTTTGTTACAACTTATGAAACACCAATTCAAACCAAGCAGGTGTGAAGAGAGAAAAGTGAAGCTTATTTTGTTTCTCTGACCAAGAAGTTACATAGAAGTTATTGATGTTGCAGTGAATAAGATTAGTTTACATTTTGAGCAGCACAGTACTTACTAACTAGTTTTTTAACCAAACTTCGAAGAATAACTTGCATGAATATTCATTCTCAAATTCAATTGGTACACTAAATGCGCAGCCCTTGATTTTTTTTTGTGACATTAGAAGGTAAATACATGTCAATGCCAAAGGAATAATTATGCTTATCTTCACTGAGAAGTGTAAATAGCATTCTTTAAAAGAGATTTAACATGATGTTCTGTGGTAAGTCATTAGGGACAACATTTGGCTCAAGAGAAACTTCTCCTGAGAAAGAAGAGGAAATGGAAGAGGGAATATTTTAAAATTTGAAATCTTGTGCTCATGTTTGCTACACTTATTGCATGTTAAGACTTCTTCATTAACATTTTTAAACTGCACATACTATTTCCCAATGAGTATCCTGCATTTTTATCGTATATAATTGTGATTAGGCACTGTGATTCTTTAGACATATTTATTCATTGGTGAATCTTGTATGTCAGGATTCTGATGATCTTCTTCCATCTGTTCTGGATGCCCTGAATGAGGTAAGCCACTTATATAATTTTGTAGAAATGCATATATTAGATGTGACTGGGTGTTTCATCTGATTTAGATATTATACTTTTGATTTGACCCTACTTGAGCCATCTTTAAAGGCTGTTAAGGGGACATTATGGTAAAGATGGCTACAATACTTCTAGGTTGGCATTATATCACACCTTTTTGTTGCATGCAGATAACCTTCCACCCAAACTTTCTTGCATCAAGAATAGAAAAAGAACGGCGTGCTATACTCTCAGAACTTCAAATGATGAACACAATAGAGTATCGGGTTGATTGCCAGGTGCTGAAAATAATATCTTCTGGAATCAACTTGATATTTCTGCTGAATATTACTTCAGTCTTTTTTCCCAAGTTTGATTTGCTTTTACCTTTTGTGATTGCAGTTGTTACAACATTTGCATTCTGAAAACAAGCTGAGCAAAAGGTTTCCAATTGGATTAGAAGAACAGATAAAGAAGTGGGATGCAGATAAAATAAGAAAATTTCACGAGCGCTGGTATTTCCCTGCAAATGCAACATTGTACATTGTAGGGGATATTGGCAACATCCCAAAAACTGTTCAACAGATTGAAGTATGTCAAATATAAATTTGCAAAACATTAGTTAATCATTGTTAAGTTCTTACGAGTGTCATACAATAAAAATAACTATGGTTATGCAGGCTGTTTTTGGACAAACTGGTGTTGACAATGAGAAAGGTTCTGTAGCCACTTCAAGTGCATTTGGTGCAATGGCTAGTTTTCTAGTTCCTAAGCTCTCTGTTGGTCTTGGTGGAAATTCTATTGAAAGATCAACCAATACAATGGATCAATCAAAAGTATTTAAAAAGGAAAGACACGCTGTTCGTCCTCCTGTGACGCATAATTGGTCACTTCCTGGAAGTGGTGCAAATTTGAAGCCACCGCAAATATTTCAACACGAGTTGCTTCAAAACTTTTCAATTAATATGTTCTGCAAGGTATGGAGAGGTTTAGTTTCTTTGTTTTGTTTTTCTATTTCCTTTATCTTCTTTGTTAATTTAATTTTGGAGTCAACAGCTTTGTTGCGAGGATGGTTTAATAGATATTTTTTGTGGAGAAAAATGGTCAATGAGGACGCTGGGCTGGACATAACATATGAAAAGGATATCTGTGATTTACTGGTTCACTATGATCTATTCTACTGGTCTAATACCATTAATAAACAAATATTGTATTGTTATAAGCTGTCTAATTGATGTTTTTCTTGATTTCATTATGATAAGTGGAAAATATTAAATTGATAAAGTAGAAAACTGAACTAGTTCATATGCAAACTGTCCCTGTCATTCTGCAACGAAAAACCTGCAGACACATATAAAGGCCACTTAACCACTCTACTTACCTTTTCTCTGCATCAGAAAAAAAAAGTTAGGTTTAGAATCCTCCATCCATTATAAAAAGGATAGCCTTATCTTCTGGTCACACCAGTGTTCTTCTAACAGTTTTCTGAATACCTCTCAGTAGCCCAAGCTTTTCCCTTCTTCACCCGTATTAGCCCTATTATCAGTTCCCGGATTCTTTCTCTTTCAGATAGCTCTGCATTGTTTTGATAAGTGATAATGTGCACTGCCTTTTTAATGATGCGATAATGTGCTTTGCATTGTTTTGAGAAAGTGATAATGTGCACCTGCCTCCTTCACGTAGCCTGCATTGTTTCCATAAGTGATTGAATTAAGTAAATAACTATTCCTTAGGTTGATGGTGATTCTGTGTTGGACTAAAGCTTGTTATTATTGATAACGAGTGTGTTTCTAATTTTGGTTATCATTTTATTTTTGTGGTTTGACCATTTATATTCTTGAGGTATAAAGTATGTATCTTGCATCTATAATCATTGGTAAAATATCCATCCTGTCATTGGCATTTTTAGAGTTTGCTGTACCATGCTGCTGTCTGGGATTGGCAAGAGATATCCTCCCTTCTGCTTCCTTTTCATACTTCTTTTTTAACATGTATCCTCTATTGTGTTAGTTAGTAGCGTAGATAGATAGTGTTATGATCTCTCTTTCCATTAATTATCTTATTGAAATCTTATGCAGATTCCAGTGAATAAGGTTCAAACATACCGAGATTTGCGTATTGTCTTGATGAAAAGAATATTTTTGTCAGCTCTTCATTTTCGAATTAATACAAGATATAAGGTGAGATGTTTCTATATGTCTTGCCCTTATTTTCTGCTACAGTACTATGCTCGATCACATGTTTCTATATGTCTACTGTAAGAACTCATCTGGCATCCATTACGCAATATCTCATATCTATGTACTTGATGCATGTCTTTTTGTCAATACTTCTAAAGAATAATAATTAGAAGAAATAAATGTGAGAGAAAATAAACTCATGTGTGAATATTGGAGAGATCAATTAAGTGATTTAGCTATATTTTTCTGTACTTAAAGATACATACAAAGGTCACCAGTGTCGTAGCGTACGGTCAAAGCTCAGATCATAGTTCATTCTCAAAGTCACTCTAAAAAAAAACTTGTGTTTGGAAGTTTGTGACAGTGTTGTCGTTGGAGGTCCATGGCGGAGAGCCAAAATCCTGCCATACCGGCCGCTTTGCGGCGCCGTTGTAGTGGATTATGGCGGAAAACCCGTAATATCGGCCGATGTTTACCATTGCGGCCATGCATATCAGCCATAGTGGCCATGGCGCCACTATTTGATAATTCTGGTTTGTAATTTACTGGATAGTCCGTCTCTTGGCATCTAAATATGTTATCTTTGCATGAAATTTACAGAGTTCGAATCCACCATTCACTTCAGTTGAATTGGATCATAGTGATTCTGGAAGGGAAGGATGCACTGTGACCACTCTTACCATAACTGCAGAACCAAAGAATTGGCAAAATGCTATTAGAGTTGCTGTTCATGAGGTTTGTTTCCTCTCCTGTGCTTCACCTGTCTTTTCAATATTACATTTTTTAATTTTGTTTCCATTGCTTGGGTCAGTTGTTAGTTATTTTATGTTTCACTTTGTCAATATTCACAATACCCTTACAATTGTCCCCTGGATCCTTTTGGTCACAAATGCATAGAGAAAACTAAATTGTTTTGGTTTAGAATTGCTAGAATGACAGCTTACATTTACAACAATTAATCTATTATCATAGTCTAATGAAAACTTGTATGATGCAGGTTCGCAGACTTAAAGAGTTTGGTGTTACTCAGGGTGAATTAACTCGCTATCTAGATGCCCTTTTGAAAGATAGCGAACACCTAGCAGCCATGGTTGATAATGTATCTTCTGTTGACAACTTGGATTTTATCATGGAAAGTGATGCTCTAAGCCATAAAGTTATGGACCAGATTCAAGGGCATGAAAGTTTACTTGCTGTTGCTGGGACAGTTACCCTTGACGAGGTATTTTCATTGATGGTCATTGGACATTGTACAGCTCTTTTTAATGATTTAAATCCCTACCTTTTTTCCGTTGCCGACTCTTATTTTATTCACGCAACTTATAGATGCAATGCAAGTCTCTTTTGGAGGGCACAACTTGAATGACGTTCTGAAAATTAATTGATACAAAGCCGTGCGTCAGTAAACTATATCGACTGAACTAAATAAATACCATTTCATTGCTTTTCTAAGAGAAGACTCAATTTCATTTTCACATTAACTAATGACCTTCCCTTGTAACAAGATAACTTATAATACTTAAAAAATGATTACAAATGCAGCCAATGGTGATATTTCTGACATTAGCTGGTGCAAAATGCTATGTAGATCATCACTTTACTTTAATTTAGGATTTTTAGTACAACCATTTCATTTATCCTGATAAGAAAGATCACTACTCTGCCTTTTCTTAATGATTTCCGCATTCCTTGTGTACTGTAAATTAGGCGCTAGTTTCTATTACAATTTTTTGGTTTGTTTTCTTGTTACTCATCTTATTAGCTCATTGTTAACTGTATTGTAAAGACATTTTCAGTTGGCTGTAATGTTGCTCCTTTATCATGTTAATTTTTGGTATCCTGGTTGTTTTGGGCTTTGTTTTCTCTTTTTTATTGTAAAATTAGTCAAAATGAGGTAAATATATTATATTTTAATTTTGATTTTACTTTAATTAGTATATTGAAGAGTTATTTCATAGAACTTTATATTCAATTTTTTTTTGTGCAAGTTATAAAAACATAGCTGGTAACTTATACTTATCGATTTTAAATATCTTTTGGCGCAGGTTAATTCTGTTGGTGCTCAGGTGTTAGAATTTATAGCTGATTTTGGAAAGCTTTCTGCACCCCTTCCTGCAGCAATTGTTGCTTGTGTTCCGAAAAAAGTTCACATCGAAGGAGCTGGTGAAACAGAATTCAAGATATCATCAACTGAAATAACAGATGCTATCAAAGCTGGATTGGATGAGCCTATAGAGCCAGAACCCGAGGTACCTTTTTCTTTAACATAAATCCTTATTAGTTGATCCTGATTTGACATTAGAAATAGAGTTACCCAATGGCTGATGACTTGTCTATTGGTATTTGGTACTGTGTGTTTGGATTACATTTAAATGTTATGTTGTTCATGAGCTATAACCACAATATGAGTGGTGAATTTATTCTTCATGTGCTATGATGTCAATCTGCTACACTAATTAAATTTGTTTCACTATGTACAAGTGCTTCAGTTCTATTTGTGAGAATCAATTTCATTTATTATTTGGGCGCATCTTGGTTGCTTCTCAGCTAATTGCTTATATGCAGCTTGAGGTTCCAAAAGAACTTGTACAGTCATCAACGCTACAAGAGTTAAAAAATCAGTGCAAGCCAGCCTTTATTCCAGTCAGTCCTGAAATAGAGGCTAAGAAGCTTCATGACGAGGAAACTGGAATCACCCGCCTCCGCCTTGCAAATGGAATTCCCGTCAACTATAAGGTTTGCTGTGTTTATATTAAGGTTTTCATGATTGCTGTACCTTATTTTCCCTGCTCAGTCATTTCACTGCATTCAATGCTCCAAGGTGTCTTTTGTTCTCCATTTAACATTTTAGAAATGGCGACTCAGTTTCAAGCATTTCTAATTCTAGTACTATGCTTCTGCTTCATTTTGTCCTTTTCTACCGTTATTGAATTTATGGAGATGAAAATTTTGATTTACTTAATTTCTATTATGTTTGTACTTCCATTCATATTGCAATCTGATTTCAAAAAGCAATAATATGAACTGTGTTTTGATATTGGAATGAAGAACACAGAACTTACACTGCTTGAGGATGTAATTGGTTGATTTCTCTGTACTTATTAATGTATTTTACTGTCAACAGATATCTAAAAGTGAAACACAAAGCGGCGTGATGCGGCTGATTGTTGGTGGCGGACGAGCAGCTGAGAGTTCTGATTCAAGAGGATCTGTGATTGTGGGTGTTAGGACACTTAGTGAGGGAGGTCGTGTTGGTAACTTCTCAAGGGAGCAGGTAACTTTCCTTACCAACTGATGTTCAAATGTTAATATTTGGATTATGTTAATTTTCCATCGACTCATAGTTGAATTACATGCATTTGTATAAAAATCTTATTGTATGGCCTCTTCATTTATTTAGTTGCTTCTTGTATTGCATTTTGAAGCTCATTTCTATAGTTGCTTGTTATTCTTTGCATTTTGAAGCTGATTGATTAGTTTACTTGTGACTTGTGAGTTATGCTTATGAATTTAAAGTATTTCAAGTGATCTAAGGTTTTCTTTGCGTGTGTGTATTTTTATGAGTTTTAGAATTTTATATAATTTTACGATTAGTGTTATGATTCCACGATTTACATTATTACTTCCCTTTCCTGATTTTGCGGAATATCTTGATATTGACTACCTTGGTTTGGCCCAATCCAAATTCTAGAAGACATAATATTCAGATTGGTAGTTTATGGCAAATGATTAAAAGACCCTTCTTATCACAGTACATAATCATGGGTCAATGGTCTCCCATTAATGCAAAGGTGCTCATGTATGCAGTCATATCTGATATTTGGTGCACAGATTGGATTATTCCTGTTATATTGTGAAACCTTGATGACAAATGCACTTGATGTTGGAAAAACCTTTTTTTTACAACTTGAGTTCAATTATTTCAACATATTGTAAATGCAATCGCGTCTTCTGCGATAGCTTCAGTATCTAACAACTAAGCTACATCTCTTTTTACTGAGTGTCTTGTATTTCATACATCATTTTCAGGTTGAACTTTTCTGCGTAAATAACCAGATAAATTGCTCCTTAGAATCTACGGAGGAGTTCATATCTTTGGAGTTCCGTTTTACTTTAAGGGATAACGGGATGCGTGCAGCCTTTCAATTGCTTCACATGGTTCTTGAGGTAAACTTGCCAGTTGTTACTGTCAACCATGTTATCGTCGAATGTTGTACTTATAAATTCCTCTGTCTTACACTATAACATCTACTACCTTAAATTCCTTATGTTTCTGATGTGCAGCATAGTGTCTGGTTAGATGATGCTCTTGATAGAGCAAGGCAAGTGTATCTGTCATATTACCGATCAATCCCCAAGAGCTTGGAACGCTCGACAGCTCACAAACTTATGGTTGCAATGTTGGATGGAGATGAGCGATTTACTGAGCCTACACCAAGTTCATTAGAAAATCTAACTCTGCAATCTGTTAAGGATGCTGTAATGAATCAGTTTGTTGGAAATAACATGGAGGTCTGCTATTATTATATTGAATGCATAGTTCTTGACCATTACATTCAAAAACTAAAATCCGTTTTATGCCCTTCAGGTATCCATTGTAGGTGATTTCACTGAGGAAGAGATTGAATCATGTATTCTAGATTACCTTGGCACAGCTCAGGCCACAGGAAACTTTAAAAACCAGCAACAAATTATCCCACCAACGTTTCGATTATCTCCATCCAGTTTGCAGTCTCAAGAAGTGAGAAACTAAGCATAAATTACCAATATTCATGTTTGTTGTTTATTAAATATTCTGTGCAATGTTTAGTTTAATAAGTCAGATTTCATTTTCCCTGAATCAGTGCCTCTTGAAACTGATGAGTTTCTGATCACCGTTATTTGATGAAACAGCCCAAATATATATGCTAGCTGTACATTAGAAAGGGGTCCCAATACTTGAAGCTACAGACATGTTTATCTGATTTTCCTTTTTTTGTGTGCAGGTTTTCTTGAATGATACAGATGAGAGGGCATGTGCTTATATTGCTGGGCCTGCACCAAACCGTTGGGGTTTTGCTGCAGATGGAAGCGACCTGTTAGAGACAATTGATAATGCATCATCAGTCAATGGTGAGCTTTGTTGATTTTATTTTGTGGTCATCATATCCTGTATTGTATTTCAGTTTCAATTTTTTTTTTGTTGAAATTAGTTGTTAAAGGCAATAAATGATTTGTGCAGATAATGGGATAAAAACTGATGCTCTACAAACAGAAGGTGCTCCACGAAGGAGCCTCCGCAGTCATCCTCTTTTCTTTGGTATAACATTGGGATTGCTTTCTGAAATTATAAATTCTAGGTATGTGTTTCTACCAACCCGGTATTTTAACTTAGTTTGAAGATTTTAGACACCATGCTTGCTTCCAGGCTGAAAAAAACCGTCCAGACTGATCACTTGGTGTTTTAAATGGGACAACCCCCTACTGTAGAGCTGAAATCTTCAAAATATCTAAGACTTCTTCTCCTAGTATCCAAAATATAAGAATGTTGATTTTAAAAATATTTGTATGAAATCTCCAACTAGGCTTATAATCTTTACTGGATGTTTTCTGTACAGGCTCTTCACAACAGTAAGAGATTCACTGGGCTTGACATACGATGTGTCATTCGAATTGAACTTGTTTGATAGGCTTAAACTAGGGTGGTATGTGGTCTCTGTAACATCAACTCCAAGCAAGGTGTGGGCTGCATTTTTATAGCATTTACTTCATTTTTGCTGTCCATTTTCTTCTATTTACAAGTTTCAAGTCTAATTGATTTGCAGGTGCACAAAGCTGTTGATGCATGCAAGAATGTTCTAAGAGGTTTGCATAGCAACGGAATTACAGTCAGGGAATTGGACAGGGTTAGTGACTGAATATACTTCGGTTATTTTTAATTACAAATTTTAGTTATAACTTTATTTAGAATACTTTTTTCTGCACATAAACTGGACCCTTCTGCTTTGTACTCCATTTCTCTGATTAAATCTTAAGTGTAATTACCTTTCTGGCTAAAAAACACACACTTGGCAGTTGGACCCCTCATTCTACTTATGAATATGACTTGAACTTTTTTTCCCTTTTTCTGTAACATGTTCTTTTATGATTTGTATTTTTTTAATAGAATTTCTTTGGTGCTTTTCTCTAATGTAGGCTAAACGGACCCTTCTTATGAGACATGAAGCTGAAATTAAGTCAAATGCGTACTGGTTGGGATTGCTAGCTCACTTACAATCGTCTTCTGTTCCAAGGAAGGTGAGACAGAAATGTCTGAATCTTGACATGCTATTATTAGTATATTCAAATTTTTTTTTGCCATCTAATCTCGGTTTAAAGTTTCCAGTCCTGCCAAAGTCTCAGATTTCTGTATGTTTTTATTCTGTCACACGATTCTAAGTTACTGCGTTTTTGTCATGTTGATTGCTGAATCCAGGACATATCATGTATCAAGGATCTACCTTCTCTATATGAAGCTGCTACTATTGAGGATATATGCCTTGCATATGAACACTTGAAAGTAGATGAGGATTCTCTATATTCATGCATTGGGGTTTCTGGTGCTCAGACTGCACAAGATATAGCAGGTGCAGTGTATTCTCAGAATGGTTAATTTTGGATTTTGCTTTGTTAATCTTTGAGGTCCATATGTGCCACAACTATGAAACACACCATACTATGTGGTCCGTTTGTTTTAGCTTTAAAAAATGGATTTTTTCTTTATATTTTTAAATATGATTTTTTGAAATTATTTTAAAAATTTTTCAAGTTCTTTTAAACTCATTTTTTATAAATTGAAAGATTGAAACAGTCTAAATATACATTATTGAAGGCTAAAACATGGTCAAAATCACTCAATATTTCAAAAAGATTTATCTCAAAAATGATTTTTATGAGAAGTTATTTAAAATAACTTCAAATTTAAGTGATTTTTTGAAATTTTGATATCCAAAAAAGTTTTAGTAAAAGATTTAATACCTAAAATAACATTTTATAAATAATTACTTACACCAATTTTTTATTCAAAGCTTTTTATTTTAAATTCTTTGTAAAAAAATTTTAAACAAAAATATGTAACACTAGAAAAATCATTTAAAAATAAACTAAAACAAACGGGTCATACATCTTTTCCAAAATTGAGTAGCTTCATACATCTTTTCCAAAATTGAGTAGCTTCGACAATGGCTGCTACAATTCCTGGGTTTGAGCATTAAAACACCTTTTCTTTTTAATGTTATGGCGTATAACCTTTTTCTTGAGACATTGTCTATGCAAAGCTGTCTAGCAGATCATTTAGGAAGAAATCTGTCTCGTTAGGACTTTAGAAATGGTGCAGTGGTGGTTAGTTGAGTAATTTTGCAATATTCTATTCTTATTATGCAGCTCCTGTAGAAGTGGAAGAAGCAGGTGAGGGTTATCCAGGCGTTGTTCCTATGGGACGAGGTTTATCTACAATGACACGGCCTACTACCTAAATTTTTTGGATGGCAGGGTTGGTCTGGTCTGATAAGAGGTTAGTATATTATCATTATATTTTGTTTTCAGTTGTGGTCCATTTATGGACTTGTGAATACATCAGCCATATAATATTTTTTTAGTTTTCGATAGTTTGTTTCTTTTTGTCTACTTTGGGTTTGGACAGTGTATTACTGTTATGTTTTCTCTTCATTCACGAGATACTATTGTCACCAAATGACATTTTTTTTGTTGTTAATGTTTCTTTTGACAATAATGAATAAATCAGTGTTTTATGCATCTCCACAGGAAGCCATGTCTGGAAGTTTAGTAACAGGTCTTGGTTCAAAGAGTTGGCAGTATATGTATTACAAGAGTCTGCTGCATTCATTTAAAACATTCAAACAAGTCAGCATCCAAGCTGTTGGATCTCAATCCTAAGAAGTGGTTCTTGGCTTGCTATTTATTTCCTTAATGTCCATTTATGTTTAGTTGAACTACTAATAAATTGTTATCGCTGCTTATACTTTTGTAGGATTAGGTTATAAAGAAAATATAGAATACGCTAAAGATGTATAGGTGCCATTTTTTAATGTTGGCCATATTGTTTTTGAAGGAAGACACCAATCACGTCTCTGCATCAGAAATTCCGCGTTTTGTAAAATTAGTCTTTTCTTAACGTTACTCTGTCACCATTCAAATGGGGGTGCTTCTATCACCATATTATTATCAATTTCCCAAAGTGACTAAGTAATCACATTAGAATATGGAAATGTTTTCTGTTCTTTTATTTTTATAGATTTTTATTGATTGTAAACTATTTATTACTCTGATACATATGTTCTCGGAATGATAAAGTTTGGTATGCTCCATAAAACAAATTTCTCCTGTCAATGCTTTCTAATAACAATCCAGAAAAAATCCTAAGGGAGTGCACATTGTGATTTATTTTTCTTTTGAAAGGAAATGCTCAACTCATATTATTCCTAATACCTTAATCAACAACTACTAAAAATATGTCCATTTTTGCTCTAATTAGTTCTCTTTTGTGGTTAAGAGTGGACTATAACGAGTTATTATCGATGATACGTATTTTAGTGGGTTACTTTCCTCTTATGTCCAAAATCGTTGTAACCTTAACTGAAATACTGGAAAGCTTCTAACAGACCTGTTTTTCGTAATTAAATAAAAAAATTCAGCTTGTATTAAATCATATTTTAATAGAAAACAATTTTTTAATGTTTCATACTTTCAACATAACTTGTGGTAATCACTAAACTCTCTTAGGTAAAGGTAGAAACCGAAGATCACCAACGATTACGAACAATGCCATGTTCGTTAAAAGAATATATAAACAAACAATCCGTTTTAAATTGTGACGTTTCTGTTACATTATTTTTTTAACAAGCTAATCGGTCTCTTAAGTCAAAAGAGACGATATTAGTCGTATCACTAAGGTAATATTTCTATTCACATTTGAATGCTTTATAATAATAATGTATCAACGTGACACATAAAACACTAACCAAAGTCTTCTTGTATCGTCTTCCCAACTAACCTTAAAACCCTTGGTAATTCTTTTACTCACGTTAATCTTTCCTTTTACCAACTCTTTTTATTATAGTTAATGTTTGGAAGATTGGTTCGAGTTTCTAAAACAGATATTTTTGGAGTAATAAGTTGAACAACTTTTAGTTTGAAAACAAACCAATCCATTTTACTAAGATCTATACAATTGATAATAGTTTTTCATTTAACAAAATTACTCTATTTTTAGCAAGTTTAGTATGTACCAAGTTTGCAAGTAAACACAAGTTATACCTTACTTTTAAATTGTTGTTTGCAATCATATAAATAATTTTGAGCCACAACTTAGATTAATATTATGAATTATTTATGTGTTTTAATTAATTCAAAGTCATCTAATTCATTAAGCAACAAGTGGATTTTGACGGACTCAACTGAAATAGATCTTCGGTTAAGTGAGCAAATGTTTTTATGTATGAGTGGATAAGAGAAAAACATGTATTTGTGAATTAGATAGATAATTTTATTCGTGAGACTGATGATTTGAGAATTTTATTGTGGGATAAATAATTTTTAAAGTTGTTTTAAGTAAAGTAGTCAAATATGAAAAAATATGTTCTGACAATCAATATGTTTTTATTCCATATATTTGACGCTCTTGTTTTTCTAGTACCATAAACATTTGATCTTTTTTAGAGAGTTGAAAGACTTATAGATAATAATGTTGTATTTTATAAGTTTATGAATATAATTTTTAACAGGAAATTTTTGCCAACTAAAGAAAAACGTAAGGACGTAACTTGTTTTGTGACAATCATAGTTGATGATACGGATCTAAAATCTAGGTTCATCTGCAAAAAAGTGAGGACGGGGCGAAAAAAGCCCTCGAACCTTGCATATTTTAAATCTAAAAATACAAAATTTTATGTAAATATTTGTATTCACAAAAGTCTGGAAAGAAAACGGAATAGAGCGAGACAAACACATTAGAGAGCGAAGGTCTAAACTATTGATCTATCTCATATTAAAGTGCGGACAAAACGAATATGTCCAATACGCGGGATCAATTTTGTCAGTCATAATTATATATATGCATGCTAGTCCATTAAAATGAGTTGAACATGAAAATTAATGCAAGGAAAGTGGTTTAGTAAAGATGGGTAATGATGTAATGTTGGTAGAAAATCCTTGCAAGAAGAAGTTCCTTATCCCTTTAACTCCCACATTGACTATTATTTCCATACAAAACAAATATCAACACACGCAATGTGTCTAGAAGGAAACATATATGCAGTATTCTTCGGAACAGTTAAAGATAAGTGGTTCAATGACATTAGCATGTAGAAAGATAGGGTTAAAAAAATCAACTTATTAAAAAAAGTAAATAGAAACTAAGTACACTAATTAAGACTAAATGGTAGTAAGATCACAAGTAGTTAACACTTGAACTTTTGAAGCAATACATGTTGTATACTTAAGCACTAACTATACCCACTCTTCACTAACGAGCTTTTAA
The DNA here is from genome assembly GCA_963966055.1 of Lathyrus aphaca. Taxonomy (NCBI): domain Eukaryota; kingdom Viridiplantae; phylum Streptophyta; class Magnoliopsida; order Fabales; family Fabaceae; genus Lathyrus; species Lathyrus aphaca. The sequence continues at coordinate 565,427,108 of OZ014523.1, forward strand.
TTTGTATAAAATCCAACACAAACACTCATTAACATACGTCAGTATTCACTTATGTTCAACAAAGTTAATTATTAGTCAATGTACATTTCAAGATATAGGAAAATTCATTCATTTTGCATTAATTCTTGTACGGTGTGTGTATAGAATCCAAAGTACTGAAAGTAATGTTTTAAAAATAAAAAGAAGAACATGAATTGACTTAGGAGTAGTTTTACGTAAGTCTATATATATATCAAATCAATTTAAAGTGGATGCTTATCTATCTAACAACTTTTTCTGCATGATTTGGCATACAATGGAGTGCCGGAGACTTTTTTGCAGTAATATTTTATCTTATGGATTTTTCTTAACATATTATCAACAATCGCTTATATTTGATGATACATAGCATTAGGGCAATTTTTCCTATAATAATAGTGATGCAAATGTATGGTGATAATAAGATTTTCAGCAATGCTATTTTTTTTCAGGGTTAATAGTTAATTTGTCCCATGCCATATGGGCAAGGTTTGAAAAACACTTCCGTAAAAAAAAAATTTAGATTCCCCCATTGACATTTGGAGATTTCATGTTTTCAGTCCCTTATTAATCCAACTCACCAGAAATGATGACATGGCTTGCTTATGTGTAAAATATTTTTAATTTGAATTTTCCAATCAATTTTATTTATGTACACGTAATCAGCTTTATAAGGTTAATGCCCTAAACCTAATTCCCTCATCTTTCACTTGTGCTTCTCCTTCATCATTCCTTCGCTCGTGCACCTTCATCATTCCTAGAACCCTAATTCCTAATCTCCACTTTTTCATCTTTTTCTTCCTTCGATTTTGCTTAGCTTTCAATGGATGATAGTTCACGAAGTAGCAACAAGTCGTATTCCAAAATCTCGCCCAAATGTGGTCATGGCATATCGATGAAGGTTTTCGTGTTCAAGTCTGCTGCAAATCCTGGTAGGAAATATTGGAAGTGCAAATACTATGGGAAAGAAGAAGACTGTCAGTTATTTTATTGAGATGATGAATATTTTGGTCATGAGGAAAGAAAGAGATTTGAGGAAGATGATGGTGAGTGTGGGAGGTGTCATGTTATATTGGAAAATTTGACAAAATTTGCAATGGTTTTTGATAAGGAAGTTGAGAAAGAATTTGGGACACAACTTGGCACCAAGGAGCTGGAAGATGTGAAGAACAAATTAGAGAGGACAAGGAAGAAATTGGGTCTTGCATTAGTTTTACTTTTGTGTTCTTGGGCATATTTTGCCAAAATTGTTATGTAATCTCAGTTTTGTTAACTCAGATTTGCCAAAAGTGTAATCTCAGTTCTTGGGCATATTCTGCTATGTAATATCAGATTTTGCTATGTAATATTAGATTTTGCACTGTAATGAATTTTGTTATGTTAATCTCAGATATCAGTTTGCAATGTAATGAATTCCGTTATGTTAATCTCAGTTCTTGGGCATATTCTGCTATGTAATATCAGATTTTGCTATGTAATATCAGTTTGTTGTGATTTCTGCTATGTTAATCTCAGATCTTGTGTTGTGAATTCAGCTATAGGCATAATATACTGAGTCAATACATAACAAAATGACATAACTTCCATAACAAAATACTGAGTCATTACAAAACAAACTTGTCATTACAAAGCAAAAACATAACATAACTGAGTCAATAACATAACTGAGAGCATAACATAATATACTGAGTCAATACAAAACAAAATGACATAACTTTCATAACAAAATACTGAGTCATTACAAAACAAACTTGTCATTCGAAATGCTAAGGCTAAATACTTAGACAAAAACAACATCAAAAGGCTGAATCAACATGTCTTCAGATTACTGAGTCAGATTCTTTGAGATCTCATCGCATGGCTTCATAATGCGAACACATGTCTCTAGTTTGGGATCTGCTTGGCCATGTCCCTCAGTAGCAGTTGCATGCATATCAGGTTCTGGTGCATCCTCAAATTCCAATGATGCATCAGGTGTTGCACCTGGCCCTTGTGATTTTGATTGTCTGAATATGCTTCTCATCCTGTCACTGCTCCTTGTAGGTGCTTGTGCCTTCTTCTTTGAACCCTTCTGATTTTCAATTCTCTTTTTCTTTGGCGGGGTAGGATTGATAAGTTGAAAATGTTGTATTTCTGGTGGTTGAGAAAAGGCCTATGTAGGAATAGTTTGACTAGCAACCAGTTCTTCAATTAAGCCATCAATTTTTGGATCATAGTAAGGATCATCCATTTTTGGTTCACCAGGTCCAGCAGGCTGAGTTTGTTCAACAGGTTCAGTTTGTTCACCTGCATCAACTGCATCAGTTTGTTCACTTGCATCAGCTTGTTCACCTGCATCAACTGCATCAGTTTGTTTGGACCGAACCTTTGTTCTAGGTGTTTTCCTCTGCCCAATATAGTTCCAAACATTACAAATTGAGCCATTAGCATTACAAATTAAACATCACAATTGGGTTACCTTTCTCTTCAATGCATTAGGGTATTGAACTTTGCTTTGGCATTTTCTGGAATTGTGCCCAAACTTATCACATTTTGTACAACTATATGCCACACCTTTCTCTTCCAATGATGTAAAGGGTATCCTAACCCAACATACAAAATACAAAATAAAGACCTATGCAACAAGACCAAAGAGCAACTATACAATGATCGGTCCTATTAAAGAAATCCGACGAATATTTAAACCATTCATAAAATTGCACCTAATATCTCAGGTGAACTAAGAGCCAACAACCATCATGAAGAGTTTTGGATTCTATGAAAAATATCAATAGAGTTTGCTACTCCATCATTAAAGATCACTTGGTTTCTAGTCCACCAAATGCTCCAACTTGTAGCCAACGCAAGCACACATGCATTCAACTTTGAACTTATCCGATTTTCCTCCAAAAACCACGACAACATATGCTCTCCGCAATTATCTTGCTCTATATGAGGGATCCCCAACAAATTCTCAACTTCCTTCCACACCAATTTGATACAAGGGCAAGAAATTAAAATATGATCATTATGTTCATCAATTTGAAGGCAACAAACACAAACCTTCTCATGGCTATTGTTGATAATACCTCAATTCTCTAAATTAGTTCGCATTGTAAGCCTATTTAATAACAAACGCCAACCAAAGATATTCACTTTCAAGGGTACCTTTGCTTGCCAAAGAATTACCAAAACCAACATAATGTTCGCCTTCAATTCATGTTGAACGCTTGCCTGGAATAATGTATAATAACAAGATTTTACTGTGAATAAATTTGTGGCATCCCTTGGCCAGGAAGCAACGTCTGCAACGTGACAGGATGACTGGACTTCTGTTAACAACTCCAACAACTCCTTAAGTTCGTTTATAGCACATCCCACCAACTTCCATAAATACACCCCTAACTCCCACTGCCATTCATAACCGGTCCAACAATCCATTTCACTCACCGCCACATCTTTCGATATCACATCAACTTTGTTAGACCTAACCAAGTGAAATTCCAAAAAGAGATAAAACTACCATCCCCAATTTCTAGGCGAGTTGACTAGTGAACACGAACTCCTCATTTGAATCACAAACATTATATCTCTCCACTAAAAAGATTCAAATTTTGCTCTTCCTTGCACAACTTTGAGTACATTACGTTGTTCCAGCTTTCCATATTTATATTCAAGAATGTCTCTCCAAATTGCTTTGGGTTAATGAAGAAATCTCCATAACCATTTTTAAATCAACGCTTTATTAAACAATCCGATATCCTTAATTGTCAAACCTCCATACTTTTTAGTCTTGCAAACTAACCCACGACATACCACTCTTATCCACTGTTCCCGCCCATGAGAAGTTCCTTTGAATACTTACAATTTCCTTGACGATTTTAATCAGAGATTTGTAAAAAGAAAGATGATGTACCGACATATTTGTCAAAACCAAATTTATAAGAACAACTCTCCCACCAATAAAAAGCATTTTCCCTTTCTAAGTTAACAATCGTGATTTGAAACAAGATATCACCGGTTTCCAAAACACGACCTTCCCATGATTTCCACCTATGGTAAGACCTAAGAATTTAAAGGGTAGCTTACCAGATTTACATGAAAGAAATTGAGCAGTCGTCGCTAAAAATGAATCTTCGACCCCACCCTGTATAAGTAACTCTTCCAGAAATTAATTTTGAGACCATAAATCATTTAGAAGCCCCTAAGCACTGCGTTGATTCCCCACAAATTAGACCAAGAGCCTTCGCACACAATGATGTATAGATTTGTTACAATTTAAGTTAACCCCCTTCAAAATTTCCAAACGGTTTACCCTCCTCATCATGTGAGCCAAACCTTCTACCACTATGGTGAACAAGAAAGGAGACAAGGAGTCTCCTTGTCTAAGACCCATTCTTACACCACTCCTTACACTTATACATTATTTGTTTTTACAAATACGGGGAACAATGTAATATTGATGTGAAATGTGAATAGTGACCGTGAAAAGTGACATGAATAATGCATGAACAATATAAAACAAAATTGGTTAATTTAGTGTAAAAAATTGGTTGATATAATTTATAGTTTGGTGAATAAACGCTCATATATTAAAAATAATTTTTAATAATAAAATAAAATTGATTAATACAATGTAAAATATTGGTTAATGAAGTGAAGGAATTGATTAATTACATGATTTTAATTAATACTCCTTAATTCCGAAAAATAATTTATTTTAAAAAAATTAAAAAAATTAATTATATATTTTTTAAATAAATAAATGAAGTTTTTTCTTTATTTACCGTATTGATAAATAGTGAATATGATGTATTTGTATATTTTTGATGTAAGAATATCATTATTCTAAGATTTTAAATATACTTTCTCCCGTCACTATCATAAATAAAAATTTATTTATTTATGTATGTTGATTGAATAGTTGATGTATAGTTATTAGACTCAATGGAAGCCGAGCTTACTTGCATTTAGTATTCATTGATCAAGTATTTATAAGAGGAATGTTAATGTGGTATTTATTATTATTTATGTTAATTCCTATTGCTATACTTATGCTAGGTCCAATACTAACATAAGGGATGCAAACACATAACTAACATAAGATACATGTTAACACTAGAGTCTAGGGTGTTCGCGGTGCGGTTTGAGCGATTTTCATGCAAAAAATCATCTGAGCCGCAAGAGAAAAAAATGCGGTTTGGTTTGGTTCGATTGACTTTAAGAAATAAAACCGAACCAAACCAAACCAATGTGGTTTGAATTGGTTCGGTTGGTTCGGTTTCTTACAATATTTTTATTGAGTCATACATACACCTATAGAGAACAACATAATTTTGAATTCAGTCATTCATACATTATCAAATAACAACAAAACTCATCATATTTAGACAATAACTCCTCTCTCAATATACAAAAATAAGATTAGACAAAAGTGGAATAAAAAATATAAAATAGTAGTATAAAACAATATAAAAAATAGTACAATAAAAAGAAAAAATGGATGAGAGGAAAGATTAGACAAGATGAAAAAGAAAGATCATAAGACATGCAATATTATAGAAGAAAGATATGATAAAAACATATTGGAAGAGAAAACAATAATATAAAAAAGGAGAAGATAAAGATGAAAAATAAAGAACATAAGATAAGAGAGATTAGAGTAGAAGAGATGAGATGTACATAACAAATATTATGAGAAGAATGTGCAATACTACTCGAAGAGATTTGAGAAGGTTAAAACTAAAACCTTAAGCGTGAGTAAGAAAATATTTGTATGGTTAAGGCATAAGAGGTTTGAGTTTTGGATTAGATGTGAGATAAGTGAAGTTTGGGTTGTAACATAATGCGGTTTGGTTTGGTTTAGTTTGGTTTGCAAAATACAAACCGCAAACCCAACCGAACCGTGCGATTTTGTTAAAAAATGACTCAAATACATCCGAACCAAGTGCGATTTTTTGCGATTTCGGTTTGGTTTGCGGTTTTCTATTGGGTTGATTTGGTTTTGAACACCCCTACTAGAGTGAATAAGTTTTTAGTAAAATTTCTTATTTTTTTCTTGTACGAGATTTAGAGAAATCTCTTTTCTTATTCTCTTATTTTAGTAAAATTTCTTCCTCCCTTCATTAAAGGCGTGTGTTTGTTTTGTCTCTTCCTTTATTTGCGTTTGTTCTCGTATATCAATCCTTCATTGTATAAGTATTTTCTTCTATGTTTCACTTAGATGTTTGTCTTATATGTTATCATGTATATTCTCTTGCGTAAGATAATGAATGGATAACTGAAGATTCTAATGAAGAAAAGGTGCAAACTGAAGTTAATGTTGAGTAAGATGATGTTATTGTTAACAATGTTATAGAAGTTGATGTTGGTGTTACTAATGTTGTGCAAAGTGGTGGTGCTGGTGGCGAAAATGTTGAATTAGGTGGAAATGGAACTTCAAGCAATCCAACTTTGGTTACTGATGGAGAATGTGTTTCATCCGGAGTAGAGTTTGATGATACTACTTGTTAGATTATTTGTATTGTGATTGACAAAAGTTTGTTAAAACAAGTGAAATAGCAAGATGTTGGACAAGATGTCTTGACGTTTGTTAAAACAAGTGAAATAACAAGATGTTGGACAAGATGTATTGACGTGCTTGTACAACATCGTGGCATATTGTGGTTTTACATTTTTGGAAGATTTGTTTTTAAGCGTGAGATCTTTGAAGATTATTTGAAGATTTGATTCACATATTTTGTGGCCCAAGAAGCGTGTGTTTTTAGATGCAAAGATTGATTTATCTTTGCCTTGTTTTTTAAGAAAGGATGACAAATCATTTAAGGAAACATTAGATTTGATTTGATTATGCAGAAGATTATGCAACAACTGTATTTGGATATGCATTTAATAATATATCATCTTCCAGAATATTACGGATTTGCTATTTAATTTACCCAATTTGCTCATCAAGCCCATGCTTTTTCGAAAGCTATTTATAAGAAGACTCTAAAGTAAAACAAAAGTGTAATCGTATTATGTGTGAGAGTTTTTTTAGGGTTTTTTTGTTCATTGTTGTTTATGAGCCACTATTGTATCATCTTGGTTCTATGGAAGGAATGTTTTAGTCTGGTTGTATTTGTGAATCTATCATAAGCTTTTAAGTAAGAGTGAATTCTGATTATTGGAGCGTGTCTCCTTCTTGATTGTTATCTTGTTGTCACGAACTGTTTGTTATGAGAAGAAGTCACATGGGTCTCATATTTAAGAGAGTCTTAGATAGAAATAACACGAATAGTTATTATGTGCGAAGTTTGTAAAATCAAAGGTCGTTAAGAAATTCAAATTAATACTATTATAGTGGGTTTTCTCTCTGGCTTGGATGCCCCCAAATGTACGTGACGTTGCACCGAACTGGGTTAACAATTAACTTGTGTTATTTATTTCCTGCAATTTTGTTTAAGTTGTTTTCTTTATGTTATTACGACGTCTTGATTTGCATTCTGACATTTTGGTGTCCTGACATAGTCTACGACATTTGTCCTCTTAGTGCCAGAATTTCACTACTTAAGATACCGATGAAGATGATGGTGAAGATATTAGTGATGATGATTTCACCGGAGTTTTGGATGTTTAAAGTCTCAGAATATTAATTTAGATGATGGTGAAGATATTAGTGATGAAGATGATGGTGAAGAAATTAATACTTTAAGTCTTTAACTGCATACTTTGTTTTTTTGTTTGTTTTATTATTGAGTTATTTTGTTAAGAAATTTGTTAAGAAGTATGAAATTTAAATTTCAATGTTAATTAGTGTTCTATTATATATATTTGTATCATATATGAGGCATTTATATGTTTAAAAATATATGTATCATATGTCACATACGAGTCGAGTCTACTGATTGTTAGAGTCTGACTAGACTCGTGAGTTTGAAAGTATATAAATTTTCACTACTTTGGTAATACCCATAGCACTAATACTGTAGGAGAACATACTATGAATATATCATCCGTCTGTCTTTTTTTTTTTAATGGCAACTTACTCTTAATTAAAACTCTAAATACAAAGAGATGTATTTGAATGCTTCATTTGATAGGAGAAACATTTCCATGAAGTTTCGTGTGATGAAAATTAAATAAAACACTGTTGTTACTAGTACTAACTATATTTTGACTTTGAATATAAAATATTCACACAGGACAAACTTGTAATTTCCCATGACAACATTACATGTATATATATAAGTCATAAATTCAGACTTATAAATAACAAATTGTGTGAATAAGCATTCTATCCTCCACTTCAAGGTTTGTATTCTTCAACTTATTAATCTATCTATTCAAGCCATGCATGCAATGAAACTAACATAGCGATATAGTGCATGCAGTGATGATGAGAAGAGCAATGAATGATGAAAGTGGTTTGAAGAAAGGTCCATGGAGTCCAGAAGAAGATAAAATATTAGTGGATCATATTCAGAAACATGGCCATGGAAGTTGGAGAGCTCTTCCAAAACTTGCAGGATTGAATAGATGTGGAAAGAGTTGTAGACTAAGATGGAATAATTATCTAAGGCCTGATATTAGAAGAGGAAAATTCTCTGATCAAGAACAGAATCTCATTATCAATTTACATTCAGTTCTTGGAAATAAGTAAGTTTATTATTATTACTTTTTTATATTCAATAAGTAATCTTCTATGTATTATTTATTTTTGGTTCTATGATTAAGGTGGGCAGCTATAGCAACACATCTTCCAGGAAGGACTGATAATGAAATAAAGAATTTTTGGAACACACATTTAAAGAAAAAGCTAATGCAAATGGGGTTAGATCCAGTGACACACAGACCAAGAACAGATCACCTAGACCTTCTTACCAATCTTCAACAAATAATATTGAATGCTGCAAATATTGTCACTAATTCTGACATAAATAATGTTCTAAGGTTACAACAATATTCACAGCTTCCACAATATTTGATGAATGATCTTTTGGGATTTAATCATAATAACATTCAAAATTTCTATGATGGTTCCAATATTGGTTTTTCTTCTCAAATAGTTCACCCTAATAATTTGCAAAATTTTCAAGCCCCTCTTCAGCAATTTTTGCCACAAGAATGTGACTACTTTCAGAAATTTGATGAACAAATTGGTGATGCAAATGTTTCGTCCACAATATCATCATCGAATTCGCTTCCAAAATTAGTTTCGGTCACGCAACATTCGCTAACAAATAAGGTGGACGAAGAAAATATGATAAATGAAAAAGACGAGAGCTATAATATTTTTTCCTCCAACTTTGAAGCATGGGGAGATTTTATGAATGAAGATGCAAATGATGCTTATTGGAAAGATTTCATAGAGTAAGTATAAGTATTAAAGTTCTTTATAGTATTTTTTCAAATTACATGGTTTTTCACAGTTAAAATATTTTATGTTAAATATCCTCTTTGAATTTTTTAAATGTATTTTTATACTTTATTATAAATTATTTTGTTAAAAATTTATTACACAAGACAAAATACATTGAAATATGATTGAATGTTAGTATAAGATGTGTTTATAATAATTAAATTATATTATTGACGTTCTCCTTTTCTTTTGTTTATTTTTATTTATTTGTAGACAACATTCAAGCCAGCCATAGCTGATAATCTCATGAAAGATCACATCATTTTGAAGGGTTAATAATCACATCAATAACTATATTATAAGAATCAACACATTGCTCATTTAGGTGATATTGGTTGGTTCATATATATATCTATATAATGTAATATTTGTCAATGGATTGTATAGTTGTTCATCTTTTTGTATATAAAATGCAGTTGCATGCTATAAATTTCCTTCTTAATGTAGTTGTTAAATTTTAAATAATAAAGTGAATGGTTAGAATTGAGCTATATGATGGAGAAAATGCTTGAATTTTTTCACATGATTTTCCATATTTATATGAATAGCCTCTTTGAATTGATTGAGTATATTATAAACGATGATTGGTTTTTTGGAGACAAAAGAAGTGAAAATATAGAATAGGACAGAGAAAATGAAATGAACTTAAGTCTTCTAAAACATTGTCATTGAACTATTTTTTATGCTAAAGGTGAAGTTAGTGAGATATTTTTTCTATAACTTGTTGATTTTAGCAACCTTTTTACTTAAAAGTCAAGAATTTCTGTTATCTTTTAGGTAAGACTATTTATATTATTTGTAACTCAATAATGAAGGCAAAGAAACATTTAACAAATCATTTTTATCAGTTCAATTGGTCTACACTTTGGATCTAAAATGCAAGAAATTACATTTTATTAATTAATCGTTTCAATATTCAACATTCATCAAGTAAAACTACTTTTACGACAACTAAATAATAATGATGCTAATAAGATTGATTTTCGTCTATAATTTTACAAAAATATAGACGAAAGGGCATATGTGAAACAACAACAAATAACTTCACTGTAATATCAAAGATGTCATTATAACAAGAGATATCAAATAGAATTAACAGTCATAGAGACCCTAATTCTATTAGGTGATGCTAACACACATCTAAAATTGAAAATTGATGGGTCCTATACAAAAATATACTAATATATATATATATATATAAATTCTAATTTATCATAGAAATAAATTAAAATTATAGTTGCTCTATAGTCACCGATATAGGAATCATTGGCCGAATTGCATTAACAAAGATCGGTCGTGCTCATTGTTTTTCTTTCGTTTCTTTAATCTTTTATATTAGTTGTTGTTCTGAGAAATATAACCATGAAACATCTCGTTTTCTCGTGACACATTGGTTGATTTTCTAACAAATAAGGGGTCTTTCACTTCTGCATTTTCACAATTTTATTCCTAAATTTTCAAATTCAAAATCTTTTCATTATCTCGTTTTTTCATCAAAATTTTCTGGAACCATCATAAATTAAAACATATTTATACATATTTGATTGATTAGTTGATTTATTGCATAAAATATTTTTTATTTATACACATTCATTCATATTCTATAATTTGAAAATTAGTAAATTGCATGTTAATTGATGTCATTTGGGACAGTTGATTCGCGGACCTTATCATCGTAGATTTCACCATAGTTGGTCATAGTCTATTGGTAGTATTTTTTTAGAGATGTGGCATAAGGACACATACAACTTTCATCTTATGATGAAGAGATCACATGGCCATTAGATGTTTCATGTTTTTTTTTTTTTTTGCATCTGCTCATCCAGGATTGTATGCTTGTCACACCATAAATGCTGGGAAAACTTCAATCTTGAAATTAACTGAATCAATCTTGATGAACAAGAATCAATCTTTCTGATTGATCATGTCTCTCAGGTGAAACAACCACTCATTGGTTGCTAGATGATTCTACACTACACAGAGAATTGAAAGAAGAAAATAAGGCAATTGAAAGATAAGAGAAAAGAGAAATTTTATAGTGAGAAAAAGAATGTAATGTTATGCAAAATTGCACTTTAAGTGTTTGTTACAACGTGTGTTAATCACAACTGTGATTTCTGAAACTACACAATGCAACTACAAAACTTATATTACATTTAATACAAATGAAATAGAGCTCCTCTTTATTTATGGATGAGATTACTTGCATTCTAAGTATTCACGAAATAACTAACTCAACTAAAACTAAGTTAAGTTAACTATTTTGTCTCTGTCAATTCCTTCAACAATTACATGTTTCGACAAACTATATTTGACTTTCTATCAAATATAGCAAATACAAACTCAGTTTAACACAAACTTAAAACCATTCAACAACCGTCGAGTACAAGCACACTATTTCAACTATGACATAAATAATTACAAACTTAATACACCCCCTAATTCATTGTGTCTAAGATTTCTACATTCATCATTATTCTTAATCTCTTTAACAATACAATCTACATAACCTTCATCATTATATCTACAATATGATTATCTGATCTGCAATGCTCTGTTCTCAAATTTCCATTTGCTACTTGATCTTTCAGATAATGGAACCTCATTTCGATTTGTTTGCTTCTTCCGTGTGCTATCAGATTCTATGTCAGGTTGATAGTCGACATGTTGTCGATCTTCATAATCATTTCTCCTTAATTCTTCCCTATAGTTTCTTAGAATATATTCATCATCCATGTTGCTTGGCATGCACATAACCAAGTTGTTATATACTTAACCTCACATGATGATAGAGCTACCACTGGATCATTTCTCAAACTCCAAAGATATATCATGGTTTCGATTTCATATCTTCAACCTTACCACACCAACTAGAGTTGGTGTAGCCCACAAGCTTGCATTATTTTCCTTCGTCGACTGAAGGAAATAAAATACCATAGTTGAGTGTTCCTTTGAGATATCTTAGTATCCTCATAGTGGTTGCAAGATGAAATATCTTTGACTTTTGCAAGAATCTGCTGACCATGCCTACACAATAAGTTAAATCTAGCCTTGTGCGATAGAGATATCTTAGTAATCCAATGAGTCTTCTGTATTGTGTTAGGTCGACATCATCTTCAAACAAATCATTTATTTGTTGCAATTTGGGCTCAGCTGAAGTCAAATTTGGGTTGCAATCTTGCATCTCGAATATCTTGAGTATTTCGCCTGCATATCTTCTTTGGTGCATCATCAAGCCTCTATTACTCTTGTAGAATTCTATAACATGGAAGTATGAGAGATTTCCCAAGTCTGACATTTCAAATTCCTTACTTAAGTCATGTTTGAAGTCCTCAGTCTCCTTCTTACAACTTCCTTTTATCAATAGATCGTAGACATAGAGACATAGTATAAACAACTCACCCATGCTTATTCTGACATACACACCATGCTCTGTCGAACACGTCTCAACCCCTTTTTCTCTTAGAATGATGTTTATTTTATAGTTGCAAGATCTTGGAACTTGTTTCAGACCATACAAGGCCTTATGCAGCCTGTATACTTTCCTTTCTTGGTCTTGTTTCACAAACCCAACTGGTTGTATCACATACACCTCTTTGTCTAGAGGGTCATTCAGGAATGCACATTTCACGTCCATCTGACATATTAACCAGTTATGTATATTGGTTAGACTAACAACCAACCTAATTGTTTCGATTTTAGCTAGTGGTGCAAAGACTTCGTATAGCCAATTACTTCCTTCTGAAGAAACACTTTAGCTACAAGTCTTGCTTTGTGTCTAATTACTTTACCTCTTGGATTTAGCTTGAATTTGTATACCCATTTCATACTAATATCCTTCTACCATTTTGGGAAATCGACTAGTGACCAAGTATCATTGTCTTATATGGATTTTATATCATCCACCATAGCTTTCATCCACCTTAGTCTTTCAATGATTCAATTGCATTGACTGGATCAGTATCTGTATATAAGGCATAATTGTAATAACTCACCTTCATCATTGACCACATCATATGATGTGATTACACATTTTTGCAGCCTTGCGAGCATGTTTCTTGTTTTCTCATATCTACTTGTGTTGTCTTGACCTTCGACAACTTCTTATTGAATTTCTCTAAAAATTTGTTGAACAACTCTAACAGCTTCACTAGTTGGCTTCTCACACATGACTCTCATTGAATCCTTCTTGATATTCTTAGTCCAATCCCACTCCTTAAGCTCATATTCAATCACATCCCTGTTGATCACGACTTGCTTGTTTATTGGTACGCACAATTTGTATCCACCAGTAGAACGGAATCCCACTAGGATCATTTGACTGGACTTATCATTCAGCTTTATTTTCAGTTGATCTGGCACATGTCTATGTGTTATGGATCTAAACACGTTCAAGTGTTTTAAGCTAGGTTTGACACCAAACAAACATTTTTATGGTGTGATACCTCCAAGCCTCTTTGTAGGGCGTCTATTTAGTATATATGTTGCAGTCAAGATAGTCTCACCCCATAACTCATTTGGGATATGCTTGCCTTTTAACATACTTATCACCATATTCATAATATTTATGTTCTTTCTTTAAGTAGTACCGTTTTGTTGAGGAGTGTTTGATGGCAACACCTTATGCCTAATTCCTTCTTTTATACATAATGTGTCTAAGTCTTTCGACACATCCTTTCCACCTCCATATGTCCTAAAAACCTTAATCTTGTGACCACTTTGTCTTTCCACCGTTGCTTTGAACTTGGTGAAAACCTCGATCACATCACATTTCTTCTTGATTAAATAGCTCCACATCTTTCTGCCATAATCATCAATAAATGTAACAAAGTATTTGTTACCTCCAAGTGAATCTACCTGGAGGGGACCATACACATCTGAGTAGACTACCTCGAGAATGAATTTCAACTTGCTTCTTGCATCCTTGCTGAAGTTATTCTTATGTTGCTTTGCTTAAACACATTATTCACATACTTCTTCTGGAATACAGATTTCTGGTAGGCCTGAAACCATGTTCTTCCTCTTCATATAACTAATGGCATTAAAATTCAAGTAACCAAGTATGTAATGCCTTAAACATCCATTTCTGCTAGCTGCAATCGGCAAAAAATTGTGTTCCAACACATCAAGTTCAATCTTGAAGGTTTTATTCTGAGACATAAGAGCCTTCAAGATTAACATGTTTCTCGATTAGATCACTATCACCATTCTATCTTCGATCAATACTTTGTAATTCCTCTCGATCAACTAACTTATACTTAACAAATTACTTTTGATGCTAGATATATACAACACATTGGATTTTGTTAATCGTTTACCATATTTTATCCTGATCAAAACATCATTGATACCTTCAGCAGATAGGGTATTGTCGTTTTAAAATTTTACCTTGGTCTTCGATGAGGAATGATATTGATAAACCAATATTTTCTTTCAATCATGTGCGATGAACAACCTGAGTTGAGATACCATTGCTCTTTGAATCTTTCTTCTTCTTTTGTGACCATTAGCATCACTTTGTCTTCTTCTGCAAGCTTTGCATCACTTTCTTGATCTTTCTTTCCTCTTCGACATTGATTTGCATAATGACCATACTTTTGAAAATTGTAGAACTGAATATGACTTTTATCAGGTTTCCTTCCACCACCTCTTCCTTTACCTTCACCACCACCTCTCTGATTGTCTTATTAGAAGATTGTATTTGATTTGATGAACTGCCTTATTTTTGCAATTATGTTAGAATTAGATCAAATTAGAGTTTGATCTAACTCACCAATCAACAGACTCTGATACCATGTTAGAATTAAAGTTTGACCTAACTCACCCTATAAAACCGATTAGTAAGGTAGAGAATATCACTCTATTTAAACTCTTTGTGAGTTATATATTTAATCAATGTGGGACTTAGGTTTTTCCCCATAGATTTAAACATATTGAGAAACTCGTATTTTATTAATTGAAATTTATTAAATATGTATATGCTTTTGGAAATTCTAAGCATCGAAAGAAGGTAGCACTTTCCAATTTTCATGTCGGCAAGTGAATGTTGTTGATTATTGAGAGAACGATCCCCCAAAAATAAAATAAAGTATTGGTAATTGGTAATAGTAACTACCCTCAAATAAAACCGTCAGCTATATCTATAAAATTCAACAACAAAATAGTATTTTATATGTCAAAGATACAGACAAATTACTGTTATTAACACTCTTCTGATATCTCAGTTAGATAACTTTATGCGCTAAGATGCATAGAGCAGACTGAAGAGAGCTTAAACTTTCTGATCTTGGTTCCATTTTCGGCCTGAAAGATGATCTCAGTATTTGATCTTACCGTCACTTCATTCAACTCTGCTGCTGATGCTCCCTCACTTCTATAGTCGCGCAAAGTGTATAAAACTTGAAGCGTAGAAGGAGCTGCAAACCATCTCATGTTAGTTTAAGAAACAACATACTATTAGACAATAATAACAATGCAAGTATAGAATTAGAAAGCTTCCCATCTTGAATGTTTTTTCCTCCACGACAAACAGGTAATTTTCAGTTGAAACTAATTTTATACAAGAGTCACATGTAACTAGTGTACTATTGATTAACAACTTGTTCACAATCTTTATCTTGGCTTGTCTGTTATATAACTTAGAGAAGGATATTATTATTATTAGCAGTTTTGGGGATAGAGGCTATTATGATTATTGTTATTACAGCTAAATTCAATTGGAATATAAAGCATCATTATTCCGAGAAGATTACCTAGGCCAAACATACTTGTCTTTTGGATTATCATGCTACCAACTTTTGATCTTCTGATATGTCTTAATGCCTCAACATCTTCTGATTTGCCCTTAAATTCAAGGAACTCTCCCAATGCATACTTGTTGCCTTTCAGTTCCAACCTGCAACCCAAACAATCTGTTTTATGAGTAAAAAACTAAGATTTGGCAGACTTAAATAATGCCAACAAAGCTCTGAGAGTATACTAATTCAAAGGCAACCACATTTTATTTGTAAGCCCAGCTAAACAACAAATTGAAGAAAAAATATCTCTATTTCGATTTAGAAGAATTTCCTCATGGTCTATAGTAGATAACCTCAAAATGCTCCTTCTGCCAAGGTATTTCTCCAATAAACCTAAAAGAACTTGATGTATAATGGCTTGTCTGGTTTTATAACTCCACATAATAGAGCTGGAAATGAATAGGTTTTTGACACAAATCCAGCAAAGACATACCAAACATTAAGCCAACATCAAATAGTTCAAAAATGGATTGATATATTTCCTCCCCATGGCACCATTAACAGCATCCAAATTCATTTGCAGAGAATTTAATAAAAGAACAGAACATTAGAAATATAACAAAACAGCATCCAAATTCATTTGCAGAGAATTTAATAAAAGAACAGAACATTAGAAATATAACAAGTGAATCATCGAGTACAAGTGGTAGCTAACCTATCCCATATTGGAGCTGTGCTTAGAACAAATTCAAGATTCTTATTACCAGATTCTTGCATATTGTTCTTCCCGCTAAGAAAGGCACTCTTTACCCAACTAGAGATCACACTCTTTGTCCCTGGCTTCTGTAGCTTCCATTGTTCATGGGTAATAACTTCAGGTGGAAAATCACTTGTAGGAATGGTACTGCAAATACAAAAGGAGAACTGTAACATATAATGTATTACAAACCAAATATAAACAAGAAAATAAGTACTGGTCTTGCTTTTGACTGAGTAGACCAGATAGGCTGTATATCTTATCTGTCATAAATAACTAAATAATACTGCTTGTCAAGGGATTAAACTGGTTTCTTCAACACATTTCCAACTTTTTCACAACCAAATTCCAACTAGAAATTACAGTATTAATTTCTTCGTTTATTGCCAAGAACTGTTTAATTTAAAATAGAATGCATGAAACATATGGATATGAAGAATGACTATTAGAAGTCAATATAAGAACCCGAATTTCGCAAATTTTGATGTCTTTAACAACAACAAAAAAAACACAAATTGTGTTATTGACAAAATCATGAATTAAAAGAGAGTATCTTCTTTTACTGAAATTGAAAATATTTATAGATTAAAAAACATACCATAATTTAGGATTTGGAAGTATAACTTTACAAGTTAGAAACCCTTTAGGTAGAACAACCCCTCTTTGTTCAAGATAGGATTCAAGAATAGAAGCTTGCTTTCTTACTTCTTCCACCTGTATACAAATTGAAAAAACAAGTAATGAAAGAAGTTAGTAATTTAAAAATCTAGCGACACCTAATCCAGCCTCAATAACAAATCGAAATCCCCATTGACATTATTCAACAAACATGTTAAAGTAGCCTCTACATTCTAAAACACAATTCATGCATCTCATGTCATGAAACAAACAAGCTAAAATCGTAATAGAATGTTACCGGATCAGGGTGACGGTCAACTTTATTATGTTTGCCTGGCTTCTCAGAGTGCCAAGTACCATCACCATGAACTGTCAAAATCCCAGAGAAATTCTTCACGGATATCACTAGTAGCTCTCTGCAAAAGAAAATTAAAACGAAATTAGCACCGGAGCCTCTCGGCAACTAACACGGACACTAGTGATTACAATTGACATATTCATTTATTTCAATGATGAATGGAAGAAAAATACCTTTTAGTAACAAGAACGAGATCAATGGATTGCGGCGAAGCAGAATCGGCATCGGGTATTCTGAGACCAACAAAAACCTTACCTCCAAAAAGCTTTTGAAGCCTGAAAAAAATGAAAATCGAAATTAGAATCATGAATTCAACAAAAGTAAAATTGAAGATTGATGTAAATAGGTTAAGGAGAAAGGAAACCTATGAGCGACGTTGAAGAGAACGGTGGAATCAGAAGCTTCAATGTCGGAAACGTCGTCGTCGTAAAAGAAGCATTTGAACAATTTGTAAATAATCAAACCACAGATTATCGCAGGCCACATCTCTCTCTCTCTCTCAAATGAAAAAAGGTTCTTCTAATCAAAATCAGTGTGAAGAAGCAAAGTATTCTATCAAATTCGTGACTTTAATTATTAAGCTTTTTCCTTTTCAAATTAGTACAAAACATTAATGCTTAACAAAATTAAACTATGTAAAAAAAAAAATAACTTACTAGTGTAAAACAGATATCAGTAAACTTTTTCCTCAATTGTTTAAAGACTTGCACATAATTAAAAAAAATTACTTATTATAAATAATAAACTTTTTTTTTTTGTTAGTATTGGGGTTTAATTAAAATTAAAAAATATATAATAGAATAATTGGTTGGTTTAGAAATAGGACCTCAATTTTCAATGGGCTAGGCTTAGGACATTGACTACACTCTTCCTTAGAATAGAAAAGGTAGGAAGCCAACAAAAAAATATGTTATGTGAATATTTTATTGAGAAATAAATTCCTACACCAACATCTTATTACGGTTAACAATAAAATATAATATCTTTTTAAATTCTTTTCAATTTTTTTCGTGAACGATAATTTTTTTTAAAAATCTTTTATTAATAGAAACTGACGTTTATTAACCAATTTCATTACCGCATTAACCAAGTTTTTATACTGTATTAACCAACTTGTTTTTACACTGTATTAACCAATTTTTGTGATTCTTCAAAAATATTTCTTAGCAGTAGCCAAAATTGGTTAATGCAATGTAAAAACTTAGTTAATGCATTGTAAAAATTGGTTAATATATGTTCGGGTGTTAAAATATTGTTGCATTAATAAAAAGTATAAATTTTTTTTACTGTTCATGGGAAAAAAATTTAAAAAAAAAATTATATTTCAATGTTCATCGTATTGGTGAACAGTGAAATACGGTGTATTGTAGGAAAATGGTGTATGAATAGCATACCTGTATTATATTATACAGCTTAGAACAAACAAATCAGACGAGTTTAAATTCTCTTATTTACTCTTACATTATTCACACGTACTCAACTTTGATAATGTGACTATGTCTTCAAAATCAAATTTTGTAATAAATCTGCACAATTTAGTGTGATTTGTTATTTGTATTTTAAAAACCGAACTAAACAAAAGTAAATCATATTATATTATAACTCAAACTTCATTAATATCACATCCAACACAAAACACACATTTAGTATTGCCTTAACCTTATAATTACGAACGGTTTTCTCTTACTCGCATTTATGGTTTCAGTTTCAATAGCATCGCACATTCTTCTCATCTACTTTGTCATGTACATCTTGTCTCTTCTACTCTAATCTCTCATATTTTATGTTCTTTATTTTTCATCTTCTTATTTTTATATTATTTTTTCTCTTCTAATTACGTTTTTATCACATATTTCTTCTCTAACTCGCATTTCTTTTATTCTTTCATTTTCATCTTCCCTAATCTATCATCTCATTTTTTTTTTTTATATTTTATTATAATTATAATGTCTTTGATATTGTTTTACGTTACTATTTTATGTTTTTTATTTCAATTTTTTCTAATTTGATTTGTGTATATTGAATGAAAAGTTTTTGTCTAAATATGATGAATTTTGATGTTATTTGATAATGTATGAATGATTAAACACAAAGTTATGTTATTCTCTATAAGTGTATGTATGACTAAATAAAAATCTTGTAAAAAATCGAACCAACCAAACTGATCTTACCTGATCAGGAGGGCCTTCCAACAATTGAACATGAACATCTAGGTTGATGGAATGGAGGGGTGTACCTGCAAGGCGCTCCGATGTCAAAGTCAATAGAGGTACAACAAAAGGTAAGTGAGAAGAGTTAAATCAGAATATCTGACCCTTTAGTGAAAAAAGGTATTTATAGTGAGCCCCCAGCGCTGGGCCAAGGTCTTTCCTTGGGCTGGATCAGCGAGGCCCAAGGGAGAACTGCCAAGAAACGCGTAAGGAACGTGAAGACCTAGCAAGTGGTCTGGTCCTTGGTCCAACTGCCCTTATCTTTCAGGAGATAATGGGGGACAATTGGATGACGTGACAAGTGGAATGGTAGATTTGTTCTCTGCCCGTCTCGCAGAGTGTGTGTCCCACTCATGGAATGCATGCCCGACCGTTAAGTGGTTTCGCCCGTCCACCAAGTATACTTGCCCGAGCGTATGGGCATCTGCTCAACGTATTGGGCCACGACCCAATACAGTCTCTAGAAGCCCAGTCCAGAACACAAACCAAACAAACTCGTACTGATTTGGTTTTATTTAGTTCGATTTTATTTTTTAAAGTTAACCGAACTAAGTCAAACCACATGCTTTTTCTTTTGCGGTTTTATCTTCAAAACCAAGCGAATACCCATATATCTATCTATTTATATTTAAAATTATATATTATATTTATAATTTTATAATGTTTTTAATATTTCTCTTATAAAAAATTTAAAATTAAATTAAATATTTTATAATTCTATAATATATAAATTATTGTAGGTTTATATGTCACCATTATCACTAGGTTTATTATCACTAGGTTTATATGTCACCATTATCACTAATTATCTATATACATGTCATTATTCATATTATTATTAATATTTGTTCTGTAATGGACAATAAAAATATAATGAAAAGATAGAAGAGTCTCGGTGCGTTTATTTTTTGTATTATTATTTTATATAAAATTTATTTGTAAACAAGTCAATAATCATCAAGAGCGTTTGTGAGTCAAATATTGTGTACAAGTCAACGAGAATTGGGATCAAAGAGTTTAGTTTCAACACTATTTGAGTTGTGATTGTACAAAACAATAGTGTATGAATTTTTCAAAATCATAGTGGAAGAATAACAAACTTTCAATAGGCAGCCGTTGGAGCTAGATTAGGCGCAAACGAGGACGAAAACGTAAACAAGTATAAATTCCGGTGCAATCTTCTTTATCCCTATTTTTCTTTTAATTTTATTTATTGTTGACTTGTTTAGGTTTGTTACTTTCTTAGAATCACGTGAGCTGAAAGTTTATTGCATTAATATCAATTTCGTTGATAAGCTTATGTTTTGTTAGATTGAGACTTTAATTTGGTCTTGATGTTGATTAAATCTCAAGCCTGTGATATTAGAATTCTTATTATATTTAAATTATTCATGTTATACAACTCTTGTAAGTCAATAAATCTATTGATTGATTGATTTGGTTACTTGTTTCACCCACTTTTAATTGTGTATTTTGATTGAGTGATGTGTATATTTTATCCAACTCTTATCTTAAACCTCTTGCATCATCCATTATCGTTTAGATCAAACTCTCATCTTAGGGTGTGAGATTTTTTAGGAGGATCGTTATTGTGATTAAAATTTTCTTTGAAGATTTCTTGAGGAATTTAGGGGTTTGCATTTGTGTGTGTGGTTGTGGATGAGATCGATAATCTAGTCGAAAAGAAGGAGGTTTTCTCTCCATAATTACTTTGGTAGTGTGTGGTATCCTATAAACAAAGTTGGAGTTGTTCTAATCTTCAGACAGACAAAGGTTGGAAATATCGGTATGGTCGAGTAAAGGTTGCTATAGAACGGAGACTTGGAGCAGTATTATTAAAGTTGGAAGATTTAAGACAAAGTCGAATGAAGATTTTGCAAGAGTTAAGTGGAATATAATTTGTACAAGTCAACGAGGATTCAAATCAAATATTTTTATTTTCAACATTATTCAAATTGTGATTGTATAAAACAACTTTGTATAAAGTTGTCAAAATCATAGAGGAAGTAACCCAAAATTTCAATTGGCAACCATTTGACACTGGATTAGGAGCAAGCTAGGACAAAAATATGTAACTAGTACAAGTGCAATCTTCTATATGCCTATCTTTTTTTAATTTTATGTATAGTTACATGTTTCAGTTTGTTACTTTCGTAGAATCACATGTGGTTAGGGTTTATTGCATTAATAATGGTTTCATTCATAAGCTTAGGTTTTGTTAGATTGAGAATTCAAATCATTCTTGTTGTTTATTAATCTCAATATTGTTATACTGGTAAAAAATATAGGTGTGCATGATACCACTACAAGGTTAGAGACACTGAAATGCCTTAGTAGATGCATACTAAATAGTGGTGGTTAGGGTTTTCCCACGATGACAAGAATCCCTATACGTTGGTTTTTATGGTGGTTTAGAGAACCTGATCACGTGAGGTGGGAGGCTCTATATGGGTGTTGGTTGCTTGTGTATAATCGTGTGAGTTAGGATCTCCTTTTCTCCCTCTGAGAGGGAGGAATTTATATAGGAATTTTTTGCCTAGGATTTAGGAAACGCTTAGGAGTGACAACCGCTCCCTCATGACTAGCAGGGATCGTTGACCATTTATTCTTCATGGAATCGTGGAGAATTCCCTCTCCGTTGACTAATAGGGGACAACAGTATTATACATGTCATCAGACTCATGGGCGAGTCCCTTGTTCTGTCTGGATGTTACCCATGTGACATCTCTCATAGGTGAGGACTCTGAAGTCTTTCTTGTTTAGGATTTTCACAAATATAACACTACAATTGTGATATTAGAATTCTTATTGTATCGACATTATCAGTTTTACACAACTCGTGTAATTTGATTATAATTCAATAAACCTATTGATTGATTTGGTTACTTGTTTCATTAACTTTAGATTTTTTATTTTGATTGAGTGTTGTATGTATTCTACCCAAAAAAGTTTATTTTTGTACGTACATTTTTTGTTACGCAAATATCTTTCGAACATTAATCTTTGAAATTAACGTTTTTTAATCAATCATATTTTTTAAAAGAAGGTTTATTCAACTCCCGCACCCACCAACCCTTCTAGGCTGTTGAATTTTCATATTATTGTCTAACGTGATTGAATCCCAATACATGCATGTCTCTGAAACTCATAAAAATAATTGGTTTGTCCCTATTTCTCCTTGATGAGCTAATTGCTTGAGAACAAACAATGATTCAAGCATAGGGGAGTTTGATAACTTATGTTTTTATCGCTTTTAACCATTTGAATTTATCGCATTTTGTCTAATTTTGTTCCATTTTGTTTCTATAATACTTCTAATATCTTGTTTTCACTTTGTTTCAAATGATTGAAAATAATTAAAGGTTTTAAGTCATAATAAAGTGGAAAGAAGTTAAGACGAAAAAGATAAATAAATATACTTGAAATTTGGACAAGAAAGCAAAGGATTGAGCACAAACCAATGACCATTACAACAAGGTTATAATGGTCATTGAGGTAGTACTAGCCCAGAACTAGACTTCCTAAATTTGGCATTTTAGCACACAAGGCTGGGTGTGAGTGTATTACAGCTTGGTTATAATGGACATCATGGTCGTAATGGCCCCAACGACCTTTGGGTATTCTATTATGTGTTCTTTTATTCTTGGTCTTTCCACTTCTCACTTTGTCATACTCTGAAATAAAGATTCTCTAATTATAAATTATTGTCTTTTATGGGATAGTGAGAAAAACCCAAATCTCACATTGGCTAAATATATAACTCACAAAAAATTTAAATAGAGTGACACTCCTCCTCTTACCAACCGATTTTGTAGGGTTGAGTTAGGTCAATTTCTAATTCTAACATGATATCAAGAGCCTATCGATTCGGACCACCCACCATTTAATATGCACATCAAGCCCAAAACATATGTTGAACACAAGGGGGTGTATTTGAAAAAATGTATGTCTTCCAACCTCCTTTCTTGATTAATCAGTCTGTTGTCTAATCCACACTTACAAAAATGTATGTCTTCCAACCTCCTTATAACTTTGATAACAACATGATAGTCATCACAAATTCTCAGATTCTTAATCACATATCCTTTGAAGCATAAATATTGGAAAGAAGAATGTAGTTCCCAAGATTGTCTGGTTCTAAAAAGTTGGGAAGTTCAAGATTGAATTCAAAAGAGACAAAGTGCTTCTGGAGCTGGTAGACAACAATATAGACAATTTCAACAATAATATTAGTTTAGAAAGCTTGTATGGTCAATATGATTCGTGTCATAGGTTGTCACTTATCACCAAGCAAACTTAAGTAAATCTTAGAAAAAGTTCGAAGTCAATACGCTGGACTTTTTGGTTAAAAACTAAACATAATTAAGTGCAAATAAAAAGGTAATTAAACATAGTCATTTGTGTACCTATTACATGTCTAAAGAAAGGGTGCACAGAGCAAACATCATAAACTTCCATTTCAATCAGGATAACATATAATAGAAATCAACATGCCACTTTTTTTGGTCAAATATATATAAAAAGGACAAAAGCAACATATAGTAAAGTGAAAAAAACAAAAAACTAGAATTCCATCATCACATTCAGAAGTGTGCAACCCAAAAAAACTGATTAGAGAAGAATCCTAAACAAATATTACAAGCCCTCTTCATTCTTTAAAACCTATTCCAATAACCAAAAATCATCATAACAATAAACCAAATACATTCATTCAAACACTTTAATGTTCAAAATATACCAACATCAAAAGCAAACTATTGCTATTTGCCACCACTCTTTTTCTTCAACAGGCTTCCAAACTTACCAAGCAAAGCTTTCTTCTTCTTCTTCACCACTTGTTTTGTTGGCGAACTTCCACCGTCGTCGATGTTCTCTGTTGTTGCAGATGTTCGATTAGTCTCGCTATCGTCTATCTTTGACTCAACTTCCTCTTCAAACGATTCTTCTGGTTCTGTTACTTTCTCTGGTGAGAACTCCTTTTTCTCTATCTTGCAACTCTCCCACATTTTCAACTCAACAGAATCATCTTTTTCCTTTCCCTCATCATCTTTCTTTGGTTTTCCATTCACATTATCAGATTTGAAAGATTCGGTTTTTTCAAACTTGTCATTCAAGACAATGTTTTCGTCATTGGCCGAAACCGAAACCAAAAGCTCATCCTTAGATATGCCGCTTTCTCCTCCATGTCCATTCTCTTCAGAGAATTCTACTACTTTAGGAAGCAAATCGTAGTCCTTCTCGCTATCGGTGAGATCACCGTTTTCCACGCTTTGGTTTCGTGTTGTAGCTTCTTCAAGCGACTTAGATAGCTCCTCCACCTTCTTAATGGACGTGTATTCTCTAGACCGGAGGTCCTCGTTTTCTTGAAAAATATTCTGAAACTCATTTTCTTTATCCAGTAAACTCTCTTTCAACTTCATGTTCTCAGCATGTGCTTCTTTAAGTGCTTCCTGCAGATGGATCACCTCAGCCTCAACTTCTTTCATGTTTTCCTTTAGTTGAGCTTCTTCCTCTCTTTTGACATTCGCTTCTTCCTCGGTTTCTTTCAGTAAAGAAATCAACCTGTTTATTTCGTTTCCGAGGGACGAGTTTTCTTCTTCAGTTTTCTTTAAGCAGCCCACAAGATGATGTTCTTTCTGCTCCCACTCTGCTTTGGAGTTTGCAATATCAATGTTGGAATTTTCAATACTAGATGTAAGAACATCAATCTCGTGATGTGCATTGTTAAGCATCGACTCGAATTTTTCTTCACTAGCTTCCAAGACCGATTTTAAATCTTGAATTTGAGTCTCATAGCTTTCATGTTCGGCTTGGTAAGATAATAGCTTCTCTTTGGATTCTCGGGCTTCTGCAGATACTTCATGCAATGCAGAAGCTAAGCTGTCCATGGCCTTCTTAGTCTTTTCTTCTTCGTCTCGAGAAATCTCCAATTCATTGATAAGTTTGCTTTTCTCTTCTAATAGGGTCTGCACACTTGAAGCTGAAACCTTTTCATTGTCTAACGCCTGAGCTTTCTCTTTATTAACCGCCTCAATTTCAGATTCAAGAGATTCAATCTTCTTCGACATTTCAAGACTTTCTTCCTTAGCCACGAGAAGACAGTGCTCCGAATCCTCGAGATCTCCTCTTTGCCTCCCAATTGTCATTTCCAACATTGCCACTTTCTCTTTAAGACTAGAAATTTCAGATTCTGCAACATGCAAGAGTTCGTTTTTACTTTCTAGCTGTTTCGTTGCAGATTCCAAGGACAATGACGCGGATCTCTCTAACTTATTTGCATCTTCGACCTTCAATTCTAGTTCCTCAACCTTCTTTCTCCACTCGTCTAGCACACTATGCGCATAAGATTCAGTCATCTTAGCAGCTTCAAACTCAACATTAAGCTGATCAATCAGAGCCTCTTTCTCTGCCAACTTTTCGCCGTAACCATTCGCCTTTTCAAGCTCTTGCCGAAGAGCTTCAATCTCGGTTTGCAGCTCCAACACAGTCTTGTTTTCACTTGCCTCAGTTTCCATCTTTGAATCTAGTAAGCCCTTCAACCGTATCAGTTCAGCCGAAAGAATCTCCGCTTTCTCAACATGAAGCTCGGCAATTTTAGTTGCATCATCAGCATGACTCAGTGCCTGGTTCTTCGCATCACAAGTCATGACGAGTTCTTGCTTAACCCGCTGAAGCTCCTGAGTGGTTGTGAGAAGAGCCGATACATCCAAAGCATGCTGGTTCCTCACGCTTTCGAGCTCTTTCTGCCATTCCTCTTCTTTCTTCTGAGCAGCTTCAATTCCAGCCTGTTCCAGCTCAACAGCTCGGAACTTTTCAATCTCCGAATCATCCTCAGCACGCTTCTGAGCCACCATTGCCTCCCTTAGTTTCTCATTTGCTTCCTCAGACACTTTCTGCGCTTCTTTAAGCTCATTTATCGCCTTTACTTTCTCTTTCTCAGCCTGAACCAGTTGTTCTTTCGCTTTCTTTAGATCTTCTTGCGCGACATTTAACTGTGTCTGCAATTCCGAACTCTTTACAGCAACTCTCGGTGGCGTTGGCTTCTGAAAAAAATTACAGAAATATTAAACCAGATTAATCAAGATGCACTAGAGCTCGATCTCAAAGAAGGATGAGATACAAGGTGCTTACATCAGCTGGTGTGGTAGGTCTTGGCGATTTCCTCTCCGCAATCGGCTTTGAATTCAAAGATCGCGGCGATGATTTTTCAGCAGAAAGGCGCGAAGCTTGCAACGGCGACGGCGAAGGCGACTCAGATTCCGGTTTAGACACGCCTCTACCGAGCTTACTAACTCTGGGAGTTGCAGGTGATGTTTTATTAGGAGTTGCCGGTGGCACTTTGCCGAGAGTTGCTTTGCTGGGCGTAGCCGGCGACGCTGCTTTGTTCGACGATTCCGATAAACCAGATCTATCATATGTTCACAATGTAAATACCATATCAAACAATGCATTAAAATGTCACATCTTGATCAAATTCAAAACATGGATCTAAATTCTAAACCTAAGTTAACTAACTCTAACTACTAAATTCAGTTATAATCTATTCAAATTATCAATCCAAACTCATCAAACAACAAAAATGAACTTAAAGTTAAACCCATTTTCAAAGTTAAAACTTTGAACACACACACAAAAATAGAAACAAAAAGAAAAAAAAAAACAAAAATTTAAGGAAACTAAAAAAAATCATTAACCAACAGATCAAACCTAAAACTCAAAATCTCACAGTAATAACTCAAATGGAAAAGGAAAAAAAAATGAAAAAGAAGAAAATGTGATGAATTGATGAAACCTAAATCAGATCTTAAAGCCATAAACATAAAGTTAAAAACTTGACAAACCTGGATTTTGAAGCCATGATGAGAAAGAAGGTAAAAGAAACCAAAGCAACAAAAGAGGTTTCTTAAACTGTCAGTTACAGAATACTAAATGTTATAATTCCAACATTGTCAGAAACAAAAAACCGATCAAATTAACAACATTAAAAAGAAGAAAAAAAAAGAGTGAAAGAAGAAGAAGATGATAGAAGAGAAGATATAAAGAAAAACTAAAATGAATTGAGAGTTGGTTTTCTTGTCTCTAGAATGGCCACACACTTTCTCTCACTAAATCAATGTTTTTTGTTTCTCTCTCTTACCCATTTTCCTTACCAGTACTTCAACAACTAGTACTATAGTTTATCTTACTAGTGTATATTTCAGGTGGAGAATGTGAAATCACTAAACTAACCCTCAATTTTTCTAAAATATGTGAAAAACAAAAGCATGTGTTGCTATTACTTTTTCAGAGGTAAACACTTTATCCTTCTTTTCAGGAAAAAAAGAAAAAGTTATTTCATACTATAAAATTAATAGAAACTGTTTTTTTTTTTATATGTTACTACAATTTTGTATTTTTATAAATTAACATTAATAATTTAATAATAAGATAAGATATTGTACCTGGCATGTGCATGTTCCGAGAATTTGAAAAGGAATAAAAATTATAAAAAAAAGTGGTTATGTGATTACGACAGGGTAATAAATTAAAAGTGGATTTAATTTAAAAAATGAAAATGCGCGAAGATGAAGAGTCAATTTACTAAATAGTGGGTGGTTTTTTTCTTACGTTTGTTCTAATTACTTTCTTAATGCTTTGAGCTTTTCTTAACTCTATATATTTGGACACTAAACACTAACGTTTATCTTTGGTAAAACATAAATTATATTTAATCATGATTAATCATAAAAAATAGTATAATAAATTTTTTATTTTGTGCGATACTCTGCATTTCTATGTTGTAATTGGTAACTGCCCTGTTTTAATGCGTAAGTTAGACCTATATAAATTTGACTAAAGGCACGTGGCTTAGCGGTTTCCCTCTTAAGCAAAATAATGAAGACACATTAGGTCTCTTAAAAATTAGTTTTAATTTATAAAAAGAAATTAGGACAATAATGTGGTCCCTTTCCGCATAAATTATATTAAAAATAATAAGATGATGTTTAGAAATTGATATTTAATCTCGGTAAAATTAATTGATAGTATAGTTTATAGTTAATGATTAATAATTTATAGATGATAAGTTAATTGAAGTGTTTAATAAAATTAAAAGGTGATTAATAATTTATAGATGATAAGTTAATTGAAGTGTTTAATAAAATTAAAAGATAATATGCTTGGTTATTCAACTTTATTGCTAAGGATATTTGTAGCATGAATTATTTTGTTTAGGTACCCATATATTCTTAGGTCCTTTATGGTTAGTTTTCCTGAATGTCATATTAATTTAGGATTTCTGTGCAAAAGAAGTGTCTTGTGTGTGATCATAAGTGAAATGAGAGTATATTGAACATAAAGTTCTTTAGTTTAACATAATTAATGTCTATTTTCCTGTTTCCACTTAATCCACAAATCATTGAAACAAGTTTTCTTCTATTTATGTTCTTAGCTAGGAATTTCTAAAAAGATGTTTCATATCTCTTGGAAGAACATTCAGAGTCCATATGAGCTTATGAAAGAAATTTTTTCAAGTTTCTCACTCTTACTTTTTAGGGAAGAGTTTTACTTTTCTAAATTATTGTCTCTTTCTTTAAAAATAGAGTTTTCTTTCAGCTATTGACTATGCGTTTCGGAGTCGACTACATGAATATGTTTCAGAGTCTTGTATCTTTGTTGAAGTTTATGATTCTTTTCAAGAATATCAATTAAGGATAATTCTAATTCATAACGAGTGCGATGAGAAAATACCTCATCAGAGTTTGAGTCTGATTCTGATTCAGGTGCTTTCATGCTAGCTTTCAGAGTCATCTTCTGAAGATTTAGAGTCATCCCAGGTTTCAATTAGAACCTTCTTCTTCTCTCTGAAGAATTTATTTTTAGGTTTGAGTTTGGGACACTCATTCTCATAATGTTCAGGCTCTTTGCACTCAAAACAACTAACATCCTTGTCAGCTCTAGACCTTTTGCCTAGAGATTGACTTAGATCGTCCATTTGTTCTTCTGTAGCCTCTGAACTTCACATATCTTTGCTTCATGTAATGTCCTAGACTTCTTTCGGGATCACCGACTGACCCCACAAACCAACACGGGTCTTTTCAGCAAACTTTATTCTCACTTACACACTTTACAGGAAACATCTCAGAAGGTCACCCATCCCAATACTACTCAAAGTCAAGCACGCTTAACTATAGAGTTCTTATTGGTTAGGCTACCAAAAATAAGATGTATTTCCGTGGTATAAGTAATACCAATTAACAACACTATTATAGTACAAAATTGTTCTTTATACTTTGTTATCATCAAAACTTAAGGATTGTAGATGTGGAACCAAACTTATTCCAATAATATGGAGTTGCAATTACACACTCTTTGGTCACCATTATAACACATAGGATCTCAACTTGAGCTAACTCGAAGCGCCTCGTTATGTAACTTTGATATATAAAAAGATGGTGGGTACGAGGTAAGATGAACGAATGAATCTTCTTATGAGCAACAACACGTGTTTAAGGGATACAAGAGTTTGATGTGTACAAGGATTTTGAAAGAGAATGAGGGTTTTAATATGAAAATGGAACATAAATTGATAAGCCGGATGAAATTGAGTTTGAAATTAAAATTTTGAAATGAAATTGAGTTTGAGAATGAAAAGGAACTGTAATTTTAAAAGGGAGTTAAAAAAATTTAAGTTTTTTTATTTTATTTTATAGAGCTAAAATATTTTGATAAGAAACTAACTTTTTAAGCTGAAACATTTATTTTTGTAAACATTTAATTTTAGTTTTTATTTTGAAATTTTAAATATTATATAATATTAATAATAGAAATATAATATAAATTTTTACTTGAATCTATTCTTATTTATATTCATTAATGTTACACTCAAAATATATTTTTATTAAAAATAAATATTTAATATACAAATATTTATAAATATAAAGAGAAGATAATGTTTTACCCATGAAATCTTATAGTCACAGTAGTCATATACCAATAAACATGAGTATAAACCAAACTTTATACTTTGAGTAAAAAAAGAAAACAAACTTTATACTCACATGTTCTATTTTTTAGTTATTTATATATATGACCCATATACCTACGATAATAAATTTTTGTAGGTATATATCACATACACCCACATGTTTATCAGGCATCACTAACATTATTTTATATATATATATATATATATATATATATATATATATATATATATATATATATATATATATATATATATATATATATATATATTCCAACAACAAGAAACAAGAAAGGATGTGGCACAAAACATTAAAGTGCTTCAATATAAATTCAAAGTAATATGTGTCTCATTGTGTCATTATCACATCGAATTTAACCTCAAACATACAATGTGCATTCTCTAAAACTTCAATTCCTTCATATTCATATCCTTCTTGTGATTGTCGTGTGAAAATATCTTATATTTTCATCTCAAATCCTAACCCAATAAATTTTCAATTTCCATTCACACCTTCTTTAACATTAATTGATTAATGATCAAACATAAATTCTTAAATTTGCATGATTTAATTCATCCTTAAGAATCAAGCATCAAATCATCGTCATAAAAAAACTTGTAGAGACTAAAACTCGACGTTTTCTTTATAGGGACTAAAAACAAAAATTGAAATATTTATAAGGACTAAAAACATATTTAACCATAATATATTCATTGTCATAAAAAAATGTAATCTTTAAAGTGCTCAAATGATCCAATAATGCACTCAACAAGAGTTGAGTCATGTCTTCATCTTCAATCTTTACCTCAATCTTCTCAAGACCGTCAATAATCTTGTGAAATTTTGTCAACTACTATACTATGTATTTTCTCTTAAGTTAAAATTGCTTGGATATTCACTTTCCACGACTCAAAATCATTGTCTCCAAAAAAAATCTCGATTTTTCATTTAGAACCCATGATGCTCACTTGTAAACAAAACTCATTTTTCCCATAATAGGCTCCACTTATTGTTAAAAATTGATGGAATAACTCAAAGTAATTAGGAATAATTATTCAGAGTTCAAACACAAAGAAATATGATGTGCGGGGACAAAGAATAATCAAAACCAAAATAAATTATCTAAACAACACAATAACCTGCCAAAATTGGAAGGGAAACCACGACAAGGCATAAGATGATAAAAGGAAAGGTCATTATAACTTATTTAGCCAGTTTAATGAAAAGATCTACTATATGGAAGAGAGAAGCTTTATGATTAACTATGTTTCCAAAATTTTGTTACAAGAGATTACAATTTACAAATGAGTTATAAGAAAAAAAAATTTGAGTTGCCACGAATAAAACTCTATTTCTACCTTAGTGTTTTTCAATCTCTTCAATACTCAATATATGACTTACACAAGTTCAATGTGTTAGGGAGTGTTTCCCAATCCCTTTATATATCTTCATAGGTATCCCAAATTTCAAGAAATCCAAGGAATTTCAACCATTCTCTCTATAAGTTTACCAATAAGATTCCTAAACCCTTATCTTTGTCTTTAGTTGATAAAATTTAAATGTCGCAAAGACAAATACAAATGTAATAGAGACATATTTATAATTTATAATTGTTAAAAACCTTAATGAACCAAAAATACTACCCATTAAATGTTAGAATAAAATTATAAATATATTATAATATCCTTTATATTATTTTAAAATGTTATAATATCTTATATATCTTTTATATTAATTTATAATATCATAAATATCTTATAATATATATTTTATATTAATTTATAATACCTTAGAGTATTTCTTTATATTTTATAGTATCTCCGTATATCTTAAAGTTTATATTTTGGCTTGATGATTTTTGGAATCTCAAAACATGATTTTTGGTATACTTCAACAAATGTAAAAATAGTATACTCAATTATAGTGGACATGAAATTTGTCTAAGCAATTTGAGGCAACATTGTTGACAAAAGACTATTGTGAGATAGAGCTGTGGTTTTATGTTTTATGTTTTAAATATAGTGACAGTTAAACTAATTAATTTTCTAATTCTAGATTGTTATAAAAGTTAACTAACCTAGGTAGTATATATATTGTTAATGTGATTTATTATTGAAGACTATACTTATTATTGTTGGATTTATCTCATAAAAAACCGTTTGATATTTTTAACATTTATCATATGCTTTTTGTTATAATTAAAACTCAACATAATGCTCTTATAAAGTGTTTTCGTTGAGACTTAGGCGGTGAATATACTTGTAACAAGTTAAATAAGTTACTTGCTTATAATGATAGTGTGAAATATTAGAATAAATTCTAGGTTTACCATACCTTCGAAGTCCGCTTATATGTTGTTGTCAAATTTGATATTGTGTTATGGATCCAATTGTTTAAGTTAGCTTGTATCATAAGTTAGCTTGTAATGAGTAATTATTAAAAAAAAATCATTAGGTTACTGTGTTAGTTTTCTTATAAATAACATATTAGTCTCTCGTTTTTTGTATAAGGGAAAATAGGAAGATAAAACTCTAATTCAAAAGTGAGAGAAATTATTTGTTATTCTCGTATACTTGTAATCTTGTTTCAAGAGAAAGAAAAGAATAACGGTTTATAATCAATCCTTGTTGTTACCCTTGTGTTCTCATAAACCCTAACCCCCGTGGGTTTCTTGATCATAAAGAAACCTATTATACTTTGTTTCTAAGGTATCCGATTCACAACAAATTGGTGCGGTGAACATGGAGAAGATGTCTTCAACAAAGAATGAGATTGAAAAGTTCACCGGAGTGAACGATTTCGGTTTTTGGCGCTTGAAGATGAAAGTCCTACTTGTTCAACAAGGTTGCTTGGAAGCGTTGAAGGGAAAAACGACCATGAAGGATGTGTTAACGGAAGCTGAAAAGACGACCATGATTGAGAAAACACATAACACAATATTGTTAAGCCTTAGTGATAAGGTTATCCGACAAGTATCAAAGGAGACAGTGACGTCAAGGTTATGGTTGAAACTTGAAGGTTTATACATGACCAAATCGTTGATGAATCGACTCTATCTGAAGCAAGTTTTTCATTCAAGATGAGTGGAGACAAAGTGTTGGCTGAGCAGTTGAATATGTTCAACAAGTTGATTCTTGATCTTGAAAATATTGATGTGAAGATTGATGATGAAGATCAAACAATGTTGATGTTATGTGCTTTGCCCAGAGCACATGTTCACTTCAAAGAAATCATATTGTATGGAAGAAAGTCCATGATCTTTGAAGATGTTCAACATGCGTTGTATTTTAAGGACTTGAACGAACAAAAGGAGCATAAACCTCTGACGGTTGGTGAAGGTTTGACCGTTAAGGCAAAATTCTTACGAAACGATGGTAAGTTCGACAAGAAGAAGGGTAAAAGTCAGCAGAAGTCTTATAGTGGTGAAACATTTGGTGTTCGATGTTATTATTGTAAGAAGGAGGGTCACATTCGAAAGGTGTTCCATGAACGCCTGAAAGATCATGGAGGTAGGATAATGGCAATGCTGCCATTGTTCAAGATTATTTCGACTCATCTGATGTTCTTGTGGTTTCAAGCGGTGACTCAAGAAAATAGTGGATTATGGATTCAAGTTGCACTTGGCACATGACTCCAAACAAAGATTTATTCGAGGAACTATGTGATCAAGATGGAGGATCGGTGCTGCTGGGAAATAACAAAGCATGCAAAATTGTAGGCATTAGATCTGTGAGATTCAAGCTCCATGATGAGTCAATAAGGTTATTGACTAAAGTTAAGTATATACCTAACTTGAAGAGAAATTTGATTTCTCTTGGTGAATTCAACAAGAAGGGATATGTTTTTCAAGGAGAGAAAAGTATCCTAAGAGTCATGAAGGGGTCGAAGGAAGTCTTGAGAGGCATGAAAAAACAATGCTTGTATATCCTTTAGTCTGAAGTTGTAAGTTATATATATATATATATATATATATATATATATATATATATATATATATATATATATATATATATATATATATATATATATATATATATATATATATATATATATATATATATATATATATATATATATATATATATACGAGTGGGAATATTCTTACTCCAAAAGTAAGTTTATGAGACTTACTCCAAATCATAACCATGGATTTTCATTAATCTAACATTTTTAATTATATATATATATATATATATATATAAGTTTTACTCAGTAAATTTTGTGATTTTAATGAAACTTTATATTCACATTTGTTAACATTCATCCAATGTAATCAATTTTATTTGCTTTGGACTTTCTACATGTTCCTTTCATGAGACAGGTAACCATGTTTAATATACTAATTTTTATTTTTTTTTGAAATAAATATATAAGATACTATTGATATTAAATATGTTCCTTTGATGGAGGTTTATTTCTTGAGGTAAACTGAAATCTTGTTGATTCTTCATCTTATATTTTAATACAATTAAAAAGAAAACTTAATTATAGTGGATATGAAATATGTTGAAGAAATTAGATGCAACAATGTAGCCAAAAGGCTATTGGGAGACACAGCTGTGCTTTTAAGTGTTTTGTTAGCATAAATGTAGTGACAGTTGAACTAATTAATTTTGTAAATGTTATTGACTGTTATAAATTAACTAACATGATGGGATATATACTGTTAATGGGAACCACCAGGTTACTTTATCATTGGATGGTTCGACTTTTGTATGGTGAGAAACTGACTAGCAAACAACAAACCTTCCTTTGTCTTGTGGATGTGCCAAAAATTGATCATAAGTAATAATGTTCTATTGCTACTGAATTATAGGTGCAACTTGAGCCATCTTTTTGAAAGGGATATATGCTGTTTCTCTATGGAGCATAGGAGTCTTGAATTCAATGAGTTTTTTTTAATCATATGCACTCTTTTTATTTTAATTAGATATTATTATTACATTTGATTAAGATATTTTCAGTCAAATTGTTTAGCAAGATGTTTTGACAAATAGTTATTTTTTATTTTCTATGTTCTTTATGAAGTGTGATGATAGTTGTATGTTGGTTTTGGTTATTTTTAGCTACTTTTAGAAGATTTGATATGGATTTATTTTAATCAAAATGAATTTTAGCTTTGACACAAAGTTCCTTTGGAAAAAATCATTTACTTTAAATCAGTTTGAAAAAGATTTAATTAAATCATAATCTATATGAAAACTATTTTATTGAATTTGGTTTAATTTACAAAAAATTAATTTGATGAATATTGGATTCGATTAATTTTTTGATTGCTTCTGATTTGACTTTTTGGCCGGATGTATTTTCTATATAAAGAGATGAGTGTACTTATTTAAAGACTCACATTTTAAAGAAAAAAATTGTGTGTCGTAATTGAGTATTTGTATTTTTTTTAGTATGAAATATTCTATTCTAGAGAATCTTTCATATTTTAGAAAGATTGAGTATTTGGTATATAATTGTGATTTTTGTTACACTACAAAGAATTGGTTGTTGCAAATACTTGGAAGAGTGTACGAGTGAAAGTGGAAGGATATCAAATTCAAGGAGAGTCGTAGTTGAAATTCAAGAGTAGTATTAGGAAGAAAAAACCACTGAATTAGAAAAGTTCATATGAGATTGTTGTGTACTACTAACTACTTGAATTAATGAATTTTCTTTCCTTTAGGTTGCATCCTTCCAAACGTAGGCAATGTTTCACCAGACTAGATTATCAATTCTTTGTGTTATTCACCTATTATTGTTTAAATTGTTCATTGCTTAATCAAAATCATTGTTTCTCCAGCATTGTTACAATATTGTGTGAGACATCTTATTTCTAACGAAATAAAATTTTAATTGGCCTCAGAGCATACACCATATTCTGGTTGAATGTGTTCTAGGGTATCTATAATCAATCTACTCCATCGAAATCCCTCCATGCTCAACTCTCACATCCAGAGAGCTCACCTCCTTTCTTAAGAAAGCAATCTAAAAATCAATGGTATTTAAAACTTGATGATTCCAAGATTTTAAAGCGCCTTTGAGAGATTTGAGCATCTTTTTCAAAACAAAAGTTTTCCAATCAGAGAATTGAGAACTATACCAACTACTTAACACCATGTTAGAGAGGCGGAAATGAGAAAGTCAATGATTATTAAATTGAAAAGACTTATGACTCCACAATTGATTAGAGTATCTGAGAATGATATGATGATGATCTGACACATCTCTAAGAAGATCCCATTGAGATGTCCACCACAACTCTCACCACCCACTGATATAAGGATCATTGGGCACAAAAATGGGATAAAGAGGAAAATTAGCCATACAAAAATCAACAACCATTACGGTCTGGTCGAAGCCCCTGTTCCAGGCCGTAGTAGCCACCAACACGTCCCTTATGTGAAAGCATATGCTGCTACATAATGTCGTAGCCACTGCTACGGACCGTAGTAGCCCTAATATTTGTGCGAACTTTTCTAATTATAAAACGTTTTGACGTCTTTTCTTATTTCAAGTGCCCAAATGCTTAAGGAAGCGCTTATTGAATGAAATTAACTCAGCTTGATGATTTTCATCATCATTTGGATGCCTATAAAAGCATATATGGTTTGGAGAGAATAACATACATTATCTTATAATTCAATCTTATACTTTTTTCTGTACTTTATCTTTCGGGACGTTTGCTTTCATCAAGTTTGAAGCAACGAAAGTGCCTCACAAATCATTCATACAATGAAGAGGTGTGAATAGATATTTTAATGTGAACTCTGAATAACGTAATTTAAAGCAACGAAAGTGGCACCACTATAATAGCTACGCAAAAATCAAAATATAAGTTACACCAACAAAAGTGGATACATTATTTATGACAGGACACCACGTTAACGAAAATAGGTGTTGTCTAATTAACCCTCTACTGATATAAGAGTTTATGAGACTGTTTGAGATAGAAATCAAGTACACTAGGTCATGTTTTAAGCAAAATATTATCGTTCAAAATCATTTTTCCAAATTCAATTTATTATCCGTTCAAAATCATTTTCCAAAACTCAACCAACTCACTTTAGTTAAACATAGAAGTGATAAAATTCAATACTTAAAAAGTTGAGGTTCGTGGGACTGATAAATCATTTATACTACTTCGGTATTGTTGTATACGTGCGGCGTATTAAGATTTTTTTCTCATTGTCACACATTTCTCTGTTTTAAACACGAGTACAATTTTTGTGTCCTTTTTGCTTACACACCTACCTACCTTTCCATTTTTATATAGTAATCTTCAAATTTACAATAAATAATTCTAAAATTATATGAAGTAAAAAATGTACAATAAATTATATATTTACAAGACAAGTTTTCTAAAACCATTGTAAAATAAATATGAAGTTTGTCAAAGTTGTACTTAGGCTTGCGGTACTCTTTTTTCTCAAGTGCACTTCAACTTTATCATACACATTTTAAAAAAAAATGAAGTTTACAATTTACACATTACCAGCGAGAAACGCTTCCACCAAGATGTTTAGCTAGGTATGTTTTTATTCTTTGGACTTGCACACTTAATTTACTTGGGATTCATTTCCTTTTCTATGTACCTGTTAGAAATCCCCCAAAAAAAAAATTGCTATAAAATAGAGTAGAGCATAGTTTATACTAACTCTGACTATAGTTTAAAGGCAACATCATATATATAATGGTAAGGACTAAGGAGTGGTCTGTTAACATAGTATATGACTATAGGTTTGTGTTATTTCTGCTTGAAGGCTGTGAGCTAGTTTTTGGATAGTTTAGTATAAGATATAACAAATGAATATGGAGATGCAAGAAGAAAAATGTAATTAACAATTAACATGACAATTATTGGGGGTCAAACCATGGCAGATACTGAGAAAACTTACCATAATTTTGGTGCACTTTTGTGAAGTTGTAAATGGCTTTAATTAAGGAACCGTATCTCATGAAGTTCAGTGATCCCATATGCCTGCAAGAAACATTAGTCAGAACCTATTCAACTAAAAAAATGAAAATCAAATCTATCTACAAAATGCAACTTCACACACTATATCACATGCAACATATGTAATGCATGGAGGTTCATTTTTAAGGTTTGTTGTGCTGCTCTGGAGTAGTAACTTTGCTACAGGTTTACACTACTACGCAAGAAGAAGAAAAAAATATAACAGCGAGGTTGGCAATAACGATGTCGACAATAACAATAAAAAATAATAATATCGTAGAAACAACTTACACTATCTCTGTATACCGAATTCTCCATGCAGGAAAACCAAGATGGCTCCTAACAGGTCCATAAACCAGTAAGAGATCAGGTTCAGGGCCTTTGCAACCTGACAGAAAAACAAGATCGTTGTTAGCCGGATAATGTTATACTGCAAAAGGAAATAAACATTCTAAAGTTCAAAACTAATAGCACGAGGAAGCAAACATACCAACAATTTGCAGCGCCTGATTCAGGTGAGACTCCAACAGTATCTGGCAATCCAGTTCTCCACCTAAGTTATGTCGTTTCGAACTCTCAACAAAAATCAAGTTAGCTGCTTTGGCAACTGCTTCCTTCCCATCAACATAAGAAACAAATTCTAGGGTCATGTGATCTGATACATGGTGTGTCACAGCTTCATTAGCTTCCTGCACCGAATTTAAGCTAGATCAGATCAAATGAATGAAAAATCAGTTGAAATTACAATTGAATGAGTCATTAAATACGTATTTTATATTAATGAAGTGCATGGTTGCATAGAGAAAAAAGAAACAAAGCAAAAGGGAATATAGCCTATAGGCTATATTTGTTTTGGCGATGGAAAAGTTACAGTAAATATTGAACATGTGTTTACATCAAAGCATAGTTTCTAGATTCTGAATTTTCACAGTTAAATGGCCCTTGGCCGCACGTTGGCAATGAACCAACATTATCCTAAACAGGTGCTTAGAGGATGAAGAAGATGAGGTCTCTCTTTCTTTCTCTCTTAGTAATTAGTATGTGAGCAGATTAATTTCTTATGATTATACAGATTATGCTCTCTCCCATTCTCACCTCACCTTAGAGAGAACTTTTCTTGTGGATTCAAAGGTACTTTTTGATGTCTATTATCTGTCGCTCCTATTTTTAACCTTCCACCCAATACGCCTAAAACTAAATAATTTTTCCCTCCTCCCACTTTTGATATCTTACCCATGCCTAACAGAAACATGTATTTCAACTCCACATCAATAATTTCTTAGATCTCATATCCAGAAATACTATAGGCAGGTTCTTTTAGTTACTAACCTTACAAGTTTCAAGACAAAATGGCAACTGAAAATGGTACAAAGTGTATTCAATAAATTTCAGTTGTGAAACCAATTAACTTGATATGGGACATGTCATTTCCTGTTGTATAAAAAAAGGATTGTTTAGATACACCATACATGTGCAGGAAAAAATAATCGGTCAAAATGAAATGAGGCGAAGGTTGGATTTACCCAAACTATGTGATCAATATGGAAAAGATATGAGATGCATAAATAACTCAAAAGAACCTTAATAACAATATCATAAACCAGGACAGAAATTTGTCAATGTATTAAGAAAGAAGCAATCTGCTGGGAGCAAAAAAAAACAATATGTTGTTGGTGATTTTAGTGTCATCAATGCATTTTAGTAGTAATGGGATTTACTACAGGCCAAAGCAATTATACGTTAAAGCTTGGAAACGAGTTAGGGTAGTGCGGAGTGCACGCTCGTCAAGCCAACATATAATTGAATGCGAATAACTTAAACGGGGTTCCCCTGGCGGGGTGCGGGGCAGCGCCCCGTGGGGTTCCAAGGGGCAGAGCCCCTGGCTGGGGTCCCGCTGCCAGGACAGCGGGCGGGGTGCGGGGCAGCGCCCTGAGCGAAAATTTCGTTTGAACTTTCAAACCTATCCCCAACGGACATAACCATTTCCGAACTGGTGTGTCTTTTCATTTGAATTATTGAACTCTTATATAAGGAGTCGTTTGACCTCTTTTTCGGTACACATAACAAAACCTAAACCTTCTATTTTCTGAATAATTTCTTGTGCCAAGAAACTATTTGTTCTTGTAGAATTATCCCCACAAAGATTTCGTGAACCCAGGCATAATACGGTCGAAATACTTTGTTCGGAAAGTGAACGAACACGATTCTTCGAAGAAATCCAAGATTATCAAACCATTTATCCAACATATGTTACCTCAATGGATTTTGCATTCTTAATTTCTTGAAATATGGCCACCTTTGACTTTTTCAACACTCCTAGAACGTAGAGGTCAAAGAAAACATTATCATAGACTCCAAGTTAAAGAAAATTGAGTATGACTGATTATTCAAACCTTTCATACCGTTCATGTCATAGAGGCATACATTTTTAACACCAATTGAGTCCAGCCACTGCAAAAGTTTAACAACCTTTGAAGTTTGATAAGCATCTTCACTCTCAATGACAACGGCAAGGTACCGAAGCTTTCCAATACGAAGAGACTTGTATTTTTTCAATACTCCATAAGAGATGAAATAGCTTTCAAACAAATTACCCGCGGCTGATATGTAATACCATGTGCTGACAATGATTTGCAGAAAGTACCATAGTAGTTGAAGCCCCAGATTTAGAATCTGTACAAAAGTATGTTTGGATAAACTTTTGAAGAAGCACTTATGACAAATGAAATATTAAAAAATTCTTCCAATAACTATAGACTATAGAGTTTTACTAAAAGTTGAAACTAGCTCTTGCATTTCAATTTTTCAGAAGCTCTATGATTTAACTTGTATATGAACATGTTATTCCATCAATTTGAATTCATTAGAAACATGAGAGGATTTCAAATTTCTTGCAAGAAAAACTGGGAAACCTAATTTGTGAATTAAGGAAAGTATAAATTGAAGACTTACAGTAAGAATAATATGATACAAGTAGTGAGGTACATGTATGAAATCCATAATCCTACAAGTATGAAAAACATTAAATCGGAAAATAAGCATAATGAAATATGATTATTGATAATATAAAAGTGTTGAAAGAGAAATGGAAATCGGAAAAAAAAAATAGCGTGTAGTGAATTTGTTGCATACATAAATATATAAAGCTAATGAGAGAACAAACTGAAGCAAAGAAAGGTTATCTGAAAGAATGACCGAGGAGAGTGTGAGAGAAAACGAGGACTCACGGTGACGGTGGCGGTGACGGTGGCGGTGACGGTGAGCGGGACGAACAAGAGGTTTTAGGAAGATTCAATGTCCTCTCTCACCATCATAAAATTTCGTCTATTTTTTTTTTTTTTTTAAATCCTTAAATTTTGGGGACGTGGCTTTAAGATTTAAGATTTTTGACTCCGTATATGTATTTTGTTATTTTCTAAAAACTTCTAAAAAAATATATCTAAGTTCTCATCATCTAATCAATTCATTCAAAACTCTATTGTTGGAGTTCTTTCTCCTTCTTTTTAGCATTTCATAGATTCAACATTTTTCTTTTGTATGTGTCTCAAATCATCATGTCGATACGACGAAAGAAGACAGCAATTAGGATTGTGAGGCCACGAGTTAATGATAACTCGTTTGATGTTTTGCAACCATCAAGTTCATAGCACTTAAATTATGTTTCTTGTAGCCACAAGTCCCTAAATGATACAACAAATCCTGAAGCCCTTGAAGTTTACGAGGAAGTCGTTGACCCATTAGAGAGTTATTTAAGAAGTCTATTTTACACCTCATTACTTCATTTTTATGCAGATAATGTTGCTAGGCATATTTGGGAATGATAAGTGTATTTCTTTTGCAATATATATATATTTTCAACTAATTAAATCGATATTGATGATAATATTTTATGTTTACATTAGTGTATGTGTTTGAAATCAATAAACAATGGGCGGAAGATATTGGAGTTGGGGTAGCCCATTGCTAATTGGTTTTAAGATGTTCTATGTTATTTTGGTCTTATCGGTTTATGTTCTACTGTGTACATGCCCATATCCCACGACATGCAAGCGACTTTTCTTAAGAGGTGGCATTCAAAGACTTTCTTTTTCTACATTTCTAAAGGCGAGATAACTATCACCTTGGATGACGTCTCATGCATTCTGCATCTTCTCATAATAGAAAATTACTGGGCCACGTGAGGATCGGTCGAGAGGAAAGCGTCGACATGATGGTCACCCATTTAGGGGTTGACCCAACTCAGGTCTAACATAAAGCATATGAAACAAGAGGTGCTCATGTTAGGTTTAGTTTCTTTTTAAAGCTTTATCAATACCAAGAGAAGAAGGTTGAGAAAACCGAAGGTGATTGCAGGTTTGGGTATCATTGGACTTGCACATTGAGGTGTTATCTCTTGTTCTTGGTTGACACATCCATTTTTATGGACAAAAGTGAAACTTATGTCGATGTAGTCTGCAACACCCCATTTCTATCTTGCGGAAATTCATAAATCAGAGTTTTCAGAATTCAACATTCAAATAGGATGTCACATTTTCAACTTTAAAAACAACAATATTTATCGCATATCAACATGGATACATAACACTTAAACATTGGGCAACAAAATGACAACTTTTATTACTAGTTAAAACAAAACAACTTTTATTACTAAACAACGTATTCATCATTTCAACTTTATTGACATGACATAACAACTTTACTCAACTTATAAAGCAACTTATTCTTTTATTCAACTTCAACTTTTAAATACAACAA
Source organism: Lathyrus aphaca (assembly GCA_963966055.1). NCBI lineage: Eukaryota > Viridiplantae > Streptophyta > Magnoliopsida > Fabales > Fabaceae > Lathyrus > Lathyrus aphaca. The sequence continues at coordinate 565,470,846 of OZ014523.1, forward strand.
CAAGGAAAACGAAAATGATATAACAAGCGTCAACCCCCCGAGTGTTACATATCAGAGCGACGACACCAACTTGAACTAACGAAGGTAAGCAACTCTAATCTGGAATACATGCATGTTACCAACATAGGGGCAACATTCAAACATAATGGATGAGATATCGAATAATATAATCAAGAATATGATAAATAACATGTAAATTCAGATTATATAAATCACCACTCCACAACACATAAGCAACTGAAACAACACAACACATACTATGCAACTTAAGCAAATGCGATGCATGTGGTACAATTGGAGAAAAACTCCCAACTTAAAATATGTCAGGTTATCGAGGCATCTGCAAGGAATAAGCCTTCAACTTAATAATTTTGTCAATCCAGGCTAACATGGTGAGCATCCCCTCCAACTTAAACAATGAAATGATATGCGATGCAACATAATTGCCAACAACAACAACTAATTCAACGTAACAACATAGAAACATTCAACATTGGCCATAAGCCTACAAATTATCATCATCAACATATAAACGTTGGCCGAAGGCCTTCAACCACAACGACAACTCAACGTTGGCTTTACGCCTTAAAAACAACAACAACAAAATAACTTTGGCTCTCCGCCTTAAATTCAAACCAAAAACAACCAAAACTGTAACACCCCAAATCTACCCGGCGAAAATTCATAAATCAGAGTATAAAACATCAACTTATAAACAGGTGTCACATTTTCAACTTTCAAACAACAACAACATATTAATCACACATACACGTTGATACATAACACTTCAACTTTCGGTTGACAATTAACAACATATTTATTCTTTAAAAGAAACAACTTTTATTTCTAAACAACATATTCATCATTTCAACTCGATTGTCATAACAATTTTATTCAACTATTAAAGAATCCTCAAACAACTTAACATCTTAATCAATACAACCGCTACATTCATCTATAGAAGGATAACAACATTAATACAACAAGCATCAACCCCCTGAGTGTTACGTATCAGAGCAACGACACCAACTTGAATCTACCAAGGCAAGTAATTCTAATCTGGAAAACCTGCATGTTACCAACATAAGGGCAACATTCAAACAAAAGGGATGAGATATCGAACAATATAAACAGGAGTATGATAATTAATACGTTAGATAGAATCATACAATATCACTACTATCCAACAACAACAACAACTTAATGATCACCCACAATTTATCAACATGTTTTATCAACTTATTATGCATATCAACATCTACAACATAATCAATATACTCAACTTCAACGAAACATAATCAACTTCAACAACTTCAACAAACATAATCAACTTCAACAACTTTAACGAACATAATCAACTTCAACAACTTCAACAAACATAATCAACTTCAACAACTTTAACAAAAATAATCAAGTTCAACAACTTCAACAAACCTAATCAACTTTATCCACATAATCATAAAAGCAACTTCATCAACATAATCGTATAATCAACGTAAAACAACATAATCATATAAGCAACTTCATCAACATGATCACATAATCAACATAAACAATTTCATCAACTTAAGCAACATAAATAGTGCAACACAAAATGCGACTCGACAATGCATATGCATGTGGTACCATTGGAGTAAAACTCCCAACTTGAAATATGCTGATGGGCTAAAGACGTGTCTAATTATGCGTCTAGCGGTATCTTAACTGCAAGTGCACAGCCTATCGAAGTAATAATTAAGATTATCGATCCACAGGAATTCTATGGTTACTTAGTGCTAGATGAACTTCTAGTTTAGCTAAGGCGAATGGTTGTCACGAATTTTTTTTGTTGATTTTAGAATATTAAAGGCTAAATTAAATTTAAGTTTTAATGAAATGATACTAAGGCGGTCGGTATGTAATTATACTAACTTAGGTGGGTCAATCTAACCTAGGCTTATAAGGATGTTTACTTAATCTATTCGGTAGATATTACCAGTTTAAATACCCTCAACTCACACTCTCGTGGTCTTATATCAGATCTTATCCCTAAAGCCCTATGCCTGCTCTCGCTAGCCCATAAGTGTTTAGAGGTAATTTTTGGAAACTAAGTAATTCTAATTTATCTTAAAGCGCTCTCGCTGTGTTTAATTTAAATGCCTAACTTTAGCTATCTGGTTAAAACCTCACACTCTCGTGGTCTTGACCTAACCTAATACTCTTTTCTTACTCTCGTAACGAAAAGGTCTATTTAATTAAAAAGTATCAGCCAGAATGTTAAGTGATTAATTATTTTTAGCCTATGGTTATATTTTACCGGTTAAGTTTGTTCTAACTACATACCGCCCTAAGGTGTTTAGCTACTCATTGATGTTGAACCAGACAGAGACAGAAAATTAAATAATAAAATACTCATGGCAGAAAAATAAATAAACATTATAAATAATTAAATTGCAATATAAATAAAACCTGGTTAACAATATTAGAGCAGACTCCTTCTTCCACAGACCGGAAAGCTCGGAGTTGGCGAAATCAAAAATAAACGAATGCTGAAGGTTTAGAAAAAAATAATAAACGTATAACAATTTCCTAATGTTGGAAATTGTTATATGGCGGGTTTGGATACAATAAAACGAAACAGAAAATAATGCAGAAATAAGAAACGGGTCGTAAATCAGTTCGGCAGAGCTTCCGCAGGAAATTCAATAATAAAATGCTCTGTCCATTCTTCCTAGAACTGGTGCTATTTATAGAACTCTAAATGGGCTGGATTTTTGGATCTTTGTTGTTTGGGCCTTGCTGAATTTGTGGAGAGAATGCAGGAATGTGGCAAATATTTAGGAAACAGATTCTTCACGTAATGGCTTGACGTAGTCTTGGTCAAAAACCTAATATAATCCTTGTCACGGTCGTGATAATGCTTTCACGTTCGTGTTCTGCAGTTTTTAAGTGTCACGGTCGTGACACTTCTCTTACGGTCGTGATGCTTCCTTTTGGGGTGTCACGGTCGTGACACCATTGTAACGGTCGTGACTGCTGCAAAATATGCAGTTTTGCAGGAAGCTTCATTTCTTCATCTTTTTATGATTGATTTTGTTCCTTTTTCTCTTAGTTCATGATTTAGCTCCACATAATGGTGTACCTGCAAAATGGTAAGAAAAACTCGAGAAATCGAGTGTTAAAACGATGATTATTCGATAAAACGTTAATGAAACCTAGCAATATAATCGATACGTTTTCTCGTTATCAAACTTCCCCAAACTTAACCCTTTGCTTGTCCTCAAGCAAATAGTCGGTTGAAAATCGGCGGACAAGATGCTATTCACGCATACTCATAACAAATCAAACGAGGGATCGTTTTGTCGGATAATCCGATACTTTGATAGAACACTACCGATACACTAGTGACGCAAGCAACAAGCTATGTCGTCGACTTCCCGTTAAATGAGCCAATCGGCAATTACTTTACGATTTCACCTAAAGTTTTTCGATCTTATTTCGCCCGGTTTCATTCTAGCGCAATCACATTAAGCCCTTTGCCTTAGCACGCACGTAGTGGAGTAGCCGGTTAGCGACTTTGATCCTTTTTAAGCACGGGGTCTGGTACACGAGTGTGGTAACCCTACATTTTGTATCCGATTTGGAGGTTGTGGGGGATCGAGCCGTAGCACGCCCTACCGAGTTCAGAACCAGTACCTCTGAACCAACCCGCAATGGACTCCTTCTCATATTTCTCGTTTCTTATATGCGACCGTGTACTTTGGTGCAATTTCTTTTCATTTTGCGTCGAGATATGAAGGATCATTATTGATTAGGCATCAAACGCTTATATTCATCGGCTCCCCACGTGGTTTGTGTTCAGACGGTGCTGACTGCTAGTATAAACTACTAGGGGTTACTTTTGAACTGAAACTAGAAGTGTACTCGTAATGGTAATCGGGATAGAATCGCTTAAGTAGGAAGTCAAAGGTGTCAAGATTGTATTGGTCTTGTTTAATCGTTCTCAGCTTCCTATTTACGATTTCGTAGGTAAGTCGGGTAATGCGAATAATTAAAAAAATTTCGGTTATGGCTAAATAAGCGGGGAAAATTCGAAACTAAAGAAAATATCATAAAGATTTTGCTCGCTTCATTAATTACTAAAAGGAAATACAACGGAATTGAAAATACAACGAAATGAAAAAATGCGAAAAGGGAAAAGTACGGAAATGAAAGGTACCTCTCCCACACTATATCAGACATTGTCCTCAATGTTGTGATATAAATGCGGTTAAAGTACAGTACAAACGACAAAAACGAAAAACAAACAGAAGAAAAACTAGAACTATGGCTGCTGAGGACCGCGGGGTCGGCGTCTGGAAGGAGTCGCTTCAGGATCAGAACCGGTGCTGGTGGTCCCAGTGATGTCGATACGCAAGGCGTCTAACTCGCTGAAAATCTCGTTAAACCTCTCATTAGTAGCTGCCTGGTTTGCTGCAATAGTGCCGAGTAGAGCATCGTACTGCTCCTTATGCCTTCGCTCCAGTGCGGCGTTCATCTGGTTCTGCTGATGAATCGCACGGAGGACATCCTCAAGAGTGAAATCCTGTGCAGGAGGTTGTCGGGTAGATGACTCTGGTATATCCTGGACAGGCTCAGCTGCATCCATAGCGTCCTGCATCTCATCCGCAGGGAGATCTGCCTGATCATGGATAGGAGTGTGGTCAGCAGCATCAGGTAGAACAAAGAGCCAGTTGGCTCGGCTGGATGGGTCGATGCGGTCGCGGGACGGCAGAATGATATGGTGAAATACGGTGCCATGGACAATAGGGCTATACCTGCCATCCTCTCGCTGCGCAATCAGGTGAGCGGACCTGCAATAACTCTTGGTGAGGAATTCTGCGGCTAGGTGAGGCTGATCTGCGACCAAGTCACCAAGCCCCAACTGAATGGCAAGGGTGGTGACAATGCCGCCAATGAAGAACGGAGTGGATCCTCTGTGCGCAATAGCCTGGATGTGGTAAAGCATGAAAGGGGCAGCATTGATCGGCTCGTCATTAAGAGCACAATGCAAGAATAGAAGCTCCTTAGAGTTGAGCTTATGGTTGCTTTCTCGAGCGAAGATGGTGTTGCAAATGACTCGGTGGAAGTAGCGGATGGCCGGATTGTGAATGTGCGTAGCGTTGAGGCTTTGGAAGGCGGATGCACGGGTGTTTGTTAAGTCGTGCCATAGAGTGAAAGCTTGTTCACTAAAATTATCGGGCACGCGACGGTGAGCTTCAGTTCCGTGATCGAAGCCTAATAACTCGGCGATCCTGTCTTGCGAGAGGTTGAACTCTTGGCCATGCAATCTGAATTTTGCAAAACCGGTGAGCTGACTCAGAGAACCGGTACCGGTGATGTAACTGAATGAGCTTAAGAACTCCAGTGTCAGAAGCTCGAAGGTTGGCTGAGGTTGACTGCAAAGGTCCCAAAGCCCGACTTTTTGAAGCAGGTTCGTAACACTGGCAAGCATTCCGAGTTCCCTCAAACACACAGTGTCAATGTAACGTGTAGGTTGCACACCGCGGCTTTGGAATCGGAGAAATCGTTCTCTCTGAGTTTCTCCAGCATCACCTTCTCTAAAAGTAATAGTATCCATTGCATGCAAGAGCTTAGAGTGAAGAATGAAGATTTTTGAAGTTTTGTGAAAAAATTGGTAAAATGAAAGAAAAATTGATTCGGGATAAATAATGGAGAGTGAGAATGTAGTAGGTTGTGATAATGGGTGGTTAATGATTTTAAAGATGGTAAATGGGGGGTTACGGAGGTTATGGAGAAGATGGGTAGTTTTTTAGGAAGTTATGGAGAAGAAGAAGAAGAAGAGGCACGAAGAGAAACAGTTCTGTTTCTCACGATTCCTGGTATATGGGTCGTCACGGTCGTGACAGGGGGTACGACGGTCGTGACACTCAAAATGAGCGCGTCACGATCGTTATGGGGCAGTGACGACCGTGAGGGCTTGCTTCTTAGAATAATTTCCAGAAAACACTTTCTCACTCATTTCACATATTTTATAATAATGTATTTTCTTCACTAACACTCATATTAAATTATAAACACCATATAGTATATAGTTTCAACACAGTACTTCAATAACTTGCAAGGCATGAGAGATTTGTATATATAATGAATAAATGCAAGCATAACAGTACATAGAATGAAAAATACATAAATTGCTAAAAATGGAGAAATTTTGGAATTAAAGATGCATTGTATAAAGTAAATGAAAATGAAATTACATAAACGGAAATTTGCGGTAAGAAATTGTTGCGAAAAATAAATCTAACTAGAAACGAAAACAATGGGAAAAATAAACTAAATCACTTATAACATTATCAAAAGCGTTTCTTCAAGTCTTCGATGGCGGAATTCAAGTGATAGAACTGTTCGCAGGTTATGTCAGTCAACCCTATAATATCCAATCGCATGCTCTTAATGTCTTCTTTAAATAAGTTAATGTCAGTTTGGTAAGCATTGAGAGTGTTCATGATGTTTTGCAAGTTGTTAGCATAATCTCCTTGATTCACTTCAGGGGTTTCATAAACTTCTTCAGTGTGGCCAATGTCATGGTAACCAGGAGGCGTCTCAAGGTCAGTTTCGACATCGGTCATTGTATCATCTTTTATCTTGTAAGACTGAGGTGTTTCAGGAGTGGGTGGATAATCAGGTGGATTTAACTCATAAAGCCAGTTATCCTTATTGTGAACACTTACTCTAGCATGGTTAGGCAATGTGAACAGGGTTACTACCTCGTTCCGGATTAGGTACTCAAAAGGTGGATGTCCTAGATTCCTTATGATATGTCTATTAAAGCAGAAGTTAAGATCCATAGGACGGATGTTACCTAAACGGTTGCACCTGTGCAATTGGTACCTAAGTCCTAAAGCATCAGCAATCATGGTTACAAGACCTCCTACTAAGATAGGTAATTCAGGTTCTTCTTGGATACGGGTGAAGGTTTGCATCATGAAAGGTACACCATTAACAGGCTGTCCATTAGTGAAACATGACATAATAAATATTTCATCTTTAGAAACTCCGGTAATGTTTTCTTCTTTTCCAAAGAATGTGTGGGCAAGGAATTTATGGAAGTAACGGAGAGCAGGATTATGGATCTCATCATTATTCATGCCATTTGGTTCAGGGTGGTAGTTTCCGGTTAAAGTTCCCCAAAAGAAATCTAGCTCGATATCCATCAATTCTACCTGTGTGGTAGTAAAAGCAATGGTCCACTAGGGAATCCTAACAAGTCAGCTAGTTCTTTATGGTTGAAGTCATATTCTATTCCAAATAGGCGGAAACTAATAAATCCTTTCCTAAATCCAAAACCGCGCTCAGGCAGGTAAATTAAGGAGCTAAGGAACTCAAGGGTGAGCTCGCGGTAAGTCACAAACTTATGTTGGATCAATGAATTCTCCCATCCGAGTCGGTTAAGCAAGTACATGATGCTATCATGTATTCCTAAGATTTCCATAGTCCGATCATCCGGGTACAGGGTCAAATCCATTTGCCTCTGTGATAACTCTTCAAATTTCATTCTTTGGTTCCTACCCCTAAATTTGGTTTCCATATGGTTAATTGGTTGGTTAGCCATGGTCAGTGCAAATATGGAGGAAACAAATCGGGGGAAAAAGGAAAGTGGAAAAGACTTTTAGAAAATCTGTAAAAAGTGATTTAAGATAAAAATAAGAAAATGAAATGCATAATGTAATGGCAATAATAGTAATATAAAATAAAACTATAAAATGACAAAACAAATAAACAAATAGTAAACGATAAATAATAAAAAAAAAAGAATAAAGAGAATAATTTAAATAATTAAATGAGTAAATGGGTTGCCTCCCACTAAGCGCTGTTTTTATCGTCAAAAGCCTGACGTAATGCTTAAGTTTAGATTAATCAGGGGAATCAGTGGACAATTCTAAAAGCTTTAGGTTATTCGCATAATCTCTATTTTCAACTTTATGATAATGTTTTAAACATTGTCCGTTTACTATGAATGGTTCACTATTCCTACCCTTAATTTCTATTGCTCCACTCGGGAATACTTTAATTATTTCAAAGGGTCCTGACCATCTAGATTTTAATTTTCCAGGAAAGAGCCTAAGTCTTGAGTTAAAGAGGAGTACAACGTCTCCCACACTAAATTCTTTCCTAGATAGGCGTTTATCATGCCATCGCTTAGTTCTTTCTTTATATATCTTAGCATTCTCATAAGCATCTAGCCTTAATTCTTCTAATTCGTTAATGTCTAGGATTCGCTTTTCTCCTGCAGCATTATAGTTTATATTGAGAGTTCTAATCGCCCAATAAGCTTTGTGTTCTAGTTCTACCGGGAGGTGACAAGATTTTCCATAAACTAGTTTGAAAGGTGTAGTACCTATGGGTGTCTTGTAAGCGGTCCTATAAGCCCATAAAGCTTCATTAAGTTTAGATGACCAATCTTTCCGAGATATGGCGACAGTCTTTTCTAAGATTTGTTTAATTTCTCTGTTTGAGACTTCGACTTGTCCACTTGTTTGTGGATGATATGGTGTAGCCACACGGTGTCTTACTCCATACTTAGATAGTAATTTGTCAAATATTTTTGAGATGAAGTGCGAGCCACCGTCACTTATGACGAGTCTAGGCACACCAAATCTGGGAAAGATTATATTTTTGAAAAGCTTTATTACTACTCGTGTATCGTTTGTAGGAGAAGTTATGGCTTCAATCCATTTCGAAACATAATCAACAGCTACGAGTATGTAATTATTACCGAAAGATGATGGGAATGGTCCCATGAAATCTATTCCCCAGACGTCAAAGATTTCTACCTCTAATATTCCTTTTTGAGGCATTTCATCTCTTCTTGAAATATTGCCAGTGCGTTGACACCGATCGCAATTTATAACAGCGATGTGGACATCCTTCCATAGATTAGGCCAGAATAAGCCGGCTTGCAAGATTTTTGCACAAGTTTTGGAAGTGCTTGCATGTCCACCATAAGGAGATGAATGGCATTGAGCAATGACATCTTCTATTTCTTCTTCGGGAATACATCGGCGAAAGATTCCATCTGGTCCTCTTTTGAACAATAATGGTTCATCCCAATAGTAATGTTTCAGATTATGAAAGAATTTCTTTTTCTGCTGATAGGTTAGATCGGGTGGAAGAGCTCCTGCGGCTAGGTAGTTGACAATGTCAGCGTACCATGGCAGTCCTACAGTTGTCTGGATTGTTTCCACGGATTCTGGTTCATTTATATCTAACTGGGCTAGGTCGCTTCCTAATTGTGCTATCAGCTGTTCATACGGAAAATCATCGTTAATCGGCACTTGTTCGGGTTTAATACCTTCTATTCTAGATAAATGGTCCGCTACGACGTTCTCAGTACCTTTCTTATCTTTTATTTCTAGATCAAACTCTTGTAAAAGTAAAATCCATCTTAAGAGTCTTGGTTTAGCATCTTTCTTAGTTAATAAATATCGGATAGCAGCATGGTCTGTGTAAATGATTATTTTCGCTCCAACTAAGTAAGAACGGAATTTGTCAAGCGCAAAGACAACTGCTAACAATTCTTTTTCTGTAGTGGCGTAGTTCATCTGGGAAGAATCTAAGGTTCTACTGGCATAGTAAATCGCATGAAGTTTCTTTTCCTTCCTCTGGCCTAGAACTGCGCCTACAGCATAGTCACTCGCATCGCACATGATTTCAAAAGGTAATCTCCAGTCAGGGGGTTGCATGATTGGTGCGGTGATGAGGGCTGTTTTTAGAGTTTCGAATGCTTTAAGACAATCTTCATTGAATATGAACTCAGCGTCTTTCATTAATAAACCAGTAAGAGGTTTAGTAATTTTCGAGAAATCTTTGATGAATCGTCGGTAAAAACCGGCGTGTCCTAAAAAGCTTCATATTTCTCGAACGGTTTTAGGGGGTTGAAGATCTTTTATTACTTCAATCTTAGCTTTATCAACTTCAATTCCCTTGTCGGATATTACATGACCTAATACGATTCCTTCGTTGACCATAAAATGACATTTCTCCCAGTTAAGCACGAGGTTTACTTTTACACATCTTTCTAATACCATTTCTAAGTTTGATAAACATCCTTCAAAACTTTGCCCGCATACAGAGAAGTCGTCCATGAACACTTCCATGATGTTGTCTATAAAATCTGCGAAGATTGACATCATACATCTTTGAAAGGTTGCAGGAGCGTTGCATAATCCAAAGGGCATTCGTCTATAAGCGAATGTTCCATAAGGGCATGTGAATGTAGTCTTCTCTTGATCATCTGGATGGATAGGGATTTGGAAAAATCCTGAGTAACCGTCAAGATAACAGAAGTAAGAATGCTTGGCTAATCGTTCTAACATTTGATCTATAAAAGGTAGTGGGAAATGATCTTTTCGAGTGGCTTTGTTTAGTTTATGATAATCTATGCATACTCTATATCCCGTCACTACTCTTTGTGATATCGATTCGCCTTGAGCGTTCTTCACAACAGTGATACCTCCTTTCTTTGGCACTACATGTATTGGAATAACCCATTCACTATCAGAGATTGGATATATTATTCCGGCATCTAATAATTTTTTAACTTCTTCTTTTACTACAGTGCTAAGGGTTGGGTTAATTCTTCTTTGAGATTCCCTGGAGGTTCTGCAATCTTCTTCTAGCAGAATACGATGCATACAAACTGAAGGACATATTCCTTTGAGATCAGATATGTTATATCCTAATGCAGTTGGATATTTCTTCAAAACATCTAAAAGTTTCTTTGTTTCTATAGTTCCTAAACTGGAATTTATTATAACTGGTCTTTTACATTCAACGTCTAAGAATTCGTACCTTAGGTTATGAGGTAAAGTTTTTAATCCTAATGTAGGTTTTTCTTTACTTGGCATAGGATCCGGTGTAAGTGCTAAACTTTCGCTTAGACTATCATCCTGATATGGTTTACGCCAATTATCATCTTCGAAAATTGGAGGGATTTGAATTTTCATTATTTCAGAATAAGTGGTCTCTTTTAGTTCCATTTCCCTTACACATTCGTCAATTACGTCCAATAGATAGCATGTATCCTCTATAGCTGGTGATTGTAAGAATTGTGTTAAAATAAATTCAACTTTCTCTTCACCTACTTCAAAGGTTAGCTTTCCTCTTTTTACATCTATTATAGCTCCGGCGGTAGCTAAGAATGGTCTTCCTAGTATGATGGGTGTAGTGGAGTCTTCAGAGATGTCCATGATTATAAAATCAGTAGGGATGTAGAATTGTCCTATACGTACTGGGACGTTCTCTAGTATGCCTACAGGATATTTAACAGAGCGATCGGCTAGTTGAACAGACATTTTAGTTGGTCTCAGGTCTCCCATGTCTAGCCTTTTGCAAATCGTTAAGGGCATAACACTGATACTGGCTCCTAAATCGCATAGAGCTTTGTCAATGACGAATTTCCCTATTACACAGGGTATAGAGAAACTTCCTGGATCTTTTAGCTTAGGAGGCATTTTATTCTGAATTATAGCGCTACACTCGGCAGTAAGTGTAACTGTTCCGTTATCCTCTATCTTTTTCTTATTGGATAAGATTTCTTTTAAAAACTTAGCATACGAGGGTATTTGGGTAATTGCTTCTGTAAACGGAATAGTAATATTCAACTGTTTCAGAAGTTCGACAAATTTCTTAAATTGACCCGTCGTCTTGGAATTTATTAATCTTTGAGGGTACGGAATTGGTGGTTTATAGGGTGGTGGAGGCACATAAGGTTGTTCTTTCTCCACTACCTCTTGATTGTCATCTTCCTTTTCTTCTGGATCATTCACCACTTCAGTCGGTTTATCCGGTTTTTGGTGCATGGCTGGATTGTCAAGTCTTGGATCGGTAGGTCCGTCAAGTTCCTTGCCACTTCTTAATATCACAGCGTTAGCATGTCCTTTCGGATTAGGTTGAGGTTGTCCAGGGAATACTCCAGCTGGTGCAGCAGTAGGTGCTTGTTGTTGAGCTACTTGTGAAATCTGAGTTTCTAGCATTTTGTTATGTGTAGCTAATGCATCTACTTTGCTCACTAATTGTTTGATCTGCTCACTAGTGTGAATGTTTTGGTTTAAGAAGTCCTTGTTTGTTTGAGATTGGTTAGCTATAAAGTTCTCCATCATCAATTCAAGGTTCGATTTTCTAGGGACATTAGGAGCAGTCTTTTGATATCCTGGTGATGTAGTTGGCGCTTGACCTGGTGCGTATAAAGCATTGTTATTCTTATAGGAGAAGTTCGGATGATTCTTCCAACCTGGGTTATATGTGTTTGAGTAAGGGTTTCCTTGAGCATAATTCACTTGATCAGTGGGAGTTCCTGTCAATAGTTGACAATCAGAAACTTTGTGTCCTGAAACTCCACATAACTCACAGTTAGGTGTTACTGCAGCCACGTTGGTTGTTGGTGTTATGGCCAAGTTGTCGATCTTTTGGCTTAGTTGGTCAAACTTCGCATTGACTTGGTCCATACTACTTACTTCATACATACCTCCCTTTGTTGGTTTCTCATTTGCGACTCTCTCGCTTCCCCAAAGGTAATGATTTTGAGCCATACTTTCGATAAGTGCATAGGCATCATTATATTCTTTATCCATCAATGCACCGCCCGCGGCAGCGTCAATTGTCATTCTTGTATTGTACAAGAGTCCATTATAGAAGGTATGGATGACCATCCATTCTATTAATCCATGATGTGGACAAAGTCTCAGCAGATCCTTATAGCGTTCCCAGGCTTCGAATAATGATTCACTTTCTCTTTGCTTAAATCCGTTGATCTGAGCTCTCAGCATAGCTGTCTTGCTGGGTGGAAAATATCTATTCAAAAAAACTCTCTTAAGTTCCTCCCACGTAGTTACTGAGTTCGAAGGCAGAGATTGAAGCCAAGCTCTTGCTCTGTCTCGAAGCGAAAAAGGAAATAAACGTAATCTAATAGCTTCTTGGGTAACTCCATTGGCTTTTACGGTATCGGCATATTGCACAAAGATCGAAAGATGAAGATTCGGATCTTCGGTAGAATTACCGGCGAATTGATTTTGTTGCACGGCTGATATCAACGAAGGTTTTAGTTCGAAATCGTTTCGGTTGATAGCCGGCGCTGCAATGCTTGAATGCGGTTCAGCTTGCGAAGGACTGGCGTAATACTTGAGTGGATGATTCTGTTCTTCAGCCATCTCTGCGTCCTTTGATGTTACGACTGGTTTAGGCGGATCTAATTGAAGATCTGGAATATTGTAATTATTTTCGTAATCGAATATACGTCTTCTTACGTGTAAGAAGCGTTCCGATTCAGGGATTAGAGGTTGCAAGTCTTCGCTTTTAGAGCGAGTACTTGGCATACACTCGGAAATTAAATTAAATTAAATAGTTGATACCTTAGTCTAGACAATGCTACCTGAATGCACTAGTAACTAAATTAAGGAGTCCCCGGCAACGGCGCCAAAAACTTGATGGGCTAAAGACGTGTCTAATTATGCGTCTAGCGGTATCTTAACTGCAAGTGCACAGCCTATCGAAGTAATAATTAAGATTATCGATCCACAGGGATTCTATGGTTACTTAGTGCTAGATGAACTTCTAGTTTAGCTAAGGCGAATGGTTGTCACGAATTTTTTTTGTTGATTTTAGAATATTAAAGGCTAAATTAAATTTAAGTTTTAATGAAATGATACTAAGGCGGTCGGTATGTAATTATACTAACTTAGGTGGGTCAATCTAACCTAGGCTTATAAGGATGTTTACTTAATCTATTCGGTAGAGATTACCAGTTTAAATACCCTCAACTCACACTCTCGTGGTCTTATATCAGATCTTATCCCTAAAGCCCTATGCCTGCTCTCGCTAGCCCATAAGTGTTTAGAGGTAATTTTTGGAAACTAAGTAATTCTAATTTATCTTAAAGCGCTCTCGCTGTGTTTAATTTAAATGCCTAACTTTAGCTATCTGGTTAAAACCTCACACTCTCGTGGTCTTGACCTAACCTAATACTCTTTTCTTACTCTCGTAACAAAAAGGTCTATTTAATTAAAAAGTATCAGCCAGAATGTTAAGTGATTAATTATTTTTAGCCTATGGTTATATTTTACCGGTTAAGTTTGTTCTAACTACATACCGCCCTAAGGTGTTTAGCTACTCATTGATGTTGAACCAGACAGAGACAGAAAATTAAATAATAAAATACTCATGGCAGAAAAATAAATAAACATTATAAATAATTAAATTGCAATATAAATAAAACCTGGTTAACAATATTAGAGCAGACTCCTTCTTCCACAGACCGGAAAGCTCGGAGTTGGCGAAATCAAAAATAAACGAATGCTGAAGGTTTAGAAAAAAATAATAAACGTATAACAATTTCCTAATGTTGGAAATTGTTATATGGCGGGTTTGGATACAATAAAACGAAACAGAAAATAATGCAGAAATAAGAAACGGGTCGTAAATCAGTTCGGCAGAGCTTCCGCAGGAAATTCAATAATAAAATGCTCTGTCCATTCTTCCTAGAACTGGTGCTATTTATAGAACTCTAAATGGGCTGGATTTTTGGATCTTTGTTGTTTGGGCCTTGCTGAATTTGTGGAGAGAATGCAGGAATGTGGCAAATATTTAGGAAACAGATTCTTCACGTAATGGCTTGACGTAGTCTTGGTCAAAAACCTAATATAATCCTTGTCACGGTCGTGATAATGCTTTCACGTTCGTGTTCTGCAGTTTTTAAGTGTCACGGTCGTGACACTTCTCTTACGGTCGTGATGCTTCCTTTTGGGGTGTCACGGTCGTGACACCATTGTAACGGTCGTGACTGCTGCAAAATATGCAGTTTTGCAGGAAGCTTCATTTCTTCATCTTTTTATGATTGATTTTGTTCCTTTTTCTCTTAGTTCATGATTTAGCTCCACATAATGGTGTACCTGCAAAATGGTAAGAAAAACTCGAGAAATCGAGTGTTAAAACGATGATTATTCGATAAAACGTTAATGAAACCTAGCAATATAATCGATACGTTTTCTCGTTATCATATGCCAGGTTATCAAGGCATCTGCAAGGCATAAGCCTTCAACTTAATAATTTTGCCAATCCAGGCCAACATGGTAAGCATCTGCTCCAACTTAAAAATATGCAAATGTATGCGACTATGAATGACATACAACAACAACTACATAATCAATAACTTCGCAACATAACAACTTGAACAACTTTGCAACATCAATCAACGTTGGTCATAAGACCTGCAACTTAATAACTCCCAAGATCGGGACAACACAACTCATATCGACTTAATACTATCGCAACACGGGAAAAGGAACCAATTACGACGTAATTAATTAAATCTCTAAATTAATTATTTTAATCCTCAAATTTACTAAAATCAACTCATTTTATCTCCACTTAACATCTAGGATTAACTCAGTTCGAAACGGATGCGAAAATAGGACGAATTGCTAAAAAACTGCACTTTCTGCACACAACTCTACCCATACGCGTAAGGCCTCAGTGTTACGTGTAAGGCCTCGGTGTTACACGTAATGCTTGCGTAACAACATAATGTTATGCGTACTGTAACACGGTGGGAGAACTGACTTCAGTTATGTTGCGGATAGCAAGAGTCGCCACCGACTTTTATTTTATCCAAAAGGAAAGGGTATAAAAGAACAGGAAAGACCTTAAGAGATATTTTTGGGTCCGGGGGGTAGGTTATGTAAAGGGAAGGTGTTAGCACCCTTTACATCCATGGTTATCCATGGGCTCTTAGTTACTTAGCTCACTTTTGAATTGTTTTTGAAAGTGTAGTGTGTGAATAGAAAAATTTTCATAATAGTTAATAATGGTCCATGTACGGATGCGTAAAAACTTGTTTTTGAAAATTTGTTTGAAATTGTGGAAAGTTTGAAAAGTTTTGAATGAAGTGAGCAAGTACATAAGAGGAACCTACCCTAAAATTTAAGTCTTTCTTGTTCTTTATCCTTTAATTGGTAAGACTATCCCTACTATTAAGGAGTAGGTAGTCATTACCTTGGATGTAAGGGACATGTGAGGGTCATCTGTTTTTATGAAGGCAACTGTGGGGTGTATTAAGCATTTAGGAGGGACTGTCATCATTATTCGAAAAGGGACTTGATCTTTGAAGGCAACCATTAAGGGACTTGATGACTTTTTCTTTTTTAAGGGACTTGCTTTATACACCCCACTTGACCTTATGATTAAGCAACATTGAGGGATAGCCTTAGAAATGTGAGATGGCGATTAAAAATCGACTTACGTGTGTGAGTGTTTAATTTAAATTTATCTTATAATTAAGGTGATCTAAATTAATTTTTAAATAGAATACATATTTGCACTCCCTAAATTACTAACCATAGCATAAAAATTAAATAATTAAATATTTACAAACTTTACACCAAGGAGCAATTACAAAATAATTATAAAAATAATAAATAGCAACAATATAAATATAAAAGCACAATATAAATAATAAGCAAAAATAGTAAATAAGCAAATAATAAATAAAATAGGGGTTAGTAATAATAAGAATTAAAAATAGGGTTAGTAAAATAATAATGGGAAATATTAGTGAAATAATAATGAAAAGTTAAACAATGTTAGTGAAATAATAATAATAAAAAAAAATATATAAGATTAGTGAAACAAGAATTATAATATGGATTAATAACAATAATTAAAATAAATAGGATTAATAAAAATATTATAATAACATGATAAGAATATTAAACACAAAAATAAATTTTAATATATAAACATTTATTTAAAAATAAGAATAACTAAATAATTATTATAACATAAAATTTTTTAAAACATAATATCATTACAAATTGTTTTTACACATTATATGAAGAAAATAAATTTTAAATATCATATTCACAAAAATTAATCATATTTACAAAATTTACAAAAATTATATTAAATAAATATATATACATAATAATTATATTAAGAATTAGAAAATAAAAATTATTTAGAAAAATAGAATTAGGTTTTACAAAATTAGGGTTTATTTTAGAAAATATTTTTAGGGTTTAGTTTAATATACAAAACTATTTTAATAATATGCATATATTATATTTACATATAAAGAAAATAATTTTTTGAATTACAAAATAATTTCTGAATATAAAAACATTGAATATATATTTTATAGAATTATTTTTATGATATATAATTATTAATAAATTAAATCAATTAAATAAAATTAGACAAAACAAAAATAAAATAAAAAATGACAAAACAAACCTGGCTGGGATTTGAACCCAGGAGGCTTTGTTCACAATTTCAATGCCCTACCACTGTGCCATGCGTTGGTTGATGCAAGAGGAATGAACTCCATTTGGTTTTGTTTCTTATCTGGAAAAAATCAGGAAAATATAAAGAAAACAAAAGGCCTGGGGTGGTGTTGAACCCAGGACCTCATAGATACACACGCGCGCGCATTACCACCTGGCTGGGAGAGCCTAACTGGTAATATGATGATGACTGAACATAATATATTAAACCTGAAAAATGAACAAAATAAAAGAACAAAATGCTATAAACGGGGAATCGAACCCCAGACCAAGCCATTGTATACGCACGCCTCCAACCACTGGGACAACATAGTTGTTGTGATATCAAACAGCCAATAATTCATAAAATATAATACAAGATATTTGAATCCACAAATGCGCGCGAAGGAGTCTTCTTCTACCTCCAGAACTGCGAACTTAGCTGCGAAAATAGCTAGGAGATTACCTGCGAAAACAGAATGGTAGCAAAACCTACAAAGTTCATACATTGACAAAACAGTAATATTTTACGAAATTGACTATGCCATTAAGTTCCTAACAAGATTTCCAATCCTTCTACGTCCTTATAATCCATTTATATTGGCTGGATTACAAAACCCTAATTGGAGCCGTAAACCCTAAAAATGGTGGATCATGTTTCAGGCTATGGAACTTCACCAAACGATCCAGAATCCATCTATAGTCATCAACAAACAAGGTTATGTAAACAAAATTCAATAATATGCAGTGAATCATTGGAATCGAAAAAAATTTTGTCAAGCATAAACAAGCCACGGGTTCATCATTATGGCACGATTTGGATGCTTATGGATGATGGTTCATGATCAGTGATGTCCAATGAAGCTCTCCATGTTCTTATTTTACCTTCTAGTGCTCTGAATCAAGGAATCCGAATATGAGTTTTGGATGGATTTTTGAGGTTTGAAACTTACACTTAGAGGCAGCAAATTCGTGTATGGGCAAGGGCAATGAGTTTAGTACTTATATGTGAATGAATTAGGTTAAGAAAATTGAATTGTTGTGTGGAGATTTTGATATTTGAAGATTGAAAAAGATCATGGTTTAAAATTCAAATATTTGTTCATGAAGGCTTGCTATTTTTGTACCAATCTCATGATTTCCTTCCCTTTCAATTCAAATCATCAATTAAGACTTTCTAGAAGCCTAATCCACATAAAATCTCTTATTTTCATATTTTATTTTTATTTAAAATGATTTTTAATGATTTAAATCAAAATAAATAAAAACAAAATAATAAAAATTCTGAATTTTAATCATTTGGGTCGTGCATGATGATATGGTATGGATTGGATCACAATTTGGCAAGCCCATTTGGAAGAAATTGGTTTTAAACCTCCATTTTCAACATAAACCATCATAAAATTTCCCAACTTTGCAAGGGCACATCTCCCTCAATTTTAATGGTATGAGGGTGTTTTTGGACATTTTGGAAAGCTTGAAGAGTCCTCTAAACAACCCCATTGGTTTCATGTCCATATCATTTACCAATCTCAAGTTATGCCCTTTTGAAGTTGTTGACTTTTTGTTGACTTTTGAAATGACCTATAATGTCTTAGCTCATATCTTCCAAATGAAGCATTTTTGGGCTTGACTTGCAAGATCAAAGTTGTAGAGAATTCAATTTCCTTCAAAATGAGCTTTTAGTGGAGACTTGGTGATGAAGTATGTGAAAGTTATGGCTGGTCAAAGTTCAGTTGACTTTTACTGAGGAAACCCTAATTTAGAAACTCCTGATTCTTGATGATCTGGAATCTCCTTGATGAATCATGATCAAACCTTGATCAAATGATGAATTTTACTTCATATACTTGATGTTGGCAAAAAATCATGAAGTTTGACTTTGGTTTGACCACAGTTGACCTCAGTTTGACTTTTTAACTGCATTGACTGATTTTGACTTATCTGATCATCTGACTGAGCAAACTTCTGAGAAAAGTCTTGAAACTTGTCATGGGGGTTCTTACACACATATAAGATGTTATGAAGCTCATTTGTAGTCTTGGAAGTTCATTTAGCCTGATTAAAGTCAAAACCCTAGTTTTGGATGCACTGCTTAGGAGGTGCATTGTCTGAGGGAATTGTCAACTCTTCTGACCAATTGTGAACCTTGTGGACCTTGTGAACCATCATAAAATGTCTTGTGATACTCATGGGAGATATTGTGAAGCTTGTGAACCTTGTGAACCTCATAAAGTGACTTTGTAGACCTTATGAACCTCATGAAAGGTTATGTAAACATTGTGGAACTTGTGAACCTTGTGAACCTTCATAAAGTAACTTGTAGACTTCATGAACCTCATGAAAGGTCTTGTAAGTGTTGGGAAACTTGTGAACCTTGTGAACCTTCTTAGAACACAAAGTCTTGTATTGTGAGGGCAAATTTTGGGGTGCAACAGCTGCCCCTGTTCAATTTTCTGAAACCTGAGGGGTTAGATTGGTATGTTTGCCAGTCGTGACCTGGAAGGTTGAAGGGGATTGAACACAAAAGCCCAAAAATTTGCACTCACCAGTGCATAAAGTGGTACAGATGGCTAGTTGAATATGATTGAGTGGGCTTAAAGATGCCACTTGGAGGAAAGTTCTTCAGATACACTTATTGGAGAATAAAGCAGTCCAAAATATGGAGGTATAATGATAGCTATCAGGATGATAAAGCAATCCTGAGGTATAAGATGATAGCTTGTCAGGAGGATGAAGCAGTCCTGATGTAATAATGTGTTTTCAGGAGGATAAAGCAGTCCTGATGTAAGAGAAGCTGTCAGGAGGATGAAGCAATCCTGAGGTATTGATAATATGCTTTCAGGAGGGTGAAGCAATCCTGATGTAATGATGTGCTTTCAGGAGGATAAAGCATTCCTGATGTATAAAAAGCTGTCAGGAGGCTGGAGCAGTCCTGGGGTAACAATAAGATTTCAAGAGGATAGAGCAATCTTGATGTATGAGAAGCTGTCAGGAGGCTGGAGCAGTCCTGAGGTAATAATAAACTCTCAAGAGGATGAAGCAGTCTTGAGAGGTTGATGATATGCTTTCAGGAGACTAGAGTAATCCTGATGTAACAGCATGTCTTCAGGAGGATAGAGCAGTCCTGATGAGATCATAAGTTTAGATTGATGATATGCTTTCAGGAGACTGGAGTAATCCTGATGTAACAGCACATCTTCAGGAGGATAGAGCAATCCTGATGATCATAAGTTTGTTTGCTGGATAATTAACCTGAAAACAAGGTAGCATTTGTATAATAATATTAGTTTATGCATTATGTATGCCTGTATGATATGATGCACTTAAGTAACGTATTATGTATCTAAGTATATGTATGTTATGGTATGATGTAAATGATGTATATATGATATGATACTGCCGGAAGCGTCTGGATATCTTCATATAACAACTGCTGGCCAGGGAAAATAAATCCCGATTCGTTGCTGAAGAATATGAGGAACTCGTCCCTGTCTTGTTTGATGATGAGATATACATAACCTCCCGTATGCTGGGGATAGTAAGGATGGATATAACCTCCCGTCTGCTGGGGATAGTAAGGTATAGATAACCTCCCGTCTGCTGGGGATAGTAAGGTATATATAACCTTCGTCTTTGTTTGATAGTGGAGTAGATACAACATCCCGTCTTCGTTCGTCGTACTCTTATTGGAAAGTAATTTCCCGTATATCCGTATGAGGATAAAAGAGATGGATATAAATTCCAGGGGAGATAGGACTTTATGAAGATGAACTTGCCCTACTGAGGGTTTTGTGATTGTCTTGTAAAGATGAACCGGCGAAGCTTCGTTGAAATCCTTCCCTCGTTCGTCCTTAGTAAATGCTATTACTGCATTTTCATGCATTTCTGGTAAACATTAATCATATTAAGCATACATGCATTTCTGGTAAACATTAATCATATTCAAAAGCATACATACATTCAAACACAACCAATGGACGTTTCGCTTATGTAAATAGGGTAACAGTAAATCTGGATTCAAAAGATGGAATTTATTTATATCAAAAGTGACCCATACACGGGTAAGTTTGTACAAGGAGACATAAACCCTAGTAAGAGGATTTTGTCATAACGTTTTACAAAAGAGAATCAGCTATGTGGGAAATAATCCTATTGAGTTTCAATTCTACTATTGCCATTATCTTCAAGTATCTCATCTTCTGCTGTTGAGACGAAAATAATTGGATTGAGCTTTATCTGTTCGAGCTTGAATAAGTAGTACAACTGGTTGCAGTTTCATGGGTGATCCAAACGAGACATAGTCATACGCTTTAATCCCTAACTTTTGCCTGGATTGCCCTTTCAGGTTTTCAATCCACCGGGATACCCTTTTTTGCCCAAGCCGCCTTTTTAGGTTTTCGACTTGCCGGGTGTACATCTTTTTTATATATATCCCTAATTTTTGCCCAAACCCTTTTGGTTTGCCGGGATGCCCTTATTTTTGCCTAGGCCTATCAACCTAGCGGGTCTCTTTTTATGCGTAGTATTTTTTAACTATGTCTGCATTTACGGGCTGTGGGAAGTCTTCACCATCCATTGTAGTAAGTATCATGGCACCTCCTGAGAACACTGTCTTGACTACAAATGGTCCTTCATATGTTGGAGTCCACTTGCCCCTAGGATCACCCTGTGGTAATATGATACGCTTGATTACCAAGTCACCAACCTGATATACCTTTGGCTTAACCTTCTTGTTAAAAGCTTTGATCATTCGCTTCTGGTACATCTGGCCATGACAAACTGCTGCCAACCTCTTCTCATCAATCAAATTTATCTGGTCCAGTCGAGTCTGAATCCACTCATCTTCGTCCAAGCCTGCATCCTTCATAATTCTCAAGGAGGGAATCTGAACTTCAATGGGAAGAACTGCTTCCATACCATAGACTAAGGAGAATGGGGTTGCCCCTGTTGAAGTACGTATTGTAGTACGATAACCATGAAGAGCAAATGGTAACATCTCATGCCAATCCTTGTAAGTAACAGTCATCTTCTGTACAATCTTCTTAATGTTCTTATTAGCAGCTTCAACTGCCCCATTCATCTTTGGACGATACGGAGAAGAGTTGTGATGCTTAATCTTGAACTGCGTGCAGAGATCAGTAATCATAGTGTTGTTCAGATTAGAGCCATTGTCAGTGATAATCCTTTCAGGGATGCCATACCTACATATGAGATTATTCTTAATGAACCGAGCCACCACATTCTTAGTAACAGATGCAAATGAAGCTGCCTCCACCCACTTCGTGAAGTAATCAATAGCAACCAGGATGAAACGATGCCCATTAGAAGCAGTAGGCTTGATCTCACCAATCATATCAATGCCCCACATGGCAAAGGGCCAAGGAGCAGTCAACACATTCAGTGGTGATGGAGGTACATGAACTTTATCAGCATAGATTTGACACTTGTGACAAGTTCTGGAGTGTTGATAGCAATCAGCTTCCATGGTAGACCAATAGTAACCTGCTCTCAATATCTTCTTTGCCATAGTATGACCACTAGAATGAGTGCCAAAGATCCCATCATGCATATCTTCCATAATCTCAGTTGCTTCCTTCTTATCCACACAACGAAGCAAAGTTGAATCATGATTGCGCTTGTACAAGATGCCATTACTCAAAAAGAACTTAGCAGAAAACCTTCTCAGAAACTTCCTATCTTTGACAGATGCCCCTTCAGGGAACTCCTGAGCTTCAAGATATCTTTTCACTTCATAGAACCAAGGCTTCTCCTCTGCCCCTTCTGTGTCAATCTCATTGCAGTATGCAGGCTTCTCAAATCTATCAATAGTAATCTTGGGAGCTTCATCATCCCAGCTGATCTCAAACATAGATGCCATGGTGGCTAATGCATCTGCCAACTAATTCTCTCTTCGTGGAATATGTCCAAAGGTAATCTCTTTGAAATGTGGGATCAAAGACAAAACATGCTCTCTGTAAGGAATGAGATTATCATGCTTAGTATCCCAATCTCCTTTAAGCTGACTGACTACCAGGGCTGAGTCTCCATACACATCGAGGAACTGAATCTTCATATCAATAGCAGCTTTAATACCCAGGATACATGCCTCATACTCAGCCATGTTATTGGTACAATAGAAACACAATCTTGCAGTAATCGGGGTATGACAACCTTCAGGGGAACTAATCACAACACCAACACCATTACCAAGTGCATTGGAAGCACCATCAAAAACCATAGTCCATCGGGATCCTTGTTCAGGTCCATCATATTGTCCAGGTTCTTTGGTAATAATCATAATGTCTTCATCAGGGAACTCAAAATTCATTGACTGGTAATCATCCACTGCTTGATGAGCCAAATGATCGGCAACAACGCTTCCCTTAATGGCCTTCTGAGTAGTATACTGTATGTCATATTCTGTCAAGATCATTTGCCATCTTGCAATTCTTCCAGAGAGAGTAGGTTTCTCAAAGATGTACTTGATTGGATCCATCTTCGAAATCAATAAGGTAGTATGGGTCAACATATACTGTCTTAGTCGGCGAGCAGCCCATGCCAAAGCGCAACAAGTTTTCTCGAGCAGTGAGTATCTTGTTTCACAGTCGGTAAACTTTTTGCTAAGGTAGTATATTTCCTGCTCTTTTCGACCAGACTCGTCATGTTGCCCCAACACACACCCCATTGAGTTGTCTAACACTGTTAAGTACATAATCAAGGGTCTTCCATCAACTGGTGGCATCAAAATTGGAGGTTCTAGCAGATATCTCTTGATTTCATCAAAGGCAGTCTGGCACTCATCATTCCATTCCATCATCTGATCTTTCTTCAACAACTTGAAGATTGGCTCACAGATGGTGGTTAACTGGGAAATAAATCTTGCAATGTAGTTCAATCGTCCCAAGAAACCTCTAACCTCCTTCTCAGTACGGGGAGCTGGCATCTCTCGTATAGCTTTCACTTTTGCAGGATCCACTTCAATACCTTTTCCACTGACAATGAAACCCAGGAGCTTTCCAGATCTAACTCCAAAAGTACACTTGTTTGGGTTCAATCTCAACTTGTATTTCTTCAACCTCTCAAACAACTTGTGCAGATGATCAAGATGTTGCTCTTCATTCTGAGATCTGGCTATCATATCATCCACATATACCTCTATCTCATGATGAATCATATCATGAAACAAAGCCACCATAGCACGCTGATATGTTGCCCCTGCATTCTTCAAACTAAATGGCATAACCTTATAGCAAAAGGTGCCCCACTGTGTCACAAATGTTGTCTTCTCCATGTCTTCAGGTGCCATCTTGATTTGATTGTAACCAGAGAAACCATCCATAAAAGAGAACACCTTATGCTGAGCAGTGTTGTCTACCAGGATATCAATATGAGGGAGTGGAAAATCATCTTTGGGGCTAGCCTTGTTCAAATCTCTGTAGTCTACACACATACGTACCTTGCCATCTTTCTTAGGAACTGGTACCACATTTGCAACCCACTGAGGATAAGAAGTCACTGCTAAGAACCCTGCATTGAACTGTTTCATTACCTCTGCTTTGATCTTTTCTGACATTTCAGGACGCATACGACGAACCTTCTGCTTCTTTGGACGACAATCTTCTTTCACTGGTAAACGGTGAACCACAATGTCTGTGTCCAACCCTGGCATATCTTCATAAGACCAAGCAAAGATCTCCACATAGTCACGTAACATCTGAATCAATCTGCTCTTGACACTGCCCTCTAAATCAGCCCCTATCTTGACCTCTTTTCTGTTTTCTTCAGTTCCCAGATTCACAACTTCGACTGGCTCTTCATGTGGCTGTATAGCTTTCTCTTCTTGTTGTAACAACCTAGCAAGCTCTACAGGTATTTCACAATCGTCCTCATTTCCGTCTTCAGTTTGATAGATCAGATTCTCGAAATTATAATTGGCAATAGTAGAACTGTTATCAACAGGATCCAGAGTGGATGAGGATATGCATTTTAGTGATGTGGGTGTGTGTAAGAACACATAGCTGATAAAACAAAAATAAAAGAAAAAGAAAGACAAGGAACACCATATTTACGAAAACGAAAACGTCCACTGATTTTATTGAATGAAGTATGCAAATGAAATGACAACCCGTAACAAGCACACCATTGTGCCCCGGGTAAGGCACAAGGCTTGGAAGTTTTATTGTTCAGGAAATTACAAACTTAAAAGCAACAACACAGTAATAGTATTTACTCCTGACTAAAGGAGATAGGGATAACATCTTCAGCTTTCCAATTATTGAGTCCAGCACCCACAGTAGGAAAAATCCAAGCATCCAAGTTTTAGTCTTCATCATAGTCTCCCACAGCATTGATCTGATCTTTCGCAACCCCTTGATTGGTGATACGAACAGCACGAGCACGACGAACAGCCTTCTGGGACTCTGCAGTGAAACCCAAACCAAACTTGTCAGACTTGTATGGAATATCAGGAAGCTGACCCCAAATAGTACAACCACCTTCATCCACCACAGTGTCGCTCCCGACAAATGAAACGGATCAGATGAAGGTACAGACGCGAACGGTCGGCGAAGGGAGCAGTGAGAACACACAGCCGTGAACTCACTGGAGATGAATAGAGTCGCCAGCTAGGCATTTTTATCCCGGAGGAAAGGTAATGCTGCATAGACCTAGGAAAAGATGGATAAGACGGTTTGCGAACCAGAGAGACTGAGAAAGGGGGTTGGTTACAACCTGGGAAGGTATTAGCACCCAGATTGTCCGTCGTACTCGACGGGATCCACGCTTAAAAGATTTGTGTTTTAAAGGGGTAGTGTCAGTGCAATCTGTGTGCAAAATGGCTGGAAAGCAAAATGTACAGGTGTCAGTGTAAAGTGTATGAGTGATATGAAGTATGAAAGTGTCAGTGTGAGAATGAAAAAGAACTGCTCATGATCATGAGGCTAAAAGAATGAGGCTAGAAGGAGGGGGAATGGACAGAGACTTTTTGTTCGATAACCGTTAAGTTATGCCTACGTATCCTCTCGTGCAATGAGGAAGTCAGAACACCGTAGTTCGACCCAAAGAGACTGATAGATGAATTGACTTGTGAACTGCTTACTTGTCTATGCTCAAGTGTATGATCTGTCTGGCACAAATGCTGACTGTCTTGCATTAGACGGAAGAAGCGAGTTCTCGATTGTGAGTGAAGGTGATGAGAAAAGAATCCCGAAGGAGACGATTATTGTTTGTTTTTGAGTTTTCAGTCTTTTATTGCTTTTTGAAGTTTGTCATAGGATAATGAGCTTAAGCCTAAACCAACGGGTTAGTAAACTCATCACATCTTCCCTCTGATTAGGGGTAATGAGAATACCTTAAGTGTGAAGTCAGATTCTCACACTTAATCACCTATGGTGTAGGATTAAGATCATTAACCTACTTGTGATTATTTAGATGTTTTTGTGTTTTTGTTTAGTGTTGAGTAATGAGGTTAAGCCATAATCAAGGATTAAACAGACTCATTACACCATCCTAAAAGAAGGATGATAAATGAGAATGTTTAAGCTGAGGAAAGCTCCTCAACTTAATCCATGATTAGGGATTAAACTCATGACAAAACAAGCCTTTGATTAAGTGGATTTTAGATTAATGATATGATGATGAAGTGAATTTTATGATTTGTAAGACAACTTGAGGGGGACTTGTCCATTAACACTAGGGTTAGTCCTTCTTAACCACTTAAGGAAGAATTAGAACCCTAATGCAAGGCCCAAGTTACAAGTAATGTCTTGATAATTATTAAGTGATTTGATTAAGAGATTTAAACACCTTAAGGGTTCAAGACTTAGGATTATTGTTATACACTCCATCCTAAGAGAAGGATGCAGGCATAAGCTTAATCACAAAGTCTTAAAGCCTTTAGGGTTTAATCCCTAATTATGAGGTGAGAAGAGAAGACTCAAAGAGAGACACAAAGGTAAAACTATGAGGGGAGACTAATCAAAACCCTAATTCATTGTCATGCTTGGTTGATCCTAAGGTTTGTGAGGTTTTCAGGAACAATCTTCAGAGGAGCCACCAGGAAGCAGATGAACAAGATCAAGAGAAGCAAAGTGACTTGCTTCATTCAAGAAGTCAAGTCACTTGAAGAAAGAAAGTGGGAGGAAGAAGAATGAGCAAGCTCAAACTCAAACACATATAAGAATGCAGCAATGGATGCAAGAGAGATGAAAAGAAAAGGTATGAGAAGTGAAGGCAAATCCACTTCTCAAGTTTACTTACCACCTGAAATGTTAGAAAGAAATGCAAAACAATGCAAGATGAGATGAAATGGTATGATGCTAGACCAAACCAGAAGCATGTTGATGATGATTATGATGTTATGAGGTGCTGCAAACATGAGGCAAGGCATGGGGAGGTCCATACAAGATCATGGATGCAAATGATGCAAGCTAAGGAGCATGAACAAGCATGGAAAGTTATGAAGCACACAAGACAAATGACATGGCAAGTATGAGATGCAATGATCAAGGATGCTTCCTATATGTCTTATGATGCCAAATGAACTACAAGAATGCACAAAATGCAAAGACAAGTCATGTTATGCAAGAGAAAACAAGGAGGATGCAAGAGAAAGCCCAAATTAGGGTTTATGAATCAAACATCAAACAAAAACCCAAAACAGAAGCAAACCCTAAGATAAAAAAAGGAAAATGCTATCCAAAGAAACCCTAAACCTATAATGAACCACTGCCCAAAGGGGAGCTCTCAACTCTCAACCAATCTCAAGATATGAATTTTCTAAGTTATTAGGGTTTTTTAGGGTTCTTAACAAAAGAAATGCCAAACAATTAGAAAATGCAAGATCAAATCATGGCCATTTTACCCTAGAAACTACATGCTAAACAAAACACAATGCAAGAAGAATCAATGTCTCAACCTTCTCCAATAGGCAGAAATGAATTTTTGAACTTGTGATCAAATTAATGCACAAAATATGATTTAATTCAATGAAAAATTCTTAAAATGCATCAAGATCAAAAAAGAAATTTGGTTTGAAGGTTGGACAATGTTTCTAAATACCTTAGAACATCTCATGAATTTTTTTGTAATTTTTAAATACCTAAAAGTATTTTTAATTAATTAATTCCCATTAATCAATTAAAAATAATCTTTTAAATACTTAAAAATACTTTTTTAATGATAAAAAATAAAATAAAAATATTTTTGTGTCTTAAAAATTAATAAAACTTTAAGGAAAAAGTTTCATAATTTTTAGGAATTTTTTACTATTTTAAAATGAAT
Organism: Lathyrus aphaca; assembly: GCA_963966055.1. NCBI lineage: Eukaryota > Viridiplantae > Streptophyta > Magnoliopsida > Fabales > Fabaceae > Lathyrus > Lathyrus aphaca. The sequence goes on from OZ014523.1 coordinate 565,499,423, forward strand.
ATGCAAATAAAAGGAAAAGAAAATAAATTAAAATTAAATAAAAGGAGAAGTCAAATGAAGGAAAGGCCAGGATGCGCTCTGGGTTTAAATGGATTGACCACGCGCCAGATCCAAGGGTTCACACAGCTTCTGACTTAATTAATTAAATTGTGATTAATTAAACCTAAACACGTGGATTAGGGCATAAGCAGCTAATCTGGGCCATTCAAAAGAGAGGGAAGTCAGCTGGTCAACGCTCATCAATGGTTCAAATTCAAACTAGAGTTAATGACGCCATTAGGGCATAATCACTCTCAGGTGGCCGGAGAAGACCTCCGGTCGTCTTCTCCGGCCAGCACCTCACCTGAAAAATCTCCAAACCTCTCAAAACGTACCAAAAATGAAAACTAAGAACATGGAAATGATCCTCATCCTCTCACGAATCAAACCCCTCTCTCAAAACAAATTTATATTTCCTAAATCAACTGAATCGAAGAGAATAAGTTCTAGGTCACGCAAGCTTCAGAAACAAATTAAATGCTCAAATCACAACCATTTTCAAAACCAATGGTACCAGAATGATCAGTGAAACAAATAGAACAAGTTTGTAACAAGAAAAATCATTTCTGGAAAAATAAATTTCAGGCTACCTGAGATTTGAAGCTCTCCACTTGAGGACTTTCTGGCTTTTTCTTTAAGTGCAAACCACTCCTTAGGACCCCTTGATGATGTTTGAATGCCTTAGAACAATTTATGTAGGCTGGTTGATGAGTTTCGAAAGCTCCTGCTTCAAGCTCAGTCAACAATGGCTATGGTGATTCTGGCTGATTCAGGCCATTATGAATGATGGTTTATGGTCTAGATGATGTATGGAAAAGCTTTGCAAGGTTTGTTTGGCTGTTTGTAAGCTAGGATGGGAGTTTCGAATGAAACTGCAAAATGGAGTGAGAAATGGCAGTGAGTTATTCTGGCTGTTTCAGGCTTGTGCTTTGGGTGGTTTGAGGTCTATGAAGTGTGTTGAGTTGGATGATGAAGAAAGTTTGAGTGTTTGCAGGCTGTATAGAGGAATTCGAAGGCTTATGCAATGTGGAAGGTTTTTGTGAATGTGTTGAATGTATGTGTTTCAGCCTTGCTTCTTGTTATGGCTAGCTTGCAAATTGATAACATAAACAAATCTGATTGGCTGGATGATGTGACTTGTGCTTTATGGATAGGTATGTCACCTTTTGCTCAAAGTCCACTTTATGTGTAAGGCAAGTATGGTGAGGTGCTAGGCAAGTACAAGGCATGGGCTATGCGCAGCAAAATGAGGGGAAAGAGTCAGCTTGGTCCAGCATTCAAGGCAGCAAGTTGGTAAAGCATGATCATGAGTTTTTGCAAGTTGTGACATTTTGGTTCACATGTGATTCTTTGTCTAACCAAGCATGAAACCATGGGCAATCTTAGTTCAAATCTGATTTTTAGGACTTGTAGAATGTTTGTGTGCTGGTTTGAGAGGAATTAAAAGTCACATAATGCATTGGTTCATGACTTTGCAAAATTTCACACTTGGTGCATATCTTGAAAATAAGTGATTTTTGCCAACTTTGCATTGCCATAACTTTTGATCCAAGAAGAGTTTGATCATGTTCTTGTACTTTTTGAAAAGGGAAAGATGAGATCTACAACTTTCATGACCAAAGTTTTTTCATTTGAAGCCTTTTTGGATCATGAATCAAGGCTTGAAGAATGACCTAAAATGATGCATTCTTGAAAAGTCAACTATGCCCAAAAAGTCAACATTTGCAAAAACCCTAAATTCTTGATTTTTGTGAACTTCAACCTTCTTCCATGATCAAATAAAGATCATATACTCAAAATGATGAAGATCACCCATTGGTTGGGTCATTGGGGGCCCCAAATGCCCTGATTTTACACTGACTTGTCTGAAAAGTCAACCCTTGATCAGATGACTTCCCCATGGAATTTCTTCATGAAAATTGATATGCATACTCCCTATACCATATAGAGATCAATGGAAACAAGAATGACCAAAAAACTTGGGGTTATGGCCTCTGAAACCAAAACCCTAATTTTAGGTCAACTGTGCAGTTCATCCTGGCTCTGCATCCACTCAAACCCTAGTTCTTGTGATTCCTCTGCATTTTCGACTTTGAGGAGATGGAATATGATGTAAGAACACACATGGACCCCTTTTAAGTGATTGGTGGCCTTTGGAATGGCTCAAGATGCTTTGGGATTGCTCAGATCACAAACCCTAGGTGCAGATGCCTTTGAATCTATGCAGTGAATCAAAAAATGAGATGTGAGATGATATGATTGTGTTTATGCATATGAGATGACCATAAGCCATGGTGTGAATGGGTGAGGGAAAATTTGGGGTGCTTACAGCTGCCCCTATTCAAACATGAGTTAGCTGTGCAGGATGTAAGCAACGGCTTAACAGGCAAACAAGATAACTTGTGGTTGAATACCAAAGACAGTCCAAAATTTGCACTCACAGAATGAAGAAGAAAAGGGATATAGATTGTAACAGAAAAATAAAGTATATTGTAAAGTGTGGGCGACGGAGGACGACCGTCGAGCAGAGGACGACTGCTGGGTAAAGAGCAATGACGGGGACGGCCGACATGCTGGGGTAAATGCGAAGTAAAGCGATGACGGGGACGGCCGACATGCTGGGGATAAAAGGTAAAGCTAAGACGGGGACGACCGACTAGCTGGAAAAATAAGATATCATGATGGGGACGGCCATCAAGATAAAGTTGTAAAATTCTCTGGGGATTAATGAAACATGACGGGGACGGCCATCAAATTCATAAAGGTAAAGCAACCCACGATGGGGACGGCCATCGGGCTAAAAGGAAAAGGAAAAGGGACCACGACGGGGACGGCCATCGGGTTAAAGAATAAATGAAATAAACAGATGATGGGGTACGGCCATCAAAGGTGAAGGACGATCACCTAGCAGGGGACGGCTGCTCTGTTGGGGATAAAAGAAATATGATGGGGACGGCCATCAAAGGTGGAGGACGACCACCTGGCAGGGTACGGCTGCCGAAAATATCAACGATGGGGACGGCCATCGGATAGGAAAGGTCAACGATGGGGACGGCCATCGGACGAGCATGATGGAGGACGACCATCAAGAAGTGGAGGACGACCACTCAGCAGGGGACGGCTGCTCTCGAGGTTTGTCATGACATAGGACGAATGTCAGATAACCAAAATCAACAATGGGGACGGCCATTGGACAAAGTGATGAAGGACGATCATCAAAGGGTGGAGGACGACCACCTAGCAGGGGACGGCTGCTAAAAATCAACGATGGGGACGGCCATCGGATGAGCATGATGGAGGACGACCATCAAGAAGTGGAGGACGACCACTTAGCAGGGTACGGCTGCTCTCAGAGTTATCATAACACAGGACGAGTGTTAGATAAAGGAAAATTTGTTGGCGATCTACTGGGGATATAGTAAACACGGACGAGCGTTCACAACCAAGAAAGGAAAGTATGAGTGTTTGGTATTGTGTATAGATTAAAGATACGGACGAGCATCCTTAAGACTATGATACGGACGAGTATCATGTAGAAACAAACTGACACATGTTCAGAAATGATGATACGGACGAGTATCAACTGGTTAACAGGGAACACGTACGAGTGTTGTATCTGAAGGGACTCCTCTGGGGAATGGTAGATACAGACGAGTATCTATATCCAAGAAGACATAAGTGTTTGGCACGGTGTATGGATTAAAGATGCGGACGAGCATCCTTAAGATTATGATACGGACGAGTATCATGCAGAAACAAACACTAGACGCAATGTTCTGAGATGATGGTACGGACGAGTACCAACCGGTTAACAAAGAACAAGGACTACTGTTGAATCTGTGGGGATATAAGTAATGATGTATACAAGATACGGACGGGTATCTGTATAAGAGCGAGTGGTGTATAGATGAGTGTTTATCTGCTGGGGAGAGTGACACGGACGGGTGTCAAGAGAGAAAAGTATAATATTAACAAGTATATGAGTTGATGAAAGTGTAAGTGACTGCGCTGGGGATATGACACGGACGGGTGTCAAGAAAAGTGTATGTATAGGTATATGTGAGTGCAAAGAGGACCTCTTTGGCTTTCTGCTGGGATATGACACGGACGGGTGTCAGGACGTATCTGTAATAAGGGTGATTTGTTTGTAAAGAGTGTTCAGGCGACTTTACTGGGGAAAGATGGCACGGACGGGTGCCAAAAGGTGTATGTACTGGTGTTTGTGATTTGTGAGGCAGCTGCTTTTGCTGGGACTCTGGTGGGGACTCTGGGGGAAAGTAATCTGTGTTCTGATGAATGGTTACTAGTCACAAGCGTTCAATTCACAACATGACTTATGATTATGCTATGCATTTGATTTTTGCCGTAATGCTCCGTATTAGACGGAATGCTACGCTCTGAGGGTATAATAAGATGCGAATGCTATGATTATGCAAAGAGGCACCGATCCGGAATTCGGATCCCGTTGCTGCGAAGATCTCTGGATGATCTGCTTGAAGTGAACCTCCCAGCTGGGGATGAGATCATTGGTAGATCTAGTGATGTATCTGTTTGGGGATATAGGTCACTGATTGACATATCCTTATAAATGAGAGACCCAGCTGGGGTTTGTAGAAGCTTCTGTACTCTGTTGTGACTTCTCCGTGCGTTGCTCTTCTGAATAAAAGGCTTGAAGCTCTGCGGGGAGATGATTCCCTGATTCCTGCATCCTGCTGAGGAATAGAGATTGGTGCTTCAACTGGGGAATGCTGTTGGTAACTCAGCTGGGGAGAGTAATGAGAGGCAACCCGGCCGGGGAGAAAACATCCTGAGTGTTAAGCCTGTTTGTTGATTTGACAACTTTTCTGGGGAAGTGGGCACTCTCCAGTGCCACGTGGAAGATAGACCGAGTTGATAGTGATTCGCCAACTTGCCGAGACGTAGCCAGCATGCCCCAGGTTGCGTCTGGATACCTGCAATCCTGCACAAGTAAGGAAACGTACAAAAGGTCCAGAGGTATCCCTTACTGGATTCCGTCATAGGAGTTAAGTACTTTCGAGAATAATCACATTCCCTGTAAGCATGTTTTTTTTTTTTTTTTTTTTTAGAGAAAAACATCCGTACTTATGCCATTGTATTTTTAGAGATATCAGACAACTCTTTGCAAAACATAAATGTAAAAACGAGAATATGACCGAAAATCTGATTTTATTAATTCATGTGCCCTGAATTGGCAAGATACAGTCAAAGAAACATATCTCCTGAAACGAAGAGACTGTTACAAATTGAGAAACAAAATGCTGGCGATGTCGACGAGGCTTTCAGGGAGCTTCCTCTTCCGCTATGACTCGTATGACAATGACGTTCTTCTCGTCTTGCTTTCTGGAGAGAGTTGATTCTGATTGAAGCTTGATCCTTTGGAAGCTTACCAAGTTGTATATAATACAGACGAATTCAGAATGCAGTTGTTCGCTTATTCCCTTATTTTGCATGGATCGCCCTTTCGGGTTTTCAATCCATCGGGATACCCATTTTTGCCTGAGATGTCCAATGCGGCTTTTCAACTCAGCGGGTGTACATTTTTATTCATTTTCCCTTACTTTTGCCCGAGTCTTTTATTCTGTTTTTGACTCGCCGGGATGCCCTATTTTTGCCTGGACTCACATTCTGTTTTTATGTCCAGCGGGTCATTTTATGCGAAATATTTCTTAACTGCATCTGAATTCACAGGGGACGGGAAGTCTTCACCATCCATGGTACTGAGCATCAGTGCTCCACCAGAGAAAACTTTCTTTACCACGAATGGTCCTTCATAATTTGGAGTCCATTTGCCCCTGTGGTCTGTATGAGGAGGGAGGATTCTTTTTAGCACAAGATCTCCCACTTGGTACTCTCGGTGCCTGACTTTCTGATCGAAGGCCTTCTTCATTCTCTTCTGATATAACTGCCCATGACAGATTGCAGCCAATCTTTTCTCTTCGATCAGACTCAGTTGTTCGTATCGGGCCCGAACCCATTCTGCTTCACTCAGTTTAACATCCATCAATACCCGTAGAGAGGGTAGTTCAACTTCAACAGGTAGGACTGCTTCCATACCATATACAAGTTGATACGGTGTTGCCCCAGTGGATGTTCTGATTGATGTGCGGTACCCATGCAAGGCAAACGGTAGCATTTCATGCCAGTCTTTGTAGGTGATTACCATCTTCTGCACAATCTTCTTGATATTCTTGTTAGCTGCCTCAACAGCGCCATTCATCTTTGGCCTATAAGGAGAAGAATTGTGATGTTGGATCTTGAAGTCCCGGCACAGCTCTGCCATCATTTTGTTGTTTAAATTGGAACCATTATCAGTAATGATTCGCTCGGGCACTCCATACCGACAGATGATGTCTCTCTTCAGGAATCGGGCTACCACTTGCCTAGTAACATTTGCATATGAGGCTGCTTCAACCCACTTGGTGAAATAGTCAATGGCGACCAGGATGAATCTGTGACCATTTGAAGCAGTCGGCTCAATCTTGCCAATCATATCAATACCCCACATAGCAAAGGGCCATGGTGAAGACATGATGTTCAAAGGATTGGGAGGCACATGCACCTTATCTGCATAGATCTGGCATTTATGGCATTTTCTGGCGTAAGCACAACAGTCTGCATCCATTGTGATCCAGTAATAGCCTGATCTTAGCAATTTCTTAGCCATGGCATGCCCTCCTGCGTGGGTACCAAAAGATCCTTCGTGCACTTCATGCATCAACAAATCTGCTTCCGTCTTGTCAACACATCTGAGGAGTACCATGTCAAAGTTCCTTTTGTATAAAGACCCATCAGTGTTCAGAAAGAAACTACCAGCAAGCCTTCTCAAAGTCTTCTTATCATTGGAAGATGCCCCAGGTGGGTATGTTTGATCCTCCAAGAAACATTTAATGTCATGAAACCAAGGCTTATCGTCCTTGACAACTTCTGCTGCAAATACATATGCTGGTCTGTTGAGTCTGGACACTGAAATCTGAGGTATAAAGTTAGCGGCTTGAACTTTGATCATGGATGAAATGGTAGCCAGGGCATCCGCAAACTGATTTTCGTCCCGAGGGATATACTCAAGTTTGACTGTTGTGAAGAACGTCAATAACCTTCTTGTATAATCCCTGTAAGGTATCAGATGATCTTGGTGGGTGTACCATTTCCCGTTGGTTTGATTGACTACCAAAGCTGAATCTCCGAATACGGTCAATGTTTTGATCCTGAGGTCGATGGCTTCCTCAAGACCCATAATGCAAGCTTCGTATTCAGCTTCGTTGTTAGTGCAGTTGAAAGTGAGTTTTGCCGAGAAAGGCATGTGAACCCCCTTTGGTGTAATGAGTACTGCACCAACACCACGACCATTCATGTTAACAGCCCCATCAAACATCATAGTCCATTCTTCTTCTGGGTCAGGCCCTTCAGTGTGAATAGGCTCTTCCTGATCTTTTGATTTAATGAACATGATGTCTTCATCAGGGAAGTCAAACCTCATAGGCTGGTAGTCATCAATGGGTTGCTCAGCAAGATATTCAGATAGTACACTGCCCTTGATGGCTTTCTGAGATGTGTACTGTATGTCGTATTCCGTGAGAATCATCTGCCATCTTGCAACCCTTCCGGTAAGAGCTGGCTTCTCGAATATGTACTTAACTGGATCCATTTTTGAGATTAATAAGGTAGTGTGGGTCAACATATACTGTCTCAGTCGGCGAGCAGCCCACGCTAAAGCACAGCAAGTTTTCTCGAGCAGCGAATAACGTTGTTCACAGTCGGTAAACTTTTTGCTTAGGTAGTATATTGCATACTCTTTTCGACCAGACTCGTCATGCTGGCCCAGCACACACCCCATTGACTCTTCTAGCACTGTCAAGTACATAATCAGAGGTCTTCCTTCATCTGGCGGCATGAGGATTGGAGGTTCTTGCAGATATTCCTTGATCTTGTCAAAAGCCTTCTGGCAGTCTTCGTTCCACCTGACCGTTTGTTCCTTTCTTAGCAGCTTGAACAAGGGTTCACAGGTTGCTGTAAGGTGAGATATGAACCGCGAAATGTAGTTCAATCGACCTAAGAACCCTCGAACTTCTTTCTCTGTTTTAGGTGCAGGCATCTCTTGAATAGCCTTGACTTTATCAGGGTCAACCTCAATCCCCTTCTCGCTTACAATAAAGCCCAGCAATTTACCGGATCGCACCCCGAATGTGCATTTGTTGGGGTTCAGCTTTAGTTGGTACTTCCTCAGGCGTTTGAACAACTTCAGCAGATTCACTAGGTGATCTTCCTCTGTAAGGGACTTGGCGATCATGTCATCCACATAACATTCTATTTCTTTGTGGATCATATCGTGGAATAATGTCACCATAGCCCGTTGATATGTGGCACCAGCATTCTTCAGTCCGAATGGCATCACTTTGTAACAGAACGTGCCCCAAGGTGTGATGAATGTCGTCTTCTCCATGTCTTCAGGTGACATCTTGATCTGATTATATCCTGAAAATCCATCCATGAAGGAGAATATCGAGAACTGAGCCGTGTTATCCACCAATACATCAATGTGAGGTAATGGGAAATCATCTTTCGGGCTGGCTCTGTTCAGATCCCGGTAGTCAACACACATTCTTACTTTGTCGTCCTTCTTAGACACAGGTACTATGTTAGCAACCCACGGCGGATAGCTAGTTACAGCAAGGAACCCGGCGTCCCATTGCTTTTGTACCTCTTCCTTGATTTTCATAGCCATGTCTGGGCGAGTTCGGCGCAACTTCTGTTTAACTGGCGGGCATTCTTCCCTCAGAGGCAGCTTGTGCACAACAATGTCGGTATCCAACCCTGGCATATCTTGATACGACCAAGCAAACACATCAACATACTCCTGAAGCAGATCTACCAGTTGCCTCTTCACTGAGTCTTGCAGGCAGGCCCCGATTTTAACTTCTTTCACGTCTTCGTCAGTACCAAGATTAATCACTTCAACCTCCTCCTGGTGAGGAGTAATAACTTTTTCCTCCTGTCTCAGCAACCTGGCTAGCTCTTCAGGAAGCTCATATTCTTCATCAACCCCTTCATCAGCTTGATTGATTGGATTGTCAAAGTCATACGATGTCATAGCCGTGCTGTTGTCGGTGCTGTCTGGAGGGCACTCTCTGCAAGGGTTAAGTTTGTTCATTTTAGTGATTGATTTTAATCTTGCTTTAGAAAAAAGTGAAATGAAGCTATCATTTTGAAAACACCGCCATTTATTTTTGTACAAAAAGAAAAATGGAAAAACAGTGAGCAGAAAAGAAAAAGACTCGTTTGCAAAAAGACGTCTGATATTTCATTAATTTAATCTTGTTTGCACAAAAGTACAGATGGCCCTGATTACAAAATGAGTCTTGTCATCTTGGGCAAGATGCAAGACTTTGATGCATGCTATAAAAAAAATACAGGAAATAATAATTACTCTGATCGAGTAACTCTTATAATTTCCTGGGAAGACCAGTTCGAGACACTGCTCCCCGGGATCTTTGGACGAATCCAATTCTCCAGATTGCGTTCCTCTTCCAGCTCGTCTTCCAGACAGTTGATAGCATCGGGGGTAAGCATCCCCCCACTGACGAAACCAGGCTCTGCAGCAGCCTTTGCCTGTTGTTGAGTTGGTCTGTAACCCAACCCAAATTTGTCCTTCTTCTCCTCCACAGCTAAAACCTTGCCCCAGCCTAGGGCAGTTCCTTCTTCAACAACCTTCCGGGCTTGTTGGTAAGATGACATGGAGATCCCCGACACAGCAGATGCTTCATTGACATTCAAGGCCTCAAAACCCTGGCTCATTGTTTCATGGATCTCTCCATCCATCTCAATGTATTTATAAGTAGCCAGATGGCTAACAAAGATATCCTCTTCCCCACAGATTGTGACAACTTGACCTTCCCACTCAAATTTTAACTTTTGGTGAAGGGTAGACGTTATTGCGCCAGCGGCGTGAATCCAGGGTCTACCCAACAAACAGCTGTAGGCGGGCTGAATGTCCATCACATAAAAGATAGTTTTAAAGGTCTGCGGGCCAATTGTCACAGGCAGCTCAATCTCTCCCAGAACCGATCTCTTAGAACCATCAAAGGCTCTTACCACCAGGTTGCTGGGTCTCAATGCCAATCCATCATATTCAAGCTTCACCAGAGCCTTCTTTGGTAAGACATTCAGGGAAGAACCTGTGTCCACCAGCACATGAGAAAGGACAGCTCCTTTGCATTCCATGGTTATGTGCAAGGCTTTGTTGTGGTTGCGGCCATCCGCTGTCAAGTCAGAATTGGTAAACCCTAGCCCATTGCTAGCAGTAACATTACCAACCACGGTTTCCAATTGGTTGACAGTAATCTCCTCAGGCACGTAAGCTGCGTGCAAGACTTTAAGTAGTGCATTCCGATGGGCTTCGGAGCACATAAGCAGTGAGAGGATAGAGATTTTGGATGGCGTCTGGTGAAGCTGATCCACAATTTTATAATCACTCTTTTTGATGATCCGCATAAACTCATCAACTTCCTGATTAAATGGAGTTTTCAGGGCTTCTTTGGCAGCTGGATCTTCCTGCACCGGGCCTTTACCCTTTGCCTTGGCAGCAGCTTCTGCTTCGGCAGTAGGTCTTTGAACTTGTGAAGCAAAGAGACGTCCGCTTCAAGTGAAGCCTCCGCCTCCCCCCACATTATCTACTTGTGGTGCAGGTGTGGATGTTTCAAGAGTGATTCTTTTTCCTTCGCAGTACACGTCAGAGCCATAGTGCCAGGGGATGGCCCTATTGCTTTCATATGGTACTGGTCCAGGCACCGTGACAGTGACTGGACTGATTGCTGCTGCTGAAGGGACTGTTATTGTTTGTGGATCATAAAAGATTGTAACTGGTGCTCTGGTGGGAGCAGCACCTTCTGAATGGTAAGCGGAGTTATTTTCAGGATCATAGAATATGGTAACAGTAGAGACATCTTCATGATTGATTGCTGGTGTTGTAGGAGGTACTGTTGGAAGGACTGTTGTTGTTGTTGATGGAGATTCGAAATGGAATGAAGCTGAAGTTGTAGCAGGAGGGACTGTTGAAAACTGATCATTTGGGAGGACAGGTGAAGTACTTGTTGATGTTGCTGGTGAATTGTCGGGAACAATAGTTGCTGCGGTTGTAGGAGGTTCTGAAACCGTTGTTGATGAAGTTGCCGGATTTGTCGGAAATGATGTAGTGATCTGTAGCAGGCCACTCTGAATAAGGCTGTCAATGCCATTCCTCAGGTCCTCACACCCATTCCATGAAATATTGCAATAGGGACACCCTAGTTCACACCCCGAAAATATTTGGTTTTCGCGGAGTTGAGCTTTGATTTCCACCAATGGTGTCCTGATCTGATCCACACTGGTTATTAAATAAGACGGTTGGTCTTCTTCAATAGCGTTAATTCGGGGACCACCATGGTTTGGCATAGGGTTTTTATTGACATTGGGTGGAGGTGCAAAATTCAGAGCCTTGGAGTCTACCCAGTCTTGTACCTTCATATGCAGAGCCCTGCATTTTTCTGTACTGTGACCAGGTGCGTTGGAATGAAAAGCACACCTAGCATTGGAGTCATAGTTTCTTGGTAGACTGTTGGGATCCGGAGGTGCCAACGTTCTTAGCTCAACTAGGTTGAGTTTCAGAAGTTGTGGCAGCAAGGCAGCATACGGCATTGGGATCGGGTCGATCACTTTGTTAGCTTGGGATGGTCTCTGCTGGAATGGCCTCTGTTGATTATTGTTGTTGGAGTTGTTGTTGTTGTAGTTTCTTGGAGGATATTGATTCTGCTGATGATACTGAGGTTGTTGTTGGAAGTTTTGTTGAGGAGGTTGATAGACTGGCTGTGGATGAGCTGGAGCAGGGATAGTGACTGCTGCTATTGACCTCTGAGCATATTGGGGCCTACCCCTGTTGGTGTGAATGGCATTGGTCTCGCCAGTTCTTCTCGGGCCTGCAAAAGGCTTTCTTGTACCACTGGACGAGCTTGCACCGTTGTCTGAGATCTTTCCCATTTTCAACAGGCTTTCAATTCTCTCCCCAGCTATGACAACATCTGCGAAGCTGGTGGAAGAGAAAGCAGCTAACCTGTCAATATACGTTCCCTGGAGAGTGTTCATAAACATGTCTGCCATTTCTCTCTCAGACATTGGTGGTTGAACAGCAGCAGCCAGTTGCCTCCACCTTTGGGCATACTCTCGGAAACTTTCCCTTGACGACTGCGACATTCCCATTAGGAGAGTCCTGTTGGGTGCCATGTCTAAATTGTATTGATACTGTCGGATGAAGGCTTCTGCCAGGTCCTTCCAGCATCTCACAGTTGCCCTTGTCAAATGGGAATACCATTCCCTAGAAGCTCCAGTCAAGCTATCTTCGAAGTAGAACATCCAAAGTTTCTCATCCATTGTATAGGCCTTCAGCCTTCCCAGAAATGATTGCAAATGAGTCCGGGGGCATGAAGTCCCATTATACTTTTCGAAACAAGGAGGTTTGAACTTATGGGGGATCCTGACCCCTTCTACCAAACCCATGTCCATGACGTCGAACCCCAAAGAATTTTGAGATTCTAAGGACCTCAACTTCTCGGCTATTTCATCCAGCCGCCTATCATAAGTTTCCTCTCCAGCACCCATTACTGTAAATTGGTCCTCCTGAGGATCTTCTTGAAGTACTCTCCCTGCTGTGGCAGTCCCTTGTATATTGACTGGGATGTTGGCCTCTAGATGGAGATGGGGTCCAAAAACTGGGGGATTGACATGAGGTTGGACCCTCTCGTTGTTACTTGTGCCAGCAGTCCCCACATGGGGCTCATCTTGATTCCTCCCTTCTACCAAAGTTCTGAGCCTCTCTTGGCTTTGAGCTAAGTTGTTCATCACTTCCATGAATTGTGTTATCCGGGTTCTCATCTCCAGTCTTTCGTTTGCCATCTGGTTTCTGACCTTCGTAAGGTCTTGCTGCATCTGATCCATCTGAATTCCCGGAAGGTTGTTTCTAGTTGGGTACCTGTGAGGCCTGTTGAGAGGAAATACCCGGCGGCGAGCAATAATTCCTGAACATCACAACAGAGGTTAGCAACAACAAAACAAAAACCTACAAAACAAACAAAAGGGTTAGCATGCAATGCAGTTATGCTTATTTGTTCTCAAGGTATCCGGTTTGGCCCTCAGTTTTGACCCTTCCAGACCCTTGAAGATGCTGCTGTCGAAGTTGCTTTTGATGTGAACCCAGATAGAAACTAGCACAAATATATTACAAAGGTGAAATAATACAATTTGTTCATTTTACAACACCGGCCCCCCTAAGGGGTCAAAATACATCACAAAAAGCAAAAGTACATGAAAAGGAACATCAACAAGCAAATGATCAAACTCCAAGGCCAAACTCATCCTCACGAACTTCCTTAAGAAGTGCTTCGGTCACAGGATCAGCCGGGCGCTCCGTGAGACCTCTGATGAGAAGGTTTCTTGTTGCGACAGCTGCAGTCAACTTCCTGTTCTGACTTTGGTCCTTAGACCTCTTCACTCCAGCTCTGATTTCTAGCTCTGATATTTCCTTCTGGGCTGCTGCCAGGGCTTTTTCCATCTGCTCCATCTTGTCTTGAGCTCTCTTGTCTTCTAGAGTACGGGCCTCAGTGATCCGGACCCACCTGGCCTGACTTTCCTTCAAATACAAGTCTGTTCTTGCTCTCTGAAACTGGGCTTCTTTACAAGCATTCTTCAGAATCTGTTCACCAGCTTTGGACTTGTTGATATAATCTCCAGACTTCTCAATCTTGGTCAAGTGTTCCACCCTCAACTTCTCCAATCTCTCAATCTCCCTCACACCTTCACTCCTCTCCCTGAGGGTCTTCTTCAAGGCTTGGGTTAACTTCTCATTCCTTTCCTTCAAGCTCTCAAACTCCTCCAAACTGATAGTGGCAGGGGGTGGTGCTGAAGATGACTCAGGCATGTCTTCTATGGTGAAGGGCATTCCAGAGAATTGGGCCCTAGCATGGGACCACTCATAATATTGGACTGATGCCACATTATTGCACTTCCCCAAAATGGTGATTCCCTTGGTTTGAACATGATCCCAGGCCCAGACAGCCTGCCTAACAACAGCCAAACTAATCTTGTTCTCACAGTAGAGGGTCTCAATCAGGTCCTGTGTCTTAGGAGTATGGACCAATGCATAGCCCACTTGCCTCTTGAACAGCAGAGGGTTGTAATTGATACTTCCCTTAACTCCTATTAAGGGCACATTGGGAAAGTGCCCACAGCTGGTGATCATATCTCTGCCCTTGGTGCTTTGAGTACACCATCTGATGTCTGCTGAAGTGAGAGTAGTGAGCCTCTTAGCCCAGTTGCTTTGCTGATGAGGATTTAGAAATGCATCTGTCCTGGGTAGATGCCTGAGAAGCCAAGCATGGAATAATGGAGCACAAATCCTCACTAATCTTCCCCTCTGCTTCTCATTTCTCTGATGTACTGAGTAATAGAGATCACCCAGTAAAGTTGGCACAGGGTTCTTCAGGATGAACAAGTGGATTGCATTCTTGCTAATGAAACGGGGCTCATCTGCAAACAACACAATTCCATATACACTTAAGGCCAACAGAGCACAAACAGCTTTCCACTCCCCCAAGGAGGCCTTCAAACTAGCTTGAGAAATCAGGAAGTCCAGATGAAATCCAGGGATCCCAGCTTTGGAGGTCATATGCTGTTCAATCAAAACAGGCTCCAGGTGCAAAGCTTTTGCTATCTCTCCATTGCTGGGAAAGACCATTTCAGGGTTAAAAGGGATTTCTCTCCTGATAGGTAGACCAACCAAAGATGAGTATTCTTCCAAAAGAGGACCCAACTGAAAGTCTTGAAAGGTGAAACATCTCAATGGGGGGTCATAGAACTGAATACAGGTGTGGATGAGGCTCCTCTGTGAAGGGTCTAGATCCATGACCATGTCCAGTATATCTCCATAACTCTCCCTGAACAAGGGTATGTGATCTGGAGTGATCAGGGTTTGGATCCTCCTGATGTCTGATAAGTCTGGTTGGAAGAAATGATAGGTGATGTTGCTTTTCTTTGGAGCCATAAGTGCTGAGACTGAGTAGAGTGTCGATGAAGATGCTGAGGAGTGGGCCACTGGCTGGCTAGTGCAAGTAACTGAAGTATGTGGCTGACAAACTGAAGCAAGTGCTGGTGGAGATAGGTCAATACTGCAGATGGGGTCAAAACCAAAACCAGATGAAAATGGATACCCTGAAACACAAATAAGCACATGTTAATATGATGCAATGAGTATGTATGCAAAATGAAATGCAAGGGTTTGTGACTGAGCTGGATCTGATTAACTGCCTTGATATAGGTCCATGTGTGTTCAACAAATCCAGATGGAGGTCTAAAAATCCAGTAACCAGGGTGGGGGACTCAAATAAAGAGCCATATGTCCAGGGTTTTAGAATCACAAGAACTATCCAACATGGAGCATTCTTAACAAAGTCAAAGTAACAGGGTGTTCTGAGGTCAAGGTACCTGCAAACCTGTAAACAGCCCAACCCCCTCACAGGTGGTGATCTAAAACAAGGATCCTCAGACTTGGATCAGTTATGAGAAGTGTAAACACTTCTAACCCGGAGGTACAGTGTTTACAATAACCATAACAATTCCTCCTCTAATTCACCTCAGTTTCTGAAGGTCAGTACTAAAAGGTCATCCAGACTTAGCAGGCTTCCCAGATAGCCCTGGCATTGCAGGAAATCTGCAACACAGAGTTCTCAAGAAGAAACCCATATCTGAACCGTGTTTCATATTCCCGCACCAGACCGAAATGGAATGGGAAAGAATATGATTCACTCTAGCCTAGGTGTCACTCAGGTCCCAGGTATAGGACCTTAACTCTCAATGAATCACCCACCCACCAAAACAAGAAACCAGATCCAGCCAGCAACAATGACAGTATGATATATATAAATGCAATAAAGAAAGCAGTAAAGTAACTGTACATAAAGCAATAAACAAAAATAAATACAAGCACAAACAAGCACATAACACCCCAGTAAACACAAACCAAACAAGCGCTAGGAGGAACCCACAAAAAGAACCAGAAGCCCTGGTTGCAATATAAGGGTCCCCAGCAGAGTCGCCAAGCTGTCGCTCCCGACAAATGAAACGGATCAGATGAAGGTACAGACGCGAACGGTCGGCGAAGGGAGCAGTGAGAACACACAGCCGTGAACTCACTGGAGATGAATAGAGTCGCCAGCTAGGCATTTTTATCCCGGAGGAAAGGTAATGCTGCATAGACCTAGGAAAAGATGGATAAGACGGTTTGCGAACCAGAGAGACTGAGAAAGGGGGTTGGTTACAACCTGGGAAGGTATTAGCACCCAGATTGTCCGTCGTACTCGACGGGATCCACGCTTAAAAGATTTGTGTTTTAAAGGGGTAGTGTCAGTGCAATCTGTGTGCAAAATGGCTGGAAAGCAAAATGTACAGGTGTCAGTGTAAAGTGTATGAGTGATATGAAGTATGAAAGTGTCAGTGTGAGAATGAAAAAGAACTGCTCATGATCATGAGGCTAAAAGAATGAGGCTAGAAGGAGGGGGAATGGACAGAGACTTTTTGTTCGATAACCGTTAAGTTATGCCTACGTATCCTCTCGTGCAATGAGGAAGTCAGAACACCGTAGTTCGACCCAAAGAGACTGATAGATGAATTGACTTGTGAACTGCTTACTTGTCTATGCTCAAGTGTATGATCTGTCTGGCACAGATGCTGACTGTCTTGCATTAGACGGAAGAAGCGAGTTCTCGATTGTGAGTGAAGGTGATGAGAAAAGAATCCCGAAGGAGACGATTATTGTTTGTTTTTGAGTTTTCAGTCTTTTATTGCTTTTTGAAGTTTGTCATAGGATAATGAGCTTAAGCCTAAACCAACGGGTTAGTAAACTCATCACATCTTCCCTCTGATTAGGGGTAATGAGAATACCTTAAGTGTGAAGTCAGATTCTCACACTTAATCACCTATGGTGTAGGATTAAGATCATTAACCTACTTGTGATTATTTAGATGTTTTTGTGTTTTTGTTTAGTGTTGAGTAATGAGGTTAAGCCATAATCAAGGATTAAACAGACTCATTACACCATCCTAAAAGAAGGATGATAGATGAGAATGTTTAAGCTGAGGAAAGCTCCTCAACTTAATCCATGATTAGGGATTAAACTCATGACAAAACAAGCCTTTGATTAAGTGGATTTTAGATTAATGATATGATGATGAAGTGAATTTTATGATTTGTAAGACAACTTGAGGGGGACTTGTCCATTAACACTAGGGTTAGTCCTTCTTAACCACTTAAGGAAGAATTAGAACCCTAATGCAAGGCCCAAGTTACAAGTAATGTCTTGATAATTATTAAGTGATTTGATTAAGAGATTTAAACACCTTAAGGGTTCAAGACTTAGGATTAAAGTTATACACTCCATCCTAAGAGAAGGATGCAGGCATAAGCTTAATCACAAAGTCTTAAAGCCTTTAGGGTTTAATCCCTAATTATGAGGTGAGAAGAGAAGACTCAAAGAGAGACACAAAGGTAAAACTATGAGGGGAGACTAATCAAAACCCTAATTCATTGTCATGCTTGGTTGATCCTAAGGTTTGTGAGGTTTTCAGGAACAATCTTCAGAGGAGCCACCAGGAAGCAGATGAACAAGATCAAGAGAAGCAAAGTGACTTGCTTCATTCAAGAAGTCAAGTCACTTGAAGAAAGAAAGTGGGAGGAAGAAGAATGAGCAAGCTCAAACTCAAACACATATAAGAATGCAGCAATGGATGCAAGAGAGATGAAAAGAAAAGGTATGAGAAGTGAAGGCAAATCCACTTCTCAAGTTTACTTACCACCTGAAATGTTAGAAAGAAATGCAAAACAATGCAAGATGAGATGAAATGGTATGATGCTAGACCAAACCAGAAGCATGTTGATGATGATTATGATGTTATGAGGTGCTGAAAACATGAGGCAAGGCATGGGGAGGTCCATACAAGATCATGGATGCAAATGATGCAAGCTAAGGAGCATGAACAAGCATGGAAAGTTATGAAGCACACAAGACAAATGACATGGCAAGTATGAGATGCAATGATCAAGGATGCTTCCTATATGTCTTATGATTCCAAATGAACCACAAGAATGCACAAAATGCAAAGACAAGTCATGTTATGCAAGAGAAAACAAGGAGGATGCAAGAGAAAGCCCAAATTAGGGTTTATGAATCAAACATCAAACAAAAACCCAAAACAGAAGCAAACCCTAAGATAAAAAAAGGAAAATGCTATCCAAAGAAACCCTAAACCTATAATGAACCACTGCCCAAAGGGGAGCTCTAAACTCTCAACCAATCTCAAGATATGAATTTTCTAAGTTATTAGGGTTTTTTAGGGTTCTTAACAAAAGAAATGCCAAACAATTAGAAAATGCAAGATCAAATCATGGCCATTTTACCCTAGAAACTACATGCTAAACAAAACACAATGCAAGAAGAATCAATGTCTCAACCTTCTCCAATAGGCAGAAATGAATTTTTGAACTTGTGATCAAATTAATGCACAAAATATGATTTAATTCAATGAAAAATTCTTAAAATGCATCAAGATCAAAAAAGAAATTTGGTTTGAAGGTTGGACAATGTTTCTAAATACCTTAGAACATCTCATGAATTTTTTTGTAATTTTTAAATACCTAAAAGTATTTTTAATTAATTAATTCCCATTAATCAATTAAAAATAATCTTTTAAATACTTAAAAATACTTTTTTAATGATAAAAAATAAAATAAAAATATTTTTGTGTCTTAAAAATTAATAAAACTTTAAGGAAAAAGTTTCATAATTTTTAGGAATTTTTTACTATTTTAAAATGAATATGCAAATAAAAGGAAAAGAAAATAAATTAAAATTAAATAAAAGGAGAAGTCAAATGAAGGAAAGGCCAGGATGCGCTCTGGGTTTAAATGGATTGACCACGCGCCAGATCCAAGGGTTCACACAGCTTCTGACTTAATTAATTAAATTGTGATTAATTAAACCTAAACACGTGGATTAGGGCATAAGCAGCTAATCTGGGCCATTCAAAAGAGAGGGAAGTCAGCTGGTCAACGCTCATCAATGGTTCAAATTCAAACTAGAGTTAATGACGCCATTAGGGCATAATCACTCTCAGGTGGCCGGAGAAGACCTCCGGTCGTCTTCTCCGGCCAGCACCTCACCTGAAAAATCTCCAAACCTCTCAAAACGTACCAAAAATGAAAACTAAGAACATGGAAATGATCCTCATCCTCTCACGAATCAAACCCCTCTCTCAAAACAAATTTATATTTCCTAAATCAACTGAATCGAAGAGAATAAGTTCTAGGTCACGCAAGCTTCAGAAACAAATTAAATGCTCAAATCACAACCATTTTCAAAACCAATGGTACCAGAATGATCAGTGAAACAAATAGAACAAGTTTGTAACAAGAAAAATCATTTCTGGAAAAATAAATTTCAGGCTACCTGAGATTTGAAGCTCTCCACTTGAGGACTTTCTGGCTTTTTCTTTAAGTGCAAACCACTCCTTAGGACCCCTTGATGATGTTTGAATGCCTTAGAACAATTTATGTAGGCTGGTTGATGAGTTTCGAAAGCTCCTGCTTCAAGCTCAGTCAACAATGGCTATGGTGATTCTGGCTGATTCAGGCCATTATGAATGATGGTTTGTGGTCTAGATGATGTATGGAAAAGCTTTGCAAGGTTTGTTTGGCTGTTTGTAAGCTAGGATGGGAGTTTCGAATGAAACTGCAAAATGGAGTGAGAAATGGCAGTGAGTTATTCTGGCTGTTTCAGGCTTGTGCTTTGGGTGGTTTGAGGTCTATGAAGTGTGTTGAGTTGGATGATGAAGAAAGTTTGAGTGTTTGCAGGCTGTATAGAGGAATTCGAAGGCTTATGCAATGTGGAAGGTTTTTGTGAATGTGTTGAATGTATGTGTTTCAGCCTTGCTTCTTGTTATGGCTAGCTTGCAAATTGATAACATAAACAAATCTGATTGGCTGGATGATGTGACTTGTGCTTTATGGATAGGTATGTCACCTTTTGCTCAAAGTCCACTTTATGTGTAAGGCAAGTATGGTGAGGTGCTAGGCAAGTACAAGGCATGGGCTATGCGCAGCAAAATGAGGGGAAAGAGTCAGCTTGGTCCAGCATTCAAGGCAGCAAGTTGGTAAAGCATGATCATGAGTTTTTGCAAGTTGTGACATTTTGGTTCACATGTGATTCTTTGTCTAACCAAGCATGAAACCATGGGCAATCTTAGTTCAAATCTGATTTTTAGGACTTGTAGAATGTTTGTGTGCTGGTTTGAGAGGAATTAAAAGTCACATAATGCATTGGTTCATGACTTTGCAAAATTTCACACTTGGTGCATATCTTGAAAATAAGTGATTTTTGCCAACTTTGCATTGCCATAACTTTTGATCCAAGAAGAGTTTGATCATGTTCTTGTACTTTTTGAAAAGGGAAAGATGAGATCTACAACTTTCATGACCAAAGTTTTTTCATTTGAAGCCTTTTTGGATCATGAATCAAGGCTTGAAGAATGACCTAAAATGATGCATTCTTGAAAAGTCAACTATGCCCAAAAAGTCAACATTTGCAAAAACCCTAAATTCTTGATTTTTGTGAACTTCAACCTTCTTCCATGATCAAATAAAGATCATATACTCAAAATGATGAAGATCACCCATTGGTTGGGTCATTGGGGGCCCCAAATGCCCTGATTTTACACTGACTTGTCTGAAAAGTCAACCCTTGATCAGATGACTTCCCCATGGAATTTCTTCATGAAAATTGATATGCATACTCCCTATACCATATAGAGATCAATGGAAACAAGAATGACCAAAAAACTTGGGGTTATGGCCTCTGAAACCAAAACCCTAATTTTAGGTCAACTGTGCAGTTCATCCTGGCTCTGCATCCACTCAAACCCTAGTTCTTGTGATTCCTCTGCATTTTCGACTTTGAGGAGATGGAATATGATGTAAGAACACACATGGACCCCTTTGAAGTGATTGGTGGCCTTTGGAATGGCTCAAGATGCTTTGGGATTGCTCAGATCACAAACCCTAGGTGCAGATGCCTTTGAATCTATGCAGTGAATCAAAAAATGAGATGTGAGATGATATGATTGTGTTTATGCATATGAGATGACCATAAGCCATGGTGTGAATGGGTGAGGGCAAATTTGGGGTGCTTACACACAGCTCTAGCATCATTGAGGGAGGCCATTGCCATTGTTGGAGGTTTTCTGGTGACCACATGAACTTTCTTCACAGCAGGAGGAGCTACATAATCATTAACAACCCAGGGAACCACTTCAAATGTCTGGAACGGAGTTTTAATGTATTCACCTTCCATTTCCAGATACTTGAAAGTGTTTACATGGCTGACAAAGTATTCTTCCTCTCCATAGACAGTAACAACCTTTCCATTCACCGGATATCTCAACTTTTGGTGCAATGTAGAGGTTACAGCACCTGCCCCATGGATCCAGGGACGACCAAGCAGACATGAGTACGAAGGACGAATATCCATCACAAAAAATGTAGCAGTAAAAACCTGGGAGCCAACTTTGATTGGAAGATCAATTTCCCCATGTACTACTCTTCTAGAACCATCAAAAGCCTTCACCACAATATTACTGGGCTTCAGAACAGCATCTTCAGGACTTAGCTTATTCAGGACTTCCTTGGGCAACACATTCAGAGAGGAACCATTGTCTATCAGCACATGTGACAGGGTAGTGCCCCTGCATTCAATTGAGATATGCAAGGCCCTGTTATGATCCCTCTTGGCAGGGGTCAAATCAGCATCAGAAAATCCTAACCCATTATCATAGGTCAGGTGGGCAACACAATTCTCAAACTGGTCAACAGAGATAGCATTGGGTACATGAGCA
The DNA here is from genome assembly GCA_963966055.1 of Lathyrus aphaca. Lineage (NCBI taxonomy): Eukaryota > Viridiplantae > Streptophyta > Magnoliopsida > Fabales > Fabaceae > Lathyrus > Lathyrus aphaca. Next base: position 565,521,442 of record OZ014523.1, read on the forward strand.
GTCTTCAGAAACTTGATCAAGGACTTGGCATGAGCCTCAGAACATAACAATAAGGACAGCATAGAAATCTTTGAGGGAGTATGCCCCAATTGATCAACAATGTCATAATCACTCTTGCGAATGATTTTCAATACTTCTTCCATCTGCTTAGAGAGATCATCAGCAGCTGGCACATCAGGAGATACAGGCTCAATAACAGGACCTTTGCCCCGAGCATCAGTGGTGGAAGTAGCAGCAGGAGTAACTGCATTTCTAGAAGCAACTGGAGGAGAGAAGACTCTTCCACTACGAGTGATCTTGCTAGATCCAGCAATATTATCAATGTCAGCAGGCACATCAGGTAAAGGCTCCTGCTTAACACCATGGATGTAAACATCAGACCCATAGTGCCAAGGCACAGCTTTATCAGATGTATAAGGAATAGGACCAGGAGTAGTAATGACCACAGGAGCTACTTTGGCTTCAGCAACAACTTTCACGGGACCTTCAGCAGTAATTTTGATTGGACCCTGATGAGTGATTTTAATGGGACCCTTTGAAGTGATTCTTATTGGTACCTTGTCAACCATGTCAACCTCTTCAGTCTTCTTACCTTGAGTCAGATGATCCACCATACTTTCTACAGACGACGGAGTCCTCTCAAACACTATAGTATACTTATCCATGAGACGTTGAATTCCATCTCTCAATATGAAGCAACTATCCGGCTTATAGGTACAATACAAACAATCTTCACGACAACCTGGAAAGATCCCAGCTTGTACTAACCTCTTTTTGATAACAGACAATGGTGTGTTCAACTCCATTACTGAATAGACATGTAGATCTTCATCAATGGCATTGACAGTCTTCTCGTGATTTGGCATTGGAGCAGTAATCACATTTGGAGTACCCGGAGGATCAAACTCAATTTCTCCAGCATCAATCATATCTTGAATTTTGTTCTTCAAGATCCAGCAGTTATTAGTATCATGACCCGGACAGTTTGAATGATATGCACATCGTGCATTGGGATTGTACCTGGGAGAGGTAACATTGGGATTCTGAGGAGCCTCTTTCAATGTAATAAGTTCAGCCTTCAACAAATGTTGCAATGCCTGAGCCATTAACATGTTGATCTTCGTGAACTGTCTTCTAGCCCTCTGTTGGTTGCCCTGAGGCTGCTCTGTTGTTGCAGGAGTTGGATTTGAAATATGAACTGCACTAACAGACTGATGCCTCCTGTTACGATCAGGTTGACCATAAACAGCATTAGATTCTTTCTTCCCAGTGGGAGGCTTCTTTGCAACACCTGATGAAGGAGTACCCACATGGATCTTGCCATTCTTTATACCATTCTCTACTCGCTCTCCTGTCATGATCAACTCAGTGAAGCCAGATGATGAGCTTCCAATGAGATGACTGTAAAACGGACCATTCAGCGTACACATGAACATATCTACCAATTCCCTGTCAGTCAAAGGGGGTTGAACTCTTCCAGCTAAATCTCTCCACTTCTGAGCATACTCCTTAAAACTTTCTTTGGCACCCATAGACATGCTCTGAAGCTGCATGCGAGTGGGGGCTAAGTCAGCATTGTATTGGTACTGCTTATAGAAAGCTTCAGCAAGATCATTCCAGTCTCTGATGTTGACACTCTCCAACTGATAATACCACTCCAGCTGAGCTCCAGATAAGCTCTCTTGAAAAAAGTGGATCCACAACTTTTTGTCAGCAGTGTGAGGTTGGATCCTTCTGACATAAGACCTCAAATGCAGCTTGGGGCAAGAGACCCCATCATAGACAACAAAAGTAGGAACCTTGAAACCCACAGGTATGACTACCCCAGATATCAAACTCAAATCCTCAAAATCCAGCCCAGATGATTTCTGCAACTCCATGGCATCCATCCTATCCACCAGCATCTTGAATTTGTCTTCATTAGGCTCATGGTAGTAATTAGCCTCAGAATCAGAGTCCCCCATAGTGTTGTGGAGACTGCCTCCCTCTTTTTCAGATTCCTCAGATTCATAGTCTTCAGCTGGTTCTTTGGTCTTGGCCAGACCTTTGAACCTTCTTCCCATGTTGATCAAACCAGCAGACCTTCTAGTCTTCTTAGTCTTCTTGGCCAGCAGTGCCTTCAATTCATCCTGCCCCTTGGACAGGTTCAGGATCAGCTCTTGGAACTGTGCATTTTGTGTCTGGAGATCCTTAACTGATTGTTCAAGGGCCATTGCTGAAATAAACAGCGAGAAGATGAGAAACCTGTGCACAATTATAAACCTGTGATGCAATGAAATGATATGTGAATGCATATGCAATGTTTTCAAAGACCGTAGGATTTAAATTTGCTTAGACAAACACGAAGGTAAACTTTTATTAGTAATAACTTTGTTTTGCCTTTTAGGCTTACAAAAAATGAAATGAAATAAGTACAAAAGGTGGGGTTTTAAGTCTCCCATGGACGTTTCCTCTTTGTATTGAGGTATGAGTTGAGGTTTCGTTCCTCGTGAAGTTGCTTTGTTAGCTCTAGGACTCTTTCTTGGCTTGCTTTGTAATGAGCCTCGAAGGTATCCCTTTGCTCCTTCAGTTGGATCCATGATCTCTGCAAGTCTTCCATATCAGTAGGCATGTCTGGGTGAAGGATGGTATAAGCTGTGTCTCCTTCAGCAACAGGTTCCATGGTAACTGGTAGGACGGCAGGATATGGCATCATGAGAGTTTGAGCACGAGATCGTACCCATCTGAGATAAGCTTCCATAGGAATAGTGTACTTAGGCTCCAGTGTCTTGCTGTCAACCCTGTTTACTTTTCCCCAAGCTCGTATGAATCTCTGACGGTAACCTTGAAGATCGTTGTCGTAGTCAAACACAATGCCTTGAATCAACATGTCATGTGGACCATTACTTCGGGCGTAACCAAACTGTCGTAAAGCTAGAGAGGGGTTGTAAGTGATGCCTCCTCTTATGCCTAGAAGTGGCACATTAGGAAACTCCCCACAACGGTCAATGATGGTGACATTCTCCATAGATCTGGAGCACCAATGAATATCTGAGTGAGAAAGTGACATGATCCTCTTGGACCATCTGAACCCTTGCTCATTCTTCATTACTAAGCGAGGAAGGTGAGAAATAAACCACCTGGATAGTAAAGGTATGCAGCACATCAAAGTTCCTCTTGCCCTTGTAGTACGGGTGTGAAGAGAATGTAGGATGTCTCCAAGCAATGTAGGCACTGGATTGTGACTCAGGAAAATGTTGATGGCATGAATGTCTATGAACTGATCTGGATTGGGAAACAATACTAAGCCATATATCAGCAAGGCTAAGATTTCCTCAAAAGCATCATAGCTCATGGCCTTCAAGAACATTTGAGCTTTATCCATTAACACTTTGGCAAGAATACCCTTAACTCCGCTTCTTGTTTCTAGAACAATGTCAGACTTCTTCAGATGTAGAGCTGCAGCAATAACCTCAGGTTTAAGCTCTTTCTCCAAGCCTGTGAATGGTCTTTGATCAAGAACAGGTATACCCAGAAGTTTAGAGAATTCCTCCATGGTTGGAACCAACTGATAATCAGGGAATGTAAAGCAATGGTGCTTAGGGTCAAAGAACTGGAACAGGACACTCATCATGTCTTCATTGAACCCTGAAGTGACTAGATCCAATAGGTGACCATGTCTCTTGATGAACCGGGAGTGATCAGACACCTGAGAAACCAACTCTTTAAGCTTGGGAGGTATCCCCACAAAGTTGATCCTGATGGTGTTTCTACGAGCTGAAGCCACGACCTTCAAAAAAAAACAAAGATAAATCCTTTGGTCCTTGAAATGGTTAGTGAAAATGCTATGCTTATGATGCATGATGATGTCATGATGTTATGTTCAATCACAAACATGTGGCACACACAAACAAGTCACACAATAGCCCTAGGTTTGAAGGCTTGCATGAGGTTCAAATGTAAGTACCCTCCCCTGAAGTTAGTTGGTTCATCCTGTCCTACAAAAGTAACCAGGTTCTAAGGGATCTCAATATCATTGATCCTTCACAAGGGTGGTTGTTCAGTAGGCAACTTATTTGCCAACCAAAACCCTCCAAGTTTAAGATCTCAATGAGCGTAGTATCGAGTGTCAACCAACTTCAGTCTGCACCAAAGCCGGTTACCTCACTACTTTCTAAAGGCCAAGATGAGTTAACTAGGGTTCTAAAAGTTAGTTAGTGCATCGACAACATATGGCAGCCTCATATTATCCTCAACTTGACTTAAGGAACATAAGCACCAACCAAGAAGTCGCACTAACTATGGCCACCAGATCAACCGTATCGATATACGTCGTACAGTTTCCTTGGTCTATTGCCATTTACCTAAGGTACACTAGATCCGGGTTAGGACCTTTCACACATAAGAGCACCCCAACAAGATAATATAAAACAAACAAGGCAAACAATTTAAAGTGATCTAATTCCTAAGGGTACCCCTCTTAAATTTAAATCCCCAGCAGAGTCGCCAGTTCTGTAACACGGTGGGAGAACTGACTTTAGTTATGTTGCGGATAGCAAGAGTCGCCACCGACTTTTATTTTATCCAAAAGGAAAGGGTATAAAAGAACAGGAAAGACCTTAAGAGATATTTTTGGGTCCGGGGGGTAGGTTATGTAAAGGGAAGGTGTTAGCACCCTTTACATCCATGGTTATCCATGGGCTCTTAGTTACTTAGCTCACTTTTGAATTGTTTTTGAAAGTGTAGTGTGTGAATAGAAAAATTTTCATAATAGTTAATAATGGTCCATGTACGGATGCGTAAAAACTTGTTTTTGAAAATTTGTTTGAAATTGTGGAAAGTTTGAAAAGTTTTGAATGAAGTGAGCAAGTACATAAGAGGAACCTACCCTAAAATTTAAGTCTTTCTTGTTCTTTATCCTTTAATTGGTAAGACTATCCCTACTATTAAGGAGTAGGTAGTCATTACCTTGGATGTAAGGGACATGTGAGGGTCATCTGTTTTTATGAAGGCAACTGTGGGGTGTATTAAGCATTTAGGAGGGACTGTCATCATTATTCGAAAAGGGACTTGATCTTTGAAGGCAACCATTAAGGGACTTGATGACTTTTTCTTTTTTAAGGGACTTGCTTTATACACCCTGTCGTACCCCAAATTTGTCCTACCTGCATTTTATTTTTGTCTAACTTTTATTCAGAAAATAAAAAAATATTTTGCTTCTTTCTCAAGGTTTTATAAAGTCGTTTCATGGTTAAAGTTCAGTTGGTTAACCAGGTCATATGAAAGGGGTGTTGTTGGTTGCTAGTCAAAGTCATCAAATCAGTTTTACTTCATTCTCGGGATTTAAGGATTTGGAAACTTTCAAAGGATAAAAGTATAGAGTTTGATGCAAGTCCAAACTATTTGTTAAATGTCTAGATGCAAGGTTGGTCAATTCAGTGCATTTGTATTTGAGATGGTGGATCAAGAGAGTTTATTATTTATTGCATTCAGGGTCAAGGAATATGATTTGGGAATTCAACTCAAGGTTTTTTTTTTAGCATAGAAAGTTTGACCAAAATTAAGGTTCATGAAAATTGTTAAGTTTGGTTCAAATAATTATGGAGATGGAAATTATAAGGCCCATGTTAATACAAGAAAAATGTTAGTGCAATTATTCCAGGACCAATGGATACGGCGCTGCACATATTGTAATTCAAGAGAAAGTCCCCCAGGAGCAGGTTATTAAAATCCATCACTTCATGACCAATAACATTCTGATATTACAAGCTATAAAATCCAAATCCAGATTTTCAATGCCAAATCATACTAGTTACACAATTTTCTTTTAAAAAAAACTATATGCATTACACACCAAACCAAAAAACATCATTCCAAATTGTAAGGAAGTCACAAATGCAAAAAAAAAAAAAGTCAAAGCTGTTGTTTTAACAACAAGTCCACATGGTGAATTCCCAGTTGCAGCCTGCTACCTTTTCACGGTTTGAGTCTGTTACATCTGTTTGTATTAAGGAGCCAAAACAACGTTAGAGATTTGTTGATCGAGAAAACCAGACGAGGAGAAATCAATTGCTGGATTTATAACTGAAAGAGATTACCTGAGGAAGGTCATTGTGCAAGGAAGATCATCCAAGTCCACCTAGTCATCAGCTGGCCACATGTATTTACCAGTCGCCACTGCAGCTGTTGGAGTCAAATTCTCTCTGCCGCAATTCAAGGCTGGAACAAACACAGGAAGAATGGCTCATACCAGATTTCTTTCTGGATCATTAATGTCTTCGCCTGCTGGGTATGCTCCTACTCCAATGGTGAATACTGGAAGCTCCATTGGTAATGAAAATCTCGCAGCATCTCAGTTGAAAGAAAACCCAGTTTTTTTTTATACAATTGGACAACTGAGTGAAGGTTCTGTTATGTGAATATATGCACCAGGCCAAGTTTCACAAATTGTTGCCATTATCGCGGCAAGGTGCAGGTTTGTGCCGAATCGTCTCCATGACATGCCTGACATATAATGAACATATGTGGTTAGAAAAATATCAAAGGAAGAATGAAATTAAGGTCACCAAAACCCCACCAATGAGGTTTTGTTATTACCTTTCAAGATCCATTAAGCCATAAGCCAAAAAATACTCCTCACTCCATGACTCTATGACCAAGATTCTTCCCCCTCAAGCAAAAACTCCTTATGTCATACAAAACAAGGAAATAGCTAAAGTGAATCACAGGGCCATACATCATTGCCAATTCAAAACTTTCGGTGGAACCTCAGTTTACAAGCATGCTTACAAATAAAGAAATTCAAAAGGACAGTACAACATCAAAGGAAATTCATGCTAGCCTAGGTTATCATTGAATTCTTACTCATGTTTCAAGTGCACTCAGGAGGCAAAAAGTTTCATATTCTCATCCAAACTCTTCATTAAGTGTTTCATCTTCATGCCAAGTTTGTGTTTACATTCTCTTGTTCTTAACTTATTCTTCTCCATATGAACTCCACTATCTTGCTAAGACTTGACTGCTGAACATCTTCAAAGATAGTGTACATGAAAATGAGAAAAAGAAGTGAGCATTTCCAAGAAGAATAATCCACAAGAAGATAATGCACATCGGTTTGACAAGCAAAGGCATGAACTGATGATAGATAATGCATCCAAAAGAAGCCATTCACACACTTACAACATATGGTGCATAATAAAGGTCAATTTTGCATTGAGCTGTGATTACCATGAGTACATAATGCTAAGACTTGTGAAATTCCAAAGATCCTATGCTTATCATTTGTGTACCTTCCTATATTCTCCATGTTATGACTGTTTTACCTGCAAAGCAAACAATTTGTAATAAAGTCAAATATTTCCAAGGCAAATTGGTGAAGGAGACTTAATTCGACAATACCTTCTGACATGCCTTACTTGTTGCAGAGCATCATACCTCACCAACCAAAGCAACCCATCTTTAAGTCCTATCTCATTCTATTTCCAGCTCTTCATCAATCTGCAAGCAGACCTTGACATTCTCGGCTTCGGGCCAAAAAGGTCACCTTTTATGCAATTTGAAACCAAGTTCTTCGGCAAGTTTGCGATGCAAGAGGATCATGAATTATCCTGTAAAAACAACGCTTCGCACGTGAGTCGTGATTGCAGCATATCCAATTTTCCATGGTATGCCAACTTCAAACTTACCAAGCAGTATTTATGCAGCCAGTTCAAACCAAGTGCTATACCAAGCCATTGTTCTTCGTGACGGTTCCCTCACCAAGAAAACTGAGGAAGAATGGCCGAGAAGAGGATCAATTTCCAGCTCCCAACAGGACGCATACAAGCAATGTCGAGACCTATCACGGGAATGGAAACAAGAAGTCATAAAACAAGGTTGAACAAGAAAAAAGTTACTGAGTTGTCATTGATAAGGAAAAATTAATAACAACAGTGAAATGTGAGGTTATAGCAGTGAAAGAGATTTACCTCAGTAAAGTCTCAAAAGAAAATATGCGGGACCACAAGCCAGCTCACCAGATTGGTCCCCACAGCGAATCCAGTCCCAAATCTTCACTAACAGCATTACGCGCACATCACAACAACAAGAAGGAATCTACAGCTCACAAAATTCTTTTTGATCTTATCATCACGACTTTTCCTCAAATACCCTCTGAAATTCTTCTATATAAAAAGACCACATTCATTCTGCAAAGAGAAAAAAAAACCGAAAATTCTTCAACCAAATTCTCCTTCTAATCATCACATTAAACTTTTACCAGATTACCTTCATTAGCACCTTACAACCACTAATCTTTGCTTCAAAAGCCACAATCATATCCACCCATACTTTTCTCCTTAATCCCACAAACTTGAAATCAAATACACAAAAAAAGAACCAAAATAGATAGCAAGAGTGAGAGATAGCGAGAGATCTAAATCCAAAAACTCAGCCATAAATATCACCCATTCCATGAACAACACCAAATCTCACCGCGAAGAAGACTGAGAGCAGAGCGAGAGAAGAGAGACTTTTGAGAGATTCGAACGCGAGCAGAGGACGCCACGAGACTGTGAGCGTGAGAAGCGAAAGCTGAGTTTGAGAGCATCAAGAGGAGACCGTGACGCGTTATCTACCGCGAGCTGCCTCCGTTAACCCATCTACCATTGCCGCGAGGAATTGGAGCCGCCGTTGTGACCCTTTTGAGGGTAGGTCTTCGAACCTCTGTTCATATGTTAGAACTGACCTCATTTTAATTTGTTTTATAAAATATGATTATTTTTCTTTCTTTTTTTATTATTATTCCTTTATTATTGTTGGTACAAGCCCAATGGTTAGGCCCTTATACTGATCTCATGCTCCCTCAACTCATTTGTTTTCTCTACATGCTAGATCAATACACACACATTTTCTAGTTTAGTTTTTTTAAGCTGCTCCTTGTTTATACTGTTTGTATTGCCGGCTAATGATGGACTTTGGGAAGCCCATTTTGGTTTTCTACCTGTACCTGAATATCAACACTTCTCCCTTCTATGTAGTTATATTTTTATTTTATTTTTTTATTACTATTATTATGTTTTTATTTATATATTTATTTTTCTGAACTTTTCTGATTTTTTTAGAGTTAGTGTTGGTCAATATTTCTTCATTTTGATTTTCCTATTTGTTGTGATATTATTAGGTCAATGATATAACTATGATTTCTTGATATTCGGTTTTTTACCGACGTTATCGAAATTGTTATGAGACCATTTTATTATCGATTATTCGATTTATTCGGTTAATGATAAAATGTGATATTCGATTGTTTAATCGACGTTATCCATTAAATTGAGACCGATTTCATTATTTTTATCCGTTATTTTATTCTTTTATTTTGGGCCAATGATATTATTAAGGGTTTATTGATATTCGATATTTGTAATCGACGTTATCTAAACCTATATGAGGCCAAACTTTTCCATTTCCTTATTATTTATCGATTTCTCGATTTATTTAACTATTTACGGTCTATGATATTATTATCCGGTTTGTGATATTCGATTTTATCGACGTTGTCCAAATTGATATGAGACCCTCTTTCCATTATTTTATGGTTTTCTAATTAATTTTAGAACCATTTTCATTTATCGATTTTTATTATTTAATCGGCCAATGATAAGTGGTGATATTCGATTTTTAATAAATCGACGTTATCCCCTAATTTGAGGCCACACGTTTATTTTCTTTATTATTTCTCATTATTTCTATTTATTTTATTTCGGCCGATGAATAAATATTTAAATATTCGATTTCAAATAAATCGACTTTATTTAAATTAAATATGAGGCCAAACTATTATTTTATTATCATTGCGACTTTATTCTATTTTTATGGTCGATGATATAACAAACAGCTTAAATATTCGATTTCAATAAATCGACGTTGTTTAAGTCAATATGAGACCAATTATTTATTTTTTATCATATTTCTTTTATTTAAATAATTATTTGATTATAAAGTAACGCTCGACTTCTCATAGAATGATTCTAAATTTGAATCGATTCTAAGATAGTTAAAGAGCTAAATTTCGACGCTTTCGGTTTAATTCGAGCTCCAACGGCTCAACCTTAGTTTAGTATTAGGAATCGTTCTCGCGTAACCATTTAACCCTTAATCTCCATTTTGCATTCACTTTTCGCGATCGCTTTATGCCTCGCAATCGACCTACCAAGATGTTTCTTTAAATCCAAACCCTTGATCCAACGTCAAGTGGTCTTAGGTATTAAAACACTTTAATAATATGAGAGAAATTGTACGCCACGAGCCTTAAGTGGTAGAAAGGAGGATTACGAGCTTTCGTTATTCGCTTCGATTATTCCGTCGCAAGACACTTGGCTTGTTGGTTCGGAATAAACTATCCATAGTCTTTAGTGCAATTCGACTCCTAAAGAAAGATAAATAAAATTTGAATCCTTTTCCTCTTTTAGCAAGTAATTCATTAGGCATAGACATCCTTTCGCGCGTGACAACTTAGAAGGTTCCCATCGAGTACGATGGATGTAGGGGGTGCTAATACCTTCCCCCTGCATAACCGACTTCCGAACCCCGACAATGGTTACGATGACCTTGTCTTTATCCTTTCTTCCCGGGTTTTATCTATATTTTCCCTTTCCCTCTTCGGGAATAAATAAAATTAAGTGGTGACTCTCAAGTCAGCCCAGCCGCGACCGCATTCGCGAGGATCGTATTTTTCGAGGTACGACAGCTGGCGACTCTGCTGGGGACTGGTTCACCCCTATGCAAGTCAAGCCTAATCTAGGTTGTTTCACGCTTGTTTGTATGCTTACTGTAAACACCCCAAATTTGCCCTCACCCATTCACACCATGGCTTGTGACCACCTCACATGCATATACACCATCATATCATCTCACATCTCATTTTGATTCACTGCATAGCTTCTAAGGCATCTGCACCTAGGGTTTGTGATCTGAGCAACCTCAAGGCATCTTGAACCATTCCAGAGGCCACTAATCAACTCAAAGGGGTCCATGTGTGTTCTTATGTCATATTACATCCTCACAAAGTCAAAAATGCAGAGGAATCACAAGGATTAGGGTTTGAGTGGATACAGAGCCAGGATGAACTGCACAGTTGACTGAAAATTAGGGTTTTGGTTTCAGAGGCCATAACTCCAAATTTGTTGGTCATTCTTGTTTCCATTGATCTCTATATGGTATAGGGAGTATGCATATCAATTTTCATGAAGAAATTCCATGGGGAAGTCATCTGATCAAGAGTTGACTTTTCAGACAAGTCAGTGTAAAATCAGGGCATCTGAGGCCCCCAATGACCCAACCAATGGGTGATCTTCATCATTTTGAGTGTATATGATCTTTATTTGATCATGGAAGAAGTTTGAAGTTCATGGAAATCAAGAATCTAGGGTTTTTGCAAAGGTTGACTTTTTGGGTTTTGTTGACTTTTCAAGAATGCATCCTTTTAGGTCAATTTTCAAGCTTTGATTTATGATCCAAAAAGGCTTCAAATGGAAAAACTTTGGTCATGAAAGTTGTAGATCTCATCTTTCCCTTTTCAAAAAGTACAAGAACATGATCTAACTCTTCATGGATCAAAAGGTGTGGCCATGCAAAGTTGCCAAAAATCATTGTTTTTCAAGTTATGCACCAAGTGGAAATTTTGCTAAGTCTTGAATCAATGCATGATTGCTGCCTCAAATTCATGTCAAACCATCTTGTAAACATTCTCTAAGTCCATAAAATCAGAATTGGACTAAGCTTTCCCATGATTCCATGCTTGGTTGGCCAAAAGATCACATGTGAACCAAAAGTACAACAAGTTGCAAAACACTCATGATCATTCCTCACAACTTGCAACATTGGCTGCTGAACCTTCCATAGTCTCTCACCACACCATGCTGCGCCAGCCTTAGCTTTGTACCAAGCCTAGATCAAGCCATACCCTATCTTACACATAAAGTGGTTTTTGAGCAAAAAGTGAACTACCTATCACAGCTGCACAAGTCACATCAAGCCACCAATCAGATTTGTTTATCATTTCATTTTGCAAGTGGAACATAACAAGAACAAGGGCTAAAACCAACTCATTCATCACATATACAAAAAACACCCCAACTTGCAACTTCATTCGATTTTCATTACACAGCCTGCAAACACCCAAATCTTTGCTTCCATTCATCTCACCTTGATCTATAGAACACAAAGCATCAAGAAACAAAGCCTGAAACCACCAGAAACCCTCACTGCCATCACCAACCCTCATTCTGCAGATTCATTCGAATCTCTTTCCTCAAGCCACAAACACTTCAACCAACACCATAAACCTTCTCAATACACCTCATAGACCTCAAACAACTCATCATCAAGGCCTGAATCAGCCAGGAGCTCATCTACCATTTTTGACTGAGTTGAAGCTGAAGCATTCGAATCTCCTTCCCCAGCAAACCTAAACTCCATTTGAGCATTCAAGCATCTTTGGAGGGCCAAGAGGAGCAGATTGAGCAAGGAGAGGAGGCCTGAAAGTTCCAAAATCAAAGGTTGCAAATCTCAGGTAACTCCAAATTAATTTTTCCAGAAATCAATTTGATTGTTACAAACTTGCTCTACATGCCTTGCTGATCATTCTGGCACCATTGGTTTTGAAAATGGATGTGTTTTGAGGATTTAATTGCTGTTTGAAGCTCACGAACCCTAGTTTTTCTTTCCTTCGATTCAGGTGATTTAGGTTAGATAAATTTGTTTTGGAAGAGGGGTTTAGTTCGTGAGAGTGTTAGGATCATTTCCCATGGCTTAGTTTTCATTTATTTTACGTTTTGAGTGGTTTTGGGATTTTTCAGGTGACCTTCTGGCCGGAGAAGATGACCGGAGGTCTTCTCCGGCCACCTGAAAGTGATTTGCCCTAATTGTCATTAATTATGTTAGTTTGAATTCTGGCCGTTGATGCGCGTTGACTAGCTGACTTCCCTCCAGTTTCAATGGCCAGGATGTGTTTGATTAGCCCTAATTCTTCATTAAGTTTTAATTAATCCATAATTAGTCAGGAATAATCCCAACCACTGGATCTGGCGCCAGTCAACCATTTTAAATTTTAAGCGCATCCTGGCCCTCCGATCTGATGACTTTCATTTTATTTTATTTTAATTCATTTTTCTTGCATTTAATTTGTACAATTTATTTAAAATAGCTAAAAAATCATAAAAATTATGAAACTTTTTCTTTAAGGTTTTATTAATTTTTATGACACAAAAATATTTTTATTTTATTTTTTATCACTGAAGAAGTATTTTTAAGTATTTAAAGGATTATTTTTAATTGATTAATGAGAATTAATTAATTAAAAATACTTTTAGGTATTTAAAAATTACAAAAAAAATTCATGAAATGTTCTAAGACATTTAGAAACATTGTCCAACCTTCAAACCAAATTTCTTTTTTGATCTTGATGCATTTTAAGAATTTTTCATGGAATTAAATCATTTTTGATGCATTATTTTGATCATATGTTTGAAAATTCATTTCTGTCTTTTGGTAAAGGTTGAGACATTGATTCTTTTTGCATTGTTTTCCATTTGACATGAACTTTCAAAGATAAAAAGGCCAAGATTTGATCTTATATTTTCCAATTGATTGGCATTTCTTTTGTTACAAACCCTAAAAAACCCTAATAACTTGTAAAATTCATAACTTGAGTTTGGTTGAGAGTTGAGAGCTCCCCTTTGGGCAGTGGTTTGTTATAGGTCTAGGGTTTCTTTGAGTGCCATTTTCCATTTTTCATATTAGGGTTTGCTTCTGTTTTTTTTGGTTTGTGTGTGATGCTTGATCCATGAACCCTAATTTGGGCCTTCTCTTGCATCCTTCTTGCATTTCCTTGCACAACATGACTTGTCATTGCATTTTGTGCATTCTTATGATTCATTTGACATCTTAAGACATGTATGAAGCATCATTGATCATTGCATTACATATTTGCCATGCCATTTGCATTGTATGATCCATAACATTTCATGCTTGTTCATGCTCCTACACTTGCATCATTTGCATTCATAATCTTGTATGAACATCTCATTGTCTTGCCTCATGTTTGCAGCACTTCATAACATCATAATCATCATGTGTATGCTTCTGGTTTGGTTTAGCATCATGTCATTGCATCTCATCTTGCCTTGCATTGCATTTCTTTCTAACATTTCAGGTGGTAAGTAAACTTGAGAAGTGAATTTGCCTTCACTTCTCATAACTTTTATTCTCATCTTCTTTTGCATACCTTGCTGCATTCTTATATGTGTTTGAGTTTGAGCTTGCTCATTCTTCCTCCTCCCACTTTCTTTCTTCAAGTGACTTGACTTCTTGAATGAAGCAAGTCACTTGGCTTCTCTTGATCTTGTTCATCTGCTTCCTGGTGGTTCATCTGAAGATTGTTCTTGAAAACCTCACAAACATTAGGACCAACCAAGCATGATAATGAATTAGGGTTTTGATTAGTCTCCCCATAGTTTTTACCTTTGTGTCTCTCCTTGAGTCATCTCTCCTTACCTCATAATCAGGGATTAAACCCTCAAGGCTTTAAGACTTTGTGATTAAGATCATGCCTGCATCCTTCTTTTAGGATGGAGTGTGTAACTTTAATCCTAAGTCTTGGACCCTTAAGGTGTTGAACTCTCTTAATCAATTCACTTAATAAACATCAAGACAGTACACTTGTAACTTGGGCCTTGCATTAGGGTTCTAATTCTTCCTTAATTGGTTAAGAAGGACTAACCCTGAAGTTAATGGACAAGTCCCCCTCAAGTTGTCTTACAAACAATAAAACTCACTTCTTCATCATATCATTAATTAAAATCCACTTAATCAAAGGCTTGTTTTGTCATGGGTTTAATCCCTAATCATGGATTAAGCTGAGGAGTTTTTCTCAGTTTAAACATTCTCATCTATTATCCTTCTTTTAGGATGGTGTAATGAGTCTGTTAAATCCCTGATTATGGCTTAACCTCATTACTTAACACTAAACAAAAATCACAAAAAACATCTAAATAATCACAAGTAGGTTAATGATCTTAACCCTACATCAAAGGTGATTAAGTGTGAGAATCTGACTTCACACTTAAGGTAATTCTCATTACCCCTAATCAGAGGGATGATGTGATGAGTTTACCAAATCCATTGATTTAGGTTTAAGCTCATTATCTTATGACAAACTCCAAAAAGAAATAAAAGACTGAAAACTCAAAAACAAACAATAATCGTCTCCTTCGGGATTCTTTTCTCATCTCCCTCACTCACAATCGAGAACTCGCTTCTTCCGTCTAATGCAAGACAGTTAGCATCTGTGCCAGACAGATCATACACTTGAGCATAGACAAGTAAGCAGTTCACAAGTCAATTCACCTTTCAGTCTCTTTGGGTCGAACTACGGTGTTCTGACTTCCTCATTGCACGAGAGGATACGTAGGCATAACTTAACAGTTATCGAACAAAAGTCTCTGTATATTCCCCCTCTTTCCAGCTTCATTCCTTAGCCTCATTTATCATGAGCATTTCACTTCTTTCTCTTTTACACTGACACTATACATTTATCACACTTCACTTCTTTTGCACTGACACCTGTACATTCTTTTCCAGCTATTTTATACACAGATTGCACTGACACTACCCCTTTAAAACACAAATCTTTTAAGCGTGGATCCCGTCGAGTACGACGGACAATCTGGGTGCTAATACCTTCCCAGGTTGTAACCAACCCCCTTTCTCAGTTTCTCTGGTTCGCAAACCGTCTTGTCCATCTTTTTCTAGGCCTATGCAGCATTGCCTTTCCTCCGGGATAAAAATGCCTAGCTGGCGACTCTTTTCATCTCCAGTGAGTTCACGGCTGTGTGTTCTCACTGTTCCCTTCGCCGACCGTTCGCGCTTGTACCTGGATGCAAATCTTTTGGGAGCGACAGCTTGGCGACTCTGCTGGGGATTTCTTATACTGCAACCAGGGCTTCTGGTTCTTTTTGTGGGTTCCTCCTAGCGCTTGATTGATTTGTGTTTACTGGGGTGTTATGTGCTTGTTTGTGCTTGTATTTATTTTTGTTTATTGCTTTATGTACAGTTACTTTACTGCTTTCTTTACTGCTTTTATATATCATACTGTCATACTGTGCTGGCTGGATCTGGTTTTTTCTTTGGTGGGTGGGGTTCCATTGAGAGTTTAGGTCCTATACCTGGGACCTGAGTGACACCTAGGCTAGAGTGAATCATATTCTTTCCCAGTCAATTTTCAGTCTGGTGCGGGAATATGAAACACGGTTCAGATATGGGTTTCTTCTTGAGAACTCTGTGTTGCAGATTTCCTGCAATGCTAGGGGGATCTGGGAAGCCTGCTAAGTCTGGATGACCTTTTAGTATTAACCTTCAGAAACTGAGGTGAATTAGAGGAGGAATTGTTATGGTAATTGTAAACACTGTACCTCCGGGTTAGAAGTGCTTACACTTCTCATAACAGATCCAAGTCTGAGGATCCTTGTTCTAGATCACTACCTGTGAGGGGGGTTGGGCTGTTTACAGGTTTGCAGGTACCTTGACCTCAGAATACCCTGTTACTTTGACTTTGTTAAGAATGCTCCATGTTGGATAGTTCTTGTGATTCTAAAACCCTGGACTTGTGGCTCTTTATTTGAGTCCCCCACCTTGGTTACTGGATCTTTAGACCTCCATCTGGAATTCTTGAACACACATGGGTCTATATCAAGGCAGTTAATCAGATCCAGCTCAGTCACAAACCCTTGCATTTTCATCTGCATACATACTCATTGCATCATATTAACATGTGCTTATTTGTTTTTCAGGGTATCCATCCTCATCAGGTTTTGGTTTTGACCCCATCTGCAGATTTGACCCATCTTCACCAGCATCTGTTTCAGTTTTTAGCTATCTGCTTCAGCACCAGCCAGTCAGTGGCTCTCTCTGCTTCAGCACTATCATCAGCACTCTACTCAGCATTCAGCCTCATGGCTCCAAAGAAAAACAACATCACCTATCATTTCTTCCAACCAGACTTGTCAGACATCAGGAGGATCCAAACCCTGATTACACCAGAGTACATACCTTTGTTCAGGGAACATTATGGGGACATACTTGACCTAGTTATGGACATGGACCCATCTCAGAGGAGCCTGATCCATACCTGCATCCAGTTCTATGACCCCCCTTTGAGATGCTTTACATTTCAGGACTTTCAGTTGGGGCCTCTTCTAGAAGAATATTCATCTCTGACTGGTTTGCCTATCAAGAGGGAGATCCCATTCAACCCTGAAATGGACTTTCCCAGCAATGGGGAGATAGCCAAAGCTTTGCACCTGGAACCTGCTTTGATTGAACAACACATGACCTCTAAATCTAGTGTCCCTGGGTTTCAGCTGGACTTCTTAATCTCTCAAGCTAGTCTGAAGGCCTCCCTGGGGGAGTGGAAAGCTGTTTGTGCTCTGTTGGCTTTAAGTGTGTATGGAATTGTGTTATTTGCAGATGAGCCCAGATTCATCAGCAAGAGTGCAATCCATTTGTTCATCTTGAAGAACCCAGTGCCTACCTTGTTGGGTGATCTCTATTACTCAGTACATCAGAGGAATGAGAAACAGAGAGGGAAGTTAGTGAGGATTTGTGCTCCACTATTCCATGCCTGGCTTCTCCAACATCTACCTAGGACAGATGCATTCCTAAACCCCCATCAACAAAGCAACTGGGCAAGGAGACTTTCTGTCCTAACTACAGCAGATATCAGATGGTGCAATCAAAGTACCAAGGGCAGAGACATAATCACTAACTGTGGGCATTTTCCTAATGTGCCTTTGGTAGGAGTCAAGGGAAGTATCAATTACAACCCCCTGCTGTTCAAGAGGCAATTGGGTTATGCACTGGTTCATGCTCCTAGGGAAAAGGACTTGGCTGAGACCCTCTACTGTGAGAACAAGGTTAGTCTGGCAACTGTTAGACAGGCTGCCTGGGCCTGGGATCATGTTCAAACCAAGGGAATCACCATTCTGGGGAAGTGCAATAATGTGGCGTCAGCTCAATATCAGGAGTGGTCCCATGCTAGGGCCCAAATCTCAGGATTGCCCTTCACCATCAAAGACATGCCTGAGTCATCTTCGGCACCACCTCCAGCAACAGTCAGCCTGGAAGAGTTTGAAAGCTTGAAGGACAGAAATGAGAAGTTATCCCAAGCCTTGCAGAAGACCCTCAGGGAGAGGAGTGAAGGTGTGAGGGAGATTGAAAGATTGGAGAAGCTGAGGGTTGAGCACTTGACAAAAATTGAAAAGTCTGGAGAGTACATCAACAAGTCTAAAGCTGGCGAGCAGATTCTGAAGAATGCTTGTAAAGAAGCCCAGTTTCAAAGAGCAAGAACAGACTTGTACCTGAAAGAGAGTCAGGCCAGGTGGGTCCGGATCACTGAGGCCCGTACTCTAGAAGACAAGAGAGTTCAAGATAAGATGGAGCAGATGGAAAAAGCCCTGGCAGCAGCCCAAGAGGAAAATTCAGAGCTAAGAATCAAAGCTGGAGTGAAGAAATCCAAAGACCAAAGCCAGAACAAGAAGTTGACTGCAGCTGTTGCAACAAGAAACCTTCTTATCAGAAGTCTCACGGAGCATCCGGCTGATCCTGTGACCGAAGCACTTCTCAAGGAAGTTCGTGAGGATGAGTTTGGCCTTGGAGTTTGATCATTTGCTTGTTGTTGTTCCTTTTCCATGTATTTTTGCTTTTTGTGTTGTATTTTGGCCCCTTTGAGGGTTTGTGTTGTAAAAATGAACAAGTTGTATTATTTCACCCTTTGTAATGTATTTGTGTTGGTTTCTATTTGGGCTCACATCGAAAGCAACTTCAACAGCATCATCTTCAAGGGTCTGGAAGGGTCAAAACTGAAGACCAAACCGGATACCCTTGATAGCAAATAAGCACAACTGCATTGCATGCTAACCCTATTTTTTCTGTTTTGTAGGTTTTGTTTTATTGTTTCTAACCTCTGTTGTGAATCTCAGGCAGTATTGCTCGTCGCCGGGTGTTTCCCCTCAACAGGCCACACAGGTATCCCACCAGAAACAACCTTCCGGGAATCCAGATGGATCAAGTTCAACAAGATCTTGCTGATGTCAGAAATCAGCTAGCCAATGAAAGATTGGAGATGAGAACACAGATGACGCAGTTCATGGAAGTTATGAACAACATGGCTCAGAGCCAGGAGAGACTGAGGGCCATGGTGGAGAGGCAGAATCAAGAGGAGCCTCATGTAGGAACTGCAGGCACCAGTAATAATGAAAGGGTGCAACCACATGTGAATCCCCCCCCTGTGTTTGGTCCACATCTACATCCTGAGGTTAACATTCCTGCAAACGTTCAAGGAACAGCAACTGCAGCCAGAGTACTTCAAGAAGATCCTCAGGAGGACCAGTACACGGTAATGGGTGCTGGAGAAGAGGCCTATGATAGGCGATTGGATGAAATAGCTGAAAAGTTGAGGTCACTGGAGTCTCAAAATTCTTTGGGCTTCGACGTCATGGACATGGGGCTGGTAGACGGGGTCAGGATCCCCCACAAGTTCAAGCCTCCATGTTTCGAAAAGTATAATGGGACTTCATGCCCCCGGACTCATTTGCAGTCATTCCTGGGAAGATTAAAAGCTTATACGATGGATGAGAAACTTTGGATGTTTTACTTCGAAGACAGTTTGACTGGGGCATCAAGGGAATGGTATTCCCACTTGACAAGGGCAACTGTAAGATGCTGGAAGGACCTGGCAGAGGCCTTCATCCGACAGTATCAATACAACTTAGACATGGCACCCAACAGGACTCTCCTAATGGGAATGTCACAGTCATCGAGGGAAAGTTTCCGTGAATATGCCCAAAGATGGAGGCAATTGGCTGCTGCCGTTCAACCACCAATGTCTGAGAGGGAAATGGCAGACATGTTTATGAACACTCTCCAGGGAACGTATATTGACAGGTTGGCTGCTTTCTCTTCCACCAGCTTCGCGGATGTTGTCATAGCTGGGGAAAGAATTGAAAGCCTGTTAAAAATGGGTAAGATATCTGATAATGGTGCAAGCTCGTCCAGTGGTACAAGAAAGCCTTTTACAGGCCCGAGAAGATCTGGCGAGACCAATGCCATTCACACCAACAGGGGTAGGCCCCAATATGTTCCCAGAACAATAGCAGCAGTCACAATTCCTGCTCCAGCTCATTCTCTACCAGTCTATCAACCTCCTCAACAAAATTTCCAACAGCAACCCCAGTATCAGCAAAATCAATATCCTCCAAGGAACAACAACAACAACAACTACAACAACAACAATCAACAGAGGCCATTCCAACGGAGGCCTTCTCAAGCTAACAGGGTGATAGACCCGATTCCAATGCCATATGCTGCCTTACTGCCACAACTTCTGAAACTCAACCTAGTTGAGCTAAGAACGTTGGCACCTCCGGATCCAAACAGTCTACCAAGAAACTATGACTCCAACGCTAGGTGTGCTTTTCATTCCAACGCACCTGGTCACAGTACAGAAAAATGCAGAGCTCTGCATATGAAGGTACAAGACTTAGTAGACTCCAAGGCTTTGAACTTTGCACCTCCGCCCAATGTCAATAAAAACCCAATGCCAAACCATGGTGGTCCCCGTATTAATGCAATTGAAGAAGACACACCGTCTCATTTCATAACCAGTGTGGATCAGATCAGGACACCATTGGTAGAAATCAAAGCTCAACTCCGTGAAAACAATATATTTCCGGGGTGTGAACTAGGGTGCCCCTACTGTAATATTTCTTGGAATGGGTGTGAAGACTTGAGGAATGGCATTGACAGCCTTATTAAGAGTGGCCTCTTACAAATCACTACATCATTTCCGACCAATCCGGCAACTTCATCAACAACGGTTTCAGACCCTCCTACAACTACAACAGCTATTGTTCCCGATAATTCATCAACAACATCAGCAAGTACTTCATCTGTCCTTCCGAATGATCAGTTTACAACAGTTTCTCCTACTACAACTTCAGCTTCAGTCCATTTCGACTCTCCATCAACAACAACAACAGTTCTTCCAACAGAACCTCCTACAACTCCAGCAAACGATCATGAAGATGTCTCTACTGTTACCATCTTCTACGATCCAGAAAATAACTCCGCCTACCATTCAGAGGGTGCTGCTCCCACTAGGGCACCAGTCACTATCTTTTATGATCCACAAACGATTGCAGTCCCTTCGGCAGCATCAATCAGTCCGGTTACCGTCACAGTACCTGGACCTGTACCGTATGAAAGCAATAGGGCCATCCCTTGGCACTATGGCTCTGACGTGTACTGTGAAAGGAAAAGAATCACTCTGGAAACATCAGCACCTGCACCACAAATTGATAATGTGGGCGGAGGCGGAGGCTTCACCCGAAGCGGACGTCTCTTTGCTTCACAATTTCAAAGACCTACTGCCGAAGCAGAAGCTGCTGCCAAGGCAAAGGGTAAAGGACCGGTGCAGGAAGATCCAGCTGCCAAAGAAGCCCTGAAGACTCCATTCGATCAGGAAGTTGATGAGTTTATGAGGATCATCAAAAAGAGTGATTACAAAATCGTGGATCAACTTCACCAGACGCCATCCAAAATCTCTATCCTCTCACTGCTTATGTGCTCCGAAGCCCATCGGAATGCACTACTGAAAGTACTGCACGCAGCTTACGTGCCCGAGGAGATTACTGTCAACCAATTGGAAACCGTTGTTGGAAATGTCACTGCTAGCAATGGGCTAGGCTTTACCAATTCTGACCTGACAGTGGATGGCCGAAACCACAACAAAGCCTTGCACATAACTATGGAATGCAAAGGAGCTGTCCTTTCACATGTGCTGGTGGACACAGGATCATCCCTGAATGTCTTACCAAAGAAGGCTCTGGTGAAGCTTGAATATGATGGACTGGCATTGAGACCCAGCAACCTGGTGGTTAGAGCTTTTGATGGCTCGAAGAGATCGGTTCTGGGAGAAGTAGAGCTGCCTGTGACAATTGGCCCGCAGACATTTAAAACTATCTTTTATGTGATGGACATTCAGCCCGCCTACAGCTGTTTGTTGGGTAGACCCTGGATTCACGCCGCTGGCGCAATAACGTCTACCCTTCACCAAAAGTTAAAATATGAGTGGGAAGGCCAAGTTGTCACAATCTGCGGGGAGGAGGATATGTTTGTGAGTCATCTAGCTACTTACAAGTATATTGAAATGGACGGAGAGATCGTTGAAACAATGAGCCAGGGTTTCGAAGCCTTGAATGTCAATGAAGCCTCTGCTGTATCTGGGATTTCCATGTCGTCGTACCAACAAGCCCGGAAGGTTGTTGAGGAAGGAACTGCCCTAGGTTGGGGCAAGGTCTTAGCTGTGGAGGAAAAGAAGGACAAGTTTGGGTTGGGTTACAAACCAACTCAACGTCAAGTGAAGGCTGCTGGAGAGCCTGGATTTGTCAGTGGGGGGATGCTTACCCCCGATGCTATCAACTGTCTGGAAGACGAGCTGGAAGAGGAGCGCAACCTGGAGAATTGGATTCGTCCGAAGATCCCGGGGAGCAGTGTCTCGAACTGGTCTTCCCAGGGAATTATAAGTGTTACTCGAGCAGAGTAAATATTATTTCCTGTATTTTTATAAGCATGCATCAAAGTCTTGCATCTTGCCCAAGATGACAAGACTCATTTTGTAATCAGGGCCATCTGTACTTTTGTGCAAACAAGATTAAATTAATGAAATATCAGACAATCTTTTTGCAAACGAGTCTTTTTCTTTTATGCTCACTGTTTTTCCATTTTCCTTTTTGTACAAAAATAAATGGCAGTGTTTTTCAAAATGACAACTTCATTTCACTTTTCTAAATAGGAC
The DNA here is from genome assembly GCA_963966055.1 of Lathyrus aphaca. Classification (NCBI taxonomy): domain Eukaryota; kingdom Viridiplantae; phylum Streptophyta; class Magnoliopsida; order Fabales; family Fabaceae; genus Lathyrus; species Lathyrus aphaca. The sequence continues at coordinate 565,544,309 of OZ014523.1, forward strand.
TAAAATCAGATCACTAAAATGAACCAATTAAACCCTTGCAGAGAGTGCCATCCTGACCGCACCGACAACAGCACGGCTATGACATCGTATGACTTTGACAATCCGATCAATCAAGCTGAAGAAGGGGTTGAAGAAGAATACGAGCTTCCTGAAGAGCTAGCCAGGTTGTTAAGACAAGAGGAAAAGGTTATTACCCCTCATCAGGAGGAGGTTGAAGTGATTAATCTTGGTACAGAGGAAAATGTGAAAGAGGTCAAGATCGGGGCCTGCCTGCAAGACTCAGTGAAGGAGCAACTGATAGATCTGCTTCAAGAGTATGTTGATGTGTTTGCCTGGTCATATCAGGACATGCCAGGGTTGGATACCGATATAGTTGTGCACAAGCTGCCATTGAGAGAAGAGTGCCCTCCAGTCAAACAAAAGCTACGCCGTACTCGTCCAGACATGGCTATGCAGATCAAGGAGGAGGTACAAAAGCAATGGGACGCCGGGTTCCTTGCTGTGACTAGTTACCCGCCGTGGGTTGCTAACATAGTACCTGTGCCTAAGAAGGACGGTAAGGTAAGAATGTGTGTTGATTACCGGGATCTGAACAGAGCAAGCCCGAAGGATGATTTCCCATTACCTCACATTGACGTATTGGTTGATAACACAGCTCAGTTCTCGGTATTCTCCTTCATGGATGGATTTTCAGGATATAACCAGATTAAGATGTCACCTGAAGACATGGAGAAGACAACGTTCATCACACCTTGGGGCACGTTCTGTTATAAGGTAATGCCATTCGGACTGAAGAACGCCGGTGCCACTTATCAACGGGCTATGGTAACATTATTCCACGATATGATCCATAAGGAAATCGAGTGTTATGTGGATGACATGATTGCCAAGTCCCTTACAGAGGAAGACCATCTGGTGAATCTGCTCAAGTTGTTCAAGCGTCTGAGGAAGTACCAACTAAAGTTGAACCCCAACAAATGCACATTCGGGGTGCGATCCGGTAAGCTGCTGGGCTTTATTGTAAGTGAGAAAGGGATTGAAGTTGACCCTGATAAAGTCAAAGCTATTCAAGAAATGCCTGCACCGAAAACTGAGAAAGAAGTTCGAGGGTTCTTAGGTCGATTGAACTACATTTCAAGGTTCATATCTCACCTCACAGCAACCTGTGAACCTTTATTCAAGCTGCTAAGAAAAGAACAAACGGTCAGGTGGAACGAAGATTGCCAAAGGGCTTTTGACAAGATTAAAGAATATCTGCAAGAACCTCCAATCCTCATGCCGCCAGTTGAAGGAAGACCTCTGATTATGTACTTGACAGTATTGGAAGAATCAATGGGGTGTGTGCTGGGCCAACATGACGAGTCTGGTCGAAAAGAGTATGCAATATACTACCTAAGCAAAAAGTTTACCGACTGTGAACAACGTTATTCACTGCTCGAGAAAACTTGCTGTGCTTTAGCGTGGGCTGCTCGCCGACTGAGACAGTATATGCTGACCCACACTACCTTATTAATCTCAAAAATGGATCCAGTTAAGTACATTTTCGAGAAGCCAGCTCTTACCGGACGGGTTGCAAGATGGCAGATGATTCTCACAGAATACGACATACAGTACACATCTCAGAAAGCCATCAAGGGCAGTGTACTATCTGAATATCTTGCTGAGCAACCCATTGACGACTACCAGCCTATGAGGTTTGACTTCCCTGATGAAGACATCATGTTCATTAAAGCAAAAGATCATGAAGAGCCTATTCACACTGAAGGGCCTGACCCAGAAGAAGAATGGACTATGATGTTTGATGGGGCTGTCAACATGAATGGCCGTGGTGTTGGTGCAGTACTCATTACACCTAAAGGGGTTCACATGCCTTTCTCGGCAAAGCTCACTTTCAACTGCACTAACAACGAAGCTGAGTACGAAGCTTGCATTATGGGTCTTGAGGAAGCCATTGACCTCAGGATCAAGACATTGACCGTATTCGGAGATTCAGCTTTGGTAATCAATCAGACCAACGGAAAATGGTACACCCACCAAGATCATCTGATACCTTACAGGGATTATACAAGAAGGTTACTGACTTTCTTCACAACAGTCAAACTTGAGTATATCCCTCGGGACGAGAATCAGTTTGCGGATGCTCTTGCTACCATTTCATCCATGATCAAAGTTCAAGCTGCTAACTTTGTACCTCAGATTTCAGTATCGAGACTTGATAGACCAGCATATGTATTTGCAGCAGATATTGCTAAAGATGATAAGCCTTGGTTCCATGACATCAAGTGCTTCTTGGAGGATCAAACGTACCCACCTGGGGCATCTTCCAATGATAAAAAGACTTTAAGAAGGCTTGCTGGAAGTTTCTTTCTGAACACTGATGGATCTTTATACAAAAGGAACTTTGACATGGTACTCCTCAGGTGTGTTGACAAAACAGAAGCAGAGTTGTTGATGCATGAAGTGCACGAAGGATCCTTTGGTACTCATGCAGGAGGGCATGCAATGGCTAAGAAGTTGTTAAGATCGGGCTATTACTGGATCACAATGGATGCAGACTGTTGTGCCTATGCCAGGAAATGTCACAAATGTCAGATCTATGCAGACAAAGTACATGTGCCTCCAAACCCTTTGAACATAATGTCTTCACCATGGCCTTTTGCCATGTGGGGCATTGACATGATTGGCAAGGTTGAGCCAACTGCTTCAAACGGCCACAGATTCATCCTGGTCGCCATCGATTATTTTACAAAGTGGGTTGAAGCAGCCTCATATGCAAATGTCACAAGGCAAGTGGTAGCCCGATTCCTAAAAAGAGACATCATCTGCCGGTATGGAGTTCCCGAGCGAATCATTACTGATAATGGTTCTAATCTCAACAACAAAATGATGGCTGAATTATGCCGGGACTTCAGGATCCAACATCACAATTCTTCTCCTTACAGGCCAAAGATGAACGGCGCTGTTGAGGCAGCAAATAAGAACATCAAGAAGATTGTGCAAAAGATGGTAGTCACCTACAGAGACTGGCATGAAATGCTACCATTTGCCTTGCATGGGTATCGCACATCAATCAGGACATCCACAGGGGCAACACCGTATCAGCTTGTGTATGGTATGGAGGCGGTCCTACCGGTTGAAGTTGAATTACCCTCGCTACGGGTATTGATGGATGTCAAACTGAGTGAAGCAGAATGGGTTAGGTCCCGATACGAGCAACTGAGTCTGATCGAAGAGAAAAGATTGGCTGCAATCTGTCACGGGCAGTTATATCAGAAGAGAATGAAGAGAGCCTTCGATCAGAAAGTCAGGCATCGAGAATACCAAGTGGGAGATCTTGTGCTGAAAAGAATCCTTCCTCCACATACAGACCACAGGGGCAAATGGACTCCGAATTATGAAGGACCATTCGTCGTCAAGAAAGTTTTCTCTGGTGGAGCACTGATGCTCAGCACCATGGATGGTGAAGATTTCCCGTCCCCTGTGAATTCAGATGCAGTTAAAAAATACTTCGCATAAAATGACCCGCTGGACATAAAAACAGAATGGAAGTCCAGGCAAAAATAGGGCATCCCGGCGAGTCAAAAACAGAATAAAAGACTCGGGCAAAAGTAAGGGAAATAAACAAAAAATGTACACCCGCTGAGTTGAAAAGCCGCATTGGACAGCTCAGGCAAAAAAAATGGGTATCCCGATGGATTGAAAACCCGAAAGGGCGATCCATGCAAAATAAGGGAATAAGCGAACAACTGCATTCTGAATTCGTCTGTATCACCTACAACTTGGTAAGCTCCAAAGGATCAAGCTGCAATCAGAATCAACTCTCTCCAGAAAGCAAGACGAGAAGAACGTCATTGTCATACGGGTCATAGCAGGAGAGGAAGCTCCTCAAAGCGTCGTCAGCACCGCCAGCACTTTATTTCTCAATTTGTAACAATCTCCTCATTTCAGGAGATATGTTTCTCTGACTGTATCTTGCCAATTCAGGGCACACGAATTAATATAATCAGATTTTCAGTCATGTCTCGTTTTTTACATTTATGTTTTGCAAAGAGTTGTCTGATGTCTCTAAAAACACAATTGCATAAGTACAGATGCCTCTCTCTGAAAATAAAACACATGCTTGCAGGGAATATACTTACTCTCGAAAGTACTTATTTCCTTTGACGGAATCTCAGTAAAAGATACCTCGGGACCATTTGTGCGTTTCTTTATCTTTGCAGGATTGCAGATATCCGGAACGCAACCTGGGGCATGCAGGTTACGCTTCAGCAAGTAGGCGAGTCATGATCAACTTGGTCTATCTTCCACATGGCACTAGAAGGTGCCCGATTCCCCAGCGGAGCTGCCAAATCAGCATGCAATCTCAGCATCCGAAATGCTCTTTCCCCAGCTGAGTAGCTCCCCATTGCCTTCCCCAGCAAAGTTGCCAAGTCAACAAACAAGCTTAACACTCAGAGTGCTCTATCCCCAGCGGAGTTGCCTCTTGTTGCTCTCCCCAGCTGAGTTATCAACAGCATTCCCCAGCCAAGTTGCCGTCCTTCCTCAGCAGAATACAGAAATCAGGGAATTATCTCCCCGTAAAGTCCCCAGCCTCTATTCAGAAGAGCAACGCACGAAGGAGTCACAACAGAGAGAGAGAAAGCTTCTACAAACCCCAGCTGGGTCCCGTATTATAAGAATATGTCAATCGATGACGTATATCCCCAAGCAGATACAACTACAGATCTATCAATGATCTCATCCCCAGCTGGGATGTTCACTTCAAGCAGATCGATCAGAGATCTTTGCAGCAACGGGATCCGAATCCCGGATCGGTGCCTCTTTGCATAATCATAGCATTCGCATCATATTCACCCTCAAAGCGTAGCATTCCGTCTAATACGGAGCATTACGGCAAAAAATCAAATGCATAGCATAATCATAAGTCATGGTGTGATTTGAACACTTGTAAATATTGACAATCTGTCGGCATACAGAATACATCCCCATCAGAGTCCCAGCAAAAGCAGTTGCCCCATATCACAAACACCAGTGCATATCTCCTTTTGATACCCGTCCGTATCACCATTCCCCAGCAGGTTGCCTGAATACACCTTACAAATCAAGATCACCAGTATTGCAGATACATCCTGACACTCATCCGTGTCGTGTCACCAGCAGAAAGCCAAAGACACCCTCTTTGCACTTACATATACCTATACATTTTCTTGACACCCGTCCGTGTCATATCCCCAGCGTGGTCGCCTATACTTGTATATACCCTTTCCTGACGCCCGTCCGTGTCATATCCCCAGCAGATAAACACTCACCTATACATTATATACTCACTACTCATTGGTACACCTATACAGATACTCGCCCGTATCTTATATACACCATGTATATCCCCGCAGATTCGACAGTAGTCCTTGTTCTTTGTTAACCAGTTGGTACTCGTCCGTACCATCATCTCAGAACATTGCGTCTAATGTTTGTTTCTACATGATACTCGTCCGTATCATAGTCTTAAGGATGCTCGTCCGCATCTTTAATCCATACACCGTGTCAAACACTTATGTCTTCGTGAATATAGATGCTCGTCTGTGTCTACTATTCCCCAGAAAGATACTTTCAGATGCAACACTCGTCCGTGTTCCTTGTTAACCAGTTGATACTCGTCCGTATCATCAGCTCTGAGCACGTGTCAGTTTGTTTCTACATGATACTCGTCCGTATCATAGTCTTAAGGATGCTCGTCCGCATCTTTAATCTATACACAATACCAAACACTTATACCTTTTGTTTCTTGGATGTAAGCGCCCGTCCGTGTTTACTATATCCCCAGTAGATCGCAGTCAAATTTCCTTTTTTATCTAACACTCGTCCTGTGTTATGATACCTTTGAGAGCAGCCGTACCCTGCTGAGTGGTCGTCCTCCACTTCTTGATGGTCGTCCTCCATCATGCTCATCCGATGGCCGTCCCCATCGTTGATTTTAGCAGCCGTCCCCTGCTAGGTGGTCGTCCTCCACCTTTTGATGATCGTCCTTCATCACTTTATCCAATGGCCGTCCCCATTGTTGATTTTAGTTGTCTAACACTCATCCTGTGTTATGATAAACTTTGAGAGCAGCCGTCCCCTGCTGAGTGGTCGTCCTCCACTTCTTGATGGTCGTCCTCCATCATGCTCGTCCGATGGCCGTCCCCATCGTTGACCTTTTCTATCCGATGGCCGTCCCCATCGTTGATATTTTGGCAGCCGTACCCTGCCAGGTGGTCGTCCTCCACCTTTGATGGTCGTCCCCATCATATTTCTTTTATGCCCAACAGAGCAGCCGTCCCCTGCTAGGTGATCGTCCTTCACCTTTGATGGCCGTACCCCATCATCTGTTTATTTCATTCATTCTTTAACCCGATGGCCGTCCCCGTCGTGGTCCCTTTTCTTTTTTAACCCGATGGCCGTCCCCATCGCTGGTTACTTTACCTTTGTGAATTTGATGGCCGTCCCCGTCATGTTTCACCAATCCCCAGAAAATTTTACAGTTTTATCTTGATGGCCGTCCCCATCATATTATCTTAGTTTTCCCAGCTAGTCGGCCGTCCCCGTCTTAGCTTTATCTTTTATCCCCAGCATGTCGGCCGTCCCCGTCATCGCTTTACTTTACACACTTTTCCCAGCATGTCGGCCGTCCCCGTCATTGCTATTTACCCAGCAGTCGTCCTCTGCTCGACGGTCGTCCTCCGTCGCCCACACTTTACAATATACTTTACTTGCTTTTACAATCTATATCCCTTTTCTTCTTCATTTCTGTGAGTGCAAATTTTGGACTGTCTTTGGTATTCAACCACAAGTTATCTTGTTCGCCTGTTAAGCCGCCGCTTACAACCTGCACAGCTAACTCATGCTTGAATAGGGGCAGCTGTAAACACCCCAAATTTGCCCTCACCCATTCACACCATGGCTTGTGACCACCTCACATGCATATACACCATCATATCATCTCACATCTCATTTTGATTCACTGCATAGCTTCTAAGGCATCTGCACCTAGGGTTTGTGATCTGAGCAACCTCAAGGCATCTTGAACCATTCCAGAGGCCACTAATCAACTCAAAGGGGTCCATGTGTGTTCTTATGTCATATTACATCCTCACAAAGTCAAAAATGCAGAGGAATCACAAGGATTAGGGTTTGAGTGGATACAGAGCCAGGATGAACTGCACAGTTGACTGAAAATTAGGGTTTTGGTTTCAGAGGCCATAACTCCAAATTTGTTGGTCATTCTTGTTTCCATTGATCTCTATATGGTATAGGGAGTATGCATATCAATTTTCATGAAGAAATTCCATGGGGAAGTCATCTGATCAAGAGTTGACTTTTCAGACAAGTCAGTGTAAAATCAGGGCATCTGAGGCCCCCAATGACCCAACCAATGGGTGATCTTCATCATTTTGAGTGTATATGATCTTTATTTGATCATGGAAGAAGTTTGAAGTTCATGGAAATCAAGAATCTAGGGTTTTTGCAAAGGTTGACTTTTTGGGTTTTGTTGACTTTTCAAGAATGCATCCTTTTAGGTCAATTTTCAAGCTTTGATTTATGATCCAAAAAGGCTTCAAATGGAAAAACTTTGGTCATGAAAGTTGTAGATCTCATCTTTCCCTTTTCAAAAAGTACAAGAACATGATCTAACTCTTCATGGATCAAAAGGTGTGGCCATGCAAAGTTGCCAAAAATCATTGTTTTTCAAGTTATGCACCAAGTGGAAATTTTGCTAAGTCTTGAATCAATGCATGATTGCTGCCTCAAATTCATGTCAAACCATCTTGTAAACATTCTCTAAGTCCATAAAATCAGAATTGGACTAAGCTTTCCCATGATTCCATGCTTGGTTGGCCAAAAGATCACATGTGAACCAAAAGTACAACAAGTTGCAAAACACTCATGATCATTCCTCACAACTTGCAACATTGGCTGCTGAACCTTCCATAGTCTCTCACCACACCATGCTGCGCCAGCCTTAGCTTTGTACCAAGCCTAGATCAAGCCATACCCTATCTTACACATAAAGTGGTTTTTGAGCAAAAAGTGAACTACCTATCACAGCTGCACAAGTCACATCAAGCCACCAATCAGATTTGTTTATCATTTCATTTTGCAAGTGGAACATAACAAGAACAAGGGCTAAAACCAACTCATTCATCACATATACAAAAAACACCCCAACTTGCAACTTCATTCGAATTTCATTACACAGCCTGCAAACACCCAAATCTTTGCTTCCATTCATCTCACCTTGATCTATAGAACACAAAGCATCAAGAAACAAAGCCTGAAACCACCAGAAACCCTCACTGCCATCACCAACCCTCATTCTGCAGATTCATTCGAATCTCTTTCCTCAAGCCACAAACACTTCAACCAACACCATAAACCTTCTCAATACACCTCATAGACCTCAAACAACTCATCATCAAGGCCTGAATCAGCCAGGAGCTCATCTACCATTTTTGACTGAGTTGAAGCTGAAGCATTCGAATCTCCTTCCCCAGCAAACCTAAACTCCATTTGAGCATTCAAGCATCTTTGGAGGGCCAAGAGGAGCAGATTGAGCAAGGAGAGGAGGCCTGAAAGTTCCAAAATCAAAGGTTGCAAATCTCAGGTAACTCCAAATTAATTTTTCCAGAAATCAATTTGATTGTTACAAACTTGCTCTACATGCCTTGCTGATCATTCTGGCACCATTGGTTTTGAAAATGGATGTGTTTTGAGGATTTAATTGTTGTTTGAAGCTCACGAACCCTAGTTTTTCTTTCCTTCGATTCAGGTGATTTAGGTTAGATAAATTTGTTTTGGAAGAGGGGTTTAGTTCGTGAGAGTGTTAGGATCATTTCCCATGGCTTAGTTTTCATTTATTTTACGTTTTGAGTGGTTTTGGGATTTTTCAGGTGACCTTCTGGCCGGAGAAGATGACCGGAGGTCTTCTCCGGCCACCTGAAAGTGATTTGCCCTAATTGTCATTAATTATGTTAGTTTGAATTCTGGCCGTTGATGCGCGTTGACTAGCTGACTTCCCTCCAGTTTCAATGGCCAGGATGTGTTTGATTAGCCCTAATTCTTCATTAAGTTTTAATTAATCCATAATTAGTCAGGAATAATCCCAACCACTGGATCTGGCGCCAGTCAACCATTTTAAATTTTAAGCGCATCCTGGCCCTCCGATCTGATGACTTTCATTTTATTTTATTTTAATTCATTTTTCTTGCATTTAATTTGTACAATTTATTTAAAATAGCTAAAAAATCATAAAAATTATGAAACTTTTTCTTTAAGGTTTTATTAATTTTTATGACACAAAAATATTTTTATTTTATTTTTTATCACTGAAGAAGTATTTTTAAATATTTAAAGGATTATTTTTAATTGATTAATGAGAATTAATTAATTAAAAATACTTTTAGGTATTTAAAAATTACAAAAAAAATTCATGAAATGTTCTAAGACATTTAGAAACATTGTCCAACCTTCAAACCAAATTTCTTTTTTGATCTTGATGCATTTTAAGAATTTTTCATGGAATTAAATCATTTTTGATGCATTATTTTGATCATATGTTTGAAAATTCATTTCTGTCTTTTGGTAAAGGTTGAGACATTGATTCTTTTTGCATTGTTTTCCATTTGACATGAACTTTCAAAGATAAAAAGGCCAAGATTTGATCTTATATTTTCCAATTGATTGGCATTTCTTTTGTTACAAACCCTAAAAAACCCTAATAACTTGTAAAATTCATAACTTGAGTTTGGTTGAGAGTTGAGAGCTCCCCTTTGGGCAGTGGTTTGTTATAGGTCTAGGGTTTCTTTGAGTGCCATTTTCCATTTTTCATATTAGGGTTTGCTTCTGTTTTTTTTGGTTTGTGTGTGATGCTTGATCCATGAACCCTAATTTGGGCCTTCTCTTGCATCCTTCTTGCATTTCCTTGCACAACATGACTTGTCATTGCATTTTGTGCATTCTTATGATTCATTTGACATCTTAAGACATGTATGAAGCATCATTGATCATTGCATTACATATTTGCCATGCCATTTGCATTGTATGATCCATAACATTTCATGCTTGTTCATGCTCCTACACTTGCATCATTTGCATTCATAATCTTGTATGAACATCTCATTGTCTTGCCTCATGTTTGCAGCACTTCATAACATCATAATCATCATGTGTATGCTTCTGGTTTGGTTTAGCATCATGTCATTGCATCTCATCTTGCCTTGCATTGCATTTCTTTCTAACATTTCAGGTGGTAAGTAAACTTGAGAAGTGAATTTGCCTTCACTTCTCATAACTTTTATTCTCATCTTCTTTTGCATACCTTGCTGCATTCTTATATGTGTTTGAGTTTGAGCTTGCTCATTCTTCCTCCTCCCACTTTCTTTCTTCAAGTGACTTGACTTCTTGAATGAAGCAAGTCACTTGGCTTCTCTTGATCTTGTTCATCTGCTTCCTGGTGGTTCATCTGAAGATTGTTCTTGAAAACCTCACAAACATTAGGACCAACCAAGCATGATAATGAATTAGGGTTTTGATTAGTCTCCCCATAGTTTTTACCTTTGTGTCTCTCCTTGAGTCATCTCTCCTTACCTCATAATCAGGGATTAAACCCTCAAGGCTTTAAGACTTTGTGATTAAGATCATGCCTGCATCCTTCTTTTAGGATGGAGTGTGTAACTTTAATCCTAAGTCTTGGACCCTTAAGGTGTTGAACTCTCTTAATCAATTCACTTAATAAACATCAAGACAGTACACTTGTAACTTGGGCCTTGCATTAGGGTTCTAATTCTTCCTTAATTGGTTAAGAAGGACTAACCCTGAAGTTAATGGACAAGTCCCCCTCAAGTTGTCTTACAAACAATAAAACTCACTTCTTCATCATATCATTAATTAAAATCCACTTAATCAAAGGCTTGTTTTGTCATGGGTTTAATCCCTAATCATGGATTAAGCTGAGGAGTTTTTCTCAGTTTAAACATTCTCATCTATTATCCTTCTTTTAGGATGGTGTAATGAGTCTGTTAAATCCCTGATTATGGCTTAACCTCATTACTTAACACTAAACAAAAATCACAAAAAACATCTAAATAATCACAAGTAGGTTAATGATCTTAACCCTACATCAAAGGTGATTAAGTGTGAGAATCTGACTTCACACTTAAGGTAATTCTCATTACCCCTAATCAGAGGGATGATGTGATGAGTTTACCAAATCCATTGATTTAGGTTTAAGCTCATTATCTTATGACAAACTCCAAAAAGAAATAAAAGACTGAAAACTCAAAAACAAACAATAATCGTCTCCTTCGGGATTCTTTTCTCATCTCCCTCACTCACAATCGAGAACTCGCTTCTTCCGTCTAATGCAAGACAGTTAGCATCTGTGCCAGACAGATCATACACTTGAGCATAGACAAGTAAGCAGTTCACAAGTCAATTCACCTTTCAGTCTCTTTGGGTCGAACTACGGTGTTCTGACTTCCTCATTGCACGAGAGGATACGTAGGCATAACTTAACAGTTATCGAACAAAAGTCTCTGTATATTCCCCCTCTTTCCAGCTTCATTCCTTAGCCTCATTTATCATGAGCATTTCACTTCTTTCTCTTTTACACTGACACTATACATTTATCACACTTCACTTCTTTTGCACTGACACCTGTACATTCTTTTCCAGCTATTTTATACACAGATTGCACTGACACTACCCCTTTAAAACACAAATCTTTTAAGCGTGGATCCCGTCGAGTACGACGGACAATCTGGGTGCTAATACCTTCCCAGGTTGTAACCAACCCCCTTTCTCAGTTTCTCTGGTTCGCAAACCGTCTTGTCCATCTTTTTCTAGGCCTATGCAGCATTGCCTTTCCTCCGGGATAAAAATGCCTAGCTGGCGACTCTTTTCATCTCCAGTGAGTTCACGGCTGTGTGTTCTCACTGTTCCCTTCGCCGACCGTTCGCGCTTGTACCTGGATGCAAATCTTTTGGGAGCGACACTTACCTCTATGTCTTACTTGTTTTACTGCTTTCTTTATCGCTTTCCATATTATACCTTGTGGTTCTTGGATCGATGTTTTGAAACTTGAGTGAAAGGCTTTATACCCGGGCTTTCGAGTGCAAACATAAGTTAGCGAGGTTGTGTAGTATGGGCTCCTGAGAGAACCACTCTCATGGGTTGTCGATACGAAAACCTCACTTGGAGTAGATTCTAATGAGAACAATGACGACCGTCAAGCTTTTGACGTGTGTGCTCAGTTACTTTCATTAGGGTCGTCGACTCTGAGGACCTTTAGAACCTTTTGGTTAAAACATCGGTTGATGGTTGCGTAGTATGGGGCACCAGGGTTCGCCCTCGCGTGGTTCGATACGAAAACCTCACTTGGAATAGACTTACTCAATGGAGTTGATTGACTGTCAAGAATATATAAAACTGACACGTGCATCAAACAATTGAGGAAGGTCCATAACTCTGAGACTTTGTTTTAAACCCTGTGTCTATGATCGCGTAGTATGGGGCACCGAGAGACTTCCCTCTCGCGTGGTTCGATACGAAGATATAACTCAAAAGAGATTCATATGGTGGAGTCAATCAACCGTCATGCTTTTGGCGTGTGTGATGAACAACCATAGGGATTGTTAACTTTGGGATTCCTTTAACTTTGTAGCCTACCCGGCAAAATCCTTGTGAGGAAATCAATCTGAATATCCTCCATCCGTACCTTGGACTTATGATACCTTGACTTTATGTTTAACATCTTTTCGCATTTTATTTGCATATCATTGCATTCATATTTGCATTCATTTTGCATTCATAGTTGCTCATGTTCATTCGTTCTCGTCTTCAGAGTTGTTGAGTACCCGTCAAGCTGATTCCTCCACGCAGATACAGAACTAGGGCCCACGAAAGAAAAAGGATGGCTGAGCAAGAAGAACACAACAAACGAGTCAGGGAAGACATTGATGACCTGAAGAGCAGTGTGAGCAAGATTATGGATATGCTCCAAATCTTGGCTACTAAGGACACTCCAGCTCAGAAGACTGTCACCCCCGAAGACAGTAGTTTTGTCATTAACGCAGAGTCTTCAAGACCCGCTAGCGCATGGCCAGAATTTGGATTGCCACCGGGTTATACTCCGCCATTTGTGACTACTCAGATGACTGGTACATCCATTTTTTTCGAACCTGGAGTGTTCACTGACTCTCAACCTAATGTGCATACTGTTGCCCAAACTGCCTATGTGAATCCTCCCTTCGTGCCTAATCCACCATCTTCGGTACAAGGAGAGGCTGAGAATTTTGAGGATGTTAGGGAACAATGCATGACTTTGGAAAAGAGGATAAGAGCTGTCGAAGGATTTGATGTCTTCAACGCTGCTGCATCAGACATGTGCTTGGTTTCGAATTTGGTTATGCCAGACAAGTTCAAAATGCCAATATTTGAAAAATACAAGGGAGATACTTGCCCAAAAAGCCACATGATCATGTACTTCCGCAAAATGGCCGCCCATGCTGATAAAGACAAGCTACTCATCCATTGCTTCCAAGATAGTTTGAGTGGGGCATCTTTGAAATGGTATATGGGACTCGAGAAAAGCCGTATCCAATGCTGGCAGGATTTGCTTGATGCATTCCTAAAACAATACAAATACAATCTGGACATGACACCTGACCGCCGTCAGCTTCAAAACATGTCTCAGAAAGAAAAGGAATCATTCAAGGAGTATGCCCAACGCTGGAGAGAGCTAGCTGCTCAGGTTGAGCCTCCCTTGGCAGAGAAAGAGCTGACTGGTCTGTTCATGGACACTCTTCAACCTCTTTATTGGGAAAGGATGATTGGCAGTGTGTCATCTAGTTTTGCTGACCTAGTCACTATTGGAGAACGACTAGAGGAAGGAATTAGAAAAGGCAAGTTTGGAAGTGCTGAAGCTTCTAATGCTGCGAAAAAGTCCTCTGGGAACTTTCAGAAGAAGAAAGAAGGTGATACTCATGCTGTCAACACTGAAAGAAGACCCTACTACAGGCAACAACAGTATGGTGAAGCCCAAGTAGCCGCAGTTGCTCCTATGGTTAATGTTCCACCAGCTCGAGCTCCTCCACAAAGGAATGTTGGTCAGAATCAGACTCGCAATCCTAGGCTCAGGGCTCCTATTGATCCTATTCCCATGAAATATGCTGAGGTTTTCCCTGAACTACACAAGAAAGGTCTTGTTACTACTAGACCTCTCAATCCTCCAAATCCTCTTCCACCTGGATTTAGGACCGATCTTCATTGCCCATTCCATGAAGGAGCTGCAGGTCATGATATTGAGAACTGTTATGCTTTCCAAGCTCGAGTTCAAGACTTGGTCAGGGGAGACTTGCTCACCTTTACACCAAGAAAGGTTCCAAGGGTTGAAATAGATCCCATGCCAAAGCAAAGTGGCTGAAGATTTAGTCGAAGAATCGCAAGTTACTACCTAAAGCCAGTGGGTCAGACGGGAAAGCTCATCCTTGTTACTGATTAGACACTAGGCCTCGTTTCTTATCAGTTATAATTTCCTTGTTTGTATTAGGTGTACTTGTTTAAAGACTTTGTTTGTTCTTTAATGTTAATGTTAATGAAATGAGCATCACATGTTTTGAATCAATTCATTCACCTCCATATTTATGCGTATTCGTGCTTTTCATTTTCAAATTTTCCAAATAAATATATATGCCACTGTTTCTCTCATTCATCTGCTGTATAAGCAATGATTGGAGGGAGGATGACGAAAAATACCCAAATTGTTGAATGGTATGCTTTCAAAATAAAACCTTGCTGATGATATACAGGCATTGTTTCAACTCCCAAACACTGGAGAAATAAGGAAGTTAATCCCTTGTCAACCCTTTTGAGCCTTGAAGTTGGAGTTTCTTTCTACACGAAAAAACCACAATCTTAACCCGGGGCAGGGTAGTTCTCAGTTAATTCAAATATGCATTCAATTTCAGGAGGATCATTCCTTCCACCGTTTAATAAGGGTTTCAAGCCCAATTTTTGTCTTCGCGCACATCAAATAATTGTCGAAGAAACTGATGGCAGTCATTGTCCAAATCAAAAATGAAAAAGCCGCTAAGTCAATACCTAAAAGGCGACTTAGGCAAAATAAAAGCATCCCACGGACTGAAAACATCAAAGATACAGTTCATACAAAATTTAGGGACAATACACAATTCAAATCATAAGAGGTCACCAAAATTCCTCAACAAATACAGAGAAGAGTTGACCCGAAGTCCTCATAAAATAAGACAACAAAATGTTGCGAAGAAGCAATGACTGCTATCTTAGTGATCCTTTGGCTCTTAAGCCATCATTGTCAATACAAATCCAAATAACCTGAATGCATAGGTTGTTTTAATTGAGCATAGGACTGGAGATCATCACGGAGAATGGGTTGGGTAAAAAAAAAATTTTAAATTTTGAGCCTTATATCCTTTGTTTCAAACCATGAACCAAGCCACGTTACAACCCTTTAAAGACCTAATTGAAGTTTGGTTTGTTCGAAAGCATATCTCAACAAGGTTGCGTAAGCTGACTCCCCAAGAGATTTGCCAATCATTTGCTTTGGTATCATACCTTTTTCATATTTTTCAATTTGCATCATCTTTCACTTTGCCCTTTGCATGACTTAATAAACAGTGCATTTTTGCCAGTATATTCATTTTCTTTACACCAATATCATTCCAATAATGATTTTGATTTCAAAATTTGTGCTTGAGCATTGTATTAAAATTAACATTTTTGAATGAACATTTTATTTACAATAAGCACTCATCATCAAGGAATTCTAAACAGTTGAGAAACTTGACCAGTGGCCCTATCAGAGGCATATCACATTCAAAAATCTTGTTATTCAGAGAATATTTCCAAGACTCGTGCTGGGGCAAGCATTTCAAGTCACCAGTCAAGCAGTCACTTCAGAATCATTTAGCATGGGGCAGTCTACTTCGAGCAACCCCCAAGCAAAGCTTATCACTCCTTCCTAAAAAGATCAGCATCTTGATATGGTTGAGGTTGTGTTCAAGACATCTTTCAAAGGGTATAGTTGGCAAAGTTCACTGTGTTGTGGAATCAGCTGTTTCAGCCGCACTTATCCAAAGGAGTCTTATCCCGTGGTCTCAGCATTTGCATTGCAATCACTGCACCATTTACATCATACCATTTCATATCAAGCATAGCACGAAGTTTACTTCATGCTCATATGCATTTCCCGAGGTCTTGTTATCCTACCTTGTGGTCAAAGTCCAATTTCGCTTGGCATCCTCAAAGTCCAATTTCTATTGGCGAAAAAATAAAAAATAAAAAAAATTAAAGCCCAATTTACTTGACACCTACCAAAGCAGTCGTGTCTGTCACCCTGTCTTTCGTGTTTATTTTTCTATTCCTTCAAATTTGTCTTATTGATAAATTTGGCGTGGAACCCTTTTTCCTTCAAACTGTGTTAAGTTTGGCGTGGAACCCATTTCCTTCAAACTGTGTTAAGTTTGGCGTGGAACCATTTTCCTTCAAACTGTGTCAAGTTTGGCGTGGAAGCCTTTTCCTTCAAACTGTGTCAAGTTTGGCGTGGAACCCTTTTCCTTCAAACTGTGTCAAGTTTGGCGTGGAACCCTTTTCCTTCAAACTGTGTCAAGTTTGGCGTGGAACCTTTTTTCCTTCAAACTGTGTCAAGTTTGGCGTGGAACCCTTTTCCTTCAAATTTGTCTTATTGATACATTTGGCGTGGATATTTTATTTTCCTTCAAACTGTGTTAAGTTTGGCGTGGAACCCTTTTCCTTCAAACTGTGTCAAGTTTGGCGTGGAACCCTTTTCCTTCAAATTTGTCTTATTGATGAATTTGGCGTGGATATTTTCTTTTCCTTCAAACTATGTTAAGTTTGACGTGGATCCTTATTTCAAGTGACATCCCTTTTAATTTTCTAGTTGAAGAGTTTGATGTCTCCCTTGGTGTACCTTCGTAATTTGGGTTTCATTCCACATCTAGTACTTTTCTAGATGTTGCGGGCGTTGATTTTCCAAATTTGGTGTTTGTG
Source organism: Lathyrus aphaca (assembly GCA_963966055.1). NCBI lineage: Eukaryota > Viridiplantae > Streptophyta > Magnoliopsida > Fabales > Fabaceae > Lathyrus > Lathyrus aphaca. The sequence continues at coordinate 565,561,391 of OZ014523.1, forward strand.
CATCCGTAGATTTTTCTGGATGTCTTTATTACCTTTCTCAGAGTTTATTTCTCTCATTTCAAATATTTCTGACTATTCTCTGTAACCCAGACAAAGTTTCAGAAATATCTTGTATCCTAACCAGTTTCTTATCTTTTCATTTTCATTGTTTTATTCTCATTTCATTCGCAGACTTTATGTCATCATGTTTCATATCACATTCAAATTGCATTAATCCCTAGTTTTTACATCCATACATACACCTCATGCTTCGCCATCGCATGGCATTTTGCATCGGCCAAATTTTGGGTATTTTTGTATCTAATTGACTTTTATCCTGGAATTTCAATTCTTCGGATTTAAGACAATTAGATAGGGGCATCTGTCGTACCCCAAATTTGTCCTACCTGCATTTTATTTTTGTCTAACTTTTATTCAGAAAATAAAAAAATATTTTGCTTCTTTCTCAAGGTTTTATAAAGTCGTTTCATGGTTAAAGTTCAGTTGGTTAACCAGGTCATATGAAAGGGGTGTTGTTGGTTGCTAGTCAAAGTCATCAAATCAGTTTTACTTCATTCTCGGGATTTAAGGATTTGGAAACTTTCAAAGGATAAAAGTATAGAGTTTGATGCAAGTCCAAACTATTTGTTAAATGTCTAGATGCAAGGTTGGTCAATTCAGTGCATTTGTATTTGAGATGGTGGATCAAGAGAGTTTATTATTTATTGCATTCAGGGTCAAGGAATATGATTTGGGAATTCAACTCAAGGGTTTTTTTTTTAGCATAGAAAGCTTGACCAAAATTAAGGTTCATGAAAATTGTTAAGTTTGGTTCAAATAATTATGGAGGTGGAAATTATAAGGCCCATGTTAATACAAGAAAAATGTTAGTGCAATTATTCCAGGACCAATGGATACGGCGCTGCACATATTGTAATTCAAGAGAAAGTCCCCCAGGAGCAGGTTATTAAAATCCATCACTTCATGACCAATAACATTCTGATATTACAAGCTATAAAATCCAAATCCAGATTTTCAATGCCAAATCATACTAGTTACACAATTTTCTTTTAAAAAAAAACTATATGCATTACACACCAAACCAAAAAACATCATTCCAAATTGTAAGGAAGTCACAAATGCAAAAAAAAAAAAAGTCAAAGCTGCTGTTTTAACAACAAGTCCACATGGTGAATTCCCAGTTGCAGCCTGCTACCTTTTCACGGTTTGAGTCCGTTACATCTGTTTGTATTAAGGAGCCAAAACAACGTTAGAGATTTGTTGATCGAGAAAACCAGACGAGGAGAAATCAATTGCTGGATTTATAACTGAAAGAGATTACCTGAGGAAGGTCATTGTGCAAGGAAGATCATCCAAGTCCACCTAGTCATCAGCTGGCCACATGTATTTACCAGTCGCCACTGCAGCTGTTGGAGTCAAATTCTCTCTGCCGCAATTCAAGGCTGGAACAAACACAGGAAGAATGGCTCATACCAGATTTCTTTCTGGATCATTAATGTCTTCGCCTGCTGGGTATGCTCCTACTCCAATGGTGAATACTGGAAGCTCCATTGGTAATGAAAATCTCGCAGCATCTCAGTTGAAAGAAAACCCAGTTTTTTTTTATACAATTGGACAACTGAGTGAAGGTTCTGTTATGTGAATATATGCACCAGGCCAAGTTTCACAAATTGTTGCCATTATCGCGGCAAGGTGCAGGTTTGTGCCGAATCGTCTCCATGACATGCCTGACATATAATGAACATATGTGGTTAGAAAAATATCAAAGGAAGAATGAAATTAAGGTCACCAAAACCCCACCAATGAGGTTTTGTTATTACCTTTCAAGATCCATTAAGCCATAAGCCAAAAAATACTCCTCACTCCATGACTCTATGACCAAGATTCTTCCCCCTCAAGCAAAAACTCCTTATGTCATACAAAACAAGGAAATAGCTAAAGTGAATCACAGGGCCATACATCATTGCCAATTCAAAACTTTCGGTGGAACCTCAGTTTACAAGCATGCTTACAAATAAAGAAATTCAAAAGGACAGTACAACATCAAAGGAAATTCATGCTAGCCTAGGTTATCATTGAATTCTTACTCATGTTTCAAGTGCACTCAGGAGGCAAAAAGTTTCATATTCTCATCCAAACTCTTCATTAAGTGTTTCATCTTCATGCCAAGTTTGTGTTTACATTCTCTTGTTCTTAACTTATTCTTCTCCATATGAACTCCACTATCTTGCTAAGACTTGACTGCTGAACATCTTCAAAGATAGTGTACATGAAAATGAGAAAAAGAAGTGAGCATTTCCAAGAAGAATAATCCACAAGAAGATAATGCACATCGGTTTGACAAGCAAAGGCATGAACTGATGATAGATAATGCATCCAAAAGAAGCCATTCACACACTTACAACATATGGTGCATAATAAAGGTCAATTTTGCATTGAGCTGTGATTACCATGAGTACATAATGCTAAGACTTGTGAAATTCCAAAGATCCTATGCTTATCATTTGTGTACCTTCCTATATTCTCCATGTTATGACTGTTTTACCTGCAAAGCAAACAATTTGTAATAAAGTCAAATATTTCCAAGGCAAATTGGTGAAGGAGACTTAATTCGACAATACCTTCTGACATGCCTTACTTGTTGCAGAGCATCATACCTCACCAACCAAAGCAACCCATCTTTAAGTCCTATCTCATTCTATTTCCAGCTCTTCATCAATCTGCAAGCAGACCTTGACATTCTCGGCTTCGGGCCAAAAAGGTCACCTTTTATGCAATTTGAAACCAAGTTCTTCGGCAAGTTTGCGATGCAAGAGGATCATGAATTATCCTGTAAAAACAACGCTTCGCACGTGAGTCGTGATTGCAGCATATCCAATTTTCCATGGTATGCCAACTTCAAACTTACCAAGCAGTATTTATGCAGCCAGTTCAAACCAAGTGCTATACCAAGCCATTGTTCTTCGTGACGGTTCCCTCACCAAGAAAACTGAGGAAGAATGGCCGAGAAGAGGATCAATTTCCAGCTCCCAACAGGACGCATACAAGCAATGTCGAGACCTATCACGGGAATGGAAACAAGAAGTCATAAAACAAGGTTGAACAAGAAAAAAGTTACTGAGTTGTCATTGATAAGGAAAAATTAATAACAACAGTGAAATGTGAGGTTATAGCAGTGAAAGAGATTTACCTCAGTAAAGTCTCAAAAGAAAATATGCGGGACCACAAGCCAGCTCACCAGATTGGTCCCCACAGCGAATCCAGTCCCAAATCTTCACTAACAGCATTACGCGCACATCACAACAACAAGAAGGAATCTACAGCTCACAAAATTCTTTTTGATCTTATCATCACGACTTTTCCTCAAATACCCTCTGAAATTCTTCTATATAAAAAGACCACATTCATTCTGCAAAGAGAAAAAAAAACCGAAAATTCTTCAACCAAATTCTCCTTCTAATCATCACATTAAACTTTTACCAGATTACCTTCATTAGCACCTTACAACCACTAATCTTTGCTTCAAAAGCCACAATCATATCCACCCATACTTTTCTCCTTAATCCCACAAACTTGAAATCAAATACACAAAAAAAGAACCAAAATAGATAGCAAGAGTGAGAGATAGCGAGAGATCTAAATCCAAAAACTCAGCCATAAATATCACCCATTCCATGAACAACACCAAATCTCACCGCGAAGAAGACTGAGAGCAGAGCGAGAGAAGAGAGACTTTTGAGAGATTCGAACGCGAGCAGAGGACGCCACGAGACTGTGAGCGTGAGAAGCGAAAGCTGAGTTTGAGAGCATCAAGAGGAGACCGTGACGCGTTATCTACCGCGAGCTGCCTCCGTTAACCCATCTACCATTGCCGCGAGGAATTGGAGCCGCCGTTGTGACCCTTTTGAGGGTAGGTCTTCGAACCTCTGTTCATATGTTAGAACTGACCTCATTTTAATTTGTTTTATAAAATATGATTATTTTTCTTTCTTTTTTTATTATTATTCCTTTATTATTGTTGGTACAAGCCCAATGGTTAGGCCCTTATACTGATCTCATGCTCCCTCAACTCATTTGTTTTCTCTACATGCTAGATCAATACACACACATTTTCTAGTTTAGTTTTTTTAAGCTGCTCCTTGTTTATACTGTTTGTATTGCCGGCTAATGATGGACTTTGGGAAGCCCATTTTGGTTTTCTACCTGTACCTGAATATCAACACTTCTCCCTTCTATGTAGTTATATTTTTATTTTATTTTTTTATTACTATTATTATGTTTTTATTTATATATTTATTTTTCTGAACTTTTCTGATTTTTTTAGAGTTAGTGTTGGTCAATATTTCTTCATTTTGATTTTCCTATTTGTTGTGATATTATTAGGTCAATGATATAACTATGATTTCTTGATATTCGGTTTTTTACCGACGTTATCGAAATTGTTATGAGACCATTTTATTATCGATTATTCGATTTATTCGGTTAATGATAAAATGTGATATTCGATTGTTTAATCGACGTTATCCATTAAATTGAGACCGATTTCATTATTTTTATCCGTTATTTTATTCTTTTATTTTGGGCCAATGATATTATTAAGGGTTTATTGATATTCGATATTTGTAATCGACGTTATCTAAACCTATATGAGGCCAAACTTTTCCATTTCCTTATTATTTATCGATTTCTCGATTTATTTAACTATTTACGGTCTATGATATTATTATCCGGTTTGTGATATTCGATTTTATCGACGTTGTCCAAATTGATATGAGACCCTCTTTCCATTATTTTATGGTTTTCTAATTAATTTTAGAACCATTTTCATTTATCGATTTTTATTATTTAATCGGCCAATGATAAGTGGTGATATTCGATTTTTAATAAATCGACGTTATCCCCTAATTTGAGGCCACACGTTTATTTTCTTTATTATTTCTCATTATTTCTATTTATTTTATTTCGGCCGATGAATAAATATTTAAATATTCGATTTCAAATAAATCGACTTTATTTAAATTAAATATGAGGCCAAACTATTATTTTATTATCATTGCGACTTTATTCTATTTTTATGGTCGATGATATAACAAACAGCTTAAATATTCGATTTCAATAAATCGACGTTGTTTAAGTCAATATGAGACCAATTATTTATTTTTTATCATATTTCTTTTATTTAAATAATTATTTGATTATAAAGTAACGCTCGACTTCTCATAGAATGATTCTAAATTTGAATCGATTCTAAGATAGTTAAAGAGCTAAATTTCGACGCTTTCGGTTTAATTCGAGCTCCAACGGCTCAACCTTAGTTTAGTATTAGGAATCGTTCTCGCGTAACCATTTAACCCTTAATCTCCATTTTGCATTCACTTTTCGCGATCGCTTTATGCCTCGCAATCGACCTACCAAGATGTTTCTTTAAATCCAAACCCTTGATCCAACGTCAAGTGGTCTTAGGTATTAAAACACTTTAATAATATGAGAGAAATTGTACGCCACGAGCCTTAAGTGGTAGAAAGGAGGATTACGAGCTTTCGTTATTCGCTTCGATTATTCCGTCGCAAGACACTTGGCTTGTTGGTTCGGAATAAACTATCCATAGTCTTTAGTGCAATTCGACTCCTAAAGAAAGATAAATAAAATTTGAATCCTTTTCCTCTTTTAGCAAGTAATTCATTAGGCATAGACATCCTTTCGCGCGTGACAACTTAGAAGGTTCCCATCGAGTACGATGGATGTAGGGGGTGCTAATACCTTCCCCCTGCATAACCGACTTCCGAACCCCGACAATGGTTACGATGACCTTGTCTTTATCCTTTCTTCCCGGGTTTTATCTATATTTTCCCTTTCCCTCTTCGGGAATAAATAAAATTAAGTGGTGACTCTCAAGTCAGCCCAGCCGCGACCGCATTCGCGAGGATCGTATTTTTCGAGGTACGACAGCTGGCGACTCTGCTGGGGACTGGTTCACCCCTATGCAAGTCAAGCCTAATCTAGGTTGTTTCACGCTTGTTTGTATGCTTACTGTAAACACCCCAAATTTGCCCTCACCCATTCACACCATGGCTTGTGACCACCTCACATGCATATACACCATCATATCATCTCACATCTCATTTTGATTCACTGCATAGCTTCTAAGGCATCTGCACCTAGGGTTTGTGATCTGAGCAACCTCAAGGCATCTTGAACCATTCCAGAGGCCACTAATCAACTCAAAGGGGTCCATGTGTGTTCTTATGTCATATTACATCCTCACAAAGTCAAAAATGCAGAGGAATCACAAGGATTAGGGTTTGAGTGGATACAGAGCCAGGATGAACTGCACAGTTGACTGAAAATTAGGGTTTTGGTTTCAGAGGCCATAACTCCAAATTTGTTGGTCATTCTTGTTTCCATTGATCTCTATATGGTATAGGGAGTATGCATATCAATTTTCATGAAGAAATTCCATGGGGAAGTCATCTGATCAAGAGTTGACTTTTCAGACAAGTCAGTGTAAAATCAGGGCATCTGAGGCCCCCAATGACCCAACCAATGGGTGATCTTCATCATTTTGAGTGTATATGATCTTTATTTGATCATGGAAGAAGTTTGAAGTTCATGGAAATCAAGAATCTAGGGTTTTTGCAAAGGTTGACTTTTTGGGTTTTGTTGACTTTTCAAGAATGCATCCTTTTAGGTCAATTTTCAAGCTTTGATTTATGATCCAAAAAGGCTTCAAATGGAAAAACTTTGGTCATGAAAGTTGTAGATCTCATCTTTCCCTTTTCAAAAAGTACAAGAACATGATCTAACTCTTCATGGATCAAAAGGTGTGGCCATGCAAAGTTGCCAAAAATCATTGTTTTTCAAGTTATGCACCAAGTGGAAATTTTGCTAAGTCTTGAATCAATGCATGATTGCTGCCTCAAATTCATGTCAAACCATCTTGTAAACATTCTCTAAGTCCATAAAATCAGAATTGGACTAAGCTTTCCCATGATTCCATGCTTGGTTGGCCAAAAGATCACATGTGAACCAAAAGTACAACAAGTTGCAAAACACTCATGATCATTCCTCACAACTTGCAACATTGGCTGCTGAACCTTCCATAGTCTCTCACCACACCATGCTGCGCCAGCCTTAGCTTTGTACCAAGCCTAGATCAAGCCATACCCTATCTTACACATAAAGTGGTTTTTGAGCAAAAAGTGAACTACCTATCACAGCTGCACAAGTCACATCAAGCCACCAATCAGATTTGTTTATCATTTCATTTTGCAAGTGGAACATAACAAGAACAAGGGCTAAAACCAACTCATTCATCACATATACAAAAAACACCCCAACTTGCAACTTCATTCGATTTTCATTACACAGCCTGCAAACACCCAAATCTTTGCTTCCATTCATCTCACCTTGATCTATAGAACACAAAGCATCAAGAAACAAAGCCTGAAACCACCAGAAACCCTCACTGCCATCACCAACCCTCATTCTGCAGATTCATTCGAATCTCTTTCCTCAAGCCACAAACACTTCAACCAACACCATAAACCTTCTCAATACACCTCATAGACCTCAAACAACTCATCATCAAGGCCTGAATCAGCCAGGAGCTCATCTACCATTTTTGACTGAGTTGAAGCTGAAGCATTCGAATCTCCTTCCCCAGCAAACCTAAACTCCATTTGAGCATTCAAGCATCTTTGGAGGGCCAAGAGGAGCAGATTGAGCAAGGAGAGGAGGCCTGAAAGTTCCAAAATCAAAGGTTGCAAATCTCAGGTAACTCCAAATTAATTTTTCCAGAAATCAATTTGATTGTTACAAACTTGCTCTACATGCCTTGCTGATCATTCTGGCACCATTGGTTTTGAAAATGGATGTGTTTTGAGGATTTAATTGCTGTTTGAAGCTCACGAACCCTAGTTTTTCTTTCCTTCGATTCAGGTGATTTAGGTTAGATAAATTTGTTTTGGAAGAGGGGTTTAGTTCGTGAGAGTGTTAGGATCATTTCCCATGGCTTAGTTTTCATTTATTTTACGTTTTGAGTGGTTTTGGGATTTTTCAGGTGACCTTCTGGCCGGAGAAGATGACCGGAGGTCTTCTCCGGCCACCTGAAAGTGATTTGCCCTAATTGTCATTAATTATGTTAGTTTGAATTCTGGCCGTTGATGCGCGTTGACTAGCTGACTTCCCTCCAGTTTCAATGGCCAGGATGTGTTTGATTAGCCCTAATTCTTCATTAAGTTTTAATTAATCCATAATTAGTCAGGAATAATCCCAACCACTGGATCTGGCGCCAGTCAACCATTTTAAATTTTAAGCGCATCCTGGCCCTCCGATCTGATGACTTTCATTTTATTTTATTTTAATTCATTTTTCTTGCATTTAATTTGTACAATTTATTTAAAATAGCTAAAAAATCATAAAAATTATGAAACTTTTTCTTTAAGGTTTTATTAATTTTTATGACACAAAAATATTTTTATTTTATTTTTTATCACTGAAGAAGTATTTTTAAGTATTTAAAGGATTATTTTTAATTGATTAATGAGAATTAATTAATTAAAAATACTTTTAGGTATTTAAAAATTACAAAAAAAATTCATGAAATGTTCTAAGACATTTAGAAACATTGTCCAACCTTCAAACCAAATTTCTTTTTTGATCTTGATGCATTTTAAGAATTTTTCATGGAATTAAATCATTTTTGATGCATTATTTTGATCATATGTTTGAAAATTCATTTCTGTCTTTTGGTAAAGGTTGAGACATTGATTCTTTTTGCATTGTTTTCCATTTGACATGAACTTTCAAAGATAAAAAGGCCAAGATTTGATCTTATATTTTCCAATTGATTGGCATTTCTTTTGTTACAAACCCTAAAAAACCCTAATAACTTGTAAAATTCATAACTTGAGTTTGGTTGAGAGTTGAGAGCTCCCCTTTGGGCAGTGGTTTGTTATAGGTCTAGGGTTTCTTTGAGTGCCATTTTCCATTTTTCATATTAGGGTTTGCTTCTGTTTTTTTTGGTTTGTGTGTGATGCTTGATCCATGAACCCTAATTTGGGCCTTCTCTTGCATCCTTCTTGCATTTCCTTGCACAACATGACTTGTCATTGCATTTTGTGCATTCTTATGATTCATTTGACATCTTAAGACATGTATGAAGCATCATTGATCATTGCATTACATATTTGCCATGCCATTTGCATTGTATGATCCATAACATTTCATGCTTGTTCATGCTCCTACACTTGCATCATTTGCATTCATAATCTTGTATGAACATCTCATTGTCTTGCCTCATGTTTGCAGCACTTCATAACATCATAATCATCATGTGTATGCTTCTGGTTTGGTTTAGCATCATGTCATTGCATCTCATCTTGCCTTGCATTGCATTTCTTTCTAACATTTCAGGTGGTAAGTAAACTTGAGAAGTGAATTTGCCTTCACTTCTCATAACTTTTATTCTCATCTTCTTTTGCATACCTTGCTGCATTCTTATATGTGTTTGAGTTTGAGCTTGCTCATTCTTCCTCCTCCCACTTTCTTTCTTCAAGTGACTTGACTTCTTGAATGAAGCAAGTCACTTGGCTTCTCTTGATCTTGTTCATCTGCTTCCTGGTGGTTCATCTGAAGATTGTTCTTGAAAACCTCACAAACATTAGGACCAACCAAGCATGATAATGAATTAGGGTTTTGATTAGTCTCCCCATAGTTTTTACCTTTGTGTCTCTCCTTGAGTCATCTCTCCTTACCTCATAATCAGGGATTAAACCCTCAAGGCTTTAAGACTTTGTGATTAAGATCATGCCTGCATCCTTCTTTTAGGATGGAGTGTGTAACTTTAATCCTAAGTCTTGGACCCTTAAGGTGTTGAACTCTCTTAATCAATTCACTTAATAAACATCAAGACAGTACACTTGTAACTTGGGCCTTGCATTAGGGTTCTAATTCTTCCTTAATTGGTTAAGAAGGACTAACCCTGAAGTTAATGGACAAGTCCCCCTCAAGTTGTCTTACAAACAATAAAACTCACTTCTTCATCATATCATTAATTAAAATCCACTTAATCAAAGGCTTGTTTTGTCATGGGTTTAATCCCTAATCATGGATTAAGCTGAGGAGTTTTTCTCAGTTTAAACATTCTCATCTATTATCCTTCTTTTAGGATGGTGTAATGAGTCTGTTAAATCCCTGATTATGGCTTAACCTCATTACTTAACACTAAACAAAAATCACAAAAAACATCTAAATAATCACAAGTAGGTTAATGATCTTAACCCTACATCAAAGGTGATTAAGTGTGAGAATCTGACTTCACACTTAAGGTAATTCTCATTACCCCTAATCAGAGGGATGATGTGATGAGTTTACCAAATCCATTGATTTAGGTTTAAGCTCATTATCTTATGACAAACTCCAAAAAGAAATAAAAGACTGAAAACTCAAAAACAAACAATAATCGTCTCCTTCGGGATTCTTTTCTCATCTCCCTCACTCACAATCGAGAACTCGCTTCTTCCGTCTAATGCAAGACAGTTAGCATCTGTGCCAGACAGATCATACACTTGAGCATAGACAAGTAAGCAGTTCACAAGTCAATTCACCTTTCAGTCTCTTTGGGTCGAACTACGGTGTTCTGACTTCCTCATTGCACGAGAGGATACGTAGGCATAACTTAACAGTTATCGAACAAAAGTCTCTGTATATTCCCCCTCTTTCCAGCTTCATTCCTTAGCCTCATTTATCATGAGCATTTCACTTCTTTCTCTTTTACACTGACACTATACATTTATCACACTTCACTTCTTTTGCACTGACACCTGTACATTCTTTTCCAGCTATTTTATACACAGATTGCACTGACACTACCCCTTTAAAACACAAATCTTTTAAGCGTGGATCCCGTCGAGTACGACGGACAATCTGGGTGCTAATACCTTCCCAGGTTGTAACCAACCCCCTTTCTCAGTTTCTCTGGTTCGCAAACCGTCTTGTCCATCTTTTTCTAGGCCTATGCAGCATTGCCTTTCCTCCGGGATAAAAATGCCTAGCTGGCGACTCTTTTCATCTCCAGTGAGTTCACGGCTGTGTGTTCTCACTGTTCCCTTCGCCGACCGTTCGCGCTTGTACCTGGATGCAAATCTTTTGGGAGCGACAGCTTGGCGACTCTGCTGGGGATTTCTTATACTGCAACCAGGGCTTCTGGTTCTTTTTGTGGGTTCCTCCTAGCGCTTGATTGATTTGTGTTTACTGGGGTGTTATGTGCTTGTTTGTGCTTGTATTTATTTTTGTTTATTGCTTTATGTACAGTTACTTTACTGCTTTCTTTACTGCTTTTATATATCATACTGTCATACTGTGCTGGCTGGATCTGGTTTTTTCTTTGGTGGGTGGGGTTCCATTGAGAGTTTAGGTCCTATACCTGGGACCTGAGTGACACCTAGGCTAGAGTGAATCATATTCTTTCCCAGTCAATTTTCAGTCTGGTGCGGGAATATGAAACACGGTTCAGATATGGGTTTCTTCTTGAGAACTCTGTGTTGCAGATTTCCTGCAATGCTAGGGGGATCTGGGAAGCCTGCTAAGTCTGGATGACCTTTTAGTATTAACCTTCAGAAACTGAGGTGAATTAGAGGAGGAATTGTTATGGTAATTGTAAACACTGTACCTCCGGGTTAGAAGTGCTTACACTTCTCATAACAGATCCAAGTCTGAGGATCCTTGTTCTAGATCACTACCTGTGAGGGGGGTTGGGCTGTTTACAGGTTTGCAGGTACCTTGACCTCAGAATACCCTGTTACTTTGACTTTGTTAAGAATGCTCCATGTTGGATAGTTCTTGTGATTCTAAAACCCTGGACTTGTGGCTCTTTATTTGAGTCCCCCACCTTGGTTACTGGATCTTTAGACCTCCATCTGGAATTCTTGAACACACATGGGTCTATATCAAGGCAGTTAATCAGATCCAGCTCAGTCACAAACCCTTGCATTTTCATCTGCATACATACTCATTGCATCATATTAACATGTGCTTATTTGTTTTTCAGGGTATCCATCCTCATCAGGTTTTGGTTTTGACCCCATCTGCAGATTTGACCCATCTTCACCAGCATCTGTTTCAGTTTTTAGCTATCTGCTTCAGCACCAGCCAGTCAGTGGCTCTCTCTGCTTCAGCACTATCATCAGCACTCTACTCAGCATTCAGCCTCATGGCTCCAAAGAAAAACAACATCACCTATCATTTCTTCCAACCAGACTTGTCAGACATCAGGAGGATCCAAACCCTGATTACACCAGAGTACATACCTTTGTTCAGGGAACATTATGGGGACATACTTGACCTAGTTATGGACATGGACCCATCTCAGAGGAGCCTGATCCATACCTGCATCCAGTTCTATGACCCCCCTTTGAGATGCTTTACATTTCAGGACTTTCAGTTGGGGCCTCTTCTAGAAGAATATTCATCTCTGACTGGTTTGCCTATCAAGAGGGAGATCCCATTCAACCCTGAAATGGACTTTCCCAGCAATGGGGAGATAGCCAAAGCTTTGCACCTGGAACCTGCTTTGATTGAACAACACATGACCTCTAAATCTAGTGTCCCTGGGTTTCAGCTGGACTTCTTAATCTCTCAAGCTAGTCTGAAGGCCTCCCTGGGGGAGTGGAAAGCTGTTTGTGCTCTGTTGGCTTTAAGTGTGTATGGAATTGTGTTATTTGCAGATGAGCCCAGATTCATCAGCAAGAGTGCAATCCATTTGTTCATCTTGAAGAACCCAGTGCCTACCTTGTTGGGTGATCTCTATTACTCAGTACATCAGAGGAATGAGAAACAGAGAGGGAAGTTAGTGAGGATTTGTGCTCCACTATTCCATGCCTGGCTTCTCCAACATCTACCTAGGACAGATGCATTCCTAAACCCCCATCAACAAAGCAACTGGGCAAGGAGACTTTCTGTCCTAACTACAGCAGATATCAGATGGTGCAATCAAAGTACCAAGGGCAGAGACATAATCACTAACTGTGGGCATTTTCCTAATGTGCCTTTGGTAGGAGTCAAGGGAAGTATCAATTACAACCCCCTGCTGTTCAAGAGGCAATTGGGTTATGCACTGGTTCATGCTCCTAGGGAAAAGGACTTGGCTGAGACCCTCTACTGTGAGAACAAGGTTAGTCTGGCAACTGTTAGACAGGCTGCCTGGGCCTGGGATCATGTTCAAACCAAGGGAATCACCATTCTGGGGAAGTGCAATAATGTGGCGTCAGCTCAATATCAGGAGTGGTCCCATGCTAGGGCCCAAATCTCAGGATTGCCCTTCACCATCAAAGACATGCCTGAGTCATCTTCGGCACCACCTCCAGCAACAGTCAGCCTGGAAGAGTTTGAAAGCTTGAAGGACAGAAATGAGAAGTTATCCCAAGCCTTGCAGAAGACCCTCAGGGAGAGGAGTGAAGGTGTGAGGGAGATTGAAAGATTGGAGAAGCTGAGGGTTGAGCACTTGACAAAAATTGAAAAGTCTGGAGAGTACATCAACAAGTCTAAAGCTGGCGAGCAGATTCTGAAGAATGCTTGTAAAGAAGCCCAGTTTCAAAGAGCAAGAACAGACTTGTACCTGAAAGAGAGTCAGGCCAGGTGGGTCCGGATCACTGAGGCCCGTACTCTAGAAGACAAGAGAGTTCAAGATAAGATGGAGCAGATGGAAAAAGCCCTGGCAGCAGCCCAAGAGGAAAATTCAGAGCTAAGAATCAAAGCTGGAGTGAAGAAATCCAAAGACCAAAGCCAGAACAAGAAGTTGACTGCAGCTGTTGCAACAAGAAACCTTCTTATCAGAAGTCTCACGGAGCATCCGGCTGATCCTGTGACCGAAGCACTTCTCAAGGAAGTTCGTGAGGATGAGTTTGGCCTTGGAGTTTGATCATTTGCTTGTTGTTGTTCCTTTTCCATGTATTTTTGCTTTTTGTGTTGTATTTTGGCCCCTTTGAGGGTTTGTGTTGTAAAAATGAACAAGTTGTATTATTTCACCCTTTGTAATGTATTTGTGTTGGTTTCTATTTGGGCTCACATCGAAAGCAACTTCAACAGCATCATCTTCAAGGGTCTGGAAGGGTCAAAACTGAAGACCAAACCGGATACCCTTGATAGCAAATAAGCACAACTGCATTGCATGCTAACCCTATTTTTTCTGTTTTGTAGGTTTTGTTTTATTGTTTCTAACCTCTGTTGTGAATCTCAGGCAGTATTGCTCGTCGCCGGGTGTTTCCCCTCAACAGGCCACACAGGTATCCCACCAGAAACAACCTTCCGGGAATCCAGATGGATCAAGTTCAACAAGATCTTGCTGATGTCAGAAATCAGCTAGCCAATGAAAGATTGGAGATGAGAACACAGATGACGCAGTTCATGGAAGTTATGAACAACATGGCTCAGAGCCAGGAGAGACTGAGGGCCATGGTGGAGAGGCAGAATCAAGAGGAGCCTCATGTAGGAACTGCAGGCACCAGTAATAATGAAAGGGTGCAACCACATGTGAATCCCCCCCCTGTGTTTGGTCCACATCTACATCCTGAGGTTAACATTCCTGCAAACGTTCAAGGAACAGCAACTGCAGCCAGAGTACTTCAAGAAGATCCTCAGGAGGACCAGTACACGGTAATGGGTGCTGGAGAAGAGGCCTATGATAGGCGATTGGATGAAATAGCTGAAAAGTTGAGGTCACTGGAGTCTCAAAATTCTTTGGGCTTCGACGTCATGGACATGGGGCTGGTAGACGGGGTCAGGATCCCCCACAAGTTCAAGCCTCCATGTTTCGAAAAGTATAATGGGACTTCATGCCCCCGGACTCATTTGCAGTCATTCCTGGGAAGATTAAAAGCTTATACGATGGATGAGAAACTTTGGATGTTTTACTTCGAAGACAGTTTGACTGGGGCATCAAGGGAATGGTATTCCCACTTGACAAGGGCAACTGTAAGATGCTGGAAGGACCTGGCAGAGGCCTTCATCCGACAGTATCAATACAACTTAGACATGGCACCCAACAGGACTCTCCTAATGGGAATGTCACAGTCATCGAGGGAAAGTTTCCGTGAATATGCCCAAAGATGGAGGCAATTGGCTGCTGCCGTTCAACCACCAATGTCTGAGAGGGAAATGGCAGACATGTTTATGAACACTCTCCAGGGAACGTATATTGACAGGTTGGCTGCTTTCTCTTCCACCAGCTTCGCGGATGTTGTCATAGCTGGGGAAAGAATTGAAAGCCTGTTAAAAATGGGTAAGATATCTGATAATGGTGCAAGCTCGTCCAGTGGTACAAGAAAGCCTTTTACAGGCCCGAGAAGATCTGGCGAGACCAATGCCATTCACACCAACAGGGGTAGGCCCCAATATGTTCCCAGAACAATAGCAGCAGTCACAATTCCTGCTCCAGCTCATTCTCTACCAGTCTATCAACCTCCTCAACAAAATTTCCAACAGCAACCCCAGTATCAGCAAAATCAATATCCTCCAAGGAACAACAACAACAACAACTACAACAACAACAATCAACAGAGGCCATTCCAACGGAGGCCTTCTCAAGCTAACAGGGTGATAGACCCGATTCCAATGCCATATGCTGCCTTACTGCCACAACTTCTGAAACTCAACCTAGTTGAGCTAAGAACGTTGGCACCTCCGGATCCAAACAGTCTACCAAGAAACTATGACTCCAACGCTAGGTGTGCTTTTCATTCCAACGCACCTGGTCACAGTACAGAAAAATGCAGAGCTCTGCATATGAAGGTACAAGACTTAGTAGACTCCAAGGCTTTGAACTTTGCACCTCCGCCCAATGTCAATAAAAACCCAATGCCAAACCATGGTGGTCCCCGTATTAATGCAATTGAAGAAGACACACCGTCTCATTTCATAACCAGTGTGGATCAGATCAGGACACCATTGGTAGAAATCAAAGCTCAACTCCGTGAAAACAATATATTTCCGGGGTGTGAACTAGGGTGCCCCTACTGTAATATTTCTTGGAATGGGTGTGAAGACTTGAGGAATGGCATTGACAGCCTTATTAAGAGTGGCCTCTTACAAATCACTACATCATTTCCGACCAATCCGGCAACTTCATCAACAACGGTTTCAGACCCTCCTACAACTACAACAGCTATTGTTCCCGATAATTCATCAACAACATCAGCAAGTACTTCATCTGTCCTTCCGAATGATCAGTTTACAACAGTTTCTCCTACTACAACTTCAGCTTCAGTCCATTTCGACTCTCCATCAACAACAACAACAGTTCTTCCAACAGAACCTCCTACAACTCCAGCAAACGATCATGAAGATGTCTCTACTGTTACCATCTTCTACGATCCAGAAAATAACTCCGCCTACCATTCAGAGGGTGCTGCTCCCACTAGGGCACCAGTCACTATCTTTTATGATCCACAAACGATTGCAGTCCCTTCGGCAGCATCAATCAGTCCGGTTACCGTCACAGTACCTGGACCTGTACCGTATGAAAGCAATAGGGCCATCCCTTGGCACTATGGCTCTGACGTGTACTGTGAAAGGAAAAGAATCACTCTGGAAACATCAGCACCTGCACCACAAATTGATAATGTGGGCGGAGGCGGAGGCTTCACCCGAAGCGGACGTCTCTTTGCTTCACAATTTCAAAGACCTACTGCCGAAGCAGAAGCTGCTGCCAAGGCAAAGGGTAAAGGACCGGTGCAGGAAGATCCAGCTGCCAAAGAAGCCCTGAAGACTCCATTCGATCAGGAAGTTGATGAGTTTATGAGGATCATCAAAAAGAGTGATTACAAAATCGTGGATCAACTTCACCAGACGCCATCCAAAATCTCTATCCTCTCACTGCTTATGTGCTCCGAAGCCCATCGGAATGCACTACTGAAAGTACTGCACGCAGCTTACGTGCCCGAGGAGATTACTGTCAACCAATTGGAAACCGTTGTTGGAAATGTCACTGCTAGCAATGGGCTAGGCTTTACCAATTCTGACCTGACAGTGGATGGCCGAAACCACAACAAAGCCTTGCACATAACTATGGAATGCAAAGGAGCTGTCCTTTCACATGTGCTGGTGGACACAGGATCATCCCTGAATGTCTTACCAAAGAAGGCTCTGGTGAAGCTTGAATATGATGGACTGGCATTGAGACCCAGCAACCTGGTGGTTAGAGCTTTTGATGGCTCGAAGAGATCGGTTCTGGGAGAAGTAGAGCTGCCTGTGACAATTGGCCCGCAGACATTTAAAACTATCTTTTATGTGATGGACATTCAGCCCGCCTACAGCTGTTTGTTGGGTAGACCCTGGATTCACGCCGCTGGCGCAATAACGTCTACCCTTCACCAAAAGTTAAAATATGAGTGGGAAGGCCAAGTTGTCACAATCTGCGGGGAGGAGGATATGTTTGTGAGTCATCTAGCTACTTACAAGTATATTGAAATGGACGGAGAGATCGTTGAAACAATGAGCCAGGGTTTCGAAGCCTTGAATGTCAATGAAGCCTCTGCTGTATCTGGGATTTCCATGTCGTCGTACCAACAAGCCCGGAAGGTTGTTGAGGAAGGAACTGCCCTAGGTTGGGGCAAGGTCTTAGCTGTGGAGGAAAAGAAGGACAAGTTTGGGTTGGGTTACAAACCAACTCAACGTCAAGTGAAGGCTGCTGGAGAGCCTGGATTTGTCAGTGGGGGGATGCTTACCCCCGATGCTATCAACTGTCTGGAAGACGAGCTGGAAGAGGAGCGCAACCTGGAGAATTGGATTCGTCCGAAGATCCCGGGGAGCAGTGTCTCGAACTGGTCTTCCCAGGGAATTATAAGTGTTACTCGAGCAGAGTAAATATTATTTCCTGTATTTTTATAAGCATGCATCAAAGTCTTGCATCTTGCCCAAGATGACAAGACTCATTTTGTAATCAGGGCCATCTGTACTTTTGTGCAAACAAGATTAAATTAATGAAATATCAGACAATCTTTTTGCAAACGAGTCTTTTTCTTTTATGCTCACTGTTTTTCCATTTTCCTTTTTGTACAAAAATAAATGGCAGTGTTTTTCAAAATGACAACTTCATTTCACTTTTCTAAATAGGACTAAAATCAGATCACTAAAATGAACCAATTAAACCCTTGCAGAGAGTGCCATCCTGACCGCACCGACAACAGCACGGCTATGACATCGTATGACTTTGACAATCCGATCAATCAAGCTGAAGAAGGGGTTGAAGAAGAATACGAGCTTCCTGAAGAGCTAGCCAGGTTGTTAAGACAAGAGGAAAAGGTTATTACCCCTCATCAGGAGGAGGTTGAAGTGATTAATCTTGGTACAGAGGAAAATGTGAAAGAGGTCAAGATCGGGGCCTGCCTGCAAGACTCAGTGAAGGAGCAACTGATAGATCTGCTTCAAGAGTATGTTGATGTGTTTGCCTGGTCATATCAGGACATGCCAGGGTTGGATACCGATATAGTTGTGCACAAGCTGCCATTGAGAGAAGAGTGCCCTCCAGTCAAACAAAAGCTACGCCGTACTCGTCCAGACATGGCTATGCAGATCAAGGAGGAGGTACAAAAGCAATGGGACGCCGGGTTCCTTGCTGTGACTAGTTACCCGCCGTGGGTTGCTAACATAGTACCTGTGCCTAAGAAGGACGGTAAGGTAAGAATGTGTGTTGATTACCGGGATCTGAACAGAGCAAGCCCGAAGGATGATTTCCCATTACCTCACATTGACGTATTGGTTGATAACACAGCTCAGTTCTCGGTATTCTCCTTCATGGATGGATTTTCAGGATATAACCAGATTAAGATGTCACCTGAAGACATGGAGAAGACAACGTTCATCACACCTTGGGGCACGTTCTGTTATAAGGTAATGCCATTCGGACTGAAGAACGCCGGTGCCACTTATCAACGGGCTATGGTAACATTATTCCACGATATGATCCATAAGGAAATCGAGTGTTATGTGGATGACATGATTGCCAAGTCCCTTACAGAGGAAGACCATCTGGTGAATCTGCTCAAGTTGTTCAAGCGTCTGAGGAAGTACCAACTAAAGTTGAACCCCAACAAATGCACATTCGGGGTGCGATCCGGTAAGCTGCTGGGCTTTATTGTAAGTGAGAAAGGGATTGAAGTTGACCCTGATAAAGTCAAAGCTATTCAAGAAATGCCTGCACCGAAAACTGAGAAAGAAGTTCGAGGGTTCTTAGGTCGATTGAACTACATTTCAAGGTTCATATCTCACCTCACAGCAACCTGTGAACCTTTATTCAAGCTGCTAAGAAAAGAACAAACGGTCAGGTGGAACGAAGATTGCCAAAGGGCTTTTGACAAGATTAAAGAATATCTGCAAGAACCTCCAATCCTCATGCCGCCAGTTGAAGGAAGACCTCTGATTATGTACTTGACAGTATTGGAAGAATCAATGGGGTGTGTGCTGGGCCAACATGACGAGTCTGGTCGAAAAGAGTATGCAATATACTACCTAAGCAAAAAGTTTACCGACTGTGAACAACGTTATTCACTGCTCGAGAAAACTTGCTGTGCTTTAGCGTGGGCTGCTCGCCGACTGAGACAGTATATGCTGACCCACACTACCTTATTAATCTCAAAAATGGATCCAGTTAAGTACATTTTCGAGAAGCCAGCTCTTACCGGACGGGTTGCAAGATGGCAGATGATTCTCACAGAATACGACATACAGTACACATCTCAGAAAGCCATCAAGGGCAGTGTACTATCTGAATATCTTGCTGAGCAACCCATTGACGACTACCAGCCTATGAGGTTTGACTTCCCTGATGAAGACATCATGTTCATTAAAGCAAAAGATCATGAAGAGCCTATTCACACTGAAGGGCCTGACCCAGAAGAAGAATGGACTATGATGTTTGATGGGGCTGTCAACATGAATGGCCGTGGTGTTGGTGCAGTACTCATTACACCTAAAGGGGTTCACATGCCTTTCTCGGCAAAGCTCACTTTCAACTGCACTAACAACGAAGCTGAGTACGAAGCTTGCATTATGGGTCTTGAGGAAGCCATTGACCTCAGGATCAAGACATTGACCGTATTCGGAGATTCAGCTTTGGTAATCAATCAGACCAACGGAAAATGGTACACCCACCAAGATCATCTGATACCTTACAGGGATTATACAAGAAGGTTACTGACTTTCTTCACAACAGTCAAACTTGAGTATATCCCTCGGGACGAGAATCAGTTTGCGGATGCTCTTGCTACCATTTCATCCATGATCAAAGTTCAAGCTGCTAACTTTGTACCTCAGATTTCAGTATCGAGACTTGATAGACCAGCATATGTATTTGCAGCAGATATTGCTAAAGATGATAAGCCTTGGTTCCATGACATCAAGTGCTTCTTGGAGGATCAAACGTACCCACCTGGGGCATCTTCCAATGATAAAAAGACTTTAAGAAGGCTTGCTGGAAGTTTCTTTCTGAACACTGATGGATCTTTATACAAAAGGAACTTTGACATGGTACTCCTCAGGTGTGTTGACAAAACAGAAGCAGAGTTGTTGATGCATGAAGTGCACGAAGGATCCTTTGGTACTCATGCAGGAGGGCATGCAATGGCTAAGAAGTTGTTAAGATCGGGCTATTACTGGATCACAATGGATGCAGACTGTTGTGCCTATGCCAGGAAATGTCACAAATGTCAGATCTATGCAGACAAAGTACATGTGCCTCCAAACCCTTTGAACATAATGTCTTCACCATGGCCTTTTGCCATGTGGGGCATTGACATGATTGGCAAGGTTGAGCCAACTGCTTCAAACGGCCACAGATTCATCCTGGTCGCCATCGATTATTTTACAAAGTGGGTTGAAGCAGCCTCATATGCAAATGTCACAAGGCAAGTGGTAGCCCGATTCCTAAAAAGAGACATCATCTGCCGGTATGGAGTTCCCGAGCGAATCATTACTGATAATGGTTCTAATCTCAACAACAAAATGATGGCTGAATTATGCCGGGACTTCAGGATCCAACATCACAATTCTTCTCCTTACAGGCCAAAGATGAACGGCGCTGTTGAGGCAGCAAATAAGAACATCAAGAAGATTGTGCAAAAGATGGTAGTCACCTACAGAGACTGGCATGAAATGCTACCATTTGCCTTGCATGGGTATCGCACATCAATCAGGACATCCACAGGGGCAACACCGTATCAGCTTGTGTATGGTATGGAGGCGGTCCTACCGGTTGAAGTTGAATTACCCTCGCTACGGGTATTGATGGATGTCAAACTGAGTGAAGCAGAATGGGTTAGGTCCCGATACGAGCAACTGAGTCTGATCGAAGAGAAAAGATTGGCTGCAATCTGTCACGGGCAGTTATATCAGAAGAGAATGAAGAGAGCCTTCGATCAGAAAGTCAGGCATCGAGAATACCAAGTGGGAGATCTTGTGCTGAAAAGAATCCTTCCTCCACATACAGACCACAGGGGCAAATGGACTCCGAATTATGAAGGACCATTCGTCGTCAAGAAAGTTTTCTCTGGTGGAGCACTGATGCTCAGCACCATGGATGGTGAAGATTTCCCGTCCCCTGTGAATTCAGATGCAGTTAAAAAATACTTCGCATAAAATGACCCGCTGGACATAAAAACAGAATGGAAGTCCAGGCAAAAATAGGGCATCCCGGCGAGTCAAAAACAGAATAAAAGACTCGGGCAAAAGTAAGGGAAATAAACAAAAAATGTACACCCGCTGAGTTGAAAAGCCGCATTGGACAGCTCAGGCAAAAAAAATGGGTATCCCGATGGATTGAAAACCCGAAAGGGCGATCCATGCAAAATAAGGGAATAAGCGAACAACTGCATTCTGAATTCGTCTGTATCACCTACAACTTGGTAAGCTCCAAAGGATCAAGCTGCAATCAGAATCAACTCTCTCCAGAAAGCAAGACGAGAAGAACGTCATTGTCATACGGGTCATAGCAGGAGAGGAAGCTCCTCAAAGCGTCGTCAGCACCGCCAGCACTTTATTTCTCAATTTGTAACAATCTCCTCATTTCAGGAGATATGTTTCTCTGACTGTATCTTGCCAATTCAGGGCACACGAATTAATATAATCAGATTTTCAGTCATGTCTCGTTTTTTACATTTATGTTTTGCAAAGAGTTGTCTGATGTCTCTAAAAACACAATTGCATAAGTACAGATGCCTCTCTCTGAAAATAAAACACATGCTTGCAGGGAATATACTTACTCTCGAAAGTACTTATTTCCTTTGACGGAATCTCAGTAAAAGATACCTCGGGACCATTTGTGCGTTTCTTTATCTTTGCAGGATTGCAGATATCCGGAACGCAACCTGGGGCATGCAGGTTACGCTTCAGCAAGTAGGCGAGTCATGATCAACTTGGTCTATCTTCCACATGGCACTAGAAGGTGCCCGATTCCCCAGCGGAGCTGCCAAATCAGCATGCAATCTCAGCATCCGAAATGCTCTTTCCCCAGCTGAGTAGCTCCCCATTGCCTTCCCCAGCAAAGTTGCCAAGTCAACAAACAAGCTTAACACTCAGAGTGCTCTATCCCCAGCGGAGTTGCCTCTTGTTGCTCTCCCCAGCTGAGTTATCAACAGCATTCCCCAGCCAAGTTGCCGTCCTTCCTCAGCAGAATACAGAAATCAGGGAATTATCTCCCCGTAAAGTCCCCAGCCTCTATTCAGAAGAGCAACGCACGAAGGAGTCACAACAGAGAGAGAGAAAGCTTCTACAAACCCCAGCTGGGTCCCGTATTATAAGAATATGTCAATCGATGACGTATATCCCCAAGCAGATACAACTACAGATCTATCAATGATCTCATCCCCAGCTGGGATGTTCACTTCAAGCAGATCGATCAGAGATCTTTGCAGCAACGGGATCCGAATCCCGGATCGGTGCCTCTTTGCATAATCATAGCATTCGCATCATATTCACCCTCAAAGCGTAGCATTCCGTCTAATACGGAGCATTACGGCAAAAAATCAAATGCATAGCATAATCATAAGTCATGGTGTGATTTGAACACTTGTAAATATTGACAATCTGTCGGCATACAGAATACATCCCCATCAGAGTCCCAGCAAAAGCAGTTGCCCCATATCACAAACACCAGTGCATATCTCCTTTTGATACCCGTCCGTATCACCATTCCCCAGCAGGTTGCCTGAATACACCTTACAAATCAAGATCACCAGTATTGCAGATACATCCTGACACTCATCCGTGTCGTGTCACCAGCAGAAAGCCAAAGACACCCTCTTTGCACTTACATATACCTATACATTTTCTTGACACCCGTCCGTGTCATATCCCCAGCGTGGTCGCCTATACTTGTATATACCCTTTCCTGACGCCCGTCCGTGTCATATCCCCAGCAGATAAACACTCACCTATACATTATATACTCACTACTCATTGGTACACCTATACAGATACTCGCCCGTATCTTATATACACCATGTATATCCCCGCAGATTCGACAGTAGTCCTTGTTCTTTGTTAACCAGTTGGTACTCGTCCGTACCATCATCTCAGAACATTGCGTCTAATGTTTGTTTCTACATGATACTCGTCCGTATCATAGTCTTAAGGATGCTCGTCCGCATCTTTAATCCATACACCGTGTCAAACACTTATGTCTTCGTGAATATAGATGCTCGTCTGTGTCTACTATTCCCCAGAAAGATACTTTCAGATGCAACACTCGTCCGTGTTCCTTGTTAACCAGTTGATACTCGTCCGTATCATCAGCTCTGAGCACGTGTCAGTTTGTTTCTACATGATACTCGTCCGTATCATAGTCTTAAGGATGCTCGTCCGCATCTTTAATCTATACACAATACCAAACACTTATACCTTTTGTTTCTTGGATGTAAGCGCCCGTCCGTGTTTACTATATCCCCAGTAGATCGCAGTCAAATTTCCTTTTTTATCTAACACTCGTCCTGTGTTATGATACCTTTGAGAGCAGCCGTACCCTGCTGAGTGGTCGTCCTCCACTTCTTGATGGTCGTCCTCCATCATGCTCATCCGATGGCCGTCCCCATCGTTGATTTTAGCAGCCGTCCCCTGCTAGGTGGTCGTCCTCCACCTTTTGATGATCGTCCTTCATCACTTTATCCAATGGCCGTCCCCATTGTTGATTTTAGTTGTCTAACACTCATCCTGTGTTATGATAAACTTTGAGAGCAGCCGTCCCCTGCTGAGTGGTCGTCCTCCACTTCTTGATGGTCGTCCTCCATCATGCTCGTCCGATGGCCGTCCCCATCGTTGACCTTTTCTATCCGATGGCCGTCCCCATCGTTGATATTTTGGCAGCCGTACCCTGCCAGGTGGTCGTCCTCCACCTTTGATGGTCGTCCCCATCATATTTCTTTTATGCCCAACAGAGCAGCCGTCCCCTGCTAGGTGATCGTCCTTCACCTTTGATGGCCGTACCCCATCATCTGTTTATTTCATTCATTCTTTAACCCGATGGCCGTCCCCGTCGTGGTCCCTTTTCTTTTTTAACCCGATGGCCGTCCCCATCGCTGGTTACTTTACCTTTGTGAATTTGATGGCCGTCCCCGTCATGTTTCACCAATCCCCAGAAAATTTTACAGTTTTATCTTGATGGCCGTCCCCATCATATTATCTTAGTTTTCCCAGCTAGTCGGCCGTCCCCGTCTTAGCTTTATCTTTTATCCCCAGCATGTCGGCCGTCCCCGTCATCGCTTTACTTTACACACTTTTCCCAGCATGTCGGCCGTCCCCGTCATTGCTATTTACCCAGCAGTCGTCCTCTGCTCGACGGTCGTCCTCCGTCGCCCACACTTTACAATATACTTTACTTGCTTTTACAATCTATATCCCTTTTCTTCTTCATTTCTGTGAGTGCAAATTTTGGACTGTCTTTGGTATTCAACCACAAGTTATCTTGTTCGCCTGTTAAGCCGCCGCTTACAACCTGCACAGCTAACTCATGCTTGAATAGGGGCAGCTGTAAACACCCCAAATTTGCCCTCACCCATTCACACCATGGCTTGTGACCACCTCACATGCATATACACCATCATATCATCTCACATCTCATTTTGATTCACTGCATAGCTTCTAAGGCATCTGCACCTAGGGTTTGTGATCTGAGCAACCTCAAGGCATCTTGAACCATTCCAGAGGCCACTAATCAACTCAAAGGGGTCCATGTGTGTTCTTATGTCATATTACATCCTCACAAAGTCAAAAATGCAGAGGAATCACAAGGATTAGGGTTTGAGTGGATACAGAGCCAGGATGAACTGCACAGTTGACTGAAAATTAGGGTTTTGGTTTCAGAGGCCATAACTCCAAATTTGTTGGTCATTCTTGTTTCCATTGATCTCTATATGGTATAGGGAGTATGCATATCAATTTTCATGAAGAAATTCCATGGGGAAGTCATCTGATCAAGAGTTGACTTTTCAGACAAGTCAGTGTAAAATCAGGGCATCTGAGGCCCCCAATGACCCAACCAATGGGTGATCTTCATCATTTTGAGTGTATATGATCTTTATTTGATCATGGAAGAAGTTTGAAGTTCATGGAAATCAAGAATCTAGGGTTTTTGCAAAGGTTGACTTTTTGGGTTTTGTTGACTTTTCAAGAATGCATCCTTTTAGGTCAATTTTCAAGCTTTGATTTATGATCCAAAAAGGCTTCAAATGGAAAAACTTTGGTCATGAAAGTTGTAGATCTCATCTTTCCCTTTTCAAAAAGTACAAGAACATGATCTAACTCTTCATGGATCAAAAGGTGTGGCCATGCAAAGTTGCCAAAAATCATTGTTTTTCAAGTTATGCACCAAGTGGAAATTTTGCTAAGTCTTGAATCAATGCATGATTGCTGCCTCAAATTCATGTCAAACCATCTTGTAAACATTCTCTAAGTCCATAAAATCAGAATTGGACTAAGCTTTCCCATGATTCCATGCTTGGTTGGCCAAAAGATCACATGTGAACCAAAAGTACAACAAGTTGCAAAACACTCATGATCATTCCTCACAACTTGCAACATTGGCTGCTGAACCTTCCATAGTCTCTCACCACACCATGCTGCGCCAGCCTTAGCTTTGTACCAAGCCTAGATCAAGCCATACCCTATCTTACACATAAAGTGGTTTTTGAGCAAAAAGTGAACTACCTATCACAGCTGCACAAGTCACATCAAGCCACCAATCAGATTTGTTTATCATTTCATTTTGCAAGTGGAACATAACAAGAACAAGGGCTAAAACCAACTCATTCATCACATATACAAAAAACACCCCAACTTGCAACTTCATTCGAATTTCATTACACAGCCTGCAAACACCCAAATCTTTGCTTCCATTCATCTCACCTTGATCTATAGAACACAAAGCATCAAGAAACAAAGCCTGAAACCACCAGAAACCCTCACTGCCATCACCAACCCTCATTCTGCAGATTCATTCGAATCTCTTTCCTCAAGCCACAAACACTTCAACCAACACCATAAACCTTCTCAATACACCTCATAGACCTCAAACAACTCATCATCAAGGCCTGAATCAGCCAGGAGCTCATCTACCATTTTTGACTGAGTTGAAGCTGAAGCATTCGAATCTCCTTCCCCAGCAAACCTAAACTCCATTTGAGCATTCAAGCATCTTTGGAGGGCCAAGAGGAGCAGATTGAGCAAGGAGAGGAGGCCTGAAAGTTCCAAAATCAAAGGTTGCAAATCTCAGGTAACTCCAAATTAATTTTTCCAGAAATCAATTTGATTGTTACAAACTTGCTCTACATGCCTTGCTGATCATTCTGGCACCATTGGTTTTGAAAATGGATGTGTTTTGAGGATTTAATTGTTGTTTGAAGCTCACGAACCCTAGTTTTTCTTTCCTTCGATTCAGGTGATTTAGGTTAGATAAATTTGTTTTGGAAGAGGGGTTTAGTTCGTGAGAGTGTTAGGATCATTTCCCATGGCTTAGTTTTCATTTATTTTACGTTTTGAGTGGTTTTGGGATTTTTCAGGTGACCTTCTGGCCGGAGAAGATGACCGGAGGTCTTCTCCGGCCACCTGAAAGTGATTTGCCCTAATTGTCATTAATTATGTTAGTTTGAATTCTGGCCGTTGATGCGCGTTGACTAGCTGACTTCCCTCCAGTTTCAATGGCCAGGATGTGTTTGATTAGCCCTAATTCTTCATTAAGTTTTAATTAATCCATAATTAGTCAGGAATAATCCCAACCACTGGATCTGGCGCCAGTCAACCATTTTAAATTTTAAGCGCATCCTGGCCCTCCGATCTGATGACTTTCATTTTATTTTATTTTAATTCATTTTTCTTGCATTTAATTTGTACAATTTATTTAAAATAGCTAAAAAATCATAAAAATTATGAAACTTTTTCTTTAAGGTTTTATTAATTTTTATGACACAAAAATATTTTTATTTTATTTTTTATCACTGAAGAAGTATTTTTAAATATTTAAAGGATTATTTTTAATTGATTAATGAGAATTAATTAATTAAAAATACTTTTAGGTATTTAAAAATTACAAAAAAAATTCATGAAATGTTCTAAGACATTTAGAAACATTGTCCAACCTTCAAACCAAATTTCTTTTTTGATCTTGATGCATTTTAAGAATTTTTCATGGAATTAAATCATTTTTGATGCATTATTTTGATCATATGTTTGAAAATTCATTTCTGTCTTTTGGTAAAGGTTGAGACATTGATTCTTTTTGCATTGTTTTCCATTTGACATGAACTTTCAAAGATAAAAAGGCCAAGATTTGATCTTATATTTTCCAATTGATTGGCATTTCTTTTGTTACAAACCCTAAAAAACCCTAATAACTTGTAAAATTCATAACTTGAGTTTGGTTGAGAGTTGAGAGCTCCCCTTTGGGCAGTGGTTTGTTATAGGTCTAGGGTTTCTTTGAGTGCCATTTTCCATTTTTCATATTAGGGTTTGCTTCTGTTTTTTTTGGTTTGTGTGTGATGCTTGATCCATGAACCCTAATTTGGGCCTTCTCTTGCATCCTTCTTGCATTTCCTTGCACAACATGACTTGTCATTGCATTTTGTGCATTCTTATGATTCATTTGACATCTTAAGACATGTATGAAGCATCATTGATCATTGCATTACATATTTGCCATGCCATTTGCATTGTATGATCCATAACATTTCATGCTTGTTCATGCTCCTACACTTGCATCATTTGCATTCATAATCTTGTATGAACATCTCATTGTCTTGCCTCATGTTTGCAGCACTTCATAACATCATAATCATCATGTGTATGCTTCTGGTTTGGTTTAGCATCATGTCATTGCATCTCATCTTGCCTTGCATTGCATTTCTTTCTAACATTTCAGGTGGTAAGTAAACTTGAGAAGTGAATTTGCCTTCACTTCTCATAACTTTTATTCTCATCTTCTTTTGCATACCTTGCTGCATTCTTATATGTGTTTGAGTTTGAGCTTGCTCATTCTTCCTCCTCCCACTTTCTTTCTTCAAGTGACTTGACTTCTTGAATGAAGCAAGTCACTTGGCTTCTCTTGATCTTGTTCATCTGCTTCCTGGTGGTTCATCTGAAGATTGTTCTTGAAAACCTCACAAACATTAGGACCAACCAAGCATGATAATGAATTAGGGTTTTGATTAGTCTCCCCATAGTTTTTACCTTTGTGTCTCTCCTTGAGTCATCTCTCCTTACCTCATAATCAGGGATTAAACCCTCAAGGCTTTAAGACTTTGTGATTAAGATCATGCCTGCATCCTTCTTTTAGGATGGAGTGTGTAACTTTAATCCTAAGTCTTGGACCCTTAAGGTGTTGAACTCTCTTAATCAATTCACTTAATAAACATCAAGACAGTACACTTGTAACTTGGGCCTTGCATTAGGGTTCTAATTCTTCCTTAATTGGTTAAGAAGGACTAACCCTGAAGTTAATGGACAAGTCCCCCTCAAGTTGTCTTACAAACAATAAAACTCACTTCTTCATCATATCATTAATTAAAATCCACTTAATCAAAGGCTTGTTTTGTCATGGGTTTAATCCCTAATCATGGATTAAGCTGAGGAGTTTTTCTCAGTTTAAACATTCTCATCTATTATCCTTCTTTTAGGATGGTGTAATGAGTCTGTTAAATCCCTGATTATGGCTTAACCTCATTACTTAACACTAAACAAAAATCACAAAAAACATCTAAATAATCACAAGTAGGTTAATGATCTTAACCCTACATCAAAGGTGATTAAGTGTGAGAATCTGACTTCACACTTAAGGTAATTCTCATTACCCCTAATCAGAGGGATGATGTGATGAGTTTACCAAATCCATTGATTTAGGTTTAAGCTCATTATCTTATGACAAACTCCAAAAAGAAATAAAAGACTGAAAACTCAAAAACAAACAATAATCGTCTCCTTCGGGATTCTTTTCTCATCTCCCTCACTCACAATCGAGAACTCGCTTCTTCCGTCTAATGCAAGACAGTTAGCATCTGTGCCAGACAGATCATACACTTGAGCATAGACAAGTAAGCAGTTCACAAGTCAATTCACCTTTCAGTCTCTTTGGGTCGAACTACGGTGTTCTGACTTCCTCATTGCACGAGAGGATACGTAGGCATAACTTAACAGTTATCGAACAAAAGTCTCTGTATATTCCCCCTCTTTCCAGCTTCATTCCTTAGCCTCATTTATCATGAGCATTTCACTTCTTTCTCTTTTACACTGACACTATACATTTATCACACTTCACTTCTTTTGCACTGACACCTGTACATTCTTTTCCAGCTATTTTATACACAGATTGCACTGACACTACCCCTTTAAAACACAAATCTTTTAAGCGTGGATCCCGTCGAGTACGACGGACAATCTGGGTGCTAATACCTTCCCAGGTTGTAACCAACCCCCTTTCTCAGTTTCTCTGGTTCGCAAACCGTCTTGTCCATCTTTTTCTAGGCCTATGCAGCATTGCCTTTCCTCCGGGATAAAAATGCCTAGCTGGCGACTCTTTTCATCTCCAGTGAGTTCACGGCTGTGTGTTCTCACTGTTCCCTTCGCCGACCGTTCGCGCTTGTACCTGGATGCAAATCTTTTGGGAGCGACACTTACCTCTATGTCTTACTTGTTTTACTGCTTTCTTTATCGCTTTCCATATTATACCTTGTGGTTCTTGGATCGATGTTTTGAAACTTGAGTGAAAGGCTTTATACCCGGGCTTTCGAGTGCAAACATAAGTTAGCGAGGTTGTGTAGTATGGGCTCCTGAGAGAACCACTCTCATGGGTTGTCGATACGAAAACCTCACTTGGAGTAGATTCTAATGAGAACAATGACGACCGTCAAGCTTTTGACGTGTGTGCTCAGTTACTTTCATTAGGGTCGTCGACTCTGAGGACCTTTAGAACCTTTTGGTTAAAACATCGGTTGATGGTTGCGTAGTATGGGGCACCAGGGTTCGCCCTCGCGTGGTTCGATACGAAAACCTCACTTGGAATAGACTTACTCAATGGAGTTGATTGACTGTCAAGAATATATAAAACTGACACGTGCATCAAACAATTGAGGAAGGTCCATAACTCTGAGACTTTGTTTTAAACCCTGTGTCTATGATCGCGTAGTATGGGGCACCGAGAGACTTCCCTCTCGCGTGGTTCGATACGAAGATATAACTCAAAAGAGATTCATATGGTGGAGTCAATCAACCGTCATGCTTTTGGCGTGTGTGATGAACAACCATAGGGATTGTTAACTTTGGGATTCCTTTAACTTTGTAGCCTACCCGGCAAAATCCTTGTGAGGAAATCAATCTGAATATCCTCCATCCGTACCTTGGACTTATGATACCTTGACTTTATGTTTAACATCTTTTCGCATTTTATTTGCATATCATTGCATTCATATTTGCATTCATTTTGCATTCATAGTTGCTCATGTTCATTCGTTCTCGTCTTCAGAGTTGTTGAGTACCCGTCAAGCTGATTCCTCCACGCAGATACAGAACTAGGGCCCACGAAAGAAAAAGGATGGCTGAGCAAGAAGAACACAACAAACGAGTCAGGGAAGACATTGATGACCTGAAGAGCAGTGTGAGCAAGATTATGGATATGCTCCAAATCTTGGCTACTAAGGACACTCCAGCTCAGAAGACTGTCACCCCCGAAGACAGTAGTTTTGTCATTAACGCAGAGTCTTCAAGACCCGCTAGCGCATGGCCAGAATTTGGATTGCCACCGGGTTATACTCCGCCATTTGTGACTACTCAGATGACTGGTACATCCATTTTTTTCGAACCTGGAGTGTTCACTGACTCTCAACCTAATGTGCATACTGTTGCCCAAACTGCCTATGTGAATCCTCCCTTCGTGCCTAATCCACCATCTTCGGTACAAGGAGAGGCTGAGAATTTTGAGGATGTTAGGGAACAATGCATGACTTTGGAAAAGAGGATAAGAGCTGTCGAAGGATTTGATGTCTTCAACGCTGCTGCATCAGACATGTGCTTGGTTTCGAATTTGGTTATGCCAGACAAGTTCAAAATGCCAATATTTGAAAAATACAAGGGAGATACTTGCCCAAAAAGCCACATGATCATGTACTTCCGCAAAATGGCCGCCCATGCTGATAAAGACAAGCTACTCATCCATTGCTTCCAAGATAGTTTGAGTGGGGCATCTTTGAAATGGTATATGGGACTCGAGAAAAGCCGTATCCAATGCTGGCAGGATTTGCTTGATGCATTCCTAAAACAATACAAATACAATCTGGACATGACACCTGACCGCCGTCAGCTTCAAAACATGTCTCAGAAAGAAAAGGAATCATTCAAGGAGTATGCCCAACGCTGGAGAGAGCTAGCTGCTCAGGTTGAGCCTCCCTTGGCAGAGAAAGAGCTGACTGGTCTGTTCATGGACACTCTTCAACCTCTTTATTGGGAAAGGATGATTGGCAGTGTGTCATCTAGTTTTGCTGACCTAGTCACTATTGGAGAACGACTAGAGGAAGGAATTAGAAAAGGCAAGTTTGGAAGTGCTGAAGCTTCTAATGCTGCGAAAAAGTCCTCTGGGAACTTTCAGAAGAAGAAAGAAGGTGATACTCATGCTGTCAACACTGAAAGAAGACCCTACTACAGGCAACAACAGTATGGTGAAGCCCAAGTAGCCGCAGTTGCTCCTATGGTTAATGTTCCACCAGCTCGAGCTCCTCCACAAAGGAATGTTGGTCAGAATCAGACTCGCAATCCTAGGCTCAGGGCTCCTATTGATCCTATTCCCATGAAATATGCTGAGGTTTTCCCTGAACTACACAAGAAAGGTCTTGTTACTACTAGACCTCTCAATCCTCCAAATCCTCTTCCACCTGGATTTAGGACCGATCTTCATTGCCCATTCCATGAAGGAGCTGCAGGTCATGATATTGAGAACTGTTATGCTTTCCAAGCTCGAGTTCAAGACTTGGTCAGGGGAGACTTGCTCACCTTTACACCAAGAAAGGTTCCAAGGGTTGAAATAGATCCCATGCCAAAGCAAAGTGGCTGAAGATTTAGTCGAAGAATCGCAAGTTACTACCTAAAGCCAGTGGGTCAGACGGGAAAGCTCATCCTTGTTACTGATTAGACACTAGGCCTCGTTTCTTATCAGTTATAATTTCCTTGTTTGTATTAGGTGTACTTGTTTAAAGACTTTGTTTGTTCTTTAATGTTAATGTTAATGAAATGAGCATCACATGTTTTGAATCAATTCATTCACCTCCATATTTATGCGTATTCGTGCTTTTCATTTTCAAATTTTCCAAATAAATATATATGCCACTGTTTCTCTCATTCATCTGCTGTATAAGCAATGATTGGAGGGAGGATGACGAAAAATACCCAAATTGTTGAATGGTATGCTTTCAAAATAAAACCTTGCTGATGATATACAGGCATTGTTTCAACTCCCAAACACTGGAGAAATAAGGAAGTTAATCCCTTGTCAACCCTTTTGAGCCTTGAAGTTGGAGTTTCTTTCTACACGAAAAAACCACAATCTTAACCCGGGGCAGGGTAGTTCTCAGTTAATTCAAATATGCATTCAATTTCAGGAGGATCATTCCTTCCACCGTTTAATAAGGGTTTCAAGCCCAATTTTTGTCTTCGCGCACATCAAATAATTGTCGAAGAAACTGATGGCAGTCATTGTCCAAATCAAAAATGAAAAAGCCGCTAAGTCAATACCTAAAAGGCGACTTAGGCAAAATAAAAGCATCCCACGGACTGAAAACATCAAAGATACAGTTCATACAAAATTTAGGGACAATACACAATTCAAATCATAAGAGGTCACCAAAATTCCTCAACAAATACAGAGAAGAGTTGACCCGAAGTCCTCATAAAATAAGACAACAAAATGTTGCGAAGAAGCAATGACTGCTATCTTAGTGATCCTTTGGCTCTTAAGCCATCATTGTCAATACAAATCCAAATAACCTGAATGCATAGGTTGTTTTAATTGAGCATAGGACTGGAGATCATCACGGAGAATGGGTTGGGTAAAAAAAAAATTTTAAATTTTGAGCCTTATATCCTTTGTTTCAAACCATGAACCAAGCCACGTTACAACCCTTTAAAGACCTAATTGAAGTTTGGTTTGTTCGAAAGCATATCTCAACAAGGTTGCGTAAGCTGACTCCCCAAGAGATTTGCCAATCATTTGCTTTGGTATCATACCTTTTTCATATTTTTCAATTTGCATCATCTTTCACTTTGCCCTTTGCATGACTTAATAAACAGTGCATTTTTGCCAGTATATTCATTTTCTTTACACCAATATCATTCCAATAATGATTTTGATTTCAAAATTTGTGCTTGAGCATTGTATTAAAATTAACATTTTTGAATGAACATTTTATTTACAATAAGCACTCATCATCAAGGAATTCTAAACAGTTGAGAAACTTGACCAGTGGCCCTATCAGAGGCATATCACATTCAAAAATCTTGTTATTCAGAGAATATTTCCAAGACTCGTGCTGGGGCAAGCATTTCAAGTCACCAGTCAAGCAGTCACTTCAGAATCATTTAGCATGGGGCAGTCTACTTCGAGCAACCCCCAAGCAAAGCTTATCACTCCTTCCTAAAAAGATCAGCATCTTGATATGGTTGAGGTTGTGTTCAAGACATCTTTCAAAGGGTATAGTTGGCAAAGTTCACTGTGTTGTGGAATCAGCTGTTTCAGCCGCACTTATCCAAAGGAGTCTTATCCCGTGGTCTCAGCATTTGCATTGCAATCACTGCACCATTTACATCATACCATTTCATATCAAGCATAGCACGAAGTTTACTTCATGCTCATATGCATTTCCCGAGGTCTTGTTATCCTACCTTGTGGTCAAAGTCCAATTTCGCTTGGCATCCTCAAAGTCCAATTTCTATTGGCGAAAAAATAAAAAATAAAAAAAATTAAAGCCCAATTTACTTGACACCTACCAAAGCAGTCGTGTCTGTCACCCTGTCTTTCGTGTTTATTTTTCTATTCCTTCAAATTTGTCTTATTGATAAATTTGGCGTGGAACCCTTTTTCCTTCAAACTGTGTTAAGTTTGGCGTGGAACCCATTTCCTTCAAACTGTGTTAAGTTTGGCGTGGAACCATTTTCCTTCAAACTGTGTCAAGTTTGGCGTGGAAGCCTTTTCCTTCAAACTGTGTCAAGTTTGGCGTGGAACCCTTTTCCTTCAAACTGTGTCAAGTTTGGCGTGGAACCCTTTTCCTTCAAACTGTGTCAAGTTTGGCGTGGAACCTTTTTTCCTTCAAACTGTGTCAAGTTTGGCGTGGAACCCTTTTCCTTCAAATTTGTCTTATTGATACATTTGGCGTGGATATTTTATTTTCCTTCAAACTGTGTTAAGTTTGGCGTGGAACCCTTTTCCTTCAAACTGTGTCAAGTTTGGCGTGGAACCCTTTTCCTTCAAATTTGTCTTATTGATGAATTTGGCGTGGATATTTTCTTTTCCTTCAAACTATGTTAAGTTTGACGTGGATCCTTATTTCAAGTGACATCCCTTTTAATTTTCTAGTTGAAGAGTTTGATGTCTCCCTTGGTGTACCTTCGTAATTTGGGTTTCATTCCACATCTAGTACTTTTCTAGATGTTGCGGGCGTTGATTTTCCAAATTTGGTGTTTGTGCATCCGTAGATTTTTCTGGATGTCTTTATTACCTTTCTCAGAGTTTATTTCTCTCATTTCAAATATTTCTGACTATTCTCTGTAACCCAGACAAAGTTTCAGAAATATCTTGTATCCTAACCAGTTTCTTATCTTTTCATTTTCATTGTTTTATTCTCATTTCATTCGCAGACTTTATGTCATCATGTTTCATATCACATTCAAATTGCATTAATCCCTAGTTTTTACATCCATACATACACCTCATGCTTCGCCATCGCATGGCATTTTGCATCGGCCAAATTTTGGGTATTTTTGTATCTAATTGACTTTTATCCTGGAATTTCAATTCTTCGGATTTAAGACAATTAGATAGGGGCATCTGTCGTACCCCAAATTTGTCCTACCTGCATTTTATTTTTGTCTAACTTTTATTCAGAAAATAAAAAAATATTTTGCTTCTTTCTCAAGGTTTTATAAAGTCGTTTCATGGTTAAAGTTCAGTTGGTTAACCAGGTCATATGAAAGGGGTGTTGTTGGTTGCTAGTCAAAGTCATCAAATCAGTTTTACTTCATTCTCGGGATTTAAGGATTTGGAAACTTTCAAAGGATAAAAGTATAGAGTTTGATGCAAGTCCAAACTATTTGTTAAATGTCTAGATGCAAGGTTGGTCAATTCAGTGCATTTGTATTTGAGATGGTGGATCAAGAGAGTTTATTATTTATTGCATTCAGGGTCAAGGAATATGATTTGGGAATTCAACTCAAGGGTTTTTTTTTTAGCATAGAAAGCTTGACCAAAATTAAGGTTCATGAAAATTGTTAAGTTTGGTTCAAATAATTATGGAGGTGGAAATTATAAGGCCCATGTTAATACAAGAAAAATGTTAGTGCAATTATTCCAGGACCAATGGATACGGCGCTGCACATATTGTAATTCAAGAGAAAGTCCCCCAGGAGCAGGTTATTAAAATCCATCACTTCATGACCAATAACATTCTGATATTACAAGCTATAAAATCCAAATCCAGATTTTCAATGCCAAATCATACTAGTTACACAATTTTCTTTTAAAAAAAAACTATATGCATTACACACCAAACCAAAAAACATCATTCCAAATTGTAAGGAAGTCACAAATGCAAAAAAAAAAAAAGTCAAAGCTGCTGTTTTAACAACAAGTCCACATGGTGAATTCCCAGTTGCAGCCTGCTACCTTTTCACGGTTTGAGTCCGTTACATCTGTTTGTATTAAGGAGCCAAAACAACGTTAGAGATTTGTTGATCGAGAAAACCAGACGAGGAGAAATCAATTGCTGGATTTATAACTGAAAGAGATTACCTGAGGAAGGTCATTGTGCAAGGAAGATCATCCAAGTCCACCTAGTCATCAGCTGGCCACATGTATTTACCAGTCGCCACTGCAGCTGTTGGAGTCAAATTCTCTCTGCCGCAATTCAAGGCTGGAACAAACACAGGAAGAATGGCTCATACCAGATTTCTTTCTGGATCATTAATGTCTTCGCCTGCTGGGTATGCTCCTACTCCAATGGTGAATACTGGAAGCTCCATTGGTAATGAAAATCTCGCAGCATCTCAGTTGAAAGAAAACCCAGTTTTTTTTTATACAATTGGACAACTGAGTGAAGGTTCTGTTATGTGAATATATGCACCAGGCCAAGTTTCACAAATTGTTGCCATTATCGCGGCAAGGTGCAGGTTTGTGCCGAATCGTCTCCATGACATGCCTGACATATAATGAACATATGTGGTTAGAAAAATATCAAAGGAAGAATGAAATTAAGGTCACCAAAACCCCACCAATGAGGTTTTGTTATTACCTTTCAAGATCCATTAAGCCATAAGCCAAAAAATACTCCTCACTCCATGACTCTATGACCAAGATTCTTCCCCCTCAAGCAAAAACTCCTTATGTCATACAAAACAAGGAAATAGCTAAAGTGAATCACAGGGCCATACATCATTGCCAATTCAAAACTTTCGGTGGAACCTCAGTTTACAAGCATGCTTACAAATAAAGAAATTCAAAAGGACAGTACAACATCAAAGGAAATTCATGCTAGCCTAGGTTATCATTGAATTCTTACTCATGTTTCAAGTGCACTCAGGAGGCAAAAAGTTTCATATTCTCATCCAAACTCTTCATTAAGTGTTTCATCTTCATGCCAAGTTTGTGTTTACATTCTCTTGTTCTTAACTTATTCTTCTCCATATGAACTCCACTATCTTGCTAAGACTTGACTGCTGAACATCTTCAAAGATAGTGTACATGAAAATGAGAAAAAGAAGTGAGCATTTCCAAGAAGAATAATCCACAAGAAGATAATGCACATCGGTTTGACAAGCAAAGGCATGAACTGATGATAGATAATGCATCCAAAAGAAGCCATTCACACACTTACAACATATGGTGCATAATAAAGGTCAATTTTGCATTGAGCTGTGATTACCATGAGTACATAATGCTAAGACTTGTGAAATTCCAAAGATCCTATGCTTATCATTTGTGTACCTTCCTATATTCTCCATGTTATGACTGTTTTACCTGCAAAGCAAACAATTTGTAATAAAGTCAAATATTTCCAAGGCAAATTGGTGAAGGAGACTTAATTCGACAATACCTTCTGACATGCCTTACTTGTTGCAGAGCATCATACCTCACCAACCAAAGCAACCCATCTTTAAGTCCTATCTCATTCTATTTCCAGCTCTTCATCAATCTGCAAGCAGACCTTGACATTCTCGGCTTCGGGCCAAAAAGGTCACCTTTTATGCAATTTGAAACCAAGTTCTTCGGCAAGTTTGCGATGCAAGAGGATCATGAATTATCCTGTAAAAACAACGCTTCGCACGTGAGTCGTGATTGCAGCATATCCAATTTTCCATGGTATGCCAACTTCAAACTTACCAAGCAGTATTTATGCAGCCAGTTCAAACCAAGTGCTATACCAAGCCATTGTTCTTCGTGACGGTTCCCTCACCAAGAAAACTGAGGAAGAATGGCCGAGAAGAGGATCAATTTCCAGCTCCCAACAGGACGCATACAAGCAATGTCGAGACCTATCACGGGAATGGAAACAAGAAGTCATAAAACAAGGTTGAACAAGAAAAAAGTTACTGAGTTGTCATTGATAAGGAAAAATTAATAACAACAGTGAAATGTGAGGTTATAGCAGTGAAAGAGATTTACCTCAGTAAAGTCTCAAAAGAAAATATGCGGGACCACAAGCCAGCTCACCAGATTGGTCCCCACAGCGAATCCAGTCCCAAATCTTCACTAACAGCATTACGCGCACATCACAACAACAAGAAGGAATCTACAGCTCACAAAATTCTTTTTGATCTTATCATCACGACTTTTCCTCAAATACCCTCTGAAATTCTTCTATATAAAAAGACCACATTCATTCTGCAAAGAGAAAAAAAAACCGAAAATTCTTCAACCAAATTCTCCTTCTAATCATCACATTAAACTTTTACCAGATTACCTTCATTAGCACCTTACAACCACTAATCTTTGCTTCAAAAGCCACAATCATATCCACCCATACTTTTCTCCTTAATCCCACAAACTTGAAATCAAATACACAAAAAAAGAACCAAAATAGATAGCAAGAGTGAGAGATAGCGAGAGATCTAAATCCAAAAACTCAGCCATAAATATCACCCATTCCATGAACAACACCAAATCTCACCGCGAAGAAGACTGAGAGCAGAGCGAGAGAAGAGAGACTTTTGAGAGATTCGAACGCGAGCAGAGGACGCCACGAGACTGTGAGCGTGAGAAGCGAAAGCTGAGTTTGAGAGCATCAAGAGGAGACCGTGACGCGTTATCTACCGCGAGCTGCCTCCGTTAACCCATCTACCATTGCCGCGAGGAATTGGAGCCGCCGTTGTGACCCTTTTGAGGGTAGGTCTTCGAACCTCTGTTCATATGTTAGAACTGACCTCATTTTAATTTGTTTTATAAAATATGATTATTTTTCTTTCTTTTTTTATTATTATTCCTTTATTATTGTTGGTACAAGCCCAATGGTTAGGCCCTTATACTGATCTCATGCTCCCTCAACTCATTTGTTTTCTCTACATGCTAGATCAATACACACACATTTTCTAGTTTAGTTTTTTTAAGCTGCTCCTTGTTTATACTGTTTGTATTGCCGGCTAATGATGGACTTTGGGAAGCCCATTTTGGTTTTCTACCTGTACCTGAATATCAACACTTCTCCCTTCTATGTAGTTATATTTTTATTTTATTTTTTTATTACTATTATTATGTTTTTATTTATATATTTATTTTTCTGAACTTTTCTGATTTTTTTAGAGTTAGTGTTGGTCAATATTTCTTCATTTTGATTTTCCTATTTGTTGTGATATTATTAGGTCAATGATATAACTATGATTTCTTGATATTCGGTTTTTTACCGACGTTATCGAAATTGTTATGAGACCATTTTATTATCGATTATTCGATTTATTCGGTTAATGATAAAATGTGATATTCGATTGTTTAATCGACGTTATCCATTAAATTGAGACCGATTTCATTATTTTTATCCGTTATTTTATTCTTTTATTTTGGGCCAATGATATTATTAAGGGTTTATTGATATTCGATATTTGTAATCGACGTTATCTAAACCTATATGAGGCCAAACTTTTCCATTTCCTTATTATTTATCGATTTCTCGATTTATTTAACTATTTACGGTCTATGATATTATTATCCGGTTTGTGATATTCGATTTTATCGACGTTGTCCAAATTGATATGAGACCCTCTTTCCATTATTTTATGGTTTTCTAATTAATTTTAGAACCATTTTCATTTATCGATTTTTATTATTTAATCGGCCAATGATAAGTGGTGATATTCGATTTTTAATAAATCGACGTTATCCCCTAATTTGAGGCCACACGTTTATTTTCTTTATTATTTCTCATTATTTCTATTTATTTTATTTCGGCCGATGAATAAATATTTAAATATTTGACTTCAAATAAATCGACTTTATTTAAATTAAATATGAGGCCAAACTATTATTTTATTATCATTGCGACTTTATTCTATTTTTATGGTCGATGATATAACAAACGGCTTAAATATTCGATTTCAATAAATCGACGTTGTTTAAGTCAATATGAGACCAATTATTTATTTTTTATCATATTTCTTTTATTTAAATAATTATTTGATTATAAAGTAACGCTCGACTTCTCATAGAATGATTCTAAATTTGAATCGATTCTAAGATAGTTAAAGAGCTAAATTTCGACGCTTTCGGTTTAATTCGAGCTCCAACGGCTCAACCTTAGTTTAGTATTAGGAATCGTTCTCGCGTAACCATTTAACCCTTAATCTCCATTTTGCATTCACTTTTCGCGATCGCTTTATGCCTCGCAATCGACCTACCAAGATGTTTCTTTAAATCCAAACCCTTGATCCAACGTCAAGTGGTCTTAGGTATTAAAACACTTTAATAATATGAGAGAAATTGTACGCCACGAGCCTTAAGTGGTAGAAAGGAGGATTACGAGCTTTCGTTATTCGCTTCGATTATTCCGTCGCAAGACACTTGGCTTGTTGGTTCGGAATAAACTATCCATAGTCTTTAGTGCAATTCGACTCCTAAAGAAAGATAAATAAAATTTGAATCCTTTTCCTCTTTTAGCAAGTAATTCATTAGGCATAGACATCCTTTCGCGCGTGACAACTTAGAAGGTTCCCATCGAGTACGATGGATGTAGGGGGTGCTAATACCTTCCCCCTGCATAACCGACTTCCGAACCCCGACAATGGTTACGATGACCTTGTCTTTATCCTTTCTTCCCGAGTTTTATCTATATTTTCCCTTTCCCTCTTCGGGAATAAATAAAATTAAGTGGCGACTCTCAAGTCAGCCCAGCCGCGACCGCATTCGCGAGGATCGTATTTTTCGAGGTACGACACACCCCACTTGACCTTATGATTAAGCAACATTGAGGGATAGCCTTAGAAATGTGAGATGGCGATTAAAAATCGACTTACGTGTGTGAGTGTTTAATTTAAATTTATCTTATAATTAAGGTGATCTAAATTAATTTTTAAATAGAATACATATTTGCACTCCCTAAATTACTAACCATAGCATAAAAATTAAATAATTAAATATTTACAAACTTTACACCAAGGAGCAATTACAAAATAATTATAAAAATAATAAATAGCAACAATATAAATATAAAAGCACAATATAAATAATAAGCAAAAATAGTAAATAAGCAAATAATAAATAAAATAGGGGTTAGTAATAATAAGAATTAAAAATAGGGTTAGTAAAATAATAATGGAAAATATTAGTGAAATAATAATGAAAAGTTAAACAATGTTAGTGAAATAATAATAATAATAAAAAAATATATAAGATTAGTGAAACAAGAATTATAATATGGATTAATAACAATAATTAAAATAAATAGGATTAATAAAAATATTATAATAACATGATAAGAATATTAAACACAAAAATAAATTTTAATATATAAACATTTATTTAAAAATAAGAATAACTAAATAATTATTATAACATAAAATTTTTTAAAACATAATATCATTACAAATTGTTTTTACACATTATATGAAGAAAATAAATTTTAAATATCATATTCACAAAAATTAATCATATTTACAAAATTTACAAAAATCATATTAAATAAATATATATACATAATAATTATATTAAGAATTAGAAAATAAAAATTATTTAGAAAAATAGAATTAGGTTTTACAAAATTAGGGTTTATTTTAGAAAATATTTTTAGGGTTTAGTTTAATATACAAAACTATTTTAATAATATGCATATATTATATTTACATATAAAGAAAATAATTTTTTGAATTACAAAATAATTTCTGAATATAAAAACATTGAATATATATTTTATAGAATTATTTTTATGATATATAATTATTAATAAATTAAATCAATTAAATAAAATTAGACAAAACAAAAATAAAATAAAAAATGACAAAACAAACCTGGCTGGGATTTGAACCCAGGAGGCTTTGTTCACAATTTCCATGCCCTACCACTGTGCCATGCGTTGGTTGATGCAAGAGGAATGAACTCCATTTGGTTTTGTTTCTTATCTGGAAAAAATCAGGAAAATATAAAGAAAACAAAAGGCCTGGGGTGGTGTTGAACCCAGGACCTCATAGATACACACGTGCGCGCATTACCACCTGGCTGGGAGAGCCTAACTGGTAATATGATGATGACTGAACATAATATATTAAACCTGAAAAATGAACAAAATAAAAGAACAAAATGCTATAAATGGGGAATCGAACCCCAGACCAAGCCATTGTATACGCACGCCTCCAACCACTGGGACAACATAGTTGTTGTGATATCAAACAGCCAATAATTCATAAAATATAATACAAGATATTTGAATCCACAAATGCGCGCGAAGGAGTCTTCTTCTACCTCCAGAACTGCGAACTTAGCTGCGAAAATAGCTAGGAGATTACCTGCGAAAACAGAATGGTAGCAAAACCTACAAAGTTCATACATTGACAAAACAATAATATTTTACGAAATTGACTATGCCATTAAGTTCCTAACAAGATTTCCAATCCTTCTACGTCCTTATAATCCATTTATATTGGCTGGATTACAAAACCCTAATTGGAGCCGTAAACCCTAAAAATGGTGGATCATGTTTCAGGCTATGGAACTTCACCAAACGATCCAGAATCCATCTATAGTCATCAACAAACAAGGTTATGTAAACAAAATTCAATAATATGCAGTGAATCATTGGAATCGAAAAAAATTTTGTCAAGCATAAACAAGCCACGGGTTCATCATTATGGCACGATTTGGATGCTTATGGATGATGGTTCATGATCAGTGATGTCCAATGAAGCTCTCCATGTTCTTATTTTACCTTCTAGTGCTCTGAATCAAGGAATCCGAATATGAGTTTTGGATGGATTTTTGAGGTTTGAAACTTACACTTAGAGGCAGCAAATTCGTGTATGGGCAAGGGCAATGAGTTTAGTACTTATATGTGAATGAATTAGGTTAAGAAAATTGAATTGTTGTGTGGAGATTTTGATATTTGAAGATTGAAAAAGATCATG
Source organism: Lathyrus aphaca (assembly GCA_963966055.1). Classification (NCBI taxonomy): domain Eukaryota; kingdom Viridiplantae; phylum Streptophyta; class Magnoliopsida; order Fabales; family Fabaceae; genus Lathyrus; species Lathyrus aphaca. The sequence continues at coordinate 565,604,711 of OZ014523.1, forward strand.
GTTTAAAATTCAAATATTTGTTCATGAAGGCTTGCTATTTTTGTACCAATCTCATGATTTCCTTCCCTTTCAATTCAAATCATCAATTAAGACTTTCTAGAAGCCTAATCCACATAAAATCTCTTATTTTCATATTTTATTTTTATTTAAAATGATTATTAATGATTTAAATCAAAATAAATAAAAACAAAATAATAAAAATTCTGAATTTTAATCATTTGGGTCGTGCATGATGATATGGTATGGATTGGATCACAATTTGGCAAGCCCATTTGGAAGAAATTGGTTTTAAACCTCCATTTTCAACATAAACCATCATAAAATTTCCCAACTTTGCAAGGGCACATCTCCCTCAATTTTAATGGTATGAGGGTGTTTTTGGACATTTTGGAAAGCATGAAGAGTCCTCTAAACAACCCCATTGGTTTAATGTCCATATCATTTACCAATCTCAAGTTATGCCCTTTTGAAGTTGTTGACTTTTTGTTGACTTTTGAAATGACCTATAATGTCTTAGCTCATATCTTCCAAATGAAGCATTTTTGGGCTTGACTTGCAAGATCAAAGTTGTAGAGAATTCAATTTCCTTCAAAATGAGCTTTTAGTGGAGACTTGGTGATGAAGTATGTGAAAGTTATGGCTGGTCAAAGTTCAGTTGAGTTTTACTGAGGAAACCCTAATTTAGAAACTCCTGATTCTTGATGATCTGGAATCTCCTTGATGAATCATGATCAACCCTTGATCAAATGATGAATTTTACTTCATATACTTGATGTTGGCAAAAAATCATGAAGTTTGACTTTGGTTTGACCACAGTTGACCTCAGTTTGACTTTTTAACTGCATTGACTGATTTTGACTTATCTGATCATCTGACTGAGCAAACTTCTGAGAAAAGTCTTGAAACTTGTCATGGGGGTTCTTACACACATATAAGATGTTATGAAGCTCATTTGTAGTCTTGGAAGTTCATTTAGCCTGATTAAAGTCAAAACCCTAGTTTTGGATGCACTACTTAGGAGGTGCATTGTCTGAGGGAATTGTCAACTCTTCTGACCAATTGTGAACCTTGTGGACCTTGTGAACCATCATAAAATGTCTTGTGATACTCATGGGAGATATTGTGAAGCTTGTGAACCTTGTGAACCTCATAAAGTGACTTTGTAGACCTCATGAACCTCATGAAAGGTTATGTAAACATTGTGGAACTTGTGAACCTTGTGAACCTTCATAAAGTAACTTGTAGACTTCATGAACCTCATGAAAGGTCTTGTAAGTGTTGGGAAACTTGTGAACCTTGTGAACCTTCTTAGAACACAAAGTCTTGTATTGTGAGGGCAAATTTTGGGGTGCAACACGTACTGCCTGTGTAACAACACAGTGTTATGCGTATTGCCTGCGTAACAACACAATGTTACTAGATCTGTTACTAAAACCTATTTTCCCCCCACTAGTCCAGTTTTCTGCTACTGGTTCACCAATTTTCACTTCGATTCAAGCCTAAATGGGTTTCTACGTTGATTTTAGACCTATAACTTATGGTATCAAGTCTCAACTATTATTACTAATTCAGTTATAGGCCATAAATCTGATTTCTCTCTTAATTTTCCTGCAACAAAACTATTCCAGCAACAACCAAGAATATAACAACAACAACAATATATATCCGACAGCAACAACAACAATTCATAACATATTTTTCCTAATAGATTCATATGAAATCAACATCAAACATAACACAAAACAACAGAGAATCGTACAACCCCAATCCTACATGTTAACTATCACAATCCCGGTTATAGAATTCGAACCCCACCCTTACCTTGGATTGAAGTCCGCTCGAATTCACCGTAGAAATCTCCGCAAAAATCCAACCTAGCATCTTGTTCTTCCTCTAGACTTGTTCTTCTCTCCTAAAATTATGATTATTCTCCTAATTAGGTTTTTAGCATTATTTTTACTAAACTTTCACTAATCAACCTAATTACTAATGGGTCTAACTTAGCACCCCCAACTTACTACACTTACACCACAAAACTAAGCCCAACTTAAAATTTTACTATTAATAATTATTTTATTTATTCGACTTAGTTAATCTGACTTATTCGACTTAAACATAACTTAAACCAACTCAATTATCAATTTAATCAATCAAATCAACTTAACAACTTAAACAACATATATTCACATAATTCCACAAAATCAACACAATTACACAAATCAACGCAGATCAATACAACATAATACAAGTATATTTAATTAATAATTAATTAAATAAACGGGCGTTACAACTCTTCCCCACTTAGAATATTTTCGTCCTAAAAAATTTATCCGATCCAAATACTCCCACTACTTATTCCATCTGACTAATCAACTTCCATCTCTGAAGGCAACCCACGAATACTACTAACAATAATCCACGACTTTAATGGAAACAACAACACGAACAACCCACAAGCGATGCACTTGACATCTATCAACACAACACCACGAGTAACCAACTTAAGAACTTAAAACACATCAACACAAGAACATACAACTTAACACAACATATAATACAACCAAGTTACCGACATCGTTGTCATTCACATAAGAACAACTGCACCACACCACGCGTTTCACTATGCACTCTGATTACTTGCAATTTACTAAGTCTACTGAGTTTAACTCCAACTTACAATTATCAAAATCGACATTTCAACAAATCCTTCGACTTAACTCCTCAGAAATTTCGTTCCAACAGGTATTCTAACTCTTGTAGCTTACTGAATACTTCCAACTTAGATCCTAAGACAACAACTTTGAATGTTCGACATAATTACAACGACGACTACTTCCCAATCCTTGGATAAAATATACTTATACTTCCCAATCATCCTCAACATAACTACAACTTTACTATCTTTTAACAACACGTCCTTCGAAAATCATCTTAAACATGCAACATCATTACAACAACATATGGTACATGGGTCCAACGAATTTCCACAAGATAACTCATTTTCTTTGCTTCTAACTAATTCAACATATTGAATCCTTGATTCGTACTCATACTGACATAACCCTTCATAGATTCTTATCTGAATCGGCACAATCAAACAAATCTTCTTGTTCCAACAAAAAATCGCACTTTAATAAACCAACTTATATTTTCACTCCTTCTAATACTTGTAACTCAACTTTATCAACATTCTTGTCAAATCATGGTCTTACATTTCCATATACTTTCCTCTTGAATTATTTCAAGAAAGCTTCAAGTCTCATGCCACTTAATTCATCACCCAAAAAAACACTCCAATTATCCAGAGTCTAACTATGAGTTTTCCATAATACTATTCAATCCAAACGCAACTTCATACCATCATTCTTAAATCCAACTAATACTCTCATATAATAACCTGCATGGGCAAAACAAACAATACTCAAGCACTTAGCTTGACTTCAACCAATTCAATGTACATACTATACTAGTTGGCATGACACATCTATCCATCATTTATGATTTCGTCTACTATTAACAATAAATTAAGGGTGATCAGTTCCTCAATTTGTCAATAGACACCCGACAACCGTAACAGTGGCATAAATCATCATTACCCAACAAAATAGCGTACTTCAACTTGTGCCCAAAGTCCGTAAGCATAATGCTCCGCCAACTCTATAAGGCTTACCAACATCTTCTTAGTCTTCTTAATTCTGACTCCGTCAATTATATCAAAAAATCCAAAATCCAATACACATTCTCTTCTACATGCTCGTAGCACAACACAACTTAAAATATCTTTCTAACTCCGAACTCGCTACTACATCAAGTACTATCCATCTTGGTTCGCTCCAATTACAACTTTCATCCAAGTTAAATTTTTTAACAACACCAATCAAACATCCGCATTTCTCTCAACATTACCATCTTATAACATCATCAATTTAATCATCCTTATTCAACATAAATAACATCTATATGCATCCTCCGATACCATCACATTCTTTCTAATACCAATATCTTATTCCTTATCATATTTCACACTCGTCTTCATTTTTCTCAATTTTCAGCAATAGTCGCTCAACTTCAAACACATCTATCTCTTAAAACACAGATCTCTCAAACATAAAATTATAGTCCAAAATGAAGGAAATTCTCACAAATTCCAGAAATTCAAGAATCTCTTAAATCCGAGTTACGAGTAAAAAGTTATCATCCTTGCAATGGGACTGATAAAAAAATCCCGTATGCATAATTTTCCAAAAATCAGCATCATACCCAAGCATACAAACTCACTTTTCTCCCTCTTTACAAACCTCCTGAAGGCAAATCTTATATGAAAACTGTAGGGAATTTCGTAAGCTTTCCAAAAAGTTCAGAACCGCTTCAATCAGAATCACAAGTAAAACGTTATGCCTCTTTTACTAACAAATGTTTCAAAAATTACAAAAGCAGAATTTGAGTTTGATGGACATAAGTTCCATCTCTCTCTCTCTCTCTCTCTCTCTCTCTCTCTCTCTCTCTCTTGATTCCAAAATCTACCAAAAACTCGCTCTACATCCAACTTCAAAGTTTACTCGACTTAAATCCATCTACACTCAAGGTGTAACAATCTACTGACTTGGTTCATCAACTTATCATTTCCATTGGAATAAATCCTCCTTCTCAAACAACTCACCATCCATGATCTACGCACATCTTAACCACGACCAATACGAATTCATGAGTCCATGCTCTCGCCGGTTCGTAACAACCTCGTTTCAACAACCTTGCACTCTTACAATCAACATCATCTTTGAACCAACTTATACATTCTAACAACAGTCCGAGAGCAAACTCTCCCCACTGAATTCCAAACCAACACCTGCAGACAACAACTAAAAACCAACAAACAAGTATCGACAGTGCTTCACATATATTTCGCGCACTAAGGAATCAACAAAATTAGACAAAATTGGTCGGACGGACCGACCTGCTCTGATACCACTAATGTAACACCCCAAATCTACTAGCGGATATTCATAAATCAGAGTATAAAACATCAACTTATAAACAGGTGTCACATTTTCAACTTTCAAACAACAACAACATATTAATCACACATACACGTTGATATATAACACTTCAACTTTCGGTTGACAATTAACAACATATTTATTCTTTAAAAGAAACAACGTTTATTTCTAAACAACATATTCATCATTTTAACTCGATTGTCATAATACTTTTATTCAACTTGTAAATCATCCTCAAACAACTTAACATCTTAATCAATACAACCACTACATTCATCTACAGAAGGATAACAACATTAATACAACAAGCGTCAACCCCTCGAGTGTTACGTATCAGAGCAACGACACCAACTCGAATCTACTAAGGCAAGTAACTATAATATGGAAAACCTGCACGTTACCAACATAAGGGTAACATTCAAACAAAAAGGGTGAGATATCAAACAATATAAATAGGAGTATGATAATTAATGCATTAGATAGAATCATACAATATCACTACTATCCAACAACAACAACAACTTAACGATCACCCACAATTTATCAACATGTTTTATCAACTTATTACACATATCAACATCTACGACATAATCAATATACTTAACTTCAACGAAACACAATCAACTTCAACAACTTCAACAAACATAATCAACTTCAACAACTTTAACAAACATAATCAACTTCAACAACTTCAACAAACATAATCAACTTCAACAACTTTAGCAGACATAATCAAGTTCAACAACTTCAACAAACCCAATCAACTTTATCCACATAATCATAAAAGAAACTTCATTAACATAATCGTATAATCAACGTAAAACAACATAATCATATAAGCAACTTCATCAACATGATCATATAATCAACATAAACAATTTCATCAACTTAAGCAACATAAATAGTGCAACACAAAATGCGACTTGACTATGCATATGCATGTGGTACCATTAGAGTAAAAATCCCAACTTGAAATATGCCAGGTTATCGAGGCATCTGCAAGGCATAAGTCTTCAACTTAATAATTTTGCCAACATAGCCAACCATGGTGAGCATCCGCTCCAACTTAAAAACATGCAAATGTATGCGACTATGAATGGCATACAACAAAAATTACATAATCAACAACTTCACAACATAAGAACTTGAACAACTCAACAACATCAATCAACGTTGGTCATAAGACCTGCAACTTAATAACTCCCAAGATTGGGACAACATAACTCATATCGACTTAATACGATCACAACACGGGAAAAGGAACCAATTACGGCGTAATTAATTAAATCTCTAAATTAATTATTTTAATCTTCAAATTTACTAAAATCAACTTATTTTATTTCCACTTAACGTCTAGGATCAACTCAGTTTGAAACGGATGCGGAAACAAGACAAATCGCTAGAAAAATGCACTTTCTGCACGCAACTCTGCCCATACGCGTAAGGCCTCAGTGTTACGCGTAATGTAACACCCCACTTTCCCAAATCAATAAAAATAACGCTTTTACATCAAAATCAGAGTTTAAAGTGGAATGTCACGTATTCGACAATATTAATCAACAAAATGTTCTCTATTAAAAACAACGGAAAACTAATCGTTTTAAAACAACCAAGGCAATAAGCCAGTTTCAACAAAATATCCTCAATATGTTTAATTCCATAAAATCATATACGTAACAGAAATAAAATAACAACAGAAAATTCCCCATCCCGTGTTACGTATCAGAGCGTCCTAAGACTCGAACACAACAACACGACTCCATGCACTCTAAGTACCTGGATTATCTGTACTTCCAAAGAAGCATAGATGCAACAACAACAACAAAGAGGTGAGAAAAAATTCAAATATAAACGGTGCGTATAACATATACAAGGTAGTTTCTCACGCAAACAACAATAATCACATAATCACTCAACAATAATCCACAACAACAAGTACAACAATAATTATACAACAACAATAAAAAATATATGCAATGTGACTCAACACGACACAATTCATGTGATACCAGGTTTTGTTCATTCAATCGAACACGAATAATCACATACACCCATCCAATAATGATTATCCCAACACTCTCCATAATGGAGTACAGATGATCATATTCGCCCATCCGGCTGATCATCCCAACAATAACGACAAATGTATACATGTCAACGTAAAAACATACATCATGTATAATTCACCATTTATACATCTACACGATCCATCCGATCAAACACAACAAAATTTCCATCAATAATCACCAATAATTACTTCACGCGATTTACTCGATTTTACGACTAAATTAATCCACCTAATTTCCAATATTTGTTCCTCCTCAATATTAAATCTCGATTAAATATGTTTTAAGATTCATCTCAATGCCTCACACCAAAAGAATTGGCTACGCACGCGAAATCGGGACATAAATCGCAAAACTGCGTGTTTTTGCGCCACACGCTGGCCATACGTGTACTGGTCTGGCAATACGCGTATTGGCCTATGCCATACGCCCCATATGCCCCCAATACGTGTATCAACCCCCTAATACGCGTATTGGCTCAATCTTCATCCCTCCATGTGTGTATTGGCCTAGTCCATATGCGTATGGGCATAATAAGTGTGTTTTCTGGGTTTTCTGCATAATTTCAGATCTATACCTCATTCCACTCGATTCCATGATTCGTACCTGTCCTATAACCGTTTCTACACAAGTTTTACTCTCCAATCTTCATCTATCTTTCATCTATGTTATTATATTTCGATTAATTTTCGATATAGATTTAAACCTCATTCCGTTCATCATCAACAACAACAATATTCACACATATTTCTTCATCTAGATCAACAACAACAGAATCACAACAGAAATCATCACAACTCAACAAATATTCATGGATTCACAATGATTATCATATACTCAAGAATTCATTATACACATCATAATCAATAGAAATTCCTAAGAGGGAAGGATACCCCCAAACTATCCATCATGTTAATTCACCTGAAATTAAATTCGTTCTCCCCTACCTCGAATTTCAGTGAAAATCCTGTGAATACTGGATGATTTGGGTGCCCTAGATGGTGTTCTTCCTTCCTAGCCTCTTTGTTCTTCTCACCAAAACTTTTACGATTAATCTTACACTGATTTTTCTATTTTGACTAATTCAATATTAACCCTTTACTACCCTTTTACTAAACCACCCTGTAATCCAGTTAATAATAATAATAATAATAATTTTAATTATATTATTTCAATTACTAGTTGTTATAAAATAACAACAACAACAACAATAATAATAATAATAATAATAAGTAAATAGTCTTATTACTATTCGCACCCTTTCTGTTACTAATCGCACTCGATTATACCCGTCCCATTAGGATACAACACCAACATTAATAAGACACACGCCTTAACTAAGGCCAACATAACAAAAAAATTACCCGATGATTTAATATTAAAAATGGGGTGTTACAACTCTCCCCCACTTAGAATATTTTCATCCTCGAAAATGTACCTGATGAGAAAAGTTCCGGATACGACTCCCGCATCCTGCTTTCTAGCTCCCAGGTTACACTCCCACCAGCAGCTCCACCCCAAGCTAGTCTCACCAAAGGAATCTCTTTACCTCTGAGTTGTTTCATCTTGCGGTCCTCAATTCTTATCGGCATCATTTCCACATAAATATTCTCTCTAACCTGTACCTCATCCCTCTAAATAACATGAGATGGGTCAGACACATACTTCCAAAGTTGCGACACATGAAACACATCATGCAAATTCGAAAGCTCTGGAGGCAACGCCACCCTGTACGCAACGGTACCAACTCTATGCAAAATCTGATATGGTGCAATAAACTTAAGATCTAACTTCTTCGATTTCAACGCACGACTAACACCTGTCATAGGATTAACCCTCAGAAATACATGATCATCTTCAACAAATTCTAATTCTTTTCTCCGGTTATCATGATAACTTTTCTGTCTACTCTGAGACGCTCTCATCTTTTCACGGATCATTTGAATTGCCTCAGTTGTCTGTTGTACAATTTCAGGTCCAAACACCACATTCTCACCAGTTTCATACCAACATAAAGGCGTTCTACACCTTCTACCATACAAAGCTTCAAACGACGCCATCCCAATACTAGAATGGTAACTATTATTGTACGTGAACTCAATCAATGGAAAATTAGTATCCCACGCACCACCTTGTTCCAATATGTAAGTTCTCGACAAATCTTTCAAGGTCTGAATAGTCCTTTCTGACTGACCGTCCGTCTACGGACGATATGCCGAACTCAATTTCAACTATGAACCTAAAGCCTCTTGCAAACTTTTGCAAAATTCAGACGTAAATTTTGTATCTCTATCTGACACTATACTTGATGGAACACCATGTAGTTTCACAATTATCCAACGGTTGCATCAATCCCGAAGGTTTCTGATGCTCCACCTTCGATTTCTAACACACCAAACAAGCATACACAAATTATGCAATATCTCTCTTCATACCTGTAAACACCCCAAATTTGCCCTCACCCATTCACCATGGCTTGTGATCATCCTCATATGCATAAACACAAACATATCATCTCACATCTCACTTTTGATTCACTGCATAGTTTCTAAGGCATCTGCACTTAGGGTTTGTGATCTGAGCAATCCCAAAGCATCTTGAGCCACTCCAAAGGCCACCAATCAACTCAAAGGGGTCCATGTGTGTTCTTATATCATATTCCATCTCCTCAAAGTCAAAAATGCAGAGGAATCACAAGAACTAGGGTTTGAGTGGATGCAGAGCCAGGCTTAACTGCACAGTTGACTGAAAATTAGGGTTTTGGTTTCAGAGGCCATAACTCCAAATTTTTTGGTCATTCTTGTTTCCATTGGTCTCTATATGGTATAGGGAGTATGCATATCAATTTTCATGAAGAAATTCCATGGGGAAGTCATCTGATCAAGGTTTGACTTTTCAGACAAGTCAGTGTAAAATCAGGGCATCTGAGGCCCCCAATGACCCAACCAATGGGTGATCTTCATCATTTTGAGTGTATATGATCTTTATTTGATCATGGAAGAAGGTTGAAGTTCATAAGAATCAAGAATTTAGGGTTTTTGCAAATGTTGACTTTTTGGGCATAGTTGACTTTTCAAGAATGCATCATTTTAGGTCATTTTTCAAGCCTTGATCCTTGCTCCAAAAAGGCTTCAAATGAAAAAAACTTTGGTCATGAAAGTTGTAGATCTCATCTTTCCCTTTTCAAAAAGTACAAGAACATGATCAAACTCTTCTTGGATCAAAAGTTATGGTGTGACAAAGTTGGCTAAAATCATTGATTTTCAAGGCATGCTTCAAATGGAAATTTTGCAAAGTCATGAACCAAAGCCATTTGTGACCTCTAATTCATTTCAAACCATTACACAAACATTCTATGAGCCTTAAAAATCAGAATTGGACCAAGTTTCCACATGGTTTGGTTTGTGTAACAAGACTTTCTCACATGTGAACCAAAAAGCCACAAGTTGCAAAACTCATGATCATGCTTCCTACAACTTGTGACATTGGATGCTGAGCTTTGCTAGACCTCTCCCTCACCCTTGCTGCGCCAGCCCATGCCATGTACTTGCCTAGATCATGAGCCATACTTCTCTTACACATTATTTGGCTTTTTGCAAAAGGTGACTTACCAATCAATAAAGCACATGTCCAATCAACTGACCAATGAGAGAGAGTTATGTGGACAATTTGCAAGCCATTTCATGTATAAGGCAAGGCTGAAAACACTTCATACAACACATACACAAAAACACACCAAGCTGCATTTTGCTTCGAATCCCTCTGCCCAGCCACAAAACATCCCAACCATTTCCACACTTCAAATCACCATGATCCATTGAGAAGAAACCAGCCAAGAGCCAAGCCTGAAACCAACCACAAAGCCACTTCACCATTTTCATCTCAACCTGCATTTTCCTTCGAATCTCCCTCCACAAACCTCAAACACAAGAACAAACTCCACCAACAATCTCCACTCACCTCACTGACCAGAAACCAACCTTTGTTTTGGCCTGAAACACCCTATATCTCAGATACGATTTTCACACTCCCTTGGTCAGAGCTGCTGCAAACTCACTCAGGAGGTTGTTTAAACTCCAACTAAGCATCCAAAGCTTCAAAGGTGGACCATTGGGACCTGATTGAGCCAAAGAATCATCCAAAAAGCTCCTGAATCAAGAGCTCCATCTCAGGTGACACCATGAACTTTTTTTCCAGAACTCATTTCTCTTGTTAAAATCTTGTTGTGTATGTTACACTGATCATTGGGATCCCTTTACTTTTGAAAATGAGCCAGAAATGAGTATGCTATGATGTTCTGAAAGTTTGACCTAGAAATTTCATTGCTTCGATTCTTGTTTGTGTGTGAGTTTAAGCATGATTTGATGATGGATTCGTGCTTAGGGTAGTTGGTAGATGGTTTCTGGAGACTTAGGGCTTCTGATTTGGCCTAGGGAGAGAGATTGATTCTGGGGATGGCCGGAGAAGACGACCGGAACACTGTTCCGGTCGCCTGAGTGTAATTAACGGCAGGGTTAGGGTTTTAAGCATTAATTAAGAAATTTGAATCTGGACTGTAAGATGTGGCGCGCAGTCAATTCCCGCCCTGGTCACTTTGAATCTCACGCGTTGGATCAGCATACTTTCACTTATTTCATTTAAAATTCATTTATTTTCATATTTATTTCATTTGTTTTGCACAATTATTTTAAAATAGCAAAAAATTCTTAAAAATTATGAAACTTTTTCCTAAGAGTTTTATTAATTTTTAAGACCCAAAAATATTTTTTATTTTATTTTTATCATTAAAAAAGTATTTTTAAATATTTAAAAGATTATTTTTAATTGATTAATGGAAATTAATTAATTAAAAATACTTTTAGGTATTTAAAAATTACAAAAAAATTCATGAAATGTTCTAAGACATTTAGAAACATTGTCCAACCTTCAAACCAAATTTCTTTTTTGATCTTGATGCATTTTAAGAATTTTTCATTGAATTAAATCATTTTTTATGCATTAATTTGATCCTAAGTTCAAAAATTCATTTATGCCTATTGGAGAAGAGTTGGACATTGATTCTTTTTGCTTTGTTTTGTGTTTAGCATGTAGTTTCTAAGATAAAATGGCCATGACTTGATCTTGCATTTTCCAATTGTTTGGTATTTCTTTTGTTAAGAACCCTAAAAAACCCTAATAACTTGTAAAATTCATAACTTGAGTTTGGTTAAGAGTTGAGAGTTCCCCTTTGGGCAGTGGTTTATTATAGGTTTAGGGTTTCTTTGGGTACCATTTTCCATTTTTATCTTAGGGTTTTGTTTCTGTTTTGGGTTTTGTTTGATGTTTGATCCATAAACCCTAATTTGGGCTTTCATTTGCATCCTTCTTGCATTCTCTTGCATAACATGACTTGTCTTTGCATTTTATGCATTCTTATGATTCATTTGACATCTTAAGACATGTAGGAAGCATGTTTGATCATTGCATTACATATTTTCCATGTCATTTGTCTTGTATGCTTCATAACTTTTCATGTTCATTCATGCTCCTTAACTTGCATCATTTGCATCCATGATCTTGTATGAGCATCTCCATGCCTTGCCTCATGTTTGCAGCACCTCATAGCATCATTTTCATCATCAACATGCTTCTGGTTTGGTCTAGCATCATGTCATTTCATTTCATTTAGCATTGCATTGCATTTCTTTCTAACATTTCAGGTGGTAAGTAACTTGAGAAGTGAATTTGCCTTCACTTCTCATAACTTTTCTTTTCATCTCTTTTGCATCCATTGCTGCATTTCTATTTGTGTTTGAGATTGAGCTTGCTCATTCTTTTTCTCTCCACTTTCTTTCTTCAAGTGACTTGACTTCTTGAATGAAGCAAGTCACTTTGCTTCTCTTGATCTTATTCATCTGCTTCCTGGTGGCTCCTCTGAAGATTGTTCTTGGAAACCTCACAAACCTTAGGATCAACCAAGAATGACAATGAATTAGGGTTTTGATTAGTCTTCCCTCCTAGTTTTACCTTTGTGTCTCTCTTTGAGTCCTCTCCTCTCATCTCATAATCAGGGACTAAACCCTAAAGGCTTTAAGACTTTGTGATTAAGCTTATGCCTGCATCCTTCTCTTAGGATGGAGTGTATAACTTTAATCCTAAGTATTAAACCCTTAAGGTGTTTAAATCTCTTAATCAATCCACTTAATAATCATCAAGACATCACACTTGTAACTTGGGCCTTGCATTAGGGTTCTAATTCTTCCTTAAGTGGTTAAGAAGGACTAACCCTAGTGTTAATGGACAAGTCCCCCTCAAGTTGTCTTACAAATCATAAAAATCACTTCATCATCATATCATTAAATAAAATCCACTTAATCAAAGGCTTGTTTTGTCATGAGTTTAATCCCTAATCATGGATTAAGTTGAGGAGTTTTCCTCAGCTTAAACACCCTCATCTATTATCCTTCTATTAGGATGGTGTAATGAGTCTGTTCAATCCTTGATTATGGCTTAACCTCATTACTTAATACTAAACAAAAACAACAAAAACATCTAAATAATCACAAGTAGGTTAATGATCTTAACCCTACACCAAAGGTGATTAAGTGTGAGAATCTGACTTCACACTTAAGGTATTCTCATTACCCCTAATCAGAGGGAAGATGTGATGAGTTTACTAAATCCATTGGTTTAGGCTTAAGCTCATTAACTTATGACAAACTTTCAAAAGCAATAAAAGACTGAAAACACAAAAACAAACAATAATCGTCTCCTCCGGGATTCTTTTCTCATCACCTTCACTCACAAACGAGAACTTGCTTCTTCCGTCTAATGCAAGACAGTTTGCACCTGAGCCAGACAGGTCATACACTTGAGCATTGACAAGCAAGCAGTTCACAAGTCAATTTCTTTCAGTCTCTTTGGGTCGAACTACGGTGTTCTGACTTCCTCATTGCACGAGAGGATACGTAGGCATAACTTAACAGTTATCGAACAAAAGTCTCTGTATATTCCCCCTCCTTCCAGCTTCATTCTTTGAGCCTCATAATCATGAGCTTACTTTCATCCTTACACTGACACTTTCATATCACACTTCACTCTCTTTTACACCGACACCTGTACATCTCTTCCAGCTATTACACACAAATTGCACTGACACTACCCCTTTGAAACACAAATCTTTTAAGCGTGGATCCCGTCGAGTACGGCGGACAATCTGGGTGCTAATACCTTCCCAGGTTGTAACCAACCCCCTTTCTCAGTCTCTCTGGTTCGCAACCGTCTTATCCATCTCTTTCTAGGTCTATGCAGCATTGCCTTTCCTCCGGGATAAAAATGCCTAGCTGGCGACTCTATTCATCTCCAGTGAGTTCACGACTGTGTGTTCTCATTGTCCCTCTCGCCGACCGTTCGCGTCTGTACCCTTATCTGACCTGTTCATTTATCGGGAGCGACAATACCAAACCACCAAAATAACTTCTTTAAGTCCTGATACATCTTCGTAGCTCCAGGATGAATGCTCAAGCTACTACGATGACTTTCTTCTAAAATTTCTTTCTTTAAATCAACATTATCCGACACACAAATTCTGCCCCGGAACCTCAATACACCAGCATTATCCACCTGGAAATCACTTTCAGGATCATTGTCTTCCGAAGGCATCAAGTCAACTAACTTCACATAAAGTCTCTGATTCTCTTTAATAATATCTAAGAAATCATTATTCACTTTCAACATTCCAAGTCTAACACTCTCAGGTGTCGTCTCGCAAACCATACTCAAATCTCTAAACTGTTCAATTAATTCCAATTCTTTCACCATCAATGCCAACATATGCTACAATATTAGCCTTACCCGAATGATAACTCAAATTAAAATCATAATCCTTCAGAAATTCTAACCATCTTCTTTGCCTCATATTTAGCTCTTTCTGATCAAACAAATACTTTAAACTTTTATGGTCACTAAACACTTCAAATCTTGACCCATACAAATAATGCCTCCAAATCTTCAACACAAAAAGCACTGCCACTAATTCAATATCATGGGTAGGATAATTCCTTTCATGCACTCTTAATTGTCTAGAAGCATAAGCTACTACCTTACCATTTTGCATTAATACACCACCTAGTCCCATCTTGGACGCATCACCATAAACAACAAAAGGTTCTCCAGGACTTGGTAAAATCAACACTGGTGCCGTAGTCAATTTCTTCTTTAATTCCTCAAAACTTTCCTCACAAGCTGCATCCCAAATAAACGCTTGACTCTTCCTAGTCAACTGAGTCAACGGTAACGCCAAATTAGAAAATCCCTGAATAAATCTTCTATAATAACTTGCTAAACCAAGAAAACTTTGAATCTCCGTCATAGTCTTCGGAGGTTCCCATCACAACACAACACTCACCTTAGATGGATCCACTGATATACCATCACCAGAAATAACATGACCTAAGAAACTTACATTATCAAGCCAAAATTCACACTTCTATAACTTAGCAAACAACTCGTTATCTTTTAGTACCTACACAACAACTCTCAAATGTTCTTTGTGATCATCTTCGCTCTTAGAATAAATAAGTATATCATCAATAAACACTACAATAAACTGATCCAAATAAGAATGGAAAATACTATTCATATACTCCATAAATACACCAGGCGCATTAGAAACTCCAAATGGCATCACAACGTATTCATAATGTCCATATCGAGTTCTAAACGCAGTTTTCTGAATATCACCTTCTTTCACTCGAATCTGACGGTAACTTGATCTCAGATCAATCTTACTGAAAACATGCGCACCAACTAGCTGATCCATTAAATTATCAATTCTTGGAAGCATATACTTATTCTTAATGGTCACCTTGTGTAATACCTCAAAATTTTCCCTCATTCTCTTTACCTTAACTGGCTTACCGCTTTGCATTCCATCTGCATATTCCATTAGGCCATAACATCATAATCATGCATTTCATGGGCTCATAAGGCATGGGATCAAAAGCATCTTCTGGTGATATAACTCTTCTTATTCGGAGGTGATTTATCTGACTACTACACTCAAGAACGCTCCATAGTATTGTGCGTCGCAGGTGTTAGGGTTTCATTAAAATCATAAGTGAGTTTCTCTATAAAAGGTGGTTCGCAAATAACTTATGATTGACGTTTAAATCACGAGTTAGGGTTTATTTCCCTAATTAAGTGATACTCGACAAAGTTTCCTTGCGAAATGTGTTCATAAGTGGTCTTGTCGTTCAAGGGATTCCATTATCAATCAAGACGCAATTTATTGAAGATCATAGTGCATGCGGAGCTTATTAGGGTTTTCATGACAAATGAATGTTGGTTTATGGTACGAGGGATCAAGTGGCGGATTCTTATGATAATCAGGGCATTGTGGCCCTCCTTATGGTTCGTTGTTGGTAATACAGATCAATGGGATTTGGATTTGAAGGTTGACTGAAGATCGATGATTCATTAAAGACTCGAGTTTGAATTAGATTGGAGGTTTAAGTTGGATTAAACGTGTTGAGATTGGTCGCAAGGATTACTTGGGTTTCAATAATCTGTTTCCGTGCTAACATTCACTTTTTGTCCACTATCCAAATTAAGCCCATAAACTTTGTTTTAGTTCATTATCCACGTTAAGCAATTCCATTCTAACCTCCACTTTGAATCCTTTTCAAGGCCCATTTGTTTAATCTAATATCCAAGAGTCTAGCTCCACTAGGTGTCCGATTTTATACTTGGTTCTATATTGATTTCATTTGCCCAATTTTATAGTCAATTAATAATCGTATTCCAAAATGCATATTATCTCATTGACTATTTTTTCGGTTATTATCAAATTCTCATTTGGGCTCATATCACTTACTTTCTAAGCCCATCAACATTTTTTATGTTTATTATTTTTCATTCTTTGTATTAAGGAAATAAGAGTAATAACAAAAAAAAAGTCTCCCTTGTTAAGACCCATCATAAAAATTCAGCAGGATTTTTTTTCTACCAAAAAAATTGGAATAAAAAAACTCATAACCAAATGCTGAAAAACGAAAAAAACAGTGGCAGGGCAAGAAAAAGTCGGTGACAGAAAAAATTCAGAACAAATAATAATTCAGTGAATCAATTACCAAAAAAAAAAAGAATGATAACAAAATTACAAAAATAATCAGTCACAAAATACCTACAACAGAAATCAGCCGTAACCAACTGATAACAAAAGAAAAAAGGCTATAACAGAAAATGAATCTTCCTCAAAAACACCGGGATCATTCCGCAAAACCATCATGATAACCCTTTTTCTTCCCTCTCAACTTTTTTCTACATCACTCTCTTCGATCCTCACTCTACAAAACCTTCATCTTCTTGACCTTAATTTACTTCTGCAGCAACCATAATTCAAAGTGAGTTTTTGCAGCAAGAAGAAGAAGATGATTATGGGATCAAGTGAAATAGGCTAACAAAACAAGAATCCAAAATACCTGAAAGTAGTTCAAGGAGAGAGAATTGAAGAAGAATCGAACAATCTCTCTAAAACTGAGAACTCTCATTAATCTGTCATCACCTTGGATCTTCAACTACATCACCTTACCTTTCTTTCAACTTTTCCCCAAAAAAATCGGAAGAACCGTGAATCTTCCTCAATCCTGCAACTTCGCTTTTCCTCATCAAGCTACAACAACTCTCTGCAATGGGAGAGACCCAGAACTTCACAACCTCCCATCAATCATCTTGACATCTCCTTCAAGAAACCGCAACGACGTCCAATCTGAAAACTTCACCATCTTTCGTCGGTATCAACCGTGCACCTTCATTGGAGTGCTTGCATTGAGAAGTTTCGACACACTCAGAACGACATTCAACGATAACTCCAAAAAAAAGGTTGATCGAGGGATACGTAACCTTCATCACACCTTCACGTTTCACCATTAACCTTCATCAATTCACCCTGAGGCTGATTCAAGAACCTGCAAGTCGAATACACCATAACAAAAATCAACAAAAATCGCAGCAGTAGCGAGAGCTCATAGATTCAGAAGAAGAAGTTCAGAAGAACACTAAATCGATACAGAGATTAAGATATGTTCGCACCTGAGTAATTTTGTCAATCATCAAATCAACACCTGCAAGGATTCAGAATCGCAACGACTCAACATAGAAGGAGTGAAATTGAAAGAGGCAGAGTCATAATTACCATTCAACCTTCATCATCCTCTACCGATCTCCATCGCGAAACGGCAACAAAATCTTTCTCAAGATTCTGCAGAAACAGGAACAGCTTCATTAAAGTTGTGCGTCATCATTCATCAGCTTCTCGCCACCCTCAATCGTCAACAAAGTCTCAGCCTCAAACCCTCAATTCGGCATCGACACAACCACCACAACACCTTCAATTTTTAGCAAAATATTTCTCCTTCAATCATCACCTTCATCACCATTAACCTGCAACAATCGGAAGGTTCAAAAACACATAACAACAATATTCACAGACTCAGACTCGAAGATAGAAAGAGATAGATCGAAAGACCCGTACCTGAATGAGCTCCGACACGGCGTAGGTATTCCGAACCAATTTCTCGTATCCCTCGGGCATTTGTTGTGATTTTGCCTCGGCTTCACCTCACTGTCGCCGACAACGAGTAGCAGCGTGGCGGATACCTCCAGTTACGTCATATGCTGATGTTAGACGGAACAATGAGTGCGAATTTTGATATCGTGTAAAACAAACATGAAATGATGAAAACGAGACTGAGACGCGACGAGGAGGATTTTGGCGGCATGTCTTCGTCCGGCGACGGGAGAGGAGCGTATAAGTGACGACGCGATTGGAATCAAAAGAAGAGGTTATTAGGCGACAGATTGAAGATGACGACACTTTGAGTTAGTTTTCGGCGAGTGTTGGTTATGATGATGAACAACCGTGCGAAGGAAGGCGTGGATTGGCGAAGCTCTGTAGCAGAGAAGGAGAAGGGTGAAGAAGCTTGGATTTCATGTATTAGGGTTTCGGCATGTCTTCATGTGAGGAGATGAAGCAAGCGGCGCGGCTGATGAAGAAGAAGAGGGATTTGTGGTCTTTCATTTTGTGAATTTAGGGTTTCAGCAAACATTTTTGGATTGGGCCCAAGATCCTTCACCATAGAAGTGTTATTCGCACTCCCAATTTCATCTTCACACCCCTTCCGCGAGTTCAGTTGAGGATTGGGCCTATAAGCCCATATAAAATGCTATCCACACCCTCCAATTTTCTCTCAGTACCCCTTCCTGCGTTTTGTTATGGATTTGGGCCATCAAGCCAAGGTTTTGCTGTGTACACCGCCTAGTTGCTCACCCGCACCCCCTCCTGCGGATTCTCTTGATGGAATTGGGCTTGGGCCTGTCTTGCAAATTGCTACAGATTAATTTTCTTATTCACCTTTTTTTTGTTTTGTTCTTATTAGAAAATTCTATATAGTTTTTTAATTTAATTTTCTTGCTAAAATATTAATTAATTCTCATGCTAGACAATTTTTTGTGGATTAATATTTTAATCCATTTCTTAATATTTTTTTAATTAGATATTTTCATAATTTTAATTATGTTCAAGACTAATTTTGAATTAAATGGTTCATAAGTGTTTTTTTGATCGGTGTTGAATCGATTCCGATTATGGAAAAGCTCAACAAAGTGATTATGGAAGATAATAATTTATTTTGCTTATGGAGATTTCAAGACCTTGCTTAAGGTTTTTTTTTCTTCCGGATTTCTTGTATGTGAAGAATCGGCGTTTTGATCAAGTAAGTAGTTTCGATTCTCCACTTTTAAGCATCATTATAGTTGTATGCGGCTTAGGACCATATATCTTAAGGTGCATATTGAGCCCTCCCACCTGAGGCACTGGATTTATTTGTGATATATGTTGATTTGTGTCGATTTCGGAGCTTAGGGATTAGGTTACGAACCATTAGGATCGATTCCTTTCACTTCCCCTTAAAATCCACTTTTTTGCCCGTTTTGTCGTAATTATTAAAAATAGTTTTAGGTGGGATAAAATTCTGGAAAAATTCATGAGTGATCCTCATCCTCTTAATTAATTTTTCATATTTTTTGTTTCCATATTTGGGTGGTTTTAATAATTAATTTGGATGTTAGATCATGAGCTGTCCCATAATGGAGGGTTTTGACATAAGGGATCAAAAACAATTTTCCCCCATAGGTGTGAGACCTATTTTTTGTGTGTGATTAATCACTGTAATTTTTGATATTATGATGCTCATTAGGAATTTTTTTCATAATTTTAGATGCCCTTTTTGATCCTCTTTGTGGAGGTGTTTTTCGGTGATCACGATTTGTTACCTTGCTAGTCAAGGATTTGTTTTGGCACTTTGGTGCATAATTTTAGGGAATCCTTTTGGACCATGTGATATAATGACTATATCATTCCAGGGATTTAATTTCATAATTTTTAAATCATTTTTTCTATTTTTCCATGTCACCTAGATCCTAGGTTGATTCATGTGTTTATGTGTCGCATAACCTAAATGTTAAGAAGGCATTCATGCCATTTTCTTGAGGGTATTTTTTGTAGCTTTTAGGAGTTGATTATAGGTCATTTGTATGTCTTTAATTCCAGTCATAGGTCATTTTTTGAACCATACTCATTTAGTTTGTTTTGGTGCTTTAAAATGCATACTTATTTGAACATGTTTAACTTAAACTAGTTTCCCATCTCTTCTAATTGTTAACATGAATTATCTGGGGATAATTAATACAATCCATGAACTTTAATTGCATCTCATAACTTGTATACTACTGACCCAAAATCATCTCATACATATTCACATGTCATTCATTCTTAACTTGCATCATTTGTGATCTTATGCGATGTTTGCTCCATTTCTTCTTGCATCTTCTTCTCATTGCTCCATATGCTTAAGTCATTGAATCCATGATTGTATATTCATTCATCCACATTCATAAGAATTAACTACTGACTTTGATGCTCATTTCATGTAGTAATTCATGCTTTTAAGCCATATGCATTCATACTTCATCCATAAACCCTAATTTGCATTTATGTGAACTTAGGTGAACTTTTTGTACATAGTTTGACATAGTTTGATCTTGTGAGGTATCCTAGCATACTTAGAGACCTATAGCATGTAGCTACTGACTTTAGAAATCATGTAACCTTTAGGTATCTTCACCTTTAGACTTAGGTCTTATTTTGAACCCTAGTTCCATTCTAGGACGTTTATGGTACTTAATCGCTTTCATGCTTTGATTTTATTTTCAATATGCATTGTCATGCTAAATTTTGTTTTGTAGGGGGGAAGATTGAGGTAAGCATTACTTCATTCATATCTCTTATGAATTTTAATTGTCTTTGCCTTAGCACTTTGTGCTTTGTTCGTAAGTTCCCTTTTTGTTCTTTAGAACCAACTTAACTTCCTTAGGAAGTAAGTTAGTTTCTAACTCTCTTTTCTTCTTTTCCTTTTCTTCCTTAGGATTAGAAAACCTCACAAACCATTAGGACCACCTTTGAATAAATAAACAAAATTAGGATTGAGTCTTAGTCCCTTAGTTTTTGACCTTTCTCCACTTGAGTCCTTCTTTCTCATCTCATAAAGAAAAATAACAAAACATCTAAGGATAAACTGAACAATCTTGTACGACACGAGACTTTGTTGCGGAGTGTTTATACGCGTCCTGTTTCGGGGCGAGGTGTAAATACTTCCCGCGATGGATAGGTCTTAGTACAAGACCGTTCACAAACAAATTCAAAACATTCCTCTTAAAAGACAAAAAACAAATAACAAGCGACTATCCTGCGGGAACTTCTCTTCTCATCTCACTCACTCACAACGCGAACTTACGACGACTTGTCTTATTTGAAAGACGGTAAACGCACTCGTACCAGACGAGCCTCCAACACCTGAGCATAGACATACGCAGTTCCAGCATAAAAAAATACAAACAAATAGTTCCCGCCTGGTTAGGCGAACTACGTCGACTCTGATCCTCATTATCCCGATGAGGTATGTAGGCAGCGGGGTAGGGCCCGTTCGAGCATATTCTTTATTTTCCCTACATTTCCCCCCTTTTATTCTCATTCTCTTTTTTCCTATTCCTTTCTCATTTCCATTCTCATTCCAGTTAGCAGTTTTATTCAGCAGCGATTATATTTTTCTCACCCTTTGAAACAAACAAACAAGCGTGGATCCCGTCGGGTACGACGAACAATCTGGGGTGCTAATACCTTCCCAGGTCGTAACCGACTCCCGAACCCAGATCTTTGGTTCGCAGGACCTTGTCCTTCCCTTCTTCCTCAGGTTTGTGCAACATTACCTTTCCCATTCTTTCGGGATAAAAATGTCTGGCTGGCGACTCTACCTTTTCCGCGCCACTTTCGCGTTTGTACTAGGATGAAAATCCCGGGAGCGACAGCTGGCGACTCTGCTGGGGAATAACCTGATTCTTCTGGTTTCCCTTGTAGAGTCAATCCTAGCGCCTGTTTGGTTTTGTTTCTTTGGGTGTTTATCTGTTTGTTGCTGTGCACTTTAGTTTAGCTTTACTGTTTTTATTTACAGTTTTTACTTTACAACATTTATTTACAGCTTTCAGTATTTATCTTCCATGCATCATATTATACTGGACTGTCTGGCTGTGCTGGTTTTCATTTTTTCTGTGGGATGGGAGTTACTGTCAGATAAGCCAAATACCCGGTTTGAGTGCACTATAGGATTAGCGTGGACATGTTGTACTCGCATGGTTACATGATGAGTGGCGATGTGTTCCACACCCAGGTTGCGACCGTCTTGGAACTATCTTGTGTGGGGGTTCTTCCCCACTTCGGGATACAACCTTGATGGTTATGTGCCGCTGGGGACCGATAATTGAGAACCTTAGTGGAAACAACCCTCTCCAGTGATGACAGTGGAAGACCACATTTTTTGGCAAACCCACTCGCATCCGAGGGTCCATTGGGAACTCGCATAGGATGGCCTGGTTCTCTCATAGGAACCCAGTTAAAGCAAAATGTTCGTATGACGATAGTATTGTACCCTTCGGGGTGAATGTACTACTGTTTCTCGATTCAGTGCTTGAGCATATGTATACAACCCCGAATACTGCAGCTGCAATTTCGTCAGATTGTGAGATATGTGGGACGAAAGGACACCAATCTGCAGAATGCAGTTTGTTAAATGAGACCAACTATGAACAAGTGAACTAAACCCAAGGGAACCCATTTTCAAACACCTACAACCCAAGATGGAGGAATCACCCAAACTTTTCCTATAAAAATAATAATCCTATCCAAAATACCGCACCTCTGAGACAACAAGGTTACAAATCCCCGATATTAAATCAACCTATGCAACCTGTGCCCCCAAAACTGAGCCTTGAAAAAATATGGAAATTTTATCACTGCTCAAACACAACAAAACAAAGAGTTCACGAACCAAAATGTTCATGTTAACGAACTGATTACCCAGTTAGGGACCAAGGTTGACCAAATAATCACTCACAATAAGATGTTTGAAACCCAAATCTCTCAGGTAGCTTTAAACCAAGCCCCTCAGACTACACCTGGAGGACATTTCCCTGGACAACCTCAACAGAACTCGAAAGGGAAAACAAATGCCATAACCCTACAAAGTGGGACCGCTTATGAGGAATCTTTAACCCAAGATTGAGTGAGCCTAAAACTTCTAAGAGAGATGAAGAGAAGGAACCAGAGGAATCAGAAAAATAGGGAAGTCAAGAAAAAGGAGAAGAACCTAAAGACAAAATCTATGTACCACCCCCTTCATACAAACCACCAATACCATACCCGCAAAGGCTAAAACAGACCCAGATCAATAACCAGTATCAGAAATTCATTAAGGTTATAGAAAAACTTCACGTAGAAATCCCCTTTATAGAAGCCATCACCCAAATACCTTTTTACGCAAAGTTTCTCAAAGACATCCTTACCAACAAACGTAGACTCGAAGATCTGAAACCCTTGGAATGTAATTATATTGCCGAGAATAAGTTAGCAAAAAAAGATAAAGATCCCGGAAATTTTTCCATTCCTTGTATTTTGGGGAATCATGTCATCGAAAAAGCCTTTCTAGACTTAGGAGCTAGTGTGAGCTTAATGCCTTTAGCAGTTTGTGAAAGGTTAAACTTAGGAGAATTACAACCTACTTCAATTAGCCGATAAACCTGTTAAATACCCTATAGGCATACTTGAAGACGTCCCTATTAGGATAGGTCAGCTGTTTATCCCTACTAACTTTGTTGTCATGGACATTAAAAAAGATGACGACATACCAATCCTCCTAGGTAAACCATTCTTATCGACCGCTGGAGCCATAATAGATGTCAAAAAAGGGAAATTAACCTTTGAGGTAGGTGACGAGAAGATAGAATTCATACTTTCAAAATTTCTTATGGCACCTGTAATAGGAGATGCATGTTATGCCATAGATATCATTGATGAATGCGATAGGGAATTAGAACAAGAAGAAGTAACTGAAACAATTAAGTTGCCATCGAATCTTATTTGGGAAGATGATAATTATAAAAAACCCTACATTGATGATAACCTTCACAAATGTATATCCCTTACCCCATATCATATACCTTGCCCCATGAAACCAACTGTAAAACTTAAGGAACTGCCTAAGAACCTGAGATTTGAATTTCTTGATGAAGAAATGGACCGTCCAGTTATAGTCAGTGCTACCTTGAATCAAGAGAAAACAAACCAATTGTTAGATGTTTTACGAAGGTATCCTTCAGCCTTAGGATATAAGATCTCTGATCTAAAAGGAATAAGCCCATCCGTATGCATGCATCAGATTTTGCTCGAAGAAGATTCAAAACCCTCCAGAGAACATCAGAGAAGAATAAATCCTATGATGAGTAATGTAGTTAAGACCAAAGTTCTTAAGTTACTAGAGGCATGTATAATATATCAGATCTCAGAAAGTAAATGGGTGAGCCCTATGCATGTAGTACCTAAAAAGGGAGGCATCACAGTCGTGCAAAACGAGAAAGGCGAACATGTAGCAAAAAGAATTGATGGAGGATGGCGTATGTGCATAGACTCTAGAAAATTAAATAAAGCAACCAGGAAGGATCATTTACCTTTGTCGTTCATAGATCAGATGTTGGAGCGCCTAGCTATACACTCTTACTTTTGTTATCTAGATGGATATTCAGGATTCTTCCAAATACCTATTCACCCCGAAGATCAAGAAAAAACTACCTTTACATGCCCCGTTGGAACTTTTGCCTACAGACGAATGCCTTTTGGACTCTGTAATGCCCCATCCAGTTTCCAACGCTGCATGATGTCTATCTTTGCAGACTATCTAGATGGAATCATGGAAGTATTTATGGACAATTTCTCGGTTTGTGGATTTGATTTCAAAAATTGTCTTATCAACATTGAGAAAATCCTGGAAAGATATGTGGAGGTAAACCTTGTGCTAAATTGGGAATAATGTCATTTCATGGTTACCGAAGGTATTATTTTAGGACCTATAGTATCCGAAAAAGGTATAGAGGTAGACAAAGCTAAAATAGAAGTCATAGAGAATCTAAAACCACCAAAGACTATCAGGGAAGTAAGAAGTTTCCTTGGACATGCCAGATTCTACTGACGTTTTATCAAGGACTTCTCCAAAATAAAAAAACCCTTAACTGGCCTTTTAATGAAAGATGCTGAATTCATCTTTGATGAGAAATGTAATGAAGCATTTAATCTCTTGAAGCAAGCTTTGATTTCAGCACCTATAATGAAACCCCCTGATTGGTCAGAACCGTTTGAGATAATGTGTGACGCTAGTGACTATACTGTTGGGGCCGTTCTAGGTCAGAGAAAAGATAAAAAGTTACACGTAGTTTATTATGCCAGTAGAAGCCTATATGCTGCCCATCTCAACTACGCAACAACTGAAAAAGAACTCCTAGTTGTAGTTTTCGCTATAGACAAATTTAGATCTTATCCAGTAGGAGCCAAAATTATAGTTTACACCGACCATGCTGCCATCCGTTACCTACTAAGTAAAAAGGATGCCAAACCCAGGTTACTTCGATGGATTTTGTTACTACAAGAATTTGATTTAGATATCTGTGATAAAAAAGGCGCCGAGAATGTAGTAGCTGATCATCTTTCTAGGCTAGAATATCTGAAGCCTGACTCAGTACCCATAAATGACGATTTTGCCTATGATAGACTAATAGCCAAACTAGAAACTATTGAAGATGATAACCCAAATGAGCACTCTAAAAAATCATTAGCTATAAGTAACGTACCATGGTATACAGACTTTGTTAATTATCTAGCTGCTGACATCATACCCCCCGATCTCAATTACCACCATAAGAATAAATTCTTTAGTGATATAAGAAACTTCTATTGGGACGAACCATTTCTTTTCAAGAGAGGTAAAGATGGCATTTTCTGCCGTTGGGTCCCAGAAGATGAGGTACATAGTATAATTGAGCATTGTCACTCTGCACCCTATGGTGGACATGCGAGCACCTCTAAGACCTACGCCAAGATTCTTCAAGTTGGCCTATTCTGGCCTACCATGTGGCGTGATGTCCATGCTTTCATTGTCAAATGTGACAGATGCCAACGTACATGAAATATTTCAAGCTGTGATGAAATGCCTCTAAGATATATCCAAGAAGTAGAACTCTTCAACGTGTGGGGTATAGATTTTATGGGACCATTCCCACCATCTTTAGGAAACAAGTATATCTTAGTAGTTGTAGACTACGTGTCTAAGTGGATTGAAGCAATTGCCGGACCCATAAATGACACCAGAGTAGTAATCAAATTATTTAAAAATGATATATTCCCCAGATTTGGAACACCTCGTTTAGTCATAAGTGACGGAGGATCACACTTCATATCAATAATATTTGATAAAATTTTAAGCAAGTATGGATTTAAGCA
Source organism: Lathyrus aphaca (assembly GCA_963966055.1). Taxonomy (NCBI): domain Eukaryota; kingdom Viridiplantae; phylum Streptophyta; class Magnoliopsida; order Fabales; family Fabaceae; genus Lathyrus; species Lathyrus aphaca. The sequence continues at coordinate 565,631,689 of OZ014523.1, forward strand.
TATAGTAGCAACACCATACCACCCACAGGCTAGTGGATAAGTGGAAGTATCTAATAGGGAGATTAAACAAATTCTTGAGAAGACTGTCTCTATATCTAGAAAAGATTGGTCGCAGAAACTTCAAGAAACGTTATGGGCCTACATAACCGCTTTCAAAACCCCTATAGGAACAACCCCCTATCAACTAGTTTATGGAAAATCATGTCATTTAAAACTTTGAACTTGGATTACCTAACTGCTGGTGAAAAACATATTTTTGATATCCACAAATTGGAAGAACTCAGACAAACAGCCTACGAGAATGCCATTATATACAAAGAAAGAACAAAAGCTTGTTACGACAAAAGAATCATAAGAAAAGACTTCAAAATAGGCGATCATGTTCTCCTGTTCGATTCTAGGTTACGACTTTTCCTAGGGAAGCTTCGTTCAAGATGGACTGGCCCCTTCGAAGTATCTAAGATTCTAAGATCTGGAGCTATTGAAATAAAGAACCAGACATGTAAACTATTCATTGTCAATGGACAGAGACTGAAGCCCTATGAAGGAGGAGACATTCCAACAAACTACTCCAACCATACTCTAAGTGATCCACCAATTCCTACAAAAGATGTATAAGTTCCGGCCATCAAGCTTACAACGTTAAACAAGCACTGCATGGGAGGCAACCCATGGTTTTCTTATCTTATTTACTTTTATTTACTTTTATTTGATTTTATTTAATTTTATATTCTGTCAGGACTAACATTTAAAATGTTTTGTGTTTTCAGGACCTTTTTCCTAACTATGTGCAGAATGCAGAATCTCGATGACATGCACGTAGCTTTCAGAGGTGATACCCATAGGGAGCGTTACTATGTTCACTTCAGGCATCCTATGACACCTACAGGATACCCAGATCAGGATTGCATGAATTTTTGACTGAAACTTGCATTTCATAGTGTTTCATAGAATTTAATTTTCAGATAATTTTTTGCATGGACTTCCATCATAACCTTCACTTTTAGCACATATAAATGATCTGAAAAGTTTCGTATCATTTCGAACAATCCCCAATTTAATTTTATTTTTGATTGAAACTAGTATAAACTAGTGTATAATATATTATGATTTTTTGACCGAAACTTGCATTTCGAAAAGTTCCATAGAATCTAATTTTCATATGATTATTTACATGGACTTCCATCATAACCTTCCCTCCTAACATATATAATTGATCTGAAAAGTTTCATATTATTTTGAACAATCCCTGATTTAATTTGATTTTTTATACCGAAACTAGTATAAATTGGTGTACAAAATATTATGATTTTTTGACAGAAACATGCATTTCAAAAAGATTCATAGAATCTAATTTTTCAGATTATTTTTTTCATTGACTTCCATCATAACCTTCCCTCCTAACATATATAAATGATCTGAAAAGTTTCGTATCATTTCGAACAGTCCCCGATTTAATTTGATTGTTGACCGAAACTAGTATAAACTAGTGTATAATATATTATGATTTTTTAGACCGAAACATGCCTTCTGAAAAGTTCTATAGAATCTAATTTTCATATGATTTTTTGCATGGACTTCCATCATAACCTTCCCTCCTAGCATATATAAATGATCTGAAAAGTTTCGTATCACGTCGAATAGTCCCCGATTTAATTTTATTTTTGACTGAAACTAGTATAAACTAGTGTATAATATGTTATGATATTTTGACCGAAACATGCATTTTCAAAAGTTCCATTGAATCTAATTTTCATATAATTTATTCCATGGATTTACATCATTACGTTCCTTTCTAAGATATATTAATGATCTGAAAAGTTTTGTTTCATTTTGAACAGTCCCTGATTTAATTTGACTTTTAAACGAAACTAGTATAAATTAGTGTATAATAAATATATCATGAATTTTTGACTGAAACTTGCATATCAAAGCGTTTCATAGAATTTAATTTTCAGATGTTTTTTTGCATGGACTTCCATCATAACCTTCTCTCATAACATATATAAACGATCTAAAAAGGTTCGTATCATTTCGAACATTCCTCGATTTAATTTGATTTTTTTGACCGAAACTAGTGTATAACATATTATGATTTTTTGACCTAAACTTGCATTTCGAAAAGATTCATAGAATATATTTTTCATATGATTTTTTGCATGCACTTCTATCATAGCCTTCCCTCCTAGCATATATAAATGATCTGAATAGTTTCGTATCGTTTCGAACAATTCCCGATTTAATTTTATTTTTGACTGAAACTAGTATAAACTAGTATATAATAAACTATGATTTTTAAACCGAAACTTGCATTTCGAAAAGTTCCATAGAATCTAATTTTCATATGTTTTTTTTCCATGGACTTCTATCATAACCTTCCCTTCTAACATATATCAATGATTTTAAAAGTTTAGTATCATTTTGAACAGTCCCTGATTTAATTTGAATTTTGACCGAAACTAGTATAAATTAGTGTATAATATATCATGGATTTTTGACTTAAAAATGCATTTCAAAACGTTTCATAGAATTTAATTTTCAGATGATTTTTTTTACATGGACTTCCATCATAACCTTCATTCCTAGCATATATGAATGATCTGAAAAGTTTCGTATCATTTCGAACAATCCCCGATTTAATTTTATTTTTGATTGAAATTAGTATAAACTAGTGTATAATATATTATGATTTTTTAGACCGAAACATGCCTTCTGAAAAGTTCCATAGAATCTAATTTTCATATGATTTTTTGCATGGACTTCCATCATAACCTTCCCTCCTAGCATATATAAATGATCTGAAAAGTTTCGTATCATTTCGAACAATCCCCGATTTAATTTTATTTTTAATTGAAACTAGTATAAACTAGTGTATAATATATTATGATTTTTTGACCGAAACTTGCATTTCGAAAAGTTCCATAGCATCTAATTTTCATATGATTATTTACACGGACTTCCATCATAACCTTCCCTCCTAACATATATAAATGATATGAAAAGTTTCATATTATCTTGAACAGTCCCTGATTTAATTTGATTTTTTTATAACGAAACTAGTATAAATTAGTGTATAAAATATTATGAATTTTTGACAGAAACTTGCATTTCAAAAAGATTCATAGAATCTAATTTTCAGATTATTTTTTGCATGAACTTCCTTCACAACCTTTTCTCCTAACATATATAAATGATCTGAAAAGTTTCGTAACATTTCGAAAGTTCCCCGATTTAATTTGATTTTTGACCGAAACTAGTATAAACTAGTGTATAATATATTATGATTTTTTGATCGAAACATGCCTTTTGAAAAGTTCCATAGAATCTAATTTTCATATGATATTTTGCAAGGACTTCCATCACAACCTTCCCTCCTAGCATATATAAATGATATGAAAATTTTGTATCATTTCAAACAGTCCCCGATTTAATTTTATTTTTGACTGAATCTAGTATAAACTAATGTATAATATATTATGATATTTTGACTGAAACTTGCATTTCGAAAAGTTCCATTGAATCTAATTTTCATCTGATTTTTTTCCATGGACTTCCAACATAACGTTCCCTTCTAACATATATCAATGATTTTAAAAGTTTAGTATCATTTCGAACAGTCCCTGATTTAATTTGAATTTTGACCGAAACTAGTATAAATTAGTGTATAATATATCATGGATTTTTGACTGACACATGCATTTCAAAGCGTTTCATAGAATTTAATTTTCAGATGATTTTTTTGCATGGACTTCCATCATAACCTTCACTCCTAGCATATATAAATGATATGAAAAGTTTCGTATCATTTCGAATAATCCCCGATTTAATTTTATTTTTGATTGAAACTAGTATAGACATGTGTATAATATATTATAATTTTTTGGCCGAAACTTGCATTTCGAAAAGTTCCATATAATCTAATTTTCATATGATTATTTAAATGGACTTCCATCATAACCTTCCCTCCTAACATATATAAATGATTTAAAAGTTTCATATTATTTTGAACAGTCCCTGATTTAATTTGATTTTTTTTACCGACACTAGTATAAATTAGTGTACCAAATAATATGATTTTTTGACAGAAACATGCATTTCAAAAAGATTCATAAAATCTTATTTTCATTTTATTTTTTGCATGGACTTCCATCATAATCTTCCCTCCTAACATATATAAATGATCTGAAAAGTTTCGTATCTTTTTGAACATTCCCCGATTTAATTTGATTGTTGACCGAAACTAGTATAAACTAGTGTATAATATATTATGATTTTTTAGACCGAAACATGCCTTCTGAATAGTTCCATAGAATCTAATTTTCATATGATTTTTTGCATGGACTTCCATCATAACTGAAATTCTGTGATCAAGTATGAGATGCTCTCCATGCCCTGTTGTCAAGTGATCTTAAGAATGCAATCATTCTTGGCTTCCAGTAGTCATAATTAGATCCATCCAGTATAGGTGGTCTATTTACTGACCCTATATCTCTGTCCATGTTACAGAATTTGTTTTCCCTAGATCTCACCCAGTATAAACAGGCAGGGTGCCTGCTCTGATGCCAATTGAAATTCTGTGATCAGGTATGAGATGTCCTAAGAGATGTCCCAACACTTGATAGGACACTTGACAAATTTAACCAAAACTTAAATAGCAAGAAAAATAAACAACACAGAAGTTTGTTAACCCAGTTCAGTGTATAACCACACCTACATCTGGAGGCTACCAAGCCAGGAGGAAATCCACTATAAGTATTATTAATTCTAGACTTAAACCACCCTGTTTAATCTATCACTTAATAACTACCCAATGCAATTTCTACCTAAGACACACCTTAGATAAGAGTACCCTACTCACTCCCCCTCAATCACACAGTGATCAAGTTTACAAGTTTAATGAAATTGAAGACATTCTTCAAACAATACAGCTTGATCTTACTTCACAGTTTCAATCAAGTCACAAATGCACTTTTGCTTAAAATCTCATAAAGTGGTACAATAAAACACAACCTGCTATTAAAACACTAGACACCCTATTTGGTCTTCTGAAATTCGTACTCAATTCTATGAGTTTCTGTTGCTTAAATAGGTATCTGTAATTTGGGCTTTCTGTAGAGGATCCAGCCCTAATGCGCAGCAGCTTCCACCTTGAATTTAGGGTTTGTTACCTCCTAGATTCTAGGTGATTTAGGTCTTCTGTTTTAATCTGAATCTTCAATATAAAACTCCCTACAGATGCGCCTTGTTCTGTTTTTATCCATCATTAATTAATTCCAGATAATTCTCCTTAAATATCTTTGATCAGTTAATCAATAATTAATTCTGATAGCAGGTCTGAGATGTCTCAACATCTGTTGGGACATCCTGAAAAACTGAACTTAAGTTATTTACACAATGTCCCAACATCTGATGAGACATCCTGAAATAAGTTCATATACTTTGTCTGATAATGTCCCAACATCTGATAGGACATTTTGAACTGAATTCAACATTTCTTGTTGGTCAAAAATTCTGCCAATTCTTAAACATCTACAAACTCCCCCTTTGGCTAATTTTTGGCTAACATCTTTTCTGGTTTTCAGAGTGCAGCAGAAGTTCTTTTTATCAGAGTATAGCATTACTTTTCTGTTGATTCTTATTTGAGATTACTCCCCCTCAAATATATATGTATCCAATCTTGTTGCAACAGAAAAAAACTTATTCAGTTCAGAAGCAAACAAACAGAATTTTTTCATTCATACTTAAACAACAATTACAATTTGATGTTGTTCTCCCCCTTGGTAGACACAAAATTTGGGGCCAAAGACACTATTCCAAATACATTGCTGTCATTACATTTGCCTCACATACATTGATCACTCAGATTCATCACTCTCAGTTTCTTCCTCAACTTCTGTTTCTTCATCAGCTTCACTTTCTTCATCAGATGCATCTTTCTGATCTTCTTCACTTTCCAGTCTTTTGATGATTTCTTCAAGTTTCAGCTTCCTTGCTTCAAGTTCCTTGCATGTGCTTTTAAGCTCAGCAATTAGAGTCTTCTTGGAGATTGGAGTCTTAGCAGTTGAGGGACCTGCAGATGTCCCAGAAGGTGCTTCAACATCTGCAGCATGATGGCTGAGGAATAATTTGTAGTGAAAAGCCAGGGGGCTTTCTCTCTTGCAGACTGTGTCTTTCTCAGTTAAAATCCCAGGGTATTGACTTAGAACAATACCACACAACAATGATGGAAAAGCTATTGGTAGCTTTGTAGCAGAAGAGCTTGCATGCTTCAAGGTTTGATCAAAAATGTAAGCTCCATAGTCCATATTGGTTTGAGTTCCCACAACATATATAAACCTAGCCAGACCAGTGGAGATTGAAGAAGTGTGGTTGGTAGGCACCCAGTTAGCTGTACCAATCCTGTTCAGCATGGCATATTTTCTGGTAAGCATGCTCACAAAGAGCTTTCCCTTCACAGGCCATGCCTTGACCTAGTTTGCAGTGATAACCTTGCAGATTTGGTTATCTGTCTTTCCTAGCTCATTGGGTCCATCTGTTTCTCTTCCTAAGTACTGATTGATGATTTGAGGAGAAAACTCTACACATTTACCTCTAACAAAAACTTTTTGAAACTCAGAGGACTTACCATTTGAACAATCCTCCTGAAGATTAACAATGAACTCTTTGACAAGAAGTTCATAGCAGGGAGAGAGATCTGAGACTGTTTTGAATAGTCCTGCAGCAGAGATGAGGTCAATCAGTTTTGTGCACTCAAGTGCATTGCTGCTCAGTTCTCTTTCCAGGGCAACCCTTCTTTGGTATACATACTTCCATATGTTAACACTAGAGACAAGATGAAATGATATGTTGTCCAAGGGAGCTTCTGGAACAGCAGTTGAAGCTCTAGCTGGTGCTGGTCTTTTCTTGGGAGGAGATGTTGGACATCTGTTTCAACATCTGAGTCAGATGGGGTGACAGCTTTCCTTTTCTGAGTTTGGACTTTACTCCATTGTTTTGATGGCCCAAAAGTGGCTTTAGCTTTGCCTTTCTTTGGAGAGGCTTTCTTCTTCTCAGGAATTGCTGCTTCAGCTTGCATCTTGCCTTTCCTGGACGTGAGCCTTTTGGCTATGCTGGGTTTAACAGATGCTATGATTTCTGCATCAGAGTCCTGCTCCATGTTTACCACTGGAGGAGATTGAGCAGTCTCCTCTTCAGCTGTTTGATCAGCAGGGATTTGATCTTCATTTGAGGCTTTGATCTGATCCTCAGAGTTTTCTTTATCACTTTCACTTGAGGCCTTTTTCTGGTCCTCAGTCTGTTCAGTATCAGCATCAGATGAATTTTCTTTCTCATCTGCAGATGTTCCAACATCTATTGGGACATCTTGTTCTGCAGGAGTGTCCTTTGCAGTTTGAGCTGGTTCTTCTTGAGGTGCAGGCATTGTGTTCAGAGGAACAGAGATCCCACTCACTACTCTCTGTTCAAAGAGGATTTGGTTGACAATCTCCTTGATGGAATAATCTACATATTTTGAGGATTTTGGGGGCATGTTAGCAGGAGAAGGAATGCCTCCTTTGGCTTTGCTGCATACTTGATCTTTAGCCCTCTTTGGAGTTCTTGGCTTTTTAGTGTGAGAAGCACTTCCTCTGAGCTCGTCCAATGAAGTTGATTTCATTGGTACTACAGAGATGGGAGTGGCATGAACTACGTCTTCCTTGTTGAGAACTTCCTCAGTTGTGTTAGGGTTTTGAGACATTGTTGAGGAAGATGGATGAACAGCTTTAGGGTTTATGATTTCTGAAGGATAGCTAGTTAATGTGATTCGCTTGTGATAGTATGATGAGAATCTTGATAGCTGCTTATAAGTAGTTACTAAATAAGTAGCCGTTACAGTGCAAATGATTAGGAATGGAATTCCCAAGAATCTTGTCCAGACTGGTTTTGCCATCTGGAACTTATGCCATACAATGTCATATGACATGTTGGCACATCTCATTAACTGCTAAATATCACATAAACAGATTCCAAGTTTGCCCCTTAAGTTCTCAAATTGTGTAGCATCCAATGCTTTGGTAAAGATATCAGCTAACTGCAGATTTGTAGCTACATGCTCCAATAAAATCACCTTTTCTTCTACAAGATCTCTGATGAAATGATGTCTGATATCAATATGCTTGGTCCTGCTATGTTGGATAGGATTCTTTGATATGTTTATTGCACTTAAGTTGTCACAGTACAATGTCATGACATCCTGTGGGACATTTTACTCAGTGAGCATTTGCTTCATCCAAACCAACTGAGAACAACTGCTTCCAGCTGCTATATATTCAGCTTCAGCTGTAGATAAGGAGACACAATTTTGTTTCTTAGTGAACCAAGAAATCAAATTGTTTCCTAGAAAGAAGCATCCTCCTGAAGTGCTTTTTCTGTCATCAGCACTTCCAGCCCAATCAGCATCATAGAAGCCAGTGAGAATTGGTTTGCAACCATGAAAGTACATTATGCCATAGTCACAAGTACCATTAACATATTTAAGAATTCTCTTGACTTGATTGAGATGACTGACTTTTGGATCAGCTTGATATCTTGCACAAACTCCTACTGCAAATGCAATGTCTGGTCTGCTAGCAGTCAAGTATAACAAGCTTCCAATCATGCTTCTGTATAAGCTTTGATCTACATTCTCACCCTTTTCATCTTTAGTCAGCTTTAAATGTGTGGGGGCAGGAGTTCTTTTATGAGAAGCATTTTCCATTCCAAATTTCTTGACTATGTTCTTGGAGTACTTACTTTGGGAAATGAACATTGAGTCTTCCATTTGCTTTATTTGCAGACCAAGAAAGTAGGTTAACTCTCCTACTAGGCTCATTTCAAATTCAGATTCCATCTGCTTGACAAAATGTTTGACCATCCTGTCAGACATCCCACCAAAGACAATGTCATCAACATATATTTGAGCAATCATGACATTTCCTTCTTCATCTTTAACAAACAGGGTTTTATCAATCCCACCTTTTCTGTATCCTTGCTTGATAAGAAATGTGGTCAGTCTTTCATACCATGCCCTTGGAGCTTGCTTCAAACCATAAAGTGCCTTCTTTAGTTTGTATACATGATTTGGACAGCTTGGATCAACAAATCCTTTAGGCTGTTCTACATATACTTCTTCATTAAGGTAGCCATTTAAAAAGGCACTTTTCACATCCATTTGAAATAGCTTGAACTTCAATATACAAGCAATTCCCAACAACAGTCTGATTGATTCAAGCCTTGCTACTGGTGCAAAGGTTTCATCAAAGTCTACCCCTTCAATTTGAGTGTATCCTTGAGCTACAAGTCTAGCTTTGTTCTTTGTAACAACTCCTTGTTCATTTGACTTGTTCTTATACACCCATTTTGTTCCAATCACATTTATGTCATCAGGTCTAGGAACAAGATTCCACACTTCATTCCTTGTGAATTGACCTAATTCCTCTTGCATAGCACAAATCCAGTATTCATCAGTGAGAGCTTCCTTGATATTTTTAGGTTCTATTTTGGAAACAAAACAAGAACCTGAAATCACTTCTCTTGATCTAGTGCTCACACCTCTGTTGGGATCACCAATTATCAAATCTTTGGGATGATCCTTCTGTATTCTGATGGAGGGAGGTTTGCTTGATTCTTCTGTCCTTGTATCAGTTTGAGTGAAGTTATATTGATCATTCTTTTCTTCAGCTTCAATCTTGATATCAGCAGATGTTCCAACATCTTCTGGGACATCTGTAGGAGCATCATCAATTATCACATTTATGGACTCCATGATAACCTTGGTTCTAGAATTAAATACTCTATATGCTCTGCTGTTTATGGAGTATCCAAGGAAAATCCCTTCATCACTTTTAGGATCCATTTTTCTTATTTGCTCCCTATCTGCCAGAATATAACAGTTACTTCCAAATACATGGAAATACTTAACTGTGGGTTTTCTGCCCTTCCAGACTTCATATATTGTGGACAAAGTTCCTTTCCTTAAGGTGACTCTGTTATGAATGTAACAGGCAGTGTTCATAGCTTCAGCCCAGAAGTACAGAGGTAACTTTTTGGCATGGATCATAGCTCTTGCAGATTCTTGAATAGTTCTATTCTTCCTCTCAACAATCCCATTCTGTTGAGGAGTGATTGGTGAAGAGTATTCATGATTGATTCCTTCTGAAGAGCAGAAATCTAAGAACTTTTGATTCTCAAATTCCTTTCCATGATCACTTCTTATTCTGATTACACAGCTGGATTTTTCTCTTTGTAATCTTTGGCATAATTCTTTGAATACATCAAATACATCAGACTTTTCTTTGATGAAATTTATCCATGTATATCTTGAAAAGTCATCAACCACCACATAAGCATACCTCTTACCACCAAGACTTTCAACCTGCATAGGTCCCATAAGATCCATATGCAAAAGTTCCAAAACTTTGGAAGTTGTCAGATGTTGGAGCTTTGGATGGGACATCTTGGTTTGCTTGCCTATTTGACATTCACCACATATTTTGCCATCATCAATCTTCAGTTTAGGAATACCTCTTACAGCATCCATGGATATTATCTTCTTTATGCCTCTGAAATGAAGATGACCTAGTCTTTGGTGCCATAGTTTCACTTCTTCTTCTTTAGCTAAAGAGCAAGTTGAAGTGAGACTGAGATTTTGGGATTCCCACATGTAACAGTTGTCTTTAGATCTGGCTCCTTTCATGACAACCTCTTGTTCTTTGTTAGTCACTATGCATTCAGATTTGGTAAAGTTTACACTGTATCCTTGATCACATAATTGACTTATGCTGATCAGGTTAGCAGTTAAACCTTTAACTAGCAGCACATCATCTAGTCTTGGAACATCTTGACAATTCAAGGTTCCAACTCCCTTGATTTCTCCTTTAGCTCCATCTCCAAAGGTCACATACCTGGATGAATGTGATTTTAAGTTTACTAGCAAATTCTTCAATCCAGTCATGTGTCTTGAACATCCACTGTCAAAGTACCAGTCTTCTTTAGCTGATACTCTCAGTGATGTATGTGCTATGTATGCAGTACTTTTCTTTGACCAGATGAGTTGAGATTTCTTTTGATGCCTCTGCCCTGTGTGTTGTTTATCAGCTGAACTCCAAGCTTGATTATTGATCTTGTTCTTGTAGCTTTGATCAGCTTCAGTGCTAGCTTTTGGTTTCCATACCTTCTTGATGTTTTCTGTCTTCTGCTTAGGAGGTTGCTGATTTCTTTGATGTTTATGCAGCACTTTCTTGGTACTTTCTACTTTCTGCTTGGAAGGTTGCTGATACATCTGATTTGGATATCCATGTAGCTTATAACAGTGAGGTTTGATATGCCCAAATCTTCCACAGTGATGGCATCTCCATCTTTGATACTTCTTCTTCATTTTGTTCTTTCCAGAATGTTGAGACATCTGTTGGAACATTATGTTTGTCTTTGTGTTCTGATGTTGAAGCATCTGTTGGGACATCTTGTTTGACTGTGTATTTTTTGAAGTAGTTTTGCTAGAGCTGGCTTCATCTCTGTTATATCCCAGTCCACTTTTATCCCCTGAGTGCTTATTGTTGTTGAGAATCACATCCAGTGTATTTGAGCTGCTGTTCAACATTCTAACAGATTTGGACATATGTTCCAACTTGGAGTTGAGAAGGCTTACTTCACTTTTTAAGGTGTCAATGATCTCCTGATCATTTGCTTTGTCATCTTCTAATGCCTCATTCTGCTTCTTTAGCTTTATAACCTCACTGCATATTTCAGAGCTTCTTTTGTATAGATCTTTGAATGCTTGCTCAAGTTCTTCATAAGTAAGTTCTCCATCACTGGATTCACTTTCAGAATCACATAAACCAGCTAAAGCAGTGATATGTTTAGCTGATTCCTCTTCTGAATCAACTCCTGAGTCTTCATCAGACCAGGTCACAGAGAGTCCTTTCTTTTGCCTCTTTAAGTAGGTAGGACATTCAATCTTGATGTGTCCATATCCTTCACATTCATGGCATTTGACTCCTTTATCTTGACTGGTCTTTTCAGCATACTTTGTCCTTCTGTTAGCATCATAAGGTCTCCTGTTCTCAGAGTTTGTGTTTCTTCCACTGGGTTTGGATTTGCCTTCCATTCCTCTGAGAATCTGTTTGAATTGTCTTCCAAGCATGGCAAGGTTTTCTGATAAGCTTTTATCATTTGCTGATTCATCATCTTCTTCTTCATCTGTATTTGAAACCAAGGCTATACTTTTGTTCTTTTTGACATTTGTTTCATTCATTCCCATCTCAAAAGTTTGAAGGGAACCAATGAGTTCTTCAACTTTCATGGAGCATATGTCTTGAGCTTCTTCTATTGCTGTGACTTTCATGTCAAATCTTTTTGGCAAAGATCTGAGAATCTTTCTTACAAGCTTTTCATCAGTCATTTTTTCTCCCAAAGCTCCAGAAGTATTGGCTATATCCAAGATGTTCATATAGAACTCATGAATTGATTCATCTTCCTTCATTCTCAAGTTTTCAAACTTGGTGGTGAGAAGTTGAAGTCTTGACATTTTTACTTTTGATGTTCCTTCATGAGTTGTTTTGAGAGTGTCCCAAACATCTTTGGCCAGCTCACAATGATGCACAAGTCTGAATATGTTCCTATCAATGCCATTGAATAAAGCATTTAAGGCTTTTGAGTTGCCTAGTGCTGAATCTTCTTCCTCCTTACTCCATTCTTCTTCAGGTTTCAGCACTTTTGATCCATCTTTGGTGTCTTGGACAGGGTGATCCCATCCAACATTTACTGCTCTCCATGCCCTGTTGTCAAGTGATCTTAAGAATGCAATCATTCTTGGCTTCCAGTAGTCATAATTAGATCCATCCAGTATAGGTGGTCTATTTACTGACCCTATATCTCTGTCCATGTTACAGAATTTGTTTTCCCTAGATCTCACCCAGTATAAACAGGCAGGGTGCCTGCTCTGATGCCAATTGAAATTCTGTGATCAGGTATGAGATGTCCTAAGAGATGTCCCAACACTTGATAGGACACTTGACAAATTTAACCAAAACTTAAATAGCAAGAAAAATAAACAACACAGAAGTTTGTTAACCCAGTTCAGTGTATAACCACACCTACATCTGGAGGCTACCAAGCCAGGAGGAAATCCACTATAAGTATTATTAATTCTAGACTTAAACCACCCTGTTTAATCTATCACTTAATAACTACCCAATGCAATTTCTACCTAAGACACACCTTAGATAAGAGTACCCTACTCACTCCCCCTCAATCACACAGTGATCAAGTTTACAAGTTTAATGAAATTGAAGACATTCTTCAAACAATACAGCTTGATCTTACTTCACAGTTTCAATCAAGTCACAAATGCACTTTTGCTTAAAAGCTCATAAAGTGGTACAATAAAACACAACCTGCTATTAAAACACTAGACACCCTATTTGGTCTTCTGAAATTCGTACTCAATTCTGTGAGTTTCTGTTGCTTAAATAGGTATCTGTAATTTGGGCTTTCTGTAGAGGATCCAACCCTAATGCGCAGCAGCTTCCACCTTGAATTTAGGGTTTGTTACCTCCTAGATTCTAGGTGATTTAGGTCTTCTGTTTTAATCTGAATCTTCAATATAAAACTCCCTACAGATGCGCCTTGTTCTGTTTTTATCCATCATTAATTAATTCCAGATAATTCTCCTTAAATATCTTTGATCAGTTAATCAATAATTAATTCTGATAGCAGGTCTGAGATGTCTCAACATCTGTTGGGACATCCTGAAAAACTGAACTTAAGTTATTTACACAATGTCCCAACATCTGATGAGACATCCTGAAATAAGTTCATATACTCTGTCTGATAATGTCCCAACATCTGATAGGACATTTTGAACTGAATTCAACATTTCTTGGTCAAAAATTCTGCCAATTCTTAAACATCTACAATAACCTTCCCTCCTAGCATATATAAATGATCTGAAAAGTTTTGTATCATGTCGAATAGTCCTCGGTTTAATTTTATTTTTGACTGAAACTAGTATAAACTAGTGTATAATATATTATGATTTTTTGACCGAAACTTGCATTTCGAAAAGCTCCATTGAATCTAATTTTCATATGAATTTTTTAAATGGACTTCCATCATAACGTTCCCTTCTAAAATATATTAATGATCTGAAAAGTTTCGTTTCATTTCGAACAGTCCCTGATTTAATTTGACTTTTGAACGAAACTAGTATAAATTAGTGTATAATATATCATTAATTTTTGACTGAAAGTTGCATTTCAAAGCGTTTCATAGAATTTAATTTTCAGATGATTTTTTGCTTGGAATTACATCATAACCTTCTCTCGTAACATATAGAAACAATCTAAAAAGGTTCGTATAATTTCAACCATTCCTCGATTTAATTTGATTTTTTTGACCGAAACTAGTGTATAATATATTATGATTTTTTGACCGAAACTTTCATTTCGAAAAGATTCAGTGAATATATTTTTCATATGATTTTTTGCATGCACTTCCATCATATCAATCCCTCCTAGCATATATAAATGATTTGAAAAATTTCGTATCATTTCGAACAGTTCCCGATTTAATTTTTTGTTGACTGAAACTAGTATAAACTAGTATATAATATATTATGATTTTTTGACCGAAACTTGCATTTCGAAAAGTTCCATAGAATCTAATTTTCATATGATTTTTTTCCCTGGACTTCCATCATAACCTTCCATTCTAACATATATAAATGATTTTAAAAGTTTAGTATAATTTTGAACAGTCCCTAATTTAATTTGAATTTTGATCGAAACTAGTATAAATTAGTGTATAATATATCATGAATTTTTGACTGAAACTTGCATTTCAAAGCGTTTCGTAGAATTAAATTTTCAGATGAATTTTTGCATGGACTTCCATCATAACCTTCACTCCTAGCATCTATAAATGATATGAAAAGTTTCATATCATTTCGAACAATCCCCGATTTAATTTTATTTTTGATTGAAACTAGTATAAACTAGTGTATAATATATTATGATTTTTTTTCACCGAAACTTGCATTTCGAAAAGTTCCATAAAATCTAATTTTCATATGATTATTTTCATGGACTTCCATCATAACCTTCCCTCCTAACATATATAAATGATCTGAAAAGTTTCATATCATTTTGAACAGTCCCTGATTTAATTTGATTTTTTTTTACCGACACTAGTATAAATTAGTGTACCAAATAATATGATTTTTTGACAGAAACAAGCATTTCAAAAAGATTCATAAAATCTTATTTTCATATTATTTTTTGCATGGACTTCCATCATAATCTTCCCTCCTAACATATATAAATGATCTGAAAAGTTTCGTATCTTTTTGAACAGTCCCCGATTTAATTTGATTGTTGACCGAAACTAGTATAAACTAGTGTATAATATATTATGATTTTTTAGACCGAAACATGCCTTCTGAAAAGTTCCATAGAATCTAATTTTCATATGATTTTTTGCATGGACTTCCATCATAACCTTCCCTCCTAGCATATATAAATGATCTGAAAAGTTTCGTATCACGTCGAATAGTCCCCGATTTAATTTTATTTTTGACTGAAACTAGTATAAACTAGTGTATAATATGTTATGATATTTTGACCGAAACATGCATTTTGAAAAGTTCCATTGAATCTAATTTTCATATGATTTATTCCATGGACTTACATCATTACGTTCCTTTCTAAGATATATTAATGATCTGAAAAGTTTTGTTTCATTTTGAACAGTCCCTGATTTAATTTGACTTTTAAACGAAACTAGTATAAATTAGTGTATAATAAATATATCATGAATTTTTGACTGAAACTTGCATATCAAAGCGTTTCATAGAATTTAATTTTCAGATGTTTTTTTGCATGGACTTCCATCATAACCTTCTCTCATAACATATATAAACGATCTAAAAAGGTTCGTATCATTTCGAACATTCCTCGATTTAATTTGATTTTTTTGACCGTAACAAGTGTATAACATATTATGATTTTTTGACCTAAACTTGCATTTCGAAAAGATTCATAGAATATATTTTTCATATGATTTTTTGCATGCACTTCTATCATAGCCTTCCCTCCTAGCATATATAAATGATCTGAATAGTTTCGTATCGTTTCGAACAATTCCCGATTTAATTTTATTTTTGACTGAAACTAGTATAAACTAGTATATAATATACTATGATTTTTAAACCGAAACTTGCATTTCGAAAAGTTCCATAGAATCTAATTTTCATATGTTTTTTTTCCATGGACTTCTATCATAACCTTCCCTTCTAACATATATCAATGATTTTAAAAGTTTAGTATCATTTCGAACAGTCCCTGATTTAATTTGAATTTTGACCGAAACTAGTATAAATTAGTGTATAATATATCATGGATTTTTGACTTAAACATGCATTTCAAAACGTTTCATAGAATTTAATTTTCAGATGATTTTTTTTTGCATGGACTTCCATCATAACCTTCACTCCTAGCATATATAAATGATCTGAAAAGTTTCGTATCATTTCGAACAATCCCCGATTTAATTTTATTTTTGATTGAAACTAGTATAAACTAGTGTATAATATATTATGATTTTTTGACCGAAACTTGCATTTCGAAAAGTTCCATAGCATCTAATTTTCATATGATTATTTACATGGACTTCCATCATAACCTTCTCTCCTAACATATATAAGTGATATGAAAAGTTTCATATTATCTTGAACAGTCCCTGATTTAATTTGATTTTTTTTATACAGAAACTAGTATAAATTAGTGTATAAAATATTATGATTTTTTGACAGAAACTTGCATTTCAAAAAGATTCATAGAATCTAATTTTCAGATTATTTTTTGCATGAACTTCCTTCACAACCTTTTCTCCTAACATATATAAATGATCTGAAAAGTTTCGTAACATTTCGAAAGTTCCCCGATTTAATTTGATTTTTGACCGAAACTAGTATAAACTAGTGTATAATATATTATGATTTTTTGATCGAATAATGCCTTTTGAAAAGTTCCATAGAATCTAATTTTCATATGATATTTTGCAAGGACTTCCATCACAACCTTCCCTCCTAGCATATAAAAATGATATGAAAATTTTGTATCATTTCAAACAGTCCCCGGTTTAATTTTATTTTTGACTGAATCTAGTATAAACTAATGTATAATATATTATGATATTTTGATCGAAACTTGCATTTCGAAAAGTTCCATTGAATCTAATTTTCATCTGATTTTTTTCCATGGAATTCCAACATAACGTTCCCTTCTAACATATATCAATGATTTTAAAAGTTTAGTATCATTTCGAACAGTCCCTGATTTAATTTGAATTTTGACCGAAACTAGTATAAATTAGTGTATAATTTATCATGGATTTTTGACTGACACATGCATTTCAAAGCGTTTCATAGAATTTAATTTTCAGATGATTTTTTTGCATGGACTTCCATCATAACCTTCACTCCTAGCATATATAAATGATATGAAAAGTTTCGTATCATTTCGAATAATCCCCGATTTAATTTTATTTTTGATTGAAACTAGTATAGACTAGTGTATAATATATTATGATTTTTTGGCCGAAACTTGCATTTCGAAAAGTTCCATATAAACTAATTTTCATATGATTATTTAAATGGACTTCCATCATAACCTTCCCTCCTAACATATATAAATGATCTGAAAAGTTTCATATTATTTTGAACAGTCCCTGATTTAATTTGATTTTTTTTACCGACACTAGTATAAATTAGTGTACCAAATAATATGATTTTTTGACAGAAACATGCATTTCAAAAAGATTCATAAAATCTTATTATCATATTATTTTTTGCATGGACTTCCATCATAATCTTCCCTCCTAACATATATAAATGATCTGAAAAGTTTCGTATCTTTTTGAACATTCCCCGAAACATGCCTTCTGAAAAGTTCCATAGAATCTAATTTTCATATGATTTTTTGCATGGACTTCCATCATAACCTTCCCTCCTAGCATATATAAATGATCTGAAAAGTTTCGTATCATGTCGAATAGTCCTCGGTTTAATTTTATTTTTGACTGAAACTAGTATAAACTAGTGTATAATATATTATGATTTTTTGACCGAAACTTGCATTTCGAAAAGCTCCATTGAATCTAATTTTCATATGAATTTTTTAAATGGACTTCCATCATAACGTTCCCTTCTAAAATATATTAATGATCTGAAAAGTTTCGTTTCATTTCGAACAGTCCCTGATTTAATTTGACTTTTGAACGAAACTAGTATAAATTAGTGTATAATATATCATTAATTTTTGACTGAAAGTTGCATTTCAAAGCGTTTCATAGAATTTAATTTTCAGATGATTTTTTTCTTGGACTTACATCATAACCTTCTCTCGTAACATATAGAAACAATCTAAAAAGGTTCGTATAATTTCAACCATTCCTCGATTTAATTTGATTTTTTTGACCGAAACTAGTGTATAATATATTATGATTTTTTGACCGAAACTTTCATTTCGAAAAGATTCAGTGAATATATTTTTCCTATGATTTTTTGCATGCACTTCCATCATATCAATCCCTCCTAGCATATATAAATGATCTGAAAAATTTCGTATCATTTCGAACTGTTCCCGATTTAATTTTTTGTTGACTGAAACTAGTATAAACTAGTATATAATATATTATGATTTTTTGACCGAAACTTGCATTTCGAAAAGTTCCATAGAATATAATTTTCATATGATTGTTTTCCCAGGACTTCCATCATAACCTTCCCTTCTAACATATATAAATGATTTTAAACATTTAGTCTAATTTTGAACAGTCCATGATTTAATTTGAATTTTGATCGAAACTAGTATAAATTAGTGTATAATATATCATGAATTTTTGACTGAAACTTGCATTTCAAAGCATTTCGTAGAATTAAATTTTCAGATGAGTTTTTGCATGGACTTCCATCATAACCTTCACTCCTAGCATCTATAAATGATATGAAAAGTTTCATATCATTTCGAACAATCCCCGATTTAATTTTATTTTTGATTGAAACTAGTATAAACTAGTTGTAAACACCCCAAATTTTCCCTCACCCATTCACACCATGGCTTGTGATCTTTTCATATGCATAAGTTCCATCATAGCATCTCATATTGTATATTTGATTCACTGCATTGATTCTAAGTCATCTGCATCTAGGGTTTGTGATCTGAGCAATCCAAGAGCCACTTGAGCAACTCCAAAGGTCATCAATCACTTCAAAGGGGTCCATGTATGTTCAAGCATCATAATATATCCTATCAAAGTCAAGAATGTCAAAAATCACAAGAACTGAGAATGGCATGGAAGTAGAGCCAGGTTTAACTGCACAGATGACCTAGAATTAGGGTTTTGGTTTCAAAGGCCATAACTCCAAATTTTTTGGTAATTTTTTTTTCTATTGGTCTCTATATGGTATAGGGATCATGCATATCAATTTTCATGAAGAGATTCCATGGGGAAGTCATCTGATCAAGAGTTGACTTCTTGAGCAAGCCAGTGCAAAATCAGGGTATCTGAGGCCCACAATGACCCAACCAAAGGGTGTTCTTCATCATTTTGATTATGTATGATCTTTATATGATCATAGAAGATGTTTGAAGTTCACAAAATTGAATAATTTCAAGCCATTTGCAAAGTTGACTTTTTGGGAAAGTTGACTTATAATGAAAATTGCCATTTTGGGAAACTTTTTCAACCCTTGCTTTTTGATTCAAAAATGCTTCAAATGGAAAAACTTTGGTCATGAAAGTTGTAGAATGGATCATTCCCTTTTCAAAAAGTACAAGAACATGACCTAATTCATTTTGGATCAAAAGTTAAGGTTTGTCAAAGTTGGGAAAAATCACATAATTTGAAGTTTTCTACCAAAGAGGCATTTTGCAAAATGGTATGATCAAGTGTTCTAAAGACTTCAAATATGCACAAAATCATTACAACATGATCATATGACTCATAATAATCAGAATTGGCCCAAGAATCATCTCATTTCATGCCTTGAACCTCAAGAAATCCCAAAGGAACCAAACTTTGTGAAACTTGCAAAACCTATCACAAACCACAAACCACTTGCTGCATTGCCTCTAGACCTTTTCCATAGCTTTCCTTGATTCAAGCTGAGCCAAAGCAAGCCAAAAAGCAAGTTGTACCATTGCTCATACCTCTCTTACACAAAGTTTGACATTTTGGCAACTTGCCCATACCAATCACCATAGGCCACCAACAACTCTCTGACCTATCACCACTTGATACATGGACCAAAGCAAACATAACACACCACACATCCAAGCCTGAATCAGATCAGAAGCCATAGTTCCAAGTTTATGCTTCATTTGCAAAACCTTTCGAAACACTCTCCAAAAGCAAAAAACATCAAAACAAACTTCACAAACAATCTCAACATGACTCACTGATCATAAATCAACCATTGAAACAGCTTGAAAGTCACTGAAACCAAAACACGATCACCACCCCCCTTTGAACAGAACTTCTGCCATCTCCCAAATCAGCCATCAACAAGAGTTGTGAATCATTCCATTGAGCTCAGGGGGACCAGAGGAGTCAGTTTGCATAGGAGGAAGGCTCAGAAAGCTCCTGTTCGAAGGACTTTAGTTCAGGTATCCCTCAAGAACAAATTTTCCAGAACTTCATTAACTTGTTATAAATTGGTTCTACATGTTATTCTGATCATCATGATGTGTTTAAAAATGAAAATGGTGGAATATTGAGCATGTATGAGTTGTCTGAAACTTTCTGCCCTAAATTTGTTTTGCTTCGATTCACATGATTGATGAATGAAAAATGGTTTTTGTTTGGGGGTTTTGATTTAGTGTTGAGTGGGGTTTGATTCTGGGCAGAGAGATTTCATTTTCATTGCGTGTAGAGA
Source organism: Lathyrus aphaca (assembly GCA_963966055.1). Classification (NCBI taxonomy): domain Eukaryota; kingdom Viridiplantae; phylum Streptophyta; class Magnoliopsida; order Fabales; family Fabaceae; genus Lathyrus; species Lathyrus aphaca. The sequence goes on from OZ014523.1 coordinate 565,652,636, forward strand.
GAGATAGTGATTTCACCTTGCCGGAGAAGATGACCGGAACACTGTTCCGGTCATCTGAAAGTGATCAAGGTTAATTAATTAGGGTTTAGTCTTAATTACATAAGTTTGAATGTGAGCCGTCCAGATGCGCGCGCTGGTCAATTCCCTCCCTTTTTGTTTGAATCTTGGCCCTAGGATGCGCTGACTTTCTCATTTTCAGTTTAAATTCATTTTTATTTTCATTTTATTTCATTTGTTTTGTACATTTTATAAAAAATAGTAAAAATCATCAAAAAAATTCTGGAAATTTTTATCAACCCTTTTATTAATTTTCAGAAACCAAAAATATTTTTATTTTTATTTTTTGCATTAAAAATTATTTTTAAATCATTTAAAAGTTTATTTTTAATTAGTTAATGAAAATTAATTAATTAAAAATACTTTTAATTATTTAAAAATCACAAAAAAAATTCATGAAACATTTAAAAATCATTTAGAAACATTATCCAACTCTCAAACCAAATTTCGTTTTTGATCTTGATGCCTTTTGACAATTTTCAATGGAATTAATTTCATTTCAAGGCATTATTTTGATTCAATCTTCAAAAATTCATTTCTGCCTAACCATTGAGAGTTGGACAATGATTCTTTTTGCATTGCATCTTGCATATCATGTAGTTTATAGGATTAAAATGGCATGATTTGATATTGCATTTTCAATTTGTTTGACATTTTTCTTGACAAGGTACCTTAAAACCCTAGCCAACTTAGGAAATTCACAACTTCCACTAGGTTAAGAATTGGATCCACTCCTTTGGGCAGTGAGTTTGTATAGGTTTAGGGTTCCTTTGAATGCATTTTCAATTTTTTATCATGGTGTTTGCTTCTGGTTTAGAATTTTGTTTTGTGTATTGTTCATAAACCCTAATTTGGGCTTTCTTTTGCATTCATCTTACATTTGCTTGCATACCATGACTTGCCATGACATTTTATGCATCCATTTGATTCATAACACATCTTAGGACATATTAGAATCATGTTTGATCATTGCATCTTTCATTTGCCATGTTGTATGTCATTTGCATTTCATAACTTTTCATGTATGTTCATGGTTCTAAGCATGTTTCTTTTGCATTCCATATGTTTGTATGATCATCCTCATGCCTTGTTTCATGTTTGCATCATCTCTTAGCATTATTAATATCATGTATTTGCTTCTGACTTTGTCTTGCACCATGCCATTGCATCTCATTTGCATTGCATTTCATTTCTTTCACTAACTTTTCAGGTGGTAAGTTACCTTGAGAAGTGAATTTGCCTTCACTTCTCACAATCTCTTTTCATCTCTCTTATGCATCATTGCTGCATTTTTGTATGTGTATTGGATTGAGCTTGCTCTTTCTTGTTCATCTTACCTTCTTTCCTCAAGTGACTTGTCTTCTTAATTGAAGCAAGTTACTTTGCTTCTCTTTGCTCCATTCTTCTGCTTCCTGGTGGTTTCTCTGAAGATCTTTCTCTTAAACCTCATAAACCCTAGGACTTCTAAGCATGATAATAATTAGGGTTTGATTAGTCCCCCCATTTAGCTTTTACCTTTGTGTCTTTTTTGAGTCTTCTCTTCTTATCTCATAATCAGGGACCAAACCCTAAAGGCTTTAAGGCTTTGTGATTAAGCTTATGCCTGCATCCTTCTATTAGGATGGAGTGTATAACTTTAATCCTAAGTGTTAAACCCTTAATGTGTTTAAATCCTTTAATCAATTCACTTAATAATCATCAAGACATCAAGCTTGTAACTTGGGCCTTGCATTAGGGTTCTAATTCTTCCTTAATTGGTTAAGAAGGACTAATCCTAGTGTTAATGGACAAGTCCCCCTCAAGTTGTCTTACAAATCATAAAAATCACTTCTTCATCATATCATTAACTAAAATCCACTTAATAAAGGCTTTGTTTTGTCATGGGTTTAATCCCTAATCATGGATTAAGTTGAGGAGTTTTCCTCAGCTTAAACATTCTCATCTATTATCCTTCTATTAGGATGGTGTAATGAGTCTGTTTAATCCATGATTATGGCTTAATCTCATTACTTAACACTAAACAAAAACAACAAAAACATCTAAATAATAACAAGTAGGTTAATGATCTTAATCCTACATCAAAAGGTGACTAAGTGTGAAATGCTGACTTCACACTTAAGGTATTCTCATTACCCCTAATCAGAGGGAAGATGTGGTGAGTTTACTAACCCATTGGTCTAGGCTTAAGCTCATTAACTTATGACAAACTTCCATAAGTAATAAAAGACTAAAAATACAAAAACAAACAATAATCGTCTCCTCCGGGATTCTTTTCTCATCTCATTCACTCATAAACGAGAACTTGCTTCTTCCGTCTAATGCAAGACAGTTAGCACCTGAGCCAGACAGGTCATACACTTGAGCATAGACAAGCAAGCAGTTCATAAGTGAATTCATCTTTCAGTCTCTTTGAGTCGAACTACGGTGTTCTGACTTCCTCATTGCACGAGAGGATACGTAGGCATAACTTAACAGTTATCGAACAAAAGTCTCTGTATATTCCCCCTCTTTCTAGCCTTATCCTTTTAGCCTCATTATCATGAGAATTTCACTCTGTCTTTACACTGACACTTCACTTATACACTTCACTTCTCTTACACTGACACCTGTACATCCTTTTCCAGCTCTTTTATACACAGATTGCACTGACACTACCCCTTTAAAACACAAATCTTTTAAGCGTGGATCCCGTCGAGTACGGCGGACAATCTGGGTGCTAATACCTTCCCAGGTTGTAACCAACCCCCTTTCTCAGTCTCTCTGGTTCGCAACCGTCTTATCCATATCTTTCTAGGTCTATGCAGCATTACCTTTCCTCCGGGATAAAAATGCCTAGCTGGCGACTCTTTTCTTCTCTTGTGAGTTCACCCCTGTGTGTTCTCGCATTCCCTTTTCGCCGACCGTTCGCGTCTGTACCCCTCTTGGCCCCGGGTGTCATTTTGGTGGGAGCGACAGCTTGGCGACTCTGCTGGGGACCCTTATACTGTAACCAGGGCTTCTGGTTCTTTTTGTGGGTTCCTCCTAGCGCTTGTTTGATTTGTGTTTACTGGGGTGTTATGTGCTAATTGTGTTTATATATAGTTGCTTTATTTATTGCTTTATGTACATTTATCCATTGCTTTCTTTACAGCTTTATATATATATATCATACTGTCATACTGTGTCTGGCTGGATCTGGTTTTGTCTTGATGGGTGGGGTTCTATTGAGAGTTTAAGGTCCTATACCTGGGACTTGAGTGACACCTAGGCTATAGTGGTTCATGTTCTTTCCCATTCCATTTCGGTCTGGTGCGGGAATATGAAACACGGTTCAGATATGGGTTTCTTCTTGAGAACTCTGTGCTACAGATCTCCTGTAGTGCTTGGGCTATCTGGGAAGCCTGCTAAGTCTGGATGACCTTTACTATGACCTTCAGAAACTGAGGTGGATTAGAGGAGGATCTTTTATGGTTATTGTAAACACTGTACCTCCGGGTTAGAAGTGTTTACACTTCTCATAACTGATCCAAGTCTGAGGATCCTTGTTTTAGAACATCACCTGTGAGGGGGTTGGGTTGTTTACAGGTTTGCAGGAACCCTTGGCCACATCATACCCTGTTTCTTATTGTGTTTAAGAATGCTTCACTTTGGACAGTTCTTGTGATTTAACCCAGGACATGTGACTCTTTATTTGAGTCCCCCACCCTGGTTACTGGACTTTTGATCCTCCATCTGGACTTCTTTGACATACATGGACTTATATCAAGATAGCAATCAGATCCAGCTTGATCACAAACCCTTGCATATCATTTGCATACATCATAATTGCATCATTTTAACATTTGCTTATTTGTTTTTCAGGGTATCCATATTACATTTGGCTTGGTTTTTGACCCCTTCATCTGCATAGACCCCTGTTCATCAGCTATCTGCTTCAACCATCTTCATCAGTTGCCTGCTTCAGCTACCTCTATCATCATCCTCAGCCTATCAGTGGCTCACTTCCTGTATCAGTCATCATCATCAGCATTTGTTTCAGCTCTTCATCAGCAGTTATGGCACCCAAAAAGAGCAACATTTCTTACCACTTCTTTGAGCCTGTGCTGGTTGGCATCAGGCAGGTCCAGGCACTCATTACTCCAGACCATATCCCTTTATTCAGAGAACATTATGGAAGCATCCTTGATATGGTTATGGACTTGGATCCTTCTCAGAGGAGTTTGATTCACACTTGCCTACAGTTCTATGATCCTCCTTTGAGATGCTTCACCTTCCAGAATTTTCAGTTGGGACCCCTGTTGGAGGAGTATTCATCACTGATTGGAGTGCCTGTCAGGGGTGGTATCCCCTTCAACCCAGAGATGCCTTCTCCCAGCAGTGAAGAGTTGGCAAAGGCACTGGGTTTGGAACCTATTCTGATTGAGCAGAACATGACTACAAAGGCTAGCATCCCTGGTCTACACGTGGATTTCTTGACTTCTCAGGCCATCCTGAAGGCCTCCTTGGGAGAATGGAAGGCAGTTTGTGCATTGTTAGCCCTCAGTATATATGGGGTTATACTTTTTGCAGATGAGCCCAAGTTTATCAGCAAGAATGCTATTCATCTCTTCCTTTTGAGGAACCCAGTACCCACCTTGCTGGGAGATTTCTATTATTCCATTCACCAAAGGAATGAGAAGCAGAGAGGGAGGTTGGTAAGGTGTTGTGCTCCTCTATTCCATACCTAGTTGCTCAAACACTTACCTAAGACTGATGCTTTCTTGAACCCTCACCAACAAAAGAATTGGGCTAGAAGACTTACTGCTTTAACTTCAGATGACATCAGATGGTGCACCCAGAGCACCAAGGGCAGGGACATAATTACTAGCTGTGGGCAGTTCCCCAATGTACCTCTGATAGGAGTGAAGGGTTGCATCAATTACAACCCTTTGCTATTCAAAAGGCAGTTGGGCTATGCTCTGGTTCACCCTCCTAGAGTGCAAGACTTGGCTGAAACCCTTTACTGTGAGATAAAGCCTAATCTAGCTGTTGTCAGACAAGCATCCTGGGCTTGGGACAACATCCAGACCAAAGGGATGGCCATTCTTGGGAAATGCAACAATGTGGCTTCAGCACAGTATTATGAGTGGTCCCATGCTAGGGCTCAGATTTCTGGGATGCCTTTCACCATTGCGGATGCACCTGGACCATCCACAGCACCCCCTCCAGCTACTGTCAGCCTGGAAGAATTTGAGAAACTAAAAGAGAGGAATGAGAATCTGACTCAAGCTCTGCAGAAGACCCTCAGGGAGAGGAGTGATGGTCGTCTAGACAATGAGAGGTTGGAGAATCTAAAGGTGGAACATCTAGCCAGGATTGAGAAGCCAGAGGACTACATCAAGAAATCAAGAGCTGGGGAACAAATTCTGAAGAATGCCTGTAAAGAGGCCCAGTTTCAGAAGGCTAGGACTGACCTCTATCTGAAAGAAAGTCAAGATAGGTGGGTCAGGATCACTGAAGCTCGCACTCAAGAAGATAAGAGAACTCAAGACAGAATTGAGCAGTTGGAGGCAAATGAGAAGAGGCAACAGGAGTCCCTGTTAGCAGCCCAGAAGGAAATTTCAGAGTTGAAGCTTAGGGCTGGTGTAAAGAGGTCAAAAGACCAAGACAGGCACAAGAAGATGACTGTTGCTATTGCCACCAGGAACCTTCTCATCAGAAGCATTACAGAGCATCCGGCTGATCCTGTAACTGAAGCACTTCTGAAGGAAGTTAAAGAGGATGAGTTTGGCTTAGATGTTTGATGTCTTTGTTTGTTGTTATTTCCATTTCATGTACTTTTCTCTTTGTTGTATTTTGACCCTTCAGGGGCATGAGTTGTAAAAACAAACTATGTATTATTCACCATTTGTAATATATTTGTTAGTTTGTTTTATTGAGTTCTCTTTCCCTCAAGCAACATCAAAGCATCTTCCTCAGGGTCTGGAAAGGTCAAAACCAAGTGCCAAGCCGGATACCTTAAAAACAAATAAGCATACTGCATTGCATACTAACTTTTGTTTTGTTTTGCAGGTTTTTGTTTTGTTTGTTACTAACTCTGTTGTGGTTCAGGAATTATTGCTCGCCGTCGGGTGTTCCCTGTCAACCGTCCACACAGATATCCTACTCGCAACAACCTTCCTGGTGTCCAGATGGACCAAGTACAGCAAGAGCTGATAGAGGTCAGAACCCAGATGGTTAACGAAAGGCTGGAGATGAGAAACCAAATGACCCAGTTCATGGAAGTAATGAATGGCTTGGCTCAAAGCCAAGAAAGATTGAGGGCATTGGTAGAAAGGTAGACCCCGGAAGAACCCCATCTAGGGACTGGAGGGACAAGTAACAATGAGAGGGTTCAGCCTCATGTTACCCCCCCAGTATATGGGCCTCATCTTCATCCAGAGATCAACATCCCTACTAATGTGCAAGGGAATGCTACTGCAGGCAGAGTCTTACAGGAAGACCCCCAAGAGGATCAATTCACTATAATGGGAGCTGGGGATGAAGCCTATGATAGGAGGCTTGATGAAATTGCTGAGAAATTAAGATCTCTGGAGTCTCAAAACTCTTTGGGCTTTGATGTCATGGACATGGGCTTAGTGGACGGGGTAAGGATACCTCACAAGTTTAAGCCTCCGTGCTTCGAAAAGTACAACGGAACCTCCTGCCCACGAACTCACTTGCAGTCTTTTCTGGGAAGACTTAAGGCGTACACCATGGATGAAAAACTGTGGATGTTTTATTTTGAAGATAGTTTGACTGGGGCCTCAAGGGAGTGGTACTCTCATTTGACCAGAGCTACAATCAGATGCTGGAAAGACCTAGATGAAGCTTTCATCAGGCAGTACCAATACAATTTAGACATGGCTCCTAACAGAACCCTTCTGATGGGAATGTCTCAATCCTCCAGAGAAAGCTTCAGGGAATATGCCCAGAGGTGGAGACAGCTTGCTGCTACTATCCAGCCACCCATGTCGGAAAGAGAAATGGCCGACATGTTTATGAACACCCTGCAAGGGACATATATTGACAGGCTAGCTGCCTTTTCTTCCACCAGCTTCGCTGACGTAGTCATAGCTGGAGAAAGGATTGAAAGCCTATTGAAGATGGGCAAAATTACTAATAACAGTGCAAGTTCGTCAAGCAATCCCAGGAAGCCTTTTGTGGGACCTAGAAGAACTGGAGAGACCAATGCCATTTATGCCAACAGGGGCAGACCTCAGCATGTCCACAGATCAGTAGCAGCTGTCACAATTCCAGCTCCGGTTCCTCAGCAACCAGCATATCAACCACAACAACAATCACATTATCAACAACAAGTTCAGTATCCGCCGCAAAGGAACTACAAAAACAAAAACAACAGCAATCAACAACAAAGACCCTTCCAACAAAGACCATCCCAGGCAAATAGGGTGATTGACCCTATCCCTATGCCTTATGCCGCTTTGTTGCCACAACTCCTGAAACTCAACCTGGTTGAGCTAAGGACATTGGCACCTCCAGATCCTGCCAGTCTTCCAAGAAATTATGATGTCAACGCCCGGTGTGCTTTTCATTCAAATGCACCTGGCCACAGTACAGAGAAATGCAGGGCTTTACAAATGAAGGTACAAGATCTGGTGGATTCCAAGGCCCTCAACTTTGCACCCCCACCTAATATCAACAAGAACCCCATGCCCAATCATGGAGGACCAAGAATTAATGCTATTGAGGAAGATAAGCCATCTTTCTTAATCACCAGTGTTGGGCAGATTCGGACACCTCTGGTAGAAATTAAAGCTCAGCTCCTAGAATGCCAGATGTTCCCCGGGTGTGAGCTCGGTTGTGCTTATTGCAACATTTCGGTCAACGGGTGTGATAACTTGAGAAGCGGCATAGATGGTCTTATCAAAAGTGGTATCCTTCAGATCACAACATCAGTACCTGTAAGTCCAGCAATCCCTCTGACAGCGATTCCTGACTCTTCTACAACTGCAACAACAATCATTCCAACAAACTCATCCATATCATCAACAATGGCTTCGTCTATCACTTCAACAAATCAGATGTCAACAACCATTTCTTCTACAACATCAGCACCAATTTATTCCACAAAATCTCCTACAACGCCAACAGATATCTCAGCAGTCACCATTTATTATGATCCAGCATATGTTCCTCCAAACAACGACTTTCAACAACAAACAGTGGTACCTCCTGCCAGGTCACCAGTCACCATCTACTACGATCCGCGCACCATTTCAGCACCCTCCTCTGCAGCAGTCAGTCCAGTTACCATCACGGTGCCTGGACCAGTTCCATATGAAGGCAGTAATGCCATACCTTGGCATTATGGCTCTGACCTCTACTGCAATGGGGAGAAAATCACTTTGGATTCTTCAACCTCTTCTCCACAGATTGATAATGTTGGGGGAGGCGGAGGCTTCGCTCGAAGCGGACGCCTTTTTGCCTCACAATTACAGAAACCTAATGCTGAAGCAGAAGCTGCTGCCAAAGCAAAAGGAAAGAGTGTGGTGGTCGAAGAACCAGCTATCAAAGAAACTCAGAAGACATCTTTTGAGCAAGATGTAGACGAGTTTATGAGGATTATAAAAAGAAGTGATTACAAGGTGGTGGATCAGCTTCACCAAACTCCCTCAAAGATCTCTATATTATCCCTGCTGATGTGTTCCGAAGCTCACCGGAATGCATTACTAAAAGTCTTGCACGCAGCATATGTGCCAGAAGAGATCACCGTTAATCAGCTGGAAACTGTGGTGGCAAATGTCAACACCAGTCATGGACTGGGTTTTACCAATGCTGATTTAACAACTGAGGGACGCAACCACAACAAGGCTTTACACATCACTCTAGAATGCAAGGGTGCTGTTTTATCCCATGTACTGGTGGACACTGGGTCTTCACTCAATGTTCTACCAAAGAAAGCCTTAGTGAAGCTGGAGTATGATGGCTTAGCACTGCGTCCAAGTAATTTGGTGGTGAGAGCATTTGATGGCTCCAAGTGATCAGTGCTAGGGGAGATTGATCTGCCTGTGATGATTGGCCCGCAGACCTTCAAAATTACCTTCTATGTGATGGACATTCAGCCGGCCTACAGCTGTTTGTTGGGTAGACCTTGGATCCATGCCGCTGGCGCAGTTACGTCTACCCTTCACCAGAAGCTGAAATTCGAGTGGGAAGGCCAGATCATCACCATCTGTGGTGAAGAAGATATCTTTGTTAGCCACCTGGCTACATACAAATACATTGAGATGGATGGAGAAATTCATGAAACTATGAGCCAGGGGTTTGAGGCCCTAAACATAAATGAAGCATCTTTTGTACTGGGAACCTCCATGACGTCTTATCAGCAAGCCAGGAAGGTTGTTGAAGAGGGGACTGCCCAAGGCTGGGGCAAGTTGTTGCCTGTGGAGAAGAAGGATGACAGATTTGGGTTGGGTTACAAACCAACTCAACAAGATCAATCAGAGGCTGCTAAGGAGCCCAGTTTTGTCAGTGGGGGGATGCTCACCCCAGATGCAGTGAACAACTTGGAAGATGAGTCGGAAGATGAGCACAACCTGGAGAGCTGGATACGTCCAAGGATCCCGGGGAGCCGTATCTCAAACTGGTCTTCCCAGGAAATTATAAGGGTTACTCCTGCAGAGTAATTATTATTTCCTGTATATTTTAAGCATGCATCAAGTCTTGCATCTTGCCCAAGATGACAAGACTCATTTTGTAATCGGGCCATCTTGTAATTTTGTGCAAATAGATCAATCAATGAATATCGGACATCTTTTGCAAATGAGTCTTTTTTTTCTTTTCCGCTCACTGTTTTTCATTTTTCTTTTTGTACAAAAATAAAATGGCAATGTTTTCAAAATGACAACTTTATTTCACTTTTCTAAACAAGATTAAAATCAATCACTAAAATGAACAATCTAAACCCTTGCAGAGAGTGCCTTTCAGACTGCACCGACAACAACACAGCTATGGCTTCGTATGACTTTGACAATCCAATCAATCAAGCTGATGAAGGGGTTGAAGAAGACTATGAGCTTCCTGAAGAGCTAGCCAGGTTGTTGAGGCAAGAGGAGAAGGTTATTACTCCTCATCAGGAGGGGGTCGAAACGGTTAATCTTGGTACGGAAGAAGATGCGAGAGAGGTTAAGATCGGGGCCTGTTTACAAGACTCAGTAAAAGAACAACTGATTGACCTGCTTCGTGAATATGTGGATGTGTTTGCTTGGTCTTATCAGGATATGCCAGGGTTGGACACTGATATTGTTATGCACAAGCTTCCTTTAAGAGAAGACTGGCCACCAGTTAAACAGAAGCTGCGCCGTACTCGCCCAGATATGGCAATGAAGATCAAAGAAGAGGTACAAAAGCAGTGGGACACCGGGTTCCTTGCTGTGACTAGCTATCCACCGTGGGTTGCTAATATTGTACCTGTGCCCAAGAAATATGGCAAGGTGAGAATGTGTGTTGATTACCGGGATCTGAACAGAGCCAGCCCGAAAGATGACTTCCCTTTACCTCACATTGATGTATTGGTTGATAATACGGCTCAGTTCTCGGTGTTCTCCTTCATGGATGGATTTTCAGGATACAATCAGATCAAGATGTCACCTGAAGACATGGAGAAGACAACTTTCATCACACCCTGGGGCACGTTCTGTTATAAGGTGATGCCATTCGGATTGAAGAATGCTGGTGCTACTTATCAACGGGCTATGGTAACATTATTCCACGACATGATCCATAAAGAAATTTAATGTTATGTGGATGACATGATTGCCAAGTCCCTCACAGAAGAAGACCACCTGGTAAATCTGTTGAAGTTATTCAAGCATCTGAGGAAGTACCAACTGAAGTTGAACCCCAACAAGTGCACATTCGGGGTGCGATCCGGTAAGCTGCTAGGATTTATTGTAAGTGAGAAAGGGATTGAAGTGGACCCTGATAAAGTCAAAGCCATTCAAGAAATGCCTGCACCGAAGACTGAGAAAGAAGTTCGAGGGTTCCTAGGTAGATTGAACTATATTTCACGGTTCATATCTCACCTTACAGCAACCTGTGAACCTTTGTTTAAACTGTTAAGAAAAGAACAAACGGTCAGGTGGAACGAAGACTGCCAGAGGGCTTTTGAAAAAATCAAGGAGTACTTGCAAGAACCTTCAATCCTTATGCCTCCAGTTGAAGGAAGACCTCTAATCATGTACTTGACAGTATTAGAAGAGTCAATAGGGTGTGTGTTGGGCCAGCATGACGAGTCTGGTCGAAAAGAGTATGCAATATACTACCTGAGCAAAAAGTTTACCGACTGTGAACAACGTTATTCACTGCTCGAGAAAACTTGCTGTGCTTTAGCGTGGGCTGCTCGCCGACTGAGACAGTATATGTTGACCCACACTACCTTGTTGATCTCAAAGATGGACCCAGTCAAGTACATATTTGAGAAGCCGGCGCTTACCGGACGGGTTGCAAGATGGCAAATGATCCTCACAGAATATGACATTCAGTACACATCTCAAAAAGCCATCAAGGGCAGTGTATTGTCTGATTATCTTGCTGAGCAACCCATCGATGATTACCAGCCTATGAGATTTGACTTCCCTGATGTCGCTCCCACCAAATGAAGCCGGGTCAAATGGGGTACAGACGCGAACGGTCGGCGAAAGGAGAGTGTGAGAACACACAGGAGTGAACTCACAGGGAATGAAAGAGTCGCCAGCTAGGCATTTTTATCCCGGAGGAAAGGTAATGCTGCATAGACCTAGAAAGATATGGATAAGACGGTTGCGAACCAAAGAGACTTAGAAAGGGGGTTGGTTACAACCTGGGAAGGTATTAGCACCCAGATTGTCCGTCGTACTCGACGGGATCCACGCTTAAAAGATTTGTGTTTTAAAGGGGTAGTGTCAGTGCAATTTGTGTATAAAGGGCTGGAAAAGGATGTACAGGTGTCAGTGTAAAAGAAGTGCAAAGTGTGATATATACAGTGTCAGTGTAAGGATGAGAGTATGCTCATGATCATGAGGCTAAAAAGATAATGCTGGAAGGAGAGGGAATATACAGAGACTTTTGTTCGATAACTGTTAAGTTATGCCTACGTATCCTCTCGTGCAATGAGGAAGTCAGAACACCGTAGTTCGACCCAAAGAGACTGAAAGATGAATTGACTTGTGAACTACTTACTTGCCTATGCTCAAGTGTATGACCTGTCTGGCTCAGGTGCTAACTGTCTTGCATTAGACGGAAGAAGCAAGTTCTCGTTTGTGAGTGAATATGATGAGAAAAGAATCCCGAAGGAGACGATTATTGTTTGTTTTTGTGTTTTCAGCCTTTTATTGCTTTTGAAAGTTTCTCATAAGTTAATGAGCTTAAGCCTAAACCAATGGGTTAGTAAACTCATCACATCTTCCCTCTGATTAGGGGTAATGAGAATACCTTAAGTGTGAAGTTAACTTCTCACACTTAATCACCTTTGATGCAGGGTTAAGATCATTAACCTACTTGTGATTAGTTAGATGTTTTTGTGGTTTTTGTTTAGTGTTGAGTAATGAGGTTAAGCCATAATCAGGGATTAAACAGACTCATTACACCATCCTAATAGAAGGATAATAGATGAGAATGTTTAAGCTGAGGAAAGCTCCTCAACTTAATCCATGATTAGGGATTAAACTCATGACAAAACAAGCCTTTGGTTAAGTGGATTTTAGTTAATGATAAGATGATGAAGTGAATTTTATGATTTGTAAGACAACTTGAGGGGGACTTGTCCATTAACACTAGGGTTAGTCCTTCTTAACCAATTAAGGAAGAATTAGAACCCTAATGCAAGGCCCAAGTTACAAGCTTGATGTCTTGATGATTATTAGATGGATTGATTGAAGGATTTAAACACCTTAAGGGTTTAACACTTAGGATTAAAGTTATACACTCCATCCTAATAGAAGGATGCAGGCATAAGCTTAATCACAAAGCCTTAAAGCCTTTAGGGTTTAGTCCCTGATTATGAGATGAGAAGAGAAGACTCAAAGAGACACAAAGGTAAAACTAAGTGGGGAGACTAATCAAAACCCTAATCATTGTCATGCTTGGTTGTTCCTAAGGTTTGTGAGGTTTTCAAAAGACATCTTCAGAGGAACCACCAGGAAGCAGATGAAAGGAGCCAAGAGAAGCAAAGCAACTTGCTTCATTTAAGAAGGCAAGTCACTTGAGGAAAGAAAGTAAGATGAAGAAGAATGAGAAAGCTCAATCTCAAACACATAACAAAATGCAGCAAGGATGCATGAAAGAGATGAAAAGAAAATGTGAGAAGTGAAGGCAAATTCACTTCTCAAAGTTACTTACCACCTGAAAAGTTAGTGAAAGAAATGCCATGCAATGCAAAATGGAATGAAATGGCATGATGCAAACCAAAACCAGAAGCATACATGAGATGACAATGATGCTATGAGATGATGTAAACATGAATCAAGGCATGGGGATGATCATACAAACATATGGATGCAAGAGAAACATGCTTAGAACCATGAACATACATGAAAAGTTATGAAATGCAAATGACATACAACATGGCAAATGCAAGAGGCAATGATCAAACATACTTCTAACATGTCTTAATATGTTTAATGAATCAAATGGATGCACAAAATGCTATGGCAAGACATGGTATGAATGCAAATACAAGATGAATGCAAAAGGAAGCCCAAATTAGGGTTTATGATCAATGCATCAAACAAAAACCAAAATCAGAAGCAAACATCAAGATAAAAAAATTGAAAATGCACTCAAAGGGACCCTAAACCTATACAAACTCACTGCCCAAAGGAGAGGTTCCAACTCTTAACCTAATTAGGGTTATGAATTTTCTAAGTTTTCTAGGGTTTTGGGGTGCCTTAACAAGAAAAATATCAAACAAATTGAAAATGAAAGATCAAATCATGCCAATTTAATCTCACAAACTACATGCTAAACAAAATGCAATGCAAAAAGAATCAAAGTCCAACTCTCAATGGTTAGGCAGAAATGATATTTTGAAGTTTGGATCAAAATAATGCCTTGAAATGATTTTAATTCCATGAAAAATTCTCAAAAGACATCAAGATCAAAAAAGAAATTTGGTTTGAGAGTTGGACAATGTTTCTAAATGATTATGAAGGTTTCATGAATTTTTTGGTGATTTTTAAATACCTAAAGGTATTTTTAATTAATTAATTCTCATTAATTAATTAAAAATAAACTTTTAAATGATTTAAAAATATTTTTTAATGCAAAAAATAAAAATAAAAATGTTTTTGGTTTCTGAAAATTAATAAAAGTTTATACAAAAATTTTCAGAATTTTTGAAAAGGTTTTACTATTTTAAATTAAATGGAGAATTTAAATGAAATAAAATGAAAATAAAACTGAAATAAATGGAAGTATGCTGAATGAGAGGCCAAGATTGAATCTGGGAAATAAATTGTTGACTGCGCGCGCAATCCAAAGGTCACAATTCAAACTGAGTTAAGTCCTATTTAAATTAATTAAACTGAATTAATTAAGTTAAATATAGATTAGGGTTTCTAATGACAAATCCCAGCCATCAAAACACGCGCGAGTCAACTCTGGTCAGCCTATCCAACGCTCAGAATTCAAACTCGCAATAATTACAGGGATTAGCCCTAATTGTTTTCAGGTGGCCGGAGAAGACTTCCGGTCGTCTTCTCCGGTGGGAATCCCACCTGAAAATCTCTAAAATCCTCAAAACTTCACCAAAATGAAAACTAAAAGCCCAAAAATCATCCCCACACATCACTAATTCAAAACCCCTAATCAAAACTCATTTCCCTTTCATTAATCGTGCGAATCGAAACCAAACATTTTTAGGTCAGAAAAGTTTCAGAACAAGATTAAATGCTTATTTCTCAACCATTTTCAAAACTAAGAACATCAGAGCAATCAGCAAAGCATGAGGAACAAATTAGAAACTTAAAAACTCATTTCTGGAAAAAAAGTTCTTGGTATACCTGAGCTTTGAGCTTTCTCAGTTTGCAGCTTTGTGACCCTCTCTCTTCGTGCAAACCACTCCTTTTAGGCCCCTGATGAAGTCTTGATGCTTGGAGAAAGTTTAGGATGGCTGGTTTTGAAGATGGCAGGGGTTCTGCTCAAGGTGAGGTGAGAATCGTATTTGTGATTCTGGGAGTTTAAGGCAATGGTGATGGGTGCTTTGTGACCAGGGAAGTGTGTTGAGTTGATTGGTGAAGCTTGTTTGTGTGTTTGTGGCCTGTGCTGACTGTTTCGAAGGAAAATGCAAGTTGGAGCATAAACTTGGAACTTGTGAATGCTGAAGTCTTTGGCTGTGTTCTTGTGTGTTATGGTTTGCATAAAGTCCACATATCAAGTTGTGATAGGTCTGTGGAGTTGGTGTGGGCTATGCTGATTGGTATGGGGTGATTTGCAAAAAGTCAAGCTAGTTGTACTTGGAGGTATGGGCAAGTGGCAGGCTAGGACAGGAGCATGGTTGAGTTCAGCTGAGTTTAGGGAGAGCCATGGAATGATTTATGAGGTGATTCAGCAACTTGATCAAGGTTTGTGTAGTGTTTTGCAAATTCCACAAGATTTGGTCCCTTTGTGAATTCTTGAGATTCAAGGCATGAAATGTGATGCTTCTTTGATGCAAACTGACTTTTAGGTCTTGGTACATGCTTGTGTGAAGATTAGAAGTGCATTTGATAGCTTTAGAACACTTGATCAAGTCATTTTGCAAAATGCCTCTTTGGTAGAAACTTTGAAATTTTGTGATTTTTGCCAACTTTGGCAAACCATAACTTTTGATCCAAAATGAATTAGGTCATGTTCTTGTACTTTTTGAAAAGGGAATGATCCATTCTACAACTTTCATGACCAAAGTTTTTCCATTTAAAGCTTTTTTGAATCAAAAAGTAAAGGTTGAAAAAGTTGCCTAAAATGACAATTTCATTAAAAGTCAAACTTGCCCAAAAAGTCAACTTTGCAAAAGACTTGAAATTCTCCAATTTTGTGAACTTCTAACAACTTCTATGATCAAATAAAGATCATATACAATCAAAATGATGAAGAACACCCTTTGGTTGGGTCATTAAGGGCCTCAGATGCCCTGATTTTGCACTGACTTGCTTGAAAAGTCAACTCTTGTTCAGATGACTTCCTCAAGGAATTTCTTCATGAAAATTTATATGCATACTCCCTATACCATATAGAGACCAATAGAAACAAGAATGACCAAAAAATTTGGAGTTATGGCCTCTGAAACCAAAACCCTAATTCTAGGTTATCTGTGCAGTCAAACCTGGCTCTGCTTCCATGTCACTTTCAGTTCTTGTGATTCTTTGACATTCTTGACTTTGAGAGGATATAATATGATACTTGAACACACATGGACCCCTTTGAAGTGATTGATGACCTTTGGAGTGGCTCAAGAAGCTCTTGTATTGCTCAGATCACAAACCCTAGATGCAGATGACTTAGAACCAATGCAGTGAATCAAAATATGGTATGAGATGTTGTGATTGTGTTTATGCACATGGAATGATCACAAGCCATGGTGTGAATGGGTGAGGGAAAATTTGGGGTGTTTACACCTGACGAAGACATCATGTTCATAAAAGCAAAAGATCATGAAGAGCCTGTTCACACTGAAGGGCCTGACCCGGAAGAAGAATGGACTATGATGTTTGACGGGGCTGTTAATATGAATGGTCGTGGTGTTGGTGCAGTACTCATTACACCTAAAGGAGTTCACATGCCTTTCTCGGCGAAACTCACCTTTAACTGCACTAACAACGAAGCTGAATACGAAGCTTGTATTATGGGTCTTGAGGAAGCCATTGACCTCAGGATCAAGACTTTGACTGTGTTCGGAGATTCAGCTTTGGTGATCAATCAAACCAATGGCAAGTGGTACACGCACCAGGATCATCTGATACCTTATAGGGATTATACAAGGAGGTTATTGACTTTCTTTACAACGGTCAAGCTTGAGTATATCCCTCGGGACGAGAATCAGTTTGCAGACGCTCTTGCCACCATTTCATCCATGATCAAAGTTCAAACTGCCAACTTTGTACCTCGAATTTCAGTGTCCAGACTGGACAGACCAGCGTATGTATTTGCAGCAGATGTTGTTAAAGATAATAAGCCTTGGTTTCACGATATCAAATGCTTCCTGGAGGATCAGACATACCCACCTGGGGCATCTTCCAAAGATAAGAAGACTTTAAGAAGGCTAGCCGGTAGTTTTTTCTTGAACACTGATGGTTATTTGTACAAGAGAAACTTTGATATGGTACTCCTCAGATGCGTTGATAGAACAGAAGCAAACTTGTTGATGCACGAGGTGCACGAAGGATCCTTTGGTACCCATGCGGTAGGGCATGCCATGGCCAAGAAGTTGTTAAGATCAGGCTATTACTGGATTACAATGGATGCCGACTGTTGTGCCTATGCTAGAAAATGCCATAAATGCCAGATTTATGCGGATAAAGTACATGTGCCTCCGAATCCTTTGAATGTGATGTCTTCACCCTGGCCCTTTGCCATGTGGGGCATTGACATGATTGGCAAGATTGAACCAACCGCTTCAAACGGCCACAGATTCATCCTGGTTGCCATTGACTATTTTACCAAGTGGGTCGAAGCAGCCTCTTATGCAAATGTCACCAGACAAGTGGTAGCCCGATTTCTGAAGAGAGATATCATCTGTCGATACGGAGTTCCCGAGCGAATCATTACTGACAATGGTTCTAACTTGAACAATAAAATGATGGCAAAACTATGCCGGGACTTCAAGATCCAACACCACAATTCTTCTCCTTACAGGCCAAAGATGAATAGCGCTGTTGAGGCAGCTAATAAGAATATCAAGAAGATTGTGCAAAAGATGGTAGTCACCTACAAAGACTGGCATGAAATGCTACCATTTGCCTTGCATGGGTACCGTACGTCAATCAAAACATCCACTGGGGCAACACCATATCAACTTGTGTATGGTATGGAGGCAATCCTACCTGTTGAAGTTGAATTGCCCTCCTTACGGGTATTAATGGATGTTAAGCTGAACGAAGCAGAGTGGGTCCGGTCCCGATATGAACAATTGAGTCTGATTGAAGAAAAGAGATTGGCTGCAATCTGTCATGGGCAGTTATACCAGAAAAAGATGAAGAAAGCTTTCGATCAGAAAGTCAGGCTCCGAGAATACCAAGTAGGGGATCTTGTGCTGAAAAGACTCCTCCCTCCTCATACAGACCACAGGGGCAAGTGGACTCCGAACTATGAAGGACCATTCGTAGTAAAGAAGGTTTTCTCCGGTGGAGCACTCATGCTCAGTACTATGGATGGTGAAGACTTCCCGTCCCCTGTGAATTCAGATGCAGTTAAAAAATACTTCGCATAAAAATGACCCGCTGGACATAAAAACAGAATGTAAGTCCAGGCAAAAATAGGGCATCCCGGCGAGTCAAAAACAGAATAAAAGATTCGAGCAAAAATAAGGGAAAATAAACAAAAAAATGTACACCCGCTGAGTTGAAAAGCCGCATTGGACAACTCAGGCAAAAATGGGTATCCCGATGGATTGAAAACCCGAAAGGGCTATCCATGCAAAACAAGGGAATAAGCGAACAACTGCATTCTGAATTTGTCTGTATCACTTACAACTCGGTAAGCTTCAAAAGGATCAAGCGCCGGTCAGAATCAGCCTTCTTCAGAAAGCAAGACGAGAAGAACGTCAAATGTCATACGAGTCATAGCAAAGGGAAGCTCCTTGAAGCGTCGTCAACATTGCCAACATCTTTTGTTTCTCAATTTGTAACAATCTCCTCATTTTAGGGGATCTGTTTCTTTGACTGTATCTTGCCAATTCAGGGCACGCAAATTAATAAAATCAGATTTTCAGTCATGTTTTGTCTCGTACATTTTATTTTCATTTGCAAAATGTCCGATGTCCTTAAGATACTGATTGCACAAATACAGATGCTTCTCTTAAAACACGTGCTTGCAGGAAATATACTTACTCCCGGGGGTGTCTAAACTCCTATGATGGGATCCGGTAAGGGATGCCTCGGGACTACTTGTGCATTTCTTTCTCTTTTCAGGATTGCAGGTATTCAAAGCACAACATGGGGCATGAAAGCTTCATCCCAGCAAGCTGGCTAATCATTATCCACTCAGTCTTAGCACCATAGGTGCTTTCTCCCCAGCTGAGTTGCCATTCATTGTTTCTCCCCAGCCGAGTTGCCATTTGCTTCCTCCTCAGCCAAGTACAAAAGCCAGGGAACCACCACCCCACAAAGCTTCAGCCTTTCGCATTGACCGGTGGGTAACAACCTTAGTCTAAACGGTATAACTACAGGGTAATGAAATTTGACGATATTGGTCCCCGGCAACGGCGCCAAAAACTTGGTGCGTGTTTTTCGCAAGTGTACGAATCACGTCAAAGTAATATAAAAGATTATCGAATCCACAGAGACCAAGTGTCAATCTATCGTACCTGTTGTTATGGTGTGTATCTAAGGCAACTATTTTTAAGGGTTTTAATAAGGGTGCAATGGTAAATAAAATGATAATTTTAAATAATAAATAAAGGACAGGCTCGAATGTAATTTACGTAATCAATGATAATCCAGTACTTGTTAATGGAACTACTTATGGGCAATGTTTTCTCCTTTGAAAAGAACTAATTTAACAGGAACTGTCGCTTTCGCGTATTCAGAACCGAGTTGTACTCTCTAATCAACCCCTCCTATTGTCACGGATAAAAAGGTGCGTACTGCGTTAGAGTAGTAAACCTATTTTTAAGAAATGTAGTATCTTGACTAAGTTGAAAAGTATTTTAACCTGGACTTCTTAGCAAAAAGAGGTTCTTATGAACCAGACTCTAAATCTCATAACGCGTCCGAAAATCGTTTTAAAATCTCTTTTCTTTTTAATCTAAAACCTCCTAATAAACTAGACAAAGTGCTTTTGGCTGTTTTTGAAATAGTTAAAAACAATTACTTGAATTGAAAGATAAAATAGCCCTTAGGTGTTTCCACGAACAATTATACTGATTACTGGTTTAATTACGATCCTTACATTCTAACCTTTATGGAATTAGTTAGACATGATAAAGTAAAGATTCTTTTTATAATTTTTCATAAAAGTAATTTAAAGCGAGTGCGGAAAGTAAATGAATTTAAAGCGAGTGCGGATAATAAACAAAGTAAAGTGCGAGTGCGGGAAATAAACAAAGTAAATGTGCGAGTGCGGGAAATAAACAAAGTAAATGTGCGAGTGCGGGAAATAAACAAAGTAAAGTGCGAGTGCGGATAATAAATAAAAGTAAAGCAATGCGAGAAATAAATGAAAGTAAAATACGAACTTGAATTAAAATGGCGGCAGGATTAACTTCCTCCAGAGTGCTCCAAAACTCGATCCACAGACAGATTACAGACTCGATCACTCGATTGCAGAGGCACCCCGATGTGGAATGGCAACTGCTTTATAACTGATATATGCCTAGAGAAATCTAATTCTGGATGAAGAAAAACGAAAATCTAAGGTCCTATTTATAGGAAAACTGAAAGCATGAAAAGACTGGGATGCCCCTCCACTAAAAAGTGGAGGTTACTGAAATTGGCCTTGTGGCGCCCGCCACAGGCCTATGGCGCCCGCCATGGTCCCTACAGGGGATTGGAGAGTGGGGATCGTGGGTCTTGGAGGTTGAGGAGTGGTCTTGAGACGTGGCCACGTCATGGCTAACCCCATGGCGCCCGCCACGGTGGGTGCCGTAAGTGCAAAACGCTGAATTTCTAGGTTTTCGTCCGTTTTCACTCCTTTTTCGCTCCTTTTCCCGATTCCAGCTCCGATTATTATAAAAACCTGAAAACATAAGAAAACAAAGCAATAACAAAGCAAAACAACAATAAAAGCTAAGAATGCATGCGAAATCGGAGTCAGAAATACAGTGAATTTTAGTGTGATCAAATTCTCCCACACTTAAACCTTTGCTTGTCCTCAAGCAAACATTAAAGCTTAAGAAAATATGGTGTCAACACGTGTCTTTGGGCTAAAGGGCTTCTAAGTTCAAGTCAGGATGCAGTGACAGATACTAACTAAGTGAACCAAGGGTACCATAGTAACACAAACACAAACTTCAATCCTATATTAACCACTCCATATCATCCCACGATACCTAGGCCTATCTTCTCATCTTTTTGTGTCCTTTTCATTCAGGCGCAATCACATTAAGCCCGTTATCCGTACATGCTTCATAGTAGAGTGACCGGTTAGTGATTCTGATCCATAACATAAGGTTTCTGGCACATAAGCATGTGTAAACCTGTTTTTATTTCACCTAAATGCAGCTGCGGGGGATCGGATCGTAATCCGCCCTACCAAGTTCAGTGCCAGATACCTCTGAACCAACTAACAATAGGTGACTTGCAAATTTTTTTTCTTTTTGTGGCAAAATTTTTTTTTTCTTCTCTTTTTTTCGGTTTAAATGACTTTGTGAGGGTCACCTATACCAGAGTTTGCCTTTTTTCTTCTTTTTTTTTCTCTTTTTTATTAGCACTGGATCATTCACTTATGTTCATCGGCCCCCTACGTAGAGCATGCTTAGGCCGGAGCTGACTGCTAAAATAAACTACTTAGGACAATTTTTAAATGATAATAAAGGCCATGGTGGTGGGGTTTAGGAGTGATTCCTATATTCAAGAGGTCTATGGTGCTAAAATGGTTCTGATGTTTCAAAAAGTTGACCTAAGTCACCACATCCTAATCTAAACCTGTCTCAAAGCCCAAAAAACATGTGAAACAACATTATTTTCTTTAAAAAAATTTTCTGGTAAGGCTAAGGAAATGGAAAAAATGAAGATGAACTAAAAAGACACTATACTGGTGACTCGTCAGACTCATGCATTATCTAAGAAAAATAAATTACTAAAAAGGGAAATAACTGAAAGGAAATAATTAACTAAAAAGGAAATAACGGAAAGCAATAAAATCCCCTCCCACACTTAAATCGAACATTGTCCCCAATGTTTCGAAATAAGATAAGGGGGGTAACCTGGAAAAAGACTACTGAGGAGGGGCACTGGTGCCTTCGCCGTCCTGATGTGATGTTCTGGAACGACGGGATCTACTACGATGCTGGTCCCTCCGGTCGAGTCGTGCTGATAAAGCGGCCTGAGCACTTCGGACCTCTCGAAGGTTACCTAAGATGGAACCTTGAGTGGCCTCTACAAGCTGGTAGTGTCGGCTGTTGAACTCTCTCTGACGGTTCTGCTCTAATGAGATATCGTTCAAGGTACGGCAAACGTTGCTATAAGCACGATCCGAAACCAATCGCGATTGTTGCATGAAGCTCATGTTGTCCGCCAGCTGTTGTGAAATAGTAGAGAGAAGGCCATCACGCCTTTCTTCTCTAGCTGTCATATCACGCCACATCTCCTCGGTGACATAGAATCCAGGAGCAGTACCTGCAACAAGGTTAGAGGAAGATGGTGCGGTGTGTGACTGTGAAAATATTTTTGTTCCTTTTTTTTTTCATTATTGGGTATAAAATAAAATAAAATGAAAGAAAAAGAAAAAATGAGATTAGTGCATGAAATAATATATATGGTAAAATCAAAGTACATGAAAAAGAAAATATAATAGATGCAATAATGTAAGATATGTCTGGAAATGCGATAAATGAAATAAAGCATAAAAAAGGAAATTAAATACTAGGGTAGCGCTGTCAGTGTAGAATGAGTCATGTGGTAGGCTTCTTTTCCTGGCTTGATCCACGAATCTCAGCTATCTCCCTCCGAAGCTCTTCAATTGCCTGATGTAGAGCATCGGCCTCTGAGGCATGAGTGAGATCAGAAACTTGCATCTGTAACTCTAAGTCTGCCACTTCCTGCTTGAGCAGGGCAGTCTCCTTACGGAGCTCATAAATCTGTGTTTGTAGGTCAGGTGGCTGCAGAGACATATTGTTAGACATAACAGTGATTCAGGGAGTAAGAGGTGTAGGAGTGTACTCAGCGGCGGGAGGCGATTTCGGCTCTTCGACAGTTTCTCCATAACCCTCTAGAGCATAACTCCAATTTTCAGGATCATGGACACTGGTCATCAGCGGATCTGATAATGTGAAATAGTGTATCGCTTCGCCGTCGATCAGTAATCTAAACATGTTGGGCTCAAAAGAAGCCCTCCTCATCAGTCCTCTATCAAGACAAAAATCAATATCCAGGGTGGTGTAGCAGCAGAAGGTCCTGAGGTGCAATAACTTGCGAGATAGACCCAATGCAGTAGCTATCTGTGTAACAATCCCACCGACATGGATGATGCCTACGGATGATCTGGCAACACTAGCAAGGCCCTTCAACAGAAAGTTGCCACAAGCAACAGGGCGAGACTGAGTCGCACAAAACAGTAGGAAAATCTCCTCTTCACTTAGCAGTGTCTCTGTATCTGGCAAACCTAGGAAAGAATATGCTAGAATCATCTGGAAGTACCTCAATGCAGGGTTGTGGATTACCTAAGAAAACTGGGTAGAAGGATCTTGGCTCCCTCCACCTGATATTTTAGTCCAAAACTTTTCCACTTCTCTGCTCATAAAATACCCCATCGGAGTCTCTGGAATAGCATCAGGAGTAGTCTGGAAACTAGAAAATCACCAAACTCTTTGTGAGAGAATGAGTAGTCAATCCCGAACAACCTGAAAACAGCGAGTCCATCGGGTCCAGCCCAAGGGTCATGATGAAACGAGTTGAGGAACTCAAGAGTCAAGTTCCTATAAGTGTTGTTCCTGTCGTCAAACTGGTCCCACTGGAGTTGATGGCATAAGAATCTGACGCTTGGCTCTATCCCCAAGGCATCCATGCAGTCATGGTCAGGGTACCTGGTAGGAGCCATAGGGCGTCTCATGTGAACATAGTAACGCTCTCTCTGTGCGTCGTCTCTAAAGGCCACATGCATGTCATCAGGGTTCTGCATTCTGTACAAGGTTAGCAAATAAGTCCTGAAAGCACATAAAACATTCAATCGTTAGTCCTGACATATTAATAAAATAAACAAATTAAAATAAAGTAAAAATAAATAAAAAGTAAATAAATAAGAAAAACCATGGGTTGCCTCCCATGCAGCGCTTGTTTAACGTCATTAGCTCGACGACCGATATTTAAACATCATTGGAAGGATATGGTGGATCACTCAGAGTATGGCATGTGTATGTTGTTGGGATGTCACCTCCTTCGTAGGGCTTCAACCTCTGTCCATTGACGATGAATGGTTTACATGTTTGGTTCTTGATTTCAATAGCACCGGATCTCAGGATCTTAGATACTTCGAAAGGGCCAGTCCATCTCGAACGAAGTTTACCTGGAAAAAGTCGTAACCTAGAATCGAATAGGAGAACAGGATCGCCTATTTTGAAGTCTCTTCTTATGATTCTTTTGTCATGCCAAGCTTTTGTTCTTTCTTTGTATATGATGGCATTTTCGTAGGCAGATTGTCTGAGCTCTTCTAATTTATGGATGTCAAGGATACGTTTCTCACCAGCTTTCAAGTAATCCAAATTCAAAGTTTTGATGGCCCAGTAGGCCTTATGCTCCAATTCAAAAGGTAAGTGACATGATTTTCCATAGACCAGTTGATAAGGGGTTGTTCCTATAGGAGTTTTGAAAGCGGTTCTATAGGCCCATAATGCTTCTTGAAGTTTCTGTGACCAATCCTTTCTAGATATAGAGACAGTCTTCTCGAGGATTTGTTTTATCTCCCTATTAGATACTTCCACTTGTCCATTGGTCTGTGGGTGGTATGGTGTTGCTACTCTATGCTTAACTCCATACTTGCTTAAAAGTTTATCAAATATTCTCGATATGAAGTGTGATCCTCCATCACTTATGACTAAACGGGGGGTTCCAAACCTGGGAAATATATAATTTTTGAATAATTTGATGACTACTCTGGTGTCGTTTGTGGGTGCGGCGATAGCTTCAATCCATTTAGACACGTAGTCAACTGCTACTAAGATGTACTGATTTCCAAAAGATGGTGGGAACGGTCCCATAAAGTCTATACCCCATACGTCGAAGAGTTCTACTTCTTGGATTTTTCTCAACGGCATTTCATTACGTCTTGAAATATTTCCTGTGCGTTGGCATCTATCACACTTGACAATGAAAGCATGGACATCACGCCACATAGTAGGCCAGAATAGGCCAGCTTGAAGAATCTTGGCGTAGGTCTTAGATGTGCTTGCATGTCCACCATAGGGTGCAGAGTGACAATGCTCAATTATATTATTTACCTCTTCTTCTAGAACACAACGGCGGAAAATTCCATCTTTACCTCTCTTGAAAAGAAATGGTTCGTCCCAATAGAAGTTTCTCACATCGCTATAGAACTTCTTCTTCCGGTGGTAGTTTAGATCAGGGGGTATGATGTCAGCGGCTAGGTAATTAACAAAGTCTGCATACCAAGGTACATTACTTATAGCTAAAGATTGGTTAGGATGCTCACGAGGGTCTGGGTTATCATCTTCAATGGTTTCTAGTTGGGCTATCAGTCTATCATAGGCAAAATCGTCATTTATGGGTACTGAATCAGGTTTCAGGTATTCTAGCCTAGATAGGTGATCAGCTACCACATTATCAGTGCCTTTCTTATCACGGATATCCAAATCAAACTCTTGCAATAATAGAATCCATCGAAGTAACCTAGGCTTGGCATCCTTTTTGCTTAGTAAGTAACGAATGGCAGCATGGTCGGTATAAACTATAATCTTGGCTCCTACTAGATAAGATCTAAATTTGTCTATTGCAAAAACTACAGCTAGGAGCTCTTTTTCGGTTGTTGCGTAGTTGAGCTGTGCAGCGTCTAGGGTTCTACTGGCATAATAAATCACATGTAACTTCTTGTCTTTTCTCTGACCTAGAACGGCTCCAACAGCATAATCACTGGCGTCACACATTATCTCAAACGGTTCTGACCAATCAGGGGGTTTCATTATAGGTGCTGAAATCAGAGCTTGCTTCAGAAGATTAAATGCTTCAGTACATTTTTCATCGAAGATAAATTCAGCATCTTTCATTAAAAGACCAGTTAAGGGCTTTGTTATTTTGGAGAAATCCTTGATAAAACGTCGGTAAAATCCGGCATGTCCAAGAAAACTTCTTATCTCCCTGATAGTCTTCGGCGGTTTTAGATTCTCTATGACTTCTATTTTTGCTTTATCTACCTCTATACCTTTTTCGTAAACTATATGTCCTAAAACAATCCCTTCGGTGACCATGAAATGACATTTCTCCCAATTTAGCACAAGGTTTACCTCCACACATCTCTCCAGGATTTT
The DNA here is from genome assembly GCA_963966055.1 of Lathyrus aphaca. Lineage (NCBI taxonomy): Eukaryota > Viridiplantae > Streptophyta > Magnoliopsida > Fabales > Fabaceae > Lathyrus > Lathyrus aphaca. The sequence continues at coordinate 565,679,022 of OZ014523.1, forward strand.
CTCAAGGTTGATAAGACAATTTTTGAAATCTGATCCACAAACTGAGAAATCGTCCATAAATACTTCCATAATTCCATCTAAATAATCAGCAAAGATAGACATCATGCAGCGTTGGAAAGTTGCAGGAGCATTACAAAGTCCAAAAGGCATTCTTCTATAGGCAAAGGTTCCAACTGGGCATGTAAAGGTAGTTTTTTATTGATCTTCGGGGTGAATAGGTATTTGGAAGAATCCTGAATATCCATCTAGATAACAAAAATAAGAGTGTCTGGCTAGGCGCTCCAACATTTGGTCTATGAATGGTAATGGGAAATGGTCCTTCCTAGTTGCTTTATTTAATTTTCTATAATCTATGCACATACGCCAACCTCCATCGGTTCTTTTTGCTACAGGTTCGTCCTTCTCGTTTTGCACGACTGTGATGCCTCCCTTTTTAGGTACTACATGCACAGGACTCACCCATTTACTGTCCGAGATCTGATATATTATACCTGCCTCTAATAACTTAAGAACTTCAGTCTTAACTACCGTACTCATTATAGGATTTATTCTTCGTTGGTGTTCTCTGGAAGGTTTTGAATCTTCTTCAAGCAAAATCCGATGCATGCATACGGATGGGCTTATTCCTTTTAGATCAGAGATCTTATATCCTAAGGCTGAGGGGTACCTACGTAAAACTTCTAATAATTGATCGGTTTCTTTTTGGTTTAAGGTAGCACTGACTATAACTGGACGGTTCATATCTTCATCGAGAAATTCATATCTCAGGTTTTTAGGCAGTTCCTTAAGTTTTACGGTCGGTTTCATAGGGCAAGGCATAGGATCTGGGGTAAGAGATAAACATTCGTGAAGGTTATCATCAATGTAGGGTGTTTTATAATTGTCATCTTCCAAAATAAGGGTTGATGGCAATTTTATAGATTCATTTTCTTCCTCTTGTTCTAATTCCCTAATGCATTCTTCGATGATATCTAAGGCATAACAAGCATCTCCTATCACAGGTGCCATAAGAAATTTTGACAATATAAATTCTATCTTCTCGTCACCTACCTCAAAAGTTAGTTTTCCTTTTTTAACATCTATTACGGCTCCAGCAGTCGATAAGAATGGTCTACCTAGGAGTATTGGTATGTCGTCATCTTCTTTAATGTCCATGACAACAAAATCAGTAGGTATAAACAACTGACCTATCCTAACAGGGACGTCTTCAAGTATGCCTATAGGGTATTTAACGGATCTATCGGCTAATTGAAGTGACATCTTAGTAGGTTGTAATTCTCCTAAGTTTAATCTCTCACAAACTGCTAAAGGCATTAAGCTCACACTAGCTCCTAAGTCTAGAAAAGCTTTTTCGATGACATGATTTCCCAAAATACAAGGAATGGAAAAATTTCCGGGATCTTTATCTTTCTTTGCTAACCTATTTTCAGAAATAGAATTACATTCCACGGGTTTCGGATCTTCAAGTCTACGTTTATTCGTAAGTATGTCTTTGAGAAACTTAGCATAAGAAGGTATTTGGGTGATGGCTTCTGTAAAGGGGATTTCTACGTGAAGTTTTTCTATAACCTTAACGAATTTTTGATATTGATTATCGATTTGGGTTTTCTTTAATCTTTGAGGGTAAGGTATTGGTGGTTTGTATGGCGGTGGTGGTACATAGGTTTTATTTTTAGGTTCTTCTCCTTTTTCTTGACTTTCCGGGGTTTCAGGCTTCTCTGGTTCCTCATTTCTCTCAGAAGTTTCGGGCTCACTTAATCTAGGGTTTAAAGGTTCCTTATAAGCTGTTCCACTTCGTAGAGTAATGGAATTAGCTTGCCCTTTCGGGTTTTGTTGAGGTTGTCCAGGGAACTGTCCTCCAGGTGTAGTCTGTGGGGCTTGGTTTAACGCTACCTGAGAGATCTGGGTTTCAAGCATCTTATTATGAGTAATGATTTGATCAACCTTGGTTCCTAACTGGGTAATTAGTTCGTTAACATGGACGTTTTGGTTCATGAACTCTTTGTTTTGTTGTTTTTGAGCAACGATAAAATCTTTTACAACTTCCTCAAAGCTCGGACTTGGTGGTACAGGTTGCATAGGTTGATTTGTTCTTGGGGCTTGGTAACCTTGTTGTCTCGGAGGTGCGGTATTTTGAATAGGGTTATTATTTTTGTAGGAGAAGTTTGGGTGATTCCTCCATCCAGGGTTATATGTGTTTGAAAATGGGTTCCCTTGGGTATAGTTTACTTGCTCAGTGTTGGTTTTATTCAACAGATTGCATTCGGCGGATTGGTGTCCTTGCGTTCCACATATCTCACAATTCGGCGAAACTGCGGCAACAGTATTCGGAGTTGTACACATATGTTCGACCTTAAGGGCCAACGCGTCCATTTTAGCCTGCATCATGTCTATAGAGCTTAGCTCATGTATTCCTCCTTGGGCTTCCTTCTTTTCCACTGTCGCTCGTTCTACTCCCCATGATTGATGGTTTTGGGCCATATCCTCGATAAGGGCACTAGCTTCAGGGTAAGGTTTGTTCATCAGTGCGCCACCAGCGGCAACGTCGATGGTCATTTTAGTGTTATAATGAAGTCCATTATAGAAGGTTTGGATGATTAGCCAATTCTCTAAGCCGTGATGTGGGCATGCTCTTAATAGTTCTTTATATCTCTCCCAGGCTTCGAACAACGTCTCTCCTTGGTGTTGGGTAAATCTAGTTATTAGGTTTCGAAGAAGAACGGTCTTACTTGGGGGAAAATATCTAGCAAGGAAAACTTTCCTAAGGTCATCCCAAGTTGTTATTGAGTTGGGTGGAAGGGAATCTAACCATGATAGAGCTTTATCTCTGAGGGAAAAGGGAAATAATCTTAAGCGTATCGCCTCAGGAGAAGCTCCATTGGTTTTAAAGGTGTCTGCTAACTGAAGAAAGTTTTTTAAATGTTGGTTCGGGTTATCAGTAGCGAGACCTGCGAATTGTCTCTGTTGCACTAATTGCAGCAGGGATGGTTTAAGTTCAAAATTATTGGCTGGGATAGCGGGGTTTACTATACTGGAACTAGGTTCCTCGTTTGATGGTTGGGCGAAGTCCTTAAGAGGTCTTCGGTTTTGATCTTCGGCCATAGCTCTCCTATTCCTATGGAAAAACAAACGTGCGCGAGCGTAACGTTCAGGTTCAGCTAGAGGGTCTACTAAACTTCCGGCACTGCGAGTCTTTCGCATTGACCGGTGGGTAACAACCTTAGTCTAAACGGTATAACTACAGGGTAATGAAATTTGACGATATTGGTCCCCGGCAACGGCGCCAAAAACTTGGTGCGTGTTTTTCGCAAGTGTACGAATCACGTCAAAGTAATATAAAAGATTATCGAATCCACAGAGACCAAGTGTCAATCTATCGTACCTGTTGTTATGGTGTGTATCTAAGGCAACTATTTTTAAGGGTTTTAATAAGGGTGCAATGGTAAATAAAATGATAATTTTAAATAATAAATAAAGGACAGGCTCGAATGTAATTTACGTAATCAATGATAATCCAGTACTTGTTAATGGAACTACTTATGGGCAATGTTTTCTCCTTTGAAAAGAACTAATTTAACAGGAACTGTCGCTTTCGCGTATTCAGAACCGAGTTGTACTCTCTAATCAACCCCTCCTATTGTCACGGATAAAAAGGTGCGTACTGCGTTAGAGTAGTAAACCTATTTTTAAGAAATGTAGTATCTTGACTAAGTTGAAAAGTATTTTAACCTGGACTTCTTAGCAAAAAGAGGTTCTTATGAACCAGACTCTAAATCTCATAACGCGTCCGAAAATCGTTTTAAAATCTCTTTTCTTTTTAATCTAAAACCTCCTAATAAACTAGACAAAGTGCTTTTGGCTGTTTTTGAAATAGTTAAAAACAATTACTTGAATTGAAAGATAAAATAGCCCTTAGGTGTTTCCACGAACAATTATACTGATTACTGGTTTAATTACGATCCTTACATTCTAACCTTTATGGAATTAGTTAGACATGATAAAGTAAAGATTCTTTTTATAATTTTTCATAAAAGTAATTTAAAGCGAGTGCGGAAAGTAAATGAATTTAAAGCGAGTGCGGATAATAAACAAAGTAAAGTGCGAGTGCGGGAAATAAACAAAGTAAATGTGCGAGTGCGGGAAATAAACAAAGTAAATGTGCGAGTGCGGGAAATAAACAAAGTAAAGTGCGAGTGCGGATAATAAATAAAAGTAAAGCAATGCGAGAAATAAATGAAAGTAAAATACGAACTTGAATTAAAATGGCGGCAGGATTAACTTCCTCCAGAGTGCTCCAAAACTCGATCCACAGACAGATTACAGACTCGATCACTCGATTGCAGAGGCACCCCGATGTGGAATGGCAACTGCTTTATAACTGATATATGCCTAGAGAAATCTAATTCTGGATGAAGAAAAACGAAAATCTAAGGTCCTATTTATAGGAAAACTGAAAGCATGAAAAGACTGGGATGCCCCTCCACTAAAAAGTGGAGGTTACTGAAATTGGCCTTGTGGCGCCCGCCACAGGCCTATGGCGCCCGCCATGGTCCCTACAGGGGATTGGAGAGTGGGGATCGTGGGTCTTGGAGGTTGAGGAGTGGTCTTGAGACGTGGCCACGTCATGGCTAACCCCATGGCGCCCGCCACGGTGGGTGCCGTAAGTGCAAAACGCTGAATTTCTAGGTTTTCGTCCGTTTTCACTCCTTTTTCGCTCCTTTTCCCGATTCCAGCTCCGATTATTATAAAAACCTGAAAACATAAGAAAACAAAGCAATAACAAAGCAAAACAACAATAAAAGCTAAGAATGCATGCGAAATCGGAGTCAGAAATACAGTGAATTTTAGTGTGATCACCTATGTCGTGATATTTTTAGCAGTCGTCCCCTGCTAGGTGATCGTCCTTCACCTTTTTGATGATCGTCCTTCATCATTTTATCCGATGGCCGTCCCCATCGTTGATCTTTTTATCTGACATTCGCCCTATGTCATGATAAACCTTGAGAGCAGCCGTCCCCTGCTAGGTGATCGTCCTTCACCTCTTGATGATCGTCCTTCATCATGCTCGTCCGATGGTCATCCCCATCGTCGACCTTTTATCCGGCTGTCGCTCCCGACAAATGAAACAGGGTCAGATGAAGGTACAGACGCGAACGGTCGGCGAAGGAAACAGTGAGAACACACAGCCGTGAACTTACTGGAGATGAAAAGAGTCGCCAGCTAGGCATTTTTATCCCGGAGGAAAGGTAATGCTGCATAGACCTAGAAAAAGATGGATAAGGCGGTTTGCGAACCAGAGAGACTGAGGAAGGGGGTTGGTTACAACCTGGGAAGGTATTAGCACCCAGATTGTCCGCCGTACTCGACGGGATCCACGCTTAAAAGATTTGTGTTTTAAAGGGGTAGTGTCAGTGCAATCTGTGTATAAAATAGCTGGAAGAAAATGTACAGGTGTCAGTGTAAAAGAAGTGAAGTGTATAATGATGTGTCAGTGTAAGAATGAGAATGAATTGCTCATGATAATGAGGCTAAAAGAAAGAAGCTGAAAGAGGGGAATATACAGAGACTTTTGTTCGATAACCGTTAAGTTATGCCTACGTATCCTCTCGTGCAATGAGGAAGTCAGAACACCGTAGTTCGACCCAAAGAGACTGAAAGATGAATTGACTTGTGAACTGCGTACTTGTCTATGCTCAAGTGTATGACCTGTCTGGCTCAGGTGCAAACTGTCTTGCATTTAGACGGAAGAAGCAAGTTCTCGTTTGTGAGTGAAGGTGATGAGAAAAGAATCCCGAGGGAGACGATTATTGTTTGTTTTTGAGTTTTCAGTCTTTTATTGCTTTTTTGAAGATTTGTCATAAGTTAATGAGCTTAAGTCTAAACCAATGGATTTAGTAAACTCATCACATCTTCCCTCTGATTAGGGGTAATGAGAATACCTTAAGTGTGAAGTCAGATTCTCACACTTAATCACCTTGGATGCAGGATTAAGATCATTAACCTACTAGTGATTATTTAGATGTTTTTGTATTTTTGTTTAGTGTTGAGTAATGAGGCTAAGCCGTAATCAAGGATTAAACAGACTCATTACACCATCCTAATAGAAGGATAATAGATGAGGGTGTTTAAGCTGAGGAAAGCTCCTCAACTTAATCCATGATTAGGGATTAAACCCATGACAAAACAAGCCTTTGATTAGGTGGATTTTATTTAATGATATGATGATGAAGTGATTTTTATGATTTGTAAGACAACTTGAGGGGGACTTGTCCATTAACACTAGGGTTAGTCCTTCTTAACCATTTAAGGAAGAATTAGAACCCTAATGCAAGGCCCAAGTTACAAGTGTGATGTCTTGATGATTATTATGTGAATTGATTAAGAGATTTAAACACATTAAGGGTTTAACACTTAGGATTAAAGTTATACACTCCATCCTAAGAGAAGGATGCAGGCATAAGCTTAATCACAAAGTCTTAAAGCCTTTAGGGTTTAGTCCCTGATTATGAGGTGAGAAGAGAAGACTCAAAGAAAGACACAAAGGTAAAACTATGAGGGGGGACTAATCAAAACCCTAATTCATTATCATGCTTGGTTGTTCCTAAGGTTTGTGAGGTTTGCAAGAACAATCTTCAGAAGAACCACCAGGAAGCAGATGAAAGGATCAAGAGAAGCAAGGTGGCTTGCTTCATTCAAGAAGTCAAGTCACTTGAAGAAAGAAAGTGGGGGGAACAAGAATGAGCAAGCTCAAACTCAAACACAAATAGGAATGCAGCAATGGATGCAAGAGAGATGAAGAGAAAAGTTATGAGAAGTGAAGGCAAATTCACTTCCCAAGTTTACTTACCACCTGAAATGTTAGAAAGAAATGCAATGCAATGCAAGATGGGATGAGATGGCATGATGCAAAGCAAAACCAGAAGCATGTTGATGATGATTATGATGTTATGAAGTGCTGCAAACATGAGGCAAGACATGGAGATGTTCATACAAGATTATGAATGCAAATGATGCAGGTTAAGGAGCATGAACAAGCATGAAAAGTTATGAAGCATACAAGGCAAATGACATGGCAAATATGTAATGCAATGATCAAACATGCTTTCTACATGTCTTAAGATGTCAAATGAATCACAAGAATGCACAAAATGCAAAGACAAGTCATGTTATGCAAGGAAATGCAAGAGGGATGCAAGTGAAAGCCCAAATTAGGGTTCATAGATCAAACAACAAACAAAAACCCAAAACAGAAGCAAACCCTAAGACAAAAATGGAAAATGGTACCCAAAGAAACCCTAAACCTACAATGAACCACTGCCCAAAGGGGAACTCTCAACTCTTAACCAATCTCAAGGTATGAATTTTCTAAGTTATTAGGGTTTTTTAGGGTTCTTAACAAAAGAAATGCCAAACAAATGGAAAATGCAAGATCAAATCAAGGCCATTTTACCCTAGAAACTACATGCCAAACACAAAACAATGCAAGAAGAATCAATGTCTCAACCTTCTCCAATAGGCAGAAATGAATTTTTGAACTTAGGATCAAATTAATGCACAAAATGTGATTTAATTCAATGAAAAATTCTTAAAATGCATCAAGATCAAAAAAGAAATTTGGTTTGAAGGTTGGACAATGTTTCTAAATGTCTAAGAACATTTCATGAATTTTTTTGTAATTTTTAAATACCTAAAAGTATTTTTAATTAATTAATTCCCATTAATCAATTAAAAATAATCTTTTAAATATTTAAAAATACTTTTTTGATGATAAAAAATAAAATAAAAATATTTTTGTGTCTTAAAAATTAATAAAACTTTTAAGAAAAAGTTTCATAATTTTTAAGAATTTTTAGCTATTTTAAAATAATTATGCAAGTTTAATGAAATAAAATGAATTAAAAACAAATAAAAATAAAAGTCAAAGGAATGGAGGGATGAGATTCACCCTGGTTTTGAATCTGTTGACTGGCGCGTGAATGGAGGGTGGGGATGCAATCTGACCAAATTAATTTAATTATGAATTAATTAAGGCTAATGAGAGAGATTAGGGCATAATGACATGATCTGGACCATTCACCAGCGCGCGGGAAACATCATCCAAGGGACCAGATTCAAAGTTGCCTAATTAATGATGCTTAGCCCTAATCACTTTCAGGCTGCCGGAGAAGACTTCCGGTCGTCTTCTCCGGCCAGCTCTCTCCCTGAGAAACTTCAAACTCCCTAAAAACGTATCAAAAATGAAATCTAAAAACTGGGAAATGTTCCTCACATCCTCACGAATCAAACCCCTATCCTAAAACACATTTCTTCTTCCTAAACAAGCTGAATCGAAAGGAATAAAAACTAGGGCACGCAAGCTTCAGAGACAAATTAAACTCTCAAATCAAAGCCATTTTCAAAACCAATGATACCAGGATGATCAGTGAAGCACATAGAACAAGTTTGTAACAAGAAAAATGATTTCTGGAAAAAATGAATTTCAAGCTACCTGAAATTTGGAGCTTTCAACCTGAGAACTTTCTGGCCACCTCTCCTTGTGCAATCCACTCCTCAGGACCTCTGGATGATGTTTGAATGCCTTAGAACAATTTATGTAGGCTGGTTGATGAGCTTCGACAGTTTCTGCTTCACCTCAGTCAAGAATGGCTATGGAGTTTCTGGTGGTTTCAGGCCATTGTGAATGGTTGTTTGAGGTCCTGAGGATGAATGGAGAAGGTCTGCAAGGTTTGTTTGGCTGTTTGTGAGCTAGGGTGAGAGTTTCGAATGAAACTGCAAAATGAGGTGAGAAATGGCAGTGGGATGCTTTGGCTGTTTCAGGCTTGTGTTCTTGGTGGTTTCTACTCAGTGATACATGGTGAGTTGAATGGAGAAAATGGTTTGAGTGTTTGCAAACTGTGGAGGCAGATTCGAAGCAAGTTGCAATGTGGTGTGTTTTTGTGAATGTGTTGAATGAGAGAGTTTCAGCCTTGCTTAGTGTATGAAATGGTTTTCAAATGGATAGTATAAACTAATCCAATTGGTCAGAGGATGTGACTTGTGCTTTATGGATAGGTGTAGCCACTTTTGCAAATATGTCAACTTCTTGTAAGATAGGGCATGGGCAACTTCTAGCCAAGTACAAAGGGCATGGTCTGCGCAGCAAAGTGAAGGGAAAGGCTAGGCTTGGTCCAACATTCAAGGCAGCAAGTTGGTGAAAGCATGATCATGAGTTTTGCAACTTGTGGCTTTAGGGTTCACATGTGAAGAAAGTCTTGTTACATAAACCAAACTATGTAGAAACTTGGTCCAATTCTGATTTTTAGGCTCATAGAATGTTTGTGTAATGGTTTGAAATGGATTAGAGGTCACATAATGCATTGGTCCAAGATTTTGCAAAATTCTCACTTAGGGCATGCCTTGAAAATCAATGATTTTAGCCAACTTTGCATTGCCATAACTTTTGATTCAAGAAGAGTTTGATCATGTTCTTGTACTTTTTGAAAAGGGAAAGATGAGATCTACAACTTTCATGACCAAAGTTTTTCCATTTGAAGCCTTTTTGGATCAAGAATCATGGCTTGAAAAATGACCTAAAATGATGCATTCTTGAAAAGTCAACTATGCCCAAAAAGTCAACATTTGCAAAAACCCTAAATTCTTGATTTCTATGAACTTCAACCTTCTTCCATGATCAAATAAAGATCATATACACTCAAAATGATGAAGATCACCCATTGGTTGGGTCATTGGGGGCCTCAGATGCCCTGATTTTGCACTGACTTGTCTGAAAAGTCAACCCTTGATCAGATGACTTCCCCATGGAATTTCTTCATGAAAATTGATATGCATACTCCCTATACCATATAAAGAGCAATGGAAACAAGAATGATCAAAAAATTTGGAGTTATGGCCTCTGAAACCAAAACCCTAATTTTCAGTCAACTATGCAGTTTGACCTGGCTCTGCATCCACTCAAACCCTAGTTCTTGTGATTCCTTTGCAATTTTGACTTTGAGGAGATGGAATATGATTTAAGAACACACATGGACCCCTTTGAAGTGATTGGTGGCCTTTGGAATGGCTCAAGATGCTTTGGGATTGCTCAGATCACAAACCCTAGGTGCAGATGCCTTAGAAACTATGCAGTGAATCAAAAATGAGATATGAGATGATATGTTGTGTTTATGCATATGAGATGATCACAAGCCATGGTGTGAATGGGTGAGGGAAAATTTGGGGTGTTTACAGCTGCCCCTATTCAAACATGAGTTAGCTGTGCAGGATGTAAGCGACGGCTTAACAGGCAAACAAGATAACTTGTGGTTGAATACCAAAGACAGTCCAAAATTTGCACTCACAGGATGAAGAAGAAAAGGGATATAGATTGTAAAAGGAAAACAAAGTATATTGTAAAGTGGGCGACGGAGGACGACCGTCGAGCAGAGGACGACTGCTGGGTAAAGAGCAATGACGGGGACGGCCGACATGCTGGGGATAAAAGGTAAAGCCAAGACGAGGACGGCCGACTAGTTGGGGAAAATAAAATCATGATGGGGACGGCCATCAAGATAAATCTGTAGAATTCTCTGGAAATTAATGAAACATGACGGGGACGGCCATCAAGTTCATAAAGGTAAAGTAACCAACGATGGGGACTGCCATCGGGCTAAAAGGAAAAGGGACCACGACAGGGACGGCCATCGGGTTAAAGAATAAATGAAATAAACGGATGATGGGGTACGGCCATCAAAGGTGAAGGACGATCACCTAGCAGGGGACGGCTGCTCTGTTGGGGATAAAAGAAATACGATGGGGACGGCCATCAAAGGTGGAGGACGACCACCTGGCAGGGTACGGCTGCCGAAAATATCAACGATGGGGACGACCATCGGATAGAAAAGGTCAACGATGGGGACGGCCATCGGACGAGCATGATGGAGGACGACCATCAAGAAGTGGAGGACGACCACTCAGCAGGGTACGGCTGCTCTCAAGGTTTGTCATGACACAAGACGAGTGCCAGATAACCAGAATCAACAATGGGGACGACCATTGGATAAAGTGATGAAGGACGATCATCAAGAGGTGGAGGACGACCACCTAGCAGGGTACGGCTGCTCTCGGGGTTTATCATGACATAGGACGAATGCCAGATAACCAAAATCAACAATGGGGACGGCCATTGGATAAAATGATGAAGGACGATCATCAAAAGGTGGAGGACGACCACCTAGCAGGGGACGGCTGCTAAAATCAACGATGGGGACGGCCATCGGATGAGCATGATGGAGGACGACCATCAAGAAGTGGAGGACGACCACTTAGCAGGGTACGGCTGCTCTCAAAGTTATCATAACACAGGATGAGTGTTAGATAAAAAGGAAATTTGCTTTGTTGGCGATCTACTGGGGATATAGTAAACACGGACGAGCGTTCACAACCAAGAAAGGAAAGTATAAGTGTTTGGTATTGTGTAGATTAAAGATGCGGACGAGCATCCTTAAGGTTATGATACGGACGAGTATCATGTAGAAACAAACTGACACATGTTCAGAGATGATGATACGGACGAGTATCAACTGGTTAACAGAGAACACGGACGAGTGTTGAATCTGAAAGAGTCCTTCTGGGGAATAGTAGACACAGACGAGTATCTATATTCAAGGAGACATAAGTGTTTGACACGGTGTATGGATTAAAGATGCGGACGAGCATCCTTAAGATTATGATACGGACGAGTATCATGTAGAAACAAACACTAGACGCAGTGTTCTGAGATGATGGTACGGACGAGTACCAACTGGTTAACAAAGAACAAGGACTACTGTCGAATCTGTGGGGATATGAGTGATGATGTATACAAGATACGAACGAGTATCTGTATAAGTGTACCAATGAGTAGCAAGTATATATATGTTTATCTGCTGGGGAGAGTGACACAGACGAGTGTCAAAAGGAGAAAAGTATAATAAACAAGTATATGGGTGATAAAGGTGTAAGCGACTGCGCTGGGGATATGACACGGACGGGTGTCAATAAAGTGTATATATAAATATATGTGAGTGCAAAGAGGATGTCTTTGGCTTTCTTGCTAGCGATTTGACACGGATGGGTGTCCAAGGGTGTATATATTGGTGTTTGATGATTTGCGAGGCAACTGCTTTTGCCGGGGACTCCGGTGGGGATTTTTGTATAATGATGATGAACGGTTTATTATTCACAAGTGTCACTTCACAACATGACTTATGATTATGCTATGTATTTGATTTTTTTGCCGTAATGCTCCGTATTAGACGGAATGCTACGCTCTGAGGGGATAATATGATGCGGATGCTATGATTATGCAAAAAGGCAAAGACCCGGGATTCGGATCCCGTTGCTGCGAAGATCTCCGGTCGATCTGCCTGAAGTGAATATCCCAGTTGGGGATGAGATCATTGGTAGATCTGATGATGTATCCGCCTGGGGATATAGGTCACTGATTGACCTATCCTAATAAATGAGAGACCCAGCTGGGGTTTGTAGAAGCTTTCTCCCTCTCTGTTGTGACTTCTTCGTGCGTTGCTCTCCTGGTTAGAGGCTGAAACTCTGTGGGGAGATGATTTCCTGACTCCCGTACTCAGCTGAGGATGAAATGGCAACTCGGCTGGGGAATTGTGAGAGGCAACTCAACTGGGGATAGCAACAAGAGGCAACTCAGCTGGGGATAGAGCATTTCAGATGCTGAGATTGAGTGCATGTTGATTTGACAACTTTGCTGGGGAAGTGGGCACCTTCCAGTGCCACGTGGGAGATAGACCGAGTTGATAATGATTTGCCAGCTTGCTGAGACGTAACTTGCATGCCCCAGGTTGCGTTCTGGATACCTGCAATCCTGCAAAGATAAGGAGACGCACAAAAGGTCCCGAGGTATCCTTTACTGGATTCCGTCATAGGAGTTAAGCACTTTTGAGAGTAAGTATATTCCCTGCAAGCATGTGTTTTATTATTATTATTTTTGGGAGAAAAACATCTGTACTTATGCAATCGATTTTTTAGAGACATCAGACATCCTTTGTAAATAAAAATGTACAAAACGAAACATGACTGAAAAATCTGATTTTATTAATTCATGTGCCCTGAATTGGCAAGATACAGTCAAGGAAACATATCTCCTGAAATGAAGAGACTGTTACAAATTGAGAAACAAAATGCTGGCGATGTTGACGAGGCTTTGAGGAGCTTCCTCTCCTGCTATGACTCGTATGACAATAACGTTCTTCTCGTCTTGCTTTCTGAAGAAAGTTGATTCTGATTGAAGCTTGATTCCGTCGAAGCTTTCCAAGTCGTAAGCGATACAGACGAACTCAGAGTGCAGTTGTTCGCTTATTCCCTTATTTTGCATGGATCGCCCTTTCGGGTTTTCAATCCATCGGGATACCCATTTTTGCCTGAGTTGTCCAATGCGGCTTTTCAACTCAGCGGGTGTACATTTTTTCATTTATTTCCCTTATTTTTGCCCGAGTCTTTTATTCTGTTTTTGACTCGCCGGGATGCCCTATTTTTGCCTGGACTCACATTCTGTTTTTATGTCCAGCGGGTCATTTTATGCGAAGTATTTTTTAACTGCATATGAATTCACAGGGGACGGGAAATCTTCACCATCCATGGTGCTGAGCATTAGCGCTCCACCAGAGAAAACTTTCTTTACAACGAATGGTCCTTCATAGTTTGGAGTCCACTTGCCCCTGTGGTCTGTATGAGGAGGGAGGATTCTTTTCAACACAAGATCTCCCACTTGGTACTCTCGGTGCCTGACTTTCTGATCGAAGGCTCTCTTCATCCTTTTCTGATACAACTGCCCATGACAGAGTGCAGCTAATCTCTTCTCTTCGATCAGACTTAGTTGCTCGTATCGGGCCCGAACCCATTCAGTTTAACATCCATCAATACCCGTAAGGAGGGTAATTCAACTTCAACAGGTAGGACTGCTTCCATACCATACACAAGCTGATACGGTGTTGCCCCAGTGGACGTTCTGATTGATGTGCGGTACCCATGCAAGGCAAACGGTAGCATTTCATGCCAGTCTTTGTAAGTGATTACCATCTTTTGCACAATCTTCTTAATATTCTTATTAGCTGCCTCAACAGTGCCATTCATCTTTGGCCTGTAAGGAGAAGAATTGTGATGTTGGATCTTGAAGTCCCGGCATAACTCTGCCATCATTTTGTTGTTCAAGTTGGAACCATTATCAGTAATGATTCGCTCGGGCACTCCATACCGACAGATGATATCTCTTTTCAGAAATCTGGCTACCACTTGTCTTGTAACATTTGCATATGAGGCTGCTTCAACCCACTTGGTGAAATAGTCGATGGCGACCAGGATGAATCTGTGGCCATTTGAAGCAGTTGGCTCAATCTTGCCAATCATATCAATGCCCCACATGGCAAAGGGCCATGGTGAAGACATTATGTTCAAAGGATTGGGAGGTACATGCACTTTATCTGCGTAGATCTGGCATTTGTGACATTTTCTGGCATAGGCACAACAGTCTGCATCCATTGTGATCCAGTAATAGCCTGATCTTAGCAATTTCTTAGCCATGGCATGCCCTCCGGCATGGGTACCAAAAGATCCTTCGTGCACTTCATGCATCAGCAAATCTGCCTCTGTCTTGTCAACACATCTGAGGAGTATCATGTCAAAGTTCCTTTTGTATAAAGACCCATCAGTGTTCAGAAAAAAACTACCAGCAAGCCTTCTCAGAGTCTTCTTATCATTGGAAGACGCCCCAGGTGGGTATGTTTGATCCTCCAAGAAGCACTTAATGTCATGGAACCAAGGCTTATCGTCTTTTACAACATCCGCTGCAAATACATATGCTGGTCTATCAAGTCTAGACACTGAAATCTGGGGTACAAAGTTAGCAGCTTGAACTTTGATCATGGATGAAATGGTAGCAAGAGCATCTGCAAACTGGTTCTCGTCTCGAGGGATATACTCAAGCTTGACTGTTGTGAAGAAAGTCAATAATCTTCTTGTATAATCCCTGTAAGGTATCAGATGATCCTGGTGGGTGTACCATTTTCCGTTGGTTTGATTGATTACCAAAGCTGAATCTCCGAATACAGTCAATGTCTTGATCCTGAGGTCAATGGCTTCCTCAAGGCCCATAATGCAAGCTTCGTATTCAGCTTCGTTGTTAGTGCAGTTGAAAGTGAGTTTTGCCGAGAAAGGCATGTGGACTCCTTTTGGTGTTATGAGTACTGCACCAACACCACGACCATTCATGTTAACAGCCCCGTCAAACATCATTATCCATTCTTCCTCTGGGTCAGGCCCTTCGGTGTGAATAGGCTCTTCGTGATCTTTCGATTTTATGAACATGATGTCTTCATCAGGGAAGTCAAATCTCATAGGCTGGTAGTCATCAATGGGTTGCTCAGCAAGATATTCAGATAGTACACTGCCCTTGATGGCCTTCTGAGATGTGTACTGTATGTCGTATTCTGTGAGAATCATCTGCCATCTTGCAACCCGTCCGGTAAGAGCTGGCTTCTCAAATATGTACTTGACTGGGTCCATCTTTGAGATTAATAAGGTAGTGTGGGTCAACATATACTGTCTCAGTCGGCGAGCAGCCCACGCTAAAGCACAGCAAGTTTTCTCGAGCAGTGAATAACGCTGTTCACAGTCGGTAAACTTTTTGCTTAGGTAGTATATTGCATACTCTTTTCGACCAGACTCGTCATGTTGGCCCAGCACACACCCCATTGACTCTTCTAATACTGTCAAGTACATAATCAGAGGTCTTCCTTCAACTGGCGGCATGAGGATCGGAGGTTCTTGTAGATATTCTTTGATCTTGTCAAAAGCTTTCTGGCAATCTTCGTTCCACCTGACCGTCTGTTCCTTTCTTAACAGCTTGAACAAGGGTTCGCAGGTTGCTGTGAGGTGAGATATGAACCGTGAGATGTAGTTCAATCGACCTAAGAACCCTCGAACTTCTTTCTCAGTTTTCGGCGCAGGCATTTCTTGAATAGCTTTGACTTTATCAGGGTCAACTTCAATCCCTTTCTCGCTTACAATAAAGCCCAGCAGCTTACCAGATCTCACCCCGAATGTGCATTTATTGGGGTTCAACTTCAGCTGGTACTTCCTCAGACGCTTGAACAACTTCAGCAGATTCACCAGGTGATCTTCCTCTGTAAGGGACTTGGCAATCATGTCGTCCACATAACACTCGATTTCCTTATGGATCATATCGTGGAATAATGTCACCATAGCCCGCTGATATGTTGCACCAGCATTCTTGAGCCCAAATGGCATTACCTTGTAGCAGAACGTGCCCCAGGGTGTGATAAATGTTGTCTTCTCCATGTCTTCAGGTGACATCTTGATCTGATTATATCATGAAAATCCATCCATGAAGGAGAATACCGAGAACTGAGCCGTGTTATCCACCAATACATCGATGTGAGGTAATGGGAAATCATCTTTCGGGCTGGCTCTGTTCAGATCCCGGTAATCAACACACATTCTTACTTTGCCGTCTTTCTTAGGCACAGGTACTATGTTAGCGACCCACGGTGGATAGCTAGTCACAGCAAGGAACCCGGCGTCCCATTGCTTTTGTACCTCTTCCTTGATTTTCATAGCCATGTCTGGGCGAGTTCGGCGCAGCTTCTGTTTGACCGGTGGGCATTCTTCCCTCAAAGGCAGCTTATGCACAACAATGTCGGTATCCAACCCTGGCATATCTTGATACGACCAAGCAAACACATCAACATACTCTTGAAGCAGATCTATCAGTTGTCTCTTCACTGAGTCTTGCAGGCAGGCCCCGATTTTAACTTCCTTCACATCTTCATCTGTACCAAGATTAATCACTTCAATCTCCTCCTGGTGAGGAGTAATAGCCTTCTCCTCTTGTCTCAACAACCTAGCTAGCTCTTCAGGAAGCTCATATTCTTCATCAACCCCTTCATCAGCTTGATTGATTGGATTGTCAAAGTCATACGATGTCATAGTTGTGCTGTTGTCGGTGCTGTCAGGAAGGCACTCTCTGCAAGGGTTAAGTTGTTCATTTTAGTGATTGATTTTAATCTTGCTTTAGAAAAAGAGTGAAATGAAGTTATCATTTTGAAAACACCGCCATTTATTTTTGTACAAAAAGAAAAATGGAAAAACAGTGAGCAGAAAGGAAAAAAGACTCGTTTGCAAAAAGATGTCTGATGTTTCGTTAATTTAATCTTGTTTGCACAAAAGTACAGATGGCCCGATTACAAAATGAGTCTTGTCATCTTGGGCAAGATGCAAGACTTTGATGCATGCTTATAAAAATACAGGAAATAATAATTACTCTGCATGAGTAACTCTTATAATTTCCTGGGAAGACCAGTTCGAGACACTGCTCCCCGGGATCTTTGGACGAATCCAACTTTCCAGGTTGCGCTCCTCTTCCAGCTCGTCTTCCAGACAGTTGATAGCATCGGGGGTAAGCATTCCCCCACTGACAAAACCTGGCTCTGCAGTAGCCTTTGCTTGATGTTGAGTTGGTCTGTAACCCAACCCAAACTTGTCCTTCTTCTCCTCCACAGCTAAAACCTTGCCCCAGCCTAGGGCAGTTCCTTCCTCAACAACCTTCCGGGCTTGCTGGTAAGATGACATGGAGATACCTGACACAGCAGATGCTTCATTGACATTCAAGGCCTCAAAACCTTGGCTCATTGTCTCATGGATCTCTCCATCCATCTCAATGTATTTATACGTAGCCAGATGGCTAACGAAAATATCCTCTTCCCCACAGATTGTGACAACTTGGCCCTCCCACTCAAATTTTAACTTTTGGTGAAGGGTAGACGTTATTGCGCCGGCGGCGTGAATCCAGGGTCTACCCAACAAACAGCTGTAGGCGGGCTGAATGTCCATCACATAAAAGATAGTTTTAAAGGTCTGTGGGCCAATTGTCACGGGCAGCTCAATCTCTCCCAGAACCGATCTCTTAGAACCATCAAAGGCTCTTACTACCAGGTTGCTGGGTCTCAATGCCAACCCATCATATTCTAACTTCACCAGAGCCTTCTTTGGTAAGACATTCAGGGAAGAACCTGTGTCCACCAGCACATGAGAAAGGACAACTCCTTTGCATTCCAGGGTTATGTGCAAGGCTTTGTTGTGGTTGCGGCCATCCGCTGTCAAGTCAGAATTAGTAAACCCTAGCCCATTGCTAGCAGTAACATTTCCAACCACGGTTTCCAATTGGTTGACAGTAATCTCCTCGGGCACGTAAGCTGCGTGCAAGACCTTGAGTAGTGCATTCCGATGGGCTTCGGAGCACATAAGCAGTGAGAGGATAGAGATTTTGGATGGCGTCTGGTGAAGTTGATCCACAATTTTGTAGTCACTCTTTTTGATGATTCTCATAAACTCATCAACTTCTTGATCGAACGGAGTCTTCAAGGCTTCTTTGGCAGCTTGATCCTCCTGCACCGGGCCTTTTCCTTTTGCCTTGGCAGCAGCTTCCGCTTCGGCAGTAGGTCTTTGAATTGGTGGAGCGAAGAGACGTCCGCTTCGGGTGAAGCCTCCGCCTCTCCCCACATTATCTACTTGTGGTGCAGGTGCTGATGTTTCAAGAGTGATTCTTTTTCCTTCACAATACACGTCAGAGCCATAGTGCCAAGGGATGGCCCTGTTGCTTTCATATGGTACTGGTCCCGGCACCGTGACAGTGACTGGACTGATTGCTGCTGCTGAAGGGGCTATAATTGTTTGTGGATCATAAAAGATTGTAACTGGTGCTCTGGAGGGAGCAACACCTTCTGAATGGTAGGCAGAGTTGTTCTCAGGATCATAAAATATTGTGACAGTAGAGACATCTTCATGATTGGTTGCTGGTGTTGTAGGAGATAATGGTGGAAAAATGGATGTTGTTGTTGTAGAAGGTTCGAAATGGAGTGAAGCTGAAGTTGTAGCAGGAAGATTTGTTGAAAACTGATCAGTTGAGATGACAGATGAAGTACTTGTTGATGAAGCCGAAGAATTGTCAGGAACAATAGTTGCTGCAGTTGTAGGAGGTTCTGAAACCGTTGCTGATGATATTGCTGGATTTGTTGGAAATGATGTGGTGATCTGAAGTTGGCCACTCTGAATGAGGCCATCTATGCCATTCCTCAAATTATCGCACCCATTTACCGAGATATTGCAATAAGCACAGCCTAACTCACACCCCGGGAACATTTGACATTCCAAGAGCTGAGCTTTGATTTCTACCAATGGTGTCCTGATCTGTCCCACACTGGTTATTAAATAAGACGGCTTGTCTTCTTCAATAGCGTTAATCCGGGGACCACCATGGTTTGGCATCGGGTTTTTATTGACATTGGGTGGTGGTGCGAAATTCAGAGCCTTGGAGTCTACCAAGTCTTGTACCTTCATATGCAGAGCCCTGCATTTTTCTGTACTGTGACCAGGTGCGTTTGAATGAAAAGCACACCTAGCATTGGAGTCATAGTTCCTTGGTAAACTGTTGGGATCCGGAGGTGCCAACGTTCTTAGCTCAACTAGGTTGAGTTTCAGAAGTTGTGGCAACAAGGCAGCATATGGCATTGGGATCGGATCGATCACTCTGTTAGCTTGAGATGGCCTCTGTTGGAATGGCCTTTGTTGACTGTTGGTGTTGGTGTTGTTGTTGTTGAAGTTCCTTGGAGGATACTGATTCTGATGATACTGAGGTTGCTGTTGGAAGTTTTGTTGAGGAGGCTGATAGACTGGCTGTGGGTGAGCTGGAGCAGGGATAGTAACTGCTGCTATTGTTCTCTGAACATATTGGGGCCTACCCCTGTTGGTGTGAATGGCATTGGTCTCGCCAGTTCTTCTCGGGCCTGCAAAAGGCTTCCTTGTACTACTGGACGAGCTTGCACCGTTGTCAGAGATCTTACCCATTTTTAACAGGCTTTCAATTCTCTCCCCAGCTATGACAACATCTGCGAAGCTAGTGGAGGAGAAAGCAGCCAACCTGTCAATATACGTTCCCTGGAGAGTGTTCATAAACATGTCTGCCATTTCTCTCTCAGACATTGGTGGTTGAACGGCAGCAGCCAATTGCCTCCATCTCTGGGCATATTCTCGGAAACTTTCCCTTGACGACTGTGACATTCCCATTAGGAGAGTCCTGTTGGGCGCCATGTCTAAGTTGTATTGATACTGTCGGATGAAGGCCTCTGCCAGGTCCTTCCAGCATCTTACAGTTGCCCTTGTCAAATGGGAATACCATTCCCTTGATGCTCCAGTCAAGCTGTCTTCGAAGTAGAACATCCAGAGCTTCTCATCCATTGTATAAGCCTTCAGCCTTCCCAGAAATGATTGCAAATGAGTCCGGGGGCATGAAGTCCCATTATACTTTTCGAAACAAGGAGGCTTGAACTTATGGGGGATCCTGACCCCGTCTACCAAACCCATGTCCATGACGTCGAAACCCAAGGAATTTTGAGATTCTAAGGACCTCAACTTCTCAGCTATTTCTTCCAACCGTCTATCATAAGTTTCCTCTCCAGCACCCATTACTGTAAATTGGTCCTCCTGAGGGTCTTCTTGAAGTACTCTGGCTGCAGTGGCAGTCTCTTGTATATTGACAGGGATGTTGGCCTCTGGATGGAGATGGGGTCCAAAAACTGGGGGATTGACATGAGGTTGGACCCTCTCGTTGTTACTTGTGCCAGCAGTTCCCACATGGGGTTCCTCTTGATTCCTCCCTTCTACCAAAGCTCTGAGCCTCTCCTGGCTTTGAGCTAAATTGTTCATCACTTCCATGAATTGTGTTATCTGCGTTCTCATCTCCAACCTTTCGTTGGCCATCTGGTTTCTGACCTCCGTAAGGTCCTGCTGCATCTGATCCATCTGAATTCCCGGAAGGTTGTTTCTAGTTGGATACCTGTGTGGCCTGTTGAGGGGAAATACCCGGCGGCGAGCAATAATTCCTGAGATTCACAACAGAGGTTAGTAACAACAAACAAAAACCTACAAAACAAACAAAAGGGTTAGTATGCAATGCAGTTATGCTTATTTGCCCTCAAGGTATCCGGTTTGGCTTTCAGTTTTGACCCTTCCAGACCCTTGAAGATGTTGCTGTTGAAGTTGCTTTCGAAATAAACCCAGATGGAAGCTAACACAAATACATTACAGAAGGTGAAATAATACATCTTGTTCATTTTACACACCAGCCCTCTAAGGGGTCAAAATACATCACAAAAACAAAAGTACATGGAATAGGAATAACAACAAGCAAATGATCAAACTTCAAGGCCAAACTCATCCTCACGAACTTCCTTAAGAAGTGCTTCGGTCACAGGATCAGCCGGCCGCTCCGTAAGATTTCTGATGAGAAGGTTTCTTGTTGCAACAGCTGCAGTCAACTTCTTGCTCTGACTTTGGTCTTTAGACCTCTTCACTCCAGCTCTGATTTCTAGCTCTGATATTTCCTTCTGGGCTGCTGCCAGGGCTTTTTCCATCTGCTCCATCTTGTCCTGAACTCTCTTGTCTTCTAGAGTACGGGCCTCAGTGATCCGGACCCACCTGGCCTGACTCTCTTTCAAATACAAGTCTGTTCTCGCTCTCTGGAACTGGGCTTCTTTACAAGCATTCTTCAGAATCTGCTCACCAGCTTTAGACTTGTTGATATAATCTTCAGACTTCTCAATCTTAGTCAAGTGTTCCACCCTTAATTTCTCCAATCTCTCAATCTCCCTCACACCTTCACTCCTCTCCCGGAGGGTCTTCTGCAAAGCCTGGGTTAACTTCTCATTTCTTTCCTTCAAGCTCTCAAACTCCTCCAAACTGATAGTGGCAGGGGGTGGTGCTGAAGATGACTCAGGCATGTCTTCTATGGTGAAGGGCATTCCAGAGAATTGGGCCCTGGCATGGGACCACTCATAATATTGGACCGATGCCACATTATTGCACTTCCCCAGAGTGGTGATTCCCTTGGTTTGAACATGATCCCAGGCCCAGGCAGCCTGCCTAACAGTTGCCAGACTAATCTTGTTCTCACAGTAGAAGGTCTCAACCAAGTCTTGCTCCCTGGGAGTATGGACCAGTGCATAGCCTAATTGCCTCCTGAACAGCAGAGGGTTGTAATTGATACTTCCCTTGACCCCTATTAAAGGCACATTGGGAAAGTGCCCACAGCTTGTAATGATATCTCTGCCCTTGGTGCTTTGAGTACACCATCTGATGTCTGCTGAAGTGAGAGTAGTGAGCCTCTTAGCCCAGTTGCTTTGCTGATGAGGATTTAGGAATGCATCTGTCCTGGGTAGATGCTTAAGAAGCCAAGCATGGAATCATGGAGCACAACACCTTACCAACCTCCCCCTCTGCTTCTCATTCTTCTGATGTACTGAGTAATAGAGATCTCCTAGCAAGGTTGGCACTGGGTTCTTCAGGATGAGCAAATGGATTGCATTCTTGCTAATGAATCGAGGCTCATCTGCAAACAACACAATTCCATATACACTTAAGGCCAACAGAGCACAAACGGCTTTCCACTCCCCCAGGGAGGCCTTCAGACTAGCTTGAGAAATCAGGAAGTCAAGATGAAAGCCAGGGATCCCAGCTTTAGAGGTCATATGCTGCTCAATCAAAGCAGGTTCCAAGTGCAGAGCTTTTGCCACCTCTCCATTGCTGGGAAAAACCATTTCAGGGTTGAAAGGGATTTCCCTCTTGATAGGCAAACCAACCAAAGATGAGTACTCTTCCAATAAGGGGCCCAACTGAAAGTCTTGAAAAGTAAAACATCTCAGTGGAGGATCATAAAACTGAATGCAGGTGTGGATGAGGCTCCTCTGTGAAGGGTCCAGATCCATAACCATGTCCAGTATATCTCCATAACTCTCCCTGAACAAGGGTATGTGATCTGGAGTGATCAGGGTTTGGATCCTCCTGATGTCTGATAAGTCTGGTTGGAAGAAATGATAGGTGATGTTGCTTTTCTTTGGAGCCATGATGCTGAAGACTGAGTAGGGTGCTGATGAAGATGTTGAGAAGTGGGCCACTGGCTGGCTAGTGCAAGTAACTGAAGTATATGGCTGACAAGCTGAAGCAAGTACTGGTGGAGATAGGTCAGTACTGCAGATGGGGTCAAAACCAAAACCAGATGAAAATGGATACCCTGAAACACAAATAAGCAAATGTTAATATGATGCAATGGTTATGTATGCAAATGATATGCAAAGGGTTTGTGACTGAGCTGGATCTAATTAACTGCCTTGGTATAGATCCATGTGTGTTCAAGGATTCCAGATGGAGGTCTAAAAATCCAGTAACCAGGGTGGGGGGCTCAAATAAAGAGCCACAAGTCCAAGGTTTCAGAATCACAAGAACTGTCCAACATGGAGTATTCTTAACAAAGTCAAAGTAACAGGGTATTCTGAGGTCAAGGTACCTGCAAACCTGTAAACAGCCCAACCCCCTCACAGGTGATGATCTAGAACAAGGATCCTCAGACTTGGATCAGTTATGAGAAGTGTAAACACTTCTAACCCGGAGGTACAGTGTTTACAATAACCATAACAATTCCTCCTCTAATTCACCTCAGTTTCTGAAGGTCAATACTAAAAGGTCATCCAGACTTAGCAGGCTTCCCAGATAGCCCTAGCATTGCAGGAAATCTGCAACACAGAGTTCTCAAGAAGAAACCCATATCTGAACCGTGTTTCATATTCCCGCACCAGACCGAAATGGAATGGGAAAGAATATGATTCACTCTAGCCTAGGTGTCACTCAGGTCCCAGGTATAGGACCTTAACTCTCAATGAATCACCCACCCACCAAGGCAAACAACAGATCCAGCCAGCAACGATGACAGTATGATATAAATAAATGCAATAAAGAAAGCAGTAAAGTAACTGTACATAAAGCAATAAACAAAAATAAATACAAGCACAAACAAGCACATAACACCCCAGTAAACACAAATCAAACAAGCGCTAGGAGGAACCCACAAAAAGAACCAGAAGCCCTGGTTGCAGTATAAGGGTCCCCAGCAGAGTCGCCAAGCTGTCGCTCCCGACAAATGAAACAGGGTCAGATGAAGGTACAGACGCGAACGGTCGGTGAAGGAAACAGTGAGAACACACAGCCGTGAACTTACTGGAGATGAAAAGAGTCGCCAGCTAGGCATTTTTATCCCGGAGGAAAGGTAATGCTGCATAGACCTAGAAAAAGATGGATAAGGCGGTTTGCGAACCAGAGAGACTGAGGAAGGGGGTTGGTTACAACCTGGGAAGGTATTAGCACCCAGATTGTCCGCCGTACTCGACGGGATCCACGCTTAAAAGATTTGTGTTTTAAAGGGGTAGTGTCAGTGCAATCTGTGTATAAAATAGCTGGAAGAAAATGTACAGGTGTCAGTGTAAAAGAAGTGAAGTGTATAATGATGTGTCAGTGTAAGAATGAGAATGAATTGCTCATGATAATGAGGCTAAAAGAAAGAAGCTGAAAGAGGGGAATATACAGAGACTTTTGTTCGATAACCGTTAAGTTATGCCTACGTATCCTCTCGTGCAATGAGGAAGTCAGAACACCGTAGTTCGACCCAAAGAGACTGAAAGATGAATTGACTTGTGAACTGCGTACTTGTCTATGCTCAAGTGTATGACCTGTCTGGCTCAGGTGCAAACTGTCTTGCATTTAGACGGAAGAAGCAAGTTCTCGTTTGTGAGTGAAGGTGATGAGAAAAGAATCCCGAGGGAGACGATTATTGTTTGTTTTTGAGTTTTCAGTCTTTTATTGCTTTTTTGAAGATTTGTCATAAGTTAATGAGCTTAAGTCTAAACCAATGGATTTAGTAAACTCATCACATCTTCCCTCTGATTAGGGGTAATGAGAATACCTTAAGTGTGAAGTCAGATTCTCACACTTAATCACCTTGGATGCAGGATTAAGATCATTAACCTACTAGTGATTATTTAGATGTTTTTGTATTTTTGTTTAGTGTTGAGTAATGAGGCTAAGCCGTAATCAAGGATTAAACAGACTCATTACACAATCCTAATAGAAGGATAATAGATGAGGGTGTTTAAGCTGAGGAAAGCTCCTCAACTTAATCCATGATTAGGGATTAAACCCATGACAAAACAAGCCTTTGATTAGGTGGATTTTATTTAATGATATGATGATGAAGTGATTTTTATGATTTGTAAGACAACTTGAGGGGGACTTGTCCATTAACACTAGGGTTAGTCCTTCTTAACCATTTAAGGAAGAATTAGAACCCTAATGCAAGGCCCAAGTTACAAGTGTGATGTCTTGATGATTATTATGTGAATTGATTAAGAGATTTAAACACATTAAGGGTTTAACACTTAGGATTAAAGTTATACACTCCATCCTAAGAGAAGGATGCAGGCATAAGCTTAATCACAAAGTCTTAAAGCCTTTAGGGTTTAGTCCCTGATTATGAGGTGAGAAGAGAAGACTCAAAGAAAGACACAAAGGTAAAACTATGAGGGGGGACTAATCAAAACCCTAATTCATTATCATGCTTGGTTGTTCCTAAGGTTTGTGAGGTTTGCAAGAACAATCTTCAGAAGAACCACCAGGAAGCAGATGAAAGGATCAAGAGAAGCAAGGTGGCTTGCTTCATTCAAGAAGTCAAGTCACTTGAAGAAAGAAAGTGGGGGGAACAAGAATGAGCAAGCTCAAACTCAAACACAAATAGGAATGCAGCAATGGATGCAAGAGAGATGAAGAGAAAAGTTATGAGAAGTGAAGGCAAATTCACTTCCCAAGTTTACTTACCACCTGAAATGTTAGAAAGAAATGCAATGCAATGCAAGATGGGATGAGATGGCATGATGCAAAGCAAAACCAGAAGCATGTTGATGATGATTATGATGTTATGAAGTGCTGCAAACATGAGGCAAGACATGGAGATGTTCATACAAGATTATGAATGCAAATGATGCAGGTTAAGGAGCATGAACAAGCATGAAAAGTTATGAAGCATACAAGGCAAATGACATGGCAAATATGTAATGCAATGATCAAACATGCTTTCTACATGTCTTAAGATGTCAAATGAATCACAAGAATGCACAAAATGCAAAGACAAGTCATGTTATGCAAGGAAATGCAAGAGGGATGCAAGTGAAAGCCCAAATTAGGGTTCATAGATCAAACAACAAACAAAAACCCAAAACAGAAGCAAACCCTAAGACAAAAATGGAAAATGGTACCCAAAGAAACCCTAAACCTACAATGAACCACTGCCCAAAGGGGAACTCTCAACTCTTAACCAATCTCAAGGTATGAATTTTCTAAGTTATTAGGGTTTTTTAGGGTTCTTAACAAAAGAAATGCCAAACAAATGGAAAATGCAAGATCAAATCAAGGCCATTTTACCCTAGAAACTACATGCCAAACACAAAACAATGCAAGAAGAATCAATGTCTCAACCTTCTCCAATAGGCAGAAATGAATTTTTGAACTTAGGATCAAATTAATGCACAAAATGTGATTTAATTCAATGAAAAATTCTTAAAATGCATCAAGATCAAAAAAGAAATTTGGTTTGAAGGTTGGACAATGTTTCTAAATGTCTAAGAACATTTCATGAATTTTTTTGTAATTTTTAAATACCTAAAAGTATTTTTAATTAATTAATTCCCATTAATCAATTAAAAATAATCTTTTAAATATTTAAAAATACTTTTTTGATGATAAAAAATAAAATAAAAATATTTTTGTGTCTTAAAAATTAATAAAACTTTTAAGAAAAAGTTTCATAATTTTTAAGAATTTTTAGCTATTTTAAAATAATTATGCAAGTTTAATGAAATAAAATGAATTAAAAACAAATAAAAATAAAAGTCAAAGGAATGGAGGGATGAGATTCACCCTGGTTTTGAATCTGTTGACTGGCGCGTGAATGGAGGGTGGGGATGCAATCTGACCAAATTAATTTAATTATGAATTAATTAAGGCTAATGAGAGAGATTAGGGCATAATGACATGATCTGGACCATTCACCAGCGCGCGGGAAACATCATCCAAGGGACCAGATTCAAAGTTGCCTAATTAATGATGCTTAGCCCTAATCACTTTCAGGCTGCCGGAGAAGACTTCCGGTCGTCTTCTCCGGCCAGCTCTCTCCCTGAGAAACTTCAAACTCCCTAAAAACGTATCAAAAATGAAATCTAAAAACTGGGAAATGTTCCTCACATCCTCACGAATCAAACCCCTATCCTAAAACACATTTCTTCTTCCTAAACAAGCTGAATCGAAAGGAATAAAAACTAGGGCACGCAAGCTTCAGAGACAAATTAAACTCTCAATTCAAAGCCATTTTCAAAACCAATGATACCAGGATGATCAGTGAAGCACATAGAACAAGTTTGTAACAAGAAAAATGATTTCTGGAAAAAATGAATTTCAAGCTACCTGAAATTTGGAGCTTTCAACCTGAGAACTTTCTGGCCACCTCTCCTTGTGCAATCCACTCCTCAGGACCTCTGGATGATGTTTGAATGCCTTAGAACAATTTATGTAGGCTGGTTGATGAGCTTCGACAGTTTCTGCTTCACCTCAGTCAAGAATGGCTATGGAGTTTCTGGTGGTTTCAGGCCATTGTGAATGGTTGTTTGAGGTCCTGAGGATGAATGGAGAAGGTCTGCAAGGTTTGTTTGGCTGTTTGTGAGCTAGGGTGAGAGTTTCGAATGAAACTGCAAAATGAGGTGAGAAATGGCAGTGGGATGCTTTGGCTGTTTCAGGCTTGTGTTCTTGGTGGTTTCTACTCAGTGATACATGGTGAGTTGAATGGAGAAAATGGTTTGAGTGTTTGCAAACTGTGGAGGCAGATTCGAAGCAAGTTGCAATGTGGTGTGTTTTTGTGAATGTGTTGAATGAGAGAGTTTCAGCCTTGCTTAGTGTATGAAATGGTTTGCAAATGGATAGTATAAACTAATCCAATTGGTCAGAGGATGTGACTTGTGCTTTATGGATAGGTGTAGCCACTTTTGCAAATATGTCAACTTCTTGTAAGATAGGGCATGGGCAACTTCTAGCCAAGTACAAAGGGCATGGTCTGCGCAGCAAAGTGAAGGGAAAGGCTAGGCTTGGTCCAACATTCAAGGCAGCAAGTTGGTGAAAGCATGATCATGAGTTTTGCAACTTGTGGCTTTAGGGTTCACATGTGAAGAAAGTCTTGTTACATAAACCAAACTATGTAGAAACTTGGTCCAATTCTGATTTTTAGGCTCATAGAATGTTTGTGTAATGGTTTGAAATGGATTAGAGGTCACATAATGCATTGGTCCAAGATTTTGCAAAATTCTCACTTAGGGCATGCCTTGAAAATCAATGATTTTAGCCAACTTTGCATTGCCATAACTTTTGATTCAAGAAGAGTTTGATCATGTTCTTGTACTTTTTGAAAAGGGAAAGATGAGATCTACAACTTTCATGACCAAAGTTTTTCCATTTGAAGCCTTTTTGGATCAAGAATCATGGCTTGAAAAATGACCTAAAATGATGCATTCTTGAAAAGTCAACTATGCCCAAAAAGTCAACATTTGCAAAAACCCTAAATTCTTGATTTCTATGAACTTCAACCTTCTTCCATGATCAAATAAAGATCATATACACTCAAAATGATGAAGATCACCCATTGGTTGGGTCATTGGGGGCCTCAGATGCCCTGATTTTGCACTGACTTGTCTGAAAAGTCAACCCTTGATCAGATGACTTCCCCATGGAATTTCTTCATGAAAATTGATATGCATACTCCCTATACCATATAAAGAGCAATGGAAACAAGAATGATCAAAAAATTTGGAGTTATGGCCTCTGAAACCAAAACCCTAATTTTCAGTCAACTATGCAGTTTGACCTGGCTCTGCATCCACTCAAACCCTAGTTCTTGTGATTCCTTTGCAATTTTGACTTTGAGGAGATGGAATATGATTTAAGAACACACATGGACCCCTTTGAAGTGATTGGTGGCCTTTGGAATGGCTCAAGATGCTTTGGGATTGCTCAGATCACAAACCCTAGGTGCAGATGCCTTAGAAACTATGCAGTGAATCAAAAATGAGATATGAGATGATATGTTGTGTTTATGCATATGAGATGATCACAAGCCATGGTGTGAATGGGTGAGGGCAAATTTGGGGTGTTTACACCGGCATTCGTCCTATGTCGCGATATTTTCGGCAGCCGTACCCTGCCAGGTGATCGTCCTTCACCATTAGATGACCGTCCCTCATTTTATCCCCAATAGAGCAGCCGTCCCCTGATAGGTGATCGTCCTTCACCTTTGATGACCGTCCCTCATCATTATTTCATTTATTCTTTAACCCGATGGCCATCCCCGTCGTGGTCCCTTTTCCTTTTCCTGATGATCGTCCTTCATCAGCTTAGCCCGATGGCCGTCCCCATCGTTGTTTACATTACTTTATGAACCTGATGGCCGTCCCCATCATAATCCCTTTTATCCCCAGCTTGTCGGCCGTCCCCGTCATTGCTTTATTTCCTGCATTTTCCCCAACATGTCGGCCGTCCCCGTCATTGCTCTTTCCCAACAGTCGTCCTCTGCTCGACGGTCATCCTCCGTCGCCTGCACTTTATAATATACTTTATTTTCTTTTACAATCTATATCCCTTTTCTTCTTCATTCTGTGAGTGCAAATTTTGGACTGTCTTTGGTATTCAACCACAAGTTATCTTGTTTGCCTGTTAAGCCGTTGCTTATATTCTGCACAGCTAACTCATGCTTGAATAGGGGCAGCTGTAAACACCCCAAATTTGCCCTCACCCATTCACACCATGGCTTGTGATCTTTTCATATGCATAAGTTCCATCATAGCATCTCATATTGTATATTTGATTCACTGCATTGATTCTAAGTCATCTGCATCTAGGGTTTGTGATCTGAGCAATCCAAGAGCCACTTGAGCAACTCCAAAGGTCATCAATCACTTCAAAGGGGTCCATGTATGTTCAAGCATCATAACATATCCTCTCAAAGTCAAGAATGTCAAAAATCACAAGAACTGAGAATGGCATGGAAGCAGAGCAGGTTTAACTGCACAGATGACCTAGAATTAGGGTTTTGGTTTAAAAGGCCATAACTCCAAATTTTTTGGTCATTTTTGTTTCTATTGGTCTCTATATGGTATAGGGATCATGCATATCAATTTTCATGAAGAGATTCCATGGGGAAGTCATCTGATCAAGAGTTGACTTCTTGAGCAAGCCAGTGCAAAATCAGGGTATCTGAGGCCCACAATGACCCAACCAAAGGGTGTTCTTCATCATTTTGATTATGTATGATCTTTATTTGATCATAGAAGATGTTGGAAGTTCACAAAATTGAAGAATTTCAAGCCATTTGCAAAGTTGACTTTTTGGGAAAGTTGACTTATAATGAAAATTGCCATTTTGGGAAACTTTTTCAACCCTTGCTTTTTGATTCAAAAATGCTTCAAATGGAAAAACTTTGGTCATGAAAGTTGTAGAATGGATCATTCCCTTTTCAAAAAGTACAAGAACATGACCTAATTCATTTTGGATCAAAAGTTATGGTTTGTCAAAGTTGGGAAAAATCACATAATTTGAAGTTTTCTACCAAAGAGGCATTTTGCAAAATGGTATGATCAAGTGTTCTAAAGACTTCAAATATGCACAAACTCATTACAACATGATCATATGACTCATAAAAATCAGAATTGGCCCAAGAATCATCTCATTTCATGCCTTGAACCTCAAGAAATCCCAAAGGAACCAAACTTTATGAAACTTGCAAAACCTATCACAAACCACAAACCACTTGCTGCATTGCCTCTAGACCTTTTCCATAGCTTTCCTTGATTCAAGCTGAGCCAAAGCAAGCCAAAAAGCAAGTTGTACCATTGCCCATACCTCTCTTACACAAAGTTTGACATTTTGGCAACTTGCCCATACCAATCACCATAGGCCACAAACAACTCTCTGACCTATCACCACTTGATACATGGACCAAAGCCAGCATAACACACCACACATCCAAGCCTGAATCAGATCAGAAGCCATAGTTCCAAGTTTATGCTTCATTTGCAAAACCTTTCGAAACACTCTCCACAAGCAAAAAACATCAAAACAAACTTCACAAACAATCTCAACATGACTCACTGATCACAAATCAACCATTGAAACAGCCTGAAAGTCACTGAAACCAAAACACGATCACCACCCCCTTTTGAACAGAACTTCTGCCATCTCCCAAATCAGCCATCAACAAGAGTTGTGAAGCATTCCATTGAGCTCAGGGGGACCAGAGGAGTCAGTTTGCATCGGAGGAAGGCTCAGAAAGCTCCTGTTCGAAGGACTTCAGTTCAGGTATCCCTCAAGAACAAATTTTCCAGAACTTCATTTACTTGTTATAAATTGGTTCTACATGTTATTCTGATCATCATGATGTGTTTAAAAATGAAAATGGTGGAATATTGAGCATGTATGAGTTGTCTGAAACTTTCTGCCCTAAATTTGTTTTGCTTCGATTCACATGATTGATGAATGAAAAATGGTTTTTGTTTGGGGGTTTTGATTCAGTGTTGAGTGGGGTTTGATTCTGGGCAGAGAGATTTTATTTTCATTGCGTGTAGAGAGAGATAGTGATTTCACCTTGCCGGAGAAGATGACCGGAACACTGTTCCGGTCATCTGAAAGTGATTAGGGTTAATTAATTAGGGTTTAGTCTTAATTACATAAGTTTGAATGTGAGTCGTCCAGATGCGCGCGCTGGTCAATTCCCTCCCTTTTCGTTTGAATCTTGGCCCTAGGATCCGCTGACTTTCTCATTTTCAGTTTAAATTCATTTTTATTTTCATTTTATTTCATTTGTTTTGTACATTTTATAAAAAATAGTAAAAATCATCAAAAAATTCTGGAAATTTTTATCAACCCTTTTATTAATTTTCAGAAACCAAAAATATTTTTATTTTTATTTTTTGCATTAAAAATTATTTTTAAATCATTTAAAAGTTTATTTTTAATTAGTTAATGAAAATTAATTAATTAAAAATACTTTTAAGTATTTAAAAATCACAAAAAAAATTCATGAAACATTTAAAATCATTTAGAAACATTGTCCAACTCTCAAACCAAATTTCTTTTTTGATCTTGATGCCTTTTGACAATTTTCAATGGAATTAATTTCATTTCAAGGCATTATTTTGATTCAATCTTCAAAAATTCATTTCTGCCTAACCATTGAGAGTTGGACAATGATTCTTTTTGTATTGCATCTTGCATATCATGTAGTTTATATGATTAAATTGGCATGATTTGATATTGCATTTTCAATTTGTTTGACATTTTTCTTGACAAGGTACCTTAAAACCCTAGCCAACTTAGGAAATTCACAACTTCCACTAGGTTAAGAATTGGATCCTCTCCTTTGGGCAGTGAGTTTGTATAGGTTTAGGGTTCCTTTGAATGCATTTTCAATTTTTTATCATGGTGTTTGCTTCTGGTTTAGAATTTTGTTTTGTGTATTGTTCATAAACCCTAATCTGAGCTTTCTTTTGCATTCATCTTACATTTGCTTGCATACCATGACTTGCCATGACATTTTATGCATCCATTTGATTCATAACACATCTTAGGACATATTAGAATCATGTTTGATCATTGCATCTTTCATTTGCCATGTTGTATGTCATTTGCATTTCATAACTTTTCATGTATGTTCATGGTTCTAAGCATGTTTCTTTTGCATTCCATATGTTTGTATGATCATACTCATGCCTTGTTTCATGTTTGCATCATCTCTTAGCATTATTAATATCATGTATTTGCTTCTGACTTTGTCTTGCACCATGCCATTGCATCTCATTTGCATTGCATTTCATTTCTTTCACTAACTTTTCAGGTGGTAAGTTACCTTGAGAAGTGAATTTGCCTTCACTTCTCACAATCTCTTTTCATCTCTCTTATGCATCATTGCTGCATTTTTGTATGTGTATTGGATTGAGCTTGCTCTTTCTCGTTCATCTTACCTTCTTTCCTCAAGTGACTTGTCTTCTTAATTGAAGCAAGTTACTTTGCTTCTCTTTGCTCCATTCTTCTGCTTCCTGGTGGTTTCTCTGAAGATCTTTCTCTTAAACCTCATAAACCTTAGGACTTCTAAGCATGATAATAATTAGGGTTTGATTAGTCCCCCCATTTATCTTTTACCTTTGTGTCTTTTTTGAGTCTTCTCTTCTCATCTCATAATCAGGGACCAAACCCTAAAGGCTTTAAGGCTTTGTGATTAAGCTTATGCCTGCATCCTTCTATTAGGATGGAGTGTATAACTTTAATCCTAAGTTTTAAACCCTTAATGTGTTTAAATCCTTTAATCAATTCACTTAATAATCATCAAGACATCAAGCTTGTAACTTGGGCCTTGCATTAGGGTTCTAATTCTTCCTTAATTGGTTAAGAAGGACTAACCCTAGTGTTAATGGACAAGTCCCCCTCAAGTTGTCTTACAAATCATAAAAATCACTTCTTCATCATATCATTAACTAAAATCCACTTAATAAAGGCTTTGTTTTGTCATGGGTTTAATCCCTAATCATGGATTAAGTTGAGGAGTTTTCCTCAGCTTAAACATTCTCATCTATTATCCTTCTATTAGGATGGTGTAATGAGTCTGTTTAATCCATGATTATGGCTTAATCTCATTACTTAACACTAAACAAAAACATCTAAATAATAACAAGTAGGTTAATGATCTTAATCCTACATCAAAAGGTGACTAAGTGTGAGATGCTGACTTCACACTTAAGGTATTCTCATTACCCCTAATCAGAGGGAAAATGTGGTGAGTTTACTAACCCATTGGTCTAGGCTTAAGCTCATTAACTTATGACAAACTTCCATAAGTAATAAAAGACTAAAAATACAAAAACAAACAATAATCGTCTCCTCCGGGATTCTTTTCTCATCTCATTCACTCATAAACGAGAACTTTCTTCTTCCGTCTAATGCAAGACAGTTAGCACCTGAGCCAGACAGGTCATACACTTGAGCATAGACAAGCAAGTAGTTCATAAGTCAATTCATCTTTCAGTCTCTTTGAGTCGAACTACGGTGTTCTGACATCCTCATTGCACGAGAGGATACGTAGGCATAACTTAACAGTTATCGAACAAAAGTCTGTATATTCCCCCTCTTTCTAGCCTTATCCTTTTAGCCTCATTATCATGAGCATTTCACTATGTCTTTACACTGACACTTCACTTATACACTTCACTTCTCTTACACTGACACCTGTACATCCTTTTCCAGCTCTTTTATACACAGATTGCACTGACACTACCCCTTTAAAACACAAATCTTTTAAGCGTGGATCCCGTCGAGTACGGCGGACAATCTGGGTGCTAATACCTTCCCAGGTTGTAACCAACCCCCTTTCTCAGTCTCTCTGGTTCGCAACCGTCTTATCCATATCTTTCTAGGTCTATACAGCATTACCTTTCCTCCGGGATAAAAATGCCTAGCTGGCGACTCTTTTCTTCACTTGTGAGTTCACCCCTGTGTGTTCTCGCATTCCCTTTTCGCCGACCGTTCGCGTCTGTACCCCTCTTGGCCCCGAGTGTCATTTTGGTGGGAGCGACACTAGTGTATAATATATTATGATTTTTTTTCACCGAAACTTGCATTTCGAAAAGTTCCATAAAATCTAATTTTCATATGATTATTTTCATGGACTTCCATTATAACCTTCCCTCCTAACATATATAAATGATCTGAAAAGTTTCATATTATTTTGAACAGTCCCTGATTTAATTTGATTTTTTTTTACCGAAACTAGTATAAATTAGTGTACCAAATATTATGATTTTTTGACAAAAACATGCATTTTAAAAAGATTCATAGAATCTTATTTTCAGATTATTTTTTACATGGACTTCCATCATAACCTTCCCTCCTAACATATATAAATGATCTGAAAAGTTTTGTATCTTTTCGAACAGTCCCCGATTTAATTTGATTGTTGACCGAAACTAGTATAAACTAGTGTAAAATATATTATGATTTTTTTGACCGAAACATGCCTTTTGAAAAGTTCCAAAGAATCTAATTTTCAAATGATTTTTTGCATGGACTTCCATCATAACCTTCCCTCCTAGCATATATAAATGATCTGAAAAGTTTCGTATCATGTCGAATAGTCCCCGATTTAATTTTATTTTTGACTGAAACTAGTATAAACTAGTGTATAATATATTATGATTTTTTGACCGAAACTTGCATTTCGAAAAGCTCCATTGAATCTAATTTTCATATGATTTTTTCCATGGACTTCCATCATAACGTTCCCTTCTAAGATAGATTAATGATCTGAAAAGTTTCGTTTCATTTCGAAAAGTCCCTGATTTAATTTGACTTTTGAACGAAACTAGTATAAATTAGTGTATAATATATCATGAATTTTTGACTGAAACTTGCATATCAAATCATTTCATAGAATTTAATTTTCAGATGTTTTTTTTGCATGGACTTCCATCATAACCTTCTCTCGTAACATATATAAACGATCTTAAAAGGTTCGTATCATTTCGAACATTCCTCGATTTAATTTGATTTTTTTGACCGAAACTAGTGTATAATATATTATGATTTTTTTGACCGAAACTTGCATTTCGAAAAGATTCAGTGAATATATTTTTCATCTGATTTTTTGCATGCGCTTCCATCATAGCAATCCCTCCTAACATATATAAATGATCTGAAAAGTTTCGTATCATTTCGAACATTTCCTGATTTAATTTTATTTTTGACTGAAACTAGTATAAACTAGTATATAATATATTATGATTTTTTGACCGCAACTTGCATTTCGAAAAGATTCATAGAATCTAATTTTCATATGATTTTTTCCCATGGACTTTCATCATAACCTTCCCTTCTAACATATATAAATGATTTTAAATGTTTAGTATCATTTCGAACAGTCCCTAATTTAATTTGAATTTTAACCGAAACTAGTATAAATTAGTGTATAATATATAATGAATTTTTGACTGAAACTTGCATTTCAAAGCGTTTCGTAGAATTTAATTTTCAGATGATTTTTTGCATGGAATTCCATCATAACCTTCACTCCTAGCATATATAAATGATTTGAAAAGTTTCGTGTCATTTCGAACAATCCCCGATTTAATTTTATTTTTGATTGAAACTAGTATAAACTAGTGTATAATATATTATGATTTTTTGACCGAAACATGCATTTCAAAGCGTTTCGTAGAATTTAGTTTTCAGATGATTATTTACATGGACTTCTATCATAACCTTCCCTCCTAACATGTATAAATGATCTGAAAAGTTTCATATTATTTTGAATAGTCCCTTATTTAATTTGATTTTTTTGTTTCCGAAACTAGCATAAATTAGTGTACCAAATATTATAAATTTTAGACAAAAACATGCATTTCAAAAAGATTCATAGAATCTTATTTTCAGATTATTTTTTGCATGGACTCACATCATAACCTTCCCTCCTAACATATATAAATGATCTGAAAAGTTTCATATCTTTTCGAACAGTCCCTGATTTAATTGGATTGTTAACCGAAACTAGTATAAACTAGTGTATAATATATTATGATTTTTTTGACCGAAACATGCCTTTTGAAAAGTTCCATAGAATCTAATATGCATATGATTTTTTCAATGGACTTCCATCATAACCTTCCCTCCTAGCATATATAAATGATCTGAAAAGTTTCGTATCACGTCGAATAGTCCTTGATTTAATTTCATTTTTGACTGAAACTAGTATAAACTAGTGTATAATATATTATGATTTTTTGACCGAAACATGCATTTTGAAAAGTTCCATTGAATCTAATTTTCATATGATTTATTCCATGGACTTACATCATTACGTTCCTTTCAAAGATATATTAATGATCTGAAAAGTTTCGTTTCATTTTGAACAGTCCCTGATTTAATTTGACTTTTAAACGAAACTAGTATAAATTAGTGTATGATAAATATATCATGAATTTTTGACTGAAACTTGCATATCAAAGCGTTTCATAGAATTTAATTTTCAGATGTTTTTTTTTGCATGGACTTCCATCATAACCTTCTCTCGTAACATATATAAACGATCTAAAAAGGTTCGTATCATTTCGAACATTCCTCGATTTAATTTGATTTTTTTGACCGAAACTAGTGTATAACATATTATGATTTTTTGACCTAAACTTGCATTTCGAAAAGATTCATAGAATATATTATTCATATGATTTTTTGCATGCACTTCTATCATAGCCTTCCCTCCTAGCATATATAAATGATCTGAATAGTTTCGTATCGTTTCGAACAGTTCCCGATTTAATTTTATTTTTGACCGAAACTAGTATAAACTAGTATATAATATACTATGATTTTTAAACCGATACTTGCATTTCGAAAAGTTCCATAGAATCTAATTTTCATATGATTTTTTTCCATGGACTTCTATCATAACCTTCCCTTCTAAAATATATCAATTATTTTAAAAGTTTAGTATCATTTCGAATAGTCCCTGATTTAATTTGAATTTTGACCGAAACTAGTATAAATTAGTGTATAATATATCATGGATTTTTGACATAAACATGCATTTCAAAACGTTTCATAGAATTTAATTTTCAGATGATTTTTTTTTGCATGGACTTCCATCATAACCTTCACTCGTAGCATATATAAATGATCTGAAAAGTTTCGTATCATTTCGAACAATCCCCGATTTAATTTTATTTTTGATTGAAACTAGTATAAACTAGTGTATAATATATTATGATTTTTTGACCGAACCTTGCATTTCGAAAAGTTCCATAGCATCTAATTTTCATATGATTATTTACATGGACTTCCATCATAACCTTCCCTCCTAACATATATAAATGATATGAAAAGTTTCATATTATCTTGAACAGTCCCTGATTTAATTTGACTTTTTTATACCGAAACTAGTATAAAATAGTGTATAAAATATTATGATTTTTTGACAGAAACTTGCATTTCAAAAAGATTCATAGAATCTAATTTTCAGATTATTTTTTGCATGAACTTCCTTCACAACCTTTTCTCCTAACATATATAAATGATCTGAAAAGTTTCGTAACATTTCGAAAGTTCCCCGATTTAATTTGATTTTTGACCGAAACTAGTATAAACTAATGTATAATATATTATGATTTTTTGATCGAAACATGCCTTTTGAAAAGTTCCATAGAATCTAATTTTCATATGATTTTTTGCAAGGACTTCCATCACAACCTTCCCTCCTAGCATATATAAATGATATGAAAATTTTGTATCATTTCAAATAGTCCCCGATTTAATTTTATTTTTGACTGAATCTAGTATAAACTAATGTATAATATATTATGATTTTTTGACCGAAACTTGCATTTCGAAAAGTTCCATTG
Source organism: Lathyrus aphaca (assembly GCA_963966055.1). NCBI lineage: Eukaryota > Viridiplantae > Streptophyta > Magnoliopsida > Fabales > Fabaceae > Lathyrus > Lathyrus aphaca. The sequence continues at coordinate 565,717,433 of OZ014523.1, forward strand.
AATCTAATTTTCATATGATTTTTTTCCATGGACTTCCAACATAAAGTTCCCTTCTAACATATGATAATGATTTTAAAAGTTTAGTATCATTTCGAACAGTCCCTGATTTAATTTGAATATTGACCGAAACTAGTATAAATTAGTGTATAATATATCATGGATTTTTGACTGACACATGCATTTCAAAGCGTTTCATAGAATTTAATTTTCAGATGATTTTTTTGCATGGACTTCCATCATAACCTTCACTCCTAGCATATATAAATGATATGAAAAGTTTCGTATCATTTCGAATAATCCCCGATTTAATTTTATTTTTGATTGAAACTAGTAGAGACTAGTGTATAATATATTATGATTTTTTGGCCGAAACTTGCATTTCGAAAAGTTCCATATAATCTAATTTTCATATGATTATTTACATGGACTTCCATCATAAACTTCCCTCCTAACATATATAAATGATCTGAAAAGTTTCATATTATTTTGAACAGTCCCTGATTTAATTTGATTTTTTTTACCGACACTAGTATAAATTAGTGTACCAAATAATATGATTTTTTGACAGAAACATGCATTTCAAAAAGATTCATAAAATCTTATTTTCATATTATTTTTTGCATGGACTTATATCATAACCTTCCCTCCTAACATATATAAATGATCTGAAAAGTTTCGTATCATTTCGAACAGTCCCTGATTTAATTTGACTTTTGAACGAAACTAGTATAAATTAGTGTATAATATATCATTAATTTTTGACTGAAAGTTGCATTTCAAAGCGTTTCATAGAATTTAATTTTCAGATGATTTTTTGCTTGGACTTACATCATAACCTTCTCTCATAACATATAGAAAAAATCTAAAAAGGTTCAAATAATTTCAACCATTCCTCGATTTAATTTGATTTTTTTTGACCGAAACTAGTGTATAATATATTATGATTTTTTGACCGAAACTTTCATTTCGAAAAGATTCAGTGAATATATTTTTCATATGATTTTTTGCATGCACTTCCATCATATCAATCCCTCCTAGCATATATAAATGATCTGAAAAGTTTCGTATCATTTCGAACAGTTCCCGATTTAATTTTTTGTTGACTGAAACTAGTATAAACTAGTATATAAAATATTATGATTTTTTGACCGAAACTTGCATTTCGAAAAGTTCCATAGAATCTAATTTTCATATGATTATTTTCATGGACTTCCATCATAACCTTCCCTCCTAACATATATAAATGATCTGAAAAGTTTCATATTATTTTGAGCAGTCCCTGATTTAATTTGATTTTTTTTACCGAAACTAGTATAAATTAGTGTACCAAATATTATGATTTTTTGACAGAAACATGCATTTCAAAAAGATTCATAGAATCTTATTTTCAGATTATTTTTTACATGGACTTCCATCATTACCTTCCCTCCTAACATATATAAATGATCTGAAAAGTTTCGTATCTTTTCGAACAGTCCCCGATTTAATTTGATTGTTGACCGAAACTAGTATAAACTAGTGTAAAATATATTATGATTTTTTTGACCGAAACATGCCTTTTGAAAAGTTCCAAAGAATCTAATTTGCAAATGATTTTTTGCATGGACTTCCATCATAACCTTCCCTCCTAGCATATATAAATGATCTGAAAAGTTTCGTATCATGTCGAATAGTCCCCGATTTAATTTAATTTTTGACTGAAACTAGTATAAACTAGTGTATATAATATATTATGATTTTTTGACCGAAACTTGCGTTTCGAAAAGCTCCATTGAATCTAATTTTCATATGATTTTTTCCATGGACTTCCATCATAACGTTCCCTTCTAAGATAGATTAATGATCTGAAAAGTTTCGTTTCATTTTGAAAAGTCCCTAATTTAATTTGACATTTGAACGAAACTAGTATAAATTAGTGTATAATATATCATTAATTTTTGACTGAAACTTGCATTTCAAAGCGTTTCATAGAATTTAATTTTCAGATGATTTTTTGCATGGATTTCCATCATAACCTTCTCTCGTAACATATAGAAATGATTTAAAAAGGTTCGTATCATTTTGAACATTCCTCGATTTAATTTGATTTTTTTGACCGAAACTAGTGTATAATATATAATGATTTTTTAACCGAAACATTCATTTCGAAAAGATTCTGTGAATATATTTTTCATATGATTTTTTGCATGTGCTTCCATCATAACAATCCCTCATAGCATATATAAAAGATCTGAAAAGTTTCGTATCATTTCGAACAGTTCCCGATTTAATTTTTTTTGTCTGAAAATAGTATAAACTAGTATATAATATATTATGATTTTTTGGCCGAAACTTGCATTTCGAAAAGTTCCATAGAATCTAAATTTGATATGATTTTTTTCCATAGACTTCCATCATAACCTTCCCTTCTAACATATATAATTGATTTTAAAAAATTAGTATTATTTCGAACAGTCTTTGATTTAATTTGAATTTTGATCGAAACTAGTATAAATTAGTGTACAATAATATATCATGAATTTTTGACTGAAACTTGCATTTCATACCGTTTCGTAGAATTTAATTTTCAGATGATTTTTTGCATGGACTTCCATCATAACCTTCACTCCTAGCATATATAAATGATATGAAAAGTTTCGTATCATTTCGAACAATCCCCGATTTAATTTTATTTTTGATTGAAACTAGTATAAACTAGTGTATAATATATTATGATTTTTTGACCGAAACTTGCATTTCGAAAAGTTCCAGAGAATCTAATTGTCATATGATTATTTACATGGATTTCCATCATAACCTTCCCTCCTAACATATATAAATGATCTAAAAAGTTTAAAATTATTTTGAATAGTCCCTGATTTAATTTGATTTTTTTTTTACAGAAACTAGTATAAATTAATGTATCAAATATTATGAATTTTTGACAGAAACATGCATTTCAAAAAGATTCATAGAATCTTATTTTCAGATTATTTTTTGCTTGGACTTCCATCATAACCTTCCCTCCTAACATATATAAATGATCTGAAAATTTTCGTATCTTTTCGAACAGTCCCCGATTTAATTTGAATATTGACCGAAACTAGTATAAACTAGTGTATAATATATAATGATTTTTTTGACCGAAACATGCCTTTTGAAAAGTTCCATTGAATCTAATTTTCATATGATTTTTTGCATGGACGTCCCTCATAACCTTCCCTCCTAGCATATATAAATGATCTGAAAAGTTCCGTATCATGCCGAATAGTCCCCGATTTAATTTTTTTTGGACTGAAACTAGTATAAACTAGTGTATAATATATTATGATTTTTTGACCGAAACTTGCATTTCGATAAGCTCTATTGAATCTAATTTTCATATGATTTTTTCCATGGACTTCCATCATAACGTTCCCTTCTAAGATATATTAATGATCTGAAAATTTTCGTTTCATTTCGAACAGTCCCTGATTTAATTTGACTTTGAACGAAACTAGTATAAATTAGTGTATAATATATCATTAATTTTTGACTGAAACTTTCATTTCAAAGCGTTTCATAGAATTTAGTTTTCAGATGATTTTTTGCATGGACTTACATCATAACCTTCTCTCGTAACATATATAAAGGATTTAAAAAGGTTTGTATAATTTCAACCATTCCTCGATTTAATTTGATTTTTTTGACAGAAACAAGTGTATAATATATTATGATTTTTTAACCGAAACATTCATTTCGAAAAGATTCAGTGAATATATTTTTCATATGATTTTTTGCATGCGCTTCCATCATAACAATCCCTCATAGCATATATAAATGATCTGAAAAGTTTCGTATCATTTCGAACAGTTCCCGATTTAATTTTTTTTGTCTGAAAATAGTATAAACTAGTATATAATATATTACGATTTTTTGACCGAAACTTGCATTTCGAAAAGTTCCATAGAATCTAAATTTCATATGATTTTTTTCCATGGACTTCCATCATAACCTTCCCTTCTAACATATATAATTGATTTTAAAAAATTAGTATTATTTCGAACAGTCCTTGATTTAATTTGAATTTTGATCGAAACTAGTATAAATTAGTGTACAATAATATATCATGAATTTTTGACAGAAACTTGCATTTCAAAGCGTTTCGTAGAATTTAATTTTCAGATGATTTTTTGTATGGACTTCCATCATAACCTTCACTCCTAGCATATATAAATGATATGAAAAGTTTCGTATCATTTTGAACAATCCCCGATTTAATTTTATTTTTGATTGAAACTAGTATAAACTAGTGTATAATATATTATGATTTTTTGACCGAAACTTGCATTTCGAAAAGTTCCAGAGAATCTAATTGTCATATGATTATTTACATGGATTTCCATCATAACCTTCCCTCCTAACATATATAAATGATCTGAAAAGTTTAAAATTATTTTGAATAGTCCCTGATTTAATTTGATTTTTTTTTTACAGAAACTAGTATAAATTAATGTACCATATATTATGAATTTTTGACAGAAACATGCATTTCAAAAAGATTCATAGAATCTTATTTTCAGATTATTTTTTGCTTGGACTTCCATCATAACCTTCCCTCCTAACATATATAAATGATCTGAAAATTTTCAAATCTTTTCGAACAGTCCCCGATTTAATTTGAACATTGACCGAAACTAGTATAAACTAGTGTATAATATATAATGATTTTTTTGACCGAAACATGCCCTTTGAAAAGTTCCATGGAATCTAATTTTCATATGATTTACATTAGTTTTCAGGCTCCAACAGCTCTGGCGATTTCCGGTGAACCTTTCTGTCTCCGACGAGGGTTGGTCTAGGGGTTAAGAAGCGGTTGACGGGACTGAGTTGAACTAGTTTGGTTTAAACTCCTTACCTTAGGGTAAGGGACCTTCTAGTTTGATTTGGTTCTGCTTAGCTTGCGGCTATGGGTCGAGGGAGAGGGCGACCAAGAAAACATAAGGTACTTTCTCCATTGATTGCAACTGCACTCTTTCAAAATAGCATAAAGAAGAAGGACTCGGAGCAAGGGTCGTATGTGGGTACTGAATCGAACTCAATGAAGAGTTTTGATGGGAGTCGAGATACCCTAGAAGGGAATGATTTGGGAACATTGAAGGAGGTTATGAGTAACATTCCAGTAACTGAAGTGATTGCAGATGAGAAGAAGGAGAATGGTGAAGAGGAATTTGGAACAAGAAGAAAAGAAGATGCACAAAAACTATGGGTGGACATCATCAGTGGAAACCGAAACCCTGCAAATGGTGCACACATTGAATACATTGCGCCAAAGATAGTTGAAGGGGAAATTGAAGTTGACATTGAAGAAGCTGACATTGAATCAGAGGTACAATTCTGGGAATTTTCTCTAATCATGTATGTTATAGGGAAAGACCTTAGCATGAATGCAGTGAAACAATATATGTCTAGGTTCTGGAATTTTGTAAAATTGCCTGCGCTTTACTACCATGAGGAGGGATACTTTATTCTGAAATCCCAAACACAATAGGACAAGGAAGCAGTAGTGATGAAGGGCCCATATACCATTCAAAATATGCCCATAGTTCTGAAAGATTGGACTCCATCTTTTGATTTTCAAAAAGATATGCTGAGGACTCTCCCAATATGGATCAAGTTACCCTACTCACCTCTCCACCTATGGGGTGTTAGGAGCCTTGGAAAAATAGGGAGTGCATTAGGGGTGCCTCTATTCACAGATGAATGTACAGCAAACAAGTTAAGAGTGTCTTATGCAAGAATTCTGGTGGAGATAGATATCACACAAAAACCAAGAGACTACATATTGATCAAAGATAGTGAGGGAAAGAAGAGAAAGCAAGCTGTTGAATATGAATGGAAGCCTACATTCTGTGAGACATGCCAAAAAGTAGGGCACCAATGCAAGCCAAAAACAAAGTAGACATGGCAGGTGAAACCTAATATGGAGACTACTAGGAAAACAGATAGCAATGCTGTGGGGAATCAAACTGAACTGGCACAAAATGTCCTCCCACCAATAGAGGAAAAATCAGAGGAGGAATGTAGATGGGAACTGGTTAGTAGTAGTAAAAGAAACAAAGGAAAAGTAGTGGTGAATGAGAAACAGAATCTGATCAACTGTCAGAATGGTTTTCAAGCCTTAGTGAGTGGGGGTCCATCAAGGGCTTTGGTGGATATTACATGATAATTTCTTGGAATGTAAGGGCCTTAAATAATGGAGGCAAGTGCAATGAGGTAATAGCCCGTCTCAGAAACTTGCAGCCAGATATTGCAATACTTTTAGAAACTAGAATAAAGTCTAAGAATGCTGGTAAAATAAGAAAGAAGTTTGGCAAAAAGTGGAGGTTCATTGACAATTATCCGAAACATGATAATGGTAGAATATGGATTTTGTGGGATGAGGATAAAGTCACAGTTCAAACTCACAAGATTGGAGAACAATTCATCCATTGCAATGTGTTAAGGATAAATGGTACTAGCCAAACCTGGATCACTACTATCTATGCATCTAATTTGCTGGATCAGAGGAAAAAATTGTGGAAGGAACTGATTCAAATTCATGGTAGTGTGATAGGTCCTTGGTGTATAATAGGAGACTACAACAATGTGCTGAGAGCTCATGACAGGGTGGGAGGTAACCTTGTGATGGAAAAAGAGTACAAAGACCTTGTTGAAATGATGGAGATCACAGGGCTGCTTGAGAAAGACAGTACTGGCAATCACTTCACATGGTGTAATAATCAAAGAGATAACATGATCTATTCTAGAATAGATAGAGTGTTGGGGAATCTGATTTGGCAGCAACATAACATAGATGTTAACCTTCATATCATGAACCAAGGGGTCTCAGATCATGCTTTACTGTGCCTTAAACATAAGGAGGCTAATCATATAAAAAAGGGCATTTTTAAGTTTCAAAATGCTGTAATCCAAAATGGGGATTTTGAAGGAAAAGTTAAAAGAAGTTGGGAGGAGCCACTGGAGGATAGACCTCTTTATACTGTCTGGAAAAAATTGCAAAGACTCCAACCAGTTATTAAAGAGCTCAGCAGACCTCTCTATGGAATCAGATACTGTAATACCTCAAAATTTGCCCTCATATTTATTCCCTCAAGTGGTTCATCATTTCGCATTCACCTGCATTTCTCGTCAGTTCATTAACAACATACTAGTGCATTTCGTTGTTTCATAAGGCATGTGATTAAGGCCATAATGGATTAGGATTTTATACCCTACCTGTATCTGTCAGGGATGGAAATGATAGAGATCACTCATTGGACGCTGATCCCACTTCAAATGCGGTTGTTCAGTTATGTTTCGATCCATATAGGAGCTTGACCTAACTTTGGTTAAACGGTCAGAAGATTATTGTAATTGCAAGATTAGTTGGGCCATGGGTCTGTTTCTTGGACAATGTTCAGCCTGCCGTATGTTGAAATTTACCAGTTTATTGAGCAGTGTTTGGTGGGAAGTTTGGCTCGAATCGGCAGTTTATCAATGATTCATCTGGATGTGAATGGCCGCGGCACGTTTCAGACGATTCAAAGAGTTGTGATTAATCCGAAAAATATTCAGTGGCTCAGAAGTGATTGTGTTTATAGACTTGTGAAAAGAATGCAAAATAGGAGTTGGGCTAAAATCGAGACTTCATATCCATTCATTCTCATTGTTATAAACCGTTCCCGACTATTCCATTCTACTTTCATTTTTTTCAATTTCCATTATTTTCTACGTTTCCATCAATTCACCTTCCGTTTCTTTTATTCACTTTTCCATTTATCTTTTGTCCGTAATCTGTTTTGAATCTTCTTTCAAACTCATAGTTTCCCTTTCGTCCGTTTTTTTTACCATTTAAACTCATTGACAGCTTCGTTTTAGAATCATCGCAAATTTCTACAAACATAATAGGAGGTCAATTTCTTTTGTTTTCATCTTAGTATCCAAATTGCCAAACCAATCTCCAATTAGTCATCTTAAGCTCGAGTCCATGGCTAATAAAAATCATTTCAAATCCATACATCTTGCCAAGCCCATTTAAATCATTCCATTGGTTTCATTTTTGTCCAAAGCCAATTTTGAATGAAATTATGCTAATCCATTTGCGGTTTTTCTTCTTAATCCGTCATAAGTGTCTATCCAAATTCATTCAATAAAGTCCATCCCTAAATGTTAGCTTGTAATCAAGTTTCTTGTATTAATGTTCACAAGTTTTTCTTTACTGAGCCGAGTTATCATCATTGGCTATGTCGCATGGAGAATTGTTTGACATTCTTGCAAGATCTATTGTGCATATTTTGTGGTTATAATTTTGGTCCACCTTGAATTTCCTTCAAAGTTCATAAGTTTTATGCCAATTGACTCACAGTTTTTCCAACAAAAAAATTGAGGACTGCACCTCCATCATCCCCATCAATAGCAAAATTAAAATTACAGCGAAATCTCCAATCACTTCACAACTTAAAAAGGCAGAATAATTTCTTCATAAAAGGTCTCATGAAGAATTCAGTTACAACAAAATTACAACAGAAAAATACAAAGAAAAAAAAGAAAGAGAAAGGAATTAATAAAGAAGCTGTTTTCGGTTTCTCATTAGGAGCTGGAACCGAAACTGGTCATAACAAAAATCTAGAGCTGGAGGTGAAAGTGGTCATAGCAGAAAATTACTATGGACAAAAACAGAATTGGCCATGTTCTTTCAAACCCTCGGGAGGCTTCAACAATGGTGAGCTACTCAAACCATTCGAAGATGATATCGAGACATGGCCATACAACTTCGAGTTTCACCTGAAGGTCTCGTTCTCCAAAGTCGTTTCTGCTGCGGAAAAATTCCTAACAACGGCCCTGTTTCTCACAAATTCACACTCAAAGATCATGGGAAGGATGGTGAGTTCTCATGTTAACCGTCCAAGGTCCAACAGCCGAAGTGCAGTACCATCAATCGTCATTACCACAACCTGCACATCAAAGAAGAAAACAACTTCCGACTTTAAAAAGGGAAAGCTGAAGAAAGGCATGCTCGGGCTATGAGAATTAGAGGTGAGTTAGAAGATGAGGAAAATAAACAACAAGGGAATTCCGAGTGTTACCGCGGGATTGCCTTCTGGAAGAGAATCAGGCCCCCGATGGATAGTCAGCTAGTGAAGCTGTGCATCTGTTTTTTGAATGGACATGAATCCCCGGCCGAATTTCCGTTTGCTAGCTCGGTACACCCAGCAGAAACAGCAACAAACATTGCCCCATTTATGTCATTTGCTCGCTCCATTTGATTCTAGTTCGCAGCTATCACATTGAAAGGCTCCGTTTAGTGCGACTTCGGCTGAATTAGTAGCTGCCCTTGGTGATGTTTCTGATGCTGACAGAAGAAAAACAGGGGGGTTATGATCGAAAATCAGTACGACCAAAACCGAAAACAACAAAATGTTAACAGAATTCCAACTGAAAACCTAACTAACACTAACCGAATCCACAAACCATTCATAACTAATCACAACTGATTCTAACCAAAAGCTCACAATGGAATCCTAATGGAAAGTTTCTAGAACTCACCTGAAGTATTCCAGAAGGATCCGGAAAATCGGCAGATATAAATCATAGGTCTCCTCTTCAATCTTCGGGTCCCCACCATTCTTTTGGGCACACACTCCATTCACCATTTTTGAATCCTTCAACTATTATTTTTCTTCACTTCTCTTCACCATTTTTCTTCACTTCTCTTCACCATTTTTCTTCACTTCTCTTCACCATTTTCTTCACTTCTCTTCACCATTTCTTCCTGATTCTTCTGCATCTTCTTCCTCTCCTCTCCTCTGAATCTCGACATTCAATCTTCAATCAAATTTATCAACAACCGCAACGAATTCATTCTCCACAGCCAATAAACTGAACCTTCATGTCTTCATCAATAAACAACAATGCCTTACCTGCTACGAATTCAGAATCAAGAAAGAAATGAATCAGCAACATATAGCAACAAGAGAGTCGAGCAGAAAATTTCAACAAAGAGTTCAGGATCACGGCTCAAGGAGATGAAGTACAGGATTGCAATTCAGAGTTCACATCAATGAGGACGTGGTAGAGACTCATACCTGAACACCTCAATTGGATCAATGTAAACCGTATTTTGGTCTCCGCCGCATCTCGCAGGGCAGTACGATTTGTTTTCATTCTTCTCCATTATTCAGCTTCATCAATCTCCCACCAATCTTCATCAATCTTTAGCTCTCGCAACTCCGAAGCATCACTCCAATCATGCATCTTCCAAATACCTACATCATCATCAAACATCAACAACTTAAATCAACAAGAGCTGTGATTGGGAGAGGAAGAAGAAGTGGAGAACGTGTCGAATTGAAGGAGAAAAGTCTCAACTGAATGATGAATTCACAATCTCGACAGCAACAAATTATAATCCGTACCAGAAGAGTTTCGAACCGAGATTTACGCAAGATTGTTCGGGCGAATTCGCTGCTGATAAGAGCTCAACGTGATTAAGGTTTCCGCTGTCGACCGGTGTAAAGCCCCCGTGTGGCAAAGATAGCTGTCATTGATATTCGTTGATCGGGAGCAAGGTGAAGGTTAAGATGGTGGTTCTTTGGTCTTCGGCGAAGATTTGTGACGGCCTGGAGGTGAGCAACTCAAATCGAAGAAGAGGAACATCATGCTTGGAGAGGTTGAAGAAAGAGACGTCGGTGGTGAGTCTCGTCGGAAAACAGAAGCTCCAAGAAGAAGAAGAACTACACTGAGAAAAGGATGAGGTGGAGGCGCCGAAGAGGAGAAGTTGATGATGGCCAAAGGTGCGTTTTTGAATGGAGAAGGAGATGGTTAGGGTTTACGGCGGTTGAAGGGGAAGGTCAGTGAGGAACGGCGGAGTATGTACGAAGAGGAGGAGAGGGCGAGATATGAAGCGGCTAGGTTGAAGAAGAAGTTCTTAAGAATTTAGGGTTTCTTCTATGTTATGGTTTTGGGCTGGGCTTACAAACCCCAGATCGCTACTCGCACCATCATTTCACTATGGCAAACCCTCCCTGCGAAATTCATAAAGGAAATGGGCCTCAGGCCATTGATTTATTATCTGCACCTTTTTTTCATTTTTCTCACCCCCTGCTTCTTTATTTTTTTTGAGAATTTTGTTAATTGATTTTTCTTATAAAATTGGTTAATTAATATTCTTGTTAAAGTATATTTGGGAATTAATATTTTGGTTAATCTTTTTATACTTTTAATTGAATCTTGTTGACAATTTTAATTATTGTGGTGGATTAATTTTGGATTAGAATTCATGAGTTTTTGATCGATTTCGATCGATTTCGATTACGGAAAAGCTTCACAAAGAGAATATGGATGATAAGCATTTATTTGCTTATGGGAGACTACAAGACCTTGGATGAAGTTTTGGATTTCTTTTTGTGAAGAATCGGCACTTCGACCAAGTAAGTAATCTCGATTCGTCACTTTAATGCACCCCTTTTCTTTTTAATTTTTTGTTTAGTATAGGTTAGAAACAAATCCATAAAAAATAGTAAAAAGCATTAGAAAATTTTGCAAAAAATCCAGTAGGTTAATAATTCCATTTAGAAATTTTTGACATTTTTATTTTCTGAATTTTGGTTATTTTTTGATTTAATTCTGATTTTTCTTTTAATTAGCTTTTATTGAATTTCTTTTAACTGTACTTGAGTTTGTTCATTTTATTTATGTAACTTCCAGTAGGATTTTTGAGCCATTCTTTTTTCTATGTTTAGATGACTAATGATAGTACTTAGGATATTTTTTGTAGATTTTTTAGAATATTTTAACTTAGGTTTTAGAGGCCAATTCTTTAGAAATTAAGGATTAGTTCATAGCTGAAAATAATCATTTTTTAGACCTAGTTAAAATTTGATTTTGTAGGATTCCTTTTAGTACAATATTATAGGTAGTTTTAGGACCCTATAGGTTTAATTCCATAATTTTTCCAGAACTTTTAATATTTTTTTAGGATATTAACTTTTAGGCTTTATTACATATAATTCCCATTTAGTTTAGGCTAGGATACTAAAGTTCAATAAAAATAGTCTAGATTAGATTTAATCCTAGAATTTAATATAGACTTAGGTTAGTTTAAATTGAGTTTTAGAATGAAAATATTAGGCTAGCTTTGATTTAGAATGTAGATTAAAGTTCCCTTTTAATTAGGATTAGAATAAATAAAATAGGACTATTTTTAATTCATGCCTTTAATTGCATTTTTAGAATTTCATTCCTTAATCCAATTTTATTGTTTTTGCCTTATCATTTGATCTTATAACTTGTATAGGTTTCCCTATTGTTCTTAGAATCAACTTAACTTCCTTAGGAAGTAAGTTGAATTCTAGTAGTTTCTAGTTTTCTCATTAGGATTAGAAAACCCCATTAACCATAGGATCTCTTGTAAATAAACAATGAAATTAGGATTGAGTCTTAGTCCCTTAGATTTTGTCCTTTTATCAACTTGAGTCATTATTTCTCATCTCATAAAGAAAAGCAATAAAACACTTAATAAAAACCGAACAATCTTGTACGACACGAGACTTTGTTGCGGAGTGTTTATACGCGTCCTGTTTCAGGGCGAGGTGTAAATACTTCCCGCGATGGATAGGTCTTAGTACAAGATAATTCACAAACAAATTCAAAACACTTCTCATAAAAGACAAAAACAAATAACAAGCGACTATCCTGCGGGAACTTCTCTTCTCATCTCATTCACTCACAACGCGAACTCGCAACGACTTGTCTCATTTGCAAGACGGTAAACGCACTCGTACCAGACGAGCCTGCAACACCTGAGCATAGACATACGCAGTTCCAACGCATAAAAAACACAAACAAATAGTTCCCGCCTAGGTTAGGCGAACTACGTCGACTCTGATCCTCATTATCCCGATGAGGTACGTAGGCAGCGGGGTAGGGCCCGTTCGAGCACATTCTTTATTTTCCTTACATTTTCCCCATTCTTTCATTCCATTTGTCAATTCCATTTCATTTCTCATTTCCATTTTATTCCAGATAGTCATTCTTTCCTTTGAACAACATCTTATTTCTCACCCTTTGAAACAAGCAAACAAGCGTGGATCCCGTCGGGTACGGCGGACGATCTGGGTGCTAATACCTTCCCAGTTCGTAACCGACTCCCGAACTCAGATCTTTGGTTCGCAGGACCTTGTCCTTTCCTTCTTCCTCAGGTTTGTGCAACATTACCTTTCCCATTCATTCGGGATAAAAATGTCTGGCTGGCGACTCTAACCTTTCCGCGCCACTTTCGCGTTTGTACTAGGATGAAAATCCCGGGAGCGACAGATACCAACTCAGTCAGGCTAGATTGGAGTTAGAGAATGTGCAAAATGACTTGATTAGAGACAAAATGAATGTGAATCTGATTGATGCTGTAAAAGAAAAAATGCAGGATGTCATGAGGCTAAGTAACATTGAAGAAAACATCATCAAGCAGAAATCCAAGGTTGATTGGTTAAGGCTAGGGGATGGTAATAATGAATATTTTCATGCCTCCCTAAAAGCTAGACAAAAGCAGAATAACATGGATGATCTAGTGAATGAGAATGGAGATGTAATTAAAAACCAGAAAGAAATGGAAGAGGTGGTTATTAATTTCTACAAAGAGTTGGTTGGTTCATCTAGCAACAATCTGGTTAGCATTGATATTGAGGCCATGAGAAATGGACCTCAAATCAGTAATATGCAGGGAGAGTATCTTACTAGGCCTGTAAATGAGATTGAGATTCAGAAAAGTTTACAAGGCATAAGTGATAATTCAGCTCCAGGTCTTGATGGTTTCAATGCGAAATTTTTCAAATCTACATGGAATATCATAAAGGAGGATATCATTAGAGCTGTGAAAGACTTCTTTGATAGGGGTAAGCTTTATAAAGCTATGAACTGTACAGTTGTGACTCTTATTCCTAAGATCCAACCTGCTACAAGAGTGAAAGACTTTCGCCCTATTTCCTGCTGTACTGTGATTTATAAGATAATCTCCAGAATCATTACAACTAGGCTTGGTAAAATTATTGGATCTGTGATCAATAACAGTCAAGCAGCTTTTGTCCCTGGGAAGAAAATACATGATCATATCCTTATGGCATTTGAGTTAGTTAGAGGATACAGTGTGAAAAAAGGGGCTCCCAGATGCATGTTGCAGATGGACTTGCAAAAAGCGTACGACACGGTGGAGTGGATAGCTTTGGAAAACATCCTGACAGAATTTAGTTTTCCCCATAAGTTCATTCAATGGATAATGGAAACAGTCCGAACAGTCTCGTACAGGTATCAGGTTAATGGGAATCTCACGAATGTGTTGGAGGCGAAGAGAGGGCTTAGGCAAGGGGATCCCCTATCACCCTTGCTGTTTGTTCTGGTTATGGAATACTTGCACAGGGTTCTCCACAAACTCAAAGCCATCCCAAACTTCAATTATCATATTATGTGTGAGAAGCTGGATATTATCAACCTTAGTTTTGCGGATGACCTGTTATTGTTCTCGAGAGGAGATGTGAAATCAGTTCAGCTGATGATTGATGGGTATGAAGTTTTCTCTAATTCTACAGGGCTGAAAATAAACTCGTCGAAATGCAAGGTTTATTTCGGCAGTGTGGTGGATGAGGACAAAGAGGAGATCCTTAGAATAACCAATTTTGAAGAAGGCCTGCTGCCGTTTCGCTACTTGGGAATTCCAGTCACAAGTAAGAAACTCAATGTGGCTCATTACTTGCCTCTGATGGATAAAATTCTGAGCAGAATCCACCATTGGAGTTCGCGACTGCTATCGATGGCAGGAAGAGCTCAACTGATAAACAGTGTAATTTTCGCTCTCACTAATTTCCGGGTGCAGTGCCTTCCCCTGCCAAAGAAACTGATTGTGAGGATAAATGCTGTTTGCAGGACATTCCTTTGGTCAGGAAAGGAAACCATTTCGCGAAAATCCCCAGTAGCATGGGAAAAAGTCTGTACATCAAAAAAGAAGGGTGGGCTTAACATTGTGAATATCAGTCATTGGAATATAGCTTGCTTGGCAAAACTGCTTTGGAACTTATCTGAGAAAACTGACAGCTTATGGATTAAATGGATTCACTGCTATTATGTGAAAAGGCAAGATGTTATGAACATGGAGATGAAGCAGAACTCTTCGTGGATAATGAAGAATATCATCAAAGCCCGGGATAGAGTCAGTGGCCTTACGGAGTGGCGGAACAGTTTGCAAAATGAGAAATTCAGTACAAGACGGATATATGAGGAACTAAGTAACAATACTGAGGTTCCTTGGAGGAAACTTTTCATGCATAACCCAGCGAGACCTCGAGCTTTACACACTTTATGGCTAGTGTGTCATGAGATAATGGCCACAAAGGAGAGACTCATGCGATTTGGAATGATTAGTGAGAGTAACCGTCTGTTTTGTGATGAGTTGGAAAATCAGGAACACCTTTTTTTTCAATGTCAACCTTTGGTGGAAATATGGAAGTCTGTCCTGGATTGGTTGGAGATTGTGCATAGTCCTTGTGGGTGGAAAGAGGAACTTGCTTGGGTGCTGAAAAAAAGTAATCTAAGGAGTCCCCGCAGTGAGATTGTGAAATGTGCGATAGCGGAAACTATATATGAGATTTGGCATTGTAGAAACAACATTTGTTTCAAAAAAGATAACATTCTGAATGGGACGAAGGAGAGAATCATAGATGTGATTGTTAACAGATGTTGGACTAGGCCTAGATTGCGTAAGGCTATCGGTAGAATGCTAATGGCTTAGTTTATTTTACTTCTTAGTCTATTTGTCGTAGTGAGTAGCTGGATCTCCGTTGAGATCGCTTGATGTAATCTATTTTTTTGGTAATAAAGTATTTTTTCTCCAAAAAAAAATTTTCATATGATTTTTTGCATGGACATCCATCATAACCTTCCCTCCTAGCATATATAAATGATCTGAAAAGTTCTGTATCATGCCGAGTAGTCCCCGATTTAATTTTTTTTTGATTGAAACTAGTATAAACTAGTGTATAATTGTCGTACCCCGAAAAATACGACCTTACGCGATCCGAATGGACAGGAGCCGCGCGCCGGACTGACTGAAGAGTCGCCACCTAATTCTATTTATTCCCGAAGAGGGAAAGGGGAGATATAGATACAACCCGGGAGGAAAAGGATGAGGACAAAGGTCAACGGAACCATTGCCTGGGTTCGGGAGTCGGTTATGCAGGGGGAAGGTATTAGCACCCCCTACATCCATCGTACTCGATGGGAACCATCTAAGTTAACGCGCGTGAAAGGATATCTATGCTTAAACGAATTGCTTGCTAGAGGGAAATGAGTTGAATTATAAGTTAGATTGAACCTAGGTGCTCGGCAAGGATGGAGATCCTCGTGCCTACGTACTCCCGTGTGCAATGGGAAAGTCAGAGCCTCATAGTTCGGCCTACTAAGGGTAATGGTTGTTGATTTTATTACCTTTCGTTGATGAAAGGGTTTAGGAGTTGAAATGCACTAAAGACTATGGATAGTTTATCTCGCCCAACAGGACGAGTGTCCTGCGTCGAAATAATCGGAGCGAGTAACGAAAGCTCGTTATCCCCCTTTCTACCGCTTAAGGCTCGTGGCGTACAAATCTTCTCGTATTATTAAAGTGTTTTATTATCCTATGACCACTTGACGTTGGATCAAGGGTTTGGATCAAATCGAAACGTTTTGGTTTTTTGAAGTTTAGAGGGTAAATGCAAGTGGAGGTTTATTTTTGTAGTTTGTTTAGCGAGGCACGAAGCGCTCGGCTCGCAAAGGTGGAGTGGTTCCTAAACGATAACTGAAAAATAAAGTGCAAGTGTGCAAAGTGCAATCGCTTGGCGTTGGACCAAGGATTCAGAAATAAATAAAGTGCGGAAAATAAAATGCGTACAAATTAATGGGAGAGGGATACAAAATAAATACAGGGGATTGCGAGAAATAAAGGGTATCATTGTATTTTGCCCAAGAGGAAGCGTGTGTGCAGTGTGTTTGAACTATTTGAAGGCGTTCAGCCTGTTTAATCGGGACGCAACTATTTGAAGGCGTTGGACCTTTTTCGAGCGCAACTATTCGAAGGCGTTGGACCTTTTTGGGACGCGACAAAATTTGGTTCGTTTACTGCCTTAGAGCCGATTTAATGAAATCGTTCTATGAGGAGTCGAATCGTAATTTTTTAATGCGGAAATAATTGAATAAATAAATGAATAAATAAATGAATTGAATTGTTAGAAAAATAAAATAATGAATATAAATAATAAATGAATTAAATAATATCAAGTATAAATAAATGAACTAAATTAGATTACATGTTTGTTTTGTCGGAATGATAAAATGAAAAATTAAATACAAAGGGGGGCCTCATATTGACCGAAGATCACCGATTTAGATCGGGCGAAAAATCGGCCTTTTAATATATCATTGGCCCAAAATATTAATCTAGAAAATAAATCTAAAAGTAATGAAAATAAACTATTTAAAATAAAAGTATTTTCTGGATTTTTGTTTAAATAATAGAAAGAGTTCTAATTAATTAAAAAAACCTATGACAAAACCTAAATAATAAGAAATACTCTAATTAAGATTTTTCGGAATATTTTCATGATGTGAAGAAATTGAAACTTATTCTAATATTTTGAATTTTATAAATTTGCTTTTTTTATTTTTTCACTTTAATACCTAAGATAGCATCTAAAATAAATAGATAGTAAAAACTCAATAATAATTTAAATTAAACACAGAGCTTTTTTAGAAATTCTTTTTAAACAAATAAAACATATATTTTTTTTAAAGTTCTTTTTGTTAAACAAATAAATATGTACATGTATAAGAAACTAAAAATAAAAGCACATGAGAAAGGGAATTGTTATGGTTATGCAGAGATTAGCGAGAACAAACGGCTGGTCCAAACAATGGGTTTCTATAAGCCAAACAACAGTAACAAGTATTTGTTTAAATCTAACTTCATTATTTCTTATCTTAATAAAATAAATAATAAAAAAAAACAAACAAATGAAAAAGAAAATAAGGAACAGGGGAACTCATGGAAAACTAAAAGAAGGAAGAGTTTGTTTCAAAAAGCTGAAATAATAGAATAAATAAAAGTCATTAAATAAAGCATATCAAAATTTTCAGAAAAATACCAACCCTAAATGTCGGATCGCTCTGCCCTCTCGAAGTCTCACGGTGCAGAAGACGGTCTAAAGCTTTCGGAACTCCATCTCCCAAACTCTCAATCGTGTCTTCGTCTTGATTTCTCCCTCGGAGTGGTTCGTTCTCTCACAGATTCGACTCGGTGGTCCGTTCTGTTTGCTCACGGGTTTCGGCTTGAGATCGACGCAGTGGCTAGCCGGTAGATGGGTGCGGTTCTGGCGGCTTGAGGTTCGCGAATGGTTGGCTGTGAAGGGCTTCGGTTTAACGGTGGTGACGATTTGGTGAAGTTGAGTTGTGAAACGGTGGGTGCGCGGCGGATTCGCAGTGATTTGGACTGAGGTTGACGCGGACTCGGCTTGTTCACGGCGGTGATTGGTTCGAGTTCTCTGCAAGTTTCACAGCTTCTTTTGTTTGTTTTCGGTAAGTTCGAGAACGGGTTTGTGAGCGGCGGTTAAAAGGGATGGCTTGCGGCTGAGTTGTTTGGAGGTGCGGCTAAGGGTTGACGTCGGCTGCGTCGTGGCTGTTGAGGTGTCCGCGGTGGTGGGTTTTGAGTGGATTCCGCGGGTTTCGGTTTGATTCAGGAGGTTCGTTTCAGGTGGCTGGTGCGTGATGGTTTCATCTCAACCTTTCTCTCGGTTATTTTTTTTTTCATGTTCATCCCTTTTCTTCTCACTCTGTTACACATTCTGGGCTTTTTCTGTTTTGATGCTATGAATCACGGTTCTGCATTTTTGTATTTTGAGTGTATTGAATGGTGAGGAATTTTGGTTTTCCGTAAAATTTGAAGGCAAAGGTTTTGGAATTTTTTTTTGCTTGGCTGCGGTGAAAAGATTGAAGGCAGGGTCTGTTTTTTTTGTTTTGTTATTTTCGGAATGCTTGTGTTCACAAATTCAGGTCAGTTTTGGTAATAGGTATGGACATGGATTTTTCTGGTTTTTGAAGCTTTGTGTTAAGGCTTTTTTTCAGGTTAAAAATGAGGGATGAAGGATAGTGGTTTCAGCGTTGGCTTCTTTTGTGGGAGGAATTTGTGCAGTGATGTGAGGGTTGTTACAGTGGTAATGGTGACATGGTTAGAAGGATGTTTCGGGTTGTTGAAGGTAGTGTTTATGGTGTGGGTTTGTTTGGTGTTGTTATGGAAAATGGAAGGGATGGCGAGGTGGTGATGATTTTATGGAGGTTTGTGAAGTGTTGTTGGGTTGAATGATGATGGAGGGTGAGGCTGGTTTTTAAGAATGGTTGTTGTCAAAGAAGAAGGAAAATGTTGTTTATGGCCAGAGGAAGTAATGCGAAAATGTGATGGAAGAGGTTTGTGATTTTTCCGTGTGTTTGTAGTGAGTGAAAGGCAAAAAAAAGAGTTTGTTGAGAGTTTTTTTCTTTCAATCTTGCGTGATTTGTGTGTGTTATGGAGAGTTGTGGTGAGTGAGTTGAGGGATGTGGATTGCGTTTGGGAGTAGTGGGGTGAAAGAAATTCTGTTGTTGTAGCTGGCTATGTACTAGATTTTGGCATGTGAAATCATAAAATGAGCTGTAATAACAAAAATTATAGGGTGACGTGGTGAGAAGACACAAAAGTGACATGATAAATGTGAGGTTGAAAGAATAATAAAATACTAGTAGTATAAATCTATAATAATAATATAATAATAATAATAATCAAAATAAAAAGATAAAAATAAAAAAGAATAATAATAGTAGTAATAACAGTAATAGCAAGTTTAATGATAATAATAATAATAAAAATAATAATAATAATAATAATAATAATAATAATAATAATAAAGAAAATAATAATAATAATAGTAATACTAATAATAATAATAATAAAATTTGGGATAATAATAAAAATATTAAAAAAAAAAAAGAAGAAGTAATAATAACAAAAATAATAATAGTAGTAAATGCAGTGAAAATAATAATAAGAATGAGCTTTTTTTTGTAATTTCTTTTTGGAATGGGTCAAAATTAATGGGCTTAAGAAAATGGTAATTGAGTGTTGAAAGAAAATGTTTAGAAATGGAACATGAACTAAAGTAAAATAATGAAAAATAAATTGACGATTTTTTAGAAATTTTGTAGTAACTAAATAAGAAACATTTGTTAGACAGAGGAATAAATCGGTACAAATTTTTGATTGATTTTTTTTTAAACAATGATTAGACAATAAAATAAAATGGCGCGGGTAGGACAAATTTGGGGTATGACAGATGCCCCTATCGAATTGGCTTAGACCGAGTAAGATGAACTGGCTCGCGTTCAATCGTTCAAGGTATAAGATAATTAGATATTAACAGACTCCAAATTTGTCCGATGAAGAAAGAATTTGCGAAAATAGCAAATGAAATAAGCTGGAAATGATGGGCGACACAGCAAAACAAATTAACAAAATAAATCACTTATCACCAGAGGATGATAAGGCAATAAACAGAAAAATAAACTCACTTATCAACAGAGGAAGATAAGGCAATAAACTGAAAACAAACTCACTTATCAACAGAGGATGATAAGGCAACAAACTGAAAATAAATTCACTTATCAACAGAGGAAGATAAGGCAATAAACAGAAAAATAAACTCACTTATCAACAGAGGATGATAAGGCAATAAACAGAAAAATAAACTCACTTATCCACAGAGGAAGATAAGGCAACAAACTGAAAATAAATTCACTTATCAACAGAGGAAGATAAGGCAATAAACAGAAAAATAAACTCACTTATCAACAGAGGATGATAAGGCAACAAACAGAAAAATAAACTCACTTATCAACAGAGGAAGATAAGGCAATAAACTGAAAAAATAAACTCACTTATCAACAGAGGATGATAAGGCAACAGACTGAAATTAAAATCACTTATCAACAGAGGATGATAAGGCAATAGACAGAAAATAAAATCACTTATCAACAGAGGAAGATAAGGCGAAAGATAGAAAATAAAATCACTTATCAACAGAGGATGATAAGGCGAATGACAGAAAATAAAATCACTTATCAACAGAGGAAGATAAGGCGAAAGACAGAAAATAAAATCACTTATCAACAGAGGAAGATAAGGCGAAAGACAGAAAATAAAATCACTTATCAACAGAGGAAGATAAGGCGAATTAACTGAAGATAAAATCACTTATCAACAGAGGAAGATAAGGCGAAAGAATTGAAAATAAAATCACTTATCACCAGAGGATGATAAGGCGAAAGACAGAAAATAAAATCACTTATCACCAGAGGATGATAAGGCAAATGAAATTTAAACACGGCCATTGAATCCACCGAGGAGATGCCTGGAATCTTTGATTGATATGATCTTCCGCTGGGGAAAGGACCGGAGACTTGTATGATCCTGGATCCTGAACTATGCATGTATGCTTGATTGTTTTGAAATGGTATTCCATAGCGATGGAGATACGATGCAAATGCTTGTAGGTTGAAACTGTTGGGGAAAATAAAAGGTCTGATTTATTTAGGTATGAAAATGATGCACATGATGTAAATGATTGATGTAATGATGCTTATGACTGCATATGATGCACAATGATGCATATGAGTGATTGAAATGAAAGGTGCCAGCTTGGTGGACTTCTGGTTTGGTAGTTGCCAATAACAATTGGACTTTGGGTGGGTGGAGGGCTTGATTCCCCGACACTCGATCTTTGACGATGTATGGTCAGAAAGTGAATCTGAAAGCTCCAAGCTTGGTTATCTGCTGATGAGCGTAGCGACTTAATTGACACATGAAGACTGATTTGTTTTGAAGGGTTGACAACATCTAGCAAGGACTGTTTGCTCAGCTGGGGAGAAGAGAGAGAAAGACTCGCTCTTGTTTGCTTGCCCCTGCCTGTAGGGTATCTGAAATAAATATGGTGGGGAAGCTTTGACAATGGCCATGGCACGATCTGCCCCTGATTGAGCCTTTGAAGATAACTTGCCCCTGATTGGGCTAACTTTGAAATAAGTTGCCCCTGATTGGGCTGTTGAAGTAGTCTTGATTCATATTGGCAATGAAATTCAAGCTTCTCTTTTGACTGCCCCTTGTTGGGATTGCACTGATGTCAAGCACTGAATTGCAAATAAATTGTTCATACACAAATGGTAATGTTAATGTAAAGTTCATGTGAGTTTTGAAAAAGTCAATTTATTTGAATGCTGTGAAAGTGTGACGAATGGACCGTTAGCCCAAACGAGGTGTTGATTTAGAAAGTGCATAAAAGATGCAGCAAGAATAATGTGCAATTGAGATTGAAGATTAGCAAATATATGGGAGTCAATTTACGCAACCTTGTTGGTAGCATGCTTTCAGAATAAACCGAGCCTCAATTAGGTCTTTTGAGGGTTGTAACGTGGTCTGGTTAATGGTTTGAGAAACAAAGGTATAAGGCTCAAATGATTTGTACCCTACCCCTTCTTCGTATTATTCTCCAGTCCTATGTTCAGTTAACTATACACATGCATTTGTTTTGACTTTGCAAGAGTGAAGATGAAGCTTTAAAGTTCACTTGGAAATGGCAGTCATCTTTTTTGCTAGTGACCCTTTGATTCTTGATTTGGTGGTCACTGATATTTGTTTTGCTTCGGTTGAGGATTTGAGTTCCTCTTTTGATTTGTTTTTTTTCCGACTAAGTCTCCCTTTGGGTGCTCAACTTAATGGTTTTTTCTTTTTTCTATATTTTTTTTTTTGCTTGAATGTTGTGACTGCCAAGTCATTTGTTGATGGTCCTCTGACGGGATGTCTCATCTTGCGATTAGAAGGTGTAGTCAGGTTAACTGAACAACTACCCTGCCCCGGGTTAAATGTAAGGGTTGTATCCGGAAAAAAAAACTCCTACTTCTAGGCTCGAAGTGGTTGACTAGGGATTAACTCCTTATATCTCCAGTGTTTGGGAATTTGAACAAATGCCTGTACATCATTGACAAGGTTTTATCCGAAAACATACCGCAACAGTTATGGGTATTTCGTTTTCATCATCCTCCCTCAAATATTTGCTAAAGTGAAGTGAGAAAATATTTTGTGATTTTTTGCGATAAATGATAAATGATGAGCGAATGCGAATAAATTAATTCAAAACATGCATAAACATAACATTAACAAAACCAAGTACAAATGACAATGTTCAAAGCAAATAGTACTTAAACAAACATTACAAAACAACAGGAATGCAGAAATAATAAAATGGCGATGGCTGCCTTGATTTGAGGAATTGAACTTCTCTTGATTGAATGCTTCAAAGTGGGAGACTACTCAGCTTTGGTCTTCGGCAACTTCTTCGAAAGCATTTGTTGAGGGGCCACTTGCGGCGACACTGGATTGCTCTGGATATTCAGACCCTTCTGAGTAAAGGTGAGATCCTTAGAGTTGATTAGGTCCTGAATTTTGTGCTTGAATGATTTGCAATTTTCGATCGTGTGACCTGGAGCACCTTTGTGATACTCACAGCGAGCATTGGCATCATAATCTTGAGCGTTACCAGTTTGAGGTGGCATGTCCTTCAACACAAGAGTTCCTTTTGCCATCATTTGATTAAAGATTTCAGAATGTGTCATAGGCAAGGGATCGAAGGTTCTTTCAGGCCTTCTTTGCTGATATGGTGGACGCTGTTGAGGAGCGCGTTGTTGTTGTTGATCGGGCTGTGGTTGATAAGCCGGTTGCTGGTATGGATAAGCCGGTTGCTGATATGGATATGCCGGTTGTCGACATGGTCTAGGTCCATATTGCGCAGCTGCACCCATTGGAGGTGGACGTGGTTGATAAGCCATCGGAGGCGGAAGCAGAGCTTGAATAGCTGGATGAACGGGCATTGAAGGAACAGGCTGATGGGACACAACCATCCTGGCCAAGGCTTGCATGGCCTCATGAATACGATCGATCTTGCTCTTGATTGAGTCAATCTCTCCCCTCATAGCAGCTTGTTCTAGTCGAATCTGATCCATCAGTCCTCTAGTGTTGGCTCTAGTTAGATACGGTCGTCTAGCTCGATACGGGCGTCGGGAAACCAGTTTGATTTACTGAAGATGGAGGAACATGAAAATAAGTTTTTGGCTTTTGGAATGAAATGCAAGATGAATAAATGATGCAAATGAAATGATATGCAATGTCAGAATCCAGGATCACAAGATCAAAGTCTCATGAGTCCAAGGTACAGATGGAGGATACTCAGATCAAGAACTCACTGGGTAGACTCTAAAAGTTTAGGGATCCCAAAGTTATCAATTCATATGGCTGTTCATCACACGCGCCATAAGCATGACGGTTGATTGACTCCGCCATATGAATCTATTTTGGGTGAGATCTTCGTATCGACAACCCACGAGAGCAAATTTTCTCGGGAGTCCATACTACGTGATCATCGACACAAGGTTTAAAACAAAGTCCTGGAGTTATGGAACTTTCTCAACTATTTGATGCACGTGTCAATTTCATACATTCTTTGACAGTCAATCAACTCCATTGAGTAAGTCTATTCCAAGTGAGGTTTTCGTATCGAGCCACGCGAGGACGAATCCTGGTGCCCCATACTACGCAACCATCAACCGATGTTTTAACCAAAAGGTTCTAAAGGTCCTCAGAGTCGACGACTTTAATGAAAACAACTGAGCACCCACGCCGAAAGCTTGACGGTTGTCAGTATTCTCATTAAAATCTACTCCGAGTGAGGTTTTCGTATCGACAACCCACGAGAGAGGTTCTCTCGGGAGCCCATACTACACAACCTCGCTAACTTAAGTTTATACTCGCAAGCCCGGGTATAGAGCTTTTCCCTCAAGTTTCTTTTGCAAAGTATCGATCCAAATTATAGTACCAAGGAGCCACAAGATAAATAATATGGAATGCGATAAAGAAAACGATAAACAGGCAAGGCATAAAAGAAAACAACCAAACAAACGCGGGAACCTAGACTAGGCTTGACTCGCATAGGGGTGAACCAATCCCCAGCAGAGTCGCCAGCTGTCGTACCCCGAAAAATACGACCTTACGCGATCCAAATGGACAGGAGCCGCGCGCCGGACTGACTGAAGAGTCGCCACCTAATTCTATTTATTCCCGAAGAGGGAAAGGGGAGATATAGATACAACCCGGGAGGAAAAGGATGAGGACAAAGGTCAACGGAACCATTGCCTGGGTTCGGGAGTCGGTTATGCAGGGGGAAGGTATTAGCACCCCCTACATCCATCGTACTCGATGGGAACCATCTAAGTTAACGCGCGTGAAAGGATGTCTATGCTTAAACGAATTGCTTGCTAGAGGGAAATGAGTTGAATTATAAGTTAGATTGAACCTAGGTGCTCGGCAAGGATGGAGATCCTCGTGCCTACGTACTCCCGTGTGCAATGGGAAAGTCAGAGCCTCGTAGTTCGGCCTACTAAGGGTAATGGTTGTTGATTTTATTACCTTTCGTTGATGAAAGGGTTTAGGAGTTGAAATGCACTAAAGACTATGGATAGTTTATCTCGCCCAACAGGACGAGTGTCCTGCGTCGAAATAATCGGAGCGAGTAACGAAAGCTCGTTATCCCCCTTTCTACCGCTTAAGGCTCGTGGCGTACAAATCTTCTCGTATTATTAAAGTGTTTTATTATCCTATGACCACTTGACGTTGGATCAAGGGTTTGGATCAAATCGAAACGTTTTGGTTTTTTGAAGTTTAGAGGGTAAATGCAAGTGGAGGTTTATTTTTGTAGTTTGTTTAGCGAGGCACGAAGCGCTCGGCTCGCAAAGGTGGAGTGGTTCCTAAACGATAACTGAAAAATAAAGTGCAAGTGTGCAAAGTGCAATCGCTTGGCGTTGGACCAAGGATTCAGAAATAAATAAAGTGCGGAAAATAAAATGCGTACAAATTAATGGGAGAGGGATACAAAATAAATACAGGGGATTGCGAGAAATAAAGGGTATCATTGTATTTTGCCCAAGAGGAAGCGTGTGTGCAGTGTGTTTGAACTATTTGAAGGCGTTCAGCCTGTTTAATCGGGACGCAACTATTTGAAGGCGTTGGACCTTTTTCGAGCGCAACTATTCGAAGGCGTTGGACCTTTTTGGGACGCGACAAAATTTGGTTCGTTTACTGCCTTAGAGCCGATTTAATGAAATCGTTCTATGAGGAGTCGAATCGTAATTTTTTAATGCGAAAATAATTGAATAAATAAATGAATAAATAAATGAATTGAATTGTTAGAAAAATAAAATAATGAATATAAATAATAAATGAATTAAATAATATCAAGTATAAATAAATGAACTAAATTAGATTACATGTTTGTTTTGTCGGAATGATAAAATGAAAAATTAAATACAAAGGGGGGCCTCATATTGACCGAAGATCACCGATTTAGATCGGGCGAAAAATCGGCCTTTTAATATATCATTGGCCCAAAATATTAATCTAGAAAATAAATCTAAAAGTAATGAAAATAAACTATTTAAAATAAAAGTATTTTCTGGATTTTTGTTTAAATAATAGAAAGAGTTCTAATTAATTAAAAAAACCTATGACAAAACCTAAATAATAAGAAATACTCTAATTA
The DNA here is from genome assembly GCA_963966055.1 of Lathyrus aphaca. NCBI lineage: Eukaryota > Viridiplantae > Streptophyta > Magnoliopsida > Fabales > Fabaceae > Lathyrus > Lathyrus aphaca. Next base: position 565,744,114 of record OZ014523.1, read on the forward strand.
AGATTTTTCGGAATATTTTCATGATGTGAAGAAATTGAAACTTATTCTAATATTTTGAATTTTATAAATTTGCTTTTTTTATTTTTTCACTTTAATACCTAAGATAGCATCTAAAATAAATAGATAGTAAAAACTCAATAATAATTTAAATTAAACACATAGCTTTTTTAGAAATTCTTTTTAAACAAATAAAACATATATTTTTTTTAAAGTTCTTTTTGTTAAACAAATAAATATGTACATGTATAAGAAACTAAAAATAAAAGCACATGAGAAAGGGAATTGTTATGGTTATGCAGAGATTAGCGAGAACAAACGGCTGGTCCAAACAATGGGTTTCTATAAGCCAAACAACAGTAACAAGTATTTGTTTAAATCTAACTTCATTATTTCTTATCTTAATAAAATAAATAATAAAAAAAAACAAACAAATGAAAAAGAAAATAAGGAACAGGGGAACTCATGGAAAACTAAAAGAAGGAAGAGTTTGTTTCAAAAAGCTGAAATAATAGAATAAATAAAAGTCATTAAATAAAGCATATCAAAATTTTCAGAAAAATACCAACCCTAAATGTCGGATCGCTCTGCCCTCTCGAAGTCTCACGGTGCAGAAGACGGTCTAAAGCTTTCGGAACTCCATCTCCCAAACTCTCAATCGTGTCTTCGTCTTGATTTCTCCCTCGGAGTGGTTCGTTCTCTCACAGATTCGACTCGGTGGTCCGTTCTGTTTGCTCACGGGTTTCGGCTTGAGATCGACGCAGTGGCTAGCCGGTAGATGGGTGCGGTTCTGGCGGCTTGAGGTTCGCGAATGGTTGGCTGTGAAGGGCTTCGGTTTAACGGTGGTGACGATTTGGTGAAGTTGAGTTGTGAAACGGTGGGTGCGCGGCGGATTCGCAGTGATTTGGACTGAGGTTGACGCGGACTCGGCTTGTTCACGGCGGTGATTGGTTCGAGTTCTCTGCAAGTTTCACAGCTTCTTTTGTTTGTTTTCGGTAAGTTCGAGAACGGGTTTGTGAGCGGCGGTTAAAAGGGATGGCTTGCGGCTGAGTTGTTTGGAGGTGCGGCTAAGGGTTGACGTCGGCTGCGTCGTGGCTGTTGAGGTGTCCGCGGTGGTGGGTTTTGAGTGGATTCCGCGGGTTTCGGTTTGATTCAGGAGGTTCGTTTCAGGTGGCTGGTGCGTGATGGTTTCATCTCAACCTTTCTCTCGGTTATTTTTTTTTTCATGTTCATCCCTTTTCTTCTCACTCTGTTACACATTCTGGGCTTTTTCTGTTTTGATGCTATGAATCACGGTTCTGCATTTTTGTATTTTGAGTGTATTGAATGGTGAGGAATTTTGGTTTTCCGTAAAATTTGAAGGCAAAGGTTTTGGAATTTTTTTTTGCTTGGCTGCGGTGAAAAGATTGAAGGCAGGGTCTGTTTTTTTTGTTTTGTTATTTTCGGAATGCTTGTGTTCACAAATTCAGGTCAGTTTTGGTAATAGGTATGGACATGGATTTTTCTGGTTTTTGAAGCTTTGTGTTAAGGCTTTTTTTCAGGTTAAAAATGAGGGATGAAGGATAGTGGTTTCAGCGTTGGCTTCTTTTGTGGGAGGAATTTGTGCAGTGATGTGAGGGTTGTTACAGTGGTAATGGTGACGTGGTTAGAAGGATGTTTCGGGTTGTTGAAGGTAGTGTTTATGGTGTGGGTTTGTTTGGTGTTGTTATGGAAAATGGAAGGGATGGCGAGGTGGTGATGATTTTATGGAGGTTTGTGAAGTGTTGTTGGGTTGAACGATGATGGAGGGTGAGGCTGGTTTTTAAGAATGGTTGTTGTCAAAGAAGAAGGAAAATGTTGTTTATGGCCAGAGGAAGTAATGCGAAAATGTGATGGAAGAGGTTTGTGATTTTTCCGTGTGTTTGTAGTGAGTGAAAGGAAAAAAAAAGAGTTTGTTGAGAGTTTTTTTCTTTCAATCTTGCGTGATTTGTGTGTGTTATGGAGAGTTGTGGTGAGTGAGTTGAGGGATGTGGATTGCGTTTGGGAGTAGTGGGGTGAAAGAAATTCTGTTGTTGTAGCTGGCTATGTACTAGATTTTGGCATGTGAAATCATAAAATGAGCTGTAATAACAAAAATTATAGGGTGACGTGGTGAGAAGACACAAAAGTGACATGATAAATGTGAGGTTGAAAGAATAATAAAATACTAGTAGTATAAATCTATAATAATAATATAATAATAATAATAATCAAAATAAAAAGATAAAAATAAAAAAGAATAATAATAGTAGTAATAACAGTAATAGCAAGTTTAATGATAATAATAATAATAAAAATAATAATAATAATAATAATAATAATAATAAAGAAAATAATAATAATAATAGTAATACTAATAATAATAATAATAAAATTTGGGATAATAATAAAAATATTAAAAAAAAAAAAAGAAGTAATAATAACAAAAATAATAATAGTAGTAAATGCAGTGAAAATAATAATAAGAATGAGCTTTTTTTTGTAATTTCTTTTTGGAATGGGTCAAAATTAATGGGCTTAAGAAAATGGTAATTGAGTGTTGAAAGAAAATGTTTAGAAATGGAACATGAACTAAAGTAAAATAATGAAAAATAAATTGACGATTTTTTAGAATTTTTGTAGTAACTAAATAAGAAACATTTGTTAGACAGAGGAATAAATCGGTACAAATTTTTGATTGATTTTTTTTTAAACAATGATTAGACAATAAAATAAAATGGCGCGGGTAGGACAAATTTGGGGTATGACAATAATATATTATGATTTTTTTACCGAAACTTGCATTTCGATAAGCTCCATTGAATCTAATTTTCATATGATTTTTTCCATGGACTTCCATCATAACGTTCCCTTCTAAGATATATTAATGATCTGAAAATTTTCGTTTCATTTCGAACAGTCCCTGATTTAATTTGACTTTTGAACGAAACTAGTATAAATTAGTGTATAATATATCATTAATTTTTGACTGAAACTTGCATTTCAAAGCGTTTCATAGAATTTAGTTTTCAGATGATTTTTTGCATGGACTTACGTCATAACCTTCTCTCGTAACATATAGAAACGATTTAAAAAGGTTCGTATAATTTCAACCATTCCTCGATTTAATTTGATTTTTTTGACAGAAACAAGTGTATAATATATTATGATTTTTTAACCGAAACATTCATTTTGAAAAGATTCAGTGAATATATTTTTCATATGATTTTTTGCATGCGCTTCCATCATAAGAATCCCTCATAGCATATATAAATGATCTGAAAAGTTTCGTATCATTTCGAACAGTTCCCGATTTAATTTTTTTTGTCTGAAAATAGTATAAACTAGTATATAATATATTACGATTTTTTGACCGAAACTTTCATTTCGAAAAGTTCCATAGAATCTAAATTTCATATGATTTTTTTCCATGGACTTCCATCATAACCTTCCCTTCTAACATATATAATTGATTTTAAAAAATTAGTATTATTTCGAACAGTCCTTGATTTAATTTGAATTTTGATTGAAACTAGTATAAATTAGTGTACAATAATATATCATGAATTTTTGACTGAAACTTGCATTTCAAAGCGTTTCGTAGAATTTAATTTTCAGATGATTTTTTGCATGGACTTCCATCATAACCTTCACTCCTAGCATATATAAATGATATGAAAAGTTTCGTATCATTTAGAACAATCCCCGATTTAATTTTATTTTTGATTGAAACTAGTATAAACTAGTGTATAATATATTATGATTTTTTGACCGAAACATGCATTTCGAAAAGATCCAGAGAATCTAATTGTCATATGATTATTTACATGGATTTCCATCATAACCTTCCCTCCTAACATATATAAATGATCTGAAAAGTTTAATATTATTTTGAATAGTCCCTGATTTAATTTGATTTTTTTTTACAGAAACTAGTATAAATTAATGTACCAAATATTATGAATTTTTGACAGAAACATGCATTTCAAAAAGATTTATAGAATCTTATTTTCAGATTATTTTTTTCTTGGACTTCCATCATAACCTTCCCTCCTAACATATATAAATGATCTGAAAATTTTCAAATCTTTTCGAACAGTCCCCGATTTAATTTTAATATTGACCGAAACTAGTATAAACTAGTGTATAATATATAATGATTTTTTTTGACCGAAACATGCCTTTTGAAAAGTTCCATTGAATCTAATTTTCATTTGATTTTTTGCATGGACATGCATCATAACCTTCCCTCCTAGCATATATAAATGATCTGAAAAGTTCCGTATCATGCCGAATAGTCCCCGATTTTTTTTTTTGACTGAAACTAGTATAAACTAGTGTATAATATATTATGATTTTTTGACCGAAACTTGCATTTCGATAAGCTCCATTGAATCTAATTTTCATATGATTTTTTCCATGGACTTCCATCATAACGTTCCCTTTTAAGATATATTAATGATCTGAAAATTTTCGTTTCATTTCGAACAGTCCCTGATTTAATTTGACTTTTGAACGCAACTAGTATAAATTAGTGTATAATATATCATTAATTTTTGACTGAAACTTGCATTTCAAAGCGTTTCATAGAATTTAGTTTTCAGATGATTTTTTGCATGGACTTACATCATAACCTTCTCTCGTAACATATAGAAACGATTTAAAAAGGTTCGTATAATTTCAACCATTCCTCGATTTAATTTGATTTTTTTGACAGCAACAAGTGTATAATATATTATGATTTTTTAACCGAAACATTCATTTCGAAAAGATTCAGTGAATATATTTTTCATATGATTTTTTGCATGCGCTTCCATCATAACAATCCCTCATAGCATATATAAATGATCTGAAAAGTTTCGTATCATTTCGAACAGTTCCCGATTTAATTTATTTTGTCTGAAAATAGTATAAACTAGTATATAATATATTATAATTTTTTGACCGAAACTTGCATTTCGAAAAGTTCCATAGAATCTAATTTTCATATGATTTTTTCCATGGACTTCCATCATAACCTTCCCTTCTAACATATATAATTGATTTTAAAAAATTAGTATTATTTCGAACAGTCCCTGATTTAATTTGAATTTTGATCGAAACTAGTATAAAATAGTATACAATAATATATCATTAATTTTTGACTGAAACTTGCATTGCAAAGCGTTTCGTAGAATTTAATTTTCAGATGATTTTTTGCATGGACTTCCATCATAACCTTCACTCCTAGCATATATAAATGATATGAAAAGTTTCGTATCATTTCGAACAATCCCCGATTTAAATTTATTTTTTATTGAAACTATAATACACTAGTGTATAATATATTATGATTTATTGACCGAAACTTGCATTTCGAAAAGTTCCATAGAATCTAATTTTCATATGATTATTTACATGGACTTCCATCATAACCTTCCTTCCTAACTTATATAAATGATCTGAAAAGTTTATCATTATTTTGAATAGTCCCTGATTTAATTTGATTTTTTTTTTTACAGAAACTAGTGTAAATTAATTTACCAAATATTATGAATTTTTGACAGAAACATGCATTTCAAAAAGATTCATAGAATCTTATTTTCAGATTATTTTTTGCTTGGACTTCCATCATAACCTTCCCTCCTAACACATATAAATGATCTGAAAAGTTTCGTATCTATTCGAACAGTCCCCGATTTAATTTGATTATTGACCGAAACTAGTATAAAGTAGTGTATAATATATTATGATTTTTTTGACCGAAACATGCCTTTTGAAAAGTTCCATAGAATCTAATTTTCATATGATTTTTTGCATGGACATCCATCATAACCTTCCCTCCTAGCATATATAAATGATCTGAAAAGTTCCATATCATGTCGAATAGTCCCCGATTTAATTTTATTTTTGACTGAAACTAGTATAAATTAGTGTATAATAAATTATGATTTTTTGACCGAAACTTGCATTTCGAAAAGCTCCATTGAATCTAATTTTCATATGATTTTTTCAATGGACTTCCATCATAACGTTCCCTTCTAAGATATATTAATGATCTGAAAAGTTTCGTTTCATTTCGAACAGTCCCTGATTTAATTTGACTTTTGAACGAAACTAGTATAAATTTGTGTATAATACATCATTAATTTTTGACTGAAAATTGCATTTCAAAGCGTTTCTTAGAATTTAATTTTCAGATGATTTTTTGCATGGATTTACATCATAACCTTCTCCCGTAACATATAAAAATGATTTAAAAAGGTTCATATAATTTCAACCATTCCTCGATTTAATTTGATATTTTTGACAGAAACAAGTGTATAATATATTATGATTTTTTAACCGAAACATTTATTTCTAAAATATTCAGTGAATATATTTTTCATATGATTTTTTGCATGCGTTTCCATCATAACAATCCCTTAGAGCATATATAAATGATCTGAAAAGTTTCGTATCATTTCGAACAGTTCCCGAATTTAATTTTTTTTTGTCTGAAAATAGTATAAACTAGTATATAATATATTATGATTTTTTGACCGAAACTTGCATTTCGAAAAGTTCCATAGAATCTAATTTTCATATGATTTTTTCCATGGACTTCATCATTACCTTCCCTTCTAACATATATAATTGATTTAAAAAAATTAGTATTAATTCGAACAATCCCTGATTTAATTTGAATTTTGATCGAAACTAGTATAAATTAGTGTACAATAATATATCATGAATTTTTGACTGAAACTTGCATTTCAAAGCGTTTCGTAGAATGTAATTTTCAGATGATTTTTTGCATGGACTTCCATCATAACCTTCATTCCTAGCATATATAAATGATTTGCAAAGTTTCGTATCATTTCGAACAATCCCCGATTTAATTTTATTTTTGATTGAAACTAGTATAAACTAGTGTATAATATATTATGATTTTTTGACCGAAACTTGCATTTGAAAAGTTCCAGAGAATCTAATTGTCATATGATTATTTACATGGATTTCCATCATAACCTTCCCTCCTAACATATATAAATGATCTGAAAAGTTTAATATTATTTTGAATAGTCCCTGATTTAATTTGATTTTTTTTTACAGAAACTAGTATAAATTAATGTACCAAATATTATGAATTTTTGAAAGAAATATGAATTTCAAAAAGATTCATAGAATCTTATTTTAAGATTATTTTTTGCTTGGACTTCCATCATAACCTTCCCTCCTAACATATATAAATGATCTGAAAAATTTCAAATCTTTTCGAACAGTCCCCGATTTAATTTGAATATTGACCGAAACTAGTATAAACTAGTGTATAATATATAATGATTTTTTTGACCGAAACATGCCTTTTGAAAAGTTCCATTGAATCTAATTTTCATATGATTTTTTGCATGGACATCCATCATAACCTTCCCTCCTAGCATATATAAATGATCTGAAAAGTTCCGTATCATGCCGAATAGTCCCCGATTTAATTTTTTTTTGACTGAAACTAGTATAAACTAGTGTATAATATATTATGATTTTTTACCTGAAACTTGCATTTCGATAAGCTCCATTGAATCTAATTTTCATATGATTTTTTCCATGGACTTCCATCATAACGTTCCCTTCTAAGATATATTAATGATCTGCAAATTTTCGTTTCATTTCGAACAGTCCCTGATTTAATTTGACTTTTGAACGAAACTAGTATAAATTAGTGTATAATATATCATTAATTTTTGAATGAAACTTGCATTTGAAAGCGTTTCATAGAATTTAGTTTTCAGATGATTTTTTGCATGGACTTACATCATAACCTTCTCTCGTAACATATAGAAACGATTTAAAAAGGTTCGTATAATTTCAACCATTCCTCTATTTTATTTGATTTTTTTGACAGAAACAAGTGTATAATATATTATGATTTTTTAACCGAAACATTCATTTCGAAAAGATTCAGTGAATATATTTTTCATATGTTTTTTGCATGCGCTTCCAACATAAAAATCCCTCATAGCATATATAAATGATATGAAAAGTTTCGTATAATTTCGAACAGTTCCCCATTTAATTTTTTATTGTTTGAAAATAGTATAAACTAGTATATAATATATTATGATTTTTTGACCGAAACTTGCATTTCAAAAAGTTCCATAGAATCTAATTTTCATATGATTTTTTCCATGGATTTCCATCATAACCTTCCCTTCTAACATATATAATTGATTTTAAAAAATTAGTATTATTTCGAACAGTCCCTGATTTAATTTGAATTTTGATCGACACTAGTATAAATTAGTGTACAATAATATATCATGAATTTTTGACTGAAACTTGCATTTCAAAGCGTTTCGTAGAATGTAATTTTCAGATGATTTTTTGCATAGACTTCCATCATAACCTTCATTCCTAGCATATATAAATGATTTGAAAAGTTTCGTATCATTTCGAACAATCCCCTATTTAAATTTATTTTTGATTGAAACTAGTATAAACTAGTGTATAATATATTATGATTTTTTGACTGAAACTTGCATTTCGAAAAGTTCCATAGAATCTAATTTTCATATGATTATTTACATGGACTTCCATCATAACCTTCCCTCCTAACATATATAAATGATCTGAAAAGTTTAATATTATTTTGAATTGTCCCTGATTTAATTTGATTTTTTTTTACAGAAACTAGTATAAATTAATGTACCAAATATTATGAATTTTTGACAGAAACATGCATTTTAAAAAGATTCATAGAATCTTATTTTCAGATTATTTTTTGCTTGGACTTCCATCATAACCTTCCCTCCTAACATCTATAAATGATCTGAAAAGTTTCGTATCTTTTCGAACAGTCCCCGATTTAATTTGATTATTGACCGAAACTAGTATAAACTAGTGTATAATATATTATGATTTTTTTGACCGAAACATGCCTTTTGAAAAGTTCCATAGAATCTAATTTTCATATGATTTTTTGCATGGACATCCATCATAACCTTCCCTCCTAGCATATATAAATGATCTGAAAAGTTCCGTATCATGTCGAATAGTCCCCGATTTAATTTTATTTTTGACTGAAACTAGTATAAATTAGTGTATAATAAATTATGATTTTTTGACCGAAACTTGCATTTCGAAAAGCTCCATTGAATCTAATTTTCATATGATTTTTTCAATGGACTTCCATCATAACGTTCCCTTCTAAGATATATTAATGATCTGAAAAGTTTCGTTTCATTTCGAACAGTCCCTGATTTAATTTGACTTTTGAACGAAACTAGTATAAATTAGTGTATAATATATCATTAATTTTTGACTGAAACTTGCATTTCAAAGCGTTTCATAGAATTTAATTTTCAGATGATTTTTTGCATGGACTTACATCATAACCTTCTCCCGTAACATATAGAAATGATTTAAAAAGGTTCGTATAATTTCAACCATTCCTCGATTTAATTTGATTTTTTTGACAGAAACAAGTGTATAATATATTATGATTCTTTAACCGAAACATTCATTTCGAAAAGATTCAGTGAATATATTTTTCATATGATTTTTTGCATGCGCTTCCAACATAACAATCCCTCATAGCATATATAAATGATCTGAAAAGTTTCGTATAATTTCGAACAGTTCCCCATTTAATTTTTTATTGTTTGAAAATAGTATAAACTAGTATATAATATATTATGATTTTTTGACCGAAACTTGCATTTCAAAAAGTTCCATAGAATCTAATTTTCATATGATTTTTTCCATGGACTTCCATCATAACCTTCCCTTCTAACATATATAATTGATTTTAAAAAATTAGTATTATTTCGAACAGTCCCTGATTTAATTTGAATTTTGATCGAAACTAGTATAAATTAGTGTACAATAATATATCATGAATTTTTGACTGAAACTTGCATTTCAAAGCGTTTCGTAGAATGTAATTTTCAGATGATTTTTTGCATGGACTTCCATCATAAACTTCATTCCTAGCATATATAAATGATTTGAAAAGTTTCGTATCATTTCGAACAATCCCCTATTTAAATTTATTTTTGATTGAAACTAGTATAAACTAGTGTATAATATATTATGATTTTTTGACCGAAACTTGCATTTCGAAAAGTTCCATAGAATCTAATTTTCATATGATTATTTACATGGACTTCCATCATAACCTTCCCTCCTAACATATATAAATGATCTGAAAAGTTTAATATTATTTTGAATTGTCCCTGATTTAATTTGATTTTTTTTACAGAAACTAGTATAAATTAATGTACCAAATATTATGAATTTTTGACAGAAACATGCATTTTAAAAAGATTCATAGAATCTTATTTTCAGATTATTTTTTGCTTGGACTTCCATCATAACCTTCCCTCCTAACATCTATAAATGATCTGAAAAGTTTCGTATCTTTTCGAACAGTCCCCGATTTAATTTGATTATTGACCGAAACTAGTATAAACTAGTGTATAATATATTATGATTTTTTTGACCGAAACATGCCTTTTGAAAAGTTCCATAGAATCTAATTTTAATATGATTTTTTGCATGGACATCCATCATAACCTTCCCTCCTAGTATATATAAATGATCTGAAAAGTTCCGTATCATGCCGAATAGTCCCCGATTTAATTTTTTTTTGACTGAAACTAGTATAAACTAGTGTATAATATATTATGATTTTTTGACTGAAACTTGCATTTCGATAAGCTCCATTGAATCTAATTTTCATATGATTTTTTCCATGGACTTCCATCATAACGTTCCCTTCTAAGATATATTAATGATCTGAAAATTTTCGTTTCATTTCGAACAGTCCCTGATTTAATTTGACTTTTGAACGAAACTAGTATAAATTAGTGTATAATATATCATTAATTTTTGACTGAAACTTGCATTTCAAAGCGTTTCATAGAATTTAGTTTTCAGATGATTTTTTGCATGGACTTACATCATAACCTTCTCTCGTAACATATAGAAACGATTTAAAAAGGTTCGTATAATTTCAACCATTCCTCGATTTAATTTGATTTTTTTAACAGAAACAAGTGTATAATATATTATGATTTTTTAACCGAAACATTCATTTCGAAAAGATTCAGTGAATATATTTTTCATATGATTTTTTGCATGCGCTTCCAACATAACAATCCCTCATAGCATATATAAATGATCTGAAAAGTTTCGTATCATTTCGAACAGTTCCCGATTTAAGTTTTATTTGTCTGAAAATAGTATAAACTAGTATATAATATATTATGATTTTTTGACCGAAACTTGCATTTCGAAAAGTTCCATAGAATCTAATTTTCATATGATTTTTTCCATGGACTTCCATCGTAACCTTCCCTTCTAACATATATAATTGATTTTAAAAAATTAGTATTATTTCGAACAGTCCCTGATTTAATTTGAATTTTGATCGAAACTAGTATAAATTAGTATACAATAATATATCATTAATTTTTGACTGAAACTTGCATTGCAAAGCTTTTCGTAGAATTTAATTTTCAGATGATTTTTTGCATGGACTTCCATCATAACCTTCACTCCTAGCATATATATATGATATGAAAAGTTTCGTATCATTTCGAACAATCCCCGATTTAAATTTATTTTTGATTGAAACTAGTATACACTAGTGTATAATATATTATGATTTATTGACCGAAACTTGCATTTCGAAAAGTTCCATAGAATCTAATTTTCATATGATTATTTACATGGACTTCCATCATAACCTTCCTTCCTAACATATATAAATGATCTGAAAAGTTTATCATTATTTTGAATAGTCCCTGATTTAAATTGTTTTTTTTTTACAGAAACTAGTGTAAATTAATGTACCAAATATTATGAATTTTTGACAGAAACATGCATTTCAAAAAGATTCATAGAATCTTATTTTAAGATTATTTTTTGCTTGGACGTCCATCATAACCTTCCCTCCTAACACATATAAATGATCTGAAAAGTTTCGTATCTTTTCGAACAGTCCCCGATTTAATTTGATTATTGACCGAAACTAGTATAAACTAGTGTATAATATATTATGATTTTTTGACTGAAACATGCCTTTTGAAAAGTTCCATAGAATCTAATTTTCATATGATTTTTTGCATGGACATCCATCATAACCTTCCCTCCTAGCATATATAAATGATTTGAAAAGTTCTGTATCATGTCGAATAGTCCCCGATTTAATTTTATTTTTGACTGAAACTAGTATAAATTAGTGTATAATAAATTATGATATTTTGACCGAAACTTGCATTTCGAAAAGCTCCATTGAATCTAATTTTCATATGATTTTTTCAATGGACTTCCATCATAACGTTCCCTTCTAAGATATATTAATGATCTGAAAAGTTTCGTTTCATTTCGAACAGTCCCTGATTTAATTTGACTTTTGAACGAAACTAGTATAAATTAGTGTATAATATATCATTAATTTTTGACTGAAACTTGCATTTCAGAGCGTTTCATAGAATTTAATTTTCAGATGATTTTTTGCATGGACTTACATCATAACCTTCTCCCGTAACATATAGAAATGATTTAAAAAGGTTCGTATAGTTTCAACCATTCCTCGATTTAATTTGATATTTTTGACAGAAACAAGTGTATAATATATTATGATTCTTTAACCAAAACATTCATTTCGAAAATATTCAGTGAATATATTTTTCATATGATTTTTTCCATGCGCTTCAATCATAACAATCCCTTATAGCATATATAAATGATCTGAAAAGTTTCGTATCATTTCGAACAGTTCCCAATTTAATTTTTTTTTGTCTGAAAATAGTATAAACTAGTATATAATATATTATGATATTTTGACCGAAACTTGCATTTCGAAAAGTTCCATAGAATCTAATTTTCATATGATTTTTTCCATGGACTTCATCATTACCTTCCCTTCTAACATATATAATTGATTTAAAAAAATTAGTATTATTTCGAACAATCCCTGATTTAATTTGAATTTTGATCGAAACTAGTATAAATTAGTGTACAATAATATATCATGAATTTTTGACTGAAACTTGCATTTCAAAGCGTTTCGTAGAATTTAATTTTCAGATGATTTTTTGCATGGACTTCCATCATAAACTTGATTCCTAGCATATATAAATGATTTGAAAAGTTTCGTATCATTTCGAACAATCCCCGATTTAAATTTATTTTTGATTGAAACTAGTATAAACTAGTGTATAATATATTATGATTTTTTGACCGAAAATTGCATTTCGAAAAGTTCCATAGAATCTAATTTTCATATGATTATTTACATGGACTTCCATCATAACCTTCTCTCCTAACATATATAAATGATCTGAAAAGTTTAATATTATTTTGAATTGTCCCTGATTTAATTTGATTTTTTTTTACAGAAACTAGTATAAATTAATGTACCAAATATTATGAATTTTTGACAGAAACATGCATTTCAAAAAGATTCATAAAATCTTATTTTCAGATTATTTTTTGCTTGGACTTCCATTATAACCTTCCCTCCTAACATCTATAAATGATCTGAAAAGTTTCGTATCTTTTCGAACAGTCCCCGATTTAATTTGATTATTGACCGAAACTAGTATAAACTAGTGTATAATATATTATGATTGTCTTGACCGAAACATGCCTTTTGAAAAGTTCCATAGAATCTAATTTTCATATGATTTTTTGCATGGACTTCCATCATAACCTTCCCTCATAGCATATATAAATGATTTGAAAAGTTCTGTATCATGTCGAATAGTCCCCGATTTAATTTTATTTTTGACTGAAACTAGTATAAATTAGTGTATAATAAATTATGATTTTTTGACAGAAACTTGCATTTCGAAAAGCTCCATTGAATCTAATTTTCATATGATTTTTTCAATGGACTTCCATCATAACGTTCCCTTCTAAGATATATTAATGATCTGAAAAGTTTCGTTTCATTTCGAACAGTCCCTGATTTAATTTGACTTTTGAACGAAACTAGTATAAATTAGTGTATAATATATCATTAATTTTTGACTGAAACTTGCATTTCAAAGCATTTCATAGAATTTAATTTTCAGATGATTTTTTGCATGGACTTACATCATAACCTTCTCCCGTAACATATAGAAATGATTTAAAAAGGTTCGTATAGTTTCAACCATTCCTCGATTTAATTTGATATTTTTGACAGAAACAAGTGTATAATATTTTATGATTCTTTAACCGAAACATTCATTTCGAAAATATTCAGTGAATATATTTTTCATATGATTTTTTCCATGCGCTTCCATCATAACAATCCCTTATAGCATATATAAATGATCTGAAAAGTTTCGTATCATTTCGAACAGTTCCCGATTTAATTATTTTTCTCTGAAAATAGTATAAACTAGTATATAATATATTATGATTTTTTAACCGAAACTTGCATTTCGAAAAGTTCCATAGAATCTAATTTTCATATGATTTTTTCCATGGACTTCATCATTACCTTCCCTTCTAACATATATAATTGATTTAAAAAAGTTAGTATTATTTCAAACAATCCCTAATTTAATTTGAATTTTGATCGAAACTAGTATAAATTAGTGTACAATATTATATTATGAATTTTTGACTGAAACTTGCATTTCAAAGCGTTTCGTAGAATTTAATTTTCAGATGATTTTTTGCATGGACTTCCATCATAAACTTCATTCCTAGCATATATAAATGATTTGAAAAGTTTCGTATCATTTCGAAGAATCCCCGATTTAATTTTATTTTTGATTGAAACTAGTATAAACTAGTGTATAATATATTATGATTTTTTGACCGAAACATGCATTTCGAAAAGTTCCAGAGAATCTAATTGTCATATGATTATTTACATGGATTTCCATCATAACCTTCCCTCCTAACATATATAAATGATCTGAAAAGTTTAATATTATTTTGAATAGTCCCTGATTTAATTTGATTTTTTTTTACAGAAACTAGTATAAATTAATGTACCAAATATTATGAATTTTTGAAAGAAACATGCATTTCAAAAAGATTCATAGAATCTTATTTTCAGATTATTTTTTGCTTGGACTTCCATCATAACCTTCCCTCCTAACATATATAAATGATCTGAAAATTTTCAAATCTTTTCGAACAATCCCCGATTTAATTTGAATATTGACCGAAACTAGTATAAACTAGTGTATAATATATAATGATTTTTTTGACCGAAACATGCCTTTTGAAAAGTTCCATTGAATCTAATTTTCATATGATTTTTTGCATGGACATCCAACATAACCTTCCCTCCTAGCATATATAAATGATCTGAAAAGTTCCGTATCATGCCGAATAGTCCCCGATTTAATTTTTTTTTGACTGAAACTAGTATAAACTAGTGTATAATATATTATGATTTTTTGACTGAAACTTGCATTTCGATAAGCTCCATTGAATCTAATTTTCATATGATTTTTTCCATGGACTTCCATCATAACGTTCCCTTCTAAGATATATTAATGATCTGCAAATTTTCGTTTCATTTCGAACAGTCCCTGATTTAATTTGACTTTTGAACGAAACTAGTATAAATTAGTGTATAATATATCATTAATTTTTGAATGAAACTTGCATTTGAAAGCGTTTCATAGAATTTAGTTTTCAGATGATTTTTTGCATGGACTTACATCATAACCTTCTCTCGTAACATATAGAAACGATTTAAAAAGGTTCGTATAATTTCAACCATTCCTCGATTTAATTTGATTTTTTTGACAGAAACAAGTGTATAATATATTATGATTTTTTAACCGAAACATTCATTTCGAAAAGATTCAGTGAATATATTTTTCATATGATTTTTTGCATGCGCTTCCAACATAACAATCCCTCATAGCATATATAAATGATCTGAAAAGTTTCGTATCATTTCGAACAGTTCCCGATTTAATTTTTATTTGTCTGAAAATAGTATAAACTAGTATATAATATATTATGATTTTTTGACCGAAACTTGCATTTCGAAAAGTTCCATAGAATCTAATTTTCATATGATTTTTTCCATGGACTTCCATCGTAACCTTCCCTTCTAACATATATAATTGATTTTAAAAAATTAGTATTATTTCGAACAGTCCCTGATTTAATTTGAATTTTGATCGAAACTAGTATAAATTAGTATACAATAATATATCATTAATTTTTGACTGAAACTTGCATTGCAAAGCTTTTCGTAGAATTTAATTTTCAGATGATTTTTTGCATGGACTTCCATCATAACCTTCACTCCTAGCATATATAAATGATATGAAAAGTTTCGTATCATTTCGAACAATCCCCGATTTAAATTTATTTTTGATTGAAACTAGTATACACTAGTGTATAATATATTATGATTTATTGACCGAAACTTGCATTTCGAAAAGTTCCATAGAATCTAATTTTCATATGATTATTTACATGGACTTCCATCATAACCTTCCTTCCTAACATATATAAATGATCTGAAAAGTTTATCATTATTTTGAATAGTCCCTGATTTAAATTGATTTTTTTATACAGAAACTAGTGTAAATTAATGTACCAAATATTATGAATTTTTGACAGAAACATGCATTTCAAAAAGATTCATAGAATCTTATTTTCAGATTATTTTTTGCTTGGACGTCCATCATAACCTTCCCTCCTAACACATATAAATGATCTGAAAAGTTTCGTATCTTTTCGAACAGTCCCCGATTTAATTTGATTATTGACCGAAACTAGTATAAACTAGTGTATAATATATTATGATTTTTTTGACCGAAACATGCCTTTTGAAAAGTTCCATAGAATCTAATTTTCATATGATTTTTTGCATGGACATCCATCATAACCTTCCCTCCTAGCATATATAAATGATTTGAAAAGTTCTGTATCATGTCGAATAGTCCCCGATTTAATTTTATTTTTGACTGAAATTAGTATAAATTAGTGTATAATAAATTATGATATTTTGACCGAAACTTGCATTTCGAAAAGCTCCATTGAATCTAATTTTCATATGATTTTTTCAATGGACTTCCATCATAACGTTCCCTTCTAAGATATATTAATGATCTGAAAAGTTTCGTTTCATTTCGAACAATCCCTGATTTAATTTGACTTTTGAACGAAACTAGTATAAATTAGTGTATAATATATCATTAATTTTTGACTGAAACTTGCATTTCAAAGCGTTTCATAGAATTTAATTTTGAGATGATTTTTTGCATGGACTTACATCATAACCTTCTCCCGTAACATATAGAAATGATTTAAAAAGGTTCGTATAGTTTCAACCATTCCTCGATTTAATTTGATATTTTTGACAGAAACAAGTGTATAATATATTATGATTCTTTAACCGAAACATTCATTTCGAAAATATTCAGTGAATATATTTTTCATATGATTTTTTCCATGCGCTTCCATCATAACAAAACCTTATAGCATATATAAATGATCTGAAAAGTTTCGTATCATTTCGAACAGTTCCCAATTTAATTTTTTTTTGTCTGAAAATAGTATAAACTAGTATATAATATATTATGATATTTTGACCGAAACTTGCATTTCGAAAAGTTCCATAGAATCTAATTTTCATATGATTTTTTCCATGGACTTCATCATTACCTTCCCTTCTAACATATATAATTGATTTAAAAAAATTAGTATTATTTCGAACAATCCCTGATTTAATTTGAATTTTGATCGAAACTAGTATAAATTAGTGTACAATAATATATCATGAATTTTTGACTGAAACTTGCATTTCAAAGCGTTTCGTAGAATTTAATTTTCAGATGATTTTTTGCATGGACTTCCATCATAAACTTCATTCCTAGCATATATAAATGATTTGAAAAGTTTCGTATCATTTCGAACAATCCCCGATTTAAATTTATTTTTGATTGAAACTAGTATAAACTAGTGTATAATATATTATGATTTTTTGACCGAAAATTGCATTTCGAAAAGTTCCATAGAATCTAATTTTCATATGATTATTTACATGGACTTCCATCATAACCTTCTCTCCTAACATATATAAATGATCTGAAAAGTTTAATATTATTTTGAATTGTCCCTGATTTAATTTGATTTTTTTTACAGAAACTAGTATAAATTAATGTACCAAATATTATGAATTTTTGACAGAAACATGCATTTCAAAAAGATTCATAAAATCTTATTTTCAGATTATTTTTTGCTTGGACTTCCATCATAACCTTCCCTCCTAACATCTATAAATGATCTGAAAAGTTTCGTATCTTTTCGAACAGTCCCCGATTTAATTTGATTATTGACCGAAACTAGTATAAACTAGTGTATAATATATTATGATTGTCTTGACCGAAACATGCCTTTTGAAAAGTTCCATAGAATCTAATTTTCATATGATTTTTTGCATGGACTTCCATCATAACCTTCCCTCATAGCATATATAAATGATTTGAAAAGTTCTGTATCATGTCGAATAGTCCCCGATTTAATTTTATTTTTGACTGAAACTAGTATAATTTAGTGTATAATAAATTATGATTTTTTGACCGAAACTTGCATTTCGAAAAGCTCCATTGAATCTAATTTTCATATGATTTTTTCAATGGACTTCCATCATAACGTTCCCTTCTAAGATATATTAATGATCTGAAAAGTTTCGTTTCATTTCGAACAGTCCCTGATTTAATTTGACTTTTGAACGAAACTAGTATAAATTAGTGTATAATATATCATTAATTTTTGACTGAAACTTGCATTTCAAAGCGTTTCATAGAATTTAATTTTTAGATGATTTTTTGCATGGACTTACATCATAACCTTCTCCCGTAACATATAGAAATGATTTAAAAAGGTTCGTATAGTTTCAACCATTCCTCGATTTAATTTGATATTTTTGACAGAAACAAGTGTATAATATATTATGATTTTTTAACCGAAACATTCATTTCGAAAATATTCAGTGAATATATTTTTCATATGATTTTTTCCATGCGCTTCCATCATAACAATCCCTTATAGCATATATAAATGATCTGAAAAGTTTCGTATCATTTCGAACAGTTCCCAATTTAATTTTTTTTTGTCTGAAAATAGTATAAACTAGTATATAATATATTATGATATTTTGACCGAAACTTGCATTTCGAAAAGTTCCATAGAATCTAATTTTCATATGATTTTTTCCATGGACTTCATCATTACCTTCCCTTCTAACATATATAATTGATTTAAAAAAATTAGTATTATTTCGAACAATCCCTGATTTAATTTGAATTTTGATCGAAACTAGTATAAATTAGTGTACAATAATATATCATGAATTTTTGACTGAAACTTGCATTTCAAAGCGTTTCGTAGAATTTAATTTTCAGATGATTTTTTGCATGGACTTCCATCATAAACTTCATTCCTAGCATATATAAATGATTTGAAAAGTTTCGTATCATTTCGAACAATCCCCGATTTAAATTTATTTTTGATTGAAACTAGTATAAACTAGTGTATAATATATTATGATTTTTTGACCGAAAATTGCATTTCGAAAAGTTCCATAGAATCTAATTTTCATATGATTATTTACATGGACTTCCATCATAACCTTCTCTCCTAACATATATAAATGATCTGAAAAGTTTAATATTATTTTGAATTGTCCCTGATTTAATTTGATTTTTTTTACAGAAACTAGTATAAATTAATGTACCAAATATTATGAATTTTTGATAGAAAAATGCATTTCAAAAAGATTCATAAAATCTTATTTTCAGATTATTTTTTGCTTGGACTTCCATCACAACCTTCCCTCCTAACATCTATAAATGATCTGAAAAGTTTCGTATCTTTTCGAACAGTCCCCGATTTAATTTGATTATTGACCGAAACTAGTATAAACTAGTGTATAATATATTATGATTGTCTTGACCGAAACATGCCTTTTGAAAAGTTCTGTAGAATCTAATTTTCATATGATTTTTTGCATGGACTTCCATCATAACCTTCCCTCCTAGCATATATAAATGATTTGAAAAGTTCCGTATCATGTCGAATAGTCCCAGATTTAATTTTATTTTTGACTGAAACTAGTATAAACTAGTGTATAATATATTATGATTTTTTTACCGAAACTTGCATTTCGAAAAGCTCCATTGAATCTAATTTTCATATAATTTTTTCCATGGACTTCCATCATAATGTTCCCTTCTAAGATATATTAATGAGCTGAAAAGTTTCGTTTCATTTCGAACA
Source organism: Lathyrus aphaca (assembly GCA_963966055.1). Classification (NCBI taxonomy): domain Eukaryota; kingdom Viridiplantae; phylum Streptophyta; class Magnoliopsida; order Fabales; family Fabaceae; genus Lathyrus; species Lathyrus aphaca. The sequence continues at coordinate 565,764,325 of OZ014523.1, forward strand.
GTCCCTGATTTAATTTGACTTTTGAGCGAAACTAGTATAAATTAGTGTATAATATATCATTAATATTTGACTGAAACTTGCATTTCAAAGCGTTTCATAGAATTTAATTTTCAGATGATTTTTTGCATGGACTTACATCATAACCTTCTCTCGTAACATATAGAAAAGATCTAAAAAGGTTCGTATAATTTCCACCATTCCTCGATTTAATTTGATTTTTTTTACCGAAACTTGCATTTCGAAAAGATTCAGTGAATATATTTTTCATATGATTTTTTGCATGCGCTTCCATCATAACAATCCCTCCTAGCATATATAAATGATCTGAAAATTTTCGTATCATTTCGAACAGTTCCCGATTTAATTTTATTTTTGTCTGAAACTAGTATAAACTAGTATATAATATATTTTGATTTTTTGAACGAAACTTGCATTTCGAAAAGTTCCACAGAATCTAATTTTCATATGATTTTTTTCCATGCACTTCCATCATAACTTTCCCTTCTAACATATATAAATGATTTTAAAAGTTTAGTATTATTTCGAACAGTCCCTGATTTAATTTTAATTTTGACTGAAACTTGCATTTCAAAGCGTTTCGTAGAATTTAATTTTCAGATGATTTTTTGCATGGACTTCCATCATAACCTTCACTCCTAGCATATATAAATGATTTGAAAAGTTTCGTATCATTTCGAACAATCCCCGATTTAAATTTATTTTTATTGAAACTAGTATAAACTAGTGTATAATATATTATGATTTTTTGACCGAAACTTGCATTTCGAAAAGTTCCATAGAATCTAATTTTCATATGATTATTTACATGGACTTCCATCATAACCTTCCCTCCTAACATATATAAATGATCTGAAAAGTTTCATATTATTTTGAACAGTCCCTGATTTAATTTGATTTTTTTATACCGAAACTAGTATAAATTAGTGTACCAAATATTATGATTTTTTAACAGAAACATGCATTTCAAAAAGATTCATAGAATCTTATTTTAAGATTATTTTTTGCATGGATTCCCATCATAACCTTTCCTCCTAACATATATTAATGATCTGAAAAGTTTTGTATCTTTTTGAATAGACCCCATTTTAATTTGATTGATGACCGAAACTAGTAAAATATATTATGAATTTTTTGACCGAAACATGCCTTTTGAAAAGTTCCATAGAATCTAATTTTCATATGATTTTTTGCATGGACTTCCATCATAACCTTCCCTCCAAGCATATATAAATGATCTGAAGAGTTTCATATCATGTCAAATAGTCCCCGATTTAATTTTATTTTTGACTGAAACTAGTATAAACTAGTGTATAATATATTATGATTTTTCACCGAAACTTGCATTTCGAAAAGCTCCATTGAATTTAATTTTCATATGATATTTTCCATGGACTTCCATCATAACGTTCCTTTCTAAGATATATTAATGATCTGAAAAGTTTCGTTTCATTTCGAACAGTCCTTGATTTAATTTGCCTTTTGAACGAAACTAGTATAAATTAGTGTATAATATATCATGAATTTTTGACTGAAACTTGCATTTCAAAGCGTTTCATAGAATTTAATTTTCAGATGATTTTTGCATGGACTTACATCACAACCTTCTCTCGTAACATATAGAAACAATCTAAAAAGGTTCGTATAATTTAAAACTTTCCTCAATTTAATTTTATTTTTTTGACCGAAACTAGTGTATAATATATTAAGATTTTGACCGAAACTTTCATTTCGAAAAGATTCGGTGAATATATTTTTCATATGATTTTTTGCATGCTCTTCCATCATAACAATCCATCTTAGCATATATAAATGATCTGAAAAGTTTCGTATCATTTCTAACAGTTCCCGTTTTAATTTTATTTTTGACTGAAACTAGTATAAACTAGTATATAATATATTATGGTTTTTTGACCGAAACTTGCATTTCGAAAAGTTCCATAGAATCTAATTTTCATATGATTTTTTTCCATGGACTTCCATCATAACCTTCCCTTCTTACATATATAAATGATTTTAAAAGTTTAGTATCGTTTCGAACAGTCCCTGATTTAATTTGAATTTTGACCGGAGCTAGTATAAATTAGTGTATAATATATCATGAAGTTTTTGACTGAAACTTGCATTTCAAAGCGTTTCGTAGAATTTAATTTTTAGATGATTTTTTGCATGGACTTCCATCATAACCTTCACTCCTAGCATATATAAATGATTTTGAAAGTTTTGTATCATTTCAAACAATCCCCGATTTAAATTTATTTTTGATTGAAACTAGTATAAACTTGTGTATAATATATTATGATTTTTTGACCGAAACTTGCATTTCGAAAAGTTCCATAGAATCTAATTTCATATGATTTTTTACATGGACTTCCATCATAACCTTCCCTCCTAACATATATAAATGATCTGAAAAGTTTCATATTATTTTGAACAGTCCCTGATTTAATTTGATTTTTTATACCAAGAAGTAGTATAAATTAGTGTACCAAATATTATGATTATTTGACAGAAACATGCATTTCAAAAAGATTCATAGAATCTTATTTTCAGATTATTTTTTGCATGGACTTCCATCATAACCTTCCCTCCTAACATATATAAATGATATAAAAAGTTTCGTATCTTTTCGAACAGTCCCTGATTTAATTTGATTGTTGACCGAAACTAGTTTAAACCAGTGTATAATATATTATGATTTTTTTGACCGAAATATGCCTTTTGAAAAGTTCCATAGAATATAATCTTCATATGATTGTTTGCATGGACTTCCATCATAACCTTTCCTACTAGCATATATAATTGATCTGAAAAGTTCCGTATCATATCGAATAGTCCCCGATTTAATTTTGTTTTTGACTGAAACTAGTATAAACTAGTGTATAATATATTATGATTTTTTGATCGAAATTTGAATTTCGAAACGCTCCATTGAATCTAATTTTCATATGATTTTTTTCCATGCACTTCCATCATAACCTTCTCTTCTAACATATATAAATGATTTTAAAAGTTTAGTATTATTTCGAACAGTCCCAGATTTAATTTTAATTTTGACCGAAACTAGTATAAATTAGTGTATAATATATCATTAAGTTTTTGACTGAAACTTGCATTTCAAAGCGTTTCGTAGAATTTAATTTTCAGATGATTTTTTGCATGGACTTCCATCATAACCTTCACTCCTAGCATATATAAATGATTTGAAAAGTTTCGTATCATTTCGAACAATCCCCGATTTTAATTTATTTTAGTTGAAACTAGTATAAACTAGTGTATAATATATTATGATTTTTTGACCGAAACTTGCATTTCGAAAAGTTCCATAGAATCTAATTTTCCTATGATTATTTACATGGACTTCCATCATAACCTTCCCTCCTAACATATATAAATGATCTGAAAAGTTTCATATTATTTTGAACAGTCCCTGATTTAATTTGATTTTTTTATACCGAAACTAGTATAAATTAGTGTACCAAATATTATGATTTTTTGACAGAAACATGCATTTCAAAAAGATTCATAGAATCTTATTTTCAGATTATTTTTTGCATGGATTCCCATCATAACCTTCCCTCCTAACATATATTAATGATCTGAAAAGTTTCGTATCTTTTTGAATAGTCCCCAATTTAATTTGATTGATGACCGAAACTAGTATAAACTAGTGTATAATATATTATGAATTTTTTGACCGAAACATGCCTTTAGTAAAGTTCCATAGAATATAATTTTCATATGATTTTTTGCATGGACTTCCATCATAACCTTCCCTCCAAGCATATATAAATGATCTGAAGAGGTTCATATCATGTCAAATAGTCCCCGATTTAATTTTATTTTTGACTGAAACTAGTATAAACTAGTGTATAATATATTATGATTTTTCACCGAAACTTGCATTTCGAAAAGCTCCATTGAATTTAATTTTCATATGATATTTTCCATGGACTTCCATCATAACGTTCCTTTCTAAGATATATTAATGATCTGAAAAGTTTCGTTTCATTTCGAACAGTCCTTGATTTAATTTGCCTTTTGAACGAAACTAGTATAAATTAGTGTATAATATATCATGAATTTTTGACTGAAACTTGCATTTCAAAGCGTTTCATAGAATTTAATTTTCAGATAATTTTTGCATGGACTTACATCACAACCTTCTCTCGTAACATATAGAAACAATCTAAAAAGGTTCGTATAATTTAAAACTTTCCTCAATTTAATTTTATTTTTTTGACCGAAACTAGTGTATAATATATTATGATTTTGACCGAAACTTTCATTTCGAAAAGATTCGGTGAATATATTTTTCATATGATTTTTTGCATGCTCTTCCATCATAACAATCCATCTTAGAATATATAAATGATCTGAAAAGTTTCGTATCATTTCTAACAGTTCCCGTTTTAATTTTATTTTTGACTGAAACTAGTATATAATATATTATGGTTTTTTGACCGAAACTTGCATTTTGAAAAGTTCCATAGAATCTAATTTTCATATGATTTTTTTCCATGGACTTCCATCATAACCTTCCCTTCTAACATATATATATGATTTTAAAATTTTAGTATCATTTCGAACAGTCCCTGATTTAATTTGAATTTTGACCGGAGCTAGTATAAATTAGTGTATAATATATCATGAAGTTTTTGACTGAAACTTGCATTTCAAAGCGTTTCGTAGAATTTAATTTTTAGATGATTTTTTTCATGGACTTCCATCATAACCTTCACTCCTAGCATATATAAATGATTTTGAAAGTTTCGAATCATTTCGAACAATACCCGATTTAAATTTATTTTTGATTGAAACTAGTATAAACTTGTGTATAATATATTATGATTTTTTGACCGAAACTTGCATTTCGAAAAGTTCCATAGAATCTAATTTCATATGATTTTTTACATGGACTTCCATCATAACCTTCCCTCCTAACATATATAAATGATCTGAAAAGTTTCATATTATTTTGAACAGTCCCTGATTTAATTTGATTTTTTATACCGAGAAGTAGTATAAATTAGTGTACCAAATATTATGATTATTTGACAGAAACATGCATTTCAAAAAGATTCATAGAATCTTATTTTCAGATTATTTTTTGCATGGACTTCCATCATAACCTTCCCTCCTAACATATATAAATGATATAAAAAGTTTCGTATCTTTTTGAACAGTCCCTGATTTAATTTGATTGTTGACCGAAACTAGTATAAACCAGTGTATAATATATTATGATTTTTTTGACCGAAATATGCCTTTTGAAAAGTTCCATAGAATCTAATTTTCATATGATTGTTTGCATGGACTTCCATCATAACCTTTCCTACTAGCATATATAAATGATCTGAAAAGTTCCGTATCATGTCGAATAGTCCCCGATTTAATTTTATTTTTGACTGAAACTAGTATAAACTAGTGTATAATATATTATGATTTTTTGATCGAAATTTGCATTTCGAAACGCTCCATTGAATCTAATTTTCATATGATTTTTTTCCATGCACTTCCATCATAACCTTCCCTTCTAACATATATAAATGATTTTAAAAGTTTAGTATTATTTCGAACAGTCCCAGATTTAATTTTAATTTTGACCGAAACTAGTATAAATTAGTGTATAATATATCATTAAGTTTTTGACTGAAACTTGCATTTCAAAGCGTTTCGTAGAATTTAATTTTCAGATGATTTTTTGCATGGACTTCCATCATAACCTTCACTCCTAGCATATATAAATGATTTGAAAAGTTTCGTATCATTTCGAACAATCCCCGATTTTAATTTATTTTTATTGAAACTAGTATAAACTAGTGTATAATATATTATGATTTTTTGACCGAAACTTGCATTTCGAAAAGTTCCATAGAATCTAATTTTCATATGATTATTTACATGGACTTCCATCATAACCTTCCCTCCTAACATATATAAATGATCTGAAAAGTTTCATATTATTTTGAACAGTCCCTGATTTAATTTGATTTTTTTATACCGAAACTAATATAAATTAGTGTACCAAATATTATGATTTTTTGACAGAAACATGCATTTCAAAAAGATTTATAGAATCTTATTTTCAGATTATTTTTTGCATGGATTCCCATCATAACCTTCCCTCCTAACATATATTAATGATCTGAAAAGTTTCGTATCTTTTTGAATAGTCCCCAATTTAATTTGATTGATGACCGAAACTAGTATAAACTAGTGTATAATATATTATGAATTTTTTGACCGAAACATGCCTTTTGAAAAGTTACATAGAATATAATTTTCATATGATTTTTTGCATGGACTTCCATCATAACCTTCCCTCCAAGCATATATAAATGATCTGAAGAGGTTCATATCATGTCAAATAGTCCCCGATTTAATTTTATTTTTGACTGAAACTAGTATAAACTAGTGTATAATATATTATAATTTTTCACCGAAACTTGCATTTCGAAAAGCTTCATTGAATTTAATTTTCATATGATATTTTCCATGGACTTCCATCATAACGTTCCCTTCTAAGATATATTAATGATCTGAAAAGTTTCGTTTCATTTCGAACAGTCCTTGATTTTTTTTTTCTTTTGGAAAAAGTAAATATATTACTACCAAAAACAGATTACACAAAAGGCGATCACACGATCCAGCCCCAAAACTCACCCCACTAAGGCATCATTAACATACTAATATGCCTCCTAATACTCCCATTTGTCCATAATCGTTGAGTATTACAGAATATGATTTGATCAATAATATGCTCTCTATTACAACTCTTCCCAAAAACAATATTATTCCTATAGTTCCAAGTGTGGTAGACAGTTTCTGCAATAGCACATTTCAAAACTTTTGCTTTCCACCCCTTACCCTTACATTTCTGAATCAACCATTGTTGTTCTTCAGTCCAAGGTTTAGCATCATGATCAATTTGCATCCATTTCAAAATAGCTTGCCATATAGGTTTTGTTTCCCCACAACTAAACATCAAATGGTTCAAGGTTTCTTTTTCATTACAGAAACTGCATAATTCATCTTTTATCATGCCCATTCTGTACAGCCTGTCCTTTGTTGCAAGACGATGATGACAAGCCATCCATAAGCTGCAAACCGCTCTTGGCCTAGCCTGATTTTTCAAAATAACACCTCTCCACTCCACTGTTGCATCACTCTCTTGGATTCCTTTGTAAATCTTCCTTGTGGAATATTTGTTCTTCTTCATCATATCATCCCATTCCGGCATGTCCCTCATTCTATCCCTTACATACAGTATTCCTTTGAATATCCAAGACTGAGACGCTTTTGTTGGGATGTCCTTGATATCACCATGTTTCAAATAGTAGCAATGAATACAACGAATCCACATACTGTCTTGTTTCCCACTCAGATTCCAGAGCAACTTAGCTAAACTCGCACAGTTCCAATCTTCAATATCAATCACGTTTAGGCCACCTTTATCAATAGGCCTGCAAACCTTCTTCCAAGCAATGGGAGATTTCTTTGTTATAACATCACTATTAGACCATAAAAAAGATCTACAGATTGCCTCAATTTTGTTGATTACTGTTTTTGGAATTGGAAACACTTGAAGCCAATAGTTAGTAGTCGCAAACAACACACTATTGATAAGTTGTAATCTACCAGCAAAACTTAGCAGCCTAGCACTCCAATGTTTAACTCTGCTAGTTAGTTTTTCAGCAATCAGAAGACATTGGCCAACTGTCAATCTTTTACTAGTTAAAGGTACACCTAAGTACTTAAATGGGAGCTGACCTTGGGTGAACTGAGTGATTTTCTGTATCATGTCTTGACTTTGCTCATCTACATTACTAAAGAAGACTTTACATTTACCTGGGTTCACTGACATCCCAGTTGCATCTGTAAATTCTTTGAAAGCTTCCATGAGTAGCTCTACCGATCCCGTGTCCCCTCTCACAAACAGCAGTAAATCATCAGCAAAAGACATATCAACAATCCCCATTTTCTCACACTTGGCATGAAAATTGAAATTGGCATTCAACTTCAATCTCTGCAGCCTTCTATGTAAATATTCCATCACCATGACACACAACAAGGGGGAGAGAGGGTCCCCTTGTCTAAGCCCCTTCTTAGCCTTTAACAGGTTGGACAGCTTACCATTAACCTTGTACCTGTAGGATACAGTAGTCACAGTCACCATTATCCAGTTGACAAATTTTTCTGGAAAGTTCAGCTCTTTCAAGATGGTTTTTAAGGCACTCCACTCCACAGAGTCATATGCCTTTTGAAGATCCATTTGGATCATGCACTTAGGCACACCTGACTTCGGGTTGTAACCTTTGATAAGCTCATAAGCAAGGAGAATATGATCTTGAATGTGCTTTCCTGGTATGAAAGCAGCTTGGCTACAGTCAATTATGCTAGGCAGAACTTTACTAAGTCTCTTTGCCATGACTTTGGAGATGACTTTATAAATTGTAGTACAACAAGAGATGGGCCTATAGTCAGACACTTTAATAGCATTTGGCACCTTTGGAATTAAAGAAACCACTGTACAATTAAGAGCTGGTAAAAGTTTCCCATTTCTGTAAAACTCCCTCACAGTTTCACAAACATCCTTCTTCATTATTTCCCAATTGGCTTTGAAGAATTTAGCTCCAAATCCATCAATTCCAGGAGAAGTATTATCACCGATACTAAACAAAGCATCTTTTATCTCTTTTTCAGTGACATTTTCAATCAATTCCTCTCTTTGGTTTTCATTCAGCTGTGGACCCCTCCTCATATCTACAATGTTGACACTCTGCAAAATTCTGGAAGCTTCACCCACCAGCCCCTTATAGAACTCTAGAACAATCTCTTCCATTTGTTGCTGATCTGTTTGGAACTCCCCCTGGTTATTCATTAAGCCTTGCATTCCAGCAGTTTGGAATTTGTTCTTTATAATTGCATGGAAGAACAGTCCTTGATTTAATTTGCCTTTTGAATGAAACTAGTATAAATTAGTGTATAATATATCATGAATTTTTGACTGAAACTTGCATTTCAAAGCGTTTCATAGAATTTAATTTTCAGATGATTTTTACATGGACTTACATCAACCCTTCTCTCGTAACATATAGAAACAATCTAAAAAGGTTCGTATAATTTCAAACTTTCCTCAATTTAATTTGATTTTTTTGACCGAAACTAGTGTATAATATATTATGATTTTGACCGAAACTTTCATTTCGAAAAGATTCGGTGAATATATTTTTCATATGATTTTTTGCAAGCTCTTCCATCATAACAATCCATCTTAGCATATATAAATGATCTGAAAAGTTTCGTATCATTTCTAACAGTTCCCGTTTTAATTTTATTTTTGACTGAAACTAGTATAAACTAGTATATAATATATTATGGTTTTTTGACCGAAACTTGCATTTCGAAAAGTTCCATAGAATCTAATTTTCATATGATTTTTTTCCATGGACTTCCATCATAACCTTCCCTTCTAACATATATATATGATTCTAAAAGTTTAGTATCATTTCGAACAGTCCCTGATTTAATTTGAATTTTGACCAGAGCTAGTATAAATTAGTGTATAATATATCATGAAGTTTTTGACTGAAACTTGCATTTCAAAGCGTTTCGTAGAATTTTATTTTCAGATGATTTTTTGCATGGACTTCCATCATAACCTTCACTCCTAGCATATATAAATGATTTTGAAAGTTTCGTATCATTTCGAACAATCCCCGATTTAAATTTATTTTTGATTGAAACTAGTATAAACTAGTGTATAATATATTATGATTTTTTGACCGAAACTTGCATTTCGAAAAGTTCCATAGAATCTAATTTTCATATGATTTTTTACATGGACTTCCATCATAACCTTCCCTCCTAACATATATAAATGATCTGAAAAGTTTCTTATTATTTTGAACAGTCCCTGATTTAATTTGATTTTTTTTACCGAGAAGTAGTATAAATTAGTGTACCAAATATTATGATTATTTGACAGAAACATGCATTTCAAAATGATTCATAGAATCTTATTTTCAGATTATTTTTTGCATGGACTTCCATCATAACCTTCCCTCCTAACATATATAAATGATATAAAAAGTTTCGTATCTTTTCGAACAGTCCCTGATTTAATTTGATTGTTGACCGAAACTAGTATAAACCAGTGTATAATATATTATGATTTTTTTGACCGAAATATGCCTTTTGAAAAGTTCCATAGAATCTAATTTGCATATGATTGTTTGCATGGACTTCCATCATAACCTTTCCTACTAGCATATATAAATGATCTGAAAAGTTCCGTATCATGTCGAATAGTCCCCGATTTAATTTTATTTTTGACTGAAACTAGTATAAACTAGTGTATAATATATTATGATTTTTTGATCGAAATTTGCATTTCGAAACGCTCCATTGAATCTAATTTTCATATGATTTTTTTCCATGCACTTCCATCATAACCTTCCCTTCTAACATATATAAATGATTTTAAAAGTTTAGTATTATTTCGAACAATCCCAGATTTAATTTTAATTTTAACCGAAACTAGTATAAATTAGTGTATAATATATCATTAAGTTTTTGACTGAAACTTTCATTTCAAAGCGTTTCGTAGAATTTAATTTTCAGATGATTTTTTGCATGGACTTCCATCATAACTTTCACTCCTAGCATATATAAATGATTTGAAAAGTTTCGTATCATTTCGAACAATCCCCGATTTTAATTTATTTTTATTGAAACTAGTATAAACTAGTGTATAATATATTATGATTTTTTGACCGAAACTTGCATTTCGAAAAGTTCCATAGAATCTAATTTTCATATGATTATTTACATCTACTTCCATCATAACCTTCCCTCCTAACATATATAAATGATCTGAAAAGTTTCATATTATTTTGAACAGTCCCTGATTTAATTTGATTTTTTTATACCGAAACTAATATAAATTAGTGTACCAAATATTATGATTTTTTGACAGAAACATGCATTTCAAAAAGATTCATAGAATCTTATTTTCAGATTATTTTTTGCATGGATTCCCATCATAACCTTCCCTCCTAATATATATTAATGATCTGAAAAGTTTCGTATCTTTTTGAATAGTCCCCAATTTAATTTGATTGATGACCGAAACTAGTATAAACTAGTGTATAATATATTATGAATTTTTTGACCGAAACATGCCTTTTGAAAAGTTCCATAGAATCTAATTTTCATATGATTTTTTGCATGGACTTCCATCATAACCTTCCCTCCAAGCATATATAAATGATCTGAAGAGGTTCATATCATGTCAAATAGTCCCCGATTTAATTTTATTTTTGACTGAAACTAGTATAAACTAGTGTATAATATATTATGATTTTTCACCGAAACTTGCATTTCAAAAAGCTCCATTGAATTTAATTTTCATATGATATTTTCCATGGACTTCCATCATAACGTTCCCTTCTAAGATATATTAATGATCTGAAAAGTTTCGTTTCATTTCGAACAGTCCTTGATTTAATTTGCCTTTTGAATGAAACTAGTATAAATTAGTGTATAATATATCATGAATTTTTGACTGAAACTTGCATTTCAAAGCGTTTCATAGAATTTAATTTTCAGATGATTTTTACAAGGACTTACATCACAACCTTCTCTCGTAACATATAGAAACAATCTAAAAAGGTTCGTATAATTTCAAACTTTCCTCAATTTAATTTGATTTTTTTGACCGAAACTAGTGTATAATATATTATGATTTTGACCGAAACTTTCATTTCGAAAAGATTCGGTGAATATATTTTTCATATGATTTTTGGCATGCTCTTCCATCATAACAATCCATCTTAGCATATATAAATGATCTGAAAAGTTTCGTATCATTTCTAACAGTTCCCGTTTTAATTTTATTTTTGACTGAAACTAGTATAAACTAGTATATAATATATTATGGTTTTTGGACCGAAACTTGCATTTCGAAAAGTTCCATAGAATCTAATTTTCATATGATTTTTTTCCATGGACTTCCATCATAACCTTCCCTTCTAACATATATATATGATTCTAAAAGTTTAGTATCATTTCGAACAGTCCCTGATTTAATTTGAATTTTGACCGGAGCTAGTATAAATTAGTGTATAATATATCATGAAGTTTTTGACTGAAACTTGCATTTCAAAGCGTTTCGTAGAATTTTATTTTCAGATGATTTTTTGCATGGACTTCCATCATAACCTTCACTCCTAGCATATATAAATGATTTTGAAAGTTTCGTATCATTTCGAACAATCCCCGATTTAAATTTATTTTTGATTGAAACTAGTATAAACTAGTGTATAATATATTATGATTTTTTGACCGAAACTTGCATTTCGAAAAGTTCCATAGAATCTAATTTTCATATGATTTTTTACATGGACTTCCATCATAACCTTCCCTCCTAACATATATAAATGATCTGAAAAGTTTCTTATTATTTTGAACAGTCCCTGATTTAATTTGATTTTTTTTACCGAGAAGTAGTATAAATTAGTGTACCAAATATTATGATTATTTGACAGAAACATGCATTTCAAAAAGATTCATAGAATCTTATTTTCAGATTATTTTTTGCATGGACTTCCATCATAACCTTCCCTCCTAACATATATAAATGATATAAAAAGTTTCGTATCTTTTCGAACAGTCCCTGATTTAATTTGATTGTTCACCGAAACTAGTATAAACCAGTGTATAATATATTATGATTTTTTTGACCGAAATATGCCTTTTGAAAAGTTCCATAGAATCTAATTTTCATATGATTGTTTGCATGGACTTCCATCATAACCTTTCCTACTAGCATATATAAATGATCTGAAAAGTTCCGTATCATGTCGAATAGTCCCCGATTTAATTTTATTTTTGACTGAAACTAGTATAAACTAGTGTATAATATATTATGATTTTTTGATCGAAATTTGCATTTCGAAACGCTCCATTGAATCTAATTTTCATATGATTTTTTTCCATGCACTTCCATCATAACCTTCCCTTCTAACATATATAAATGATTTTAAAAGTTTAGTATTATTTCGAACAATCCCAGATTTAATTTTAATTTTGACCGAAACTAGTATAAATTAGTGTATAATATATCATTAAGTTTTTGACTGAAACTTTCATTTCAAAGCGTTTCGTAGAATTTAATTTTCAGATGATTTTTTGCATGGACTTCCATCATAACCTTCACTCCTAGCATATATAAATGATTTGAAAAGTTTCGTATCATTTCGAACAATCCCCGATTTTAATTTATTTTTATTGAAACTAGTATAAACTAGTGTATAATATATTATGATTTTTTGACCGAAACTTGCATTTCGAAAAGTTCCATAGAATCTAATTTTCATATGATTATTTACATGTACTTCCATCATAACCTTCCCTCCTAACATATATAAATGATCTGAAAAGTTTCATATTATTTTGAACAGTCCCTGATTTAATTTGATTTTTTTATACCGAAACTAATATAAATTAGTGTACCAAATATTATGATATTTTGACAGAAACATGCATTTCAAAAAGATTCATAGAATCTTATTTTCAGATTATTTTTTGCATGGATTCCCATCATAACCTTCCCTCCTAATATATATTAATGATCTGAAAAGTTTCGTATCTTTTTGAATAGTCCCCAATTTAATTTGATTGATGACCGAAACTAGTATAAACTAGTGTATAATATATTATGAATTTTTTGACCGAAACATGCCTTTTGAAAAGTTCCATAGAATCTAATTTTCATATGATTTTTTGCATGGACTTCCATCATAACCTTCCCTCCAAGCATATATAAATGATCTGAAGAGGTTCATATCATGTCAAATAGTCCCCGATTTAATTTTATTTTTGACTGAAACTAGTATAAACTAGTGTATAATATATTATGATTTTTCAACGAAACTTGCATTTCGAAAAGCTCCATTGAATTTAATTTTCATATGATATTTTCCATGGACTTCCATCATAACGTTCCCTTCTAAGATATATTAATGAATTGAAAAGTTTCGTTTCATTTCGAACAATCCTTGATTTAATTTGCCTTTTGAATGAAAATAGTATAAATTAGTGTATAATATATCATGAATTTTTGACTGAAACTTGCATTTCAAAGCGTTTCATAGAATTTAATTTTCAGATGATTTTTGCATGGACTTACATCACAACCTTCTCTCGTAACATATAGAAACAATCTAAAAAGGTTCGTATAATTTCAAACTTTCCTCAATTTAATTTGATTTTTTTGACCGAAACTAGTGTATAATATATTATGATTTTGACCGAAACTTTCATTTCGAAAAGATTCGGTGAATATATTTTTCATATGATTTTTTGCATGCTCTTCCATCATAACAATCCATCTTAGCATATATAAATGATCTGAAAAGTTTCGTATCATTTCTAACAGTTCCCGTTTTAATTTTATTTTTGACTGAAACTAGTATAAACTAGTATATAATATATTATGGTTTTTTGACCGAAACTTGCATTTCGAAAAGTTCCATAGAATCTAATTTTCATATGATTTTTTTCCATGGACTTCCATCATAACCTTCCCTTCTAACATATATATATGATTCTAAAAGTTTAGTATCATTTCGAACAGTCCCTGATTTAATTTGAATTTTGACCGGAGCTAGTATAAATTAGTGTATAATATATCATGAAGTTTTTGACTGAAACTTGCATTTCAAAGCGTTTCGTAGAATTTTATTTTCAGATGATTTTTTGCAAGGACTTCCATCATAACCTTCACTCCTAGCATATATAAATGATTTTGAAAGTTTCGTATCATTTCGAACAATCCCCGATTTAATTTTATTTTTGATTGAAACTAGTATAAACTAGTGTATAATATATTATGATTTTTTGACCGAAACTTGCATTTCGAAAAGTTCCATAGAATCTAATTTTCATATGATTTTTTACATGGACTTCCATCATAACCTTCCCTCCTAACATATATAAATGATCTGAAAAGTTTCTTATTATTTTGAACAGTCCCTGATTTAATTTGATTTTTTTTACCGAGAAGTAGTATAAATTAGTGTACCAAATATTATGATTATTTGACAGAAACATGCATTTCAAAAAGATTCATAGAATCTCATTTTCAGATTATTTTTTGCATGGACTTCCATCATAACCTTCCCTCCTAACATATATAAATGATATAAAAAGTTTCGTATCTTTTCGAACAGTCCCTGATTTAATTTGATTGTTGATCGAAACTAGTATAAACCAGTGTATAATATATTATGATTTTTTTGACCGAAATATGCCTTTTGAAAAGTTCCATAGAATCTAATTTTCATATGATTGTTTGCATGGACTTCCATCATAACCTTTCCTACTAGCATATATAAATGATCTGAAAAGTTCCGTATCATGTCGAATAGTCCCCGATTTAATTTTATTTTTGACTGAAACTAGTATAAACTAGTGTATAATATATTATGATTTTTTGATCGAAATTTGCATTTCGAAACGCTCCATTGAATCTAATTTTCATATGATTTTTTTCCATGCACTTCCATCATAACCTTCCCTTCTAACATATATAAATGATTTTAAAAGTTTAGTATTATTTCGAACAATCCCAGATTTAATTTTAATTTTGACCGAAACTAGTATAAATTAGTGTATAATATATCATTAAGTTTTTGACTGAAACTTTCATTTCAAAGCGTTTCGTAGAATTTAATTTTCAGATGATTTTTTGCATGGACTTCCATCATAACCTTCACTCCTAGCATATATAAATGATTTGAAAAGTTTCGTATCATTTCGAACAATCCCCGATTTTAATTTATTTTTATTGAAACTAGTATAAACTAGTGTATAATATATTATGATTTTTTGACCGAAACTTGCATTTCGAAAAGTTCCATAGAATCTAATTTTCATATGATTATTTACATGTACTTCCATCATAACCTTCCCTCCTAACATATATAAATGATCTGAAAAGTTTCATATTATTTTGAACAGTCCCTGATTTAATTTGATTTTTTTATACCGAAACTAATATAAATTAGTGTACCAAATATTATGATATTTTGACAGAAACATGCATTTCAAAAAGATTCATAGAATCTTATTTTCAGATTATTTTTTGCATGGATTCCCATCATAACCTTCCCTCCTAATATATATTAATGATCTGAAAAGTTTCGTATCTTTTTGAATAGTCCCCAATTTAATTTGATTGATGACCGAAACTAGTATAAACTAGTGTATAATATATTATGAATTTTTTGACCGAAACATGCCTTTTGAAAAGTTCCATAGAATCTAATTTTCATATGATTTTTTGCATGGACTTCCATCATAACCTTCCCTCCAAGCATATATAAATGATCTGAAGAGGTTCATATCATGTCAAATAGTCCCCGATTTAATTTTATTTTTGACTGAAACTAGTATAAACTAGTGTATAATATATTATGATTTTTCAACGAAACTTGCATTTCGAAAAGCTCCATTGAATTTAATTTTCATATGATATTTTCCATGGACTTCCATCATAACGTTCCCTTCTAAGATATATTAATGAATTGAAAAGTTTCGTTTCATTTCGAACAATCCTTGATTTAATTTGCCTTTTGAATGAAAATAGTATAAATTAGTGTATAATATATCATGAATTTTTGACTGAAACTTGCATTTCAAAGCGTTTCATAGAATTTAATTTTCAGATGATTTTTGCATGGACTTACATCACAACCTTCTCTCGTAACATATAGAAACAATCTAAAAAGGTTCGTATAATTTCAAACTTTCCTCAATTTAATTTGATTTTTTTGACCGAAACTAGTGTATAATATATTATGATTTTGACCGAAACTTTCATTTCGAAAAGATTCGGTGAATATATTTTTCATATGATTTTTTGCATGCTCTTCCATCATAACAATCCATCTTAGCATATATAAATGATCTGAAAAGTTTCGTATCATTTCTAACAGTTCCCGTTTTAATTTTATTTTTGACTGAAACTAGTATAAACTAGTATATAATATATTATGGTTTTTTGACCGAAACTTGCATTTCGAAAAGTTCCATAGAATCTAATTTTCATATGATTTTTTTCCATGGACTTCCATCATAACCTTCCCTTCTAACATATATATATGATTCTAAAAGTTTAGTATCATTTCGAACAGTCCCTGATTTAATTTGAATTTTGACCGGAGCTAGTATAAATTAGTGTATAATATATCATGAAGTTTTTGACTGAAACTTGCATTTCAAAGCGTTTCGTAGAATTTTATTTTCAGATGATTTTTTGAAAGGACTTCCATCATAACCTTCACTCCTAGCATATATAAATTTTTTTGAAAGTTTCGTATCATTTCGAACAATCCCCGATTTAAATTTATTTTTGATTGAAACTAGTATAAACTAGTGTATAATATATTATGATTTTTTGACCGAAACTTGCATTTCGAAAAGTTCCATAGAATCTAATTTTCATATGATTTTTTACATGGACTTCCATCATAACCTTCCCTCCTAACATATATAAATGATCTGAAAAGTTTCTTATTATTTTGAACAGTCCCTGATTTAATTTGATTTTTTTTACCGAGAAGTAGTATAAATTAGTGTACCAAATATTATGATTATTTGACAGAAACATGCATTTCAAAAAGATTCATAGAATCTCATTTTCAGATTATTTTTTGCATGGACTTCCATCATAACCTTCCCTCCTAACATATATAAATGATATAAAAAGTTTCGTATCTTTTCGAACAGTCCCTGATTTAATTTGATTGTTGATCGAAACTAGTATAAACCAGTGTATAATATATTATGATTTTTTTGACCGAAATATGCCTTTTGAAAAGTTCCATAGAATCTAATTTTCACATGATTGTTTGCATGGACTTCCATCATAACCTCTCCTACTAGCATATATAAATGATCTGAAAAGTTCCGTATCATGTCGAATAGTCCCCGATTTAATTTTATTTTTGACTGAAACTAGTATAAACTAGTGTATAATATATTATGATTTTTTGATCGAAATTTGCATTTCGAAACGCTCCATTGAATCTAATTTTCATATGATTTTTTTCCATGCACTTCCATCATAACCTTCCCTTCTAACATATATAAATGATTTTAAAAGTTTAGTATTATTTCGAACAATCCCTGATTTAATTTTAATTTTGACCGAAACTAGTATAAATTAGTGTATAATATATCATTAAGTTTTTGACTGAAACTTGCATTTCAAAGCGTTTCGTAGAATTTAATTTTCAGATGATTTTTTGCATGGACTTCCATCATAACCTTCACTCCTAGCATATATAAATGATTTGAAAAGTTTCGTATCATTTCGAACAATCCCCGATTTTAATTTATTTTTATTGAAACTAGTATAAACTAGTGTATAATATATTATGATTTTTTGACCGAAACTTGCATTTCGAAAAGTTCCATAGAATCTAATTTTCATATGATTATTTACATGTACTTCCATCATAACCTTCCCTCCTAACATATATAAATGATCTGAAAAGTTTCATATTATTTTGAACAGTCCCTGATTTAATTTGATTTTTTTATACCGAAACTAATATAAATTAGTGTACCAAATATTATGATTTTTTGACAGAAACATGCATTTCAAAAAGATTCATAGAATCTTATTTTCAGATTATTTTTTGCATGGATTCCCATCATAACCTTCCCTCCTAATATATATTAATGATCTGAAAAGTTTCGTATCTTTTTGAATAGTCCCCAATTTAATTTGATTGATGACCGAAACTAGTATAAACTAGTGTATAATATATTATGAATTTTTTGACCGAAACATGCCTTTTGAAAAGTTCCATAGAATCTAATTTTCATATGATTTTTTGCATGGACTTCCATCATAACCTTCCCTCCAAGCATATATAAATGATCTGAAGAGGTTCATATCATGTCAAATAGTCCCCGATTTAATTTTATTTTTGACTGAAACTAGTATAAACTAGTGTATAATATATTATGATTTTTCACCGAAACTTGCATTTCGAAAAGCTCCATTGAATTTAATTTTCATATGATATTTTCCATGGACTTCCATCATAACGTTCCCTTCTAAGATATATTAATGAATTGAAAAGTTTCGTTTCATTTCGAACAATCCTTGATTTAATTTGCCTTTTGAATGAAACTAGTATAAATTAGTGTATAATATATCATGAATTTTTGACTGAAACTTGCATTTCAAAGCGTTTCATAGAATTTAATTTTCAGATGATTTTTGCATGGACTTACATCACAACCTTCTCTCGTAACATATAGAAACAATCTAAAAAGGTTCGTATAATTTCAAACTTTCCTCAATTTAATTTGATTTTTTTGACCGAAACTAGTGTATAATATATTATGATATTGACCGAAACTTTCATTTCGAAAAGATTCGGTGAATATATTTTTCATATGATTTTTTGCATGCTCTTCCATCATAACAATCCATCTTAGCATATATAAATGATCTGAAAAGTTTCGTATCATTTCTAACAGTTGCCGTTTTAATTTTATTTTTGACTGAAACTAGTATAAACTAGTATATAATATATTATGGTTTTTTGACCGAAACTTGCATTTCGAAAAGTTCCATAGAATCTAATTTTCATATGATTTTTTTCCATGGACTTCCATCATAACCTTCCCTTCTAACATATATATATATATATATATATATATATATATGATTTTAAAAGTTTAGTATCATTTCGAACAGTCCCTGATTTAATTTGAATTTTGACAGGAGCTAGTATAAATTAGTGTATAATATATCATGAAGTTTTTGACCGAAACTTGCATTTCAAAGCGTTTCGTAGAATTTAATTTTCAGATGATTTTTTGCATGGACTTCCATCATAACCTTCACTCCTAGCATATATAAATGATTTTGAAAGTTTCGTATCATTTCGAACAATCCCCGATTTAAATTTATTTTTGATTGAAACTAGTATAAACTAGTGTATAATATATTATGATTTTTTGACCGAAACTTGCATTTCGAAAAGTTCCATAGAATCTAATTTTCATATGATTTTTTACATGGACATCCATCATAACCTTCCCTCCTAACATATATAAATGATCTGAAAAGTTTCATATTATTTTGAACAGTCCCTGATTTAATTTGATTTTTTTTACCGAGAAGTAGTATAAATTAGTGTACCAAATATTATGATTATTTGACAGAAACATGCATTTCAAAAAGATTCATAGAATCTTATTTTCAGATTATTTTTTGCATGGACTTCCATCATAACCTTCCCTCCTAACATATATAAATGATATAAAAAGTTTCGTATCTTTTCGAACAGTCCCTGATTTAATTTGATTTTTGACCGAAACTAGTTTAAACCAGTGTATAATATATTATGATTTTTTTGACCGAAATATGCCTTTTGAAAAGTTCCATAGAATCTAATTTTCATATGATTGTTTGCATGGACTTCCATCATAACCTTTCCTACTAGCATATATAAATGATCTGAAAAGTTCCGTATCATGTCGAATAGTCCCCGATTTAATTTTATTTTTGACTGAAACTAGTATAAACTAATGTATAATATATTATGATTTTTTGACCGAAATTTGCATTTCGAAACGCTCCATTGAATCTAATTTTCATATGATTTTTTTCCATGCACTTCCATCATAACCTTCCCTTCTAACATATATAAATATTTTAAAAGTTTAGTATTTTTCCGAACAGTCCCTGATTTAAATTTAATTTTGACCGAAACTAGTATAAATTAGTGTATAATATATCATTAAGTTTTTGACTGAAACTTGCATTTCAAAGCGTTTCGTAGAATTTAATTTTCAGATGATTTTTTGCATGGACTTCCATCATAACCTTCACTCCTAGCACATATAAATGATTTGAAAAGTTTCGTATCATTTCGAACAATCCCCGATTTAAATTTATTTTTATTGAAACTAGTATAAACTAGTGTATAATATATTATGATTTTTTGACCGAAACTTGCATTTCGAAAAGTTCCATAGAATCTAATTTTCATATGATTATTTACATATACTTCCATCATAACCTTCCCTCCTAACATATATAAATGATCTGAAAAGTTTCATATTATTTTGAACAGTCCCTGATTTAATTTGATTTTTTTATACCGAAACTAATATAAATTAGTGTACCAAATATTATGATTTTTTGACAGAAACATGCATTTCAAAAAGATTCATAGAATCTTATTTTCAGATTATTTTTTGCATGGATTCCCATCATAACCTTCCCTCCTAATATATATTAATGATCTGAAAAGTTTCGTATCTTTTTGAATAGACCCCAATTTAATTTGATTGATGACCGAAACTAGTATAAACTAGTGTATAATATATTATGAATTTTTTGACCGAAACATGCCTTTTGAAAAGTTCCATAGAATCTAATTTTCATATGATTTTTTGCATGGACTTCCATCATAACCTTCCCTCCAAGCATATATAAATGATCTGAAGAGGTTCATATCATGTCAAATAGTCCCCGATTTAATTTTATTTTTGACTGAAACTAGTATAAACTAGTGTATAATATATTATGATTTTTCACCGAAACTTGCATTTCGAAAAGCTCCATTGAATTTAATTTTCATATGATATTTTCCATGGACTTCCATCATAACGTTCCCTTCTAAGATATATTAATGAATTGAAAAGTTTCGTTTCATTTCGAACAATCCTTGATTTAATTTGCCTTTTGAATGAAACTAGTATAAATTAGTGTATAATATATCATGAATTTTTGACTGAAACTTGCATTTCAAAGCGTTTCATAGAATTTAATTTTCAGATGATTTTTGCATGGACTTACATCACAACCTTCTCTCGTAACATATAGAAACAATCTAAAAAGGTTCGTATAATTTCAAACTTTCCTCAATTTAATTTGATTTTTTTGACCGAAACTAGTGTATAATATATTATGATATTGACCGAAACTTTCATTTCGAAAAGATTCGGTGAATATATTTTTCATATGATTTTTTGCATGCTCTTCCATCATAACAATCCATCTTAGCATATATAAATGATCTGAAAAGTTTCGTATCATTTCTAACAGTTGCCGTTTTAATTTTATTTTTGACGAAACTAGTATAAACTAGTATATAATATATTATGGTTTTTTGACCGAAACTTGCATTTCGAAAAGTTCCATAGAATCTAATTTTCATATGATTTTTTTCCATGGACTTCCATCATAACCTTCCCTTCTAACATATATATATATATATATATATATATATATATATATATATATATATATATATATATATATATGATTTTAAAAGTTTAGTATCATTTCGAACAGTCCCTGATTTAATTTGAATTTTGACAGGAGCTAGTATAAATTAGTGTATAATATATCATGAAGTTTTTGACTGAAACTTGCATTTCAAAGCGTTTCGTAGAATTTAATTTTCAGATGATTTTTTGCATGGACTTCCATCATAACCTTCACTCCTAGCATATATAAATGATTTTGAAAGTTTCATATCATTTCGAACAATCCCCGATTTAAATTTATTTTTGATTGAAACTAGTATAAACTAGTGTATAATATATTATGATTTTTTGACCGAAACTTGCATTTCGAAAAGTTCCATAGAATCTAATTTTCATATGATTTTTTACATGGACTTCCATCATAACCTTCCCTCCTAACATATATAAATGATCTGAAAAGTTTCATATTATTTTGAACAGTCCCTAATTTAATTTGATTTTTTTTACCGAGAAGTAGTATAAATTAGTGTACCAAATATTATGATTATTTGACAGAAACATGCATTTCAAAAAGATTCATAGAATCTTATTTTCAGATTATTTTTTGCATGGACTTCCATCATAACCTTCCCTCCTAACATATATAAATGATATAAAAAGTTTCGTATCTTTTCGGACAGTCCCTGATTTAATTTGATTTTTGACCGAAACTAGTTTAAACCAGTGTATAATATATTATGATTTTTTTGACCGATATATGCCTTTTGAAAAGTTCCATAGAATCTAATTTTCATATGATTGTTTGCATGGACTTCCATCATAACCTTTCCTACTAGCATATATAAATGATCTGAAAAGTTCTGTATCATGTCGAATAGTCCCCGATTTAATTTTATTTTTGACTGAAACTAGTATAAACTAGTGTATAATATATTATGATTTTTTGACCGAAATTTGCATTTCGAAACGCTCCATTGAATCTAATTTTCATATTATTTTTTTCCATGCACTTCCATCATAACCTTCCCTTCTAACATATATAAATATTTTAAAAGTTTAGTATTATTTCGAACAGTCCCTGATTTAATTTTAATTTTGACCGAAACTAGTATAAATTAGTGTATAATATATCATTAAGTTTTTGACTGAAACTTGCATTTCAAAGCGTTTCGTAGAATTTAATTTTCAGATGATTTTTTGCATGGAATTCCATCATAACCTTCACTCCTAGCACATATATTTAATTTGAAAAGTTTCGTATCATTTCAAACAATCCCCGATTTAAATTTATTTTTATTGAAACTAGTATAAACTAGTGTATAATATATTATGATTTTTTGACCGAAACTTGCATTTCGAAAAGTTCCATAGAATCTAATTTTCATATGATTATTTACATGGACTTCCATCATAACCTTCCCTCCTAACATATATAAATGATCTGAAAAGTTTCATATTATTTTGAACAGTCCCTGATTTAATTTGATTTTTTTATACCGAAACTAGTATAAATTAGTGTACCAAATATTATGATTTTTTGACAGAAACATGCATTTCAAAAAGATTCATAGAATCTTATTTTCAGATTATTTTTTGCATGGATTCCCATCATAACCTTCCCTCCTAACATATATTAATGATCTGAAAAGTTTCGTATCTTTTTGAATAGTCCCCAATTTAATTTGATTGATGACCGAAACTAGTATAAACTAGTGTATAATATATTATGAATTTTTTGACCGAAACATGCCTTTTGAAAAGTTCCATAGAATATAATTTTCATATTATTTTTTGCATGGACTTCCATCATAACCTTCCCTCCAAGCATATATAAATGATCTGAAGAGGTTCATATCATGTCAAATAGTCCCCGATTTAATTTTATTTTTGACTGAAACTAGTATAAACTAGTGTATAATATATTATGATTTTTCACCGAAACTTGCATTTCGAAAAGCTCCATTGAATTTAATTTTCATATGATATTTTCCATGGACTTCCATCATAACGTTCCCTTCTAAGATATATTAATGATCTGAAAAGTTTCGTTTCATTTCGAACAGTCCATGATTTAATTTGCCTTTTGAAAGAAACTAGTATAAATTAGTGTATAATATATCATGAATTTTTGACTGAAACTTGCATTTCAAAGCGTTTCATAGAATTTAATTTTCAGATGATTTTTGCATGGACTTACATCACAACCTTCTCTCGTAACATATAGAAACAATCTAAAAAGGTTCGTATAATTTCAAACTTTCCTCAATTTAATTTGATTTTTTTGACCGAAACTAGTGTATAATATATTATGATTTTGACCGAAACTTTCATTACAAAAAGATTCAGTGAATATATTTTTCATATGATTTTTTGCATGCTCTTCCATCATAACAATCCATCTTAGCATATATAAATGATCTGAAAAGTTTCGTATCATTTCTAACAGTTCCCGTTTTAATTTTATTTTTGACTGAAACTAGTATAAACTAGTATATAATATATTATGGTTTTTTGACCGAAACTTGCATTTCGAAAAGTTCCATAGAATCTAATTTTCATATGATTTTTTTTCCATGGACTTCCATCATAACCTTCCCTTCTAACATATATATATATATATATATATATATATATATATATATATATATATATATGATTTTAAAAGTTTAGTATCATTTTGAACAGTCCCTGATTTAATTTGAATTTTGACAGGAGCTAGTATAAATTAGTGTATAATATATCATGAAGTTTTTGACTGAAACTTGCATTTCAAAGCGTTTCGTAGAATTTAATTTTCAGATGATTTTTTGCATGGACTTCCATCATAACCTTCACTCCTAGCATATATAAATGATTTTGAAAGTTTCGTATCATTTCGAACAATCCCCGATTTAAATTTATTTTTGATTGAAACTAGTATAAACTAGTGTATAATATATTATGATTTTTTGACCGAAACTTGCAATTCGAAAAGTTCCATAGAATCTAATTTTCATATGATTATTTACATGGACTTCCATCATAACCTTCCCTCCTAACATATATAAATGATCTGAAAAGTTTCATATTATTTTGAACAGTCCCTGATTTAATTTGATTTTTTTATACCGAAACTAGTATAAATTAGTGTACCAAATATTATGATTTTTTGACAGAAACATGCATTTCAAAAAGATTCATAGAATCTTATTTTCAGATTATTTTTTGCATGGATTCCCATCATAACCTTCCCTCCTAACATATATTAATGATCTGAAAAGTTTCGTATCTTTTTGAATAGTCCCCAATTTAATTTGATTGATGACCGAAACTAGTATAAACTAGTGTATAATATATTATGAATTTTTTGACCGAAACATGCCTTTTGAAAAGTTCCATAGAATATAATTTTCATATTATTTTTTGCATGGACTTCCATCATAACCTTCCCTCCAAGCATATATAAATGATCTGAAGAGGTTCATATCATGTCAAATAGTCCCCGATTTAATTTTATTTTTGACTGAAACTAGTATAAACTAGTGTATAATATATTATGATTTTTCACCGAAACTTGCATTTCGAAAAGCTCCATTGAATTTAATTTTCATATGATATTTTCCATGGACTTCCATCATAACGTTCCCTTCTAAGATATATTAATGATCTGAAAAGTTTCGTTTCATTTCGAACAGTCCATGATTTAATTTGCCTTTTGAAAGAAACTAGTATAAATTAGTGTATAATATATCATGAATTTTTGACTGAAACTTGCATTTCAAAGCGTTTCATAGAATTTAATTTTCAGATGATTTTTGCATGGACTTACATCACAACCTTCTCTCGTAACATATAGAAACAATCTAAAAAGGTTCGTATAATTTCAAACTTTCCTCAATTTAATTTGATTTTTTTGACCGAAACTAGTGTATAATATATTATGATTTTGACCGAAACTTTCATTACAAAAAGATTCAGTGAATATATTTTTCATATGATTTTTTGCATGCTCTTCCATCATAACAATCCATCTTAGCATATATAAATGATCTGAAAAGTTTCGTATCATTTCTAACAGTTCCCGTTTTAATTTTATTTTTGACTGAAACTAGTATAAACTAGTATATAATATATTATGGTTTTTTGACCGAAACTTGCATTTCGAAAAGTTCCATAGAATCTAATTTTCATATGATTTTTTTTCCATGGACTTCCATCATAACCTTCCCTTCTAACATATATATATATATATATATATATATATATATATGATTTTAAAAGTTTAGTATCATTTTGAACAGTCCCTGATTTAATTTGAATTTTGACAGGAGCTAGTATAAATTAGTGTATAATATATCATGAAGTTTTTGACTGAAACTTGCATTTCAAAGCGTTTCGTAGAATTTAATTTTCAGATGATTTTTTGCATGGACTTCCATCATAACCTTCACTCCTAGCATATATAAATGATTTTGAAAGTTTCGTATCATTTCGAACAATCCCCGATTTAAATTTATTTTTGATTGAAACTAGTATAAACTAGTGTATAATATATTATGATTTTTTGACCGAAACTTGCAATTCGAAAAGTTCCATAGAATCTAATTTTCATATGATTTTTTACATGGACTTCCATCATAACCTTCCCTCCTAACATATATAAATGATCTGAAAAGTTTCATATTATTTTGAACAGTCCCTGATTTAATTTGATTTTTTTTTACCGAGAAGTGGTATAAATTAGTGTACCAAATATTATGATTATTTGACAGAAACATGCATTTCAAAAAGATTCATAGAATCTTATTTTCAGATTATTTTTTGCATGGACTTCCATCATAACCTTCCCTCCTAACATATATAAATGATATAAAAAGTTTCGTATCTTTTCGAACAGTCCCTGATTTAATTTGATTTTTGACCGAAACTAGTTTAAACCAGTGTATAATATATTATGATTTTTTTGACCGAAATATGCCTTTTGAAAAGTTCCATAGAATCTAATTTTCATATGATTGTTTGCATGGACTTCCATCATAACCTTTCCTACTAGCATATATAAATGATCTGAAAAGTTCCGTATCATGTCGAATAGTCCCCGATTTAATTTTATTTTTGACTGAAACTAGTATAAACTAGTGTATAATATATTATGATTTTTTGACCGAAATTTGCATTTCGAAACGCTCCATTGAATCTAATTTTCATATGATTTTTTTCCATGCACTTCCATCATAACCTTCCCTTCTAACATATATAAATGATTTTAAAAGTTTAGAATTATTTCGAACAGTCCCTGATTTAATTTTAATTTTGACCGAAACTAGTATAAATTAGTGTATAATATATCATTAAGTTTTTGACTGAAACTTGCATTTCAAAGCGTTTCGTAGAATTTAATTTTCAGATGATTTTTTGCATGGACTTCCATCATAACCTTCACTCCTAGCACATATATTTAATTTGAAAAGTTTCGTATCATTTCAAACAATCCCCGATTTAAATTTATTTTTATTGAAACTAGTATAAACTAGTGTATAATATATTATGATTTTTTGACCGAAACTTGCATTTCGAAAAGTTCCATAGAATCTAATTTTCATATGATTATTTACATGGACTTCCATCATAACCTTCCCTCCTAACATATATAAATGATATAAAAAGTTTCGTATCTTTTCGAACAGTCCCTGATTTAATTTGATTTTTGACCGAAACTAGTTTAAACCAGTGTATAATATATTATGATTTTTTTGACCGAAATATGCCTTTTGAAAAGTTCCATAGAATCTAATTTTCATATGATTGTTTGCATGGACTTCCATCATAACCTTTCCTACTAGCATATATAAATGATCTGAAAAGTTCCGTATCGGGTCGAATAGTCCCCGATTTAATTTTATTTTTGACTGAAACTAGTATAAACTAGTGTATAATATATTATGATTTTTTGACCGAAATTTGCATTTCGAAACGCTCCTTTGAATCTAATTTTCATATGATTTTTTTCCATGCACTTCCATCATAACCTTCCCTTCTAACATATATAAATGATTTTAAAAGTTTAGAATTATTTCGAACAGTCCCTGATTTAATTTTAATTTTGACCGAAACTAGTATAAATTAGTGTATAATATATCATTAAGTTTTTGACTGAAACTTGCATTTCAAAGCGTTTCGTAGAATTTAATTTTCAGATGATTTTTTGCATGGACTTCCATCATAACCTTCACTCCTAGCACATATATTTAATTTGAAAAGTTTCATATCATTTCAAACAATCCCCGATTTAAATTTATTTTTATTGAAACTAGTATAAACTAGTGTATAATATATTATGATTTTTTGACCGAAACTTGCATTTCGAAAAGTTCCATAGAATCTAATTTTCATATGATTATTTACATGGACTTCCATCATAACCTTCCCTCCTAACATATATAAATGATCTGAAAAGTTTCATATTATTTTAAACAAATCCTGATTTAATTTGATTTTTTTATACCGAAACTAGTATAAATTAGTGTACCAAATATTATGATTTTTTGACAGAAACATGCATTTCAAAAAGATTCATAGAATCTTATTTTCAGATTATTTTTTGCATGGATTCCCATCATAACCTTCCCTCCTAACATATATTAATGATCTGAAAAGTTTCGTATCTTTTTGAATAGTCCCCAATTTAATTTGATTGATGACCGAAACTTGTATAAACTAGTGTATAATATATTATGAATTTTTTGACCGAAACATGCCTTTTGAAAAGTTCCATAGAATATAATTTTCATATGATTTTTTGCATGGACTTCCATCATAACCTTCCCTCCAAGCATATATAAATGATCTGAAGAGGTTCATATCATGTCAAATAGTCCCCGATTTAAATTTATTTTTGACTGAAACTAGTATAAACTAGTATATAATATATTATGGTTTTTTGACCGAAACTTGCATTTCGAAAAGTTCCATAGAATCTAATTTTCATATGATTTTTTTCCATGGACTTCCATCATAACCTTCCCTTCTAACATATATATATATATATATATATATATATATATATATATGATTTTAAAAGTTTAGTATCATTTCGAACAGTCCCTGATTTAATTTGAATTTTGACAGGAGCTAGTATAAATTAGTGTATAATATATCATGAAGTTTTTGACCGAAACTTGCATTTCAAAGCGTTTCGTAGAATTTAATTTTCAGATGATTTTTTGCATGGACTTCCATCATAACCTTCACTCCTAGCATATATAAATGATTTTGAAAGTTTCGTATCATTTCGAACAATCCCCGATTTAAATTTATTTTTGATTGAAACTAGTATAAACTAGTGTATAATATATTATGATTTTTTGACCGAAACTTGCATTTCGAAAAGTTCCATAGAATCTAATTTTCATATGATTTTTTACATGGACATCCATCATAACCTTCCCTCCTAACATATATAAATGATCTGAAAAGTTTCATATTATTTTGAACAGTCCCTGATTTAATTTGATTTTTTTTACCGAGAAGTAGTATAAATTAGTGTACCAAATATTATGATTATTTGACAGAAACATGCATTTCAAAAAGATTCATAGAATCTTATTTTCAGATTATTTTTTGCATGGACTTCCATCATAACCTTCCCTCCTAACATATATAAATGATATAAAAAGTTTCGTATCTTTTCGAACAGTCCCTGATTTAATTTGATTTTTGACCGAAACTAGTTTAAACCAGTGTATAATATATTATGATTTTTTTGACCGAAATATGCCTTTTGAAAAGTTCCATAGAATCTAATTTTCATATGATTGTTTGCATGGACTTCCATCATAACCTTTCCTACTAGCATATATAAATGATCTGAAAAGTTCCGTATCATGTCGAATAGTCCCCGATTTAATTTTATTTTTGACTGAAACTAGTATAAACTAATGTATAATATATTATGATTTTTTGACCGAAATTTGCATTTCGAAACGCTCCATTGAATCTAATTTTCATATGATTTTTTTCCATGCACTTCCATCATAACCTTCCCTTCTAACATATATAAATATTTTAAAAGTTTAGTATTTTTCCGAACAGTCCCTGATTTAAATTTAATTTTGACCGAAACTAGTATAAATTAGTGTATAATATATCATTAAGTTTTTGACTGAAACTTGCATTTCAAAGCGTTTCGTAGAATTTAATTTTCAGATGATTTTTTGCATGGATTTCCATCATAACCTTCACTCCTAGCACATATAAATGATTTGAAAAGTTTCGTATCATTTCGAACAATCCCCGATTTAAATTTATTTTTATTGAAACTAGTATAAACTAGTGTATAATATATTATGATTTTTTGACCGAAACTTGCATTTCGAAAAGTTCCATAGAATCTAATTTTCATATGATTATTTACATGGACTTCCATCATAACCTTCCCTCCTAACATATATAAATGATCTGAAAAGTTTCATATTATTTTGAACAGTCCCTGATTTAATTTGATTTTTTTATACCGAAACTAGTATAAATTAGTGTACCAAATATTATGATTTTTTGACAGAAACATGCATTTCAAAAAGATTCATAGAATCTTATTTTCAGATTATTTTTTGCATGGATTCCCATCATAACCTTCCCTCCTAATATATATTAATGATCTGAAAAGTTTCATATCATTTCTAACAGTTCCCGTTTTAATTTTATTTTTGACTGAAACTAGTATAAACTAGTATATAATATATTATGGTTTTTTGACCGAAACTTGCATTTCGAAAAGTTCCATAGAATCTAATTTTCATATGATTTTTTTCCATGGACTTCCATCATAACCTTCCCTTCTAACACACACACACACATATATATATATATATATATATATATATATATATATATATATATATATATATATATATATATATATATATATATATATATATATATATATATATATATATGATTTTAAAAGTTTAGTATCATTTCGAACAGTCCCTGATTTAATTTGAATTTTGACAGGAGCTAGTATAAATTAGTGTATAATATATCATGAAGTTTTTGACTGAAACTTGCATTTCAAAGCGTTTCGTAGAATTTAATTTTCAGATGATTTTTTGCATGGACTTCCATCATAACCTTCACTCCTAGCATATATAAATGATTTTGAAAGTTTCATATCATTTCGAACAATCCCCGATTTAAATTTATTTTTGATTGAAACTAGTATAAACTAGTGTATAATATATTATGATTTTTTGAACGAGACTTGCATTTCGAAAAGTTCCATAGAATCTAATTTTCATATGATTTTTTACATGGACTTCCATCATAACCTTCCCTCCTAACATATATAAATGATCTGAAAAGTTTCATATTATTTTGAACAGTCCCTAATTTAATTTGATTTTTTTTACCGAGAAGTAGTATAAATTAGTGTACCAAATATTATGATTATTTGACAGAAACATGCATTTCAAAAAGATTCATAGAATCTTATTTTCAGATTATTTTTTGCATGGACTTCCATCATAACCTTCCCTCCTAACATATATAAATGATATAAAAAGTTTCGTATCTTTTCGGACAGTCCCTGATTTAATTTGATTTTTGACCGAAACTAGTTTAAACCAGTGTATAATATATTATGATTTTTTTGACCGATATATGCCTTTTGAAAAGTTCCATAGAATCTAATTTTCATATGATTGTTTGCATGGACTTCCATCATAACCTTTCCTACTAGCATATATAAATGATCTGAAAAGTTCTGTATCATGTCGAATAGTCCCCGATTTAATTTTATTTTTGACTGAAACTAGTATAAACTAGTGTATAATATATTATGATTTTTTGACCGAAATTTGCATTTCGAAACGCTCCATTGAATCTAATTTTCATATTATTTTTTTCCATGCACTTCCATCATAACCTTCCCTTCTAACATATATAAATATTTTAAAAGTTTAGTATTATTTCGAACAGTCCCTGATTTAATTTTAATTTTGACCGAAACTAGTATAAATTAGTGTATAATATATCATTAAGTTTTTGACTGAAACTTGCATTTCAAAGCGTTTCGTAGAATTTAATTTTCAGATGATTTTTTGCATGGAATTCCATCATAACCTTCACTCCTAGCACATATATTTAATTTGAAAAGTTTCGTATCATTTCAAACAATCCCCGATTTTAATTTATTTTTATTGAAACTAGTATAAACTACTGTATAATATATTATGATTTTTTGACCGAAACTTGCATTTCGAAAAGTTCCATAGAATCTAATTTTCATATGATTATTTACATGGACTTCCATCATAACCTTCCCTCCTAACATATATAAATGATCTGAAAAGTTTCATATTATTTTGAACAGTCCCTGATTTAATTTGATTTTTTTATACCGAAACTAGTATAAATTAGTGTACCAAATATTATGATTTTTTGACAGAAACATGCATTTCAAAAAGATTCATAGAATCTTATTTTCAGATTATTTTTTGCATGGATTCCCATCATAACCTTCCCTCCTAACATATATTAATGATCTGAAAAGTTTCGTATCTTTTTGAATAGTCCCCAATTTAATTTGATTGATGACCGAAACTAGTATAAACTAGTGTATAATATATTATGAATTTTTTGACCGAAACATGCCTTTTGAAAAGTTCCATAGAATATAATTTTCATATTATTTTTTGCATGGACTTCCATCATAACCTTCCCTCCAAGCATATATAAATGATCTGAAGAGGTTCATATCATGTCAAATAGTCCCCGATTTAATTTTATTTTTGACTGAAACTAGTATAAACTAGTGTATAATATATTATGATTTTTCACCGAAACTTGCATTTCGAAAAGCTCCATTGAATTTAATTTTCATATGATATTTTCCATGGACTTCCATCATAACGTTCCCTTCTAAGATATATTAATGATCTGAAAAGTTTCGTTTCATTTCGAACAGTCCATGATTTAATTTGCCTTTTGAAAGAAACTAGTATAAATTAGTGTATAATATATCATGAATTTTTGACTGAAACTTGCATTTCAAAGCGTTTCATAGAATTTAATTTTCAGATGATTTTTGCATGGACTTACATCACAACCTTCTCTCGTAACATATAGAAACAATCTAAAAAGGTTCGTATAATTTCAAACTTTCCTCAATTTAATTTGATTTTTTTGACCGAAACTAGTGTATAATATATTATGATTTTGACCGAAACTTTCATTACAAAAAGATTCAGTGAATATATTTTTCATATGATTTTTTGCATGCTCTTCCATCATAACAATCCATCTTAGCATATATAAATGATCTGAAAAGTTTCGTATCATTTCTAACAGTTCCCGTTTTAATTTTATTTTTGACTGAAACTAGTATAAACTAGTATATAATATATTATGGTTTTTTGACCGAAACTTGCATTTCGAAAAGTTCCATAGAATCTAATTTTCATATGATTTTTTTTCCATGGACTTCCATCATAACCTTCCCTTCTAACATATATATATATATATATATATATATATATATATATATATATATATATATATATATGATTTTAAAAGTTTAGTATCATTTTGAACAGTCCCTGATTTAATTTGAATTTTGACAGGAGCTAGTATAAATTAGTGTATAATATATCATGAAGTTTTTGACTGAAACTTGCATTTCAAAGCGTTTCGTAGAATTTAATTTTCAGATGATTTACTGCATGGACTTCCATCATAACCTTCACTCCTAGCATATATAAATGATTTTGAAAGTTTCGTATCATTTCGAACAATCCCCGATTTAAATTTATTTTTGATTGAAACTAGTATAAAGTAGTGTATAATATATTATGATTTTTTGACCGAAACTTGCAATTCGAAAAGTTCCATAGAATCTAATTTTCATATGATTTTTTACATGGACTTCCATCATAACCTTCCCTCCTAACATATATAAATGATCTGAAAAGTTTCATATTATTTTGAACAGTCCCTGATTTAATTTGATTTTTTTTTACCGAGAAGTGGTATAAATTAGTGTACCAAATATTATGATTATTTGACAGAAACATGCATTTCAAAAAGATTCATAGAATCTTATTTTCAGATTATTTTTTGCATGGACTTCCATCATAACCTTCCCTCCTAACATATATAAATGATATAAAAAGTTTCGTATCTTTTCGAACAGTCCCTGATTTAATTTGATTTTTGACCGAAACTAGTTTAAACCAGTGTATAATATATTATGATTTTTTTGACCGAAATATGCCTTTTGAAAAGTTCCATAGAATCTAATTTTCATATGATTGTTTGCATGGACTTCCATCATAACCTTTCCTACTAGCATATATAAATGATCTGAAAAGTTCCGTATCATGTCGAATAGTCCCCGATTTAATTTTATTTTTGACTGAAACTAGTATAAACTAGTGTATAATATATTATGATTTTTTGACCGAAATTTGCATTTCGAAACGCTCCATTGAATCTAATTTTCATATGATTTTTTTCCATGCACTTCCATCATAACCTTCCCTTCTAACATATATAAATGATTTTAAAAGTTTAGAATTATTTCGAACAGTCCCTGATTTAATTTTAATTTTGACCGAAACTAGTATAAATTAGTGTATAATATATCATTAAGTTTTTGACTGAAACTTGCATTTCAAAGCGTTTCGTAGAATTTAATTTTCAGATGATTTTTTGCATGGACTTCCATCATAACCTTCACTCCTAGCACATATATTTAATTTGAAAAGTTTCGTATCATTTCAAACAATCCCCGATTTAAATTTATTTTTATTGAAACTAGTATAAACTAGTGTATAATATATTATGATTTTTTGACCGAAACTTGCATTTCGAAAAGTTCCATAGAATCTAATTTTCATATGATTATTTACATGGACTTCCATCATAACCTTCCCTCCTAACATATATAAATGATATAAAAAGTTTCGTATCTTTTCGAACAGTCCCTGATTTAATTTGATTTTTGACCGAAACTAGTTTAAACCAGTGTATAATATATTATGATTTTTTTGACCGAAATATGCCTTTTGAAAAGTTCCATAGAATCTAATTTTCATATGATTGTTTGCATGGACTTCCATCATAACCTTTCCTACTAGCATATATAAATGATCTGAAAAGTTCCGTATCATGTCGAATAGTCCCCGATTTAATTTTATTTTTGACTGAAACTAGTATAAACTAGTGTATAATATATTATGATTTTTTGACCGAAATTTGCATTTCGAAACGCTCCATTGAATCTAATTTTCATATGATTTTTTTCCATGCACTTCCATCATAACCTTCCCTTCTAACATATATAAATGATTTTAAAAGTTTAGAATTATTTCGAACAGTCCCTGATTTAATTTTAATTTTGACCGAAACTAGTATAAATTAGTGTATAATATATCATTAAGTTTTTGACTGAAACTTGCATTTCAAAGCGTTTCGTAGAATTTAATTTTCAGATGATTTTTTGCATGGACTTCCATCATAACCTTCACTCCTAGCACATATATTTAATTTGAAACGTTTCGTATCATTTCAAACAATCCCCGATTTAAATTTATTTTTATTGAAACTAGTATAAACTAGTGTATAATATATTATGATTTTTTGACCGAAACTTGCATTTCGAAAAGTTCCATAGAATCTAATTTTCATATGATTATTTACATGGACTTCCATCATAACCTTCCCTCCTAACATATATAAATGATCTGAAAAGTTTCATATTATTTTAAACAAATCCTGATTTAATTTGATTTTTTTATACCGAAACTAGTATAAATTAGTGTACCAAATATTATGATTTTTTGACAGAAACATGCATTTCAAAAAGATTCATAGAATCTTATTTTCAGATTATTTTTTGCATGGATTCCCATCATAACCTTCCCTCCTAACATATATTAATGATCTGAAAAGTTTCGTATCTTTTTGAATAGTCCCCAATTTAATTTGATTGATGACCGAAACTAGTATAAACTAGTGTATAATATATTATGAATTTTTTGACCGAAACATGCCTTTTGAAAAGTTCCATAGAATATAATTTTCATATGATTTTTTGCATGGACTTCCATCATAACCTTCCCTCCAAGCATATATAAATGATCTGAAGAGGTTCATATCATGTCAAATAGTCCCCGATTTAATTTTATTTTTGACTGAAACTAGTATAAACTAGTGTATAATATATTATGATTTTTCACCGAAACTTGCATTTCGAAAAGCTCCATTGAATTTAATTTTCATATGACATTTTCCTTGGACTTCCATCATAACGTTCCCTTCTAAGATATATTAATGATCTGAAAAGTTTCGTTTCATTTCGAACAGTCCTTGATTTAATTTGCCTTTTGAACGAAACTAGTATAAATTAGTGTATAATATATCATGAATTTTTGACTGAAACTTGCATTTCAAAGCATTTCATAGAATTTAATTTTCAGATGATTTTTCCATGGAATTACATCACAACCTTCTCTCGTAACATATAGAAACAATCAAAAAAGGTTCGTATAATTTCAAACTTTCCTCAATTTAATTTGATTTTTTTGACCGAAACTAGTGTATAATATATTATGATTTTGACCGAAACTTTCATTTCGAAAAGATTCGGTGAATATATTTTTCATATCATTTTTTTGGCATATTCTTCCATCATAACAATCCATCTTAGCATATATAAATGATTTGAAAAGTTTCGTATCTTTTCTAACAGTTCCCGTTTTAATTTTATTTTTGACTGAAACTAGTATAAACTAGAATATAATATATTATGGTTTTTTGACCGAAACATGCATTTCGAAAAGTTCAATAGAATCTAATTTTCATATGATTTTTTTCCATGGACTTCCATCATAACCTTCCCTTCTAACATATATATATGATTTTAAAAGTTTAGTATCATTTCAAACAGTCCCTGATTTAATTTGAATTTTGACCGGAGCTAGTATAAATTAGTGTATAATATATCATGAAGTTTTTGACTGAAACTTGCATTTCAAAGCGTTTCGTA
This sequence comes from Lathyrus aphaca, assembly GCA_963966055.1. Lineage (NCBI taxonomy): Eukaryota > Viridiplantae > Streptophyta > Magnoliopsida > Fabales > Fabaceae > Lathyrus > Lathyrus aphaca. The sequence continues at coordinate 565,801,673 of OZ014523.1, forward strand.
GAATTTAATTTTCAGATGATTTTTTGCATGGACTTCCATCATAACCTTCCCTTCTAACATATATATATGATTTTAAAAGTTTAGTATCATTTCGAACAGTCCCTGATTTAATTTGAATTTTGACCGGAGCTAGTATAAATTAGTGTATAATATATCATGACGTTTTTTACTGAAACTTGCATTTCAAAGCGTTCCATAGAATCTAATTTTCATATGATTTTTTACATGGACTTCCATCATAACCTTCCCTCCTAACATATATAAATGATATGTACCAAATATTATGATTATTTGACAGAAACATGCATTTCAAAAAGATTCATAGAATCTTATTTTCAGATTATTTTTTGCATGGACTTCCATCATAACCTTCCCTCCTAACATATATAAATGATCTGAAAAAGTTTCGTATCTTTTTGGACAGTCCCCGATTTAATTTGATTGTTGACCGAAACTAGTATAAACTAGTGTATAATATATTATGAATTTTTTAACCGAAATATGCCTTTTGAAAAGTTCCATAGAATCTAATTTTCATATGATTGTTTGCATGGACTTCCATCATAACCTTTCCTACTAGCATATATAAATGATCTGAAAAGTTCCGTATCATGTCGAATAGTCCCCGATTTAATTTTATTTTTGACTGAAACTAGTATAAACTAGTGTATAATATATTATGATTTTTTGACCGAAATTTGCATTTCGAAACGCTCCATTGAATCTAATTTTCATATGATTTTTTTCCATGCACTTCCATCATAACCTTCCCTTCTAACATATATAAATGATTTTAAAAGTTTAGAATTATTTCGAACAGTCCCTGATTTAATTTTAATTTTGACCGAAACTAGTATAAATTAGTGTATAATATATCATTAAGTTTTTGACTGAAACTTGCATTTCAAAGCGTTTCGTAGAATTTAATTTTCAGATGATTTTTTGCATGGACTTCCATCATAACCTTCACTCCTAGCACATATATTTAATTTGAAAAGTTTCGTATCATTTCAAACAATCCCCGATTTAAATTTATTTTTATTGAAACTAGTATAAACTAGTGTATAATATATTATGATTTTTTGACCGAAACTTGCATTTCGAAAAGTTCCATAGAATCTAATTTTCATATGATTATTTACATGGACTTCCATCATAACCTTCCCTCCTAACATATATAAATGATATAAAAAGTTTCGTATCTTTTCGAACAGTCCCTGATTTAATTTGATTTTTGACCGAAACTAGTTTAAACCAGTGTATAATATATTATGATTTTTTTGACCGAAATATGCCTTTTGAAAAGTTCCATAGAATCTAATTTTCATATGATTGTTTGCATGGACTTCCATCATAACCTTTCCTACTAGCATATATAAATGATCTGAAAAGTTCCGTATCATGTCGAATAGTCCCCGATTTAATTTTATTTTTGACTGAAACTAGTATAAACTAGTGTATAATATATTATGATTTTTTGACCGAAATTTGCATTTCGAAACGCTCCATTGAATCTAATTTTCATATGATTTTTTTCCATGCACTTCCATCATAACCTTCCCTTCTAACATATATAAATGATTTTAAAAGTTTAGAATTATTTCGAACAGTCCCTGATTTAATTTTAATTTTGACCGAAACTAGTATAAATTAGTGTATAATATATCATTAAGTTTTTGACTGAAACTTGCATTTCAAAGCGTTTCGTAGAATTTAATTTTCAGATGATTTTTTGCATGGACTTCCATCATAACCTTCACTCCTAGCACATATATTTAATTTGAAAAGTTTCGTATCATTTCAAACAATCCCCGATTTAAATTTATTTTTATTGAAACTAGTATAAACTAGTGTATAATATATTATGATTTTTTGACCGAAACTTGCATTTCGAAAAGTTCCATAGAATCTAATTTTCATATGATTATTTACATGGACTTCCATCATAACCTTCCCTCCTAACATATATAAATGATCTGAAAAGTTTCATATTATTTTAAACAAATCCTGATTTAATTTGATTTTTTTATACCGAAACTAGTATAAATTAGTGTACCAAATATTATGATTTTTTGACAGAAACATGCATTTCAAAAAGATTCATAGAATCTTATTTTCAGATTATTTTTTGCATGGATTCCCATCATAACCTTCCCTCCTAACATATATTAATGATCTGAAAAGTTTCGTATCTTTTTGAATAGTCCCCAATTTAATTTGATTGATGACCGAAACTAGTATAAACTAGTGTATAATATATTATGAATTTTTTGACCGAAACATGCCTTTTGAAAAGTTCCATAGAATATAATTTTCATATGATTTTTTGCATGGACTTCCATCATAACCTTCCCTCCAAGCATATATAAATGATCTGAAGAGGTTCATATCATGTCAAATAGTCCCCGATTTAATTTTATTTTTGACTGAAACTAGTATAAACTAGTGTATAATATATTATGATTTTTCACCGAAACTTGCATTTCGAAAAGCTCCATTGAATTTAATTTTCATATGACATTTTCCTTGGACTTCCATCATAACGTTCCCTTCTAAGATATATTAATGATCTGAAAAGTTTCGTTTCATTTCGAACAGTCCTTGATTTAATTTGCCTTTTGAACGAAACTAGTATAAATTAGTGTATAATATATCATGAATTTTTGACTGAAACTTGCATTTCAAAGCATTTCATAGAATTTAATTTTCAGATGATTTTTCCATGGAATTACATCACAACCTTCTCTCGTAACATATAGAAACAATCAAAAAAGGTTCGTATAATTTCAAACTTTCCTCAATTTAATTTGATTTTTTTGACCGAAACTAGTGTATAATATATTATGATTTTGACCGAAACTTTCATTTCGAAAAGATTCGGTGAATATATTTTTCATATCATTTTTTTGGCATATTCTTCCATCATAACAATCCATCTTAGCATATATAAATGATTTGAAAAGTTTCGTATCTTTTCTAACAGTTCCCGTTTTAATTTTATTTTTGACTGAAACTAGTATAAACTAGAATATAATATATTATGGTTTTTTGACCGAAACATGCATTTCGAAAAGTTCAATAGAATCTAATTTTCATATGATTTTTTTCCATGGACTTCCATCATAACCTTCCCTTCTAACATATATATATGATTTTAAAAGTTTAGTATCATTTCGAACAGTCCCTGATTTAATTTGAATTTTGACCGGAGCTAGTATAAATTAGTGTATAATATATCATGAAGTTTTTGACTGAAACTTGCATTTCAAAGCGTTTCGTAGAATTTAATTTTCAGATGATTTTTTGCATGGACTTCCATCATAACCTTCCCTTCTAACATATATATATGATTTTAAAAGTTTAGTATCATTTCGAACAGTCCCTGATTTAATTTGAATTTTGACCGGAGCTAGTATAAATTAGTGTATAATATATCATGACGTTTTTTACTGAAACTTGCATTTCAAAGCGTTCCATAGAATCTAATTTTCATATGATTTTTTACATGGACTTCCATCATAACCTTCCCTCCTAACATATATAAATGATATGTACCAAATATTATGATTATTTGACAGAAACATGCATTTCAAAAAGATTCATAGAATCTTATTTTCAGATTATTTTTTGCATGGACTTCCATCATAACCTTCCCTCCTAACATATATAAATGATCTGAAAAAGTTTCGTATCTTTTTGGACAGTCCCCGATTTAATTTGATTGTTGACCGAAACTAGTATAAACTAGTGTATAATATATTATGAATTTTTTAACCGAAATATGCCTTTTGAAAAGTTCCATAGAATCTAATTTTCATATGATTGTTTGCATGGACTTCCATCATAACCTTTCCTACTAGCATATATAAATGATCTGAAAAGTTCCGTATCATGTCGAATAGTCCCCGATTTAATTTTATTTTTGACTGAAACTAGTATAAACTAGTGTATAATATATTATGATTTTTTGACCGAAATTTGCATTTCGAAACGCTCCATTGAATCTAATTTTCATATGATTTTTTTCCATGCACTTCCATCATAACCTTCCCTTCTAACATATATAAATGATTTTAAAAGTTTAGAATTATTTCGAACAGTCCCTGATTTAATTTTAATTTTGACCGAAACTAGTATAAATTAGTGTATAATATATCATTAAGTTTTTGACTGAAACTTGCATTTCAAAGCGTTTCGTAGAATTTAATTTTCAGATGATTTTTTGCATGGACTTCCATCATAACCTTCACTCCTAGCACATATATTTAATTTGAAAAGTTTCGTATCATTTCAAACAATCCCCGATTTAAATTTATTTTTATTGAAACTAGTATAAACTAGTGTATAATATATTATGATTTTTTGACCGAAACTTGCATTTCGAAAAGTTCCATAGAATCTAATTTTCATATGATTATTTACATGGACTTCCATCATAACCTTCCCTCCTAACATATATAAATGATATAAAAAGTTTCGTATCTTTTCGAACAGTCCCTGATTTAATTTGATTTTTGACCGAAACTAGTTTAAACCAGTGTATAATATATTATGATTTTTTTGACCGAAATATGCCTTTTGAAAAGTTCCATAGAATCTAATTTTCATATGATTGTTTGCATGGACTTCCATCATAACCTTTCCTACTAGCATATATAAATGATCTGAAAAGTTCCGTATCATGTCGAATAGTCCCCGATTTAATTTTATTTTTGACTGAAACTAGTATAAACTAGTGTATAATATATTATGATTTTTTGACCGAAATTTGCATTTCGAAACGCTCCATTGAATCTAATTTTCATATGATTTTTTTCCATGCACTTCCATCATAACCTTCCCTTCTAACATATATAAATGATTTTAAAAGTTTAGAATTATTTCGAACAGTCCCTGATTTAATTTTAATTTTGACCGAAACTAGTATAAATTAGTGTATAATATATCATTAAGTTTTTGACTGAAACTTGCATTTCAAAGCGTTTCGTAGAATTTAATTTTCAGATGATTTTTTGCATGGACTTCCATCATAACCTTCACTCCTAGCACATATATTTAATTTGAAAAGTTTCGTATCATTTCAAACAATCCCCGATTTAAATTTATTTTTATTGAAACTAGTATAAACTAGTGTATAATATATTATGATTTTTTGACCGAAACTTGCATTTCGAAAAGTTCCATAGAATCTAATTTTCATATGATTATTTACATGGACTTCCATCATAACCTTCCCTCCTAACATATATAAATGATCTGAAAAGTTTCATATTATTTTAAACAAATCCTGATTTAATTTGATTTTTTTATACCGAAACTAGTATAAATTAGTGTACCAAATATTATGATTTTTTGACAGAAACATGCATTTCAAAAAGATTCATAGAATCTTATTTTCAGATTATTTTTTGCATGGATTCCCATCATAACCTTCCCTCCTAACATATATTAATGATCTGAAAAGTTTCGTATCTTTTTGAATAGTCCCCAATTTAATTTGATTGATGACCGAAACTAGTATAAACTAGTGTATAATATATTATGAATTTTTTGACCGAAACATGCCTTTTGAAAAGTTCCATAGAATATAATTTTCATATGATTTTTTGCATGGACTTCCATCATAACCTTCCCTCCAAGCATATATAAATGATCTGAAGAGGTTCATATCATGTCAAATAGTCCCCGATTTAATTTTATTTTTGACTGAAACTAGTATAAACTAGTGTATAATATATTATGATTTTTCACCGAAACTTGCATTTCGAAAAGCTCCATTGAATTTAATTTTCATATGACATTTTCCTTGGACTTCCATCATAACGTTCCCTTCTAAGATATATTAATGATCTGAAAAGTTTCGTTTCATTTCGAACAGTCCTTGATTTAATTTGCCTTTTGAACGAAACTAGTATAAATTAGTGTATAATATATCATGAATTTTTGACTGAAACTTGCATTTCAAAGCATTTCATAGAATTTAATTTTCAGATGATTTTTCCATGGAATTACATCACAACCTTCTCTCGTAACATATAGAAACAATCAAAAAAGGTTCGTATAATTTCAAACTTTCCTCAATTTAATTTGATTTTTTTGACCGAAACTAGTGTATAATATATTATGATTTTGACCGAAACTTTCATTTCGAAAAGATTCGGTGAATATATTTTTCATATCATTTTTTTGGCATATTCTTCCATCATAACAATCCATCTTAGCATATATAAATGATTTGAAAAGTTTCGTATCTTTTCTAACAGTTCCCGTTTTAATTTTATTTTTGACTGAAACTAGTATAAACTAGAATATAATATATTATGGTTTTTTGACCGAAACATGCATTTCGAAAAGTTCAATAGAATCTAATTTTCATATGATTTTTTTCCATGGACTTCCATCATAACCTTCCCTTCTAACATATATATATGATTTTAAAAGTTTAGTATCATTTCGAACAGTCCCTGATTTAATTTGAATTTTGACCGGAGCTAGTATAAATTAGTGTATAATATATCATGAAGTTTTTGACTGAAACTTGCATTTCAAAGCGTTTCGTAGAATTTAATTTTCAGATGATTTTTTGCATGGACTTCCATCATAACCTTCCCTTCTAACATATATATATGATTTTAAAAGTTTAGTATCATTTCGAACAGTCCCTGATTTAATTTGAATTTTGACCGGAGCTAGTATAAATTAGTGTATAATATATCATGACGTTTTTTACTGAAACTTGCATTTCAAAGCGTTCCATAGAATCTAATTTTCATATGATTTTTTACATGGACTTCCATCATAACCTTCCCTCCTAACATATATAAATGATATGTACCAAATATTATGATTATTTGACAGAAACATGCATTTCAAAAAGATTCATAGAATCTTATTTTCAGATTATTTTTTGCATGGACTTCCATCATAACCTTCCCTCCTAACATATATAAATGATCTGAAAAAGTTTCGTATCTTTTTGGACAGTCCCCGATTTAATTTGATTGTTGACCGAAACTAGTATAAACTAGTGTATAATATATTATGAATTTTTTAACCGAAATATGCCTTTTGAAAAGTTCCATAGAATCTAATTTTCATATGATTGTTTGCATGGACTTCCATCACAACCTTTCCTACTAGCATATATAAATGATCTGAAAAGTTCCGTATCATGTCGAATAGTCCCCGATTTAATTTTATTTTTGACTGAAACTAGTATAAACTAGTGTATAATATATTATAATTTTTTGACCGAAACTTGCATTTTGAAAAGCTCCATTGAATCTAATTTTCATATGATATTTTCCATGGACTTCCATCATAACGTTCCCTTCTAAGATATATTTAATGATCTGAAAAGTTTCGTTTCATCCAAACAGTCCTTGATTTAATTTGACTTTTGAACGAAACTAGTATAAATTAGTGTATAATATATCATGAATTTTTGACTGAAACTTGCATTTCTAAGCGTATCATAGAATTTAATTTTCAGATGATTTTTTGCATGGACTTACATCATAACCTTCTCTCGTAACATATAAAAACGATCTAAAAAGGTTCATATAATTTCAAACATTCCTCGATTTAATTTGATTTTTTTGACCGAAACTAGTGTATAATATATTATGATTTTTTGCCAAAACTTTCATTTCGAAAAGATTCAGTGAATATATTTTTCATATGATTTTTTGCATGCGCTTCTATCATAGCAATCCCTCCTAGCATATAAAATGATCTGAAAAGTTTTGTATCATTTCGAACAGTTCCCGATTTAATTTTATTTTTGACTGAAACTAGTATAAACTAGTATATAATATATTATGATGTTTTGACCGAAACATGCATTTCGAAAAGTTCCATAGAATCTAATTTTCATATGATTTTTTTCCATGTACTTCCATCATAACCTTCCCTTCTAACATATATATATATGATTTTAAAAGTTTAGTATCATTTCAAACAGTCCCTGATTTAATTTGAATTTTGACCGGAACTAGTATAAATTAGTGTATAATATATCATGAAGTTTTTGACTGAAACTTGCATTTCAAAGCATTTCGTAGAATTTAATTTTCAGATGATTTTTTGCATGGACTTCCATCATAACCTTCACTCCTAGCATATATAAATGATTTTAAAAGTTTCGTATCATTTCAAACAATCCCCGATTTAAATTTATTTTTGATTGAAACTAGTATAAACTAGTGTAAAATATATTATGATTTTTTGACTGAAACTTACATTTCGAAAAGTTCCATAGAATCTAATTTTCATATGATTATTTACATGGACTTCCATCATAACCTTCCCTCCTAACATATAAAAATGATTTGAAAAGTTTCATATTATTTTGAACAGTACCTGACATAATTTGAATTTTTTTTTACCGAAACTAGTATAAATTAGTGTACCAAATATTATGATTTTTTGATAGAAACATGCATTTCAAAAATATTCATAGAATCTTATTTTCAGATTATTTTTTGCATGGACTTCCATCATAACCTTCCCTCCTAACATATATAAATGATCTAAAAAGTTTCGTATCTTTTCGAATAGTCCCCGATTTAATTTGATTGTTGACCGAAACTAGTATAAACCAATGTATAATATATTATGATTTTTTTGACCGAAATATGCCTTTTGAAAAGTTCCATAGAATCTAATTTTCATATGATTTTTTGCATGGACTTCCATCATAACCTTCCCTTCTAGTATATCGAAATGATCTGAAAAGTTTCGTATCATGTCGAATAGTCCCCGATTTAATTTTATTTTTGACTGAAACTAGTATAAACTAGTGTATAATATATTATGATTTTTTGACCGAAATTTACATTTCGAAACGCTCCATTGAATCTAATTTTCATATGATATTTTCCATGGACTTCCATCATAACGTTCCCTTCTAAGATATGTTAATGATCTGAAATTTTTTGTTTCATTTCGAACAGTCCCTGATTTAATTTGACTTTTGAACGAAACTAGTATAAATTAGTGTATAATATATCATGAATTTTTGACTTAAACTTGCATTTCAAAGGGTTTCATAGACTTTAATTTTCAAATGATTTTTTGAAAGGACTTACATCATAACCTTCTCTCGTAACATATAGAAATGATCTAAAAAGGTTCATATAATTTCGAACATTCCTCGATTTAATTTGATTTTTTTTGACCGAAACTAGTGTATAATATATTATGATTTTTTGCCAAAACTTTCATTTCGAAAAGATTCAGTGAATATATTTTTCATATGATTTTTTGCATGCGCTTCTATCATAGAAATCCCTCCTCGCATATATAAATGATCTGAAAAGTTTTGTATCATTTCGAACAGTTCCCGATTTAATTTTATTTTTGACTGAAACTAGTATAAACTAGTATATAATATATTATGATGTTTTGACCGAAACATGCATTTCGAAAAGTTCCATAGAATCTAATTGTCAAATGATTTTTTTCCATGTACTTCCATCATAACTTTCCCTTCTAACATATATATATGATTTTAAAAGTTTAGTATCATTTCGAACAGTCCCTGATTTAATTTGAATTTTGACCAGAACTAGTATAAATTAGTGTATAATATATCATGAAGTTTTTGACTGAAACTGGCATTTCAAAGCGTTTCGTAGAATTTAATTTTCAGATGATTTTTTGCATGGACTTCCATCATAACCTTCACTCCTAGCATATATAAATGATTTTAAAAGTTTCGTATCATTTCAAACAATCCCCGATTTAAATTTATTTTTGATTGAAACTAGTATAAACTAGTGTAAAATATATTATGATTTTTTGACTGAAACTTACATTTCGAAAAGTTCCATAGAATCTAATTTTCATATGATTATTTACATGGACTTCCATCATAACCTTCCCTCCTAACATATAAAAATGATCTGAAAAGTTTCATATTATTTTGAACAGTACCTGACATAATTTGATTTTTTTTTACCGAAACTAGTATAAATTAGTGTACCAAATATTATGATTTTTTGACAGAAACATGCATTTCAAAAAGATTCATAGAATCTTATTTTCAGATTATTTTTTGCATGGACTTCCATCATAACCTTCCCTCCTAACATATATAAATGATCTAAAAAGTTTCGTATCTTTTCGAATAGTCCCCGATTTAATTTGATTGTTGACCGAAACTAGTATAAACCAATGTATAATATATTATGATTTTTTTGACCGAAATATGCCTTTTGAAAAGTTCCATAGAATCTAATTTTCATATGATTTTTTGCATGGACTTCCATCATAACCTTCCCTTCTAGTATATAGAAATGATCTGAAAAGTTTCGTATCATGTCGAATAGTCCCCGATTTAATTTTATTTTTGACTGAAACTAGTATAAACTAGTGTATAATATATTATGATTTTTTGACCGAAATTTGCATTTCGAAACGCTCCATTGAATCTAATTTTCATATGATATTTTCCATGGACTTCCATCATAACGTTCCCTTCTAAGATATGTTAATGATCTGAAATTTTTTGTTTCATTTCGAACAGTCCCTGATTTAATTTGACTTTTGAACGAAACTAGTATAAATTAGTGTATAATATATCATGAATTTTTGACTTAAACTTGCATTTGAAAGGGTTTCATAGACTTTAATTTTCAAATGATTTTTTGAAAGGACTTACATCATAACCTTCTCTCGTAACATATAGAAATGATCTAAAAAGGTTCATATAATTTCGAACATTCCTCGATTGAATTTGATTTTTTTGACCGAAACTAGTGTATAATATATTATGATTTTTTGCCGAAACTTTCATTTCGAAAAGATTCAGTGAATATATTTTTCATATGATTTTTTGCATGCGCTTCTATCATAGCAATCCCTCCTAGCATATATAAATGATCTGAAAAGTTTCGTATCATTTCGAACAGTTCTCGATTTAATATTATTTTTGACTGAAACTAGTATAAACTAGTATATAATATATTATGATTTTTTGACCGAAACTTGCATTTCGAAAAGTTCCATAGAATCTAATTTTCATATGATTTTTTTCCATGGACTTCCATCATAACCTTCCCTTCTAACATATATAAATGATTTTAAAAGTTTAGTATCATTACAAACAGTCACTGATTTAATTTGAATTATGACCGAAACTAGTATAAATTAGTGTATAATATATCATGAGTTTTTGACTGAAACTTCCATTTCAAAGCATTTCGTAGAATTTAATTTTCAGATGATTTTTTGCATGGAATTCCATCATAACCTTCACTCCCAGCATATATAAATGATCTGAAAAGTTTCGTATCATTTCGAAGAATCCCCGATTTAAATTTATTTTTGATTGAAACTAGTATAAACTAGTGTATAATATATTATGGTTTTTTGACCGAAACATGCATTTCAAAAAGTTCCATAGAATATAATTTTCATATGATTATTTTCATGGACTTCCATCATAACCTTCCCTCCTAACATATATAAATGATCTGAAAAGTTTCATATTATTTTGAACAGTCCCTGATTTAATTTCATTTTTTTATACCGAAACTAGTATAAATTAGTGTACCAAATATTATGATTTTTTGACAGAAACATGCATTTCAAAAAGATTCATAGAATCTTATTTTCAGATTATTTTTTGCATGGACTTCCATCATAACCTTCCCTCCTAACATATATAAATTATCTGAAAAGTTTTGTATCTTTTCGAACAGTCCCCGATTTAATTTGATTGTTGACCGAAACTAGTATAAACCAATGTATAATATATTATGATTTTTTTGACTGAAATATGCCTTTTGAAAAGTTCCATAGAATCTAATTTTCATATGATTTTTTGCATGGACTTCCATCATAACCTTCCCTTCTAGTATATAGAAATGATCTGAAAAGTTTCATATCATGTTGAATAGTCCCCGATTTAATTTTATTTTTGACTAAAACTAGTATAAACTAGTGTATAATATATTATGATTTTTTGACCGAAATTTTCATTTCGAAACGCTCCATTGAATCTAATTTTCATATGATATTTTCCATGGACTTCCATCATAACGTTCCCTTCTAAGATATGTTAATGATCTGAAAAGTTTCGTTTGATTTCGAACAGTCCCTGAATTAATTTGACTTTTGAACGAAACTAGTATAAATTAGTGTATAATATATCATGAATTTTTGACTTAAACTTGCATTTCAAAGGGTTTCATACACTTTAATTTTCAAATGATTTTTTGAAAGGACTTACATCATAACCTTCTCTCGTATAATATAGAAACGATCTAACAAGGTTCATATAATTTCGAACATTCCTCGATTTAATTTGATTTTTTTGACCGAAACTAGTGTATAATATATTATGATTTTTTGCCGAAACTTTCATTTCGAAAAGATTCAGTGAATATATTTTTCATATGATTTTTTGCATGCGCTTCCATCATAGCAATCCCTCCTAGCATATATAAATGATCTGAAAAGTTTCGTATCATTTCGAACAGTTCCCGATTCAATATTATTTTTAACTGAAACTAGTATAAACTAGTATATAATATATTATGATTTTTTGACCGAAACTTGCATTTCGAAAAGTTCCATAGAATCTAATTTTCATATGATTTTTTTCCATGGACTTCCATCATAACCTTCCCTTCTAACATATATAAATGATTTTAAAAGTTTAGTATCATTACAAACAGTCACTGATTTAATTTGAATTATGACCGAAACTAGTATAAATTAGTGTATAATATATCATGAGTTTTTGACTGAAACTTGCATTTCAAAGCATTTCGTAGAATTTAATTTTCAGATGATTTTTTGCATGGAATTCCATCATAATCTTCACTCCCAGCATATATAAATGATCTGAAAAGTTTCGTATCATTTCGAAGAATCCCCGATTTAAATTTATTTTTGATTGAAACTAGTATAAACTAGTGTATAATATATTATGGTTTTTTGACCGAAACATGCATTTCAAAAAGTTCCATAGAATATAATTTTCATATGATTATTTTCATGGACTTCCATCATAACCTTCCCTCCTAACATATATAAATGATCTGAAAAGTTTCATATTATTTTGAACAGTCCCTGATTTAATTTCATTTTTTTATACCGAAACTAGTATAAATTAGTGTATCAAATATTATGATTTTTTGACAGAAACATGCATTTCAAAAAGATTCATAGAATCTTATTTTCAGATTATTTTTTGCATGGACTTCCATCATAACCTTCCCTCCTAACATATATAAATTATCTGAAAAGTTTCGTATCTTTTCGAACAGTCCCCGATTTAATTTGATTGTTGACCGAAACTAGTATAAACCAGTGTATAATATATTATGATTTTTTTGACCGAAATATGCCTTTTGAAAAGTTCCATAGAATCTAATTTTCATATGATATTTTGCATGGACTTCCATCATAACCTTCCCTTCTAGTATATAGAAATGATCTGAAAAGTTTCGTATCATGTCGAATAGTCCCCGATTTAATTTTATTTTTGACTGAAACTAGTATAAACTAGTGTATAATATATTATAATTTTTTGACCGAAATTTGCATTTCGAAACGCTCCATTGAATCTAATTTTCATATGATATTTTCCATGGACTTCCATCATAACGTTCCCTTCTAAGATATGTTAATGATATGAAAAGTTTCGTTTCATTTCGAACAGTCCCTGATTTAATTTGACTTTTGAACGAAACTAGTATAAATTAGTGTATAATATATCATGAATTTTTGACTTAAACTTGCATTTCAAAGGGTTTCATAGACTTTAATTTTCAAATGATTTTTTGAAAGGACTTACATCATAACCTTCTCTCGTAACATATAGAAATGATCTAAAAAGGTTCATATAATTTCGAACATTCCTCGATTGAATTTGATTTTTTTGACCGAAACTAGTGTATAATATATTATGATTTTTTGCCGAAACTTTCATTTCGAAAAGATTCAGTGAATATATTTTTCATATGATTTTTTGCATGCGCTTCTATCATAGCAATCCCTCCTAGCATATATAAATGATCTGAAAAGTTTCGTATCATTTCGAACAGTTCTCGATTTAATATTATTTTTGACTGAAACTAGTATAAACTAGTATATAATATATTATGATTTTTTGACCGAAACTTGCATTTCGAAAAGTTCCATAGAATCTAATTTTCATATGATTTTTTTCCATGGACTTCCATCATAACCTTCCCTTCTAACATATATAAATGATTTTAAAAGTTTAGTATCATTACAAACAGTCACTGATTTAATTTGAATTATGACCGAAACTAGTATAAATTAGTGTATAATATATCATGAGTTTTTGACTGAAACTTCCATTTCAAAGCATTTCGTAGAATTTAATTTTCAGATGATTTTTTGCATGGAATTCCATCATAACCTTCACTCCCAGCATATATAAATGATCTGAAAAGTTTCGTATCATTTCGAAGAATCCCCGATTTAAATTTATTTTTGATTGAAACTAGTATAAACTAGTGTATAATATATTATGGTTTTTTGACCGAAACATGCATTTCAAAAAGTTCCATAGAATATAATTTTCATATGATTATTTTCATGGACTTCCATCATAACCTTCCCTCCTAACATATATAAATGATCTGAAAAGTTTCATATTATTTTGAACAGTCCCTGATTTAATTTCATTTTTTTATACCGAAACTAGTATAAATTAGTGTACCAAATATTATGATTTTTTGACAGAAACATGCATTTCAAAAAGATTCATAGAATCTTATTTTCAGATTATTTTTTGCATGGACTTCCATCATAACCTTCCCTCCTAACATATATAAATTATCTGAAAAGTTTTGTATCTTTTCGAACAGTCCCCGATTTAATTTGATTGTTGACCGAAACTAGTATAAACCAATGTATAATATATTATGATTTTTTTGACTGAAATATGCCTTTTGAAAAGTTCCATAGAATCTAATTTTCATATGATTTTTTGCATGGACTTCCATCATAACCTTCCCTTCTAGTATATAGAAATGATCTGAAAAGTTTCATATCATGTTGAATAGTCCCCGATTTAATTTTATTTTTGACTAAAACTAGTATAAACTAGTGTATAATATATTATGATTTTTTGACCGAAATTTGCATTTCGAAACGCTCCATTGAATCTAATTTTCATATGATATTTTCCATGGACTTCCATCATAACGTTCCCTTCTAAGATATGTTAATGATCTGAAAAGTTTCGTTTGATTTCGAACAGTCCCTGAATTAATTTGACTTTTGAACGAAACTAGTATAAATTAGTGTATAATATATCATGAATTTTTGACTTAAACTTGCATTTCAAAGGGTTTCATACACTTTAATTTTCAAATGATTTTTTGAAAGGACTTACATCATAACCTTCTCTCGTATAATATAGAAACGATCTAACAAGGTTCATATAATTTCGAACATTCCTCGATTTAATTTGATTTTTTTGACCGAAACTAGTGTATAATATATTATGATTTTTTGCCGAAACTTTCATTTCGAAAAGATTCAGTGAATATATTTTTCATATGATTTTTTGCATGCGCTTCCATCATAGCAATCCCTCCTAGCATATATAAATGATCTGAAAAGTTTCGTATCATTTCGAACAGTTCCCGATTCAATATTATTTTTGACTGAAACTAGTATAAACTAGTATATAATATATTATGATTTTTTGACCGAAACTTGCATTTCGAAAAGTTCCATAGAATCTAATTTTCATATGATTTTTTTCCATGGACTTCCATCATAACCTTCCCTTCTAACATATATAAATGATTTTAAAAGTTTAGTATCATTACAAACAGTCACTGATTTAATTTGAATTATGACCGAAACTAGTATAAATTAGTGTATAATATATCATGAGTTTTTGACTGAAACTTGCATTTCAAAGCATTTCGTAGAATTTAATTTTCAGATGATTTTTTGCATGGAATTCCATCATAATCTTCACTCCCAGCATATATAAATGATCTGAAAAGTTTCGTATCATTTCGAAGAATCCCCGATTTAAATTTATTTTTGATTGAAACTAGTATAAACTAGTGTATAATATATTATGGTTTTTTGACCGAAACATGCATTTCAAAAAGTTCCATAGAATATAATTTTCATATGATTATTTTCATGGACTTCCATCATAACCTTCCCTCCTAACATATATAAATGATCTGAAAAGTTTCATATTATTTTGAACAGTCCCTGATTTAATTTCATTTTTTTATACCGAAACTAGTATAAATTAGTGTATCAAATATTATGATTTTTTGACAGAAACATGCATTTCAAAAAGATTCATAGAATCTTATTTTCAGATTATTTTTTGCATGGACTTCCATCATAACCTTCCCTCCTAACATATATAAATTATCTGAAAAGTTTCGTATCTTTTCGAACAGTCCCCGATTTAATTTGATTGTTGACCGAAACTAGTATAAACCAGTGTATAATATATTATGATTTTTTTGACCGAAATATGCCTTTTGAAAAGTTCCATAGAATCTAATTTTCATATGATATTTTGCATGGACTTCCATCATAACCTTCCCTTCTAGTATATAGAAATGATCTGAAAAGTTTCGTATCATGTCGAATAGTCCCCGATTTAATTTTATTTTTGACTGAAACTAGTATAAACTAGTGTATAATATATTATAATTTTTTGACCGAAATTTGCATTTCGAAACGCTCCATTGAATCTAATTTTCATATGATATTTTCCATGGACTTCCATCATAACGTTCCCTTCTAAGATATGTTAATGATATGAAAAGTTTCGTTTCATTTCGAACAGTCCCTGATTTAATTTGACTTTTGAACGAAACTAGTATAAATTAGTGTATAATATATCATGAATTTTTTACTTAAACTTGCATTTCAAAGGGTTTCATAGACTTTAATTTTCAAATGATTTTTTGAAAGGACTTACATCATAACCTTCTCTCGTAACATATAGAAACGATCTAACAAGGTTCATATAATTTCGAACATTCCTCGATTTAATTTGATTTTTTTTGACCGAAACTAGTGTATAATATATTATGATTTTTTGCCGAAACTTTCATTTCGAAAAGATTCAGTGAATATATTTTTCATATGATTTTTTGCATGCGCTTCCATCATAGCAATCCCTCCTAGCATATATAAATGATCTGAAAAGTTTCGTATCATTTCGAATAGTTCCCGATTTAATATTATTTTTGACTGAAACTAGTATAAACTAGTATATAATATATTATGATTTTTTGACCGAAACTTGCATTTCGAAAAGTTCCATAGAATCTAATTTTCATATGATTTTTTTCCATGGACTTCCATCATAACCTTCCCTTCTAACATATATAAATGATTTTAAAAGTTTAGTATCATTACAAACAGTCACTGATTTAATTTGAATTATGACCGAAACTAGTATAAATTAGTGTATAATATATCATGAGTTTTTGACTGAAACTTGCATTTCAAAGCATTTCGTAGAATTTAATTTTCAGATGATTTTTTGCATGGAATTCCATCATAATCTTCACTCCCAGCATATATAAATGATCTGAAAAGTTTCGTATCATTTCGAAGAATCCCCGATTTAAATTTATTTTTGATTGAAACTAGTATAAACTAGTGTATAATATATTATGGTTTTTTGACCGAAACATGCATTTCAAAAAGTTCCATAGAATATAATTTTCATATGATTATTTTCATGGACTTCCATCATAACCTTCCCTCCTAACATATATAAATGATCTGAAAAGTTTCATATTATTTTGAACAGTCCCTGATTTAATTTCATTTTTTTATACCGAAACTAGTATAAATTAGTGTATCAAATATTATGATTTTTTGACAGAAACATGCATTTCAAAAAGATTCATAGAATCTTATTTTCAGATTATTTTTTGCATGGACTTCCATCATAACCTTCCCTCCTAACATATATAAATTATCTGAAAAGTTTCGTATCTTTTCGAACAGTCCCCGATTTAATTTGATTGTTGACCGAAACTAGTATAAACCAGTGTATAATATATTATGATTTTTTTGACCGAAATATGCCTTTTGAAAAGTTCCATAGAATCTAATTTTCATATGATATTTTGCATGGACTTCCATCATAACCTTCCCTTTTAGTATATAGAAATGATCTGAAAAGTTTCGTATCATGTCGAATAGTCCCCGATTTAATTTTATTTTTGACTGAAACTAGTATAAACTAGTGTATAATATATTATAATTTTTTGACCGAAATTTGCATTTCGAAACGCTCCATTGAATCTAATTTTCATATGATATTTTCCATGGACTTCCATCATAACGTTCCCTTCTAAGATATGTTAATGATATGAAAAGTTTCGTTTCATTTCGAACAGTCCCTGATTTAATTTGACTTTTGAACGAAACTAGTATAAATTAGTGTATAATATATCATGAATTTTTGACTTAAACTTGCATTTCAAAGGGTTTCATAGACTTTAATTTTCAAATGATTTTTTGAAAGGACTTACATCATAACCTTCTCTCGTAACATATAGAAACGATCTAACAAGGTTCATATAATTTCGAACATTCCTCGATTTAATTTGATTTTTTTTGACCGAAACTAGTGTATAATATATTATGATTTTTTGCCGAAACTTTCATTTCGAAAAGATTCAGTGAATATATTTTTCATATGATTTTTTGCATGCGCTTCCATCATAGCAATCCCTCCTAGCATATATAAATGATCTGAAAAGTTTCGTATCATTTCGAACAGTTCCCGATTTAATATTATTTTTGACTGAAACTAGTATAAACTAGTATATAATATATTATGATTTTTTGACCGAAACTTGCATTTCGAAAAGTTCCATAGAATCTAATTTTCATATGATTTTTTTCCATGGACTTCCATCATAACCTTCCCTTCTAACATATATAAATGATTTTAAAAGTTTAGTATCATTACAAACAGTCACTGATTTAATTTGAATTATGACCGAAACTAGTATAAATTAGTGTATAATATATCATGAGTTTTTGACTGAAACTTGCATTTCAAAGCATTTCGTAGAATTTAATTTTCAGATGATTTTTTGCATGGAATTCCATCATAACCTTCACTCCCAGCATATATAAATGATCTGAAAAGTTTCGTATCATTTCGAAGAATCCCCGATTTAAATTTATTTTTGATTGAAACTTGTATAAACTAGTGTATAATATATTATGGTTTTTTGACCGAAACATGCATTTCAAAAAGTTCCATAGAATATAATTTTCATATGATTATTTTCATGGACTTCCATCATAACCTTCCCTCCTAACATATATAAATGATCTGAAAAGTTTCATATTATTTTGAACAGTCCCTGATTTAATTTCATTTTTTTATACCGAAACTAGTATAAATTAGTGTATCAAATATTATGATTTTTTGACAGAAACATGCATTTCAAAAAGATTCATAGAATCTTATTTTCAGATTATTTTTTGCATGGACTTCCATCATAACCTTCCCTCCTAACATATATAAATTATCTGAAAAGTTTCGTATCTTTTCGAACAGTCCCCGATTTAATTTGATTGTTGACCGAAACTAGTATAAACCAGTGTATAATATATTATGATTTTTTTGACCGAAATATGCCTTTTGAAAAGTTCCATAGAATCTAATTTTCATATGATATTTTGCATGGACTTCCATCATAACCTTCCCTTCTAGTATATAGAAATGATCTGAAAAGTTTCGTATCATGTCGAATAGTCCTCGATTTAATTTTATTTTTGACTGAAACTAGTATAAACTAGTGTATAATATATTATAATTTTTTGACCGAAATTTGCATTTCGAAACGCTCCATTGAATCTAATTTTCATATGATATTTTCCATGGACTTCCATCATAACGTTCCCTTCTAAGATATGTTAATGATATGAAAAGTTTCGTTTCATTTCGAACAGTCCCTGATTTAATTTGACTTTTGAACGAAACTAGTATAAATTAGTGTATAATATATCATGAATTTTTGACTTAAACTTGCATTTCAAAGGGTTTCATAGACTTTAATTTTCAAATGATTTTTTGAAAGGACTTACATCATAACCTTCTCTCGTAACATATAGAAACGATCTAACAAGGTTCATATAATTTCGAACATTCCTCGATTTAATTTGATTTTTTTTGACCGAAACTAGTGTATAATATATTATGATTTTTTGCCGAAACTTTCATTTCGAAAAGATTCAGTGAATATATTTTTCATATGATTTTTTGCATGCGCTTCCATCATAGCAATCCCTTTTAGTATATATAAATGATCTGAAAAGTTTCGTATCATTTCGAACAGTTCCCGATTTAATTTTATTTTTGACTGAAACTAGTATAAACTAGTATATAATATATTATGATTTTTTGACCGAAACTTGCATTTCGAAAAGTTCCATAGAATCTAATTTTCATATGATTTTTTTCCATGGACTTCCATTATAACCTTCCCTTCTAACATATATAAATGATTTTAAAAGCTTAGTATCATTACAAACAGTCACTGATTTAATTTGAATTATGACCGAAACTAGTATAAATTAGTGTATAATATATCATGAGTTTTTGACTGAAACTTCCATTTCAAAGCATTTCGTAGAATTTAATTTTCAGATGATTTTTTGCATGGAATTCCATCATAACCTTCACTCCCAGCATATATAAATGATTTTAAAAGTTTCGTATCATTTCGAAGAATCCCCGATTTAAATTTATTTTTGATTGAAACTAGTATAAACTAGTGTATAATATATTATAGTTTTTTGACCGAAACATGCATTTCAAAAAGTTCCATAGAATATAATTTTCATATGATTATTTTCATGGACTTCCATCATAACTTTCCCTCCTAACATATATAAATGATCTGAAAAGTTTCATATTATTTTGAACAGTCCCTGATTTAATTTCATTTTTTTTATACCGAAACTAGTATAAATTAGTTTACCAAATATTATGATTTTTTGACAGAAACATGCATTTCAAAAAGATTCATAGAATCTTATTTTCAGATTATTTTTTGCATGGACTTCCATCATAACCTTCCCTCCTAACATATATAAATTATCTAAAAAGTTTTGTATCTTTTCGAAAAGTCCCCGATTTAATTTGATTGTTGACCGAAACTAGTATAAACCAATGTATAATATATTATGATTTTTTTGACCGAAATATGCCTTTTGAAAAGTTCCATAGAATCTAATTTTCATATGATTTTTTGCATGGACTTCCATCATAACCTTCCCTTCTAGTATATAGAAATGATCTGAAAAGTTTCATATCATGTCGAATAGTCCCCGATTTAATTTTATTTTTGACTGAAACTAGTATAAACTAGTGTATAATATATTATGATTTTTTGACCGAAATTTGCATTTCGAAACGCTCCATTGAATCTAATTTTCATATGATATTTTCCATGGACTTCCATCATAACGTTCCCTTCTAAAATATGTTAATGATCTGAAAAGTTTCGTTTGATTTCGAACAGTCCCTGATTTAATTTGACTTTTGAACGAAACTAGTATAAATTAGTGTATAATATATCATGAATTTTTTACTTAAACTTGCATTTCAAAGGGTTTCATACACTTTAATTTTCAAATGATTTTTTGAAAGGACTTACATCATAACCTTCTCTCGTAACATATAGAAACGATCTAACAAGGTTCATATAATTTCGAACATTCCTCGATTTAATTTGATTTTTTTGACCGAAACTAGTGTATAATATATTATGATTTTTTGCCGAAACTTTCATTTCGAAAAGATTCAGTGAATATATTTTTCATATGATTTTTTGCATGCGCTTCCATCATAGCAATCCCTCCTAGCATATATAAATGATCTGAAAAGTTTCGTATCATTTCGAACAGTTCCCGATTTAATATTATTTTTGACTGAAACTAGTATAAACTAGTATATAATATATTATGATTTTTTGACCGAAACTTGCATTTCGAAAAGTTCCATAGAATCTAATTTTCATATGATTTTTTTCCATGGACTTCCATCATAACCTTCCCTTCTAACATATATAAATGATTTTAAAAGTTTAGTATCATTACAAACAGTCACTGATTTAATTTGAATTATGACCGAAACTAGTATAAATTAGTGTATAATATATCATGAGTTTTTGACTGAAACTTGCATTTCAAAGCATTTCGTAGAATTTAATTTTCAGATGATTTTTTGCATGGAATTCCATCATAATCTTCACTCCCAGCATATATAAATGATCTGAAAAGTTTCGTATCATTTCGAAGAATCCCCGATTTAAATTTATTTTTGATTGAAACTAGTACAAACTAGTGTATAATATATTATGGTTTTTTGACCGAAACATGCATTTCAAAAAGTTCCATAGAATATAATTTTCATATGATTATTTTCATGGACTTTCATCAAAACCTTCCCTCCTAACATATATAAATGATCTGAAAAGTTTCATATTATTTTGAACAGTCCCTGATTTAATTTCATTTTTTATACCGAAACTAGTATAAATTAGTGTATCAAATATTATGATTTTTTGACAGAAACATGCATTTCAAAAAGATTCATAGAATCTTATTTTCAGATTATTTTTTGCATGGACTTCCATCATAACCTTCCCTCCTAACATATATAAATTATCTGAAAAGTTTCGTATCTTTTCGAACAGTCCCCGATTTAATTTGATTGTTGACCGAAACTAGTATAAACCAGTGTATAA